>CM062584.1:10300918-11656718 GCA_031468815.1 Morus bassanus
AGCACTCAATACAAGACTGGCTTCGGCTACGTATCACTTTCCTTCTCCTCCAGCGCAGTGTGCCTGATCCTCTGCTCCGGCGCGGGTTCAGGAGCACGTCCTGGCTGCAGGAGGGAAGCAGGCAATGGTAGGGTGCGATGGTAGGGTGCCTCTGCGGGGCACTGCCCAGCTCCAAGCGTAGCACTGGGCAAGGTACCGCCCCAGCGCCCGCAGAAGCAGGGACCCAAACCACATTTCTTGGCAGGGAACACACAGGGGGATCTTCCAGTTTAAGACCATGATGTATTTTTAGCCATCCCGTTTCTCAGCCAGCCTATATTTATGCAGTGGAAGCTCCCCTGCTCTTGTGCTAAAAGCAGAGATGAAATGCAGGAGACTGAGAAGCCACACGCGGGAGCTGGAAGACCCAACTCCATGGCGCACAGCCAGACCCCAGGTAAGCTGGACAGACAGTGAGCTACACGGGTTTTCATCAAATTCGTCCAAGCTGGAGGGAAAAACGTAGCACATGAATCAGCTACAGCTCTTCAACTTGAGATGCAACAGGACGAGAGTCCAAACACACCAGTATAAAACAATAGGGAGCAGAGTTAAACCATGAATCTCTAAGAAAAAGACTGCCTAAAAAATATCTTTACTCGGCATTATCCCAAGCAACTTCTAAGGTCAGCTTGCACATCATCACTTGTGTCACCTTTTTACATGAGATCTTCCAAGCAGCAAAAGGAGGAAAGAAAATAACCCGAGTAAGAGGTAGGACAAGACCACATCTAATTCATTAGATTTTGAAGTGATGCATCCTTTAAAAGGTTACGTTCCAGCGATTTACAGTACCAGATTGACATTAACAGACACAAAAACAGCACTAGCAACAATACTCAAGCCAAAAAAACAATTCAGTGAATTACAGTCGGTCTCTCCAAATCCCCACAGCTGCTGCAGACGGACAGAGCCTCCTCCTTCCCCTCCCAGCCTAGGTACAGACCTGTCACATCGCTCCCATCAGGCAGCGGTGTCTCCTTAGCAGGTGTGTTATTTCTAAATACCTCTTTATTCATCCTATCAGGAATCTTGTGCAAGCAAATACTGAAGTACTAAGAAATATGCAAACAGGAATTAAGAGAAGCCCATGTGTTACTACAAAATGTCGCTTAACTGGGGAAAAAGCAAATTTTCAGAGGAAGTTTCCTTGCTTGGGAAACCCTGAGCTTGGGGACTAGCAGAATTAACACTGTTCTGTCCCCAGTAATGGTTAAAAACCCTCGATAGTTTCCATATGCTCACTGGTGTTGTGCTAGAAACACGCTACTTTTATTTTATTCTAGGCAATATATATTTCAATTGGATGTTATTACACACATCAGAAAGCTGCCCTCTACTAAGTATTTTATAGACACTTGACACATCTGCCAAATTCACAGCATCCAAATGTATTTTTAATGTTACAAATTGGGCTGTGGTCAGGATGCTGAGAATTTAATGCTCCTGGATCGGTCCCCACTCTTGAATACAGAGCCTTAATGCTTCTTTCATTTGCTGCCACACTTACAACCCAGATCAGTGAAAATCTAGACCATGACTAAAAATAAGTTCCCATCCCCAATTCTCCAAGGAGTCTCAGCTGCAGAAATTTCAAAGAAACCCTTGCACACTGTGACCAGCCTAACAATTTCTGCCACTAAAACCTCATACAAATAAGTCCCTCCAGCCTGAGAAAGGGTGGAAATATACTTTGATTCTCAGTCTGATTTCATTTTAGAGAAAACTCTTAAGTTTTACAGCTAGGGATAAACCACTGCAGCTGAAGCCGAGAGGGCTTGTCTGTCAGAGCAGGGCGACATAGCACCGCAGCTGTGCCAGCTAATTTCCCCGAGCAGACAAACCTGAAAGGCTCATCACACTTGGTTTTGATTTTAGCAGATTTCTGCCCTAGGAGTTCATCAAATACTACATAACTACTACAGTTGTCACTAGAGTTTTCTGTCATCAGCTCCAATCCTAACCGCTAAGGCTGCACAAGACACTTTAAATCAACAAAACAGATTACGTCCAACACTCCACCAAGCTTAAAATTGCTACTATTGCCCCTTCACTTAACCCCCCAAATCATGCTTAGAAATCAAACCCCATGCTCTGAACAGCGGCATGAACGCTGACAGACTGAGGGCGAAGCAAGAGGCAATTTCCAGGTTTGCTGGTTGAAACCTTGCAGCTTAACTCCCAAATTGCACTCCTGTGCTAGTCCAACACCCTTCTGAGCTGTCATTTTTATTGCATTGCCCAGCCCTGCACACTGGTGCCTGCACCATGAAGAAAGGCGGTGATGTGCTGTAAGTGACAGTGGTTTTAGTGGTCTTGCTCCAATTTCACACAAGTTTTACAGTCATGCATCTAATTTGCACCAGAGCGGCATGGCCATTTAAACGTTAATTGTGTGAGCTGCACAACCCTCTAAGCAAAGCCTTTAGCTTCATCATGCTCGGACTTCACGGTGGGTAACTACGGCTTCGTCATGCGGCTCTACGTTGGCAGGTGAACGGCCACAGCCTTCCCCCACGCCCAGCCCTGCTCCACATGTTAAACGCTATTGTCATGTAGGAAAAAGT
The DNA here is from genome assembly GCA_031468815.1 of Morus bassanus. Taxonomy (NCBI): domain Eukaryota; kingdom Metazoa; phylum Chordata; class Aves; order Suliformes; family Sulidae; genus Morus; species Morus bassanus. The sequence continues at coordinate 10,303,525 of CM062584.1, forward strand.
CTCCCATGCAGACACTTTCTATTGCCCTTATCACTCTTATTTCAGAATAGCAATGTTCTGAAATAAGTCAGTCCCTGCCCTTCACATCATTTCTGTTTACACCCTGATTGCAGCTGTTCACTGCACCTCCCTGTGCCCTTGACACACCTCGTCTTGCAGTGCCTCTCCTCCAGCGCCGAATAACCGACTGCTCTTGGCTGCTGGAGGCAGTGACGCACACCCACTCCTTCGCTCGCCCTCTGCTCCAGCACCGAGCCGCCTGTTTTTGTTGATTGGGAGTGCTGCACACTAAATTTGCACAGGAAGTCTGCAAACGAGGGATTCCAGTCCTTAGGTCTGATGATGAGTTTGCATACTGCAGGCAGCATTTCGGCCATATCTGCAGTATCAGAGCCACGTGTGACTTATGTGGGGGCAAGTTTAGCAACCACTCCAGTTGCATCAGATTTTGCAAGATGAGTTCATGTTCAGGCTGAGACCTTAGGGCCAAAATACAGGTGGGAGGAATGGACAATCACACCATGAACCCTCCAAGCAGGGATTTCCAAGTGGAAATGCTGACAGTTCACCTGCCATAAGCACGGAAGCAACACGGCTGGAATAAACATTACCACACACCAAAAATGTGAGACAACAAAAAAAAACAATAAAGAAAGGGAAAAAAAAAAATTAAAAAAAGAGATCCACAGTAAGGCTGTTGTCAGGATTTCTATTCTCAAGCTGCGCTCCTCAATTTGCTGGCATCAAACCCAAACAGCACTGGCTGTGGAACAACCCTGTCTTATTTTGCAACTTGCACTGCCTTCAACACCACCAGCAAGAAAGCCTGCCTTTTGCCAGCACAAAACGCGACCTGGTTTCCAGCCTCAGGCTGCAGGACAGCGACAGGGTGCATCCACCGCCTTTCCATACAGAAGCACAAGGCAAGGTCAAGCTTGGACTTGCTTCTGCCTTGAACCAGGCTTTGCAGCAGATGGCAAAAGTTATGCCTGACCTCTTCATACACTTGCAGATGCCAGTTTTCATGGCCAGTAGCCAGCAGGATAATAAACAGCACTATTTCTTCTTGGCATGCCATTTACCTGAAACCCTTTTCAATAAACATGTTCTAGGCTAGAAAAAGCTCAGTGTCTCTTAGATGGGAAGGACATTGTCCAACTGTCATAATTCACTAGGGAAATGACTCTAAATGAAACTCACTTTTGATTTATTTTGGCAGCTCAACTTCTGTTTATTATTCACTGGTTACAAAAGAATATTATGGGACTTTAATCACTCAACTGGAGTACTACAGAATCTGTGGCATGACCTTTTTTTTTTTTTAAATATATAAAATTACGCAGCTTAAGACACAATATTTAACCCTCATCCACTCACCATCTTAAAACGTTTTGAAATCTAACACTAGCCTGTTCATATTTCAGAATAATGACCCATTCATCAAAAAAACAGGAGATAAAGCTTAGCCATGCAGGAGAGAATTAATATAACTGAAAGATGGTGCCTACAACATCAGGGATTGTGACACAAAAAAAGCCCCGAAATATTTTATGGACTTTGGCTTAATTAGTTATTAAGAGCTTACAGTGATTTTCCTCGTCTGCTCTTAAGGCTCAGGCAAAGGCAGTCAATGCTGTCCCAGAAGCAGAGGCACATCAACACCAACAACGTGAGCCGAACCTGGGCACTGCAGCCAAGGAAGCAGCACGCAATTTGATGTCTGGAAGCAAGCATCTATTTAAATAAATAAAAAGATGAAATGAAAGTGCCTACAGTAGGAGATCTGGAAGCACTGATTGCTTCAGTTTAGCGTGAAACACAACCTGCAGTGGAAAAAGCCACCTCCATGCAAACAGGTGGAGGTAAGAAGAGGCTGAAGCAACAGTGCCGCTTATTAGGCATGTTTATGCAAATAGTGCATAAAATCACCTCCCTGCCTGCCAGGCTGACACTGCCTGTAACCCAGCACTCGCAGAGCCGAGAAGAGGACAAGCCGCTGACTCCAGCGACACCGCCTGCCAGCTGCCCTGTAGCTCAGGACACCGCTAGCTAAACAGGCACTCGAGTAGCCGGGATGACCCCATCAGCAAGGGAGTACCATACTCCCCACTGCTCTCTGCCACATGCAGCACCTGCATCACTCTCTTCTTCTCACTGGCCATCTTCATCTCTTTCTTCTTCCCTATATTGATTCTGCAAAGTGTTTCCTGATCTCTATGTAAAAGGAAGAAAAAAAAAATTTCACATACTTCCAACTATGACCTTGTCAAACCCAATAACCTGTGGGCATTTTTCTATGCCAGACATATCCTCCTCCTTCCACAGGCTTAAACACTGCCAGACACTGCAGCACACACACAGGGCAGGGCAGAGCAGGCAGTCTGAGCCTCCCCACAGCTGCAGAGCCGAGACATTTATTTTTACATGCAAGGAGAAAGGACAGCACTGGTTACCAAAGGATGGGACGGCTAATTGAACTGTCTACTGCTGTGCCGGGTTCAGGCTGGGCAGCAAGAATATACTTGTATTCTTTAACCAGAGCAGCTGCCATCTCTTTTCTTGCACTGCTGTAGTTATGAAAAAAAAACAAACAAACTATTACTGTTCTCCCGGAGCAAAGAAGCAAGAGCCAACCAAAGCAATCCAAGCTATCAACCAGTATCTTCAGCCATGAGAAACATGCAAGGCTTTTCCCAGCTTAGAAAACATCCCTCTTCTCTTCTCGTCAACACTTAACTTTGTTCCAACACTAATTGAGCCAGACCCTAACACAGTAGGAGATCCTAAGCGATAAACCAATCTTGTCTTTAAAACACAGTCTTTATACTCATTCAACCTCAGTCATTTACTTTATGCATGCGTGCACACAGGGCAGGAAGGGAAAGATGGACCAGAGATAACAGAAAGAACTACTTTTTTTAGATTCAAACTATAAAGCCACAAGTCTTGGGCTTCCTCTTGAATTCTTGATTCCTTCGGAAATAGGTTTTGTACAAAGCTGCTTCACCTTTACTGACCCAGGCACCCATGTCCTGGTTGCACAGATACTGTCAAGGGTTAAACTAGGCTGCAAATGCAGAGGCTACTTTATTACAAGGACAAAAGCCTGGTAGGTGAAGCAGCTTCAGACAACCAACCAGTAAAGGCATGTCAGCAACTGTCAAAAAAATTACAGCCAGTCCATGCAGAAGGTTTAGCAATAAACACAACTAAAGAGTGACAAATAAAAACGTACGGAGTGTGTTAAACGCTCGGTGGAAAAATCTATGGGAACTTTTTATACTACACCCTAGGGCAGAGAGGAAATTATGCCACAACTGGACTGCAGCTCTTAGCAAGGTCAGCCCAGACTCCAGTTCAGCAGCAGCTCTGACAAAAACCTTACGGAGGAAAAATCAGATAGCACTGGCTCCCCAGAAACTGCTGGCGCAGCTTGAACCGCATATTGTTACAACTGAACCACAGCAGCTCCTGCATTCCCAGCCTCTCCCAAGGCATCTGAAATAGCCCAAGTCTGGGACTCCCAAGGAAAATTTCGTTACGCCCTGCAGAGGAATGTTCCACCCGCGACTGTTGTTTCCTCCCATAAAAGGATCATTTGTGAGATTATTTCTGAAGTTCATGGTATTGTCTACAGATTTTACTGAAATATCGCACCAGGAAGGGGAAGCCAAATGAGCCAGACTATTTTAAGGCTTTTGCATTTGGAGGAAATTCTAGGGCAAAATTTCAAAAAGGCAGATGCTTTGAACTGGGAAACGTTACGATTTGTGGAGAAGGGAGCATTCCTGTCTTTAGAGCTGCTTGAATAACGCTTTTGGGGCCACATCTATTTGATCAACTTTATTTTTAGATTTAGAATCTGCTTTTTCAGACACCTAAATACTATTTTATATGAATATGTGTATGTGGTCAAGACTATTTGGGAAACAGTTTAAAAGTTAAAAACTGACTATGAAAAGCTACTTTCACATCCTTCGCGTAGCTACAATTCACCTCGAAGACCTGCTCAATCATCTCGGCACCCAGGTGGAGTACAGAAGTGTTATCCCCATCATTACCACCGCCACTTTACCAGCCAGACAGGACAGGAGACTCGATCACAGGGAGCACCGTGGCTGGATCTGTAATTAGGATTTTGAATTTGCTACCCCTAAGGTCTCCTTTTCCTAAAGGAGCATGGAGAGCACATTCCCATAGCTGCATACTGCATATTCCCCACTGGGTCTGACTGGGATTTAGATTGCTCTTAACTGGGAGAATAACATGCAGCACCACACAGACATGTCTCTGCTGGCAGCATTCCCTCACCATGAATGATCAGTAAAATGTTACCCTGGTCTCAAAAACAAGGCTGGGCTCCCCTCTCCTGGACGGCTGCAAAGGTGCAGCTCTCAACAAAGCTCAGTAAAGCACTGCTCCTCCACGCGAGAGGAAAAGCTGCTTTGCTGGGCTCAGCTGGTAAATGACGCCTTCCCCAAAGAGAAAACAAGCTGTTAAAGGCTAAACACCCTTAGTTTATCTTCTAGGAACCTGCCTGGTATCACTGGTCTCCAAACACGCCACCAAAAAATGAGATTAGATAGGTTGATGGCAGGTCCCACTGATTTGGGCAGCACCTGAACCAACGACCTACACAAGATTCCCAACTCCGTGTTTGGCAGTTAAGGCTGACGGGAGATGGAGAAGCCAAAGATGAGCTTCCTGAATCAGCTCCTGCATCGCGGGCACACGATGCTCCCTCACCTGCGAGGGCAGCAGGGATGGCAACTGCTCCTGCGCGCAGCTCTGCCTCCCCAGGCAAACCCAAGGCAGGCAGGGCACAGCTAACACCGACGACTGAGAGCAGGGGCTCAGCAGGGAAACCCCTCCTGGCTTGCTTTGACTTAAACAAGAACTCTTTTTTCTTCTACTCCTGCATTTGAGGTTTGTGTTTCCTCTGGAAGGAAGTCAGAGATTGAAGGGATGTTTATGAAAACTATTATTTACTCTCCAGACAAGAATGGCTCCTCTAGCTCCGACACCACACAGTCAGGCAATTCTGGCAAACGCTGATTACAGTTTGCACTGTGAGTTGTTAAGAGAGAACATGACTGAAGAAAAGAGGCTTTTGCCAAACATTTTCCAGGTCCAATCTTGCGATAAATACACAAGATCCTGAGCTCCCGCTGAAATTCAAGCAGCTGCAACATCAGAGTTCATATGCATTTTTATTTACAGCATGCACTTTCAAGGACACAACGGATTGCATCATTCTCAGTGTGTCAAGGGATGGAAATACGTCAAAAGGCAGAAATGGCTTTTTCAAAAGCTAGTCTGCTGCAAGTACTGCATACTCCAGGCTATAGACATCTCATATGGTAAGAAAGTTATAAATGGGAAAACATATCTGAAGATTAAACTTTTTGCTGTGGCTGGTTTTAAGCTTTGTTTCAAGCCTAGCGCAAAACCTGGTTGCCAACTGTTTCTTTATTAATCAAGGGTGGTTTGCAGTTGTGGTTAATATGATAAAATGCAATAACTATCTTCAGGCTGGGCTTCACAGGATGACACTATCTATCCATCTGGATGCTTCAATCAAATTTTGCAGGGGAGTATTGATCTTGAGGATACAAATTTCCTACAAATTTAATAAGAAGAGAAGATCAGTAAAAGAAACTAATTTTATTCTGGGACCAAACTACAAACTACTACCAGAAAAGGTAAAAAAAAAAAAAAAAAGCCCCTTTCAGTACCACTGACTCCCTTCCTAGCAGAGCACTGACTTGTCTTAAAGGCACCTTGCTTTCAGTTGTTTCAAAACAACTTCTTAACATACATTAGAAAATGAAACCTCTTATCTCTTCTCCAAGTGGGAGAAGCCAGGCCTCTTGCTCTATAAAAACTTAACATTTCTAAGCGTCCTTGATCCCACTGAGAATATGCTGGTAAAACAAAGGCACTCTTCAGCACAGGAACAGGCGGCTGAAGCTGAAAAGCAAGGGTTTTTGGCCCCACAATCGGGTATCAACAGGGTGGTTATGTGAAAAAGGCTGCCTCACTCCCCCAGCTAGCCCGCAGGATAAAAAACTACTCGGAGAAAGTAGTGCGGGGGGTGACAGGAACAGCAAATGTTTCTTCTAGGTTTCTTCTGTCTGGTTCTGGGAGACAAATATAAAATTCCATCTCCAACTGAAATGCAATTCAAGCACTCTTCAGCACTGTAAGATGACCTCTTCCGCTGCAGGTCCCTCTGACCAGCTGATATGCAAGGCCTGAGCTTGCTGACACTCCTTTACTGCTTTAAACTTTGAGGCCCAGCCAAGTCCTGCCTCTCTACCAGTCTGGTTCCAGTAATTCACATCTGAAATGCACGTACAAGCGTGAAACGGTGGACTTGGATTAGAAACTCAGAAAGAAAAAGCTCACAGCATTTCAGATTCAAACAATTTTTCTTACCAGAGAACTAATACATTCAATAATTGAATGGTTTTGCTATTTTTTAGGACCTCTTAAAGTAAGAAACAACTGTTACAACTCTTGGGAGACTGTCTGGCCTTAACCCATGCAGTCCGTGCAACTGCAAGCTCTGGCATCCGTCTTAAAGTCTGCTTCTACCTTGCAAAGCAGCAAAGCCATGGAAAATGGGAAAATTCATGGCTAAATACAGGAATATTTGTGATTAACTGCAGCTCCAGGCCACCTGAAAGATGCCCTGCACAGGCACGCCACATACACATGCATGTTTGAAGGTTTTCACCTGGACAGAAATTTAATTGGGTCCTTTGTAACCAAACTAAATGAAGGACTGCACAGACAGACCTGCCTCCCCAGTACTTCAGAGCAGGATACCATCCAAGTCCATCTGTGCACGCTTTGGAGAAGTTCAAAGGGATTAAAGAGAGAGAAAGCACAGACATAAGGCAAAGCTCTAAACAAAGCTCGCCGAATCTCCATAGCACAGAGACACTTTGTTATCCTGCGAGCACAGCTGACCACGGCACTGCTTTTGTTCACCTCTCACCACGTCCATCCTCGGGACCTGCAAGTCTTGCGGCACTTTGGGCAATTCTCAGCCACAGCTCTCTTCCTGATCCCGCTTTTTTGCGGTCTTCTCTGAATTTCTCACCCCAAATGGGCCCAAAAGGCTACAACAGCACCAGCTTTCCAATCATACCCAAACTCTCCAAGTACTGCACTGGTTTCCACTCCCTTCTCAATTTCTGTAATTGCCTCCCCACTTGATTTCTTGTCTCATCCCTGCACAGTGATTACAGGCAGCACCACTCGTAGGTATGCCACATCCCAAGCACGTTCCCAGTTTAATAGCAGTACTCCGGGAACCATGCAACCACTAAACTAATTCTGCTAGGAGAGGTAAGCATCTCACATTTTTTAAAATATGAAGGGATAGAGAAGTTCAATAATTCACTCAGGGCCACGGACTGTGGCAGAGGAAGGATTAGAAATATATGCCAATGGCTACTGCAGCAAGAAGTGGAAAATACAGCCAGCCATGCTGGTGAGGGAATGACGATCCCATCCCAGCAACCTAGTCTTAAATCTGGTATTAAAAAGATGAGTCAATGCTGATGATGAGGAAAGCAGCATGACTGACGATTCAAGACGTTAATGTTCCTGGTCTAAACCAGAACAGACACAGGAAATACAGCAGCACTGGGCGATCCCTCAGATAACATGTGGACCAAGCTCAGCATTCACAAACACTGCAGCCATGGCCGTGCTGTTCAATACCGTACTCTGAGCAAACACATCTGTCAAGCAAAAGACAAGCGAAAACCTGAGAGCCAAATAAGACACGCAAGATGAACCGGCAGTCAGTCACCAGGCTTAGTCACTGGCAACTCAGGACACTTCAGCAAACAACCTGGTGAAAAGGCTAAATATCCTTTTACTGATCCTTACTCGGTAGCGAACGCGCTTGTACCGATTCAATCCTATTCATTTTATCATTAGCTTCAGAGCGGCACAACCGCAAGCCTCCTGGCTTTGCTTTTGATTTTTAGATCAATTTCTCATTCGCTTGCCTTTGGGGGGTTATCAGACAGCAGGCTAGAACAGCTGCTCAACGAGCAGCTCGCAAAGTCTTTAGTGTAAGAGGCAGCATAAACACCTCCCTAACAATGAGAGCAGGTTTCTGCCTGCCAGAGCCATTCCTCAACTTTGCATCACAAGATAAGAAGCCTTGGCATCACCGGAGACGAGGTGCACGTACCTGCCTGCCATCCTGTCCCACGTTGGTCTGTCCTCTCACTACAGTTCGAATGTTGTCATCCAACCTCCTGGAGAAAAGAATCTATAATGTCAAACTCATTCTCTACTTGCCTGACCCAAACAATTGTGGGAACCTTGAGAGCTACAGAACAGATTTAAAATAAAAAAGCTGGTGCTACCAATGCTAAACCCACTTTTTTCTCTTCCCCTCTCTCTCTGTAGGACATCACTATCTTACATAATTTAAAACTCCTGTTGCAAAAATAAAAATCCGTTTCCTAATTTAATCAGGACTTCTTGCATTTCTCTTTCCTTAAGCAATATTGTCAGTTTTCCCTTGTCTATTTTCATTTCCAGTTTCCAAATATTAAAGCGCTGTCTCAATCATTTCAGGTCGGTAATGCCAGACTGCACAGAAAACGCAAGTATTTCCCGCGCACTTATATTTATTCTGTACTTTTAGTACCAACAATGACAATCAAAAAAATACAAAGCAAGGTTTTACAATTGCTATTTTGACCTCACAAACAGAATAAGTTTTCAGCAACCAAATCTTCTGCGTAGTTTGTTCTCTCAGCCTTCAGACTGTACTAAAATTTGGTACTTGTTGATTCTTAGTTCATTGTTTTTTCAAAGCTCTACTTTGCAACCCATCAGCTAAAATAACCTGAAAGGCATGTATTATACAATAGGGGCAAAGTATAAAAAAAGAATTACAGTTACAGGGAGTCGTTTTTGTCTCTGACCCACTGCTGGACTTGAGACTGACCCTATTCACGCCTTTTGAGCAAATTAATTCCTATCAGCTATAGTGCAAAGGCTGTATTTATGAAGCCTTGGTGACAACCAGACTACCCGCCACCTGAGATGCAATGAAATAGAGAAACATTTACCTTATTTTCAATCTGATTTTGTTCACAACTTCATCGATGTTTGCCAAAGACTACAACATGAAAAAAACCAAAGAGAAGTGAAATGGGGAACCTTTTACTGCGATACACATCAGCTGTGATACCTAACACTTTCTCACGCGTGGCACCTTACGAAGAGGTGAGCCATACTTTGTTTTACAGATGGAGGAACTGAGACCCACAGCAGCTTAGCTGCTCCTCGGGTCACATAATGAAGAGCAGCAAAAGACAGGCCAGGCCATGGTGCGGCCCTGCAGGTCCCAGGGACTCCCCGCTTCCCACCCAGCCCTGAGCAAGCAGGGTGCCCTGAGCCCTGCCTCGTCAGCAGAGCTGCTCCCGAAACGCCGTGGTGACAGTGACCTCCAGTGGGCAATGGGGACAGAGCCTTCGCCTTCCCTGGGCAGGGACCCTCCCGCACAGCCCAGACACCCAGCACACGGGGTGGAGGAGGCCTGGCCGCTGCCGGAGCTGTACTGGGGGTATCGCGGGGGAAATTGCTCTCCACTACTGGCAAAGGGAAAAATGACAAGTCAGCACTAGCAGCAAACTAACTAGGAACAGCTGAAAGCCAAAAAACCTGGTGCTGCAGAGGATCTTAAACACAGTAAATGCTGGAGCTGCCTCACAACTTAATCTTCAGCTGCAGAAACACCTCCTTTTCGCAATAGCTTAGTCCAAAACTGCCCCTGGGGCTGATTTGGAGAAGACAAAGTACAGATATGAGCCCACGGCAGTCTCATTCTTTACATCTCAAGAAACAATAGGTTTCAAACATGGATGACTCTCTAGTGACATTTCACAGGCAATACCTGCCTTATTTGGCTGAAAACCCTGAGGATTTACCAATGATTAACAGACAGCAAGTTATGGAATTTACTGCAAGAGAAGTCTCTGTACAGAAAACTATTTTATTTCTACAGATCAAAGCAGGACTTTTACTGCAGCAAGCACTTTGGGTGGAAAGAAACTACGGAATGACAGTGAACCTCGTGAGATGCGAATTTAGGAAGTGATTATTGTTATAGCTTACTACCTGTGCTACTGTTTAAAAGAAAAGGCTTGGGTACAGGTTTAAACACAGCTTCAGTCACTTACTATCATGTTACCCCTTGCACTGAGAGGGCCGTACTGCAAGAACTACTTACTTGCTCAGTGGGAAAGAGAGTATTAATATACTCCACAGCATTGAAATCTGCTCTGTCCAGTGGATCTTGGCTGGGAAATACCTGGAAGGAGGAAAACAAATAGAATCAACAAATCAAATCCAAATACGAATCAAATACAATCACTGTTAATTTTTGTAACTTTACACAGTATATACTACTCTTATTTCAGTAGGTTTTTTTTATTTTAGGTAAAATTTAGAATATTTTATTCAGAGATACATTCAGCACCTACTTCCAATTGTGTCTCACAGCATTGTTCTAACAAGCATGCAGAGAGAGCGGCCAGGCCTCTGCCCAGGAGTAAAGCAGCTATGTGCTCTGGAGGTCTCTGACCTACTGAAATTCCTGCGGATGTCAGCCTGGATAAACACAGATGATATACACGCATGCTTCCACATACAGCCCCAGCACAATCGATCATGTGCAAGCAATTCCCGAGACACACGAGTCATTAATTATGCATCCCAAACCATTCTGATGCTTCTGCTGTTGTCTGGAAATGAAACCCCCTGCTGCGGCATTGCCCTTATCTTTGCCTGGGCTTTGCAAGGCCCTGTGGTGAAAGACGGAGGATTTGCTTTTCACAGCCGCAGAACAGGAAACATGATGAATCAAAAAAATGGTTGTACAAGTTCTCTGGAGACTTGGGTTTGCCACTTTCACATAAAAAAAAAAAAAGAGGGAGAGAAACAGAATCTGCTAAATGATTCTTCCTACCCACAGGAAGGGAAAAGAGCAGCTGTGGTGCAAACAGATCTCATCTCTCCTCAAAAGTAGCTCAAATGATGCAAATGCAGCTGCCAGGCTTTGCTTTTTGTACCCACAGACTAAAATACGCTGCGTTCCCTTCTCTGCTACCATATTTGTTCCATATTTATACAGGCACCAGTTCTGCACTCCATGGTCAAAACCCTGCCTAGTCACACCGCAGCGTCACCTCCGCACGTCACCCTGGTCACATGCAGCACGTACATTGTTTTATACATTTTGCAGTGTAAAAGCAGTGGTTTTGTGAGACGGTTCAAATGAGAGCAACTTCTCCCTGAAACAGGCCTCTCTTCAGCAGCTTTCCCAAAGCTACTCCTGTGGCCAAGGAGAAGCAGGCAGCACTTAAATATGCATGAGGTCACGCCTGAGCAAGGAAGATGCTCTGACATTAGCCCACTGTTAAGAGCACAGTTGCAGCATCACAACCAGCCTGTCCTGCTCTGGGCTCACAACTCCTGCAGGTTCCATTAATCCCAAATCCCCACAAGCATTAAGAGCAGCTGAAGCAAGGCACGGGGTGGAACGTAAAGGCTGGTCAGGAACTCCACTCTCAAACTGCAGACAGCTGTACCAGCTAAAGTTGCTACTCTTAGGTCTTTGTCACAACCCATTAAGGAGAAATGGCTACTCCATGTTTGGGGGGGGCACCGGCTGTGTGTGCTCCCTACCCTGCTTCAGGAAGAAGTCAGCTGAGCCAGTTCTGCTCATTTAACCAGAACCTGGCAGGTTTTGCCCCAAGCTGATGAAGGAACACTCATGGGAACAACAGGATTATTGGGTTGGTAAATGCCAGCAAGGAAGTGGCAGGAGGCAGCACCTCCCCTTGCTCAGGATGTGAATATCTGCCTACAGCCTTATGATCTGTTAAAATAACTGAGCCGGGGATATGGTGGACTCTCCATTGCTCGAAACCTCAAGGCAAGACCGTCTCTAAAAGACATGTTTTACCTTGAAGACACATTTTATGCGTGATGAAAATTTCTTTTAGGTAACTTTCTTTGGTCATACCATGTTAGAAATCACACCATGCTTCTCTGGCTTTCAAACAAACAGACTCTATAAAGTGCAGAGGATTCTTCTTCTGGACAAGTTCCAAGTTTCCTTTAGAAACTGGTATCTAATTTAGCAGTTCTCAAGGTTTCAGCAAAAATTACTCAATGGTTTACTGCCAGGTGTGCCAACCCTGTGCAAAGACAGAGTATGTGGGGTGTCTCTTTCTTTGGAGCAATATTATTCCAAAGCTGGCACAGCACCCACAGAGAAACTGCTACCTTCCTCACCTTCTGGTGCCAGGCTTGCTTGAGATGCTGCACCAGCCACCACAGGTCTGCCCTAGTTCTTTAAGGAGAGCCACCAAAAGCGATCCACAAGCCTCAACACTCGAGGAAGCGTGAAAACTTATTTGAGTGATCCTTTGAGAGACCGCTCCTGTTGCTGTCTACAGATCTCTACTACAAGGAGCTCTTCAGACAGAGGGGTTGGCTGAAGTCAGCGCAAGCTCAGGCTCCGATGGACTTATGGTTTTCCCCTGGTTTCTCACAGACTTTTGCTGGGCTCCAAGTGCCACAAAGGATTTCAGGGAACGCTGGAGAACTTGGGCTGGAACGTAATATAGATCACAAAAGTGAAGCCAAGGCATTTAGATTATCCCGACTTCGAGTGGGTCGCAGGCCATTTGACTCCGTTAAGAGGCTTTATATGCCAAGTAACAAGAATTCAGCCAGAAGACAGCGAGCGGGCGGGCCCCGCCACAGAGCCCGCAATTCCCCGCGGTGGTCCGTGATGGGGACGCGGTTAGAATCACAGAATGAGCTGAGCTGAGCTAAGCTGAGCTCAGCTGCGGCCTACCGCGGGACCAGCCCTGGCACTGCGGGGGAAGGCGACCCCCCCCAGCGCCACCGTGACCCGGGGGACCGGAGCCGCCCCGGGGCTCTCTCTCACACCCGCCCCCCCCAAGCACGGCCAGCCCGGGGCTGTCCGGGGCCCGGCGGCGGGAAGGCCCGGAGCTCGCTGGGGGTCACCGGGGCCCCTCACAGGGCGGGCCCCGCCCCGCGGGGGGCCCCGCCCGGCCCGCCCGCCCCGGCGCACCTGCTCGATGGCGGCCTGCACGGCGGGCGCCAGCTCCAGCGCCGCCTCCAGCCCCGCCGCCAGCTCCGGCTCGTCCTCCTCCATGGCGGCCCCGCCGCTTCCGGGCCGCGCGGCACGCCGGGCCGCGCGAGGACACGCCCCCGCCCCCGGGGGCGGGGCGGGGCCGGCGGGGGCGTGGCCTCTCGGGTGGGCGGGGTTTGCACCGGGCGGAGGCGGGGCCTGCCGCCCGGCGGAGCGGGGCGCGTCCCGGCGGCGGGACCGGTCCGAGCCGAGCCGAGCTTAGCCGAGCCGCGCTAAGCCGAGCCGCGCTAAGCCGGACTCTCCCGCCGCCCGGGCCGCTGTTGACAAGCGGCGGCGGGAGGCAGCGCGGCGGGTCTCGTCCCCATGTGGCGGACGCTGGCCCTCGCCTCCGCCTTCTTCCCGGGGCTCTTCGTCCTCTGCATCCGGTTGCTGCGCTGGGCCGCCCCGGGATGGAGCCTCAAGGAGCGCATCCTCCTCAGCGGCAGGTACGGGCGGGATCGCCGGGAGGCGAACCGGACCGCGGCGGGATGCCACCGCCACCGGTACCCATCGCGGCGGGCTGGGACCGGGACCGGGACCGGGAGGCCGGAGCGATCCGGACGGGCCAAGAGCACCGTCGCCGGCGGCTGGGAGCCTGCCCCCGGCGGTGCCCCGACCCCCGCAGTCCCGAGCGCAGACCCGGGGAGGGGAGCAGGGGCCGGCGGCAGGCGCAGCCCCCCCGGCGTGCGCAGCCCCGCCCGGCCCTACCCGCCCACGACCCCCCCACGCTGCCGCAGGTACCCGTTTCGCGGAGCGGGGATGCTCCGGTGCAGCTCTCCCTCTGCCCCCGGGGAACCGGGCAGGGTTACCGCGGATCCTCGGGGATGGACGGGACCAGACCTGGAAACAACCCCACGCGTGTCCCCGGGTGGCAGCGCCTGGCACAGCCACCCCAGGCGCGTCCCACGCTGCCTGGGCACGAAGACAGAGCTCCTCCTCGCCACGACGAGGCTTTTGGGGTGTGCACGGCGTAGGCGTCTAAGTGCTAACAGCCCTCCTGGTGCAACCGCGCCGAGGCCACCCCGGCCCTTCTGGGGCAACATTTGGGGGTGACCCGTTTCCTCTCTCTTGGTTTCAGGTTGGTGTCAATGGTCCAAGCCACGATGGCAACGGTGTCAGGGATCACGGTTGTCCTTAACTGCAAGGACGTGGTGTACGACAGGTAATCCCATCCGGGAGCCTTGCTGTCCTGCAAGAAGCATGCAGAGGCTGTGCCCGGTCAGCTCGCAGCTGGAGTATGTTACGCCAAAGGCTCGCACGTACAAAGGGGAGAGGAAAACCAGTTTCATGTTCCTCTTCCCTCCACTTCGGGTGAAGGGTTGGGCAATGTGCTGGCCGTACACCCCCCTGAAAGGCACTGGCTTGTTCAGCGCGCTCAAACCTGGGGCCGCTCTGCCAGCACGGAGGATGTCCTCCTGAGGATGGGCTGTAACATGGGCCCGTAGATGAGCAAAAAATAAACATCATCATCACTTCTAAAGGGGCAGGGAGTCCCCTTGCTGGAAGTTGAAATTCGCAGTTGCTAACGAGTTAAGCAGACCTAGTGAGGACTGATTCTAGAGGTGCATCGCCTTTTCCATGCCAAACGGACGCTGAAAGAATCCAGAAATTAGAAAATCAGTATGGAGTTTGCTCTGAAGGAAAATCACATTGCCTGTCCTCAATGCTCCGAGACAAACTGCCCCAGAAGTAGCTCTCGCCAGAAGTGATATCGCAATCTGGGTCAGAAGACTTAAAAACAGAGCTATTATCCAGAATAGCAGAGAAAATTGTAGGAGGGAAGAATATAATTATGCTGAGCTGGCATTTGACCATCACACTGGATTTTAGGGAGGGCTGCCCTCGCAGGCATTGCAGACTTGACTTTAATACACCGACGTGAAATGTCCTACCTTGCGCTAGATGGTGAGATCTATCCGAATTGTTCAGTCCTGCTTAACCCAGGCAGCCTAATGAGTTACTTTTTTGCTCTGAAGTAAAATATCTGCTGTATAGGTAGGCCAGACCCACGCAGACGGAAGGCGCTGCCGGCAGCCCTCCTCCTCCTCCCCAGAGCTGTGTGCTTGCCCGGGTGCTCTCAATGCCAGCAGCTCCGTGCAAACACTTTGTGGTCAGAGACCTAGATTTTTCTTTGAATCTGGAGGAAATACAGCCCAGTGCTCAGTGGGGAAGGTCTCAGAGAATGGCAGCAAGACAGAGAGCCAGGAAGCATCACAAAGATTGCAGTAAAATTTGCCAATTTATTTACACAGGCAGACAATTATTATATTGCTGGCACTATAATTGCCCTGCAAAGCCCTCAGCAAGTTTTGCAAACACAATAGCTGGTCACTTCCCCTCCCTGCTTTACATCACTTACATCTTTCTGTCTGAAATAATAGGAAGACATGCAACAAAGTTTTTCTTGAGATGGCAGGAGAGCAAGAGCAGATCTATTTGGGCCCCAAGCTACATTACTTTAAGCAGCAGTGTAGGGTGGGTTGTGTTTTTTTTAATCAGTGTGATTTCACTCAGGACTTTTTAAGGAGCCCGGTCTCCCTGCAGAGCAGGGCTTGCTGCTGCCCGGATTGTGCAACCAGGATTCTGACACGCTTTGGGAACAGGCAGCTGCCTGCAGTTATTTCCCAACAGACAAACGTCTCACGGGGGTTTATTGCCTATATCAGATATTTTGCACTTTGTTCTCCAAAGTCTAGGCCAGGCATCTGTAATTAACTCTGGGGTCTCCGAGTGCTTTCCAAACTCTCCCCGGGTTAGGCAGCCAGCTGAAGCGGTGTGGTACGCAGGAGGGACCCCAGGCTCAGAGTTTTTTCCACTACCAAGCATCAGCTCTGGGTGTCCCAGGGCTCAGGGGAGAAGATTACCTGCTGCAAAGGTGTGGGATTAGTGCTGGATCCTGAGAGGTGCTGTGCCCCCGGCCCACACGGCAAACACCCAGCTGTAGGGCTAATCAAGAGCCTCCCGTTAGTGCCATGTTTGCGCTTGGCTGGGCCGAGCTCAGTGCCTGGCACGGCCAAGCGCGAACCGGGGGCAGCGCCGAGGAGGCGTCCTCCACGCGTACCAGGTACCTTTTCTCTGCTGAGGCAAATCAAGTTAAATTTCGAGACCTCTCAGCTTACCATCGGCTTCAAATTTGCTCCTTCCATTTCAGACCTAAAGACTCTCTTCCACCTTTTAGAGCACCACGACGTGCTCAGAGCCGTTGCGATGCCTCTGTGTGTGCTGCTCCTCCCCTAGGCACTGGCTGGCCGTGGAGTACATCTGGGTCGTCGTTCCCTACATGACCTACGACATTTACGTCATGTACCTCTGCCACTGGCACAAGAGCCGGGACAGGGGAGTCGCGGAGAAGAAGCACTCGCTGGCCAGCGTGCGGAGCTTCCTCCTGCAGGAGCGGCTGATGGTGACCCACCACCTCTTCATCATCGTCGTGCTCACCCCCGTCACCCAGGTAAGGGCTGGGCACGGCCGCTGTGAAACCCAGCCCGTGAGGAGCCCCACGTGGCTTGCCATCGAGGCTGTGTCTGACGAAGCATCTCTGCTGGTCAGGAGCCCATGACCCCCTGGAGATGCTTGGGGTTACCTCCCAGCCACCTCTCCAGGAGGCCCCTGTGCTCACCGTGGCTTTATTTGCAGCACTTCAGGGGAGAGCTAGGGGACTTCTTCGTGGGCTGCATCTTCATAGCAGAACTGAGCACACCTTTTGTATCGCTGGGCAAAATCCTCATGCAGGTAGGTGAGGGGAGGGATGGGGCTTGTGTCTGGGAACCCCACAGCAGCTCGTACCCTTTCCCCACCCCAGGCTGCCCTTCTCCATCAGCCCCTGTTCATGCAGCAGCTGGGCTGGGGGTCTCAGAGTGGGGCAGCCCCACAGCTGTAACCCTAAGCTCCCCCACAGTGCTGCCCTCCTCCTCCCCCCATTAGGTTCCCATCCTTTTCCCCAGTAAGCAGCATGCCCTGGCACATCCCCAAACTGGGGGCTGTCCTGTGTCCTGGTGCTGCCCCCTCTTGTCTGTACCTCCCCCCTGCCCCACGCTCTCTCCTGCCCCAGCCCTCTGCCCCCAGTGCTCCCTCCTGCCCTGGCCCTCTGCCCCCCATGCCTCCCTTCCTCCTCTAGCCCTTCCTACCCTGCTTTCCTGCTCCCCGCATCCACGCCTGCCGGGTGCTCGGCTCCACGCTCCCAGCACTCTGTGCCCGAGGAGCAATGGGGTGCTGCTCACCCAGCGGTCACCCCACGTTTGCGTTCTTCCTTCCCCAGCTCAAAATGCAGGACTCACTGCTGCACAAGGTGAACGGGATCCTCATCCTGGTGACCTTCTTCGTCTGCCGTATTCTCCTCTTCCCCTTCATGTACGTGGCTTATGCCAGGCAGGTGGGAATCCCTGTTTACATGGTGCCTTTCCGCATCCCCCTGCACTGCAACATAGCCAACGCCTCCCTCATCGCCCCCCAGCTCTACTGGTTCAGGCTCATCTGCCGCAAAGCCGCCCGACTCTACGGCAGCTCACCTGCTGACAAAAGCAGCTAACGGCCGGCAGCAGCAGCCGCCCAGCGCGGGGGCTGGAAAAGGGTTGGCCCCTCCCGGCTCTTCCACCTTCAATGCCAGCGCTTCAGGGACCATCAAAGAAGCAGAGCGGCAGAAGCGGCGATACCACTGGGCTGTTTTAGCTGGAAGCAGCCTCACCGCCTCCATTGCCGTGCCAGGCAGCACCAGCCTGGGCTAGGAAGGCTTTCTTCCCACGCCGCTCCAGTGCCTTCTGTCCTCCCACCCATGGGAGCTGGGGCAGGAGCCAGTGAGGAGGAGGTCTGCCCATAAGCACGACATTCCTTCTAGGATTCAACACCGCAGCACGGGACTAACGGTTACACGAGAGGGGTTTGTTACAGCCTGCCCCGTGTCTTTCAGAGCTGACACCAGCCTGGAGGCACGAAGGAGCCTGCAGCCCAGAGGCAGCAGCGGAGGTGATGCTGGAGCGTGCCCAGACCCACACAGCAGCACTGTGGACTGGGGGAGCTGCGTGCCGGACCTGCCGCAGCCCCGACTCACTCCTCCAGCTCTGGTTTACAGCCTCCAGCTGAGAGCAGAGCCAGGCCCCGGGGCTGCGGCACGGTTCTGCGCAGCCTGTTCCTGACCTTTACCGACTTTGCCTCTACACTACAGCCACATTCAGCCTCTCACCTCCCACTGCTGCTGGGCTCAAACTCATCTAAGACTCCACTTAACCCAAAGGTGCTTTTCACTACAACTGTCTGGTGGCTGTGGCTGGCAGTCCTGGGGGAGGGTGGCTCCAGTGTCCCCAGCAGGCTGGAAGGGAGAGAAGCTCACGCCAGGATAGAGGAACGGTTACGCTGTCTCAGAGCAAAGGTGGCAGGGCAGAGCGCCCACGGCTGAAGGGCAGGATGGGGACAGGAGACTGCTAAGTCCCTGTCTCTGGCCACTATGCAGAGCCCTTCTTTGGCAGGGGATGCAGCTTTCAACCCCCTCCCCTAACTGCAGTTGCTTTTATCTGCCCTGCACCCCCGCAGTGGGTATTTGAGAGCCCGACTGGCACACGCTGCCCTGCTCTCCCTCCAGCCGACACCAGCAGCCCTGGCAGCACTCCATGGGTACCAGTACAGCCTGAGCTCCAGCTGCGTGGTCCTTCCCTCCTGCCCCATCCCACTCCCCCGCAAGGCAAGGTCTGCCAGGGAGGGAACTGGGTCAGTGCAGGAGGAACCAGCAACCCCAGAGCAGGGCGCTGAGCCATGTCCTTCACCAGTTCAGCCCATTTCCACCTTCAGTCACAGCAAAATGGGTACAGGCTTCCTGGCCCACCCTGCACCGTGGGGTTCACAAGCCTCGTGGGTGCATGCAAGTCAGACAGCAGCAGTTCGGTTCCTTCCCTGCAGCCATCACGAGCCAGGGCAGCCACCTTCCCCCTGCAGCCTCCTGCGCTTGCCTGGGGGGTCCCCTGCTCCAGGGCAGGTGCTGCACCAGCGTGGCCCCAGCAGCACCCCCGCAGCCACCTGTGCCTGGAGACCTGTGGCCACGCTGTGCCTTTCATTCTGTCTAAAAATAACCAAAAAAAATGGCTGAGCTCTGGGAGACCTGATTCTTTTGGGTGTCAGATCTTGTCCCAGCCACAGCTGTTTTCTGGAAAGAGTAAAATAAAGGGCATCTTCCAACATGCGGTCAGTTATTGCAGAAACACTACTGTTACATTAACGATCGAGACCAGCTGATGTTATAAACCGCTTGCAACTTGTTACAGATGTTTGTATCTCACTGCTTTCATTGCAAATAATGTGCCTCATGTAAAGGAAAAAAAAAGCCAACGAGGTATCTCAGTTTGCACTAACACTGCCCTATTTACTATCAGGAGACCAATAAAGATTTCCTTTCTGAGTCACACCACTGAATCTCTCTCCCACGTGCCGTTCATTTCTGGGTGGGGGGTGTTAACACACAGGGTTACTGCTGCACCCTCACCTCCGGGCAGGAGCAATGCACACATATTTCCAAAGGTTCCTGCCTGTCCTGAACTCACCCAACTCGCTTCCCAGCCTCCAGCAGCATGTGGTGAACCCAGCAATCCACCCAGGACTAGGAAAGGGCTGATGGCAGGGAAGCCGGAGGGAAACAATTTCCCTGATGCCGAAGGCTACTGGGCTCTCTGTATAAATCCAGACCGCCAGCAGGCATGGCTGGAGCCATGGAACCAGCAGCTCAGCTCAGGAACAGCTGGGTCCACAGCTATTCCTGCTGGAAAATTAGAGAGTGGTTGTTCCTACCCATCTTTACAGGGCCCCTTCACTGCTTAGACAGGTTGGAAGAAAAACACAGCAAGGGGGAAATAAGTTCAAAAGAGAAAAATAGATAGGGTTTATTACAGATCTTACAACTTTCCACGTAGGGGGTCCCCTGAGGCAGCGTCAGTGCTCTCAGCTGTTGCCCTCTCCAGCTTCTCAAACCGGCTCCCCAGCAGAGCGGGCTCCCAGCTTGCTAAGCTTCTGCAGGAGGGTGCTGCGCAGCGCCTTGTCACTGACGTTATCCATGATGGACTCCAAGAAATGCCTCTCGTTGGCTCTCCGCAGCGTGTTGCTGGGGGACGTATCAGCACTGCTGAACGTCTCGTACTGCGAGAGGATCTCCAATGCCACCACCACCAGCAGCTCGCTGCACCCCTCGTCCGGCAGCATGGCGGCAACGTGCAGCAGGTGGCAGAACATCTGGATGCAGATGAAGGACACCTCCTGCGTGGGGGTCCTGTCCTCAGCGGGGTGCAAGGGGGGCCCCGCGGTGCTCTTGACAGAGCCCAGCAGGTCCGTCAGGCTGCTGCAGTACAGCTGGACCACGTGAAGCCAAGCCTCTGCTGGCAGCCAGGTGGAACAGCTGGAGCTGCAGAGGAGCTGGAAGCCCCGCAGGAAGAGCACGGAGAACTGGAGGTAGCAGGCAAACGGCCGGAGGTTGAGCAGGGGCATGTACTCCACGTACTCCAGTGTGTACGGCACGTGCAAGACTTGCCTCTGCAGCAGGTTTTCGACCACATGCATGAGCCTCTTCCATTCGCTGTGGCTGCACCAAGGGAGGACCTGAATGAGGGCCACCAGGAACCCTTTGCTGAAAAGATTCACCTCTTCAGGGTTGTCCACGTTGACCGTGAGGAGTGTCAGCATCTTCTCCCTGAGCGCTGTGGACACGCAGCAGCACTCCATCCATGCCAGGAGCCCACTGCCTGGTCCATAAGCTGGCAAAGGCCGGGATGTCCACTCGTCCTCAGGGAGCGCGCAGATCTCAAACAGCGTCGCCGGGACCTCGTTCTTGAAGTGGTCTCCGTAAAGCTTCTTCAACCGGAGACCGATGGTCCAGTCCAGTGACGCCACCTTCCTGTGAAGCCAAGCCAGCGACTGGACCCACAGCTCAGGGGAGGGAGCAGTTTCTGGTCTTACCACCTCACAGAGCTGGCAGAGGATGTTCAGTATCAGGTCTTTGGTCTCCAACGAAGGGAAGAGCCGGTCCCTAGGCTGATGCCAGTACGTTGTGTAACTGTCTAGAAGCTTGCAGAGGCTGAGGAGAAGTGGGAACGGGTGACAGGACTTGATCCAGTGCTCTTCTGAACAGGACTGTATCCCTAAAATCTTACTGAGGATCTGCAGGCTCAGCTCAATCTGAGCAGAGTCTGACTTCAAACAGGGAAGGACAAAGGCTTCGGTCACCTCTGCAGGTGACACAAGTGGGGTGGCTGAGCTTGGCTGTGTGAGAAAGGCCAGGAACTCAAGGAACTGCTCCTCTTCCCTCGCAGTGGAAAGCCTCCCCCATACTGCCTCCTCCAGACACCTCACCACCAGGCTGCGTGGCCTGCCTGGATCATCACGAGTCTCCAAGAAGCTCAGCGCTGGGAAGGAGCAGAGGATTTGCGCGAGGAACTGGTGTGCTCCTAGGTTGACTACAGCAAGGTTACAAATCTGCTTCACTGTGGCCTCGGGGTACAGCAGCGTGAGCCTGGCCACAGAAGCCACACTCCTGGTCAGGCCTTCATCAGACACGCTCTTCGTGATCTGGTTGAAAGTCACATTCAGATCCTCCTGGAACCCCTCCATGACAACCTGCAAATTCAGGGACAGACCTGGTCCGCCCCAGGATGCCAGGACACCTGAGATCACTTTGTTTTTGTCGGTTAACGAAAGCTCAGTGTAACACTCCACAACGGCTTTGGTCACTTGCACCTGCAGCTCTCGGGCCTCCTTGTCTTGGTGGAACATGGCAAAGTTCACCAGCGTCTCCAGCAAATTCAAAACTAGCTCTGGTTTCTGGAAGAGAGCTTTGTTTTTCACAAGGCAGTCAACCCAGTCCTTCGAAAAGGCCCAGGTCTTGTCAGATGCAAAAATAGAGCACATATCCACGTGCCGGTCCAGCTTTTGCTCAATGATTGTCATGGCAACTGAAGACACAAGGCTGGTGTCCAAATCCTTGCTCTTCAGGCTGGCGCTGATCTCCTTGAGAAAGTCCTTGGTGACCTGTGTCAGCTCTAACACTACGCGTGTCTCATCCTCACCCAGGTCTCTAGTCTCTGGGAAGCAAACCAGGTTCTTCGCAAAGGTGGTGAGAGTGTCCAGGAGCCGGTAGCTCTCATAGCAGAGCTCCTCAGGGCTGTTCAGGGCACCCTGCAGCTCCTCTCCCCAGGCATGCAACAAGCTGCAGAGAAAGCCCAAGCCAACAAAGAGCTCCTCACGAGAGAGCTTGGCCACGGACAGGAGGTTCACGCTTCTCTCTGCTTCCTTCACCTTCTCATCCAGCCCCCTGCGGTGGAACTGGCTTTCGGTGTCGCTGGTCCAGAGGCTGACCACAGAGCTGACCTTGTGCAGGTACTCTGCGACAGGGAAGGGGCTGCCCTCTGGCTCTAGCTCGGTGAACAAGGACAGCAGCTCTACCAGGTTGGCCAAGGCATAGAACCTCATGCGAGGCAGGGTGATGCTCCTGTAGGTTTGCTTTAACCCCTCTATCAGGACCATGAGCAGGCTGGTGGCAGCAGGGGGGTCATTCAGAGAGCCGGGGTCACCCTTGAACCTCTTCGGGGGCTGGAGACCATCGTCCAGAGAGGACTCGCACCCATGCTGACGTATGAGTGTGCTGAACGTAGAGACTGTTGCGTCTTCCTGTCCTTCCTTATGTTTCATCACCTCCCACCACACGTCCAAGAAGAACCCGATGTCCGACGGTGACGTCTCGCTGGCGACGTACTCCACCAACTGCTCCAGCTCGCTCCGGCGCACGTCCCCGGGCAGCGCCTGCAGCAGCTCCACGAAGAGCCGCGGCGCGCCGAGGGCCTTGACGAGCTCGAAGAGGACGGTGCGGTTAACGTCGGGGATCATCCTGCCCACGGAGAAGAAGCCGTCCTCCTTCCACCCCTCGTCCAGCGAGGCGGCCGGCGCTCCCTGCAGCAGGACTTTAGCCCAGACCATGGCCACGGCCTCCTTCCTCCGGAGGCCGTGCTGCAGCGCCGACGGGCAGCGGGCCCCGATCTCGCCCAGGGCGTCGGTGACGGGGCGTCCCACGCGCGGCCAGTCGGCTTTGCGCAGCTCCCGCAGCGGCCGCGGCCGGCTCAGCCGGGCGGCCAGCAGGAACCCGCCCTGCAGGATGGCCGTCTCCTCGCACACGCCCCACGGTCCTGCGTGGAGACACCGTTACCTCGGCGCGGCCCCATCCCCGCACATCCCCCCCCCCCCCGACCCCCGCGCCCGCACCCGCGCCCGCACCTACCGGCCTCCATGGCGGCGGCGTCACTCAACGCGCTCTGACGTCACGCGGCCCCTCCCGACCCCGCCCGCAGCGCCCCCTGGCGGCTCGGCGGTGCCACCCCCGCCCCTTCCCGGGATTAATTTATCCCAGAACGGCGGGGGTCGGAAGGGGCCTCCGGAGACCATCCCGTCCAACCCCCCTGCTTGAGCAGGCACACCCAGAGCAGGGGGCACAGCACCGCGTCCAGGAGGGGTTTGAATGTCTCCAGGGAAGGAGACCCCACAGCCTCTCTGGGCAGCCTGTCCCACTGCTCCGGCACCCTCACAGGGAAGGAGTTTTTCCTCATATTCAGGTGGAACTTCCCGTGCTCCAACTTGTGCCCATTGCCCCTTGGCCTGTCGTTGGGCACCGCTGAAAAGAGCCCGGCCCCATCCTCTTGACACCCACCCTTAGATATTTCTAAGTATTGACGAGATCCCCCCTCAGGCTTCCCTTCTCCAGGCTGAACAGACCCAGGTCTCTCAGCCTTTCCTCGTACGGGAGATGCTCCAGGGCCCTGACCATCTTGGCAGCTCTCCGCTGGACTTGCTCGAGCAGTTCCCTGTCCTTCTTGAACCGGGGGGCCCAGCACTGGATGCTGCACTCCAGATGCGGTCCCACTAGGGCGGAGTAGAGGGGGAGGAGAACCTCCCTCGCCCTGCTGGCCACACTCCTTTTCACGCACCCCAGGACATCACTGGCCTTCTTGCCCACAAGGGCACGTTACTGGCTCATGGCCAACCTGCAGTCCACCGGCACTGCCAGGTCCTTCTCAGCAGAGCCGCTCTCCAGTAGGTCAGCCCCCAGCCTGTACTGGTGCCTGGGGTTGTTCCTCCCCAGGGGCAGGACCTTACACTTGCTCTTGTTGAATTTCATGAGGTTCCCCTCGGCCCAGCTCTCCAGCCTGTCCAGGTCTCATTGGATGGCAGCACAGCCATCGGCATATCAGCCACTCCTCCCAGCTTGATATTGTCAGCTAACTTGCTGAGGTTACACTCTATCCCTTCATCCAGGTCATTGATGGCTATATTGAACAGGACTGGACCCAGCACAGACCCCTGGGGAACACGGCTAGTTACAGGCCTCCAACCAGACTCTGCCCCGTTGATCACAAAGCGGGTGATCATGTTATGCGCACGAAGGGTGTCGAGAACCCAATTAAAAGGGGGAGGACCCTCCGGTGCAGCGCCACGGCGGGCAGCTGGACAGCAGGCACTCAAACCCTCCTCCTGAATCGCTTTTATTCATTTAAGGGTGACGCCGGTTTCAGGGGCGCAGCTTGCGCGTGCCATTTTTAACTCGATCGATAAACAATTGGAAGTCATCATTGAACTTGAATCAAAAAGCTCAAGCAACAAAGTCACAGTGAGGAAGTTTTTCCTGTTTGAACTTGGAATAGTCACTACAAGCGCTGATGTGCCTTGACAACTGCTAACGCCACTGATTTTGCCGGCTTTTCTCTGCAAAATTTAAGGTTTTCATCAAGGCAGATGACAAACCAGGCAGCACGCCTGACACAGACAAAGCTGGTAATTACTCCCTCTATTCCCAGCCCTTATTCCACTAGCAAAAGCAGAGTGACTTCATTCCAGCAGAATAAACCCCAAACTGTTACTTCCAAAGGCAATTTCTCATCAAAAGCTAATTGCTAAACCATGATATACTTGATTTCAGGTTGTCTCCCGGCACCTCAGCTGACAGTGCAGTGCTGCTACATGCCCTGAAGCACGGCTCCCGCCTGGAATGTGGAAGGCTCAATAATGTGACCCCAGTGAGAAACGCACCACGGGCTTCTCCAGTGAACATATCACCTCAAAAGCTGGGGAAACATCTTGGAATGAAAACAGGATTTGTTCCAGACTAGAATATTCACGTGCTTTAGCAAGACAATTTCTCTGTTCCCAATAAACAGGCATGCACTACGACAGCTGAACGGCTCGAGTTCTCCGTACACAGCCCTCCCCTTCAGCCCCGACACTTTCCCACAGAAGCGGGGTACCTGCGATACTCACAGCCACAGCTACCTCTTCTCTAAGCTGCAAATCCAGGACAGCTAAAGAAAATTAGTTAGAGAATTGGATATTCTAATGAATCTAGCAACTTCAAGTATAACAACAACAGGGAGATGAGTTTTCCTGTTAACTGATGGCCCCTGTTTTTGAAGCCACAGGCTCAATCTCCTCCTTACCGTATAACCTAGGTTTTTTTTGAAGGAGAACATGCTATTTGCTTGAAAGGAGAGAGTAGCAGTAAGAGACACAAGCTTAAATCAAACACGCCAACCAGCATGGGACATTACAGCACCCTCTTACTGGAAGGGGTAATGCAACACGTGACACAGAATTGGCATCTCGCTCAGATGAAAACGAAGGCACGAAGAAGCAGCCCAGTCCTTTTCTCCAGCTAAGCAGCAGCCTTCTTCATTTTTTGCGCAGCAAACCATTTGTCACTGTTGTCCGCCGCCATGGCCTGCGCAAAGAAAAGCATTAACACGTTCAGAACAGCAGCTGAGTCGCCAGGCGCCCGGCTGCTCGTGCTCACCAGCGTCTCCCACAAATCCGGATTGATCGCAAGGACACTCTAATTCAGAGGAAAGCTATTCTGATGGATAAACTATTTTTTTACGCACTAGTAATGAAAACAGACACTGAAAGCCAACGTTCTCTGCTGCAGCAAATAGATGATCTGGTAATACAAGAGGAAAACAGGATAGTTTAAACACAGTCTTCCCACATAGCTCACGCTCCACACCAGAGCCCCTCTGCCTCGGGAGGATGTCCAGCTGCGCTGACGTTACCGCAGCTCAAAAATCATTTTCTGTGGTAACTTACACCAAAGTGTTGTTGACATTCCAGCAAGAGACACCACCGCCCGGCTGCCTCGAGAGTGAGGCTGGAAAACTCTAGCCAGAACATTAAGCGAACTTTAAAAACCCGATTTGTTTTCCTTAGCAAGACTGTACAATTTGCTTCTCAGAAAAACTCCACATAGAAGGAAAACTGGATCCTACAGGTATCTATAATCAGGAAGAAAACGAACGTGCAGACAGCATTACTTACATCATCTAACAATTTGTCACCGTTAGGGTCCACCTTGGACAGGTCTCTAAATGCTTCATCTCCCACAAAACAGATTTCATGGCCATCCTAAACCAGGTTTAAGAGCAGGTCAGTTAGATAAATGGCAGAGAGAAATTTAAATCTAATTTAATCACTATTTCCAATATTACTCACAGGATCGGCCAAAATAATCACTTGCACTGTGGCTTTGCCAGGCGTGTCCAAGCTAACCAGAGGTGTTAAAATTTTCTGATTCTCCTTTTTCATCAGTGCTTCAATGTTTGGCAACTTAAACAGAAAACAAACGAAAAAAGATCAACCCTAGTCAGATGAAGATCAGATGCATCCAGGTCGTTCTCATTCACAGCTCCCCATCACCCACATCTCCGCTACATTCCCACTGCGAGAAATACAAACAAAGTATCTGCTCAGTATTATTTTGTTCACATCTGAGATATTTTGCTAACACTAGAAATGAGCACTGACTCCCACTAGTCGGCTCTGGGTAATGAAAGGGGTAAGGGAAATGTGATCCTTACCTCGTCCTTTGCACAGGAGAAGGCAATCCGCCCAAACGCTGTCCCGTGATCCACCGCTCCTCCAACAGTCTTCAGCTCCAACTTACACTGAAAGAGGAAAAAAGAAAGCCTGACTTGCAAGGGTGCTGCTCTCAGTGCTGTGTTCGGTCCAGTTTTTCACTGATGCGGATGATTTCGAAACTGCCCATATACATATTTCCCAACAAGCCAGAATTACCAGAGCAAACCACAGCTTTTTTTTAAAAAACATACAGTTAAGTGTATGCAAGCTTTAATTTAAATGCACAGAATTAAGTGCACAGTTGCTTTAATTAAGAGCTTTTTGTTTTCCCCTTTAAGATTTTGCTCTCATGAAATTAGAGGTTTCTATGATGAGACACAACTTCTAAAGATCAGAACTGAAAATTTTTCTAAGGACTAACCTGGTTATCCGCATAGCCTAGTAAAGCCCTTTGTTTTTCTCCATCCTTCTCATATATTTTCATCCCGAGCAAATCAGACCAGTAGTTAACAGACTTCTGCAGATCGGAGACACCCAAGGTTACCTTCAGCACAGGATCTATAAGAGCAATCATTTTAAATTAGGTACAAATATATTGTAGTTTCAAACTTGGTTGTACGTTCTTGAGAAGAAAACTAACAAAGAAACAAAAACAACACGCTCTGTTTCGTAAAATGCCATCGACATAAATGCACAGCCCCTTCTCCTATCCCACTCGTAAATCTCTTTTGAACACCAGTAAGTGTTTAAGTTTCACCTTGCTTGAGCTGTTCTTTGTCTTCCAAGTAGAACTTGTATCCTCCTGGGGCTTCAGCTTCAAAAATACCAGTCGTGACTTCTTTGAGGGGCCACCCCATCTTCTTAGCATTGCTCACAGCCTGGCTGGACACAAGTGTTATGCCCTAGTGAGAACAGAACAGACACACATAAAATTCACGGGGTGGATGGTGTGGAAGTCCTACCGCTCAGTAGTCCGCCTCTACAAATGACCAGAAACAAACAGGACTGCTTTTTATAACCGGTGGACCATATGATCTCCTGAGTACCAGGTATCTTGCTCCTATAAAATAAGCTTACTCTTACTGCGTATCCTACATACATTTGGAATGCATTAATCTACCCTTCTTTCAAGCCAAAGGGAAATGAAAAGCAAAAGGAATTTTAAAACTCTGATTCAACGCATTGTATGGAAAAGGAAAACCGAGTTCCTAACTGTTCCACCAGGTTAGGCAGACATCTGTTCCCTGACATCCCGCAAACCGGGGGAAGAATATTAGCTCAGGGGAAATAACGAGCAAACACATTACACATATTCATAGAAGAAATGTAAAAACTTCATTGGCTGTCAGCCAATAACAAAGAAATAGATAATAATAAACAAAAGAGTGTTTTCCTACAGCAAGATCCTTCTTAGCTAAGCATTCCACGTTAGTTCTGCCAGCAAATACCAGCTGTCCTACACACACAGCAGCTGAGCTGCAAGGTGCTCAAGGAAGCATTTTTGGGTCCTAAGTGAGCACAAAGCTGCTCTAGTTTCTGCTCTTCCAACATGGAGACAACTACAAAAGCAAGAATAAAAGTGTTTAAGGAACCAAACAGCGTAAAAAAGCAACCGGTGCAACCTATATGCTCAACAAACTCCTAATTATAAAACAAAAAGCTTATCTTAATGAGGAAAGATTTTGCTGCTAAGGGTGGTACTCACCAGAAAGTCGTTGCCCAGGCGATATTCTCCAATACCATAATTGTAAGTTAATTCTGCAACAAAGTGATTGTCTTCTGGCCCATAGCCCACCATCGTTTTGCTCCATTTTCCATCGTAAGGGCTGGAACATCCATATTTAATTGTCATCAGTATTAGAAATAAACATCAAGCACAGCAAGTATCAGTGTTTCAAGGAAGAACTGCATTTCCAGAGTAAACAAATGGCAGAGGTAATCCAGTAACCTCGCACCAACTAGGAGCTGATTCCTGTGAAGAACTCTCGCTGCAGCTCAGCACGCAGCAGACAGGCATCCCCCGGTCAATAGTTTTGACTTTGGGCTGTCACTCACGACCAGGTGACAAAAGCAATTCTACCTCCTTCTTAACAGCTTACATTTTAAGAGCACAAGCTGCTTGTTAGCTGGAATTATATAAGCACTTCTTTACTGTGAAGCAGGAAAGGTAAGCGGTTAGGCACCAGATGGTAAGATTTCTTTTATTTATGAAGAAAGACAAATGGTAGCCTTTGGGGCTACCAGGAGGGACTTTTACTCCAGACCCCGGACAGCCCCATGTCTGTAAAAAAACCCAACCAATGTAACTGAATGTAATTCCAGGAAAGTCTAGAAATAATTTGATGAAGTTCAGCATCAGCCTGTAGGTGTAAGACAGCGATGCTTGTGTTTCACTGTAAACACCACACCTACACAAAAAGGGGACCTGTTGATTCCACGGGAAATGCTTAAAAAACCCCACCCAACCGCCGATTTTAGCTATAAAACGACGACACGCGCCCGGCCACGACCGGGAGGTGCTTTACGAGGAAGGCAGGACCGCGGCGCAGGGGCGCTCACCCGTTGCAGCTGGCTTTGCAGCCCTCCTCGAACTCCTCGTGCCTCAAAACCTTAGGAATTAGGCGAGAAAGAGAGGTCGGCGCGGGGGAGGCGCCTCCCCTCGCCCCTCAGGGGCTCCCCACCGGGCCCGGGCCGGGGGGGGCGGCGGGGGAAGCCCCCGGCCTCCCGCAGCGCCGGCCCGGGGGAGCCGCGGCGCCTCCGCCCCTGAGGTGGGCGACGACGGCGGTTCCCGCCCTTCCCGCCCCGCGCGCCCGGCCCCGCCCTCCCCGCTCACGCTCACGCTCATGCCCAGCAGCTCGCGGTAGAAGCGCGCGCTCCGCGCCCGGTCTCCCACTTTGAAGACGAAGTGCAGCGCGCGCCGAGCCCCCATGGCGGCCGCCGGTGACGTCACCGCGGCGCAGCCGTCGCGCCGGCGGTGACGCTGTAAGATGGCGGCGCTAAGGAGGCCGGCGGCGGGCTTGGGCCGGTGCCTGCTGCGGCCCGGCGGGCCCGGGGCGGCGCCGGCGGGGCGGCGCGGGGTGCGGGCGCTGCGGCGGAGCCCCGTGCGGGTCCTGCCGCCGCAGGCGGAGCGGGGCCCCCGGGAGCCGCCCCCCCCCCCGCCGCCGCCCGCCGCGGTGGAGCGGAGCTCGGCCGGGCCGGGGCTGTGGTACGAGAAGGCGGCGCCCGGTGACCGGAGGCTGGGGTGAGGCATCGCCGGGGCGGGGGGGGGAGCGGGGAGCGGGGCCCGGCCGCGCTCTGAGCCCCCTCTAGAATAAATAAATGAGGAATAAAACGCCTTAGCACCAACGTAGCATGAAGAAGCAGGCGTTCTTTATGCGGGGGATCGTTCCTCCCAGCGTGCATGTCGCAAGTCGCAATAGACAGAGCTGGTATTGCTCCATTATATGCATATGCATTAGTTTTCCCAGTATGATTATACGTTTTCATTCTATTTCCCGGAACTAATTACCCGTGCATTTTTAAGTCCCCTAGGAGCCCCTGAAGAGGTACCAGGCGGTCTCTGGTGGTCCCTAGTGGTTCGCTGAAGGGGTGTTTTTTAGCGTCCTTTCCATAAACTGAGTTCTTCTTCCACATACGGTCGTGAGTTGGCCCAGCGAGCAGTCTTATCACGGTGTGTTGCAAGGTGTGTCGGTTTCAACTGGAGTTCTGACTCTTATCTAGGTGTAGATGTCCTTAGTTCCTTTTATCGTGGTTTCAACTGGCGTCTGCTGCTAGGCTGTTTGCACCCCTCCAGGATGTGCCAATCACACTTGCAAAAATTATGTCCTTGAGTGCATTCTTGCCCGAGGCCCCTTACAACAGAACCACCCCGGAGCTGCCCGGATCTGCAGAATTTGAGGCAAATTCCAACATTTGGGGGGTCTGGGTAGAGACTGACACCGCCACGCCAGCTCGAGCCAGTCTAAGGATACCTGGGGGATTTCCGAGTGAAGCTCTCGGTGGCTGGCGAGCGTCAGACTGAACGGGTCAGCATCGTGGCCGTTTTCTCTGATTAACTTTTCCGCAGAAAAGTGGTGACTATCGCCAAGTCAAAGAAGTTTCGGGATCATCAGGGGAAGGTTCTGCTGGAGGGTCACAGGCTGATCAAGGACGCCCTGGAGGCAGGAGCTGTGCTGCAGACTCTCTTCTTCAGCACTGTGGGGCACCTGAGGGAGCTGCCCGAGGCAGAGCTGAAACGAGCCAACTTAGTTAAGGTGAAATTTGAAGACATTAAGAGCTGGTCTGACCTCGTAACTCCTCAGGGGCTTATAGGTAAGTTGCCTTAGAAACAGTCACAACACTGCTCAAAGGGAAACTTTTTTCACACTTAATAAGTGGATAATGACTCTCTCTTCATAACCTTCCCCTAGACATTCTGGCAGGGTGTCAAGAGTGGCATAACTTGAGAATTCCCTTTTCTTTGGCCTGCTCTGGTAACCGAAAGCAGCTTCTAGAGTATGCTGAAGGTGATAATGCTCATTTTTAATAGCGTGTTGCTCCAGCTCTGCTGGGAAATAGTTCTCCTCATCAAGTGACAAACTATTCTCAAATGTCTCTTAATTTTCTTAGCTTTTCCTATTGCTTCCTCCAGCATCTCTTTAGTGCAATTCGGGCCAACTAAATGAGAGACAGCCCTCTCCTTGGGGTGTGTTAGTCAGAAGCCTGTCAGCACTTTGTCTCCTCAGGGATCTTTTCCAAGCCCAACCATGCCAAGATGTCTTACCCTGCCGCTCAGCTAACGAGCTCCTTGCCACTGCTCCTCATCTGCGACAATATCCGAGATCCGGGAAACCTAGGGACTATTCTGAGATCTGCGGCAGGAGCAGGCTGTGAGAAAGTGCTGCTCACCAAAGGTAAGAGCCTTTCCCTGGAGAAAAAATGTTTAGTTTGAGTAATTAGGGGGTAAGGCAGGGAATAAGAGGTACTTGAAGATGTTGTTCCCAAGTTTGTAAGCAGTGCCTGGCCCGGACGTGCTTTTACTGTGGGAAGCAGCAGCTGCTGAATCTGTCTTTGTGGGAGCTGCTGTAGTGTCGCCATTTCCCTCCCTTCCCTCTCAGGCTGTGTGGATCCCTGGGAGCCAAAGGTGCTCCGTGCAGGCATGGGAGCTCACTTCCGTCTGCCCATCGTCGCCAGCCTGGACTGGGAATCTGTTCCCAGCAACCTTCCTGCTGGTGTCCGGGTCTGTGTGGCCGACAACAAAGACCCAGGCGCTCAGGCTGAGACTGCGCCCGTGCCAAGAGGAGCTGGCGCTGCTCCTGGCAACCCAAAGGCTCCTGTGAAATCCAAACCCAAGGCTGCTCCAGAGCACGAGGATGAGGAGGGACCGGAGGGTGTCTGCATCCCAGAGCTGGCCGTGCAGTATTACTACGAGAACTGGACACAGACTCCAGTGGCAGTGGTGATCGGCGGAGAGACCCACGGTGTGAGTCTGGACGCGCTTCACCTCGCAGCCAGCACGGGGGGGAAGAGACTGGTCATTCCCGTGGTGCCAGGCGTGGACAGCTTGAACTCCGCTATCGCTGCTGGCATTGTGCTGTTTGAGGGGAAGAGACAGTTGCTGCAGAGGCACAAGCAGGAAGACGAAAGGCAGAATTTCCCTGTAGTGGGCTAAACTGCTGAGGTTTGGGTGCTGAAGAAACATCTCTTCCCTTTGGCACGCTGTAGAGTTAATAAAATTGCAGCTCAGGCTGTTTGGTTTGTAGTAAATGGGTATTAAACAACTCTGGCAGTGTTGGAGCTGTGCCTGGATGAGTGCGTGACTCCTGGGTGAGCCCATGGGTGCTCTGGCCGCACGGTGATGCTAGTGAGAAGGGAAAGGCCAGTGGGTGGGGGCTCTCGCCTTGTGAGCTGCCAGCTCCCTGCTGCCCTACTTTTCTCACGCCCTCCTCCCGGCAGATCCGGGAAGGCCTCGGATTCCTCCCTGTGCGGGGTCAGGGCGCAGCAGCCATGGCAGTGTTTGTGCCAGCCCAGCCAGGATGCTGCTAACAATGTGTATCCTTCCTCTCACAGCCCCAGGCTGTACAGCCTGGCTGCTGCTAGTAGTTTTGGGGTCAGAAAGGCCAAATAGCAGCCACCTGTGCTTATCCAAACCTTGTGCTCTAACAAGTGTTGAGAGCAGCGCACCAGCCCTGTTGTGGGTGCCTGCTGCATGCCAAGCTGGCCCGGGGACTGGCTGCGGTGTGGGGTGTCTGAGCTCCGGCACTCGTGACTGCGCCGCTGCCGGGAGATGGCGATGTCTGTCCCCACGCAGCCGTCCAGGCGCCGCTCCCTCTGGCAACTGGGCCTCGGCACAGATGAAATATGAATGAGAGGGGGAGGGTGGGAAAGGAGCTGTGAGTGCTGCTGCTCGCTGTGGCCGTCCCTCAGAGGAGAATGGATGCTGGGACCCAGGGAAGGAGACCCTAGGGCCTGTCCATGCCTCCCCAAGGGCAAGGAGCTGGCTCACACCAACCCACCTCCATGGATCTGGGATGTGCCACACAGCCCTGGTCACGCTGGAGGCTCCTGCCCAGGCCTCACAATGCTCTCCACATCGCCGGCAGCTGTGCATTGATGGACAGCTCCTGCGACAGCACTGGCTGCCACCCGCCTTGCTGCATATTATTTAAAAATGTCCCCTCTACTCTGGCTGTGAGTTGCACAACCAGCTATTTACCAGCAACCCACTCTCTACTGGCTCCGGTTTCCCCTTACCACATTGAAATTGTTTATATTGTCTGCTTGAGAAATACCCAGAGACAGATTCAGCCTCTTCCATGCCCCAGCCCTTGTACCTGAGTGGTGTGCAGCACGCGTGGTGTGCTGTCAGACAGCGGCGTTACCTCAAGCCTGAAACTGCTCCAGCCGAGCAGTTCCATCTCCAGAGCCCAGTTCCAGCCCCAGTCTCATCAAATTGACCCCAAATGACTCAATTCTCAGGCAGAAAAATTGCTGCTTTGCTCCAGTTTCTACTGAGCAGCTACCAGGGTGGCTGTGGCAGTGCTGAGCTCACTGCCTCGCGAGGAGCCTGAACCACAACGTCTGGAGGGGAATACGGGTTCCCCCTCTCTAAAAAAAATCAGCCGCTGCTGCATGACTAAATGCTACAGACCCCACGGTCTTTCAAAGCACAAAACCACTGCAATTGTCCCCAAACCAGCAGGCGCCCACTGAGCACAGGCAGCGCGCGTGCTGGGTGGCAGTGGGGGCTGGAGGCAATGCTGCTGCTCAGCCGCTTCCACGCAGCTCGAGTCCAGCCAGGCACAGCTCACTGCACAAGCCCTTAACCCTACAGTAGATAACTCCCTGGAAAAGCTATTTCCTCAAAAATCTCCAGTAAAGGGGATGCGAGTTAATTTAGGGTACTTTAGGTACTTTAGTAATATAGGTGCTGCTGCTGTTGTGCTCACACCGGCTCCTGCCCCTGGCCCGGCCACACAGCCCCCTCCACCTGCTCCCGCCCTCCCCGGCTCAGGGACCGGCGAGCTGGGCTGTGCTGCTGCTCCTCCAACAGCTCACCAGTCAGTTAATCACCGCCGAACACAAGAGCCTCTGAAAGATGCAAAACACAGGGTGGATTTATACGGTTCCTGCCTCGCTGAGCTGGCGGCTTTTCCCAGCTCCTGCCAGGGTGGGTTGCTGCAGCAGCGATAAAAGGGGAGAGGCCGTAATCCTGCCATCGCCGACTAAAGAGCTGAAACGGAAAAGCAGTGACTGGCACAGCACTCGCTATTCAGCGCACAGTGAGCACACCTCCAGCACATCACCCTCCCGGGGACGCCGGTGGAAACCATCGCAGCAGCTGCTGCGTCCGGCAAGCGCCAGGGGGGGACCCTCGGCTGGGGGGGCTGTGAGCAGAGCCCACGGGGCGGGTGAGCACAGCCAAGCCATGCTCCCCCCTCCATGGCGTCTCCAAAGAGCTCGTGGGAGTCACCATCCCTGAGCGAGGTGCAGCGAATAGCTGCGCGGGGGGCGATACGCAATCGCGGCTCAGCCGCCGCAGTGCTGGGAGCTGCCGGCACCGACACCTACCCCAGGGGGTCTGGTTGGGGGGGCTCCTCCTGCCGCGCGGGTCCCAGGCGGGCTCCCTCTCCCTGTCAACGGGACGCGGCAATCGGCACCTCCAGGGACAAGGTTATTATAACGGTTTTATTACAAAGTTCCAATCACCATGTACAGTTTTTACAATGTCACTTTTCAGGGGCTCGGCTGTGCTGCTTGGGTTAGGGAGGGATTTTTTTTTTGTTGGGTTTTTTTTTTTTTTGGTTATTTTTTAAAGAACAGCACCATTAACGTTGGGTTTGGGACACACCTACGAAAAACAGATCAATCAACTAACATAGAGGGGAGAGGACAATTCATACCAGAGAGAAGGGCTGAGAGGAAACGGGGAGAGCACAAGGGAGAGACGAGAGAGGTGAGGGCAGCCCGGTGGTGGTCCTTCTCCTGGCTCAGAGAGGAAGGGAGGGAACATCCACCCGTCGCAGGCAGGTGACCCCCCCGGACATGCACAGCCAGTGCTGCGTAAGGCTGTTGGTGCTTGGGGTGGGAGGTGGGAAACCCACCTGGAAGGGTCTCACCCTCAGGAGGAAGAGCTCGGCTGCGCCATGGTCTTTCAGAGGTTGTCAGCAGTTAAGACTTTGTCTCGGCCTCGTCAGGGCACTCGCGTGGGAAAGGAGGACGGGCCAGGGGCAAAGGGGACAGTTTCCTTATTGCTTCCTTAAAGTCACTTAGTCAGCAGGGGTGGTAGGAAAGGAAAGAAGGGGGAGAAGGAGAAGAAAAGAGCCCCAAGAACCCCATCCACTGCCTGATGCATACGTTGGGAAGAACACCATGCAAAAAGATTTGCCTGCTAGCTAGTGCCGTGTATAAAATAATGATACAGTAACAGTTCTGGCCTGGTTATTAGAGAATATATCACCATGAAGCACAAGCGAAGTCTCCAAACGCCAACGACTCCCTGCTGAAAGTGCATCTCAAGGAGTTTGCTTAGGAGAAGGATTCACTGCGTAAAACAAGGCACCACAAGAAGGTTGGATACTGGGTCGGGCGTGAGGACACGCTGGAGAATCCATGAGCGGCGGAAGAGAGACCTAGTTTTAAATAACGTCTGTTGGCGCAGAAGCCCCCTTAGATGGGCTCGGGTTTTAGCTTGTCTGCTAGAAAGTCGCTGACAAAGGCTTCCACGATCTCAGGCGTGATCTCCTCCACATCCATCACGTACTTGGCCCGGGCCGACATGTCCAGGATGGTAAGCAGGGGAGCAGCCTCAGGCAGGTTGGTGTAATCCCGCAGGGAGTCGGTCATGTCATCCTGGAAGCCAAAACAAGAGGGAGAGAGAAGCCATCAGCAGGGCCAGGACAACCAAGAGCAGTTTGCTGCTTCCACACCGTGGTCCAGCCCACGAATACCTCCCGAGCTCTTGGGCCTTGCACCAGCATTGCAGGACCACGAGTGCAGAAGGCAGCACCTGCCTTTCTGCCTGCTCCGCCCGCAGTTTGTGTCATCCCAGGCTGGGATGGGACTACGCACTCCTCCAACCCTTTCCGCACAGGGCACAGCTCCCAGCACCCCCAGGCCGACCCACTGCTCCAGGCTGCCCTGGAGCCTCTGGGGCAGGAGCGATTTTGGCATCTGCAGCTCATGAGCTGGGTGCAAGCACCTATTGTGGGGGCTCAGCAGCCCTCTGCCAGCGCAGCCACGGCCTCGCCGCTCACCAGGGGCCGATGCCAAAGGGACCTGGGTGCACGCCCAGAGCAAACCAGAAAACAGGAATGGGATGAAGACCTGTGCTTTGAGCCAGCGCCGAGATCCCACCCACCGGCAGATCCAAGCGTCTGAGGGCACACACAAGAGCCGCAGCTCCCCAGCAGCAGGCCGCTTGCAGGGGGAGCAGGCTGCCCTCCCTTCGGCCAGGCACAGCACAGCTCTGGGCAAAGGGGAAAAATGAATTTGTCTCTGCCAAGGCTGTGCAATGCAAAAGCCAGCGCCGGGGCGATTCACCTCCCGCTCCCGGCCAAGCCCACAATGCACAGCACCCAAAACGGGGCGTTCCTCCGAGCCCCTTTCCAAGGGCAGTAATAGAAATCAATCAATCTGGTTAGCGGCTGGTGGCTCTGCAGCGCGTGGTGGCGACCGGCAGGGTAACTCCTGTCGCACCTCCCCTTCCATTGCAGGGGTTTCTGGTGCAGCCGGGACCACGTGGCGGGGAAGGGCGAGCGGGGCTGGGCCCGCTACCTCGGGGCTGGGGTGCTCGGCCGCCCCCCACCCTTCCCACCTCCCAGGCCAGCTCGGAGCCCAGGTGTTGGGATGCCTCATCCTTTATCCCATCGCCGCAA
This sequence comes from Morus bassanus, assembly GCA_031468815.1. NCBI lineage: Eukaryota > Metazoa > Chordata > Aves > Suliformes > Sulidae > Morus > Morus bassanus. The sequence goes on from CM062584.1 coordinate 10,340,944, forward strand.
AGGGACCGAAAACCTTTTTAATCAATGCAAAACCGGCCCAGACAGCACCAGGAGAAGAATGGGAGGCGCCTGCTCTGGCCGTGGCCGAGCTGCTTTGTGCATGGGGGCCAGCGGAGACCTGGGGCCAGCGGAGACCTAGGGCCAGCGCTCCCAGCTATTGAGGTGACGGATGAATGGGATGTGCTGGACGCTCCCCATTCTTTGGCCCAGCTGCCACAGGGACGTCAGGAGCCGGATGAATAGCGGCAATGTTTCAGCTACAGCCAGCGAGCGGGAGGAAAAGGCTTCACAGGCTCTGGGGGAGGGGGGCAGGTCCTGGACCCTCCCAAAATAGCCTTTCCAACAAGGGGCTTATTCAGGGGCACAGGGCTGAGCTGGGATGCTTGGAGACCTGTTACGGTGGCGGGAGCGTCTGCCCGGAGGGGGCCGATGGGGCTGTGGGAGGCAGCAGTGGGGACTTGCCTGGCGGGGGGGGCCAGGGTGCAGTGGTGGGGACCCTTTTGTGCGCAGGGCGGCTCCGAGGGCCCCGCTTGCAGCACACTGCGGCTGTGACGTGAGTGTGGAGGGACAGAGCAGGCGCACGGCCATGCAGCAGCTGCTACCTGCCCAGGCAGTGCCTAGGGAGGGGAACCACAGGCCTGGCGGGGCCTGGAAGCTTTTTTGACCCTTACACAAAACCTTCCTCATTTTCAAGCCTGCAGCAGGGCAAAGTGCCTGCACAGGGTAAAGGGAGGCCAGAAGTTTCCCCATTTCCCATTTTCTCCAGCAGAACCCTGGCTCTGAGCACTGCAGCGTGCACATGCCCCACATACAATCCCAGCCACCAACAGCGTGGCCAGCTCAGGAAACAGCCCTCATTTCACAGGGGAAAGGTGAGCGCTGCAGTGGCATGCCCAGCCGAGCCCGAGGGCAGGGCAGAGTGGAGCTGGGACGCTCCTGCTGTGGCCAGGAGCAGGAGCACAGCCCCGTACCGCCCCTGTTTTGTCCAGCATCACCCACATGGCACAGAAACAGGCCCAGTCTGCAGGATCGGGGCTGCCTCCTGCAGGCACCCCTTAGGGAAGGGGCCGGAGCACCAGTCCCTGCCTTCCTCCCAGGGTGGGAAGAAAGGCAGCACCTCGGCGAGGAGGGCAGCACTAGCTCGGCCAAGCTGAAACCCAAACCTTGGCTCCTCTCCCCGCCTGTCCAGCCAGCTTTCCTGTCCACATAGCCTCAGGGATCAAGGGGGCAGCTGGCAGCTCCCTCCCACCTCCCCCAGTCACTCCCTTGCCTGCCGTCAGGCTTTTCCACCTCTGAGCAAACGCAGCTGGGACCCCTTTGCCAGAAGTAATATCCAGCAATGAGCGCAGGGGACTGAGCCAGGAATTGGGCCTGGCTTTGCTCCGCAGTCTCTGACTAGCTGGAGTAGCTCCATGCCTCAGTTTACCCACCTGAAGAGTAGCAACAGTGGTACCCAACCCAGCTCAGTCCTTGTATGAAGACACAGCAGGATGCAGCCCTGTGCTCTCCTCCCGCTTACCTCGCCTGCCACGAAGAAGAGCAACGGTGCCTCCTCCTCTTTGGCTTTGTACTTGGCAATGATTTTTTCAGCTATGGGCTGAATCAGTTGTTTTGCTGCCTCTGACTCTCCATCATCCTCTGAATCTGCAGGGCACAGAGGTGGGGGGACAAAACAAAAGAGACAAGGCAAAAAGGAGGTTAGGATCAAACAGATGCAAACCGGCCGGGTGCCGGGAGCTCTATCCCACAGCACCACCACGCAGGAAACCAGAGCCCGGATGCGCAGCACAAACTTCAAAGCTGTGTGGCTCTGTAGCAATTAGGGAGCAGCTGAAATGTGCTTTTCATGTGAGACAGGAAAACACATAACAGAAGAGCAGCTCCTGCTCCCCAAATACTTCACTGCTCACTCCCTAGTGCTGCTGCTGAATCTCAGGGACAAACAGGCACAAAAAAGCCGCTTTGCAGTTTGAGAAGCATCAGGATGTTTTGAAGACCAAACGAATGCGCTGATCTGAGGCTGCCTGCCACCCCTGCCCGCCACCCACCATCCCTCCGCCTCGGGACGGCTGCTCGGCAGCTTTTCTGCTCGAGTCTTGGCGGCAGCAGTGCTGTGAAGGAAGCTTTGATTTGACAGAGGTAGAGTAGAAAGAGATGGCAACATCAATCAAATGCCAGCCACCACTGAAGTTCAAATACTGAGCTGAAAAGAGGAGAGACTGCGTCCTTGAGCAGCATCGAGATGAAACGATTTCAATTCGGGGACAACTTTTAGCATTAAAAAAAAAAAGTAAGAAGGCAGAAGAGAGGCCCCTGGTCTCCTGGTCGCATGGAGCTCGTGCAGCTCTCGTAGTCCACAGTGTAACCACCTGACACGACCGGTCCAGCCCCTGGCTGGGACAGGCGATGCCTGTTCCCGAAGCACTCTCTGCTCTTGCTCCACACATCCCTGTCCCCATCTCTGGCTTCTCCAAGCAAAGCAGGAGATGCCAGAGACACTGCACACTGGATTTCAGGGTCTGTCCTGCATGCATGACAGTGATAAATACGTAGAGTTGTGGGGTGTCTGCAGGGACTGATTTTTCTGCAAACAACCGCTGCTGGCGGCACTCCAGGCAGCCCGGCACACTCTGGCTAACCTAGCCCTAACCTCTCCGGGGACGGATGTAGAATGGTCAGGATTTATTCACAACTGGCTCTTGCTAAGCCTGCGTTCTCCCGTGGCTGCCTTCTCCTGGGGGTGCTGCTGCCCATGCAGCGCAGGCACCAGTCTGCTTGGGGGATCTCCGGGCCAGCCGGGAGCCCTCATTCCCAGTGCCTGCCTTGGTGCAGCACCAGCTTCATCTCCACCCCAGCACACCGCCGGCAGATTTCACTGAGGCTGCGCATCCCCTCAAGCGCCGAGTGAGAGCCCCAGCCGCCGGCCGGCTAGCGCTCTCCCAATGAGCTGTTTGCGGCAAGGTGACAGAAAAACTTTGCTCAGAGCAAGATAAAAATAACTCTTTCCAGAGGCCTGCAGTGCTGGCCCCAATCAATCACGCTTGGCGTGGCCAGCCGGTCCTCCCCGTGCAAGGAGAGTATTTTTGGCTCCGTGTTCACATCCCCTGCTGGGCTCTGCTGAATAAATAATCAGGGTCAAAAGGAAATCTGAAGGGGAAGACGGGAAAGAGTCAGAGCCATGTTATCAGCGCTGCAGAGAAGGGTGTGCTGCTCACAAAGTGCATGTGAGGAAGTGAGACACTAGCCCTGCCCTGGGCCAGGCCCTCTGTGCAACCCTGGCAGGCTTGGGACAAGGCGGGCCCTTCAGCAAACCCCCACTGCCACTCCACAGAGCTCTCAAGGAACAGACGTGCTCTGAGAATGGCCGTCGAGCCTCCCCGCCGAGAGCCCAGGACCCCTTGGCTCACTCCCCCGGATGCTGTGTGCACCCCTCTGCTCAGCCTGCAGCGCAGCTCATCCCAGCCATGGCCCTCGCCTGATTTAACCGTCCATCACTGGCAGGGAAGTGATGAGGAACAAGCCAGCTGTGCTTTGGATGAGTTCTAGGACTGTTTCCAACCGTGGCAGAGCTTCACATGTGGGTTAGCAGTGGAAGAGGGACAGGAGCTTTGGGGAAAAAGCCTGCCCTGTCCTGCAGCCAGCACCCCATGGTGGGGAAATACCCAAGGACCAGCAGGGCATGCAAAGAGGCTCCTTTGACTCTCACGGCCCCGCTCAGCTCAGGGATTCAAGCCCTGAGCTGTGGTTTCCAGCAGAGAGCTCCAATCCCTCCCAGAGATGCTTCCTCTGCCTCCTCTGGAATGTCACATGTGCCTGAAGTCCCCACTCCAGAAAGGCCTTTCCTGTCTCGATCACCACCAGCCGTGACAGTGTATTTCTCATACACCCCAACAGCTAAGCAGCATTCCTCTCCACAGCCGCCGCTGAACCATCTTTGATACGGTGGCTCCTCTCCACTGCAAATCACTACTCCATCACATCCCTCAAGGTGGCTGGGCTGGAGCTGCGGGAGACCCGTGGGCACGGGCAGGCTCTGGCAAACCCCTGTGAGCTGCAGCAGCTCGACTCTCTGGTACGGGCAAGGCTCCAGGTCTGTTAGCCCCCCTGAATCCCTCGAGGGAACTCCACGGGGACCTCTGTCTCCCCATGGTCTCTCCGGACCCCGTAGCATTGCTCCTGGTGATGGAAACAGGCTGATGTCCCTTCCCATGGACGTTGTCACCACTGGAGGCAGGTTCTCAGCCCTGTGGCCAGCTCCAGCCGAGCTGGCAGGTAGCCCAGCACCCTTCCCGAGCACAGGCCCTGCCTTCAAAGCAGCGATGCTCCATACCTACAAAGAGAACGAGGCAGGGGCCCTCATTCAGCTGCACAGCGTTGGAGTCTGTCAGTTCCAGCACGGGCTTAGGATGCCAGGGGAACTCACGGCATTCAATGTCGTTCAGCACCTCCACCCGCCCCTGCCGCGTGATCACGTCTCCCTTGGAGTCCAGGACAATGAGAGTCGGGATGCCTGCGATGGAAGAAAAACAGGGGGGATCAGCCAAAGCGCGAACCGGCCAGCGACAGGGTGTGGGGAGAAAGGCCTTTTCCTATCGCCTCGGGCTCTGGCAAGAGCCCAGTGAGCACGCTGCCTCTCTGCAGCACATGCACGGTGTGGGAATCGGGGTCCCTGGATCCTGTTTCCCTCCTAGCAGTGCGCTGTAATTCAGCAGCCAGAGCAGGAAGCTGGGAGACAGGCTCTGGCATTGCCTGCCTTTCCCTGCCCAAGTGCAGGCAGGGGTCACTGCTGGCTGACGCTGATGCTCCTGGATGCAAACTCTACCATACCGCACAGGGACCCTCCTTGCAAGCTCTCTCTTACAAAGTGCCAGAAAGACGTGCCTCCTGCACGAGGCAGAGCAGCGCTGCCCCGCCGACACCATCGCTCCAGTGCTGAGACGTGGCTGCCACTGGAAGAGCCCAGTCCCCAGTTCACAGGAACACATGCAAATCTTTTTGGAAGGCGGACTGCAGACAACAACAGCCAGGAAGCAGGGTGTGTTCCTTCCCAGAAGGAACGCCATATATTTTGCAGCCACGAACTCCTCCATGAACCCCCCACATCCCTCTTTGGCGCTAATCACCCAGCCATTTCCAGAGCACAGGGATGCATCTGACAAGTCGTGAACATTATTACCTGCTTCGGGTTTTGCACCACCTGAGCCCGGCGAGGCAGACGCCTGACACTGCCGGTGGAGGAAAGGCCCTCAGACCAGCACTAACAATGGTGATTTAGTGCTCAGAGCCATGGATGTCCCCAGGAATGCCCAAAAGAGAGCGCATGCCTCTGCAAGTAGAGACGGAGTGGGATCATACACACCAACACCAGCAGACTGTCACATGGCTAAACCACATGCAACGCTTACAAACGAACCTGGTACCCACCTCGCTTGACCGCTGCCCTCGCAAAAGGGAGGTGAACATGCTTGCAGCCGAGATTTAGCCCAAGTCACCTATTCAAACCCAGCTGGGCTGGCAGTCAGGCAGGGTGAACACCAGCTGGTGACCATCCCATCTGATAAGGCACCGAGAGGCTTTCCGGCCACAAAACAGTCACAGGAGAGCCAACAGGAGCGGCTCATGTTGGTGACTTCATCTGGAAAGCACACCATTCCTCTCTCATCAAGGAGACAAAGAAACATCCCACAGGGAAGGAAGAGGGGAGAGTTTGGGATCAGGGCCCCAGAGACAGGTCAAGTGAGACGTGTTAGTGCCAGGTGCTGCTCTCTGCTCCTCACCACCTGGGCTTCAATCCGCTCGCCATCCAGCATCTCCTTCACCCAGCAACATCCCCCAAACCACAACCAGCAAACCAAGGCAACTCAAATCCTCCTGCCCTCATCCAAAGGTTCATTTTAAAGCTCACTTGTGAGAAATATCCTGCAGACCCATTCTCTGAGCCGGGGGGACCCAGCATGCTTGCCACTGCCAGACTCCTGGCACTGTGCTCTCATGTTTGTACAACAATGAGTTACTCACAAGCTCTCTGAATTCTAGGCATTTCTCTAGGAAATACACGGCTGTCTGTCTGTCCCACGCCTGCTTGCAGGTCTGGGCGAGCGGCCGCATTCCCCTCATTCCAGCCCCAAGCGCTGCTCACATTCCTGCCAGCACACCAGGGCTGCACGGCGCAGGGCTGGTGCAAGAGCAGCGCAGGAACAGCCCGATGGCTGGGCTTGCAAATCCTAAGGGTATGCCAAGAAAACCATTTTGTATCACAAAAAGGCTTATTCATTACCTGCTGGTATTCAGAATAGCTCTAGGGCAGGGACGGGTTAAGCAGACTGGAAGGAATTGGGAAATCTCACTCTGGCCCTATCCTGCACGGCACAAACTACTACTGAAGCCAGGAGAAGCACATGGTGATCAGCACCCCACATGATTCGGACCTTTTATCGATTTACAATTCCCAACTCAGTCCCAAATGCCTGTTTTTCCATCCTCTCCAGACCTGCATTATACATGAGGGACAGGCTAGAAATTTGGGTTCAGCTCGGTATCCTGTCGCCAGTCAACCCCAATGCAGCACACCAAGGCAGAGATTTCAAATAAGCTTTGCTGATCTGGGAAAATTAACGGCCCAGTTTAGACACAGATCACTGTGAGTGTGATCCCACAGCTATCAGGGACTTCCCACACACACCCACCCACCCACCCACGAAAGCACCCAGCCATTAAAACCTCCAGCTGCAAATACAAAACTGACTCTCGGAAAACAAAGAGTCTTTAAGATAATTCATCCTGGGTTTAGCATGTCTGGGAAAATATAAGTAACGTATCAGAAAACTTGGGGCTGGGTTTTCAGTCTGTTAGCTGGTGTGTGACATGAGCTGGGTCAATCCCTGCACGCGGTATCAGAGGTTTCTCACCAGCCACGAAGCTCTGGTTCCCTTTCTGGACCTGCCTGGTGAAGGCTGAGGCTGCTGTGACCCATTTGCCCCTGCTCCCATGGCTGCCCCCCAGTCCCAAGCATCGCTGCCTTGTCTCCTCAGCTCCTTCCTGCGCACCACTGGCCGGATCCCCAGGGTTAGGGCATGGCCTTAGTGGGCTCACGGTGGCACCCTGTAGGATCAGCCTTGTCTTCACAGGCGAACCTTGTTACCGCTTCCCCTGGCGAACACGTCCTCTTTGAACAGGACGCAGACCAGCAGGACCAGAACCATCCTTAACCTTATTCACACCCGCTAACCCCAATACTTCCCCCCGCCATCCCCCACTTCCTGCTCATCCCAGCCACTATTTGTTATTTTAGTGCCTTTTGGGGGCTTTGGTAATTGCCATGAGTCATAACACCAGAATTTACTTATCAAGAAGAATCACAGATCAGACACTCTGCAATGAATATTGTATAAGCTTGGATGAGAATTAGCATAGACGGGCTCAGTTTGATTTTATGCATTAGAAAATGGATTTGGTTCCCACGGGGCTAGCATTTTATGAAAACACAGGGGCCAAATGATTTGTTACCGAACCTGGCAATACATTTACTTATTTATATATTAAAACCCATATCCAGCATGGAAATCTAATCTGCATTAAGTCTGTCGGGTGAGTAATCAAAATCGACGTGAAGCAAGCACTCAGAATACACCAACCGCAGGACGGGTAGTGGGTTTTATTGCTGTTTTTTCACCTTTTCAGAAGAAAGCTCCAGAAACCTGGTACGAGAAACCTCCTGTAACACTGATTTCCAGGCTGCTGCCACCAGCCGGGCTGCAAGAGTGACTTGTGGGTGTCTGGGCTAAAGCATGGGGCAGGGTGGAAACAACAGCTTTTGGAAGTTCCCCTGAGGGACTGCAAATCCCAAATTGCCACCACGGAGTCCGCAGGGAATATTCAGGAAGCCAAAAGCTCTCATACGATACGCAACAAAAAGGGGTAATTTCCACCCGAGCATAACATTTATCTTTGCTCCCCATCCCATCGCAAGGAGAGCTAACATCAGGGGATTTCACCTAAGGCAGGACCACACAGACTGGGAGCAGCACACACAACCGAGAATTTTTTCTAAGCAGCCACGACACAAGACATGACTCTCTCTCAAGATAGTGCTGCACCCAGAAGCAATTTAATATAGGTGGGTACGGTACAGCTCACTGACTGCACATGGGTTATGAATAGAGGCATTCAAGTAAACCCAAATAAAGGCCAATAACTCAACTTACATTTTACACTGAGTTTTTGAATGCTGTAGGGGCCAACACAGGACTAAAACAACAAGAGATTTGACTCTCTTGCTACTTTCCACCACTCAGGAACTTAAAGCAGTTGGGGAAGACAAGCTGCTTCTGTTGTTTCAGCTCCTGGCCTTACAAAAATCAGTGGAAAAACCACCCCACACGCATGCTGCACTCACAACTAAAGGCACCACCAGGATGGTAACTTGGACTTTGAACGGGCTGCACGGTCTCGCTGGTGCATAGGTGCAGCTCCGAAGGGAGCACCCAGAGATGCAGCTACAGAGGGCTTCAAAGATGCTTGGCAGCATGCATTTGGGGAAAGGCAGATTAGATTACATGGATCCAATTTTTCATTTAGGTGGAATAACCACCAGTGGCAATGAGCCGAGCCCATGACATCTAGCTCTGTTTGCAGAAACCTCTCTCTACAGCCGGTGCAGCAGCCTGCTGCTAAAGCCTGACTGCAAACAGGCAGGCGCCTGCCGCACTCACGCGAAGCAGCTCCAAAGTCATCGGGGAGGATCCCAAGTCGCTGCCTGTGCAGGGGTCAACAACAACCCACAGTCCCTGGGGAGCGGTGCGAGGGTTCACCTCCAGCCCTCACCCTTATCTCCCGGTGCCTCGGCACCCACCCCAGACCGCAGTGGGGAAACACGAGCCCAGCCTTGCAAAGCCTGTGTGGCACCCAGGTGGGAAGGGAGGTGGGACGGCGATGATGCTTCCCATGCAGGGTGCAAATTAGCCTGCCTCCACATTTCAGCGCCACTTTGTGGGATCGCAGTTCATCCTTGGGGAGAGGTTCCCGCTTTGTAGGAAAACCATGACAGGGAAGCAGAAGGGTTTGCATTCAAACACGCCCAAATCCCGGGGTCAGTGTCCCTGGGAGCGCTGATGAAATGCAGGGATAATACAGGAGCTTCCCTGGCAGAGGAAGAGGGTCAGGGCACGGAGGAACAGCAAATATTTACATTTTCAGGTCAGCACACAATGAAGAGAGACATTTAAGGAGCCAGTGGCTGGAGTTAGAGGGAAAGCTGTTGTCACTGTCTCCCTGGCTACAGCATGCCTGGTGCTCAAGTATCCACGTCTGGACACCTTATTTACAGAAAGTCCCAGTGAAACTGGCAGCAATCCTGCTGCGCTCAGGCAAAACCAGCACTGGAGAGGTTCGTGAGCGGGCCGGGGGAAAAGACAGATGAATTTAGAAAGTTCTTGCCTCATGGGAAAGTAATTAAGCAGCAAACTGATGGCTATTTAAAGCAGGCAAATGGTTATTCTTGGTTTAAGGTCAGGGAACAGAGCTGAGTGATGGCACCGGAGCTCACCCCAGAAAGGGTGTTTGGAGAGGACCCCAAGGAGGGATTATTTCTCCTGCCAGTCTCCCCAAGCCCTTGGCCACCTCTGGTACCACTCCTCCTCCCCTGCAGATTGCATTAACCCTCTGTCAGCCTGTGCCCACCTCACCGATGCCACATGGAAATGGATAAGAAATAGGCACGTTGCAGCAAGACCCTTTAACCACAGGGAGAAACTACGTGTACGTACAGAAGACCTCCTTGCGAGCTATTCACCTTGCACATGTCTACGCTCCAGTTTGTCCCCTGCAGGAACACAAGGTGTGAGTCCCCAGGATGGCTGCTGTGAGCTTTTATCATCTTCCGGATGCTTTGAAGCCACCCAGACAGACAGAGCCTCTCTCCTGCCCCTCCGAGGAGCCAGGGCTGCTAGAATTCTGGCACTGGCACATACAGTAAAAAGGCAAAGCCATGGTTTACATCAAACACACACTCTTCTGTAATTCATGTCACTAACATAAACCAGATGCCATCTTCCTCAGCCTCTGCAGAGAACGATGGCTTGCCTTTGCATTACATAAAACGGCAAGAAAATGAAATTTAAACCTTCAAGAAAAAGCAAAATAAATAAATCAGTAATTAGGCAAAAACCATCCAAGCCAAAAACAGCTTCCAAGTTTCCAGGAAGAATTAGGTTGTTTATGGAAGTCCTGTTTCAACTAACAGCCTGCCTGGCAGGTGGTAGGAATGTGAATTTGTGGAGAGCAGAAACATGAAGCAGCTCTGCCTGGGGCACTGTGCTTTGCTTTGCTTTTTTCTTGTTTCAGTTAAACAAGAGGAGACATTACAAATATTCAACAAAGGAGCAGAAAGGAGAACTGTGCATCAGTGTGGCCTTTCCTACCTTGTATGCCATAAAGTCGATTCAGGCGCGACCGTCTGGCCTCGTCGGCGTATGGCACAGCTACCCAGGGCATCTCGCTGAAATACTGCTTGAAGGAGTCCTCTGACCTGTGCAAGGGGAACAGCGCATGGGATCTGCAGTACAGCCCCTCCGCCTGCCAGGCTCTTTCCTCTTCTCATTAAAAACCTGGCCTGCAAAGCCCTTTATCCCTTCTACCAAAGCCCACCGGTAAGGGCTGCTGGCAGACACAACCCAGGGAGAGCCAGACCACATTTAAAGCCCCCAGTCTCTCAAGAAGGGGTCCATGGTGCATTTTTTCCTAATAAAATATTTCAAACTCTCCGGGGTATCTGAACGTCAACCCACGGTGACAGCAGCAGCTCAAGCGTCCTTCAGACCTCAGATCCATGAGCCACAAAGTGAAATACAGAGCTGCTCCACGGACAGAGACTGCTCTCAGCCCTGTGCTGCCCTCGCTAACCCCCCTTTGCACTTCACTGCTGGGCAACGGACTCAGGCAGCCTTTCTGATACCAGAGCCAACCTGCCCTACCCCAAATCAGATTTCCTCATCAAATCGAACAAGCAATGCTCATAGCTTCCCAGCTTGGGGGCAGCCAGCTCTCCTGCACAGGGTGTTAGCGCTTCCTTACCTGTCTGCGCTAACAAAGAGTATCTCAAACTTCTGGCCCGCCTCCTTGATTTTCCGGTAGGACTCCACCAGGACCCTTGTGAGGCTTCGGCAAGGCGGGCACTGCAAAACACAACACATGCGTAAGGACATCGTCTCTTCCACAGGGCCAGACCCACACCCAGCAGTCCAGATGACCTAGTGACCATGAAAAGACAGATGTGACCTCATCTTTGCTGGAGTGCTGGGCAGCAGCCCTGAATGTGGCTGGGGCTTATGGCCCGTAAGTTGCCAACAAAACCTCTTCCATTTTTAAAATCTGACCACTTTTCCCCTTCTGAAGGGCCAGCTGAGAATGACAGGCCACTGCAATGCTGCGGCTTCTTCCAGAATGACCAGAACATCTTAACTGCTTCAACACCAACCAGCCAGAGGTCTTTACCCTCCCACAAAGCTCTGCAGCAAGAGCTGCAGTGGGATCCCCAGAGCACCCCCCAAGCTCACTTGATTGCTCTGCAAAGCGCCTGCTACTCACCCAGTGTGCAGAGAAATAGACCCCAACGTGCGAGCCCTCCAGGGCATTGCTGTCTAGCGTCTGGCCGTTGTTCCTTAGCAGAGGCCCAGCAACAACTTCACTGAAGGGTTTTGGCCCCCAGGGGAACTCCAGACCTGGAGAGGGGTTGGGATGAGGGTGGAAAGAAGACACAGAACAGCAAGATGCACATGCAGCATCTACAGTTTCAGAAAGTTCTACCAAAAAAATATCCCACCTTCTGCAAAGATACGGGGAGCCGGGGAAGCCAAGCTCTGCACCAGAGCCAGGGCCACCTCCTTCTCACAGGTAGGCTGCACCCTCGCTCCAGTCACAGCACTTTCAGCTTGACAAAGCCTGCTCAGGTTTTGTGCCTGATGAGACACCTTTTCCTTATCAACAGTGTTTATTTTAACTACAGAGGGCAAGGTGGTACGTGCTCAGGAATGCGGTCAGACTATTTGCCTTATACTGATAGTAGCTATATATTTTTATATATATACACACATATGTTTATTTATTTATAAAACCTTCTTTATATATATGCAAAAGATGTTTTATATACCTATATAAAAAAACTATATATAAACTAAACTTAGAGTAACCCTCTGCACCCCAAAGCAAGCATGTGTGTGTACACACAAACACATGCTCTGAATCATCTGCTGCCAGCTCCCAGAGCAATCAATCTATGTATTCAGCCAGAGAGGAGGCAACGTCACAGATGGCTCAGGCCACAGTGTGTACTTGCTGCACAGTTCCTGCCACCTGAATTAAAGACTCTGTCACCACGCTCAGTATCTACTGCATGAAGAAACGATGGGTCGGTAATGTGTGTGCATGGACAGGCCAGCAGTTGAATGGTGGGCCTGCAGAGTCTATGAGTAAGGGCATATGTTTTGCTCATTTTGGTTTTAGCAAATTGGAAGAAGATGGATTTAACGTCAACCCCCAGTACAGTAAACCTCAGAAAGGGAGAACGGTAGCATTTTTCTGTTGCATTTGTAAATAATGGGGAATTCATTTATCCTAACAGAGTGTATTGTCAGCGATAAAGTCCCACTCAGTATTTTGGAAGGATTCTCCTCCTAAGGTATGGCAAGTCTGGGCCCTCGGTCTCTCTGTCCATGTGCATCCATCAGGGAAAAATCCAAACTTAATGTTTCAGTTAGTCTAACTATTTCCTCATTAGCACTTCAGACAAAAATGCTGGAGGGGAAATCTTTGTTCTTTTCAACAAGCAAAACCAAAACACAAGATCTGGCAGGAATGATGCAGAAATTTTACACTGAAAATAATACAGTGCCTTGATTAGTTAGGAAACAAACAACTACTGTCAAACTTTTTTTTTCTCCCCGCTCCCATCCAAGGCAATTAAAAATGAACTGAAATGAAAAGGCAGCCATGTGCCCGTGTTTCTATGGCACACAGGACTCCAGGTCTTACCTTCTGGGTCATCTCGGATTACCAGGAGGCCGTTCCTGCAAACCACCTTCCCGGTGGAGGCATCGATAAATATCAGGGAAGGAATGTTGGAGACTCTGTACTTGTTCCACAGCTTCAGCTGTAAAAGAGATTGGGAGGGGAGAGCAGAAAGGTAAACTTGCCAGCATGAAGAGCAAGATTTTAGAACATTAGCACCTTTCAGACAAAAACAGAGTCGGTGCTTCGGCAATGCATATGAAGGCATATGAGGGCACCTCTCCAGAGCTGCTGGGCCAACCTGGACCTCCAGCACCCGCAGAGGCATGATTCTGTCAACACCATCCACTCGGTACCACGGGTGAGACCAACGTTTGTCTCACGCCTGTTGCGGGCTTGTCTGTGAGTGCAGGTAAAGCTTCTCCTGCTGCTGCATTTGCCTCTTTGCAGGCAAAATGGGGATAGTATTTACCATACCTTGAGGTCTTTGTTTAGAAGACACGGTAAGTACAAATACTTTTAAAGCCACTGCTCTGAAGCAATTTGTAATACTTCCCTGGCTGCTTCCTCCCCTCTCATTTCAGTGTTCATTAAACAAACCAGCAAGCCCTGCCAAGACGCAGCCACGCTGAAAACAATGCCAACACACAGAAACACAGTTCTTCTGCAACTGGGGCTCCCCGGGTTTGTTCCCAGGAGCTGATTAACAGGTTCGACATCAGCCTGGGGGCCGCGTAGCCCAGCTCATCTATCCTGCACTGCCAGCCTCGCAGCGGTCCCCGCAGGCTACGGACAGAAGCCGTGCAGGCTGCAATGGCCACAATTTGGCCGTCCCGGTCTAGAAGTTGCTGTCATTATGTTTTGCAGCGAGCTTGGCTCCGCACAACACCGGTGACTGAGTGCTCTGGGTGTCACATGGTCCCGGGTTGACATTTCTCAGCATATGCTTCTGGCACAGAATAATTTGGAGCTTAACCCACGTACAGAAGCTTGCCGGGACAGCGAGGAACGAGACGACGACAGCTGCTGGCACGGCCCAGCCTGCAGGTGTGGGCTGGCTGCAGTCGGAGGAGCCAGTCTCCCTGCCATGCATGGAGGAGCTGCTGCGATCACCACATTTACTTATATTTCTCCAAACATTTCAACCTAAACAGCCCAGCGGTGAATTATCAAACTCTTAAACAAAAGCCAAACCATAGCTGAGAGCCAGAGGGGAAGGAAATGAATCACCACCTTCCCCTAAACTCTGTTCTGCAAAGCCCCTCAGGCTCCGGGTGTTTACAACTCGCTCCAGTTTGGAGAATAAAACCCAGCCATGGGAGAAAGGCAGGAGGGGACCAAAAATCCCACCCAGCGCCAGCACGGATTCGAGCATGAGAGCCAGAGAAACCCTCACACAACATGCTGCTGCTTCCATCAGTATCTCGTGTGGAAACTGGACCCAGATGCTTTCCCAGAGAAAAAAGGCCACAACTCTGTGGATCACCGTCCCCAATTTCTGAATAGAGGCAATCCCATTTCCCGAGATGGGATTTATCTGGGGACCAGGCAAACAAGGGCAGGAAAGAGATGCAACATTCCGGCAGAGCAAATCGGATCCCTTGGTTTGCTCAACAGAGATCTAGCTGAGAGAGAAAGTCAAATCCACAATCAGGTTTTAATGGCACCGTATTAAATATTTCTTCCAACACCTTTTTACAAAAGATATACCTGAATGAGTGAGATAGGGCAGCCTGCCTGCAATGATGGGGCATTAGCAAAAACCCTCTCAGGTCTGAAGGAAAGCGTTAACACTGATCTAGGAAGACTTTATCAACTTCCATCTACTAGGACCCAGAGAAAGGCAATGCTTTTCATCCTGCCTACCAGCCTTCCAATAGACACATTTCTTGGGACAAGCAGCCTCATTCATAATGCTGATTCACAAACCAAATGGCCTTGGGCATGAAAAAGAAAAAAGACATCACACTAAATGCAAACCAGCCCCCTCACAATGAGGGCGTTCAAACCACAGAAGGTAAAATCCACTTCTGTGAAGTTTAAAGGGTGGGGAAACACTCTTTATAAGGATCACAGGCATTTAAGAGGGTGTTGCAAACAATAAGGAAATTACAACTAGCAAGTGGATCGTTCTCTTTAAATAGTTGCTTACATTACGCTTCATTTTGCCAAGCCCTTTGTATATGGGCAGCACTCCCCTTGGGGCACTGCTGCGAGTCGTGGCAGTTTTGCTTGGCCGAGGAAGTGGCAGGGTCTGTGCTTCAGAGCCAAGAGGCTGCACCGACTGGCTGTGCTCAGAGGGACGGGGCTGCAACACCCCAGGATAAGGGGATAAGACCAAACCAAACCCGCTCTCGCTGGAAGCACTGGAGCGAGCAGTGCATGGCTGGCTCCAGACAGTCTACGGGGTCCAGCAGACCTGGCAGCTCTTGCCAACAACTAGCCCTGGGTCTTCTCAGGACGTGTATGCCATCAGGCTCCACTGGGCCCAAACTGCCTTTGCAGAGACGAGTCTTGGCTGCCAAGACATCTGTGGTACGGGTAATCTGCAATCCAGGTGCTCTGTCCCCATGAAATGGAGGGCTGCCACTTCTAACTCATCATTGAGGGTCCACAGGAGAATGCCTCAAGCAAGCTTGAAGCTAGGTGTGTGTCGAAAGGGTCAAAAAGCATCAAAAAAGGTCAACATGACATCTGCTGCTGCTGGGGGAGTCTGTCCATCACCACGCTCTGAGACTTGAACCCAAGGAATGTCACATCGTACTCACTCACACCTTGGGCAAATGAGAAACTAAACTCAGGTTTTACCTTGCATCTTTGCAAAAGCTGCAAGCGTACGCAGCTCCCAGACACCACTACCCGGCCATCTCAGGTCATGCCAATCGTTCAGAGCTTCATACGTGCTGAGCAGCACTTACTACGTACAACATATTTGCTGCCTGGCTTATCATTGAAACCCATCGTATGACACGGATGAACAAACGTGACAATTGCACGCAAGAAGACTGGAACTCGGTTGCCATTTTAAGCCTGGTTATAAAAGGCTTGAATAGCGAATTAGTGCTCTCGATGCACTAACCATACTAATTTCACTGCCTGTATTGGAAAGTACATGAATATCTTGTTTAAAGTGGGAGCAGTTTGGTTTGATGATTCTCCTGCACACTAGGAAAGCCGATGGGG
Organism: Morus bassanus; assembly: GCA_031468815.1. Classification (NCBI taxonomy): domain Eukaryota; kingdom Metazoa; phylum Chordata; class Aves; order Suliformes; family Sulidae; genus Morus; species Morus bassanus. The sequence goes on from CM062584.1 coordinate 10,357,129, forward strand.
AATGAGAAACGCATGCACTGCAGGACGAGTGCCAGGGTCTACCACCATTCCCACTGCCCTGGCCCTCTTCAGCCAGGCTCGGCTTTCCAAAGCCTGTCAGACGCTTCTGAAGGAAGCCTGATGGCTCCTTTTACTGCAGGTTTGACCTGAAAGAGAAGAACCTTGATAGGAAATAGGCCTGGCTCATTTCACCTGGGCTTTTTGGAGAAGACAGCTCCCTATGGGATTCCCACACCACTATTTCACAGCTGAACTGCAGCTTCCGGCAAAGATGTCTGATCTCCACCTAAAGCCTCTGAACATCAGGATGACCTAACCAGTCTTGTGACAAACTATTGCACCGTATAGTTTTTTCAGGGTAAAATGCCGAGTGCTTGCACATGTGCAGGCTCTAGAAAGGAGCCGAGCTCCGCCTCGGTCCCGCTCGGCGTATGCCCGCCGGTTGTGGTCCACGCAGGAAGGGGAGCCCAGGAGAAAAAGGCATCCCTTGTACAAGTACCTGCCCAACCGCGCACCTCGCAAAGGATCCTGTGTCGGGCTGGGCGTGGGACGTGGAAAGCAAATTACGACTTGCTCTGAAACCACAGGATGATGGGATGATAGCTAAGGCAGCAGGGCAGAGTGCTGCCTCAGCAACTTTTAAAAGCTGTTTTTCCTGCCATGAAGAGGATGACATAGAAATAACATACTCCACACTCTGAGGATTTGATCATCCATTTAAAGAGGGATCTCTGCTCCGCTTCCCAACAGCTGTTGCAAATCTGTGGGATCGAGCCAAAGCTAACACAGATGTGGAAATAATCTACGGACTATTCAGCCCGAAAGCAGCTGATCCTCTCGGAGCGCCCTTCGCTCCCGGTTCAGGCTGCACGCCTGCTAAACTCAATACTCACCCCAGGATGCCTGCTGAAGAAGGAGCGGGGAAATATACCCCCTCACAAGACACTGTATAGGCTGATCAGCTTCAGAGAAACCTCTCTGGCTCCTGTGCAGGTGGTTAAGTACAGCAGTCCAGTGGAAAAACCAGAGTCACCAGATTCCTCTAGTAACCTTATCCCTATGCAAAGCATCACCACGCTATCCTTGAGGACCTGGAAACCGCAGCCCTGGGCTCCCTCTGTGACTCCATCCACGACCAGCCACGAGAGGCTTTAAAGCGATCACTTATTATTTGAGGTCTGAGGCGATCTCAAGTCATCAGGCCATGCAGCAGCGCACAGCTCCAGTCACAAAGCCACTTTCCGCACCGGTGGCTGGCTCAGTTATTTCCCCCACCCTGGTGACTGGGAAACGCCTGGCTGAGAGGAACGTTGGAGAGAAGTTTGCAGGCAGCCGCAGTAATTTTTCCAGATAAAGGTGTCAGATGAGAGGTCTCCCCAGCAGCCCACGGCTGTTTCTGCGCAGGGCTGGCACCCGGCCGGGGCAGATGAAATCCTCTCCTGCTCTGCAGGAGACTGGTGGGGAAGGGATCCCCTACTTCCAGCAACTGCCAGGTGCTATTTTGGGTTGTGCTGATGGATTTATCAGCCCTCGGTCACATTCACTTACTAACATAAATCCCGAGCTGCAGCGGTTAATGCTGGCAAAGATAAAGCACAACTGCTTGCAGTGAAACGAGCCCAGGTTGGTGGGAAAGCAGTCCTCCCACCCTCCTTGGGGGCTGCATTTCTCCGCTTGTGAGAACCTGGACCATAAAGCTCTCACGCCTCCATCCTCCATAGGATATGGAGCTGCCTCCACCTGGGAGATGCTGAGGTTTCAGAGGCACCTGCCCATGCCAGCAGCAGGGCAGACACTGCCTCTGCTCATCCTGCAACCCACGCTTCCACCCTGACCAGCAACAGCCAGGCAAAGCTGGTTTAAAAACTCAAAAGCAGATCCCTCAGCAATAACTAACATGTTCCCAGTGTGGGCGGCTGCTGCTTTCTGCTAGACAAAATGCAAAGCCACTTTTCTTCTAAGAATCCACCCTTGAAGACAACCCCCCCCCGGGGTCTAGGCAATTCCTCCGGTGAGGCGTTGGAAAGACCCCACTTTCCAGCAGCCCTATGAATGCCCATGCAAGAGAGCAGTGGGGTTTCCATTACAGACACAAGCTTGGCTCTTGCCGGTCTCTCGTTCTGGAGCCATAAGCCGAAACATGAAGTCTGTCTGAGGAACTCAGAAGCAGTGTTCAGGTGGAAAAGTGCCCTTGGTCCAGGGCTACGGAGACTGGCAGAGCCCATTCCTCAGCTCTGACTCCAGCTCTGCTGCACAGACTCGCTCCAGGCTGGCAAGACAGCCACGGCCGTCCCCACTGCTCTGCTCCCACAGTCCGGCGCTGCACGGGACCTCTCTGTCCTCGCTTGCTCGCAATGTTAAATTGCGGCTTTTACATCGTGCCTTGAAGGGTTTACAAGCACCAGGGGCCACCCAGGCTCTGCAGACAGCAGGCACGGGGCTGCAAAACAGGCTGCTCCCTCGCCCTGTCGATTTAAATCCAGGTCACGCCTGTCCCAGCGATTCCAGCTCAGCTTGAGCAAAAGCTCCTCTTCCAGCCCTCCCTCACCGCTCCTCTCCCTTCATGCACAAGGGAACCCCCTTAAATAAAAGGGGATGCAGTGCGGGAACGACATGCAGCCAAATAGTGGGGGAGGCGTCGAGGGCAGATGGTGCACGCCAAGGTCTGACCTTGCGACACAGAGGAGACCGAGCAAGGCTTGGGATAAATTAATGTCTATTGTGCTGCTGTTTCTCTCTGAAAGCAAATCAAAATCTAATTACAAAATACAATGGTGAGAGAGACGTCTGCTCCAAGAACATTAATGAGCGGAGGAGGAGGATTTGGAATTGCAATAAACAAGATTGATGTGAACGGCTGAGACTGACAGGGCAGGGCACCGGGGCTGCTGGCGCACACGGACCGGTGGGCAGCCAGGCTACTGTGTTATCCCTGCCCACGCACTGCCTGCCGTGGGAGTAAGCCCAGTTAAAACCAACCGTAGGACCAGTTTCCCCCAGCACTTGGCCCAGCAGCGCCTGCTGCGGATGCTCCCGCCACCAGTCATGTTCCAGCAACACAACTCGGTGTGAACAAAAAATAAACAAATCAAATCAAAAGTCCTGCTTGTCACCTCCATCCTCTCTTTGCTGTGGCTCCATGGTGGGAGACTTGCACAGCACAGTCTGGCTTGCGGTCGCCTGCATCGCCCTGCAGCCGGCGGGGGGGCAGGGGAGACCCTGGCAGGAGCCAGCTTGCAACCCTGGGCTTTTGTTCTTCCCAACCACGAAACACAACGGCAAAAGCTTTGGAGCTGAAGCGGAAGGAAATCCTCTCCGCAGGGTTTTCTGGCAAGGCGGCCACCAGCAGAGGGCTGTTCTTTGTTCCCTCGAGGAGCTCCGCAGCCAAAGCCCCGGGGTGAGGGACCCGGGCCAGCCCAACGTCACGTCCTGGCCCCCTTGCTTCCTACCGTTTTCTTCCTCTTATCACCCAGGTCACCCAGTGCCAGCACCGTTGCTCTTTGCAGTTTCCCAGGCTAAGCCATCCAACCAACTGCGAGCTGAGCATTTTATTTGAGGGCAAAGCAGCATATGGCTGGCACGCGCGCCCGGCTCGGAGCACAAGCTGCCTCCTCTCCTCCTGACGCACATGCAGGCTGACAGGCTGGATCCTCCGCAGCCCACATCTGATAGGAAAACATTTAATTTGAGCAGAACTGAAGAGCGGTTAACATGATCTATGGTGAGCAAAGCCCCAGGGCCCAGAACTGACACTGGAGGTGGCTGCGTTCTTTTATATGTGCGAGTTTCAAAGCGGTGCTGGACTGGCAGCTTGATTTGATCCCAGGATTGGGGCGAAGTAGCATTTGTCTAAACATACAGCTAACAACACAGGCAGTAAAATCACGCAGAGAGGATGCTACAGACAGGCTGGTCTATCAACACTACAAGGATGTCTTTTATAAACCTCTTTTTTTCCAGGTGTTCCTCAAATTGTATTCAACAGCCCAAAGATGATGCAGAATTTAAGGATGCAGCATCGTACGCAGGAATAGGAAATACACCTCCGCGCATTTCCAAGAAATGGGTTTTTTTCTCCATGTGCATGCCTCGCTTTACCTCTTAAAAGGAGGCTTGCATGTGAACGTCACAAGCTATTTCATAAACAATTTTTCTCCCTGCAGTTCTCCTTCGGGCCAAGCACTATCCCTTTACCCCCAGGAGAATGGGGGCACAGGGCTTGCACAATGATGGGTGCAGAACGCAGCGGGGTTCTGCCAGCACCTTGAACCCACCTTCTGTTACCTGTTTTCACTGGCGTCTTCACGCTTTCCTGGTAGGTAAGACAGCAAGACAAACACATAAAAAGCAGTGAGGACAGAGGGAGTTAAAGTGTTTGTGGGAAAAATTTAAGACACATGTAGAAGTGTATCATACATGGCCCCTATAAATTACGCCCCCAAATGACTAGCACTGAGTAAGAAACAGCTATGTAAACACAAAGGTAATAAGAAAAAATAATAATTTCTCTCTATGGGGAAGGGATATTTTTCCATCTGCTTATAAGAAAGGCGAGGGGTGGGGTGGCAGTCTGGGATGTTGAATCGAAGTTCAGGGTCTCTCTTGGCCCCCAGCCTCATCTGTCATTGGAAGTGGGATGGCTGCCAGAACCGCCACACGTTACAGCCTGGGTTTCCTACCCACCGCCTTTGCTTTTGCTGCTACCGTTCACTCGAAGGCAGCCGGCATCAAGCGCTGGTAGTAATCTCGAGGTCAAACGCCTTGCAATCCTGGATCATTAGGAAACAAACACTTCTGAAAAGCCTCGAGTTTAGACAGAGTTCCCATCAAACACAAAAGCCTTTTAAATCTGCAGGGAGATCAGGGGTTTGTTTTTTTTTTGTTTTTGTTTTTTTTTTTTTGTTTTTTTTTGTTTTTTTGTTTTTGTTTTGTTTAATGCACACAATGAGGTATTAGTGTGGTTTCTGTTTTGTTTTCAGCAGTTAATCCGAAAGGGAACCTTACACAATCAGACCAACAAAATGCTGGAAAACAATAAGTATTTGTTAGCACTATAATGCACCCGGGGGAGTGAGGGCTTCAGGATGCGGCAGCGCCGGGAGCCTTGTGAGCAGTGACCTTCCCGGAACATCACCAGGACATCCCGCAGACCAGAAGCATGGGAGACCCTTGTAAAACTCCCAAGACATCTGCAAATACCCTCTTGTGCCCACTGCTGCTGATGGGAAATCTGCTCATTACGCAGCATCTTTTGAAATGCAATAGCTCACCCATAGCATCATTGCTGACACTTCATTACAAAAACCTCCGCTCAACACAGCACTTATATCACTGCAAACACTTGGACTATTTAAAAGCAACTGCTTTCCTCCAGTTGCTCCAGCTAATCTCAGGAGAGGGTGCAGTGGTTGGTCTGGCCCTCCCTACAGCCGCATCCGTCTCGGCGTCTCAGAGCTGATGGCGTTGAATCTCAGTCTGGCAACACTCCTGGTTTGCAACCCAAGGAGGATTTTCATGCAAAGGTTACACAGCTGCAGAGCTAGAAAGGCCGTAACCACAGCCCCAGCTCACAGCCCACGCTGCCGGGGCAGCTCTGGGCTTTGCATGCAAGACAGGCAACAGGCTCTGCTTGCAGCTCAGAAGGGCAGCACAGCTCGAGGGATTCACTCTATAACCGCAACTCAGGTCAAAATACGCCAGGAGCTAACCAGATCCAGGTGCTCTCAAGCTCCAGCTGGAAAGAACAATCCCCACCAGTGACAGCTCAGAGTTATCCCTCTCCTCCTCAGCTCTTGGGATGGAAGGGGGTCCCCCAGCCTGTGCTGACCCAGTGCAGCCACGGTACTCGCAGATTTCTCCTCTAGAGCCATCCTGCACATCCCAGCACCGAAACCACGCCAGGCTAAACCACTGATGATGACGTGCTCTCAGGACCTCCATGTCCTCTTAACGCACTTCACAAGCATGGCTGAGCCCCAGAGCCACGGTGGCCTGAGCCGGCGCTGGGTGCCCTGCGGGGAACACCATCAGACAGACTCGTGACACAGGCAGGATGGATTTTACGGGTCAGGCTGCCTGGAAAATGCTCTCCTGCCGAGCACTTCTCCTCCTGCTCCCCAGAACAACACTCACCCCCTCTGCAGAAAGGCTGCAGGCTGGGAACATAAACCTGCCCGACACCGAGCCACTGATGTCTACACAGGAGAACGCCACTACGAGTCCCACATTTGCAGTAATGCACACATTAAAAACCGGCGGAGCACAAAGCTGACCGCAGCTCAGGGGCACTAACATCTCAACTGCAGCACAAGCCAGCAGGCGGGAGGCTGGAGGAGTCATTTCCCCACCCAGCTGCTCCTTCGCAGAGGGGCTTTCCCACCGAGCTGTGCTCCAGCAAAGCTGGCAGCATTAGCTGCGAGGAGAAGGCAGAGGACCAGGGGAATCAGAGGGCTGGGGGAAGGAGCAGAGACAAGGTTTGGGCCAGGCATGGAGGCAGAGCAGGGAGGCACTTGCCAAACCCGTTTCCAGCTGTTGGGACGGGGAGGCATAACCAGTGCCAGGCAAGCCTGGAGGGGACCAGGCAGCCAGGTCTGAGGGGACGTGGGGTTTACAACACACACACGTGGTGGGCCAGGTGCAGGGCAAGCGAGGGAACCCGATCCGTCCCGTGAAACCCAGCACCGAGACACAAGAGGCCCCCGGCTCCAGAGCCATCGACCAGGGAGGAACGAGACAGCAGGCGGGGGCTCCCCCTCTTCTTTATTTTAAGGCTTGAGCGGCATGTCTTGCGACTGCCGAACCAATTAAAAAGACGAACAGGGAGGGTGATAAATCAGCAGCAAGGTCAAAAGCTCCAGCTACATCCTGACTTGACTGACGGAAGTCACAAAATATATAGTTTCTCAAAGGGGTAAAAGCCCGTGAGTCAGCACACGGATGAAATACGGCACCGGGAAGGCAGGACCGACCCCTGGTGTGAGTGAGCCTCGGGCACGGCCTCCCTCCCACCGCATGGCACGAAGGCAGCTGCGGTGAAACAAGAGGCTGCTGCCAGAAACTGATGACAATGCAAATCCCACGGGGGCATTCAAAATGTCAGATAAGATGCGGCGTATTAATTCCCTCCGCTGACAGCCAACCCCAGCCGGAGGGGCAGGCTCGGAAATCGCAGGCTTCAGCGGGGCAAGGATGCCCGGCGCCTGCTCTGCCATGGGGGTTTCGAGTTGACGGCAAACCAGGAGGTGACGCAGAGGGCCGGACGGCGGGAGTGCTACCTCGTCTTTTTGGTGGGAATAAGGGAGATTCTGTGCAAAACGAAGAGCCGATCATGTGTTCTTTTATAAAATGCCGAAGACTGCTGTGAGCTGGCAGCGACCTTCCTCAGATGTGGCTGTATTTCAGCTGTTACTATATTCAGAGTTTGTAAAATGCTCTGGGATGATAAAAATCACTTCAGAAACAGTTATTAAAACTGTTTCCAGGAAATCGATCCATAGAGACGGAGAAAGCCTGGTGTTTTTAAAAGAGCTTCAACTAGAGAAAGACCGAAGTTAAGGAGGAAGTTTTGCTTCCTTGTCTTTTCAGCAATAAAAAGGAGCTGTATCAGGGGTTTATTCGTTTCTGCAACATACAAAACAACAATCAGTTGTTTCCTCAGAGGGGAGCCTGACCTGAGACGGGCAGAAAATACCCCTCAAGTCATCTGGCGATAAAGACTTTCGGCCGTAGTCAAGCTCTGGATTTGTTTGTCTGCATTCTTGTTTTATCCTGTTGCTTTCTATGATTACTGGCCATCCAGAAAAAGATCCCAGGCTAACAAAATGCATGCTGCAGGAACAGGTATTTTATCCAGGAAAAAAGCACAAAGCACCGTGGGAGCACAGTCTGCCTTCCCATCCCCACTCCAGACTCAGTGCTAGGAAGCAACGTGTTTGGAGTTGGATGAGCCATGGGAAACGCAAGCAAATCACCCGCCTGCGTCCAAGAGGCTTTTTCCAAGGATCTGCCACGAAGTTTCAGGCTTGGTCACCCCTTCCCCACCCCTGGGTCAGAACTGATTAAATGCAGCCACCAAGTCAAACTGCACCATACTCATCTCGTTTGGCAGCCCTGCAGTTCGGCTGCGAGCGCCAAGCTTTCCCCCCTCCCCGCCCCCTCCTTCTTGTTCAATTACCTTGCTTCATCTTTATTCCGTTTCCAGGAACACTTAGCAACAGGCTCTTGCAATCAGCCACCGGCAGGCGAAGATCTGAGGAGGAGACTCTGCAGTTACGATGACCTTTCACTACACTCATGCAAATTTTCAAGAAAGTATGTGAACAATTTGCCTTTTAAGTATCCTCCGGTTACATTCTCCAGGAGTTAATTCTCCTTCTCTCCTCAGAGACATCAGAAACACCAGATTTTATGATTTTACACTAATGAGAACAAAACCTGCAGCTTAATTCCAGTTTGCTTTGTGGAATTTTTTCTGTATCTCACGCAGCATGCAGACCCTGAACAGGCAAAAATTAACCTGCGACATCTACCCTGGCCAAGACCGCAGGTCTGCTCGGATGCCACATGCTCACGCTACCGAAAGCCAAGCGTGGGCTTCGGGGTCCGTCCCAGCAGCCAGCCAAACTTCTCCTGAGATGGACAAGATGCTGTTGCTTCTCTTGGCGAGCAGCTTTAATGGATCACCATCAGAAGCTCTCATTCCAGGACGGGACAAAGGGCATGCCAGGAGCCAGACATAGCCGTAGGATCCCAAGGAAAACACAGCAGTTGTGATCTCGGTAATTAAAGCTCATCAGCCAAGGCAGCAGATAAGAGAGATCTGTTGCAGTGGTTAAGGACTCTCATTCCCATGGGACTCACTGCGGGCAACACAGGGAGAGCTCCTGCCAAATCCAGGGACTTTGGCAAGCGACATCAGTGTCTCTCCCAGGGCCTCTCCACCTCCAAAACAACACATCAACCACCACACCACAAGGCTCTCAGAGACGGGCAACACTGATACTTCTATAGATGGAAACGGGTGAATAACAAGCCTGGTTTTGGCAAACCACAGCAGCCAACTCACAGCAGCCGCCTCGATGGGTGCTGGCAGCTGACAAGCCGACCAGGCAGCGGCCTTGCATTTTTATCAGATTTAAATCAAATCCCCAAAGCTTTCCAGCACTTTCCCTGTCACTCAGTAATTTTCCCACATACACAAACAAGTCTGGAGACGCCCAGAAAGTGCGCACCAGGACAGCCTGTGGAGCTTGCAGGGCACAGCGGCATTACTGCATTTATGTCCTTTCTCCTTGAAATGAATGCTTTGTGTTTGGAATAAAAATTCTTGTATTCCTTGCAGTGACTAGAAGCTGGAGGGAGGGAATGGGTGAATACCAAGGTACCAAGGCAGGCAGTTCACTTCCTTCTGCTTTCTGAGTGGTGTTCATAAATAGGGAAATAATTTGCAGTGCCCTATGCTGGGGGATAAAATAAACCTCACAGTTCCTTGATACTTCAAGTGATCTTAAAAAGTATAATCTACTTTTTTTTTCTTTAAAAATGAGAAGTCTGAATAAGTATGTCATTGATCCGATTGCTGGGAACAGCATCTGGAACATCAATCTCTGCCTGAGACTGCAGAAGCTGCAGGAGACCTCAAAGCAGCCAAGGCTGCCCTTGAACCAGATGCCGCTCGCTCTTACAAAAACGCCTGTGGATCTGTGTAAAAAATGATTAAGCAAAATTGCTCCCTCTTTTTTCAACTTTATAACTCAAATCTGTTTTCTCTTAGAGGGCAGATGCTCATTACATACCCTGCAGCACATCAAAGGGCAGGAAAGGCAGGGAGGCAGCCGCCCCGCCACGCACCGGTGGGCCGGTGCCCAGCATCTTGCTGGACCTGCCTACACCCACCAGCTCCTCCCCACCCCGAAGCTTTTGGCTCGGGGTAAAGAGTCAAGAGAGTAAAAAGGCCTCTTAGTGACACTATGAAGGACACCAACCAGGGGCTATTCCAGCAGCAGCAGCAAATAGCAGTGATGACTTTCCGTAGGGAATTCTCTTGGTGCTTCAGAACTCAAGTCCAGCTACCGCAGCACCCAAGGGAGCCCCGTTCACCTGGTGCAAAGCTGAGCATTTCTCCGATGCTCCTTCCCCACTGGAGCCTGAGTGTGCAAAGCAGAACACAAGGGACCGACAATCCCCACCACCCAGATCCAGCCAGCATTTTCTTCAGATGCTCATTAACAAAATGACAACATTAAGAGGGCACTGCACACGGACACGGGTGCTGGGAGCCTCTCAATCATCCACAAGACGCTGACCGAAGAGGCAGGAGAGGGAGGACTTGAACGGCAGGGCTGCGCCAGGAGCTGCTGTGAGGCAGAGCAGAGCCAGGCCGGCTCCCGCTCCACTGCGCCCCAGCACAGTGGCTTCACACTGCCACGTAAAATGAGTCCTAATTACACCGTGCATGGGTGCCAAACAGCAACACTGTCTGCCCTACCTCAAACAGGGCTTTTTTTCTCATGAACAGGGCAAAATATTGGGGCTCCAGCACAATCACTTCCACTATCCAAGGGTCTCATATTTTCAACCCCGCAGGCACTTTTGGTGATGAACTGGCTGCATTTTTACAAACAGAATTCACTAAATACCTAAAGCGCGATGACACTGCGGTACACCCCCCGCCACGAACGCAGTGCCTTTACTCCTGCAGATGCCAGCCCGAAAATCTGACTTCCCAGTGGTACACTCGTCCTGAGCCCTCCCAAAACAGGGTGAATATTGCCCAAAGTTTCCTGGAAACTTCTCCCTGCAGATTTGAATCTGAGATGCAGATGAGATATATTCCTTTTCTGGGAAAACGTGCACGAAGAATGGCAAATGAAGACCCTGAAATCCCAGAGGCTGAACTTAAAACACCATGCTGCCTCTTACCCAAAGCCTCCTTCGTCCTTTCTTTACTCTTAAGCTCTGTGGGACAATGCTCAGACGTAAAACTCTTGGGTTTTTTGGACTTGCGCCAGCTACGACAAACACCCAGCAGCTTGGGCAGGCTTAGCAGGACATGACCTAAGAGGCACCAAACCCTGTGCCTTTAATGCCACACCTGATGCAAACCCCTGTCCTCAGAGGTGAAAGGCAAGTGACCGATGAGAGGCCTCATCCCCAGAGCCCTTCTCATTTATTCTAGTTCAAAGAGCTCAGAAAACTCAAGGCAATCACTCACAGGCTCAGATACTTAAGGGGGAGTGTGGGGAAGGGTGCCTGGGAAGCATGAAGCCAACTTCATCCAAGATGCAAGAGAGGGGGGACACAGCCGGGCTCTTAACAGCTTCTTCCAGGCAGCCCACTGTCTCATCCATCTTAATCTTTGACCACCACAAGATGAAAACAATTTATCTTCATTCCCTGCTCTTACTGAGAGGTTACAAGAAATAAAAGTAAAACTAAAACAAATATCAATGTTATACCCCTTCTCAGACAATCTCCGCCTGACCTGGACTTTCTCAGCATCCCTTTTATCTAGTGGGGTGTTTTGGCTAAAGCTTTGCAGAGGAAAGCCATGTGAGCAAGCTAGTTAACAACCTGGTACTTCCATGTTTACAAAGCCAGCTAAGCAGGACACTACAAAGCCTTTTACTCCAAGTCTCTGCTGACAAGCTAGCATTGATAAATTATAGAAATCACCCAGGAATTAGGATGCATGGGGGGGGGACGGGGGAAAGAGACGACGACACCAAAAAAAAAAAAAACCACACCACAATTCCCTAGGTGGGAAATACGAGCTCAGAAACCCAGGACTCAAGGAAAAGTCTGTACAAAAATCATCCCAAGAGTAGGGGGCAATTTGTTTGTACTAAAAGGGGAGAGCAAAACCAGCTGAAGATGCAGACAGACTCCCTCCCCATGGTTTCCAAGAATTCACCAGGTCCAGAGGTGAAGATAGAGATACCTCAAAGTTATCTCTTCTCCCAAATGCCCCTAGTTCCAGAAAAAGCAATCTGAAATGAGCCCCTGTGTGCTGGCGAGCAGCGCAAGTGGCTGCAAGCATGAGAAGAGACGTGCTTCCCGGTCACAGAGGTGCAACGCAGACACTGAGCAATGAGCTGATGCCCATGGGGTGCACCGAAGAACAGCCCGAGTTCCCAAGTCTGTGGCAGGCTTCACGTGCTGACTGTGTACTGCGTTGTGTTGGTTTACATACTGTGTGTGCAAGAGCCAGGAAAAATCCATCTTCTTTGTCATAACAAACCGTAAGGTAAACAAAAAGGCAAGGCCACACATATTATCCAATTAAACAGGCACATAAAGGAGAAACAAAGCGCCTGCCATCCACTTGCTCCTGATTTTTGCTGTTTCTCAGTGAGCACACACAAAAATGGGCTGCATTAAGCCCTGCATGAAGGCAATGTGGGAAGCAAGGTGTGCTCCTCTCCCCAGGAACAAACCTGCTGCTCCTCAATAAAAAGCAAGAGAATTTTGTAAGAGAAACTGGCATTTCACAGTCTTTGGGTTGCTCTCCCCCACCACTGAGCAGGCAAGGAGCATGCCTTGGCCCCCCTGCAGATGCAGGGACTGCTTGGGGCTGGGCAGTGGGAATAAACACCCAAACCCAGGAAATTCCCAAGCCCGGAGAAACCAAACCAGAGCCAGCTGGCCTGTAAAAATGCACCCCTACACAAAAACTTTGCTTGTCTTCAATTTATGAAGTTCATGGTGTTTGCTCTGAATGTGATAAACTACACAGGTGGTTTTGCAAGGTGGTGGGCAAATGAAGGGGTGCCTGAGGGTCCAGGTGCCTGGTCCTTGGTGGTACTGCTTGCCAGGATGCAGCCAAGTGAAGAGGTCCACCTGCACAGACCCTTCTACAGTTTCCCAACACACAGCAGTGTAAAGCTCAAACGCAGTTGGATTGGGTCTTCTGTGTTTTCTCCAGGAGGGCTGAGGACCTCCTCTCTCTACAGGGCAGAGCTGGAGACCAAAAAGTTAAACTCTGTGCACATACATGCAGCACTTTGGATTACTGACAATTTCAAAAAGAGGAGAAAAGCCCTTCTTGGTAAGTTCTTGCTGCTCAGTTCGCTGAGGGGCGTCAGGACAGTCTGAGCCAGCAGCTTTGCTGAATGCTTCCAGACTCCGTCTGGCACACTGGCACCCAGCCCGCTCCTCCACTCCTGCGCCAACAGGGACACCCAGATACGCAGGACCCGAGTTTGTAAAGACAGTTACAAAGCGGGAGGTAAGGACTTAGCTAATTCCACAGAAAGATGCTGCTACAGATAGTACAAAATAATTAATACTTTCCAAGTCTGCACCTGCTTATGAAAGGAGAGATTTAAAGCTCCAAACCCAGCCCATTTGTAAAAAAAAATACGCACGTGTCCCAGATTCTGTTCTGAATCCCAGGGAATCAGCAGGTGGCAGATTGTTAATGCCCGAACAATGCTATTTCAGATCTGCAAGCTTGAAATATCTCACCGCATCCCCCCTTCCCCCTCTGCAGGTCTACAGGAGGGCCATGGGGAAGATTTAGCATGTGCCACGTTGGGTTGCTGTGGTTACCTTTTAGTCAATTCAAAAGAATATTACAAAGTATTCCCCAAGGGAAGTCCATAAATAGCAAAGAATTCTGCTTTAATCCCCTATCTATTCCTATCTGGATAACATGGCATTTGGACAAGCACTGCCAAAACGCAGATTTATGGCAAAGCTGAGAGTTTGCATGGCCAACACGTGCTCTCCAAACTCTGGATTCCAAGGAATAAATAAAAGCCTCTTCTAGGATATAGGCAGCTCTTCAGGTAGAGAAGCTTCATGCAGATACAAACCTGTTTTCACGATTTCTGCCTCCTTCTCCCATCCCAGGAGAAAGGCATGTTTATACTGACCTTCCTCAACACTAAAATCAACTGCTTTCACGGGGTGTTCCTGCTGGTACCACCAACGCACGGTCTTCTGCTCACTTTTCATTTCTTTACTAATACTTTACATTATCTATCAGCTATTACCTTTCAAGACCAGCTTCAAACATCTTTGCTGACAGTGACCAACATCAAAGGGAAAAGAACTATAAAAACTGCTGACCAAAGGGAAAAGGACTATAAAAAGTACAGCTCTCGAGCGCTACAGTCGTCACTGCCGCACTGGAGACACCAGGGAGTTGCGTGTTCTTAAAAGCTCCTCGGAGAACGGTGTACTAAAAAACCAAATCCAAAACCAACGGCAACTCTGCAGACAACTTAGTGCTGCCGAAACTGGTTTTCGCGTTGGAAATGCTGAGAAGCACTTGAACAACAGAGTCCCTGTAACACACACGCGTGGCTCTGAGGGGCTGACCGCAGCAAGCCGCCCACCCCAGCAAAGCTGTTTTTTCCTGGGAAAACGACCCTCCTGGATCCCAGCCGCTCCTGGGCAAGAGTGGAGCAGTCTGGAGAGGCTGCGCTCAGTGCTTCGTCGAAGGGAGGGATGCCAGCATCCGTGGGGCACGCCTCGGCAGCAGAGCGGTGTGCGGAGATGCTCACCTTCCTGCCAGAAACCTGTGCTGGCAGGTTGGCGAGGAAGAGCAGCGGCAGAGGAAGCACAGTGAGGCTGTGTTACGAAAGACATGCTGGAAAGGAAATAAAGGGAAGGTCGAGATCAAAAGGACGGTGCTACATCCTGAAAAATTATCTTCTGCTTTGAGAGCCACATCTTAAAATGAGGTACAAAAGTGAAAAGGGAGCCGGCGGAGGCAGAAAATTCAGCGCAAGTGCGTGGTAGGTGCAAGCAAATACATTTTACCCAGCTGGAGGGTCAACCCCGTAAAGCCACATCCATTCCCAGAGGCACTAGGCAGGGTTGTCTCCTACTCCATATTCCCCAGGTGTAATTTTAAATTACTCACTGACAGGGCTTCCACGCACCTCCCCTGGGAGCCTGCGCCACAGCCCCACACGAAGGCACGTATCCTGCCTGCTGCAGTGGATCAGAACAGCTAGGTAGTACGGCAGCGGGGTCAGGAAGGTGCACGCTAGGTCACAAAAAGAAATACAAAGTCATTTTTGACAAAGCAGAAATGCTGCATCCTTGCCAAATCGCTGCTGTTGGCTACACACCCTTTGGATACTGACTACTTGCAGGCAAAACACAAAGCCAAGGATATTTGTTTAAAACCCACAGGCGGACACTGCGATTCTATTAAAAAAATACAACTGGCATTAATTCTAAAAACTTCCCACCACTGGGACTGGGATTCAAAACCAGCACTGGGCAGCAAGGCCAAAACACACTCAGAGCAGACGCCTGCAAAAGATTCCAAGGGAAATTAGTTATATGGGTTTTGTAACAAAAATAAAATAAAATCCAACGTTTATAAAGGGGAAAAAAAAAAAGGCAGCTTCCCCAGGAGACAGCGCTGCAAACACCCTTTGCAGTTAATTCAAGACCTGTCCGGATCCGAGATTTCCGAGGTTCCCTGAGCTGGTCAGTGTGTGCAGCGAGGTGAAAGGCAAACGTGAACCCCAAGCAGGCAGCAGCAGCCTCCTCCCATCCTCAGGGCTGGCAGGGAATGGGCTGCCTTGCCCGGATTCACAAGCCAGAGCCACGCCAGCTCCCGGGCTGGGCACCGGCTCTCCTGTGGCGGCAGAAGGGAAACTCTCCATCCACCCCCTGCCACACCACCAGCTTCAGAGAGCTGTAAGCTGAGTGGGACAAGCCCATGGGCTTTCACTGCTCCACTTCTCCCCTCACTGCTCTCTCCAGACAAGGACACGGTGGGCTAAAGCTGGATGACCAACTATATTTACAGAAAGCCCCAGCTCCCCTTCTTCTTGTGTGCTAAAGTCAGCCTCATACCATAAACTTATTTTTTTCCTAAGTGATTTTTTTGTAGCTGACTCACACAGAGCTTCTGCCAGGAATTTTTATAATTAGTGAATTAGAGCAAGGTTTTGCCTGTGCATGCCTGACAACATCTGCTGATTTAAGCGAGCTGTGTTCGAAACCTCGCAGAGCCCTGAAGGAGCACGGCTGAGCGCAGCCCTTCCTCCCGACGGCACGGCTGACGGGGCTCTTCTTGCCAAGCTGGTACGAAACATGCTGCTCCTCCTGCTTTGCAGCTCCCAGTCCACATCTTGAGGGGAAGGAGATAAGCTGGAACAAAGTCCAAAGGATACTGGAGAAGGGAGAGGGATGCTAGCTGCCTCTCAACTTCGCAAACCTCTTGCTGGAGCATCCCTGTGACAGCATCCGCAGCTATGTGCCTCTCCATCAAGCTGCATAGTTGCGAAGCCATCGTGCGTCACATCTTCCTTAGAGACAGACGATGGTATAGAGTTCCATAAAACCACAGAAAAAATAACTTCCTTAACCTCTTTCTTCGATGGACATAGGAGCTATTTTGCAAGTGAGGCTCCAACACACAACAGTGGTCCAACCTAAAGATCAGATGAAACCCATGTTCAGATAAGCCAAAAGCAGACATCTGGTGTTAGCAGCCTAAACTACACACAAGATCCTTCCTGGATGATCCAAAAAGCTCCCACTTTCTGCTACAGGTCAGAAATGCAAACGAATTACCACCTTCGGGATCCAGCCGTTCGACCTCCTCCCCGTAAGGTTTGCTAGAGAGTGATGCCTGTACCCTCTGCACACAAATCCTTACTCACCCAGTCCTGTAATTCATACCATGCTACATCTGAAGGGCTGCATCAAGAAAATATTACAGTTGCCAAGCCCTGAAAAGCTAGGATGTGCTAGAAATTAGTTTTCTCTGTAGCTTTAATCTAGTCCACTTGCGTAGGGTCTTTACAGCATGGCCACATACCACGTGTGCATGCAGTCCTGACGCAGTTAGTACCAAGAATAGAAGATGCTCAACAAGAGAGGAATTTTTCAGTTTTGGTTTTCAACTGGTTGTTCAAGCGTGGCACTCAGCCCTCTTCACTTCACGCTTTTCACGTGCTCCTCCAAGGCAAAAATGAAGGCGTCTTGCCACTGCAGGCTGGGATACTTCTCAAATAATCGTGAATTTATTTTCATAAAATCCTAGAGAACTACGTTCACAACACGTCCCGTTTATAGCCAAAGAAAAGAGGTACAGAGAAGCTCTGGGCATCCAGTTCCAGAATCAGCCTACAGCTCCCTTTTTAAAAAATAAATGGCACCAAGCGGCATTTTAGATCTTTGACATACAACTTCCCGTGAGATCATCGGCAGCAGGAGCACTTGGCACTTCTGCAACTCAACCCTCAGCCTGGGGACCCAGGAAATCAAGTCCCTTGTTGTGCATGAAAAGCAATTTACCCGGCGCCATACACGAGCCCTGCGGCAGAAGCAGAGCAGGAATCCCATCTCCTTAACCATCACCCTTGCTATTTTTTCATTACTTGTCTCACTCCCTTCCCTCCAAATCCCGCACCGTGCAGGGCAGAGCTCCTACACACACAACCCCATCCTTCACTGGGCCGCCTTGACTGCCCTCCCTGAGCAGCAAGGGCAGGGGTGCCATGGAAAAAAACCATACGCGATCCCGTAATTAGAAACCGCATCATAACGCATACAGGGGGCTGAATTAAGGTTGCAGAGGAATACTGTAAATTGGATGCACATTTCTTGTTCCATTTGACTGCTTTTTTTCCCCCCCTCCCCCTTATTTGGCTTTGGCTGCACTTCAGATTAAGCTCCTAATAAGGGCTGGAGTTGGACAAGATTTTTCAGCCCATCAGATTGCAGCCTTCCAAGCCATTGAAATGAGATTCAAGCTGAACTTGAATTTTCAATAGTTTGGCCTAAAGGCAAGGGTGTTAACAACAGACCCGCCAACACCTTCTCTATGAGAAATGTCTGAAAACATGTCTGCACATCAAATACTGCTCAGGCTCTGGTAGACAAAAGCCACAAAGCTAACATCTCAAATCCACCGCTAACTTGCTCGGCTGGTTCTCCTGTCAGTAAAGCTCATACATTTTCTCTGAAAATCCAGTGAACCTCTATATTCTTTCTAGGAAAATGGGTTTTCCCCCAACAACCCTAAGACCTGTTGTAGTTTCATTATGACAAGGCAAGGCAGAGGATAAGCAGAGATCAGGTAGATCAGGTGGATGTATAGGAAGCAGACACACACCAGTTCACCCAACACAGTCTACTTAAATGATACACATCACCAAGATTAAAGATATCACACTGACATGCATGGAGGAGCCACCACAAAACAGTCTGTCCTGGGGACAGCTCCTCCTACAAGCAGCAGAGAGCTATGCTTGGGCATTCTTTTCCTTCCTAAATATATCTTTTTTTTTTTTTTTTTGTAGTTCTAACAAACTAGTTTTTTTAATCTACACACTAAGATTATGTGAAAGAGTTAGCCCAAACCCTAAAAAGCAAGGAAGATAGGATAAAACTGGAACACATCCCCAGTGCCAGAGGAAGCAGACTGCGCCTGAGCAGAGGGCATGGCTGCGGGAAGCAGGAGGGTGGGTTTCCTCTCCCATCTAGCCACCCCCCCCCCCCGGTAACTGCATCCTGTATTACCGTACCCAGCAGGGCACAACGGCCGGCAAAGGCAGGACCTGCCACGAGCTCCAGCCTGCGCAGACCCCAAACCACCCCAATTTTGAAGCTGCCCTTGCCCCAGGATCTTTTTACCTAAAACCTCTGACTTCAGTAGTCTATACTAAAATAAAAATGTCATGCTTGAGTCCTTAGGCCACTCCTGCCTAAATGTACAAACCTAAAGCTCATCGCAAAGATGAGCCTTGCACCTTCAGATCGCTGCTTTGGTGGAGGAGGGCTTTAACCCAGACCTCTGCCGGTATCCTGAACAGATTTTGGTTGGGTTTTTTAAAATGTTGAAGTACATTTTCTTGAAGACACAAATGCTTCAGCTTCCCTGCCACCAAAATCTTTTCTAATTCACATTTCTAGCGTGGTGGGTCTGAAGAGCAGCCATGGCCGTCTACTCTTGCCAGTGCTGCAGGCAGCAGGGCAGTGCAGGGAAGACGCTCCCCGCCCTTCAGTGACAAACAGTAGAGAAAAGGAACGATGGTTTCTTGAACTGCATCCAAGGGAAAGTAACCCTGCCAGAGTGCCTGGCAGGGCATCAACAGCAATGGAAATTACGGCTTTCAAAGAACAGACAGAAGACGTGAGAAGGCGTTGGGGAGATCCTGCAGGAGCCAAGGTGCTACTAATCCCATGGACTGTTTTACAAACTCTCGCGTCTCTCCAACGAAATTATATCCTCTGCAGAAAAATCACCTGGCTCCAACCTCTTTTGGTAAGCGGAGCGTAAACAGAATGGAAAAGAGCTCATACCTGAACAGAAATCAGGCTCAGACGGGCTGCGACAGGCAGGAGAGCGGAGGGATGGCAGCCAGACCACTGGGATTTTGCGCTTTTCTTCGGACAGCTGCTGCGGGATCTTTGAACCCCACCAAGCAAACAAGGCTCTTCCAACACAATGGGCGAGTGCTGGCCGAGCCCGTGCGCTGCCCTCTGCTCGCTGCAAAGGGAAGGAGAGCGCAGGGAGGGAGAAGAGCACAGCGATTCTTGCAGAAAGGTCTGGACTTGATTAAACTTATTTGCTTTAGTAACATTTAGTTAAGCAAGGGGGGAAAAACCCCGCGGTGTTCTTCAGCGGCTCTTAACAGGGAAGCTGGAGTGAGACTGTTCATTCACCCATTAGCTGAACAACAGGCTCTGTGCTGCAGCAGGCACTGCTCACATCAATATTCATTTATTTCACCAGCAGAAACAAGAAACACTGAAAACGTGTGAGTAAATGGCAGTTCCCAACTTTGAAATCAGAAGGTGTCTGGCAGCTCTGTGTCAGCGTGATGTACCCTCCATGGGAATTATACACTGGGTCATATAGCTTGAAGCTCTGAACGAAGCAAATGCTGCTAGTCATGGCAGAGAAAAACAAAACAAAATTGCGACAAAAACAATCGCCCAAGCTCATGTGAGGCAGGGGTTTTCTTCTTCTACGTCTGCGGCACAGTGTCTGCTTTGCTCAGCCACAGAACGAGTTTCATTTCTTTTTACAGGGTTCATGTTCTCGGCATCCCTCTGGTGAAGAGCCCGCTGCACCAACACTCCAGGCATCACCGGTGGGCTCTGTCTGGTCTTAAGCTGCTGCGAGGCTCATTATAATTATTTAACAAGTGGAGGAAAACAGCAGGCACAGCTTGCCTTTGTCCCTCGTTTGTATGTCACCAACCAGCTGTAGGTGGACACAGGCAGCACAGGCAAAGCACCATCCTGCGCATGAGCTGTTCGGAGCCAGGCACAGTCTCACCAGCTGCAGAGGTTCGGAGCAAACATCCACACGGATGATGATTCACAAACACATACCGATGCTTTTTCAGTGCTGGCATGTGCTTTTGCACACGGTTTGTTTATCCTCAGGGCCAGCAAATGCCGTGCAAGAAGCACATACAGAACAGCAAAGGCAAGGCATAATCTGTAACTGCGCTAATTGCTGGAGTAATTAAAAAGTAAAAGATCAAACTAAATACCAGAAGTCTGAGCATCACCAAAGAACCACTCTCCTTCTCACGAGCTGCCTTTCAAATGTACACCCTCACCAAGAACCACCCGTGCCGAGCCACCTCCACGGGCCTCAACAACTAACTGTTTCAGCAGATGACAAAAAAAATGTCAGGAATTTTTCTTTTCAATAGATTTGATCTTATTTTCTCTTCAGTGTGGCAGGATAAAAAGACATTTCTATTGAGCAATCAGGTTTTCCCCATAACAGACACGAGCTGGCACGTTCTGAGCATTTGGTATTTCAATCCCAATTAAGTAAAATAATAACTGCTGCACCTAAGGGTTTCTCAGCTGCCTAAGAGGAACCACTTTATACATACACAGATTTTCCTAGCTTTACCACTGCATACTTAAGACACAGATTGAGGGATGAATCACAACTTCAAATTCTTCACGACTAAGCCTGGCAATCAACACAGCCACTTTCTGGCAAAGAAACCCCAAAAATCCCTGATCTTCACCCGTGACGTCATCTGCAAACAGTGACATGATTTATGTCCCGTGGGGCACTCCTGTCCTGTGACTGCTTTGCTGCCGGGGAGGCGCTGGGGTGAGGAGGGGTTCACCCCTACACCCAGCAGGTCTCCGCCACAGAAGCGGCTGGGTAACAGGATTTGTTCTGGATAATCCGCAGTCCGGCTCTCGAGAGCCGAGGGAGGAAGCAGCCGGAGATACATGCACTCAGCCAGAGATGGCAGCCACCGCAGGTAACCAGCTTTTATACGACTTAATTCTCCCCCAGCCACATGCCACGTGTAAATCGCATCTCCAATTTCAAGCCCTGACAAGAAAAGGCAGCATCACGAAGTCAGAAAGGAGGCGCATGAACCCGGCACACTGACATTAGCGCGATGGGCATCCCTGTAAGCCGGCAGGCAGACATCCGTCCCCAAACTTTCAGCATGTTTTAACACTGGTTTAATCTGCTGACCCAAACTGGTCAGTTGGTTTGGGACAGCGACCGAATCCAAGTGACAAACTTCTGCCCGTTTGCTTTGGTCCTCTCCCCTCTGAGCAGCCTACCACACACCAGCTGCACAAGCTTGGCCAGAATAAATGTTTTTGCCTAAAGGAGGTGAGGTTCCCAAATCTCAGCATGAAGGCCAGCAGCACACCTTCGTAGTTGCACGGATAGACCTCCAGCTGCTGCAGAGAAGAGATGGGCAACTGCGGCAGCCGCGGGGCAATCAAGCACGGCCAGGGCTCCTGCCAAGCCACCAGGAAGAAGCAGCCACAAGGACAACACAAATGACGAGCCACTGGCAGGGAAGGGCTCTGCAAGCTCACAGCCAGGCAAAGTGCATCACCTCACGTAGGGCACAGCCGTGGAGGAGGTCTCCGCTTGCCTTCCCCATCCAGATCCCAAAACTCTGTGCCCACAAGGCGGGAGGCATCTTGCCAGCCTGGCATGTCACTGCTCATGAGGCACCCACCCTCTCCGCATGGCGCGAGGGGGATGTTTCCTTAGTTAACCAACCGTAGGGTAAGGACCACCTCTTTCTTATGTGCTTGTCTGAACAGGGCCGGGCACAACAGATCCTGAGCCGCCAGCAGGGCTGTAAGCTCTGCCTGGGGCTATTATTTTAATAATTAGAGGGATGGCCACAGACAGAGGTGGTATTTGGTGGCCTCTCAACCTGGAGAGTTACTGGGTTTTATGCAGACGACTCCACTTTTCCAGCTGTGAAGGCTGCAGCAAATCCTCATGGAGACAAACATCAAAACCAGGACGCTGGATGTGGCCCAACGCAGGGCCGCCGCTCGGCCAGCCCGAGCCAAAAAGCAACATAAAACATGCAGGGCTCGCAGGGCGTTTCAGTTTTAAAATGGAGTAAAATCTGGAGCCTTCCTATGATACAAAGATGGGCTGTCTGGAGCAAAGTGACTTTCCAGGTGAGGTACCGCTCCCCACTCCAGCCTGGTCCTCGCACCCCTCTCCATCCATCCACCCCCCCCACCCCTCTGCCTGCTCCTCCCACCCTCACCATCCCTCTGCGAGACAGCTCTTCCCAGCCCAGAGGTTCTCCCAAACCTACCACGTCACCATCTTTCCACCTCAAGAGCCACTGGCCCCACGCAGCCGGCAGCAACATGCCCGCAGGGAAAGGCCGGGACAGCCACCTACTCTTCTGCTTCACAACGTGGCAATTAACTGGCTTGAAAACTGCCTCTCTAGGCAAAAACCAGTCCTGGGAGCGACGAGGGCAGCAGACATCTACTTTGCGCGCCACCTAAGCGATAAACACCTTCTGCCAAGTGGGGCCCCTGATGCTCCTGTCACACACAATAATTAAAACGTCAGTCAGGAGGCACAGTGAATTAATGCAGATGGAGGTGGATAAGGGAATGAAATCGTTCCACCTGAATCCCCACAGCTAAACAAAACCTAAAACAGGTCAGATCTAACGAGGAAAAAAGTGAAAGACTTATAAAGAGTCAAAAAATCTCATTTAACAGTCGGGCTTCCCCAGCATTTGCCAGGAAAGCAGAAAACCAAAGACAAAGAGCACCCAAGCACGCAGCGAGCCAGCATCAGGCTCGTGAGTGGACAGAAAGGCACGGAGGGCATCGCTGTGCCGGCAGGCAGAAGCACGCACAGGGCGTTCCTTTCTCAACCGTCAGGAAAGCACTGCAATAGAGGTGGCCTGTGGGTCTTGAAGACAAGGGGGAGGCAAAATTGCTGGTAGAGCAGCCCATAACTTTTTCCATTCCTTTAAAAGAAGAAAGGAGTCAAAGCTGTGCCATACGTTAGCACTTAAGTAGCCCCTGCCCTCAGTTTCCCACCATCTGTACTACTCTCTGAAACTCCCCTACTCATTTAATTTATTGCTGTGTGTCTCTGCCAAAATGAAAGACCGAAATATCAGTAATCTTGGTGGGAGGCATCCAGCTGCTATGATGCACTGTAGGAATAAAACGTATTTGTGCAAACTTGCATTGAGAAAGCCGGGCAGCAAATCTTCCTATGAAAAACTTCCCATGCTTTCAGATTAGAAGATCAAGCTGCAGGCATTGAGACCTTTCCCCTTCCGTATCTGTGAAATCCAGCGCTTCGGACAGAAAAACGTGTCTTTTCTTACCCTGAACGAACCGATTTTGGAAGCGCGCGGCACGACAGCGGCAGCAGCGGGGGGCAATGGCTGCGGCTGACGCGGCAGTGGGCAGGGAAGCTGAGCACAACCCGGGGGCTCAAGTGCACGTGCTGCGTGGGGCTGGTGAAACCGGGCTGCTCCCAGGGGATGTGGGTGCTGGGACCAGGAAATCCCGGCGGTGTCAGCTGCAGAGCCCTGCTCTGGTCACTCATCCAGCCCCCTCTCGCCTCAGTTTCCCTGTCTGTTGAACAAAGACAGCAGGACTTCCCTATAATGCATGCAGCCATTTGCAAAGCTCCCGAGCACAGAGGTTACAGGGAAGAGCTCGTTAGAAGCAGCCTGTAATGTAACAGCGATGCGACCTCTGCTTATAGCCGCAAACCAGAATTTAAAAGGGAGCACCCTAAAAAATAAGCTTGTAGTGTCATCAACCTCTCAGAAGGAAATACGCATAGCTCCCTGCCCTCTTAAAACACCAGCTATCAGTTAATAAAAGAAGTGCATTCCTGCAAGCTAAACACCCAGGCAGTACTTGCAAGGCAGGATTTGTAGCCGGGTGCTCTTCGATTCACTCTGGGAGTGACAGAACAGTAGCCAGAAAAACTTGGGGAAAAAATAAACAACATTTCTAACGCCCTGGTGCGCTGTCCGATGCCGAAATCCTGTCAGACCCAAGTACATGTGCAAGGACCACAGCGCTGCTGTCGTCCAGGCCCCAGGCTGCATTCGAGGGGCAAATGGAGGGACGGGGGTCCCTCAGCGGCGCTGCAGGCACCTGCGGGCTCTCGGACTTACTCAATTCTCAGGGGCTGAAACAGTCAGGCAAAGGACGTTTCACTTGCTTCGCGGCTCCAACAACAAGCCTGGAAATTGTCTTCTCCTTCCCACACCATCATGCGGCTTGGTTCATTTGAAAGCAGTTTTACCCTTGCTGTCTTCCTCCTGGGTGAGTTCAAGTCGCCTTACTCCTGCACACAACAGCAGCAGCCAAGCGAAGAGAAGACAAACCGGGACTCGCTCCCTCGCCTGGGACACCCAAGGGGCTGGGCAAGTGGATGCTGAACTGCCAACGCGACAGTGGAGCCCACAACCGAAACTCTCCATGCACACCTCCGACCCAGCATGCAACCTTTTAACTAGCAGCGAGTAGGAGGGGATGGAGCTGAGATCCCTGGCACCACTAATAAAATCACTGTGTTTCTCCTCCTTTTTTTGGGAGAGGCAGAATAATTCTTTTGAGCTATCAAAGGTGGGGAGAACCAACATCTGTCCAGATTCAACTGCTTGGGTCTCACTGTTTTAGCTCCAACTCTTTCCTGATAGGCAGAAAAGGCCTCTAGCTTTTTTACACAGGCTTTGCCCTTAAACAGGGCCTTTCAGCAGAGGATTGCAGAGCACCTTACAGACATTTAATTAAACTTACAACCCGCCCCAGCGAGGGAGGGATTATGAACAGGTCCCCGGCTCAAACAGCAGCTCACCAGCACAAGCATCCCTTTCTCCCGTACAACCAAGGCATTTGGCTCAATTGCCAGAGCACAGCAGTCGCAGCCTCACCAAGCTACTGAATACACCCCAAAGAGCACGGAGCCTCTGAAGAGCCGTCAGAGCAGAGGGGAGAGGTAGGAGCACAGAACGCCAGGATGGGATGGGCGGGCAGGGGCTCCTCTCTGCCGAGCCACAGCAAGGAGATGGGTTTGGCTCATGCTGGAGACACAAAACATGATTTGTACCCTTTGCAATTTAAATACCAAGCATTTCCAAAGCACGGCATTACCGGGGACCAAGTCATCCACCTAGCAGCCCTGGGAGGTCAATAAAATGGAAAACCACTACCCCCCCTGCCCCAGCTTACCTATGGGGTGAGACTTTTGCTGGTTGAATTAAATCTGTTTAGACAAAAGTAAGTTCAGACATCTGCCTTTGCACAGTGACAGCTGCAAGAAATGAGCTAACATCCAGATGCAGTGGCATGTCAGGATTAGCCCAGGCTGGGGCAGGAATGCTTCCATGTATGGAAAAATATTGGAGCAGTGAAACCATAAGCTTGGAGCAGAGCAAAGTGAGAGGCCCTGTCAATGAAGCTGCGGGCTCAGGTTTAGAGGATTTAGCAGCTCGGATCCGCCATAAGATCCTCAGCATGTATTACAATAAATTTCACACTTTTTCCAAAAGGGACTCCCACAGCAATGCTGCGAGTTGCGAGGGTGAGATCCTACACCCGTCTGTTTGCTCTGGAAGTGGGGCTTGGACCGCTGGGTACCATTAACGCTCCCCGCGCTGGGCAGGGGCTGCGGCGTTGATGGAGAGGTTCTGGCGAGTACAAGGCTGCTGCTCGCACTCGCCTGCCCGCCCATCCCTCGGCGGCTGCCTTCTGCACAGCAGGATTTATAAAAGCCAACTCGGAGCTGGCACGCGGCACGAAGCGGTGGCAGTTCAAAAGAAAACGCTGAGCTGAATCAGCGTGGCTGGGGAGTTGGCGCATGCTTCTGCCAACACCACGGCAAGGGCAGAGACTGCCGAGGCACGGGGCGAGAGTCGGTGCAGTATTCTCTTCAACCAGCCCGGCACGAATCAAGAGGGCTCATTTGTCAGCATCCTGAGTTAACACTAATGAAGTAATGGCTATGACTTCATCTCTCCAGTGGGAATCTCTTGGGAACGAGGGAGAACTAGAATTTCTCTCTTCAGCTCACTCATGCAGTTGCAATTCATTTCAGTTGCCTTCACCCTCTTCTGCAAACATTACCTAATTCTCACCCAGATTCTTAAATACTTGCCCTGAAACATAAAACAATGCTCCCTTCTCAGCTGTCAAAGCCCAGCCTCGCAGAGATCCCTCCCGGTGGGATCTGACCCCCTGTGCCAGCTGCCACCCCCTCCCTAGGGCCAGCCACGCTGAGTCCCCACTCACATCTGCGGATGCCACCAGCTACTTTTCATACCTCAGACATGAAATAAAAATCTGGTAACTCTTGACAAATTCATTTTACATAGGGACCTTTGCACCTTTTCTCCATTAAAATATTTTAAAGTCAGGTTTGATTTAGCCACCGTTGCAAAGACAGACAAAATGTTGCTGAAGGTCCCTGGAGTTTCTCTCCCTGGCTGGGCAGGACAGCTTCAACCGTTGCAGATCTTCACTGGTGCAAAATACACACAGCAACCTCTCATACCGCCTTGCTGCTACACCACTTTGTCTGGGTGAAGAGGCTGTCAAGCCTTGACCCCGCAGCACCTCGTAGCCTCGCCGCCTTCCTCCTTACAGGCCGTCAGCTTCCAGGTGTGCTCTGCCCCGACTTTGCTCCCCTGCGACCCCGATGAAGACGCTCTCTCCAACCCTGTGCACCATTCCTGGTCTCTGCAGTTGCGATGGCATTTATCATTTGA
Organism: Morus bassanus; assembly: GCA_031468815.1. Lineage (NCBI taxonomy): Eukaryota > Metazoa > Chordata > Aves > Suliformes > Sulidae > Morus > Morus bassanus. The sequence continues at coordinate 10,384,125 of CM062584.1, forward strand.
AGTGCATCCTTTATGGAGCAGATTCTCCCCAGCATTTAGGCTCTGTGCCCAGCACTCACCTCCCTGCCCCTGCAGGGAGCCGGCACTCCCTTGCTCCCCCGTGCTTCCCATCGCTTTGTTTTGCAGCCAGAGGGGCTTGCTGGGCTCCAAGCGGGGTCTGATCACGTTGCAAAAGCTCAGCTAATGCCCTGACGCAACTGAAGCAGTCAGTCACTCGCGCTAAATAAAGACCGCAAATTCTTTACATATTAATTGTCGTTGCAATTGTTCACAGTGTTGAAAGACAGACGTGAGAGTATGCAGAAACCATTCCTGCATCTTTTTAGTTCCACCCTTCCATTAATTGTGTGTACTCTAAGCCAAATCAATAAAGCACTACATTTTCTTCGGAAAACTGAGATGATGAAAATGCGATCACCTATCATACAAGATGCTCACACTGTAATCTGAAATACTTGTATAATTCACTTTCCCATGAGAGAATTTAATATGTCTGTCTGCTTACTTGTCAACTCATCCCACTCCCAGTTTCTCTGCTGGCCATGTCTTTACCTTACGACCCACAGATTTAACTCTAATTGTATTTTTCTCCTCCAGAGAGCATCAGCAGAGAAGCAGCAGTCCCAGCCAGCACGGAAGAAGCTGCCCTGCAGAGGTACATCAAGGCAGCGCTGGGGGAAAGCCCTCTCCCCCAGCTGAACGCCCCCAGGTCCTCAGCCGGGGCTCCTACCCCAGGAACGGAGGAGAATTCATGTGCACAAAGTCCAAGTCACAATGAATCCCAGTGCCCTCTCTCCATGCTGGCATTACTCCCCCCTTTCCTAACCATTATTATCTGGCAGTGGCATGAGCCCAAAGTGATCTGTCCAGAAAAATGTTTCAAATCTACTGTGCATTATGCTGTGATGTGCCATGGAACCAGTTTAGAGAAGACACACAGCTATAAAGTTGTGATAATTCAGTATTCAACCCAGCCTGAAAGCTCAGGAGTCAGCTTGTTATTTGCTGAAAGGAGGGGGCCTGAAATTATCCGTGCACAGTTCAAAGCTGCAGTTAATTCAACATTCTACTTTCAAAAGCATAAAAATCACAGATTCCTGGAGTGTGTAAGCTTTTTAAAAATGACAAACTACTAACTGTCAAATCAAAGCAGCAAACAGAAACCCACATGGCTGATAAGACAAATAGTTGCATTTTAAAGAGTAATTAAATATCACTTTGGAATATTTTGCTTGGAACTTGTTTCCCTGATAAAAAGTGGGAGGGGAAGGAGAAAGAGGAGGAGGAGGCAGCAATCTGCACGCACCAACGAGCTTCTCACCAAGCAAATGCTCAGGCAAGCGCCGCTCAAACTTGTTTTTGTGAATTTAGAGTTCAGCCCGCTGCATCACAGCCTCTCATATCCTCTCAGTTTCCCTGTATCGCTACATTTCACATCAAAACTCTAGCAATGAGGAGCAGACAATCGCAACGTTGAATCTGCCTTGTCAGGGAGGAGAGTACATGGGGCTGGGGCAAGAATCCCCCGGTCTGATCTCCAAGAAGTGCAGTATCTTCTGACCTGACTTAGATTAAAACCATACCCCAACTTCCACGCTGGGAGCGTTGCTGAAAAAAACAGGAATGCAAAACAGAGAGCTCTACCCAGATGCAATTCAGGAGAAGTGAAACCCTACCCCAGCTGCATGAGCTAACCCTACCATACGCCGCTTTGAAACACTAAAAGTATGTCCATGAGAAAGGATAAAAAAAACTCCAACTTCAAAACCCCCCGGACTCTCTCAGAACCCGTACCCGCTCACAATGAACTCACAATGAATTTCACGCAAATTTTCCCAGTACTAAGACACGCCTATAGAAAATACTTATAGGCAAGGGTACAAAAGGATCATTTCCAGTATTAAACAAGGAGGCAGCTTACTGCATTTCAAACGAAAACATTATCAAACTGCTTGAAGAAGCCACCATCCAAAGGCAACGCAAACCTGATGTCAGTTTTTGGGACAGGACTTGCAGAGCCCAGTCCAAGACCCAACCATGTATGAGCAGCAAAAGCTCCCACTGCTTCTCCCCACTGTGGAGCCAGGAGGATTTGGTGATGGAAAGATGTCCAAGGACTTTCAGGGCTGGCCCTCAAACATGGGCAATTACCCACTGAAGGATGTAATAAACCACACGGCAGATGACACATCAGCAAGACACTTAAAATACTAATTCTCTCCTGGGGAAAGCACTTGGGCAGGCCACAGTTTGGATGTATGGGGACATCCAACCTCCAAGGACATCAGTGATGTTTTTGCAACTATTGCAGGACAACGCACAGCCCTCAGACTTGCCGCCTACTGACAGCAGTGAATGCTGCCTGGGATTTCACTGAAGAATTAGGGTCTTGGCATGAGAGACGACTGCTAATTGCATGGAGGGTCACTGCAAAGCTCTATAAAACATACTCAGAAATAATGTGGAAAAACGGCATCAACAACAACAGGAATTACAGAATGTTTTGGCTTCCATATTGTCCGCACGATGTAGAAATACTGAATAGCTTATTCCTCAGTCATAATTGAAGTTCACTGTTGTACTTCTCCAAAATCACACAGAAAACCGCTCCATTTTTTGTACCTTCTTTTGTAAAGCTGTTACATGTTCAGCTCCTAAAAGAATTCATTTTTGGAAAAGAACTCTGCACTGATTACTTTAAAAAGTAAAGTCGCTTTTCTTAGTTCTGCAACCTGAGAGTAACAAATGAAATTGTCAAGCATGCATTTTTAAATGAACGTTTTCATTTCAACATCTGGATTAAGATGCCACAATGAAAAACAGCACACAGGCTTCTCTCTGCTCCTTTCATAGATCTCCCATTCTTATGTTTCAGAACCAGCAAGTTTCAAAGCAAACAAAGAATTGGTTGGTGCTGCTAATGCTTTGCTTCTTCCTCAATAGCCTTGTATCATGAAAGGACCATATTTTTCAAATCTCCATCTCCGTGAGCCAAAGATTTCATATACATTCCCACCCCAGAAATACAAAGTCAGGAATACAGCTGAAAGTGATTACCTAGATATTTTTATATTATGAAACTCAAAAGCTGCTTCAAGTCATCTACAAAATTCTCTGTTAGACAAATCCCACATCTGTGCTGACCACTTGCCTCCCAGATCTCAGCAGATGGCAATTTCAAACAGAAAAGTTATGAGTCCCTGAAAATCAGGGTGTATCGTAGACTGTAATCAAGGGTTTGAGGGTTTTTCACCCCAAAAAAAAATGTGTACTGTCTAACTTAATGACATTTCTACCTCCTCCCCATCATTTCTTACACGAACTCTACCTACAAAACTAGTACCCAGCATCTTATTAGGAGAGGCTCCTACAGTAGACAATCTTTTTAAGCACAGGGAAAGAAAAAGCCCTTTTCTTGGCAAGGTGGGTGGGGGGAAGAAAATATAATTAAAAAAAATAGTGGGTATTTGTTGTAAAAGACTTCACAGAGGTATCCACAAACAAGCAAGAGGTCTGTCACATTTTACCCATTTATCTTAAGACCAGTTTTATTTGCGGTGCTGAGGAAGACGTACTCCCAGCACAGAAGGGGTGTTCTTCTGTCCATGCCCACCTCGCATCACCTACCATAGCAGTCAAGCCACGAAAACAACAAAATCCACAACTACCAACTTGCTCCTTTCCTCCTCCTTGGGGCGAGACAGAACAGACATCTTTTTCACATGCGGAGGAAGATCACGTGCCTCTGCCACACGATTCAGCGAAAGACACACTTCATGTGAACATGAGAGAAAATACACAGAGCAGGGAATAAAAATCCTGCTTTAAGATACAGGAAAACCACTTTGTCCCAAACAAAGTGTATTTACCAGTGTGGGCAAAGAGAGACCCTCAAACTGTTTTCAGATACTTGACTGAATAATCACAGAAACATAATCAAAATGTTTTGCATTTATTTAAAACCAGAGCAGAAGTATTTCAGCTCTAGTGGAAACGGGTTTGCCTTCCCAAGAAGAATCTGGGCAACACTCAAGCCAATGCATAAACACAGCAGAAAGCAAACACAGAACAAGAGGCAAAGCACAGACCCTACACCACTGCGGCGCTGCGTGGACTCACCAAGTAAGCGTAATTAGAAAAGTCAAGATTAAAAAGAATGAGGAAGACGACTGGGCCAAGTAAGAAACAAGTAAAAACAAAAGCAAAGGCAAATAAACAACAGCAGAAGATAAACCGCTTCTCTCCCAGTGCAGACCCGCTTGCAGCCTTTTCTCCTCCAGCACCCTCTTTTCTCCCACTCCTACAGGGACCCGTGTGAGAGGACCTACGCGAGGAGAATCCAGCCAATTTCTTTTTTTTTAGCAGAAATGACCAAGATGTCCCACAGCAACACAGTGCAGCAGGACAGCACGCTCCTGCCCTCCTCCAAAAGCCTGCATGCTGTAAGCCCTCGAAGAGCACCCAAATTCACCCTGAGCGTAGGTGGACTCTGCAGCAGAGATGGTCTGGAGCTCACCAGGAGAAGTCTGGGATCCTCCCGACAGCGGGGAGGGTGCTGCCCCGTCGTGGGCGCCAGCAGACATCAGGGCACGTAGACAGAGGGGGGCTGTTTACATTACCGAGGTTCTCGGTAGCAATCAGGAATTAAAGCTGCTATTAAATCAACCCTCCAGAACTTGAGCAGCTGTTCGTGCAAACAGATAACAACAGGGTGAGGTTAAACCAAAACCCCAAATGAAACAAAGACACGGAGCAACGTCTCTTCCCCATGTTCTGCTCAGCAACACCAGGCAGTATCGGAAGACAAATCAATTATCAACAGCTGCATATAGCTACCCAAATCGCGGGCCGAACAGCTTAATTGAGGGATGTGTATCAGGAGTTAAAGGCCTCCAATCTCATTTGGCACATTATGGTTTTGTTCTTGAAAAAAAAAAAAAACAACCCAATAATACAGCTGGCTGTGGCTCAGACGGAGGCATAACGCCATCCTCCTCATTAATCAAAGGCTTTCCCCACGTCCAGATGTTTGCTGACTTGTACGGCTTTCTTTTATTACTGGTTTGGAGACAGAAATTGCTATATGCTAAAGTTACCCAAATTCAACTGGTTGTTGCAAGATGCACAGGCTGTTATGCCCTTGGTAACTGCACCCCAGCATTATTGAGTTACTGAGGCATTCAACAAAGAGTGGCTGTTTTCTTTGACAACCCATACTACTTTCACAAATAACCATGAGAGTAAGATGGTATTTTACTTTTAGGACTGTGGGAATTTTTCTGTAAGCCCAGAAAGGAGCCTGGTTTTTCAGACCTATCCACATTCAAAGCCCGGGGTTTGCAAGAGGGAGAAATGTAAAAAAAAAAAAAAAAAAAAATAGAGTACACCAGAAAAGACAAGGCACTCACTGATAAACGTTTCAGCAGGAAACCAGGACCATAATAGCCATATTATTGAATAATTCTGAGCAACAAAAGATGTTACAGCCAATATGGGATAGGAAGTCATCTCTCCCCAAAGCTTTCAAGACCTCAGTAGATAAATTAACGAACCCACAACGGGAAGCGTTGGCTGGAAGGGACCTCTCGAGGTCTTTGAGCCCTGCAGTCACCAACACGAGACCCCGCTGGCCACAGCGTCGCCCAGCCAAGCCCTGCAACCTCCAAGGACAGAGGCTCCGCAGCCTCTCTGGGGGCTGACGCTGAGAGCTCGGGGATAGAGTTCAGCTCTCAGCCCGATGTTCCCACCTCTATTATCCCTAGTCTGTATCTATAAGATTCCTTTCTTCCCATAAATCTATGTAATTCTCTTGGGCTTGTCTTGCGAAGAGTTTAGGAACAGCTCTTTAGTGCAAAGGAACCATAACTCAAAAGGACTGCCTACATTTTTCTAATGCTTTTGTTTTTAAACAAATTAAGCCCGCGAGGTACTGAACATATGCTAGACATCCCCGGGTCTTGCTGGCATGTTTTTAAAAAATAGAAAGTTTGTGCTTTTCTGGAGAGTCAGGTCATTAAACTATTTAAAAATCAGCCTATTATACAAGGAAACTTCTAACTGCCTGAACTACAGGTTATAAATCTCCTGTTTAGAAATCTGATATTCTGACATAATTGCCCTTATAACTTACAAATAGGTTCTCTGTTATCCATAGATTAAGCTTCCTCCAAAGCCACATTACATCTGCTTAGTTTTGAAAATATACAGCACAAGCTTCAATTACTTTACACTCCACACAAAAATAATCCTGAATTTAACTCAGGGCTTCTTGGAATAAGAGTTTAAGGCCCCATAATCTTTTTATTTCATGTTTTCTTGCAATCTAATAGATGGAAGTATGGGCCAGCATGTAGAATTAATGCCACCTTCCACTTCTATGATTTCCCAACAATTTAACTACCTTGCAGTGGAATTTTTAAAGCAAATGTGGCAAGCAAAAGTCCCACCACCTAAACAATCTGAAATGTTCTGTAGGGCAACGGCCAGCTACTAATTGGAACCACAATCTTTTCAAGTCCTTGTAGGAAGAGGGTTTGGTTTTAAAGAAACCGGAATTAAACTGTAATTTCTCTGAAGGATGAAGCTTCTGCTGTAACTCCCCTTGATAATGAAACGGATCTCAGCCCCCGACCTGTGAGCACTCACGCAAGCTCCCAGTTAGAAGTGACCGGACTTTGAAGGGGCAAACTGGGGGCCTTAGGCAGGATCATCCAGGTGCACGGCGTTAAACACGCGAGAGCTTTTGCAGAACTGGAGGCTTAGCGACAAAAACCTGCAGCAAACGAGGAAAAAAGCCGAATCCGGGTTTCAAACTCGCTATGGTTCTTCTCAGCAGAGGGGACATCACATGGCACAGCCAGACGACAGACAACTTTTCCTAAAACGATTCCTTTGCCTAACGAACAGCGCAAAGTGCTGGCAGAGGAGGGTTCAGAGACCCGTTCAGGAAGAAGTGGTCCCTCTCATCCTGGTGCAGCTTCACAGAGCCCAGACACAGGGGATGCCGGAGGGGGCTCAGCCGCCCCCCGGCCCCGCAGGTACCGGCATTGCCCCGATCCCCGCTGCCGCGGAGAACGCGCCTCGCTCAGCGCCAATGCCTGCCCGCCGCTTTCGGACCAGCGGCCGCAATCACGCGCCGCAAAGATGTTTAGAAATGGCACTGTGGGGCACCATCTTTTTAATTCTTACTCAATAGCTTCCAGAGATTAGGTTTGTGAAGAGCTGGGCTTTTTTAAGCTACCAACGTCGCGAGCTTCGGTGGGATGTAGAAGCCCAACCTTTGCCTTCCTGTCCCTCACAGCCGTCCCCGTCTGGGTCTTACAGAGCGCTTTTTGTCTCCTATCTGTCTTTCCGATTAAACTCTACGGATGAGGGGCTGCAACTCGTGAAGCACCGAACGCACCCGCCGCCAAACGAAGGCGCGTAACGAACGCCATCGCACCAACTCGCCCGGCACCTTTGGAGCCGGGCTCCAACTCGCTCCTCAACCACCAAACGCCCTCCCCACGGCTGGTGGAGGCCGCGGCCCCTTTCCGTGCCCCAAACCCACGCAGGAGCCCACGGGGACCCCCGTCCACGGCCTGCGTCGAGGCCTGCTCTCCTCAGGCTGAGCGGCGGCCGCCCGAGCGGAGCCGCCGTCCCGGGTTTTGGGTCGGAGGAGCGATTCCCCGCAGGCCTCGCCTGCCCGCCCCGCTCCAACGAGGGACCCCCCGCCCCGGCCGGGGGGTGTCCCCCCCCCTCACCCCCCACCCGTGAAGGGGGACGGAGCTCTGCGGGGTTTCCTCACCCCGCTGCGGCGCGCAGGACCCGGGCGAGGCGGCGTCGCCCCGCGGGACGGCAGCCGACAACACCCCCCCCCCCCCCCCACCACCCCTCCGTTTTCCCGGTTCCCCCCCGGGAACTTTCTGGAAGGCGCCCACCCCGCGCCACTCGCCCTCCGCCACGCGGGACCCGCCCCGGCGGCGCGGGAACGGGGGGGAAAGGGGGGGGGGGGGACACACCCGGCCGAGCCCTGCCGCCCCCAGACAAAGCCCGGGGCGCGCCCCCGGCCCCCGCGGTCTCACCTTGCGGTGTTTGTCGGCGAAGGGTAGCGCCAGCCAGGGCATGGCCCGCACGGCCTCCTGCCACTGCTGCTGCTCCTGCTCGGCCGACACGAAGACGATCTCGAGGCGCTGCCCGCCGGCCGCCGCCGCCTCCCCCCTGAAGCGCCCGTAGAAGGCGGCCAGGCTGGCGCCGAGCTGCGCGCAGGGGCCGCCGAGGCTGCAGCCGAAGTAGAGCCCCACCAAGGAGACCCCGCGGGCTGCCAGCGCCGACACGGCCACCTCCTCCCCGTCCGCGGCCACCAGCACCTCGCCCAGCACCTCCGACAGGGCTCCCGCCATCCCGCCCCGCTCCGCTGCCCGCGCCGCTCCGCCCGCCGCCGCCGCAGCCCGCGCCGGCCGAGCCCAGCCCCGCCCCGCCCCGCCAGGGGGCGCTGCCGCCCCGCGCCCGCCCCCGCCTCCGGCAGCGCCGCCCCGCCCCGCCCTCGGCCCCGCGGTGGGTGCCGGGCTCCGCAGCGCCCGGGGCCGTGGGGGAAGCCCCGGGGAGCCTCCCCCAGGCCTCAGCCCCTCCGGGGCCCGGCTGCCCCGCGGGGAGCCTCCTCCCGGGCAGGGATCATGGAATCGTAGCGTGTCCCGAGCTGGGAGGGACCCGCAAGCGCCATCGAGTCCAGCTCCTGTCCCTGCACAGGACAGCCCCAAATTCACCCCATGGCTCTGCGAGCCTTGTCCAAGTGCTTCTTGAATATCGCCAGGCTTGGCACCATGACTGCCCCCCTGGGGAGCCTGTCCCAGTGCTCCGCCACCCTCTGGGGGAAGAACCGTCTCCTGATACCCAACCTAACCCTCCCCTGGCACATCCTCCTGCCATTCCCTCGGGTCCTGTCGTTGGTCACCTGAGAGAAGAGATCCGCGCCTGCCCCTCCTCCTCCTCCCCTTGTGAGGAAGCTGCAGACCGCCATGAGGTCTGCCCCCAGCCTCTTCTTCTCCAGGCTGAACAAACCAAGTGACTTCAGCCGCTCCTCGTACGGTTTCCCCTCTAAACCCTTCCCCAACTTCATGGCCCTCCTCTGGACACTCTCCAGTAGCAGCTTTATATCCTTAATATACTGTGGCCGGTGCCCGCTGCACAAAGCAAGGGCTCCAGCCTAGGCAGGCGCTGGCCTTGCCTCACCGCTCCGTCCCGCTGCCAGGAGCCGGTCGCTGCTGGGGGTCAGCACCTGGCTCGCCCTCACCCCGAGTCACCCACCCCACAGACCCTGCCTGACCCCCAGCGCAAATACCCTCACCCAGCTGGGACACCCGTCCTTTAAATCACTGCCTGGAGAAGGGCGACTTCCAGCTGGCCCCATGTGTCAGTGAGGGTAGAGCAAGCTTTCACAAAGCCTGAAGAGCAAGAGTGCTTCCCTTCTTTGTTTCCAAAATCTAATGCAAATACGTGTTTACCCTTATCAATGGCGGTGGAAAAATCTGAAAGCCAATCCAGAAGTGTAAACACAAGTAAATTTGGCTGCGTTGAATTACACCGTCTGGCTGGCTGGAATACAGAAAGGAAATAAAGCATAAACAGTGACGTGCAAACCAGGCTTTAAGATTTATTTGCTCTTTGTAATCAAAGTCTGTAATCTGCAAGCCCCCAGAATCCACTGCAGCATGGATCCTCAGCCGCTTCGGACTGACGTCCGTGTGTCCACGCCGCAGATCCTGACCCGCCTGCCCTGGCCGGCAAACACCTCTGCATGCAAAGACGCACCCTCCACTCTCACACGCCGGTAAAGCAAAATAAACATGTAAGCGTGTGCCAGGCTGAGTCCAGAGGATGGGTTGGGGGGCGGCTGAAGTTTGAGGCTTTCGGTTTGGAGCATCTGCGCATGTTCCCTACAGACAGACAGACAGCGGCACGGGCACTGCGAAGAGCCATGGGGAGCAAAGGGTGTGCACAGGTTGGACGCCACCTCCGTTTTACTTTCTGAAAGAGCCCCAAACCGGCACTCTTCAATCTTACTAGTTACTCTGAAAGACGCCTTTATTTTTACAGCACTTCCTTATTTGGCTTCTTACTGTTGCTGCTTTCAATTGTATTTAAAATTGTTGTATAGCATCGAGAGCCATTAGGGGATGCTTTATAAATACAATTAATTATCATTATTATTATTATTACAGCTTTACAATCTCTCTTTTCTTTTGCCAAGACCTGCTCCCTAGAGGTGGTTCAAAGCAAGAGGAGTTTTGTCTTGTTTTTATTTGTCCTGCCTTATCTGCCTTAATTAAGAATTTGGGCTCTTCAGGGCAGGGAAGCTGTTTTTTAAAACTACAGCCCTGAACTCAACCAACCCATGTGGCAATATAAATATTCTGTTGTAAAAATAACATTTATGACTGCAGTTAATTTGTCTGGCCCCATTTTTAGAGAGCAAAGCAGAAGTAAGATGCTCTGAAATACAGAACAAGTAAAAAGCATTTCTCCCTCTTAAAGAACAAAAAAATAAAATGAGGAAACAGCTGTTCTCACCGAACAACATCACAGCGTGAGGTGTGACTACACTGAGGTTAAACCATGCGGACGCTTGCGGGGCTCCCGTCGTGGGTGGATGTCTGCCCGTGTGCAGGCTCCGCAGCAGAATCATGGACTCAGGATGCTCGTTTGAGAACCAACATGAAACACTGGAATTCAAGAGGCAGGACGACATGACGGGGCTTTTAAGAAACAGTTTCTTTTCTGTACAGAGACAACACCAATCTGCATTTCCCTAACTCCTATTCATTTTTTTCTAAGTACTGTTTTTTACCCTGCATCCCTTTGACTAGTATGTATTGTATTTTTCACTAAAGTATTTAGCAAATATTTTGCCACGGTATTTGGCAAATATTTGCCAAATATTTGTATTTGCCTGGGTTTGTTTCCCCCACAACCAGCGTTAATCAGCATCTTGTCGGCAAGAAAAAAAAATATTGATGAAATGCGGCAGGGTGAAAGTGCTGAGCCCGACGGTGCTGCCAGGCAAAGACAAGAACAGCTGGAAAAGGGGCCCCATTCCCACCTCCAGCCTCCCCCTCCACTGATGCTAGCTCTGCAGGGAGCGGGATGGAGATGCCCGGGCCACGGCGGAGCAGGGACCCGCGGGGCTCCATGACCACCTCCTGGGGTGACTGTGGGCCCGGAGCTGCCCTGGGGGGTCAGGGCTGCAGGCAGGGGCAGCGGCACCCCCCGAACCCTCACCTGTGCCTGCTGCAGGTGCCCACAGAGCCGGGCCAGCGGGCAAGCCCCCAGCCCTAGCCCAACGGGTTGGGAGCAGAAATGGCAAATTGAGTTGAGTTCCCACTTGCTGTTTCAATTGGGGAAGCTCGTTAGGCTTTGCGGCTTCTGCCCAAAGCCGATGATACCAAGCTGCGGGGGTATACGCTCATCAGACTGGGCAAATTAAACCCACGGCAGCAAAAAGAAGACAAGAAAGGTACACTCAGGGTGTTTTTTAAACAGCGGTTGCTGAGTTACCCTAAAGCTACAGCATAAAAGAAGCCGTCAAAGGAAACTCCTATTTACCAACAGCAGAGAGAGACAGTCTGGTTAGTCTCAGTCTTTGGGAAGGCAGCTTTCCAGGACACAAAAGGAGCCCCAGGTTAGCTCCCAGCACACACAGCGCTGCAAGGGCACGGGCAAGCAGCAGCACACAGCGGCAGATCCACAGCAATGCAGAGGCACGGAAGCACGCGAGGCTTGCAGGTGCCAGTGAGACGCTAGATTTCTTGTTGCCTATTTTTTTTTTTTTTTAAAAACAAGCAACTGCCTTTTGGACAAATTCCATCCGCTGTAAACATCAGTTTCAAGCTTCTCTATAACCCTTTTTACAGAGGCATGTCTGCACTAGCAAGCTGGGACAAATAATGGTGTGAACAGTCCTGTTTATGTGACTGTCCATGCCAAAAAATAGTGGTTATGGGCAATAAGAACACCCAGGATGATTAGAGACTGCTGAGAGCTGCCTGCTCCCGAGTCCAACCTTTCTGGCAGCCGTGTAACTGCAGGTCCTGTAACCGCTTCAGTGCAGCAGCTGCATCACCAGGCAGCACCATTTAAAACATCATTAGACGTGATGTTTTTTGACATTATTGAACATTAATTATATACCTTGGAGATGCAGGCAGCGGTGGAACACCAATTCTCCTGGGTCCAAGGAAGCCTCGTCAATCTGCAGGATGGACTTGAGAACACTTACGTGGGGTTAAACAGAAAAACCATCCCTGTGTACCCAGTAGAGAAGCTACCCTGCATTGAGGGTGGCTATAATCTAAAATTATTAGCATATTTTGCTAATGCACTTACTACTCCAGCATATAGTAACTTTCTTCACAGTCAGTTTATCATGAGAGGGGAGCTATCTGAAGACAGCCATTCTGGTTTGTTCTCCCTGTTGACGAGCCCCAAATCCTTGCGCTGCATCCACTGACGGCTCTGATCACCTGATCCTACGGTGTGGTGCTTAAATAAAAACTGGTGTGATTGCAAGAGGCTCTTTAGTTTTTAATTTAGCTGTATTCTGAACTCCAGATTGCACGGAGGGGAGTGGATTTTCCACGGTATCTGGACATCGGCCAGCAGCAAGGTCTCTTAAAAGAAAGGGACTCTCTTCAAATGGTTGAGTGTTTGACATAAATCCATTGTGTTCTGACATTTTTCTTATTTGGTAGCTCTTAATCGCAATCGTTCCAGACACGGTACATTTGTGGGGTTTATTTTAGTAACAGGATGTTGGCTGCGTTTCAGAATATGGACATACGTATCTAGAGAAAGCCCTGGGTAGTCATCCTGCTGGAAATCTGCAGAAAAAAAGGGCTAATTCTGCTCTACAGAGGATGCAAGCAACTGCAAGCCTTCTCCCCTCAGCTGCTTTCTTCTGGATTCACATCGGCATCGCTGAGTACTGCACAGGGTCCCAGCTGCCGAAACCAGCTCCAACAGGGTAGGCCATCTGTCTGCTCCAGATGGTTTGTAGCTGGTCACACATTAACTCCTTTAAACAGGTCTGTGTTAAGGTATCAGCCTTCCAAAACGCTGCTCCAAATTCGCTGGAGGTCTAAACTGACCGAGTTCAACGATGTTCTGCTCCGAAGGAATTTGACCCTTCAAATTCTTCTAACTGGTGTTGCAATACTGTTAATATCTGGATTGCTGAGGGCAGCTTGGTGCAAGGCTTAGAGGTACCTTTGACCCTGCCGATCTGCCGGGGGCTCCAGCTGATGAGCCCTGCTGAATCTTGCCGGGCAGCTGGCAAGGTCCTTGCCTCCGTCACAGAAAGGGAAGGAGCAAACGTGCTGGCATCCAGTGCCAGTGCAGGGCTCAGCCTGCAAGTTCGCACCGACCCACGTCCCCTTCAGCAGCTCACAGGCTAATCTGAGAGCAGGGAGGATGAAACAGAGCCCAGTCTGTTGTGCTGGCGATGGGGGAGACCTCGGGGCATCCCTGCTCATCAGACCAGGCCCTGGGGTGCCCATTCTGCTTCCCAACAAGACGGGGATCCACATGTGATCACGGAAACAGAAAACAAATATATTTGATTTCAAACAGCAGCAGCAAAACGCAAGACGAGGGTTTCAATCACAGCCCATCTATGCATGTTGGGGGCCTTTCTAGGGGCTGTACCTGGCTCCTGGGGCTTGGAGGTAACATTTCTCCCCTAAGCCTTTTTAAAGTTCCCCCTATTCTTTTCAAAGTCCTTTTCCCCAGGTTTCTGCCTGATTCTCTGCCTCCTCTTTGCCAGCCCAGGGTATTGATCTCAGCAGGGTCACAAGTTAAACTTCAAAGGGACTCACACTCGCGCTGCTTATAAAGGACCACGAATGGCACCATCTGAGCCTTATCATTTCCCCTCCTGCCTCCACGTGAGATAAAGACACTGCAGGAACCCTCTGGCCATCTCACAGCCAGGCTGGTGACAGCAGTCACACCACCAGCCAGGACGCAGGTTGTTTGCTGCGAACTACTTCTATATATCTTCACAGCTGCCACTGCAGTGCCATCACGCAGGCAGCACAGGCTCCAGCACACGCACCCAACCGCCCGCTGCTCTGCCAGCCACAGCAGGGGGAAGGATCACAGAGAGAAGGGGCAGCCCCAGCTCGCCAAGCCCTGCACAAAGCCACACCATTTGGAGTAAACACCAGCGAAACTTGCTGCCTTTTACCTAGGACGAGACTGGAGCGACACCTTCTCTTTTATTTCTTCGGTCCATTTTCCACCCTCAGAAGGTGTGGCTGAGGTTTGCACACTGGCTGTCTTAACATCAGCATGAAAAATCTCTATTTAGTCTCTTTTCAGTGGTGCTGAGCAGTCCTACCTGCAGCTGAGCGCCCTGGATGGTGAGAACGCTGAGCACCCAGGGCAAGAAAGGCCTCAAGTCTCTGAAACATGAATGTAAGAATCTGACTTGAAGTGTCTGCGTCTGAAAACGTTGGCCCAGGACATTTCCATTCTGCAAGTCACTTTGTTCCTCTCCTTTCCTCCTTCAGAGAGGAGCAAAGTGTTTACCTGAGCTCAGCCTGTGCCCACTGCGAAGCACATCAGGGTGGCCCGAGCCGCGCAGGGTGGGTCATGGTGATGTGAACAGCACCGAAGGAAGAAGAAACTGTTCCAAAGTTAAAATATGCTTCCAAACTTTACGTTGAACTTTACATTGTTCTATCCCCGTTTGTGAAAATGTTTTGGTGATCTGCAAACGAAACCCTCTGGCTACACTGAAACATGCAGTGCCTGAAGAAACAACTTCAGGTGAATTTTGCAAGTTGCCCTTTCCCCATTGCCTATGACCAAATACAGGAGGAACTCAAGACCAGACTGTAGCAGCATCAGGCACTCTTTTGTCCTGAAATACCCTGATTTCATCATGGCACATAAAATGAGTGGCTATGACTCACCACTGCTATTACACAATTTTTCATGATGTCACATTATATCTGAAGGAGCAGGGGGGTAAGTGAAACATTAATGAGACTTTACATTTCTAGGTGGTGCTACCACAGCTATAAGGCACCAGGGCAGCATTTAAACAGCTGTAAAACCAAGCCCCACTTTCCACTGTAATTTTCTGTGCATTAGAAATAGATTTGGTTACAGCTATTTGGTGGGGTCCAGCAGCCCCCCTTCAACGTTTTTCACCCTGCTAGCTGTGCTGGGGCGCTGTGAAGGCAGCTGGGCTCCAGCCTGCCGGGTGGGAATCCCTGGTTCGGAGGGCGATCCCCAGGTCACCCTCTTGGTGAGGTGCCAGTGGGTGGATGGAGGAGAGGGGGAGCCAGCTGCCCCCGCCGTTATCGTAATGCTGATGGCAGAGGGGACATACCTTTGGTCCTGGAGGATGTGCTGAGACGTCCCTGCCTTTGACAGGCCCCTATGTTGGGGGACCCAGCCCACAGCCAGCACATGGGGTGTCCCAAGCCATTGCTCTACAAGCGGGTCCCCAGTCCGTAGCCACCACCCGGGGTGGGGGTCTCTGGACCGCTGGTGAACCCCCGGTCAACGCGTGTGGGATCCCTAGGGGGTCCCCAGCCCATAGCCAACATGTAGAAGGGCTCTAGATGTCAGATAACAAATAGGGGGGTCCTCTGCTCCCCACAAAGCAGGGCCTCAAGTCCCTCGCTAACACACATAAGGGGGGTCCCCAGTCCATGGCTCTCACATGGGGGTGTCCCCAACCCCCTCTGATCTGGGTCGGGGCAACCCTCGATATCAATACAGGCTGGGGAATGAAGGGATTGAGAGCAGCCCTGCGGAGAAGGACTTGGGGGTAGTGGGGGACGAGAAGCTGGACGTGGGCCAACAGCGTGCGCTTGCAGCCCAGAAAGCCAACAGTGACCTGGGCTGCATCCAAAGAAGTGTGGCCACAGGTCGAGGGAGGTGATTCTGCCCCTCTGCTCTGGTGAGACCCCCCTGCAGCGCTGCGTCCAGCTCTGGAGCCCTCAGCACAAGAAGGGCACGGACCTGTTGGAGCGGGTCCGGAGGAGGGCACAAAAATTATCCGAGGGGTGGAGCAGCTCTGCTACGAGGGCAGGCTGGGAGAGTTGGCGTTGTGCAGCCCGGAGAAGAGAAGGCCGTGGGAGACCTTATTGCGGCCTGTCAGTACTTAAAGGGGGACTATAGGAAGGATGGGGGCAATCTCTTTAGCCAGGCCTGTTGTGACAGGACAAGGGGTAAATGGTTTTAAACTAAAGGGGGGGTAGATTTAGACTGGAGACAAGGAAAAAATTTTTTACAGTGAGGGTGGTGAAGCGCTGGCACAGGTTGCCCAGAGAGGTGGTCGATGCCCCATCCCTAGAAACATTCCAGGTCAGGTTGGACGGGGCTCTGAGCAACCTGGTCGAGTTGAAGATGTCCCTGCCCATAGCAGGGGGTTGGACTAGTGACCTCTAAAGGTCCCTTCCAGCCTAAACCGTTCTATGATTCTATGAAAAAACCCACGGTGGGCTCTGGCCATAGCCAACACGTGTGTGTGGGGGGGGGGGTCCCCACCTCCTGCCTCCCCGCGGACGCTCCCCGACAGACGGCCGGAGCACGGAGGTTGGGGTCCCCCTCCTTGGTCGGCGGAGGGTCCCCAGGCCTCAGCCGGTGCACGGAGGGGGCTGCGCCGTGCCGTGCCGTGCCGTGCCGTGCCGTGCCGTGCCGTGCCGCGCCGCCCACAGGCGGCAGCCCCGCGGCCCCGGGGGCGGGGAGCCGGTCCCGGCCGTGCCCATAAAGCGGGCGGGCGGCGGCGGCGGCGCGGCTGATGGCGGCGGCGGCGGGCGGCGCGGTGCCGCGGTGCCTGCGGGGCGTCCGGCGCCTCCTGCCCGCCGGTGCCCGGCGGGAGAGCTACGAGCTGGCCCGGCTGGCGGGGCCCGTGGTGAGAGCCGAGCCGGGGCGGGGACGGGCCCGGCGCCCTCCCGCCGAGCGGCGCCAGCCCGGGGGGGCGGGGGGGGGGGGAGCAGCCGCGAGGCTGCGGTGAGGGGCGGCCGCCCCGGGCCGGGGGTCGCCGCGGGGCTCGGGAGGCCGGGGCCTGGCAGCGTGGCCCGGCCACCCCGGGCTGTGGAGGAGAGGCTTCGGGCTGAGCCCGGTGCCGCCGCTTCATCTCCGTTCGGGCCCCGGGCACGGCTCCGCAGCCCGGGGCTTCGCCTCCCCTCCGTGCCCGCAGCGTGGCCGGGCCGGTCCCTCCGTCCCGCAGTCCGTTGCCCGCTGAAGGCACGGCTAGAACTAAAACTCCACCATTCATTCCTTAATTGTCATCCAAGTGCTTATTCTTTGCCATAGGAATTCCTGTTGCTGTCCAGCTTGATCCATGTGTCCTGCTCCAGCAGGGCCTGGCAGCACGGCTTTAAAAGAAGAGCAGTGGATTTGGGGAGGGGCGGGATAAGCTGTTAAATTGCTCCGTGAAACCAGTCTACAACCCCGGCGCTGCCACGTACACCTTGGGTGACAAGCAAGTTGCTTTGCTCGATGCCAGCTCCTTGGCCAGTCTTTCTGGCAGACTCTGGGTACAAAGGTACCCCCGGGCTTGTCCTGAAATCCTCCCTGGACTGCCGTTTGTCTGGAAGGGGATGCATCCTTTGGTAGTCAGGGACCAGCAGCGGAGCACTGAGCGCGTTTTGCAGAGGCTTCCGCAAAAGGGAGCATGTACCACAGCCCTGGTCTAAATCCATTGCGTGTAAAGTTTTGTGCTGTGACTCTTCTACTCTATCCGGTAATTAAGTACCAACCGATGAACTTCTCAGAGATGTCCTCCCTGACATCAAAGTGCTGACCTGTTGTGATCAGGCAGCAGAGGAAGTATAGATGGGTTTTGGTTTCTGTAGCTGAATAATCAGCCCTATCTCAGTCCCCTCAACCATTCCATCTGCGGCGCAGCCTGCTTCTCTGTGTGCACAGATAACCTCAAAACCAAACCTACAGCTGTCACTAGTTAATTCTCATTTCACGTCAAACCCTGCACTGGAACAATCATGGAGGTATGGACCCCTCCTGAGGGGGTTACTCGCAGCAGGTTGAACATGCCTGGGCCTGGTAGGAGGACTGCATCTGCAGGCGGCGGTGGGAGGTCTGGGGAGGAGAAGGTTTTGTTCTGTTCTTCCTCTGACCCCACAGGAGCTGGTTCTCCAGCAGTGCACTGGGCTCTCGGCTTGCCAGCTGCTGGGTGGAAAGGAGCGTGAGCAGAACCTGGGCATGGTCCCCAGCCGTGCCCACCCCTCAGCGGGTATAAACGTCTCTTAACTCCTACCATCTGGTTCTAGCTGTGCCACGACTCCATGCCTCAGAGGCCTGCAGAGGGGACATCCTCTTGCCAAGGGAAAATGAGGTCTGGAGTGCAGTCTCTGCTACAGCATCTGCTACAGCATCCTTAAGCCTTGCTGTAGCCCCTGGCAAGGAACAAGCAGGCCGGACTTGGCGTCTCTCCAGCAGGCGAGGACATTGCACTTTGGGAGGAGAGTTTTCCCTAGATGCACGGAGGTGTGGAAAAGCATTGGGATTTTTTATTTTTCCCTCTCTATGCATCTTTCTTCCTGGAATAGAGGATTTCTAGTGAAGCCATTAAGCCCTGTGTAAACAAGGTCATCTGCCAGATTGGCTGCATAACACCAAAATACCACAGGGCAGGTAGAGGCTTGCTTTGAAAGACAAAGCCGCCGAGACCCTGGGTGAGTCCTAGAGCTGGCTCCTCTGCCCCAGCGGTGCTGGTGAGCAGGGATGGGTTCCCAGGACAGCAGAGCTCTGGCCTCGAGGCAAGGCACTGTGGTGACACCAGGAAACCCAACTGTTCATAGTCTGATGCCTGCAGAGGGGTGGTGTTCCTCACGTCCTAATCAGTCCTCATCTCACCATCTCCTCCTCCCATCCTAGTTTGTTGCCCAGCTGCTGGGGTTCCTGATCAGCGTGGTCAGCTCCATCTTCTGTGGTCACCTGGGGAAAGCTGAGCTGGATGCTGTGACGCTGGCCGTCTCCGTATGTATTACTCTGATCCTGCTCTGATTTAAAACATATGAATTATGTGTCACCAAAAAAAAGAGGGAAAAAAACCCAAAACCTGTAGGAATGTATATGTGAGGACCCTGGGTGTAAGCACAGCCTGATGCAACGCAAACATCATATCCACTAAACGGTTCTTTTGCCCTGAGCACAGGCAGGGGATGGGAACTGAGCAGTCGGTGACCGTGCCAGTGCAAGGCCAGCACCTGGGTGGGGAGCTGGAGCCTGCAACCAGCTCTCTGGACTGCCAGACCCAGGCATGCCCATGTGGCTAGGAGCAGCACTCTTTGTTGTCCTTTAGATATTTACCCCTTGCTAGACGATCCTTTTCCATGCCAGAGGGGAGAAGAGGCTATTTAGGTAACAAGAATGTGTTATTCTGAGAAAGAGAGAAGGGCTGGAAACTTGCCAAAAACTCATAGCAGAACAGTCTCCCCACCCAGCTGGGTGGGACATGGTGCTTTGGGCCAGGTTGCCTGTCACCCTCCCTTGCAACCCAAGTCCCTTGTCTCTCCTCCAGGTTATCAACGTGACAGGCATCTCCATCGGTTCTGGTTTAGCCTCAGCATGCGACACGCTGATGTCCCAGGTCAGTAGCAGCTCCCCCTTTCCTGTGCCTGACAGGGTTCAATTGGTGGTGTCTCACCTCCTGTGCAGTGTGATCTGGGCACAAAGGGCGGGAGGACGGCAGCTTCCAGCCAGCCCGGGGCTACAAATGCACTGGCTGGCGCCTGCTCCCTCCCTGCAGCTCCCCCAAGGAGCCCTGGGTTGTGCCTGGGCAGCAAAGGGATGTGCAATCCACCTGAGAGCCAGTTAAACCCAACCAGCCTGGTACTAGCCACTGCAGGGTACGGGAAATGCATTTAATCAGCCTGTTGCTGCCCTGGGTCCTGAGCATTTGCCCAGACCCTCTGGTTCCCTGTAACGCTCACCTTGGCCCGCTCTTCTGACTCAGACATATGGTGGCAAGAACCTGAAGCAGGTGGGCACCATCCTGCAGCGGGGGATCCTCATCCTGCTGCTGTGCTGCTTCCCTTGCTGGGCACTCTTCATCAACACCGAGCGGATCCTCCTGCTCATCCGACAGGACCCCGAGGTCTCCAGGTCAGTGGTGAGATCAAGCCCTTCTGGAGCAGGCAGTTGGCTGTGGGTGGGTTGCCATGTAGTGTTGAAATCGAGGTTCTGTGGAGCTTGAGTGCAATGCTGCTTGGCTTGGCTCTTGCTTTGCTGTATCATTAACTGGGGAAACAACTCTCTTTCCAGGTTAACTCAGGTCTACGTGATGATCTTTATTCCAGCGCTTCCTGTAAGTTGCTGCTAAAGCCGTTAGAAGCTCTGTACCCCTTGGTAACATTAGGGGAAAGGAGGGAGGGTCTTTGCCGTGTTGGTCACAGGGCAGCATGGTTTAGGGTTTTACAATGTGCCCTTGATCTTGAGCCTTAATAGGTGTGTATTGGCCAACAGCTGCCGGACCAGCAAACATGCACTCTTTCATCTTACTGTGCAAAGGCTTTTACTGCCGGCCACGTCTCTGCACAACATGTAACTGGTGGTGGACATTGGAATCAGGGGCTCTAGGGCTCACTCTTAGCTCTGAGATAAAGGCTGCAGCTTGCTGTTCGCACACACTCATAGCTGCTCAGCTCTTGGCTAGTTACTCTGACTCCTCTAAGACAGGGAACCGTACTCCTGAGGAATAAGGGTCTGGAGGTTAATCATTTCTTCCAAGGTTTCCAGGCTCTCTCATGCTGACAAGGAAGCATAGGAGATTTGTCATTTGGAGAATGATCTCTCTTCCCAGTGGGAATGGGAGGTGCCTTTGGTTACTCCTGGCTTTGGGTGCAGCCAGTGCTACAGAAGCTATGCTTCAACCAGACCACAGGAGCTGGCTGCTGGGCAGCACGCCTGGCTGGGGCACCCTGAGAAGGCGGTGCGGGGAGCTGAGGGAAGGACCTAGCTGTGAGTGTTAAATGGTAGCTGGCTGTTGAACCATAGTGCGGCGGTGCTGATGAAATGAATCCTGACTTTTGCAGGCGGCGTTTCTGTACCAGCTGCAGACAAGATATTTACTGAGTCAGGTATTGTATAATTAGTCAGCTTCTGGGCCATAGATTAAAGGTATTCCTAGGAAAATGGATAAAGTTGGGGATCTAAGCTCATCCTGTTCTGGGGAGAGCTGGGCTGAGGAATGTGTGATGCACAGCCCCCCAGCCGGCCCTGCAGGGCAGGGAGAGCTCATGGGAACCACACTTAGTTTGCTCCATTTCCCCATTGTTACCTCCCAGCTCTGCATTTTATTGATTGTACCAGCTCCTGAGCCCCGCATGCTACCTTCTGCATGTCTAACACAATCCAGCTTTACCTGAAACAGGAGCTGCCACCTTGGCTTTCCCTTTGGGCATTGCTGAAAGTCTCCCCTGTGTTTGCTGGATGGGGCCTGGGCAGTGTTGGGGAAGCAAACTCCAAAGTCTCTCCTTGGCTTCCAGGCGATCATTTTGCCTCAGGTGTTGACGGGGATTGCAGCCAACATCCTCAATGTGGCCATGAATGCCTTCCTCCTCTATGCGCTGAAGCTGGGCATGGTGTAAGTGTGAGCAGAGGTGGTGACAGCCTCTCCCTGGGTGCAGCGGTTTGCTCAGGGCTGTGGCGGGTGTCCTGGGTGCTCAGTTCTGCCACCTTCTGCCCTCAGCCAAACAGCCTGCAAAGTTAAGGCTGGAGGGGTCTGCCCCACATCTGCAGCAAGGCTTGCATGGGTGCACCAGGTCTCTCCTGCTGTAGCTGAGGAGGTTGGGGAGGATGTCATTTGTAACCTGCCTGTCTCTCTCCCCAGGGGCTCTGCCTGGGCTAACACTGTTTCTCAGTACACCCAGGCCATTCTCCTCTTCCTTTATGTGTGGTGGAAGAAGATCCACGTGGAGACCTGGGGAGGTACGGTTCGTAGCTTAATCCTTCAAAATACCAGTGTCTGGCCCTGGGGATTTGGCACTTTCACCAGCACCTGACAAAGGGATTACCATCCCCTCACAATGGGAAAATGCTGTAGCCGTGTCCACAAGGCCTTTACTGTAGCTCCAAGTACATTCTTGTTGAGCATCCTGTCTCAGGAATGCAGCGTGGTACAGCAGCAAGACTAGGCTGATGTCTTGTGAGCTGCGGTGGTGATTGCCCTCATAGAGCGTCCAGAAGAGCGTATGGCTCCCCTTTGGGGGAGGAAAGGGAGAATACCCATTCATTTTGCTTCTCCTCCTCATTGCAGGTTGGACCAGGGACTGCCTCCTGGACTGGGGCTCCTTTATCTGGCTGGCGGTGCCTGGCATGCTTATGATGTGTATTGAATGGTGGACCTTTGAGATTGGGAGCTTCTTAGCAGGTGAGTCCAAATCCTCTTTTTACCCTCTGGTTCAACAGGTCATCTTCCAGCCATGCCTGCTCTGGTGGCTGCCTCCTGAGCGTGTCCCCAGAGCACCTCCTGCCAGCAGCCTCTGCGCCTGCAGGGTTGGTTCTATGGGAACCCTGTAGTCACTGCCTCCTTGTCAGCAAAGGAGGAGTTTAATTCTGACCTAACGAAGGAAGTGATGAATCTTTTCCAGGGCTGCTCAGTGTGGTGGAGCTGGGCGTGCAGTCTGTCATCTACGAGCTCTCTTCTGCGGCGTACATGGTAAGGGCTGGGTGTATTAAACCAAGATCAGCGTGGGAGGAGCCCCCAAACAGTGGCCCTGCAGATCAAGGCTGGGGTATGGGGGTATGGGGTATCAAGGAGTCAGTACCAGGCAGGTGATGTCTCTCAGGCCTGCTGTGCAGCTGCACATCCAGGGGTGGGCTGCAGATGGAAAATCCCTTTACTGCAGCAATGCAAATTTGCTCCAAATTCCCTGCTGGGGAAGAAGAAAATTGCTGCAGGCTCTCTTGCCACTCACCTCCTCCTTGTCTCCTGCTTCTCAGGTGCCTCTGGGCTTCAGCGTGGCTGTGAGTGTCAGAGTGGGCAATGCCTTGGGATCAGGGGATGCGGTGCAAGCCAAGACCTCCTGCATTACTGCCTTGCTGTGCGCAGGTCAGCCCAGGTCCTGCAGAGGGAAATAAAGGAGCAGGACATGCAAGCAATTTGACTATTTCTTGTTTTTTCAGGAGTTTTTGCTGTGGTGGTTGCAATGTTACTGGGAACCCTAAAGGACGTGGTGGGATACATCTTCACCAATGACAAGTGGGTTAACAGCTTGCTTTTGAGTATTATTACCTTCTTGGAGTGGAGTGTGTGATTTATATCCCAGGAGCTGCTCAGAAGCTGCTGACAGATAGAGTTCATAAACCTCCATCTGGCAAACATGTGCCCCAAAGGTTCCTCCCCACTGCCCAGTGTCACCGGGCAGTATGGATGCCACTGAACTGGGACACTACGATGGTGGTACCCAAGCTGCATGCATCCGTGCAGGTCTCATGGGCTGGGATCAGGCTTTGCAGCTGGCTAAGAGAGATATGTCAGAACCAGAGTCCCTTGGGACCAGGCCATGCTGCTTTCCCTGACCAGTACGTACATGTTCCCAACAGGGAGATCGTTATCTTGGTGTCCAAAGTGATGATCATCTTTGCTCCGTTCCACTTGCTTGATGCAGCAGCAGTGAGTATTCCAGTATGAGGAGCGATGCCTCTCCGCAGGTTGCGGGTGCAATGGAGAGTGCAAAGCTGCCTCTAGCTCTTTCTTGATCTGTTAAAATGATACAGAGAAGCAAACTGATAAACTGTCAAAGCAGCTGCTCGCATTACCTATAACACCTCAGTGTCCCCTGTGCTTGTAGTTGCCCCTTGGCTTTGCAGCAGAACAACCAGTTCTTTCTCCCTCTTTTCCCCCTAGCAAGGCTTTAGCTTTTTCCTAGCTTATCAGAGCAGCACAAGTGAGCAGCTGGATCTTCAGAAATACCAGGTACTCACAGCCTAGCAGCATTGCTCATACAACTTGTTAGAGAGTAATTTCAGCCTGTTTCCTCCTGTCATGTCCCCGGGGAGAGGGACCCAGGCAGTGTGGAAAGCACTGTGGGGTCTACTGGCATGCCTCTCGGTGTCTGCAGACAGCTCCACGCCCTGCGCCTGGGTCCACAGCTGGAACGAGGGGAGCCCTGCACCATGTGCTCTGTGATGTGGCTTTGGTCCTTCTTGGCTCTGCCAGACAGTGCTGTGGGTTCCCCTGTTCAGAGAGTCGTGCCATACCCCTGAGCTCCTGTGGTGGAACCTTCCATAGCACGAGCTGTCCCATGTATTGATCCCTCTGCCTGCTTTTCTTAGGCGACCTGTGGCGGCGTGCTGCGGGGCACAGGGAAGCAGAAGATGGGTGCTATCGCCAACGCCATCGGCTATTATGCCATCGGCCTGCCCATCGGCATCTCGCTGATGTTTGTGGCTAAGATGGGGGTGTTAGGTACGTGTGTACTCCATTTGGCACTGGGAGTCTGGCTTTGTACGAGCTGCCAGCACTGCTGCTGCTGAGCCAAACCCTGTGCCTTGAGCAAAGGCTCAGCCCTCGAACTTGTGCTTGGATCCTCCTTTGGCTTGGTGGGGCTGGATTGCACACTGTTTAGCTGAGGCAGGCTCTGAGTAGCCTCCATCAAACGAGTGCTAAGATGTCCCAGGCTTGCTCCCAGCATAGGACCCCTGCCAGGAGCTGTTTCTTCTCGCTGTCCCTCAGGGCAGCTCTCCCATCAAGACTGGGTTAGACATGGGGCAATAATCTGACCCCACTGAAGTCCTTGGGCCTTTTGGCAGTAGCTGGCAAAAGCAGGCTTTCCTCAAGCCCCCCCTGAAGTAACTTTCCCTTGCTGCAGGTCTGTGGGTGGGGATGATCATTTGCATCTCTTTGCAAGCCCTTTCCTTCTCGGCTTTTGTGATGCGCATGGATTGGAAGAAAGCTGCAGAAGAGGTGAGACTTGTGCTTCTCTCTTGTAACCCTTAAAAGGTGTTAGGTGAGTTCCTGTCCCAGCGCAATGCCACAGCTCTCTGAGAGGAGGCAGAAGTGAGGTGGGACCTGTCCCTCTCCTGTAGCAGAGGAGCAATTTGGTGCTGAGCATGCTTGCTTTGGGATAGTGGAGGGAGGAGGCTCAGGTTTGCTTGGCTAGGCAGGACATCCTTGCTCTGAGAAGAGCAACTCTTCCATGTGTTTTTAGGCTCAAGTCCGAGCTGGACTGAAAAAACAACTGGAAGATGTGAACTCCAGTGGCACAGCTGCTAACAAAACATCGGCTGTGGGTATGTAACTGGGCCTGACAACAGGGAGGGAGCCTGAATTCTCCACCCAACCTTTCCTTTCCTTCACAGTCATGGCAGCAGTGTCTTGTCTTGCAGGCCCCGATGGCTGGAAAGAGCACAGTGTCTGGTGCTGGTCCCAGGCTGGTGGCACTTCTCCTGTACTTAGTAATGGGGTACAAGATACCCCGTTACCCCTATCACCACCCTGACTGCTCCAGAGAAGAGCCTGGACTATTAGCCAGTGCCTGCCTTACCCGGGAACACCTGCCGCTTTGCTGTGGCATGTCCCAGTGTCCCTGAGCCTTGGGAAAGGACCCTCAGGACTGTCACTAGCACTTGTGCAGCATCAGACTGGGATTCCCTGATTTTGCAGCTCTGCTTCCCTGCAGCACTCACCTTTCTGTTACACAGATTACATCTCCGTTGACACGGACACCGTGGACACTGTGGTCCTGCCTGAGAGCATCGTGGGAGGTGAGAGGCAACCTGACCACCAGCTCATCACACAGGAGGAGGCTGCTGTCGTCCCTGCTCCTCCCGCGGTGGGATGGAGGGCCCTGATCATCCGCCGCATGCTGGCTGTTGCCGCTGCTGTCGCTGTCCTGCTGGTGGGCATACTGGTGCGGCTCCTGACCGGCAATGGCTAGAACCAGTGGTGCAGGGGAGCTGTGCACAGAGCAGGAGGGCACGTGGTAATGTCCCAGGAAGATGGTGTGGGGGAAGGAATTCCCCCTCAGTTCCTTGTAAAGAGTCACTTTGCTCAGTTTCTGGTTAACTCACAATGTTTTATCCCACATGCAGAGTTCTTAAAGGGGGTGAGGATGTGGCATCTGGGGAAAAAAGTGCTTGAGAGCTGGTCTCTCTTCTGCATTGTATGGGGATGTCACCTGTGGTAGGCGGGAATGTATCCTGGGGCTGGCCTGGGAAGGAGACAGGGACCTTATGCTGCTGCCCTGCTTCCTACTCCCTGGGGGCATTTGTCCATGTCATTTGCTAATGGCAGAGGCTCTTGCTGCCCACAGCCCACTTCCTCATGCACCAGTCCGTACCGGCATCTTGGCATGGCAGAGCCCGTTCGCTACCACTGCGGCAGCACAGAGCAAGGCTGATTTTGTTGGAAGATGGCTGAATCCTCTGCCTGTTGCTGGGGCGTTGGGTGCTGGCCATTGGCCCTGCTTTCCCTTTGCGTGGCAGGCACAGGGCCTAAAGCAACTCCTTCTTTGCACTTTTGTAAGGTGGGATTTTTGATACAATAAAGTTTTCTGAGTAAATGTTGGGCTGTTAATGTGGTGCGAGCATGACCCTGGTCATTGGCATGACGAAGCTGTTAGAGTGGAGATGTGTGCCTGGTTTGTGCAGCATGGCGAGCTTGCACAGGGCCTAGCCTCAGGCTCTTGGCCCTGCAGTTTGGGGCTGGCTCTGGGTGCAGTGGTAGCCAGGGCTTTAGCTGGGCTCACAGAGCATGCTGTTCCCCTCAGCTATGAGCACGGTTTGTGCACCTTGATTGCTCCCCTACTGTTGCTGAGCTGCATGGGAGAGGGTGGTGTGCTGCACAACCCTACAGAGCCATCGAGGAAGTGCTGTATGTCTTAATGCAAATGCCCCAGCACTGCCTACCCTCCCCTTCCCCTCCGGACCTGTCCCAGGCTCTTACGTGCAGCTGTGTGACAGCGGTGAGGCCACTACCTCAGCAATGGCACTGTGGCACGTGCTCAGCTGTTGGAGGTGAATATTACCTGCAGCTGGCACTGGTCACCTGTGGGCTGGGAATGAAAAGATGTGACATAAAAGGAGCTTGAACCAGCCACCAACCCTGACCTCAGCAGCCTCTGCCCAGATGTGGGGAGGATGTGGCAGACTGTGCCCTGGGCAGAGTCCGGGTAGTTTTGGGGTGGGAGCCTGGGGAGAGGAGGAAGCCTGCCTTGCTCTGCCCTGTGGGCTACCCCATCCCACCAGAACCCACCTCCTGCTCTGTGCAGAAGAGTGTCTGCACCGCGGCAGCAGCTCCCCTCCGCCTCCCCTGCCCTGCGGTGGGCCAAGGCAGGATGCTATATTTGGCCTGGTAGAATGGTGCCGGTGAAACCTGACGCTGCCGTGCTGTGCGAGGCTGACAGCTGGAGCCAATGGGGCCGGCTTGTCTTGGCCACCGCCATGCTGTGATGAGAGGGGCCGAGACGGGCAGCGGCCTCGCCACTGCCGGCAGCAGCTCACAGGAGACCGCACACGGATCCATGAATCCTCCCTCGGTGCTGGAAGAGGAGGAGGACCCTCCAGCCCACTGGCTGGCAAAGCTGCAGCGAAGCAGGAGAGAGGTAGGAAGGCTTGCGAGAGCGATTTGGGAAAACTCAGTCCCTACACCAGCCTGGGGCAGGCAGCAAGCACCTTGCACTGCACATCCAGGCTCCTCGGCGCTGCCCACAGTGGTGCACAGGAGCCTCACTGGGCTCCCCAGCTCCGTGCCCTGCCCTGACCCACTGCGTGCACTTCCCATCACCGACCCAGCTGCCGGCAGCAGGGAGCATGCAGTTGGCTCGCCCAGCCCTGGCTGAAGTTCACCCCACCGTGGTTACACATTGCTCACCCTGCCAGGGTGGTTTTAACAGAGTGCAGAGGAAGACGGTTGTTTCACTCCCCTGGCAGAGCGGCAGCATGAAGCAGGCGACCCTCCCCGAGGAGAACAGCTTCAGCGAGGTGATGGCCGCTGGCCAGCACCCTCTCACACCCGGCAGCTGCGGGAAGAAACGCCGCTGGCTTCAGCGCCTGGTCCCGGAAAACTTCTGGGAGGATGCAAAGAAGCTGCTGGTGCTGGCCGGGCCGCTGGTAAGGACCCTGGAAGGAGAGCGTTGGCATGTTGGGGCAGCTGCAACTGCAGCCCAATGCCACGGGCACCCTGGGGAGCGGGTCCCTTGGCCAGCAGAGCCCAACCAACATGAGATCTCCAACAGCTCCTGGAGAGCTGCTAAACACCCGGCAAGGCCCTCCAAACCTCAGATCAGCTTCACCTGATGTGTCGGGGGGATTGGGTTGCTTGACTGGTTATATGCACTCAGCTAGACGTGTACAGCTGCCTTCCCCTCCCATCCCATGCTCTGGCCCAGAGGTCTCCCGTGAGCACAGCCGCCCCTGCTCACCTCTGTCTCTGACTTCCACCTCTCCTCTTCCCCACTCATAGATCCTGATCCAGCTGCTGATCTTTCTGATACACCTCGTCAGCTCCATATTCTGCGGCCACCTGGGCAAGGTTGAGCTGGCCTCCGTCACGCTGGCCATTGCTGTAAGCATTCCTGGGTGCTGCCCCAGTGCCAGGCACCAGCTCCCACCCGCTGACGCTGGGACAGGATACAGGAGTGGAGGCGGACAAGGACAGAGGAGATTTCAGACTCCCACTTTTCCTTTTAGTCCCTCTCCCTACTTAAAGT
Organism: Morus bassanus; assembly: GCA_031468815.1. Taxonomy (NCBI): domain Eukaryota; kingdom Metazoa; phylum Chordata; class Aves; order Suliformes; family Sulidae; genus Morus; species Morus bassanus. Next base: position 10,412,795 of record CM062584.1, read on the forward strand.
CTTAAATGCTCATCTACTCTCTTCTTTTTTTTTTTTAAATCTCCTGTTTCCAGGTTATAAATGTGACTGCCATCTCTGTCGGCTATGGTTTGTCTTCAGCATGTGACACCTTGATATCACAGGTGGGTAAGAGGTGCTGGCGCTTGTCCTGGAGACGGGGTTTTCCAGCATCAGCTGATGCTGCCCAGGCACTGCGTTGCACCCTGGCTGCACCTGCAACCTGGGAAGCTTGTCCCCCATAACAGGGAGCTCCATGCTCCCCTTAAAAATACCAAATCCTTCCCAGGTGGTCTCTGGGATGGTCAGGGCTGCTCCATGCCCTGTGGGGTCCCTGTCCCCCCGGCTCCAGTGTGCTGCCAGAGCAGCAGAGCTCACTGTCCTCTTGCCTTGCAGACCTATGGCAGCAAGAACCTGCTGCGCGTGGGGGTGATCCTGCAGCGTGCCATCCTCATCCTCCTGCTCTGCTGCTTCCCCTGCTGCGCCATCCTCATCAACATCGAGCAGCTCCTGCTCCTCATCCGCCAGGACCCCGAGGTCTCCAGGTCGGGTGGTCCCGTGGCCCAGACCGCACTGCCTCATCCCTCCCTGGCAGGGTGGGGCTGGGGGAACGGTGGCCGTGGCCCCTCACTGACCGTACCTTCGCATGTCCCCCAGGTTGACCCAGCGCTACGTGATGGCGTTTGTCCCTGCTCTCCCGGTGAGTCCTTGTGAGCACCCTGGATGCTGGCCACGCACGGGCACCAGCCATCCCGCTCCTCTTTTCCACCGCAGCAGCACAGCCCCTGCTCAACGCTGGCCTCGTGTCATCCACCGATTTCCTTTGCAGGCGGTTTTTCTCTATAACCTGGAGACACGATACCTGCAGAACCAGGTGGGTCCTGCAGCCCTCACCCACGGAGGCTCAGCCCTGGCTCGGGGCTCCCCTCGACCACACACCCAGGGTTTTTGTGCTCGCTGTTCCCAGTGGCGAGGCAGCATTTATCCCCACCATCGCCCAGGTGCCCCAGAGCAGCCCTGACCCTGGAGATTACCCCATCCCACAGCCGGTTGTATCCATCTGCTGATGGACCTCCCTTCACACTTCCCCACGTCAGGGCTTTACCTCCAACACACTCATTTTCCAAGCAGGCGATGTCATCAGAAGTCTATTTTTTGGTTGGGAAAGCTGCTCGGTGTGGGGCTGGTGGCGGGGGCCGGCGCAATTCTCTCCCAAAGCTTTTGCGAAGGTGCCGTAGCCCCGCATCTCCTCCTCTTTGCAGATGATCATGTGGCCGCTGGTGCTGAGCGGGATCGTCGGCAACGTCATCAATGTGATCGCAAACTACATCTTCCTCTACGTGCTCCACTTGGGCATCACGTGAGTAGCACCTGCATCCCACGGAGGGGGAAACGCAACACCTGGCAATGGCAAGGGACTTTTCAGGGATGTCAGAACCACCAGGCGTGGCCGAGCATCCGGCGCTCGCGGGGGCACGGCAGGACGTTACAGTCTGTCGCCCCGAGCCGGGGAGGCGTGAGCAAGATGCCGACGACCTTTCTCATTTCCTTTGCAGGGGCTCTGCCTGGGCCAACACCGTTGCTCAGTATTCACAAACCATTTTCTTGTTCCTGTATATTATAGGCAAGAAACTCCACGTGAAGACCTGGGGAGGTAAGGGCATCTCCCCAGCTCCCTCCGGGTCCCGCTTTACACAAGTGTTCGTGAATCTTCCACCACTTCTATCAAGTGAATTCTGTTAGTCCTGATGGTGAAATATTAACCTCAGCCCGGTACGCCCCGGGAACGTGGTGCTGCTTCGGTGGCAGCATGTCATGCGCGAGCGTTGGCAGATAGCAGAGCAGTAAACATTAATTCTGGAGAAGAGAAACTTTCTGCTGAGACTTTGTAGGGTTCAGCCCTGAAGCTGGATGAGCACAGACATAGGCACGAAGTTGTCCTTAGACTCTTTCCTCCAGGAGGGATGAGCTGAGGGTTGTGCCACTCCGTGGCCTACAGGATGGCATCAGCAGAGCTCGTATGTGCACGCTCTGCTGCTGGAGGTCCTATGGAGCTGAGGAGCATTGCCCTGGTGGCTCTGCAAACAGCAATGGCACCTCCAGCTGCCTTGGGTGCTCTCAAGGATGGAACACATGGCCCATCTAGTCATCCATCAGGTGACATTTCTCCTCGCTGCAGGTTGGTCCAGGGAGTGCCTGCTGGAGTGGGACAGCTTCACCTCCCTGGCTGTCCCCAGCATGCTCATGATGTGCATTGAGTGGTGGACCTACGAAATCGGGAGCTTCTTGATAGGTCAGCGGAGAGGGGGAGTCGTGACCCAGCACAGCATCCGTGGCAGTCGTGGGGGCTGAGAGTGGCTCTCCGCCGGGCACCAGAACCCAGCGCTGACCCTCTCCTCTCCCCCAGGCCTGCTGAGCGTCGTAGAGCTCTCTGCCCAGTCCATCATCTACGAGGTGTCCGTTGTCGCTTTTATGGTAAGGGCTGGGGGTTATTCTTTCTTACCAGGGCTCCCTAGGGACAGTCCGGTACAGACACCCAGCAAAACTCAGCTCCAGCAAATCTCGGTCTTCCCCCTCTGTGCTTAAGCCTCTCCTTCCTTCTGCTGATCCCTCCTATGGAGATGTTCTAAATTAAACCCTGAACTTCATGGCTCTCTCTCTTCCGGGTGGTTATTCCACTGTCGCTGGGATGCCTTCATTACCCGGACGCACACACGAGCCTCAGCCTTGTGGTTACAGATCCCCTTGGGGCTTGGCACAGCCGCCAGCGTGCAGGTGGGGAATGCGCTGTGCGCCGGCGACATCGAGACGGCCAAGAGATCCTCCTCCACCAGCCTGCTCTGCACAGGTCAGGCCACCCGTGCACTGGGAAGCCTTTGCTGGGGCTTCTTCCACGCACAGCAGGAGCAGGGAGCGTTTGCGGTTCTCTGCCCGCGGCATGCACCGGTGTCCCCTGCTCTCTCCCTTCGGCTGCTCCCGAGCTCCCCGTCATGGCCAGGCCAGGCTCAGCGCTTTGTTCTGTTTTTCAGGGGGGTTTTGCATAGCCGTGGGGGCCATTTTGGCTGCCACAAAAGACGTGCTCGGATACATCTTCACCCGCGACAAGTGAGTGCCCCTGGCTCCCAGCCCCGGTGTGCAAAGGTTGGTTTCCAAAAGCGATTGTTGGCTCTTCTCTGTCCCCAGGGAGATCGTTGACTTGGTGGCCTGGGTCATACCTGTCTACGTTGTCTTCCATTTGTTTGAAGCCATGTGTGTAAGTCCCCTGGGGATGCCGCCGCTTTGGGTAGAGGACCTCAGTGCTGAGCGGCAGCATTGCAGGTCGGTCGGTCGGGGGTCCCTCAGGCTGCAGATGGGCACCGGCACATGCACTGGGACCCTGCAGAGCTCCTGGGGTCACTCCTCAGAAAACACCAAGTGCACAAAGAGATTGCAACCCACAGGACCGGGCAGGGACACAGAACTAACTGGGCAGAGGCAGGGAGCGGTTTCATCACCAGGCTGGTTCACCAGCCCCCAGGCAGCAGCAGAGCCCCTCTCCCTCTCCCTGGCAGGGTGCCTGCAGCGGGGTGCTCAGAGGCATAGGCAAGCAGAAATTCGGTGCCATCCTCAATGCCGTGAGCTACTATGGTGTGGGCCTGCCCCTGGGAGCCGTGCTGCTCTTCGTGGCCAGGATCGGCGTCATAGGTACCAACCCCCAGGCATGCAGCTTTGCATGCCCCCAAATCCCCCGTGGGTAGATGCAGCTCCCCCCCAGCTCCACCAATGGCTCGCCATGACCCTCCTACCCAGCTGGGGACTGGGCACACTGGGGGGTGGACTGGGATGGCCCCTGCAACTACTGAGAGCTTTTGATTGTGCTGGGAAAAAGCAACCATTGCCAGGTGTGCTGGGCAGCCCCGCAGCAGGCACCCGCAGCTACCCCATCCCCCGTGTCCCTGCTGACCTCTGTGACATCCCCTTTCTTGACTCGCCGTCCTGAGATGCCGTCTCAGTTGGGTTTGCTCCGGCTGCGGCACCCGGCTGACGCCGGCGTGCCCTCTGCAGGCCTGTGGCTCAGCATGCTTGTCTGCGTCTCCATCCTCTGCACCTGCTTCATCGCCTACATCTCCCGGACGGACTGGAATAAGGCGGCCGAGGAGGTAACCCGCATGCCCACAGCATTGTGTCCTGCCTGCGGGAAGGTCCTCAGTGCCTTGGCTGGGATCGCAGCGGGATGAGACAGCATCACGGGCTCATTCCCACGGGCCAGGGCTGTCCTCCACAGCCCCCAGCAAAACCCAGTGCTCCTGCGACATGGCCACGTCCCTGTATTCAGCCCTCTCCCACACGTGCACTCAACGGCCTCAAGGTTTCCCTCTGCACCCTGTGACACGCTTGGTTGGGGATGTGAACCACAAAGCAGACAGGGTGACTGAGGCTACCTCAACCCTGCAGCCCTGAGCATCACCTTGTGCCCCGACAGCTCCAGGGTTTCCACCAGCCAGCACCTCTCATTTTGGGCATCTTTCAGCTGCACAGCGCCATTTCCAGCCAGAAGAACCCCATGAGAGGCAATGTGTTGGCTTTGCTCGGTGAGGATTTCCCACACCACACACCGCTGGCTAAACCCAGCGCATTCCTTTCCCCAGGCTCAGCGCCGCGCAGGAGTGACCCAGCCGCTGCCGGAGGAGCCGAACCTGGGCCCTGAACCCTCCTGCAAGGCGCTTCCCTCTGCTGTGGGGCCAGCCCCACCACCCCATGCTTACCCCCCGGCCATGGCGGTGCGGGGGTGCGTAGGTATGGCCAGGAGCTGGGCACTGCGTGCAGTGATGGGTTTGGGTCCAGGAAGGGTCCCCAAGGATTCACATAAGCCAGGAACAAGCCCATGGAACAGGGGTGCAGTGTAGCGCTGGTGATTCCCTCAGTTACCGGGAAAACAGTAATTACGAGGGTGGGCTTGGGAGGGTGACAGAGGCTGGCAGGGGGACAACCTGGAGGGCTGGGGCACCCTGGGCAGTTCTCACCTTGCAGACACCAGGACCCAGCAAAGCTCCATCAAGGGCTGGAGATCTCCACACTCTGGGCTGCTTGTAACGTGCTTTCAGACCTCAGACAAAGCCCTCCCAAGAAACCCCTCAATCCCCCCAAAAGCCCTCAGCAATGCTGCCCCGTTCTGCTTGCAGCGGGAGTGGATGCGCAGAACGGCGTCGTGCTCACGGGCATCACCAGGATGGAGGGACCGACGCACCAGCTGGAGCCCCGGGAAGCCACGCCTGCCACATCCCCTCCGCCCACCGCCATAGTCACCAAGGAGCTGATCATCCGGCGCGTGCTGGCGGTGGCTGCAGCCATCGCAGTACTTGCACTCGGCCTTGTCATAAAGCTGACGACCACCAAACACTGACTTGCACCGGGGACTCTGGGGACTTTGCTTTGGGGGCGAAAGCCCCTCCTGACAGATGGACGTACAAAGCATAGACCAGCCAGCGAGGAAATCCAGGACATGCCTGTCCCATGGGAGTCAAAAGTCCCCCCATCAGCATTTGGCAGCATCTGCTTAGACATCGTTTGGGAACCGGCCCTGCGGCTGCTCCGACACCCAAAACGCTGCTCTGGGCTGTCCAACGCACACCGAGCATGTGGGTAACCCCCTCCAGCCCGGGCTGCCGGCTATCACCCACCGACTGAGCCGAGCACAGCCCGGCTCGCACTGCTAGTCTGTGTCAAATGCCAAATAAAGAATTAACCCAGCTGGACTCGGGCTGGCTCCTTTGGGTGGAGCAGGGGAACATCTGACACTGGAGGCTGGAGCCTGTGTGGGACCCCAGGGCACGTGGGTCTTGCCCTGCCCCAGGTGGCCTTCACAGTAAAACAAAGGTTCTATTCAGCAAGGCTCAAGGTCAGCTTTCAGTTACAAGTTTGGAGGTAAAAGACTACCAGTAAACCAATAAAAAATTGAAATTAAATAACAGATGAGATGGCTGGCTGCTCAGCCACTCTGGCCAAGGATTTCCCCAGACCTGGGACTCCTGTCACAGCAATGCCCCTGGCGTTGCCCCCAGCAGCCCCAAATGCAGTGCACCAGCAGTGCGACAGTCCCTGGCACTCCTTGAGTCCTTGGGGCAGAGTGTGGCCACAGCTCAAAAGCCTTTGCTGTCACCTCAGGTAGCCTTTGCACACCTACCTTGGATGGCTAAAGGTGGTTTCCCCTGCAGCGAGACATCACACGTTCGGTCGCAAGTCCTTTCAAGGATGGGATGCTGCAGGTTCTTAGAGGCTCTTTCCCTCTGCTCTGGGCAGGCTGCTGGGGACAACCAGCCTGGACTGTCCCCATCAGTAAGACCCACATTTTGTTAGGCTTATTGCTGGTATGAGACAGCTTTCTATGGGGATCACGCGAGATGTTACGAAGATAAAGCAAAGCCAGTTGTTACTGAGCCTGTTGATACCCTTGTGACAAACTATTCCCCCCTTCCCAAGAGCTTTTAGTTTTTTGCAAAGCAGTGCAGATGCTGCCTCATTCCACCTGCTGCCACTCACTGCTGAGGCATGACCAACGGTGTAGGTCTGAATCAATTCCTGTGTTTCAGCAAGAGCCAGAGCCTCCAGCTGGGAGTTTCTCTGCTTCAGGTGTGTTTCATTTGCTTCTACCTCTTCAGTGCATTGGCTGCCTTGGAAAAAAAAAAAACAAGTTGCAGCAAAAAACTGTACAGCACCAGGACTGTGGGGAGTGAGTGGTGGGTTACAGGTCTGGTGTGCTGCTGACGGCTGACCACCCCTCTGGGCCAGGGGACGCTGTCTGGAGAGACACAGAAACAAGGCTGAGCCCCACAGGGAGGGAACAGAGCCCAAGGCAACGGGGCGATGGAGGCTGAGACCAGGTGGGGCTCAGGGGACAGAGCTGGGAACACAACACTCACGTGGACAGCAGAGAGCCAAAGCTCACCTTTGCTACCACTGCTGCCACAATCCCCAACTGCTTCAAGAGGAAGAACTTGGACCAATCCACCTTCTTCTGACTGCCAGGTGGGTACCGGAGTTTGTTCACAAACTCTATCTTCAGGTCCTTGATCAAGCAGGTGCGGCGGTGGGAGAAGGTCTCAAAGCTGTGCTTGCCGTGGTAGGGGCCCACCCCGCTGTTACCCGAGACACAACCCAGGCAGGTCACACCATGCACGGTGACAGTTGCATTCCTTAAATTCTGTTTGGCAGCCTCCAGGACACAGGGAAAGCTTGATCGCAGTGCTTCTCATACCTGGAGCAGCTGCTCTGCTCCCCAAGGGCGGAGAAGCAAAGAGCAGCTTTAATACCTACCCAGAAATAAGTGAGGACCAGCTCACTGCCTTGAACTGGTGTTCAGGCTGGTCGTGTGCACCCACCCTTGAAATGTTAACAGCACCAGCCCTCTCCCCCGCAGCGCCAGTCCTGCTTCTCCCACAAAATTTACACTGGGGTCGGGGACAGCAGGAACAAGGTCTATTATTTCAAGCTGTGGGACATAAGGAGGACATTCAGCAACCTGCCATCAGCAACACCCAACACCTCAGCCCTCTGTCCACAGCCAGGTTGTCTCGGCCACAAAGCCATGAGTCTGACAGCAACTGTGGAAACTCATCCAGCCGCTTGGCCACCGGCAACCTCATCCCACGCCCCGGCACAGGAGAACCGGCGCTGCAGACAGATGTGCCAGAGGGTTTTCCTCTCCCACTGGCACCAACTCTGCTCCAACCACTAATGAGCCTTTTTACAAAGGATCCCACCCGTGAAAATAATATTAATGGAAAAATGCAGCTGAAAGTTCCTGAATTGCCAAAGGGGCATGACAGCACCTGGGTCAGAGGCTGCTGCTGGAAAACTGAAACCAGGTGCCTGGGGTGCAGCAGGGACTTACCCACACTGCCAAAGGGCAGATCCAGAACCACAGAGAGCATGAAGACCTCACTGGCTGTCATGCTGCCACTGGAAGTCTCCGATATCACCTGTCTGATCAGCGACCCGGAATGAGAGATGGCACAGAACAGAGGGAAATCAAAATGGGCCGCCAACACTGTGGCATTTACCGGAGCAGGTGGGTGTCAAGGTGATGCTTGCATCTCCCTTTGTCGGGGGGGACAGGCTGTGCCTTGTTCCTTGAGAGGGGCTGGGTTTACTTTACTTAAAGAACAGGGTCTGCCCAGCTAGAATAGCCAGGAAGCTAAAAAGCTCCATCTCAGCGCGACAGGTCAGAGGCAGTGGCACATCTGCCAGAGCCTGGGGTACTCCTCAGCCCACCCACCCAAACTGCTCAGGGCTGTTGTGTCAGAGCAAAGCCCTGACCTAAATTCCTGAGCTGGCACAGCAGAGCCTGGAGTGGGGACAGGAGATGTGCAAGGAACCAGCATCCACCAGTGTGGGATGGATGGCCAAGGTGCACAAGGTACAAATCCTTCAGCAGGAGACTGGGAGCCTCCAGCAGCTCTGGGGACACTCGTGGTCCCCCGTGAGCCAAACGCTACGATTCACAAGCAAAGCGGAGCCGTGCCTGGGACTGGCCACGTTCAGGATCGAACTGCACAGAGACACCTCCCTGGGGGAGCACAGCCCAGACCCACCTTCTTGTTGTTGGAGAAGACATACAGCGCAAGGGGCTTCTCCCGAGAGTTGATGAACTCAATGGCTTCATCCACGCTCTTCACGGGCAGAATGGGGAGGACTGGTCCAAAGATTTCCTCCTCCATCACCTTTGATGCCGGAGAAACGTCGGTGAGGATAGTCGGTGCTGAGACACACAGGACAGCGGGAGATGGCGTGAGCAGGACAGAAGATGTGGTCGACCACAGGACCTCGTCCTGGGCACTGCCTGCACTCAACACACACCAAGCAAGCCACAGACACACACACAGCCCCCAAAAGACACCCAATACCAGCAGAAGGTCCCACCCTCCACCTCCCCAAGAGCTGCCGGAAGCACCTATGAAGCAAGAGGCTTCATCAGCCTCTCCCCCATGAGCGATCTTCTGCCCTTCCAGCAGGCCCAGGATCCTCTTGAAGTGATGCTTGTTGATGATCCTTTCATAATCTGGAGAATTCTTCACGTGTTCCCCATACAATTCCTGAAAGAGGGCACAGCACAGCCACAGCACTCGACAAACCCTCACAACAACCACAGCTCCAGGGCTCCATGCTACCTGCGCAGGGTCCACCAACGGAAGGCACCTCTCATGGCAACCCAGCGTCTCTGGGGACGGCTGGGGCCCAGGGCTCTTGCTAGATACAAGATGCCCTTTACCCAGATACATCCCCACGCTGTGAATATGCCAGCCCTGGATCGCCACGTTCAGCTGGGGCAGCGACTCAGCTGCCCGTGCGGGACTGCAAGAGACGGCGTGGCTTTGCCCACGCTGGGCGCACGAGGCCGGGCAAGCGCTTTCACATGCCGCAGCAGCCGTCGGGAGCCAACAAATGCAGCCCGCGCTATCGTCCAGACCTGAACAAACCCTGAACAGGCAGCGCCTGCAGGTGGGACAACATCAGGGGATGGGTTTGCACAGGACAGGAGGAGAAACGGTCCATCTCCTCCACAGCTCCCAGCACCGCCTCACCTCACACCTTGCCTGGCTCCGGGCACCCCTCGACAGCCTGCCTGTGCTCCCCTGCCAGAGCTCTGGGGATCCCTCCCCGCGAGCGGGGAGGGCATCGTGCTGGCGACCTGCGCTCCTGCGTCGGGGCAGAGGCACCTCGCAACACACGTGACACTCAGCCAAGCTGTGGCCAGAGGACGGGCAGGATTGCCCAGGAGACTGCAGGGACTTACCATGCTTGGTTTATTATTTAAATTCTTACTGTTTATTTAGTACTTGCAAAATATCATTAAAAAAGCTTAGCACATGGATTTTCACCAGACATGAAGAAATCCCACCTATTGCACAGTAAATATAATTTTCTACCCTATATTAATTGCATTTAATACCAATTTTTGCATTTTCCTTATTTAAACATTAATATTTCTAAGGTCCTTTCACCTTAAATTTCTCCAGCATCCTCTCCCTAAGCTAAAACAAGCCCCATGTTATCTCCCAGTGCGAGATTATAGCAGACCCAGAAGCTCAAACACAAAGGAGTACACACTCTTTCAGTCATCATTTTCCCCTGGAGGAATCTGACCAGGAACGGGTTTGTACTGGTTTTGGCTAGGACGGAGTTAATTTTCATCGTAGTTGCTAAGTTTCTTCACAGTAGGATGGTGCCATGTTTTGGATTTGTGACCAAACCAGTGTTGGTGACACACCTGTGGTTTAGCTGTCTCCGAACAGTGCTTGCACAGTGTCACGGTCTCTGTTTCTGATGCTGCCCCGCCAGCACGTAGGCTGCGGTCAGCAAGAAGTGGGGAGGGGACACGGCTGGGAGAGCTGACCCCAACCGACCCAAGGGATATTCCAAACCATATGACATCGTGCTCAGCTACAAAAGCTGAGGGGGCAAAGAAGAGGAAGGCGGAGGGGACATTGCGAGTGATGGCATTTGTCTTCCCAAATCACCGTGACGTGTGATGAAGCCCTGCTCTCCTGGGGATGGCTGAACATCTGCCTGCGGAGGGGAAGTAATTAATGGATTCCTTAATTTGCTTGCTTGCACACCCAGCTTTCACTTTACTTATTAAACTGTCCTTATCTCAACCTACAAGTTCTCTCACTTTTACCTTTCTGATTCTCTTCCCCATCCCACTGGGCCAGCGAGCGAGCAGCTGTGTGGGGCTCGGACACCCACCTGGGCTAACCCACAACAAGGTACTTTGTCATTCCCACTTCTCTATACAGGCCTGGAAGTTCTTTTGTATGAACATAAGACACTCTTATCAGCAAAATACAGGCAGTGCAGGTATCATCTTTGTAATTTTCTAACTGCCAAATAATCGTTACAGGCACACGATGAAACCCAAAGCCTCCAAAAGGGTGTCAGCCTGCATCCCCTGACCAGCTGTGGACAATTCTGGTTCGCAGAGACCCGTGAATATTTCACCACAATTAAATGTCAAAGGGAACCTCACTAGATTTATTCATAACCATTACTATTGGTAAAATGCACTGGCCAGCACGGCCTGTCAGACTCATCACCAAGAGGGTGGTTGTTTGGAGCACAACAGAAGACAGACCATCCTGAAAACTGCAGGGAAAACACTGTCAACCCAATCACAGCTGAAACTTAAGCTCCTCTTTGTCACTGAAGGAAGGGAAGCGGTTTGGTGCAAGACACAGCGTGCGCGTCCCCAGAAGCAGCGCTCTGCTTGGCGCCGGGAGGAGGGTAGGGACTGGTATTTCTTGATTTGCAGTCCTCCTTTTGAGAGCTTGTACCTACTGGTCCCTCTGCTTCAGCATGGCTTTTTAGTAAACAGGAGTCCGAGCCTTCTCGTGGTTAGTGCCTCTGTAAAGCTACTCTGTGTGCTTGACAGCTCACTGAAATAACCCAGTACTAAATTAAAAAATGACTTCTCAGCTTAAGGCAGACACAAAGCGAGCACTCAGAGTATGACATGCACTTGCGCCTTCTCCCCTCTTCAGTAGTAAACCACCTGTGAAAGCAAAACACAACATCAATGTCCTGTGAAGGATTTGCTGAAACAAAACCAAATCCCTTTCTAGAACAGCCTTAAGCAAAGCCCCTTCACTCCGGGTGACTTCCCCAGGGTCCAGCTCGCCTGCCTCCTGCCCCCTCGTCATGCACTGACTGCTGGTTATCTGTACGAGCTCCGAGCACTGCCAGGGAAAGCATTGCTCTCTGGCTCCAGGGAGAACCTTCTGCAAGCCCCACATTCACCACTCTAACAAGGCTTTGCCCAATCTCAAATCAGGTCTACACACAGGAGAACAAAAAGGCTCCTACCTCACTGTGACAGCCACAGCAGTGCTCTGAAACCTGCTTCTCCTTACCACACACTGAGCCAGCCCAGCCTCTGAACAGCCAGCACAATCAAGAGGGCTTTTCTCTTCAGCACAGACTGGTGATTCTGAGAAAACCCAAATGATTTCAAGATGCCGTGAGTTTCCCCCTCGTTGCTGAGAGAAGGCGTTCACCTAGACAGGGCCTGCCTCCCTGGCTGGTGCTTCAAGGCCTGGGCCAGTTGTTGGCTCTTACACCTCCTCCTGGACTCAGATATGCAGGCGGGTTATTTCCCCCTGCTTGTTGGGCTCCTGCACATCTCCTTGCAGCAGTAACAACACAGAACAGACTGAAGGGCAGAGTCCTGGTCCACCCTGCTGTCTCCTGTCGCCTCTGTGGCTGCTCCCCTAAGCCTATTAAACCCCGAGGATGCACAACACTAGCACGCTTCTGCCTCCTGCAGAGAGGGGAGGACATCCCACCCTTCCACACGACCCAGCCAGAAACAAGGGAGGAAATGGAAATAACTGAGCTAAGGCCAGATGCGGGCTGCAACTGGGCGAGGAACAAGAGCCCGTTGTAGCCCTAGGCTTTAGGACACAGCCTCCCTTCCCCAGGGTCCTGCGGCACAAAGCCACAGCCGGCTGGGCTAGGCTGTGGAGCAGCCCACAATGCTGCTGAAGGAAGCCCAGGAATCAAAATCACTAGAGACCTGTCCAAAACATACCAACCTCTGCCTCTGGAGGGAGCTTCTCACCGGTGTCACCCACCAAGGCAGAGCAACAAATAATAGTGCAGCAGCCTAGGAGATTTCTCTGAGGACATTTCTATTCTAGATAGTACTTGCAAGAGTAAAAAGCAGATCTTGATAGTTTCAGGTGGGACAGATATCATAAGTCTCAAGACAGAAAAGACAGGCCAGGCTCTAAGAAAGGACTGCAGTTGTAAAGAGGGATCTTGCAGATCAGATGAATTGTACATGCATTCTCGTAGGTGTCAAAGAGCCAAAACTCACCTTCATCACCACGGCTGCCACAATCCCCAGCAGGGCCAAGATGACCAGTCTAATTTGGCCCTTGTTAAACAGCTTCAAGAGGAAGAACTTGGACCAATCCACCTTCTTCTGACTGCCAGGTGGGTACCGGAGTTTGTTAATAATCTCCATCTTCAGGTCCTTGATCAAGCAGGCACGGTGGTGGGAGAAGGTCTCAAAGCTGTGCTTGCCGTGGTAGGCGCCCATCCCGCTGTTACCTGAGGGACACAACCCAAGCAGGTCACACCACAGGCTCAGCCAGTCAAACCTTTGGCCACTTGAGGCCTCCAACAGGGCAAGAAGCAGCACAGGAAAATCCCAGTTGCTTGCCAGCTGCAGTGCATGTTACCTACCCTGCATCTGCCTTGCTGCAGTTTAAAAGCACAACTTCTCCTCTAGACCCCTTCGGAGAGGACAACTGTTCCTTCCTCTCTGCAGCACTTCTCAGTCTCTAAGATGTCCATCTGTTCTCCACCCCTCTTCTTCCCCACCCCGTCTTCACTACATACTCTCCAGTACTTCATTGTGTCCCTGTGTGCACTGTTCCCTGTACCTCTGAGCCATCTCCAGCTCTTCCCTGGATTTAGCTCCCTCTTGAAGCACCATGCCAAGGCTCCAAGATCGGACCAGTGCTGTGTGAGAAGGGTTTCCTGAGGAGCCCTGCAGGGTACACCTCCGTTTTCCAATTCCTGGACAGCACATGCCGTTCACAGCAGCAGAATGCTGCTAGCTCACAGTCAGCTTGTGAGCGCTGTTAACACCCAAACCCTCTTCTGCAAAGCTCCTGTAGGCTGTTCCATAACCTGTTCCAATTCTCCCCAAGCTGAAGTCTTACCCTTTCTCCTGCTATTACTGCTAATCACTCCGATCGCAGCTCATATTTTTAACACACCTTTCACATCAGTCTGCACTAAATGCTTCAATCTTCCCAAAAACACATCCAAAGGTTTTTCTCTTTTGGCTTGTTTCCTAATGTACTCCCAGAATTTATCACTGAGATCTGCTATACGGAGACCCTTCGGCTGTAACAGGTGCAGGGGTACTTGGACACAAACCAACTGCTGCTGTTCCCTGGGTTACACCGTGCATCAAGTCACAACACTTAAGGAGCTCCAGTAACTTACCGACACCACCAAAGGGTAAGGCTGAGAGGAAGAAATGCATGATGACATCATTTGCACTAACACCCCCACTGGAGGTTTCTGAGATGACTCTTTTGATTAACTGACAAAAGAAAAAAAACAAACAGAACATTACAAAGGCCCAGAAAAGGCCAGACCATATAACTGAGCAGGACTGCGAGGGGAACACTGAGCCAACAGGCCATCGTGTTAAATTCCTCTGGCTGACAACTCAGATGAGCCCTCTCCATACAATGTTAACTCAAAGAAAGTGGGAAAGTTCAGAGGAGGGATGTGAAAGCTGGAAATCTGGGAGCATGCCTCCCTAGCAATATATTAAAAGTAACTAAAATAATCATGAAAGACTACACGGCACCAAAGAGGAAATTCAGCTTTCTATCCTATTTCACAAAGTCATGCAAATGCAAACCCTTCAGCAGGAGACTGGGAGCCTCCAGCAGCTCTGGGGACACTCGTGGTCCCCCGTGAGCCAAACGCTACGATTCACAAGCAAAGCGGAGCCGTGCCTGGGACTGGCCACGTTCAGGATTGAACTGCACAGAGACACCTCCCTGGGGGAGCACAGCCCAGACCCACCTTCTTGTTGTTGGAGAAGACATACAGCGCAAGGGGCTTCTCCCGAGAGTTGATGAACTCAATGGCTTCATCCACGCTCTTCACGGGCAGAATGGGGAGGACTGGTCCAAAGATTTCCTCCTCCATCACCTTTGATGCCGGAGAAACGTCGGTGAGGATAGTCGGTGCTGAGACACACAGGACAGCGGGAGATGGCGTGAGCAGGACAGAAGATGTGGTCGACCACAGGACCTCGTCCTGGGCACTGCCTGCACTCAACACACACCAAGCAAGCCACAGACACACACACAGCCCCCAAAAGACACCCAATACCAGCAGAAGGTCCCACCCTCCACCTCCCCAAGAGCTGCCGGAAGCACCTATGAAGCAAGAGGCTTCATCAGCCTCTCCCCCATGAGCGATCTTCTGCCCTTCCAGCAGGCCCAGGATCCTCTTGAAGTGATGCTTGTTGATGATCCTTTCATAATCTGGAGAATTCTTCACGTGTTCCCCATACAATTCCTGAAAGAGGGCACAGCACAGCCACAGCACTCGACAAACCCTCACAACAACCACAGCTCCAGGGCTGCAGCTACAAAACTGAGACATGGGCTGTAACAGGGAGAACTCCCACAGCACAAGGAACATCACACTCACCTGCAGAGTTGCCTTGATGTTCTCCACCACTTTGCTCTGTATGGACGGGTCGCAGAGGATGTAGTCTGGGGCAATGCAGGTTTGCCCACAGTTCATGTACTTCCCCCATGTTATCCGCCTGTGGGAGAAAGGGAGATGGTTTCTCCACAGTCAGTCCCTTCCAGCCCCCACAGCCCAGCCGACAGCGCCTGAGCGACACCCATGATCTGGGGACAATGGCCCACTGAGGGCTTGCAACAGCCTGACCTGCAGGCAACAGCCAGGTCACAGTCCTTGTCAATGTAGCAGGGGCTCTTCCCACCCAGCTCCAGGGTGACGGGTGTCAGGTGCTTGGCGGCCGCTGCCATCACGATTTTGCCCACTGTAGAGTTACCGGTGTAGAGGATGTGATCAAATCTCTGCTTCAGTAGCTCTGTCGTCTCAGGTACTCCTCCAGTGACCACAGGATACAGCTCCTGCAGGGCAAACAAGAGCCTTAGTTACCTTCATTTAAAGCAAATATATCAAGGGAGCAGCTCTGCATGGGGCAGACTCACTTGCAAACTACATTAGGATCTGGACAAAGGATAGCGATAACAGAGAGAAGCTCTGCTCCTTCCCCTGAAATGAAGTTTCACTTGCCATATTGTGCCACGTGAACTAAAAGAAATGGAGGTTGAGGCCAGGGCTGAGCCAAGCTGTGGACCTACTCCCACACATTAAGTCCAACGGCACATGCAACCACTGGGCTCCCAAGGGCTCTCTTGTTCCTCAGCTCTCGCCCCTCACCTAGAGAAAGCACTAACTCCCTGGAGGAAACCGCACAGAGGGGCCCTGCTGTCAGAGCAACAGCCTCAGTGACACAGTGCAAAGGATGTCAGAACTGCCAGACAAGTGGAAGAGAAACAACACCTCCCACTACGAGTGTGGTTCAGCAGGACATGAAAACCTGGGATGTACTGCCACTGAGCAAACGGCGCCCAGTTCTCAGGAAGAGCCAGGCACAGCCAGCATCCAACACAAACTTGTGCTTACCTAGAGGCAACCCCAGCACAGTGTCCAAGAGAGCAATTATTGCAGAGGGAAGTACATATGCACCTCTTTACACAGTCATAAATGTCAAAAAGGCTGTCACGTTGCACCAACATTATGCAGGCACGTTAGGTTACACAAACACAGGACGAATATGTCAACACGTCTCTCTACTCTAAGAGTAACTCAACCCTTCCTGTATCTCCTGCTTACGCTCCTTTGGAGAGAGTAGGCAACTGATTTGACTCTAACCTGCAGGAGCCCTTTGAAAGCATGACAAGTATTTCCTCAAGACAATCACGTCAGGCACAGGGCCACACTCACCCGGTCAAGGTACTGGGGGAGGAGATCAGCCACCACTCGAGCTGTGTTCTCACTGATCTCCGACGGCTTCATCACCACGGCATTGCCTACAAGACAAATGCAGCATGGCCTCTGAGCCCTTGCACTCCTCTCCTGCCTCCTGCAGCACCTGCCCATGGCCCCACAAAGGACAGGGGCTGCAGCGAGTCCTCACCTGCTGCGATGGCCCCGATCAAAGGTTGCATGACCAGGAGGAAGGGGTAGTTCCAGGCCCCGATGATCAGCACCACCCCCAGTGGCTCAGGAAAGATGTAGACCTCGTCC
This sequence comes from Morus bassanus, assembly GCA_031468815.1. NCBI lineage: Eukaryota > Metazoa > Chordata > Aves > Suliformes > Sulidae > Morus > Morus bassanus. The sequence continues at coordinate 10,429,652 of CM062584.1, forward strand.
CGCATCGTCAGCAGGTTCCTCTTCACAGGCCGAGGGGCTGCCCAGGCTGGCAGCTTGTCAATGGCCATGATCAGGTCCTGCATCACGCACAGGAGCTCATGGCTGTACGCGTTGGGCTCGCTCTGCAATGACAGAGAGCTTGGGGAGGGGACGGCAAAGGCAGCCACCTCCCACACCCACCCAGCAGCCCTGGGAAGCAAGGCAAATTCTCCTGGCTTAAAGTGTCTGCCAGGGCAGTTACTGGTAGTGCTACCCCAAAGGATCCCTGACAGAAGATGGTCAGACCAGGTGCGTGGGGCTCAACGTGCAGCAGAAGCCAAAACCTGAGAGCCAGGACCTGCCTTCGCAGCCCTGCCTCAGACTAGCTCCTTCTTAGAAATGGTGGCAGCAGACCCTGGCAGGCCACACTGGGAACCAGGACCGTTGGGAACAACAGCAAAAGCCATCTGGCATGGCAAAGGCAGCCCTGGGCTTTCCTGCTTTCCCTTTCAGGCTGATCACTGTCCACGGCTGATGCGAGAAACCCCCCGACCCAGACCTTGTGCAGATCCGCCTTGATGGCTGCCAGGATCTCCTCCTCCTTCTCCTGCACCATCCGCTCCAGGGCCTTCAGCTGCTGCATCCTGAACTCCAGTGAGCGGCACCGGCCCGAGTTGAAGGCGGCTCTCGCCCTCCCAACGACCTGCTGCATCCTCTCCATTGCTGCTCAGTGCTGTGGGGAGAGAACAGCAAGACCCAGCTCACTGCGGGGCCTCCCTCCTACACGTGGAAACTGACTTTTCCCCACAAGCACAGGGTGCACCCTCAACCACCAGCTGCAGCAATCCCACCTCCCACCTCGAGGGTAAATACAGAATCATAGAACGGTTTAGGCTGGAAGGGACCTTTAGAGGTCACTAGTCCGACCCCCTGCTATGGGCAGGGACATCTTCAACTCGACCAGGTTGCTCAGAGCCCCGTCCAACCTGACCTGGAATGTTTCTAGGGATGGGGCATCGACCACCTCTCTGGGCAACCTGTGCCAGCGCTTCACCACCCTCACTGTAAAAAATTTTTTCCTTGTCTCCAGTCTAAATCTACCCCCCTTTAGTTTAAAACCATTTACCCCTTGTCCTGTCACAACAGGCCTGGCTAAAGAGATTGCCCCCATCCTTCCTATAGTCCCCCTTTAAGTACTGACAGGCCGCAATAAGGTCTCCCACGGCCTTCTCTTCTCCGGGCTGCACAACGCCAACTCTCCCAGCCTGCCCTCGTAGCAGAGCTGCTCCACCCCTCGGATAATTTTTGTGCCCTCCTCCGGACCCGCTCCAACAGGCCCGTGCCCGCATCCCCTGGCACTCAGTCCTAACTCTGCCCTATCTTTCCGAAACCTTAAATAATTTGCTGTAGCTTGTGATTTATAAAACCTTGAAAAGGAACGCAGAGAGGAAACGCCGGTGCGATAGCAAGGGTGTCACGCAGGCCACCGACGGGCAGCTCCCGGCACGGGCGGAGGTGAGGGAAGGCTGCTTTTCCCCGCGTGCCGGTACCGAGCGCGGCCCAGCGAGCGCAGGGCCCCCCAGGGCGGCCCCTCCGAGGAACCCCGGCGACCCCCGAGCGCCAGCCGTGCTGAGGGGAAACCTCGGCCGTGAGCCCCCTCCCCGGGACCGCCGCTCCCGTCAGCCACTTCCGCCTTCCGCTCACGTGACGGCGCCGGGCGCCCCCGGAGGAAGAATGGGCGAGGCTGCGGGGCCACCGCCCACCCGACCCCCCCCCCCCCCCCCCCCCCGGGAGGGTGCGGAGTGGAAGCGGCCGGCGCGGGGGCGGGGCCCCCAAGCCCCATTCCCTCCCCGCCCCCGACCCCGGTTAACGATCGTACCGAGGAGGAGGAGGAGGAGGAGGAGGAGGAGGAGGAGGGGGCGGGGGCGGCGGGCAGCGGTCCCAGCGGGCGGCTGAGCCCTTCCGCCGGCGGGCCGAGCCAGGAACCAGAGCGGCGTCCTTTAGCCGCAGGGGTGAGCTTAGAGAGCGCCAGAGATCAGGCAGTTACTTGTGCAAGAGCGTAAGGCAAGAGAGAAAAGAGCAAAAGAGCAGAGCGGGGTGAAGAACGTGAACCGACGACCCCCGGCTGCAGGAGTCGGGCGGGGGCCCCGGGAAGAGGCAGCGGCTGCACCGCCGGTACCTCGATTCCCACCGTCGGGGATGCTCCTTCCCTCGCGTCCCACCGCCTCCGCTTGTGGGGGCTGCGTTGCAGGAGCGCCGGCTGCTTGCAAAGGCTGCCAGTCCCCCGCGGACTCCCACGGGAGCCGCTCCGAGCTGAGGATGCGACTGGGTTTGGCATAAACCAGCAGGTTGTGAAATGCTGAGAGCCTGGGGCAGGGAAATGCGTGGGGTGGGAACGCAGCGGGGGCAAAGTCCCCCTCGGGGCTCCTTATCTAAGAGGGCGTCAGTGCCACCGGGCAGCTTTACCCCTCGGTTTTCCCCTGCAGAGCAAACCGATGAACTTGCTGAGTGCTCATCTTTGGGTGACATTTCTGAGCCCAAGTGCTGGTGAAGGGACCATGGCGCCCTTCCAGCAACCTCCTGCTTGGGTGGGAGCGAGAGACAAGTCAGTCAAGGAAAACTGGCCAGCGAGCACTGAAAACACAGGTGGTGTTCTGTAGGAGGCAAAGCAATCAACAGGAATAGCCTGGCCAGGACAGTTGAATTAACCTTGATACAGCATTCCCGTGGAAAAAAAGCCAAAAAAAAAAAAAAAAAGGCAGGGAAAGGAGCTGAGACAAGGCTGGTCTCATTCCAGTTAAAAATAGCCCTGCCCCAACTTGTTCTAAGAAATGCAAGGGGATTATTTGAAAATTACTCCTGGGTTGTTATACACTACCATTTCTGATGCACTCTTACACAGGAAATTTATTGCTAATGCTCCTCAGCTGAAACTATGCCCAACTAAATCCCTGCCCACCACACACCTCTGCGATGCACAGGGACAGCAGCTGGGAGATGGGGCTAGTGTGGAGCACACGCTCCCCGCCCCGGCAAAGTGTCACGCCATTTTCCCAGATCAGCATGGCTCTCCGAGGCCAGGGGGGTGCCCTTTAGCTCAGCAGGCTGCACCTGAGCCACGACTCTGCCCAAACGCAAAGCTTGGCTTTTGTGAAGTCAGTTGGCTTTGCTAACAACTCGTGGGCTGCGGCTCAGCCAGCACATAAACATTTCACAAGCTATTGCACAAATCTCAGCAGGAAGCAGTCTGCCGTGGAAAAGAATGACAAGAGCAACTGCTGATACTTGCGTGCAGGAAGCAACATGTGAAAGAAAAACAGGCTGGGCTTGACAGGGCCCTTGCTCCGTGGTATATGAAGAGGAGCTGGGTTTGCATTAAAGAAGATGTAGGTAGGTAGAAGTGGGAACTTTCCTCGCAGCAGCATTACCTGATGCAAACACGCTCTCCTTGATCCTGTTAGCATCCTCTCAGGCAGGGCAGGTTGGAGCTCTGTCCAGGCACCATGCTGTCTGGAGGTCCAACAAAAATAAGATAAGGAGTTAATGCTGCTGCAATCGGAATAAAAGTCTTTGAGCTCTCAAGAGTGGAGAATTACATTGTGCCTGGGGAAACAGTGCTGCAATGCATGTCCTGCAGGCAGCGCACCCTCCAAGGGATGTCTGCAGGAGCAGGGAGATGGTTGTTCACCTACGTTTTCTGGAGTGGCCATTCTCCAGAGCCTGTAAAATTCTCACCCTTCAGCTCGAGGGTTTTCATGCCAGAGCAGCACTTCTTGTGCTGGCATCACACACAGGAGGCAAACATCCCAGCTCCCAGTTCATCCCAGTGGCCAGCAGGCTGGTACTGTGCCATGCTTTCGCAGAAAAGCTGGTCCTAAGGCTCCTTAGTATTCGCAGAAACAAGGCAGCAGCAGCGTGGCTGCATCCTGGGAGACAGAACCTTTTGGTCCTTGTCATGGACATCTTTTAGCCAATTATGGACAGGAAAGAAGGCTGAGGGCGTTTTAAGCATTGCAAAATATCAGTTGAGTCTCCCTGGAGCAGCTGGGTGAGACACGTGGATTTCAGGGAAGTGTGGGATCTCGAGTGAGATGGAAGAATACCCCAGGCAGCACCTGATGAAACGCATGGTCTGCAGTGTGCTCCCCACGCCTAGGAGCTGACAGTGTTTTCTATTTTTATTCAGTCACTAAGAAACAATAAAGAAGGGAACTATTTATGGGAAAGTAATTGAACTCCGGAGGAATCAGGAGGTAAGCAGTGCTGAGGGTGCTCTAATCCCCAGGGCTATACTTAACAGCAGCAGGAGAGGTTTTACTGAGCAGACTCCCCTCTCCCCTCCATTCCTCACAGCCCCTTCTCTCGCTCCCCTCTTGGAGTCAATCATAGCAAGGCACCACGGTGAGACAGGCTCCTGCCCTGCACTGGGCCTGGGGAGCATGCCTGCCCTGCTCCCAAAAGCATCCAGCAGAGCCTGACGAAGGAGGACTTTGGTTTAGAAGATAAGCTGTGTAGTATTTGGTTTCAAGAGTCCACCAAATAATACAGCTAATCAATAAACATTTTTTTAGCTCACACACCACAGTCACAGAACTTCAAATTTTTAGTTAGGCTGACGATCCTCAATTTCTGCTTAAAAGTCTACCTAGTCTAGAGCTCCAAGTCTTTTCTAGAAGTCACGCAATCTGGCCAGCGGCACAAGAACATGGGCAGATACAGAAGCCCAAACAGCACTCAATCATAAAAGCGGGTGCAGAAGATTAGTAACAGGGAGCAGTTTTAAGGAACCTACACGAATAAATGCAGCTCAGTTCATTTATGGCATCACTTGTTTTGAAAGCTGTGGCTGATCTCACATTTACAAGAACAAGATACTGTGTAGTACACAGCCATGGTCTGTGGGCTGCATTGTAGACATAGCTGGGACCATGGAAAATGTGAAAACGACACAAAGAAACAATGAAAGTGATTGGCACAAAGACTGCAACAAGACTCAACAGCACCACTGGCATTTAGTTTGCTTTCAGCTCAAGAGGAGGGGGGAGGCTGCCACATACAAAAGCCTATTGAAAAGGTGTTTGTCCGAAGAACCAGTGCCAAGACTTAGTTAGACTGGGCTCCAGCTGACTTAAAAACCTCAGAAGAGGGGTTACTGAGCTATACTGCACTGATCTACAGAAAGGAGCTCTGCGGGCACTTATTAAAAAGCCACAGCCAGGGCTATGGCTGAGGTTGGACAGAGAAGTTCAGGATAAAAGGAGATTTGTTTAAAGACTTAAAAGGCATCCTGGACAGTCAAAAAATAGTGGCAAGCAGAGATCTGAGCAGACAGAAGAGTCAAAGGATCAAAATTTTAAAAAAAAAAACCACACACAACACCACACAAAATATAGGAGAGGAAGCAGGAGTGGAAACGGAGGCGGGTCACAAGTCAGGTCACAAGCCAGCCTATCGGAATTTCAAAGCCTCAACAAGCTTTGAAAAGCAGCAGTATCCAGCTTTACTTGCTCTAGACAAAAAAGCAAGCTTCCCTTTTCGTTTCAGCTGGGCTGTGCACCGCACAATGCTGTGACACCAGTGGATCACAACAGTTACTGCCTCCGAACCCAGAGGTGACAATGGCAATACCTTGACATCGCTGACAAGAAAGCAGCAAGAACTATGCAGAACTTAGCGAGTCCCAGGAACAACTTACACCTCCCAACTGAAAAACACCTCTCAGAGTAATTCATAGTATCTTAATTGCAAGTTAAATTAACCAGATTTCGTTCTCTGTATCAGAGGAAGGGCTGAGAGTTCCACTTCTTGCTTATAAAAAGCAGCAAGCGTCAGAATCAAAATGTGTTTTAGATCCCTCAGTTGCCATTATACACTATGGAGAGAGTGGAACAAGTACGGAACACGGTGCTCTTGAGTAGATGCTAGAGAGCTGAACTAGAAAAGCAGCACATCAAATACCTCCTTTCAAGTTCTATCTTTCAAAAGGCTGAAATAAAGTATTTGGTAGAAACAAGCACCTGCTCTTCAGTGCGGAGAGCTGAAGACAGAGGACAGCTTCAGGACCTTTGTGGAATGAGTTTATGCAGAAAGACAGGCCATGAACATTGGTCTCCTCCTCCTGAGAGCAGCAAACAAGAATAGCCCTTTTCTCCTCCTCCTGTTTGTGCAGCTGTAGTCTCGCTGGCAAGAGCGGAAGGAGAATGAGCTTGAATCCTGAGGAAAAAAAAGAAAACCAACAAAAACCAGTGAGTTCTTGGGAAAAGCAGCCTATCTCCTAGACTCATGCACTAGGGCTTTTGCTTTCTTCCTAGATTCATGTTCAGACATATCATTAGCATTCCCTGCTCACTCCTTCCTCATCCTCTTTCATCGTTATGTGCCAGTCACAAGTGTAGGGGTTTTTAAAATAATAAACCGAGAAAAATTTGATAGTACAACTGAGAAATACAACAGCCACATACCAGCTACCACAGCACACCTCAGCTGGGGAGAGGATATTAGCTACAAGGTGGACCAAGCCTGTTTTTTGTACAGTTTGGACAGAAATTGTAACTTACTGCCAGTTTTTGTCAACTAGCTCTGTATGTGCTGTTTTGGCAGCCCAGACAGCTCCTCTTTGCTAGAGGCACCCTGCTGAAAGACCGTAACAGCTGTTACCCAGGAACCTACCTGCCATATTTGTTTTCAAATCCAAGGTTTTGTTTTTTTAGGAAAAAAAAAAAAAAAAAGGGCAGGATAAATTCTTTTCCTAAAAGCAAGCGAAAACAATCTTGGGGACACTTTGTGCCAGAACTGTTCAGAGATAACAAACTCAAGCAAGTTGCCCCATCCTGTCCCGGTGGCCTGCCCAGCTGCTGAGGTGAGCATCTCTTGACTCAAGCAGGGACCATTCAGCACCTGGTTTAACCAGCCGAGTACAGACTGGTTTGGTTTTTTTTGGGTTTTTTTGGGTTTTTTTTGTTTTTTTTTTTTTTTTTTTTTTTTTGAGGTTAACACCGTTGACCTTTGGTTACAGATACACAGCAACTTGGTTTTACCATAGAAACACTTCTAGTGTCAGTATTTATTTTACCTTAATATACATTTATACAGGCCATAATAAAAAGGCTATTACACAACAGTTCAGTGAGTTATTACCTAGTTTCAAGAATAATGCATGCAATTACAAAGGAGAGGTAGAAACACCGTATTAAAGACCTAAAAATACAAACATTATATAAACAAACACTTTCAAATTAACTGTTGGAATTTCATACAGATAAATAAGGTAAAAAGTACATTACTCTGTCAAAGTAAAGGAAACACATGGTTATCCGAACACTGAAACAATATTTTGATGTGTAAGCCCTGTACAACTTTGTCAAATAGTTCAGACCACTGTGTTTAAGAGGATTAAAATGATTTTGTCCTGGAGAATGGTTTATTCAAGTATTCAAGCAGTTGAGTAACAAAAAAAAAAAAAGTCCCAAAAATAAAGTACAGGAACCATTTCCAGAGAAGCTGATCTGCCTAAATACTTCGCAAATCACTGTCCTGATGATCTCATGGGATGCTTGAAATGATAATGCCTATAAGGCTAAATGAAGCTTCCCACCTCTCCCCCAAAATGCACACAAAATAATCCTGATTTTTCACACACTGTATGTAGATATTCTACATCAATTTATCAGCATCTCAAACCGCAACATTATTTTCTGGTTTTGCATGGTTCCTTGCAGAACCTTTCAGTTTACAGTATTTATTGTAATACTGCCCAAGAAACAAACTACAGAGAACTGTCATTACACCCCTAGAGACTGCAGGCATTAATGCACATATCGCATGCATAACAAAAGATGCAACCAAATCTATATAAAAAGCAAACAACCAGCAACTCAACATTGCTATTACTGAGAAAGTCCAGAGCAGTAGTTACTCAAGTATTAGACAAATAGGTATAAAATGGAAAGGTTCACATGAATACAAGTTTTTACAGTTTGTTTGAAAGTCTTCTAGAAGCTACATCTGAAATTCTGAAAAGAATTTTATGTACACTGAAATGAAATTCAGCCAAGTCCATTGTGCCTTCTTTCTCTATTTTTTTTTTATATAGTTCTTCAAAAATGAATATACAGTTGCTTTAGTAAATTAGTGCAAAACAAAATATTTTGGAAGAAGATCAAATTGTATCCACATCAGCTGAAAACCCACTGGGGATTTTGCACAGATGGAGCGCGATTTCTTCCATTACCATCTTTCCCCCGTGTCAAAGAGCGCTTTCTCACCATCCCTTCATATGACAAGCTGAGCCATGTTTACAACACGTGAGCTCCGATACAAGCCAGCTTAGCCCCGAAAGCTTCAAACAGCACTTGCACATGGTTAGGGTTTCCCAAACTCACTCGGCCACATTTTACTGACAACTTAAAAATATTTTTCATAAACTTTTGAGGGAATCTTCTGAGGGAAATGTCTTTTTGTACCTGATGCAGAAGGATCCACTCTCTATAAACCTCATGAGGGAAAAAAAAAAAACCACAACAAACCCTGATCATTCAAGTTCAAAGCACACGTACAAGGATCAGTTTGAAATGTGAAGAGAGATTCTTTTAAATTCTGCTGCTAGGAAGAAAAAGGAGCTGCTGGATCAGTAAGGCAAGTGTACTTTTGGAATTTCTCCTCTTTGAATATGCTGCTGTTTCTTTGGTAGTCACCACAGAAATGTAAGAATCATCTTCCACGTGGGGCAGAACAAGGACAACAATTAAGCTGTAGTGAAAAAAGTGCAGTATCACTGATGTGGTCCCTTATGTTCACACCATCTGGTCCTCGGGATATTCCTACTGCTCATATACAGCCACTGTGCTATAGCAAAGTGCGGAAAGTCTTCGCTCGATGCTAGATTTATCTACAAACAGAGAGCGGTAAAAACAGGTGATGACCTCAGTGTTACTTTACAATGCATTAATTCCATGTAATTTTCATAATTTGCATTATTCAACATCAACTTACACTTGTGTACATTTTCTATATCTGCAGGGTCTTGCAGTATTTTAGTCAGTCCTTCCAGCAGCAAGGCTGCTTTGTGGTAGCGATATGTAATATCTTCAGTTTGCTGAAACATCTCATCCAGAGCTGCCGACTGAACCTGGAATCATTCCGGACATTCGGTTACATAAACTGCATTAGGCAAGTAATGAAACAAAAAATTCAAAATGAGAGATATAAAAGGGTCATCAAGAAGCTATTTTTGAGCCTTAATTTAGCTGATCTGTTTTTATAACCGTAACACAACAAAACCAAGTCTGAGAGAATATAGTGCCTGTGCTGTATTAACCACGGATATTCTGCACATAAACGTTATAAAAGCACTTCTTGATCTTTTGTCTTCACGTGTGTTACAACAACATATGAATAAATGCTTGTTCTTATACCTGCATTCTCTTGTGAAGACAAATGAATTGTGCGTGACTACACCATTATCAGGGTTAAGCACACTATTTGCCAGCACCTTTTGTGTGACACCTGTATTAAAATGACTTCCCTTTCATCAAAAAAACAGTTAAGTTTCCTGTATGGTTACTGCATCTGCTCCGTGGCAGACAGAAAAGCTTCCACATGCTTGCTACCATTTTTGCTTTGTATGGACAGGCTGGTTGTCCTTCAAATTGACCTGGTAGATTGATAGAGCTACTTCTGTTGCTTCTATGATTCAGTAAGCCTTAACGGATGAGACTGCGTGGCTTAGGAGTTCACTTCCTAGTGTTTGTGTACCAAATGTGCTGATGTAGGGGAAACGTCCCTGGGGAATAGCATCTGCCAGGAACTTTAGCCACAGTTAAGGCAGGGCAGGGAAGAGAGTGAAAGACTAACAAAAACTACCGTGAACAGAATTCTGGAAACATACAGTCTGTTTTTTGTTACGTAGTAGAGGTATGTGAGAGAAGGAAGAAATTAATCTCAATGTCCTATCATTTAGGTAAAAGGAGTGACTTACCATTTCTACAGCACAGCTGTAGATGAGTTTTTCTGCAGTTACACTGTTGATTTCATCAATGAACCTTTGCTTGTCTGAAAAGAAACGATTCAACTTTTCTGTCAGTTTCTTGCACATGCCGATACAGAATTTGTATCTCTCATTGAGGCTTTTCACAACTGGAAGAAAGGTAAGAAGAAATTAAAAAAAAACCCAAAAACCAACCAGACAACAACATAGCGTAAGTTCAGCTTTTCCCAGCACTAGCAAAGTAATTCTGTTTAAACTTGTGCTTTTAATGTTTATTTAGTCTGCCACTTTTATGAATTAAGTATATATCAAATAATTTCAAGTTAATAACTGCTCATTTTTTAACAGTTTCTAGCTGTAGCTTTGTTTACTATCAGAATTGTGCAATTGTAGATATGTACAATTCTCTTGTACAGAAGAAAACAAACAAATGTTGCAACTTAAGCTTTTTAAGTGATGTATCAGCAAAGAAAATTCACAAGCAAAGCAAATTAGATTATGTTGCATCTACCTTGCTTAACAGCAGTGGATGGGTTCAGTTTTCCCGATTTGACCTGTGCTTTGGCAAGATGCAGAGAAGATGCTAGTAACTGGGCAGCCTTCATGTACAACACCAGCTGCTCTACTTGTCTAGGGAGGGGGGGGAAAAGAAGTAATTATGTATCAAAACACCCTTCTTGAAGACATTCAGGCCACGGGCAGACACCACTTTTTAATCACAACCCTACAAAGGACCCAGCAGCAGCAGAAAAGGAAGACAGATGTTTAAAATGCAACTCCACCCCTCCCTTCCCTCCACAAACACTCTGTCACGGGTTGAAAGTACATCTGCTCATCTAGTAGCTGCAGCAGCAAATACAAACTGCTTTAATGCAGACATTTTCAAAAGGAACACTTATTTGTGGGGGCTGACTGCCTGAGGTCAGTGTCTTACCACAAGCGACTGCATGTACTTTTCTTGCAGCATCATTTCCTATGCCCTGGAATTCTCAGTTGTGAAAAAACAAACAGTTTGCAGGGGCTTTTTTTTGGGTTTTTGTTTTGGTTTGGTTTTTTCCCAGGAAGAAAGCAGGAAGTGGAACTGCCCTTTCCCACCACTCCAAATTTCTCTTTGCTTCTGATTTTGTATTAGGGCTGATTGGTTCCACTGAAAAAAAGTCAAATTTGGACATTCCTTCCCCCTTCCCAACCTTCACCTCAGTGCTACTGCTTCAGCCTGGCCAACAGGAACAGAAGAGGGCTCAGATCTGACAGAAGCTGGTACACAAATTTCCAGACTTAGAAATGCTATACTGCACCTCAACCCTGAACCACTGATGTGGCAGGTCAGTAAACACCTTCCTTTTATTTGTCTGCTAGTAAATGTCCGGCTATCCTTTGCTCTTTCTGATCTGTCCTCAGTTGTTAAACACATATTCCTATAACAGATTCTATACAGTAAAACAATCGCTCCCAATGAAAACAGCATAGTTTGAATACATTTTTGATGCATGCAGTATTCACTAATTCTCTTGATACTATTTGACCGCATACTTACCCCCATTCTTTGCTTAGCTGGCTGATCTGATCAACAACTATGCTCTCTTGGATTTGGTACAGCGATACTGCAGAAGTACACAGGTCTGGGTTTCCTCCTCGTACTGCTGTCAGATCCAGAACACATTCTGTAAATGTCAGCATCATGTTTAGATGACGCAGTGTATCTGTATGTTCTCTCTGTCAGAAGGAAAGACGACAACAATTTGATCATTATAAGCCATAAGGCAGACAAGTACATTTAACACTATTGTTAATAATTTGAGGATTTCTTGGTATGTCAATTCTATGCAGAAATCACACTATAGTACAGCCAGAGCTAGGGACTAAAGAACCAAACAGGACCAAACAGATCAACAAATATTAACTTGTTCTCTCTTCATTAATGATTTCAAGATACTGTAGCTTATACTTAGAGTCTTTCAACAAAGCCAAAGGAATTGGGACATGGAGTTCTGTATTTGTTGAAACCTGAGCAACTAAAAGGAACCACAAGTGGGACATATTACTTGTTATTATATTATCAGCAACCCAAAAGTATGCTCAACACTTGCATGAGAAGCCAGGAGGAACATTTGGCTTTTATTATGTAATAGACTTGATACCTACAACAGAACTGATCTAAAGCTTCATACTTATCTGTTTCACTCCAACTGACGCTTAGATCTAGAATTATATTGTGTTAAAAGGTGGCTGTTGCCAAAGTTTACAATTTAAACTAAACAATTTCAATCGGAGCTACCAACTCACTGCTTCTTGGTGACTAAAACAGATACGACATGCATAGTCTCTGCTAAAAAAAAAATTAGCCTTCAAAACTGATCAAATATATCTTAGTAATACTTATAATCTTTTTATTAGTAATGCAGGTCTAAACACATTTTAAACTCTATCTGTGGGAAGAATACAGTGTACTGTCAAACATTCATGTTATAACATACAGATCCAATAGGGATCCAAATGCCTTCCAGCAAGATGTGAATGAGAAAACAGAACAGCAATCTGCCTTGAGAAATTTACAGTCCAAGGATAGCACTCTGCTGAAAGACCACCCCAATTTGTGTTTTTAAAGTGTCACTCCTCCACACATTTTAAAAAAATATAGGACACTCTTCCCACAAGTAGGATTTAATGTCATCCACTGACTGTGAAGCAGCAGTTAAAAACAATGCCCAGAGGGACATTGCTACTGTCAGCACCCACGTCCAGAGACTTGGCATTAAAACAGAGGCCTCTTTGGAAGGCTCTGGTGAACAAAAGCAGTCATGTTCCTTTGGTTACCTATTCAAATACATGAAATGCCAGGAGTAGCTACCAAAGAGAAATTAGCCACAATTGATACAGAAGTATTTTCAAGATCTTAAAAAGTAATATGTGAGATAGTGAAGAGGAAACTACAAAGTGCACTAAGCAGTCCTGTTTTTACCACGTCTTTGTTTTAGCAGCACTATACATTATAAAACATTAAATTATTTTTTCTATACCTCCATTAAAGTTTCCTCAGGCAATTCAGGAGCTTCAAAAGTGATAAAGCCCTCTAAGCTCGGAGGCGAAGTACCATAAGGCATGTACTTCAGACTTGGAGCTGCCTCGGCTCCCGGAGGAGAAGAACCCATATAAATACCAGGAGGAGAGCCCATATATACACGGCCACTAGTAGAGCAGAGAGACCCTCCAGAACTGTTTGATCCAACTACAAGAAAAATAACACACACATTCAGTCTAATAGGTTGTTCCATCTCGCAGCGCTGGGGCTGTGGATGATAGCAAATGACAAATCAGTAGTCATCACAGATTCACTCTTGGGAGGCTCTCCTCATTGTTCCTTGCATCACTCTGTAGAGAATGCAAAGGCTACACCGTAATGAACAGTGACGATTCATAACACAGATTCTGGGAAATGGCTGACAAGGATTCCAAGGCAGAGAGTCCAACAGTACAGACCAAAGGTTGTGCTATAGTTCATGAAAGCACACTGCTGCAGACTCCTGCTCATCCTGAGCAGATGAAGGCCTTTACCTTGAGATCTTTGCTCTTTGGCAACATAGCCAACACATGCCGAAATGCAGTCAGCTCACACACCTTGTGTGTCGTTTCTGGTACAATGCACAGCAGCAGGAAAAACAGAACCAGAAATCTAACTTTTCCTCTCCACCTTTGTCATAGAGATCTATTATACTCCCTATGGTGGAGTAAAGCTGTGTACACAGGAGGTTACACACTGCTGTATTGTAAATTCATGCCTCTGGCCCTCTCTTTAAGAGAGAAAAGGCAGAAGTTGCCTGATATTAATCTCTACTTTACAGAGCACTCTAACTGTATGGCCTAGGGGACCTACTGCACAAGGCAGTAAGCAGGTTACTGGCCCAAGAAGTGGGCAAGCCTAAATACTGCGTTTGAGGACAGTCCACAGTTGTCAGGAAAGTCTTACCTGAGGTGGTTCTTGTTCTGAGAACCATATGGGTGCAGGTGGGAGGGGTGGCGCTGCTTGGAGGGGACCCAACAGTAAACATGACAGCCCGAGAACTTGCCCCACTTCCCATGGAAGGAGGTGCCATTGCAATTCCACAGGCCCCTGCTGGAGCTGGAAGAGAAAATTTCAGCAAGTTAGTCCCTATTACATATAATCATACCAATAAGTAATTACATGCAGCAAATCTGAGCACTGCAACACAACATGCTTTGATGTAGATCCAAGACTTGGACTAGTTAGAAGATCTGACAGCAAATAAAACAAGCTGAGTGGACAGCCTTGGCGATACACAAAAGAGTCAAGATGCAGACTTCATATATCTTTTTACTTTCAGTCTCTCTCTGCTCTACCCTTGCCTAGAAAAGAGCAACAGAGGCTCTCTCTGAGAGGCTGAGGACAACACCAGTCCTGCAGCAAAAGACACAACAGAAAAATTCTAAAGGCAGACCAGGACAGGACTGGAGGCTAAAGATCAGCCCTGTCTGTAGAACTCCTTCCACCTGCCCAAAACCAAGGTGAGAACTCCTGGTGGCCACTTGTGGCAAGGGACAAGCTGGGGGAGGGAGGAGGAGAAAAATGACCCAGAATTACATAAACTGGCTTTCATATGAAAACAAGGTGGAACTAGGAAATGAAACAGCCACAAATGTTGTATTAAAAATAAAACCAAACAAAAAAAAAACCCCAAACCCCTCCAGACAGTATAGGCAGTTGAGATATTTCTGTGTTTAGCACAGAAATAGATGTTTTCCTGTCTCAGTTATTTTTAAAGCTATGCTAGAGAAATGGAACATATCCCCTCCGAAGATTAAAAAAAAAAACCTTCTGTACTGAGGCTAAAAATTGTCAGAACCAATTATCGAAGTTGGAAGCGGAACTGTATCTAGTTGGCACTCCATAAAAAACCTAGCACATAAAGACAGCTTGGATGTATCAATCTGTTCCTTACCTGTATCCATTGGTCGCTCTGTGTTGAGGCTGTCCGTACTGCCTTGATATAACTGGCCACCAAGGGCAGTCTTTACCTGTTGATCTGATAGCTTCCCAGTACTAACAGATCTAGACAGAAAAATGTATGAATTCACAACAAAGTTCTTCAGTAAGACCTTCCTATCTAACTTGCAATTAAGGCCAACTTTCAGATTCTTGGTATTTATTATAGAGAATTCTTCAAGAAAAATACAGAAAATCTTGAAATCTCACTGTTCATCATGGACCTACTGGAATAGAGCTAACTATAAAAATAAAGAGACCTTTTTCTCTTAAAAATTTATGTTGCAAACTTTGTCATCTAGATTTTCGAACAAAAACTGAACAGGCTTCACAGAGGCAATGAAATTCCATATTCAGATAATCAAAACAAAAGAGAATTAGACAGCAACACAAAGTGCTCCAGGAAGTCCATGCTATATTTATACACAGTACAAAATGTTTCTGTTGTATACACCAAACCTCAGCATCTCCTCACAGCTCACTTTTTGCATGCTCTTCCCCTCCAAGCTGCTGTGCATAACGTACATTCTTCTGCCAGGTTACCTACCCAACTTTACAAGTTATAAATACTACAGTGCCTACCTGCCGAATGTAGTTTTACTGTGCTGTTCTCCTGCCTGCTTTTCACCTCCCTGGGTTGAGTGGAAGTGCGTGAAATCCCTTGGGTCAGTGATGTCTTTAGGCTGCAACTGGGTATCTACCGAGCCTTGGCGATTAGCCAGGGCCAGCAAGTTTGAGGACGCTTGAGTTTTAGGTATTTTGAAAGGAGCAGTTGCCTTTAAGAATCAAGACCAAGAACACACAAAAACCAAGGTTAGATCCCCAAAATATTCTTGGGAATTGTTTCAGGCAGCGTGTTACCGCTTCACGTTTTACTGACAGCAGCAAACTTAACAAACCTTAGTAGGAGAGCCAATGATCGTTGGTAATGGAGTTTTGAACAGCCAGTCTGAACTCCTAGGTGACGATCCCATATGTTTGGTAGGTGATGTTCCCAAGCTACCTGGCCTACTTGGCTGCGGAGAATGACTGTATCCATACCCAGCGTAGGATGGGCATACTGGGTCTGAATGCTGCTTTCTGAGCTTCTGCTTGTTTTGGTAAATATCTGTGAGAGTAGGAGCACTTTGCAACCTCGCTCCCATCAAAAGTGACTGTGGAGACTGAGATGGTGGTATCGGAGAACCTGTGGGGATGAAAAACAATGAAGTAAAATTCTACTTGCAGTGCTTGGAAAACATATCGATGAAGTGCAAAATGCCAGAGGTCAACATTAAACTGAAAGAAGACGGGACTGCAAATATCGTGAGATATGTTTGATCATCAACTCAGTAGATGGCAAGGAGAATGGATTTAGCCTGTTGGCTATTCGGACTAAGGCTACATTACACTGATGAGACGTTTAAGCTGCCAAACAGGCAAGATTTCAGGGTGACAGCTGTACTGGCAGCTGCAGTACCTCTGGCAACCTGCATCAAGACAAATAAAGTGGTTGGGTTCAACAGGAATGGCATAACCAATACTGAAATTTCAAGTGAAGCTGCCAAGACTCTAGGTTGAACAGAGGTTCTTAAGTACTGGAATTATATTCTTGCAAACAAGTGCATGAATGCAACATTGCATGCTAATGATCTGTTTTGTACATAATGACTTCATTTGCAGATAGAAAACTAGCAGCTAAAAAGCAGCAATTTATTCCGATGAAACAGTCTGGGATCATTGCTTTGGGCAGTCATTTACTTTTTAGTCTGTCAGACTGAATCTTTTTCAAAAGCTTACTACATACAAAGGAAGTCCACACTTAAGTACAAGTCCAAAGTTTCTCCCCTAAGGCAAATGGAAATGGAAGAGCTATAAACAGTCATTTAAACAGAGGGCTTTGGGGAAATATCTCATGAACATCTCACCTACTCAAAGGTGCCCTTCCTCTTTCAAAATAAGGAACCTGAAATTTGATGAAATGCTTTCTTCCTTGTGATGTTTTTATGTCTCATGATGAGGAACTGTGCAAAGTTACAAACAGTGCATAACAGTTCAAGCTTTATGGCCACAGCTTTCCAGATAAAATGCCTATCTTTGTAACCTCAAAGAGCCGAGACTGAAGTGACTATTTCACTTACATTTAAAAAAAAAAAAAAAAAGCAAAACTGAAAATGAACCATACTAACTAGGTAGGATTTTTAAGAGCTGGCCAAGACAATCTTCTGAAACAGGCTCTGTTTCATAAATGTATGCTCAAAACAACCATCACAAACTTCTTGCAGTTTGCTCAGTAAAGTGCCCAGCTGTTAAGACACATCTTTCAACCTTCTTAAGCCTATGCTTTTGCTAGTTACATTTCGAATATGAGCTCCTTCATCTTTATTTCATTCCACTCCATTAAACAGTATGTTTTAGAACGGCCCTTCTGCCTGCAGCTCCAGCAGAGGGATCAAGTCTATTTCTCATTAACTTCCCAGCCAAGAATTTTCTTGTTTGAAATCCCTCTGCTTGTCTGACTCATAGCATTGAAAGTCCTCACCTGTTGTTTCAGAAACCAGTCTTAAATCTCACTGGTTACTGTTCTAGTGTCATTGCCACCACAGGGAAGGCTTCTGAATTAGAAGTTTGTCCTCTGCTGCCACTGGCAGCAAGAGCAGCTCAATTAGTTCAGAAGCTACATTACGACAGACATGTCCAGTCCTTAGTAAATCTCAGTACAGATGACCTCACTTCACCCAGAGGCAAAAGACAGCTTCCCATACCCATTTAAATGCTGAGAAACAGACTTGCTGCAATTTGTGGTATTTTACAAATAGAAATACCACTGCAGCCATTTGAAATTAAGAAATAAAGTCACACAGGAAAAGAATGCAGGAAACAGATGAAGAAATGTAACATTAAAAACCCGCACAGCAATAAAAACAGTGCTGTGGTATGTTACAAGTACAAGTCAGTTTAACACTGGCAAAAGGCACTAAACCAACAACCCTACAAAATTCTATCCAAAGAAAAGATGCAACAAGAAAAGCATACACCCTACTTTGCATCCTCTTCACACAAACCTTTTTTTTTTTTAGAGAAGAGACCATTTCAAATCTGAGGATTCACTCATTCTTTGTCTTTTGTTAAGACTGCCAGTGGCATAGCAATTATGAAGGCAATTTTTGAGACACGTCATAAAACTTATTTCATATGGATGAAACCATTCCCAGATATTTGAAATATGGCTACTCCAAGACATGAAGGCTCTATCTCCAGATGATTTTGGGAAGTGTTCAAATAGGGGAAAACCCCACAATGCAGTTTCAACACCATCTTGAAGTAAGTCAAAATAAAGAGTATAACTAGTATTTTAGATAAAGAAGAAATGGCACCCAAAATGTGCGTAGAGCAAAAGAACATGTTGTTGAATTGCATATTCTTGTGCCCAGTCCTTCTGGCACTACAATACCATACCATCTTTAACAGTCACAGAACATCTTCAAGCCCTGTTTCTCCCTGATCTTTTTTTTTTTCCTGCTGGCATGCCATAATAATTTATGACTTGCAGAGTTTACTGAATGCTTAGCAACACTAACATCAGATCCCAGTCGATTTCCTAAGGGAATGACAAAAACCTGCTGCATGCTGTACGCTGGCAGTTCTTCCTCCCTTTTCTAAGGACTGGCATGACAGAGCTGGTCTGTCAAAACCAGATTCTGAGAAGCATGTTACTACCATTCATTCATAATAATCCATCCACTTCCATCCCTGTTTAAAGACAAGCATTATCAGAGTTGCTTTTTCATCTTGAGAAAAAGAAACTTCAGTCACTCTCTATTGTATAGGGAATTAGTTATGGGGAAAGGTGTCTTGATACAGCCACAACTGGTTTAAGTTTCTACAGAAACTCGGTGCACCCAGTGTCTCCTATTAACCCATACTAATGTAGTGTTGACCCTCCTCCCCCTCCTCAAAACACTGCAGAAGCTCTATCAAAATAGTACTGGTTGCATTGTCCAAAGTCACTCACCTGAGAAGTTTCTACTCCTTGATTCATGTCCTTGAAGTTGTCCACAACAACAGTGTCCAAGCTGCTCAGGTATGGTTCCAACTATGCAAACAAAATCAAAATGTGAATTTACACTTTATATTTCACCCACAAATAAAGGTAAAGTAAAATAAAACCTTGTTAGTTTACTTCTGTGAGTCATTTCACAGAAATTATTTCTGCCAATGTGACCTAGTTGGGCAGGTTTTGGTTTAAGAAAATTTCAAGCAAGAATTAGTGTTCTGAATTTACGGTTCCAGATAAACCTTCACTAATTGCTAAGAATTTATGGGCTTACCTAGTGGTGATGGAGAATACGGTCTAGAAGATCCTGTGGATAACCTGCGCCCAACACCCTGTGCAGTGTCAGCTGGTACTGGAGAACAGGAGCCCATCTTCATGAAGCCCATTGGGCTAGTATTTGAGCGTCTCACAACTCCAGCTCTAACAAGGTGAAAAGAGCGGTTACACACACTACAGTAACTGTGGTTCCTTGAGATAAGCTTCAGAATCCCCTAAGGAGTATAATGATCAGTTAAAGAAAATATTGATATTTAAAGAGAAAGCTATGACATTGAAGCTTATTAAGCTAATAGCTTAAACTAAGCTTCCCATACTGAAAACAAGCAAGATTTAACTCCCTTTGTTCACATTGACTTTTCAACTGTCAGTGCCATAATAGGCTGTTAACTGGAGAAAATTAAAACAGATATCTCTTAGTACATGATTCCTAATCTTCAAACAACTTGATCATCAAATTTTGATTTTTACAATCAAGTGAAATGTATTGCTGCAAATGCCCATTTTTATGTCAACAAAGATTATGAGAAAGTTTTCATATTGGGTCTGGTATAAAGGTCAGGTAACTGAAAACAGAATATTTAAGGGAAAGACATTTCCCCAACTGTAGCAACTATTGTAAAATCAGAGATCCTGAAAAAAATGCAAGGAACCATGGGTTTTGTTTTTGTAAAGATCTCCAGAGTTCTGAGTAGTCTGTTCCTGAGTCTTTGACCTTCACCATCCTGATCCTGTAGACCACAAGGCAGAGAATAAGTCTGGCACACTAGAGCTTTGTAATAAGACAAGCTGGTTAACTAGCATGCCAAAAATTGTTTCCTTGATATTTTACAGAACAATGCATCCATCTCATCACTACATGTGTGAAAACAAAACATAACTTATTACTGATTTTCTAGGTTATGATGTAATGCCATATAATACACAAAGAGGAATAAAAAAGCAAGACTTCATCTTTTTACCTTCTTGTGTTGCATTTGAGTGAAAGAACAAGCTCATTTTGTTTTTTGTGAAAAATTTCAAGTGCCCATCCAACAATCTTGAGATTGTGAAGGACTATTATTCATTATCATTAAAATGTCTCTTTAGTATGTTTTTGTGCAGAGGAAAAAATTACATCAGCAAGAAAGCACAGACATCTGTCAGGGTACAGACACAAACTAGAACCAAGAAAAAGGAGTTAAAAACACCCACACTCACCTTGGTGATCCGTGGGGGTTTGATACGGGGCTGGCAGTAGATGAGAGGTTCTGTTCTATGCGCTGGTAATTCCGTAGCTGAGTGGGAACTGGGATAGGTGCCGTTTCGCTGCGGGGGGATACCGAAGGCTGACAATGCCTGAGGTTGGAAGGTATGGAGACTGGAGATGAATATAGATAGACAGATCTCTCTCTGAATTGTACCATTGCTGAAATTTCAAGAAAATCTAGGGAACAGGCAAATAAGCTGCTTCTGTACTCCCTGCATGCAGTATGACCTTAGCTTGTCCTAATCTAGCTCTAACATTTCACAGAGGGAGATCAGGAACTGTTCGTTACCACCTACCTTTCTTATACTGGCTGGTATCAGATCGAGCTGAGCGCACAGTACTAGGTGAAGCACTTCGTCATGCATCACAGCAATCTACAGATCCCTCTGACTTCCTGCCAATCAGCCCGCTCTGTTTACCACGCTTCAAAATAGCGTTCTAGGAAAACCCACTGCGCTAAGAACAGGAAGTTCAGCAGCAGGGCTGGAATGTGTACAAAAGCCACCAAAACACAGTCAGAGATATCCCAAGAGACACCGTGAACTTGCAAAAGGAAAACATGTTACGTAACCAACCCTTGACAAAATGACCAAAACCACACACCTGAACATTAATCCACAGACTTAAACTGCAGATTAGCATTACCCAAGTTCAGCTGAAGTGTCAGTGACCTGGCTTACCTCAGTGTACCATCTGATAAGGGAATCAAACCACTGCCACGTAATCAGTTACCAACACTTTTAAAGGAAGACAGAATTCAGTGGAAAGAATTTCAAATTAATGGGCTTTTTGGAAGATAATCAGTTTAGTGTCGGGTCCTTTATTGACCACCTCTTCAGCAAAAGATTAGAAATTCTTAGAGGAAATGTGAAAAAAGTTCTACCACGAGCTCTAGAAAATAAGCAGTTACAGCAGTTGCTGAACAGCTACTGCTGAACAGAAATCTGGGTTTCTGACTGCATTTGTCCTATTCTCTTTGCTACCTCTGAGAATGAAATACTACTTCCTAATATGCATAGAGCTTCTTTAGCAAAAGAGAAGTTTGTCCTTTTATCACCACCCAGTTTCTAGATATCACTGGGTAATTTGAGAGTCAGCTGTGAGCACACAGTTGGTGGAAGGCCTGAAAGCTTCCACGGAAGGAGAAGGTCTCACAAGTGGAAACCACACAAAGGCAGCGGGTAGCCCGCTACGACTAACAGAACATGCTGAGGTAACACTCCCTAGGCCCGACCTCCGGGAGAGGGGAAGCAGATGTTATTTAAACTGTGGCAGTGACACTGAGGAGGCCGTGAAGGCACTTCAACATTTAAAGTACTCAGCATGGAAAATGCCTTCCCCTGCTCTCACAGAGCCTTGCAGGTAGATCCAAGCAAACCCTGCAAGCCATGAGCTAACCGGAGGCAGCAATGCTGTGTTAGTGTGGTGGAGAGGCATGGTTCAGTACTTGGCCGTCCATCAGGGCTCCCCAGCCCAGGCCCAAAGCTAAGCTCTGGTTAGCCATCCTCAAGTCTGATGTGGTCTGTTACTGGTTAGAGAAAATGCAATACAGATGTGTGCAGAGTTGCATGCAAATCTTGTTTCTGTGAGATCCAGAGAATAAAATTAGCAATTAACCAACCACAGGAGAGTGAACCGCCTCTACCTATCCTGCTCATTCTGGCTGGAGCCTGAGAAGTGTTACAGCTTCTTTTACTTGACATAAAGCAGTGTAACTATGGGCAAAATTCAGTCAGTCTGATCAGCTAATCAGAAAAATTCACTGTTTCACAGGGCATAACATCTTGTAAAAAAAATAAAATAAAAATAATTTAAAAAATCACACACTATGAAAGAACATTCTCGGGAAATAAAAAACCAAAACCCCAAATCAGCATCTTACAGCATATCAGTCACACACTCTGCTTCCTTCAGACCAAGCAGCCAGTTAGTTATCAAATTTACTCAACCAATAATTAAATCAAACTATTATAGTACAAACACTGAAAGTGTGAACAGCAGGCACCTGTTCCTAATCACATGACCATTTAGCTCTTAACTTAGTAATGTAGAGATAACTGGCATATTTTCATAAAATCTGTAACTCTAAAAACTGTGATGCCTGACACAATTTAAAATAGGAAATTACAATGTATTTATAATATGTTGTACACTGCCAGTCCAGAGCAAATGGATCTTTACAGACAAACCGTCCCCATTATCTGCCCTTAAACATAAAACATAAGACTAAAGCTGTATTGATAGCCCATGTCAGCAGATTTCACAAACTGCACAAAGATCAGCACAAAGTAGCAAACTTTTCTTGTGACAAGCATTTCTAAACAAATAATGCTGACTTGCAGCCCTGTAGTACTAGCCTAAGCCAAAAATACACCCAACCTAATAGCTTTATTCCCCATTTAGCCACTCATCCTCTTTCTATTTGTACTGAAAACATTATGAAATTCATTACTTGGTCAAACAACAAATCTAATCCTCCTGTTCAGATATTACATGAGTAGTTAAACAGCATGATTAAGCTTTACATTTTCCAATATAATACAGGAAAGATTTCAGGCACCACTGATCAATATCAGTTCTATTTCAAACTAGCAAAAACTTTGTCTACAGCCATGTGGAAGAAAGAGGACTTACTAACAGTCCTGCTGCTGGAAAAGCTGCAATACATGTTTAGCTCTGTCATGTGGGTTCTTTGGTATCTTGTGAGATAGAAACACGAAATTCACAGTAATCACTTGCACAGAAGCCACACCCAGTTACCAAACACAAGACAATCCAGCCACGAGACACAAAACCCTAGCAATCTGGGCTTTGTAAGTTCCTCTTCCCTCACAACTACTTCTTAAAGCATATAGTGCACTCAACATCTATCTTGACTCACTAAATGAAGACTGTGCTGCGCTTCATAACACCAAAAAGGACAAGTCAGCTGTGTCTCTGAAGTTTCTCCTTTCAAACAGCTCAAAATTTAAACAGGCAAAAGAATGATATCTTTCCTTAGGGAAATCTTTTGGGGATGCATAACAGCCAGAAGTTAGCTATGCAACCATCATCCATTGGAATGCATTAAATGTAGAGAGCCTGGAAAAAACAGGTCTAGCTTCTATTTCAATTCAGTTTCCAGTAGTCATCCACAATTAAAAAAAACAAAACAAAACAAAAACAAAAACAAAAAAAACCCCAAACCATATAAGCAGCAGAGAACCTTTTTAAAAGAGAGGAAATACTAAGCCTACATCATGCACCTGTTAGCTGTACCAGAAGCAGTACTTCGAGAAGAGGCTGAGGATGGTTTCTGTACAGTTCCTGAGCTTCCAGAAATAGTTAATGGCGACTGCCTGTGCAAACAAAAAACACTGTCAAAAGACAGGTCTTCACATCAGAGAAACTATCTACTTTGCAGCAAAGCTCTGACTGCAGGCTGTTTACATATTCATATTAAATTCAACTTGCCATATTAATCTTTAAGAAAGTCCACACACAGCTATGTACACCCATCCCTGCCAAAAACCCAGCAACCCCTTCTACAGCTGCAGTATCAATTTTAGAACATGAGACTTCTTTTGGATAAAGCTCAGCACACCTACCCTCCACACATCAAGAACTCGCTTGAAGCCCGCCTGCCAGCTGCTCCCAATGGCATATCATCTACAGTAAGCAAAAGAACATGTTGAAAACCCACATCATGAAGCAGAATCTTAAAGAATCTCCAATATTACTGGTGTAGAAATAACCACTTCTGACAAACTTCTGTGGACATGTAAAAGTTTTCCACAAACTGTTTTGTGTATGAAAATACCTCAACTGTGACCTACAACAAAAATAGAACTGGGGAAGGCAGTTCTTTAACAAGTTTTTGTTGGGTTTTTTTGGTTTTGTTTTTTTTTTTTTTTTTTTTTTTTTTTGCTATAATAATTATAATAATTTTGAAATAAAATATATTGTTTAAGAGTACAAGGTATCAGCATTGGGAAATTTATAACAACGAGTGACAGACACCTTTCAGGCATCAAGGCACTAATTTAGTCAAATATTTAACATGAGTTGGTGGCACTGTATAGAAATCAGCTGACTAGCTTCCCAGTGGCAATTCAGGTTTGGAAGATGTCGTAAAACAGCCATCGTGCTACATGCAAGTCTTTCTACCGTATAAGCCCAGTCTGATGCCTTACCTTTTGTGTTAAGCATCTTTTTATGTTTTTACCTGCACTTGTTCATTATCTAAAGCTCTACAGCATGGACTATAGACGTTCAGTTAGTCTAGAGGTAACAATGTGCCTGCCTCCCCTGAGAGAATCCTTGGGCTTTTTATCAGCCGTTGTTTACAACTGACTCATTTCTTCCACTGCCAAACCCCAATATTTTCCATTACTTTAAATCACCTTGATTCTGTAACATATCTGGCTACTCAATTGAAAGTGAAAATGTCCCAGATGGACATGCAGGTATACCAGTCAGTCTCCCTTCAAACTAAAGAAATTAGTTTCAATGTGAATTGAGACACATTTAGAGAAAGAAGAGCCAAAGAATAACAGGACATAAAGGTATGTTACAAGTGGAAATTGTTTTAAAGTGTAAAAATAAGGAAGGTTCTTACATGAGTGGTCTGAAGAGATGTTGTGTGGGACAAGAACAAAGTCATCTGTGTCACAAGAGGAGTTCTTGCTACTGGTACTGGCAGAGTCTTTAGAGACCTGAAGATAGTTAGGAGGACCCAATGGAGGGGAAGACAAATTTTCTTCTTGAATATGCTGCATGTCTGGCAGAGACTGGAGGGGGGTGGAAAAAGAAAGTAAAAAGAACACTGTAAATCTAGTGATTCAGAATGTAGAAGTGCAGTTTTAACTATGAAGCTTCTAAAGTAAGAATCATCACTAGCTTTGACAAAAAAAAAAAATATAAATCTTGGGCCATCTTTTGTTTCTTAAGTATTTAGAAATATAAAATGTATTTAAATTTGGAAACTTCAAATACTGGATAACCCTGTAGCGTCAATTTAGACAGTTCTATATTAAATACGCTGTGAATTTAAACAATTGCAATTTATTCAATCATTCCTGATGATACAGATGCACCTCTTCCAAATACCACATAAAACTGAAGTCACCAGTTCATATCAGTACAAGGGGCCTTAGCCAAAAAGGCCAATTCAAAAATTAATCTGCAACATTCATTATGTTGCAAACCGTATCAGCATATCTCAAGATTTGCTACTCTAGCATCTGATGTGTATAGGTATATTTTTCTTTAACAAAAAAGAACAACAAAAAACCCCACGAAGTACAACACAAGGAGCAAGAGAAAACCAAAATGTTAATGCCATTCTTCTAGCAAAAGACAGGGGTATTCCTTGCTCTGTTGCTCTTAAACATGACAGTTTACACTGTTCAAGAATTGAAAGATCTAAAATTCAATAACTCTTGGCTAAACATTACAGAAAATATTTTCTAGAGATTGTTCTGTAAAACAGAGAACTTACTGGAGGAGAAGCAAAACGGCATGAAGGAGAGCTGCCACAGGAACTGCCAGAGACTGAGCCTGCATATGTGGGCACTGGTACAGGACAAGCTAGAAGAGGAAAACCCAGGGTGGGGAAAAAAAATGGGACAAAATTTCAAACTAACTCATTTCCTCACTGCTTTTCATTCATAAACTCTTATACAACTTATGAGCATAGCACATCCTTAAACACACAAGGGTATTTAAGTTCAGGGGAAATGTCAAAGGAACTAGTAAATAAGTATCACATTTCAGTCTAGCATAATACAAAAAAGGATTCAACACTTAGCCTCACAATAGAGCACAAGTCAGACTCGGGAAAATGTCTCATAAACACTTAGTGCGATATTTGGCAGATCTTTCTCCATTCCAGCCCCCAACATTGATCATTTACACAAATAAGTGGAAAAAAAAGCTACTTACACTTTTTGACTGTTGAAATATGATCCAGGAAAGGGTGGTTGAAAAATGCTTCTATAGAACAAGAAACAACCACGGTGAGTAAATGTACAAATGACACAGATTTTACAGACTATATTGCAGACGGTGATAAATGGTTGCCTTCCCAGAATCAGTATTTTAGAGCCATGGGGTGAAGAGCTTATAAAAGATTAAGCATCCTATGCTATATGTTGCTATAGCATTTGGAAAGGAAACAAAAATCAATTTATTAACTTCAAACAACAGCCAGCAAGGCAAATCAGACTGAATTACTGGAGGACATTTTATGACTGCCCTTAAGGATCATGTACACAAGCATCGTCCTCATGAAATTATGTTCTCTATGTTCAATGTGGTACTAATTCAGTTTTAATTTGCTCTTCAAAATGATGCGCATCTCTCACATCAAACACAAAGTATTTTCAATCCTGCCTTTCCCAAGGACTGATGCTTATTTTTGAACCCATTAATGCTACTCCTTAGGTGGCTGAAAAATCACAGCACAGAGCAGCAGCCATTCTCCTTCCCACTTCCCTACAGCAGAACACGACCTGTGCAGATGGTTCACAGTTCAAAACAGAATTAAACACAATTTCTTGAACGATTTCCTCAGTTAACTTGTTACTGTCACAATAGAAACATTTTGCTTTTCTTGGAAATGGCTATGCTGAGATGCATTTAATTGACTTAGCATAACAAGTTGGCTAACAGTTTACATGGGAAGTTTTATTCTACAAGAAGCGACCATCAGCTAGTTAGGGGAAATTGAGGGTTGGTAGAAGCTAGCTGCTGAGCTTTGTGAACTTTAATGTTCTAACAGTTGAGGAAAAACAGTGCCATTCATCAGACCTAAGCAAATAACAAGGAAAAAAATAAAAGAAAGAATCTGAGGCCTGCAGTATCTCCTCTTCCTTCAACAATGCTTTCTTCCACGACCAGATAAGGAAGGGAGGCTAGCAGCAAGCTATAACGCAAGAACAATGTAATGATTAACTTTAACACGAGGATCAGGTGTTCTTGAGCTTTTGTACAACACCTGCTGTTCTACTTTATATTGCTGGAAGATCAACAAGATTTCCAACACTATTTTTACTTCAACAACAGGCAAGTGGGCTCAGTTATACACTCTTCCTTTGCTAAGCACATTCCAGAGCACCCCTCTGAGGCCCTTTAAGTGGCTCAGCCAAGGAAAACATGACTTTCATCACCACCATTTTGCTTTCTATTTTTCTTTCTAAGCGCAAATGTGTTCTCCCACTACCATAAATGATACAGTGAATTTACCATGTTTGAAGAAACTGTAGGGATCAGCACACCCAGCATGCAAAGTGGAATCAATTACTCAAAGTCCATGTTTGTAATGTGTTAATTCTTCTACACATAAAGATTTCATAAATCAGCTTTTAAATACTGTCACTATTACCTGGGACATCTTACCCAATTATCATGAGTTTCTTCTGTATCTGACTTCTACTTAAGCTTTTACATACAGCAGTTAAATCAAGTTATTTCAGCCACGTCTACACTCAAAAATCCATGCCTGGTTCTCAGAAGAGCAACACCTTAATTATGCCAGTACTGATGGATGTTTTAAATTCCAAGTTATTAAAATAAAAGTTTGATATTTCTTGGAGCACAACATAGCAGGAATTGAAAAGGAAAAAAAAAAGTGTGGCTAGGAGTCTTGAGCTTCACATAAAGAACTAAATCGCCGTTTGAATCCTCCTCTCTCCACAGCCTAACAAATATAGTCCTCTTATCACAAATACACAAGGACCACATGTGATGAATGAGTCAATTTGTGTACTTCAGTACTGCATCATAACCAAGCTTGCATGCATAACTAAAGAGCAATGGTGAAGTTTCATAAGCAGAAAAAAACCTGAGCATGTCTGACTTCTGGTTGCAACTCATGCTAGGATCTCAGCATCACAACAGCTGATAGCTTATGGGGAAGAAAGAACTGGGTCTTATCTACAGAGAGCCTGAAGAGACTTTAAGGTTTAGGCTCTTTCCCGCCATTCCATAGATGAAACTTGATGAGTCACCCACCTATCATGCTGCTAAAACAAATCCCAGTATAAAGCACACTGCTATTGATATAAAATAACAATAATGAAAAAGATAATTGTATTTAGCTAAGTTAGCCTTAATTAACTAAAAGTTTAAGATTAACATTTTCGGGGAGCTATGATAAAACTGCAGTAACAAATAGTGCTATAAAATGTAAACAACTAGTGTGAATAATATGACATACAAGATGCAGCTAAAAACTAATCAAGATTTAAATTTTCAGTGGTGGTCTTTTAAAAATGCTGCTTGAGTTTGCATTTTAAGAAAGAAAAAAAAAGAAAAAAGAAAAAGCATTACTACTTTGGCAGTAACAGTTAACCAAAAACCCAGCAATAAAAAGGCTTTTTGAGACTGAAGTGAGTAACAGACAATCCAGCCAGCACAAAGCACACACAAATCTAAACTCTACTCCTGACTAATTTTGAAGAGGCAACAGTTGTAGCCGTTCAGAATGATTCAATAGTACTGTTTTGAGGCCTTGAAATCTTAAGAAGTTAGAACAATGTTCTGCAACCAAAGATCTCCAGCTAAAAGAAAAAGAGTCAAACGCAGCAGTAAACTGGAGCCAGACGAGTTCACTTTTGTTAAGGGGGTATCCGTCTAGTTTGTACTAGGTTTAACTTCCCAACTAATTCAAAGTGCAGTCCTAAACAGACAGTGCAGTAATCTAATGGTATGTGAACTTCAGTCACTGCAGACTTTAAAAATTTTAAAATTTTAGGACTTGATGAAATACAAAGATACAACTGTTATTTCTACTGCTTTTGGGCTTAAAAAAACGCAGTGAAAATATTTCACTAAAATAAGTCTCTACAGCTAGCAATATCTAAGCGCATCACTAGGAACTCATCTGTGCAAATATAAACAATTTTGATGTAACATCGCATCTCTCATTGCCCTCAGGTATACATATATATAGAGAGCTTTCAAGGTCAAATCAAACGTACATAGCTTGTACCCCTATTAATACCGTTATATTTGCAGTCTGCAAGAGAAATCAACACGGAGGAAACCATTTAAAGCAACTTTGCTTCCAAAGTGGGTTCTTCCCAGTACTTTGTCACATTTCTGCAACCAACACCGCATGGAGATCAGAGATGCCTGATCCCAGTCTGACATGAAATTTAAGGCACGTCAGTTAACACTGTGGGGGAAAAAAAAGGCCACAATTGAAAGAATTAAAATAATTTATGTTTCACTACTCAACAACAAAGTCATAATTTATGTGTATCATTTAATACTGACTGACAGGAGTTACCTAATTATTTCTTTTGGCTACTCTGCCTCCTTTATGATAACCGAGAAGCAAAAAATACTTCACTTTTCATGTAATTGGCTGTAGACAAAAGGTCAAGACAGTTATTCTGGTCACATGAATACAACTAAAGTCAAGACAGCAAAAGGGAAAGTTACATACCAAAGTCCATTCTGTCTTTTTGGTTTCTCTGAAGCAAACCCAGCAGCAGGTCAGCCAGATAAGCTGATGTTTCCCTAGGAATACTGCACACAAGAGGATGTAAAACGTGCATTAAATTTCATGCATGCATTCTGCCATGTCTTCACTATACATGCTCTGTAGCCTTAGTACAGAACACTTTAAACTCAGCAAGGCACAATGAAGGCAAGATGCAACAGGAGTCACTGGGATCATACTATGTCCTGGTCAAGACAGCAACATCAAGTATTTTTTATGCATTCCCAAAGATTAAAAAGTGTTCAATCAACAAATGTAAGTGACAGGAAAGGCCATGGTGACATACCTAGGAATCAAATTCCTGTTCTTTTCATAAAACATTCTCAAATCTTGAGGACTATTGGCCTGTCAAATAAAAATATACATTAATTAAAGCTCAGTTTAATGGAGAAAATAGCTTTCATACCTATGCACACATACACAAAAAGGAGGCTTTTGCATATGGGCATTAAAGGAGAAAACCCCAAGCAGAGCAGTGACTTCAGTACTGAGTATCCTTCTATATTTCCTCTGGACTGAACACACTGATCTCATAGACTAAGTATGAGCAACTTCTCCCCGGTATCCTCAAGCGATTTGGCCTTTGAAGCATCGACACCGCACTCGGACATCACTACTTACTTCTGTTTTCATGACTAGAAGGAAAGCCCTAGGAATTTCCATGAGACCAAAAAGAGGGAAAAGGAAATACAGTGTTACCTGAAAAGGTGGTTTTCCAACAAGACATTGATAAATCACAGTTCCTATGCTCCACAGGTCTGCTTTTGCATCATAGTGTTGAGACATAATCACTTCGGGGGCCTGGAAAGAAGAAGAAACTCTCAGAAGGGAAAAAAAAAAAAAAAGCAAAGCCACAGCAAGAGGAATTCTACAGTTCTTCTGTCAGAGCAGTATTAACAGAGACCACTTTATTGTAAAGAGTAAATATTTTAAGACAAAATTAACATTTCAAACTGCATCACATGACTTGAAAGGTAACAGTTATATCACACTATCTAATATGAAAGCTGAGAAATGTTGATGTTCTAAAGAAAGCAAGCTAGCGATTGGCATGTATGGGAATAAGAGGTAAGCATTATTTACTTGGTTTATGCAGTCCTCCTGGTGGATAAATAACCAAGCATTTCATAAGGAATATCATTATCACCATTTTGCATATACAAAAACAAGACAAGGGAAAGCAATGACCATACAGCACGGTAGCGGTAGTGCCGAAGTCAGACAGTTCAGTGCTCAGTTGACTACCACACTACTTAGTAAAAATTAATGGCAATTAACTCCAAATTGTTTTTTTTTTTAAAAAAAAACAAATAAACCAAACCCCACATGTGAGATAATACATTAAATAACTACAGTGAAAACATCAAGTAGTTTTTTTAACTACTAGTGTAGTGTAAAGCTCTTCTAGCCTGCATTTGACCACTTTTTATTTTCTTAGAAAGTGGGAAGGAGATAATGCCCTAATTCAGAAAAAAAAAAAAAAAGTATGTAAGTGAGAATGAAACTACCCTGCTAAAGAATTAATGCTAAAACGTATTGCCTTTTAATTCTCTAAGACTTTTCCTCCCCGCGGCGCTAAAAAATGTTCAACGTCTCTAATTTTAACAGTTGCGATCTCCAAATCATATGAAAAAAAGGAGCTAGTAAAACTGTGGAAAGGTAGTCTGCATGATGCCCCTAATACTTCTGAAGCAACATTAGGCATTTGCCAATCTGCAAGCAGTAAATTATTTTGTTCTGTTAGGAGAATGTTTGAGATAAGCAACATAATCTGGAATACACTGTCACTTACCATATACATAGGGGAACCACACAGAGTTGCAGCCATCATGTTGCTATGCAGATAACGAGCAAAACCAAAGTCAGCTATGTAAAGAAACACATTCGTCAATGAAAAGAAAGATAATTTTCAAATTTTTAAAGTCTAGAAGTGATCTGTCTCTTATTGGCACCTGCTACAATTACCAGTTAGAGAGAAAAAGACAGGTATAATATATAGCCAACTACACGGAATAGTAAAATCTATGTTACATTGAAAGCATAATGTATTATCTTCTAAATAGCAAGCCAAGAAACAGTGGTGGCATCATTTGCACAAACTGCTGCTCAGCCATCTCCCCAGCTGCAGAGCATGCTGTCTGGCGTCAGCAGGAAAGGATTAAAATCAGTGGCTAAATATAAATGGTTCATTAAGAATGATGAATATATAATCTGCTTCAGTGAAATCGCATCAGGTAGAAGTTTAAGAAACCAAGTTTCAGATGCCCAAATTTTCCATATAGGCAAAAGCATCTGAAACTATCAAGTAAGGATAGCAAGAGAAGTTCTGTCTCCTCTGTGCTACTCAGAGAGGATGGAGTAAGTTGGAACAGATCTCAGATTTTGGTTGAACAAAAGGATAGAAAAGAAACTTGTTAAAAACAAGGTATTTTTAAATGGACACTTAACAGACAACAACGAGAGATTAAAACTCCTGAAGTGTCCTCTGAAGAGGAGTTTGGTAGCATCCTGAACAGTTGACATCTCTCCCCAGTAAAATGCCAAACCTCTTTCTGCCAGAAATAGGTCATAACCTACATTTCTAAACTTCTCAAATAACCCTTAGGAGGGTCTACCACAAAAAAAACCCAGCTGGAACTGCGACTGGAGTCTCGCATGCACACAGTTTTGAAATGGGCTAACAGCTACTCGAAGTTCCAAAGGTTACAGATTTATGTCTGATTAAAATAGTTTACTACTAGAAACATCAGCTAAATAGGTTTCTTTTCCTGCAGATTTAATCAAAAAGGTCTTTATGACTCAAGCTTTTTTTATACTGGGAATCTGCATTACAGCATAAAGCTCATTGTTCTAGACTTACTGATTTGCACCTATTTAATACACACCATATCCGGTACACCCTCTGTGCTTTAACTACAAAGACACTTCTGAGTAGGGAAACAAACCAACAGTGATAATTTACCTTTAGATCAGAAAAAAGCATATTTACCTATTTTGATGCGTATGCCACTGACACTTGACTTCCTACGACTGGCGTAGGACAACAAAATATTCTGTGGTTTAAGATCCCTATGAATGATTCCTTTACTGTGCAGAATACGCATAGCTGCTGCGATCTGCTGGAGGAACACTCGGATGGTATCTTCACTAAGAGTTCCTTTAGCTGAAAATAACATACGCATTAGCAGATGAGAAAATAAATATCATTATCTTTCGGCAAAAAGCAATAAACTTCACAGTGATCAACTGTGAAAACCATGGAGACAACCAAATCAGTGAATTACATTCAGAATAATCCAATCTCCAGTATTCTTCTACAAGTGTACATACTCTCAACATATACATCTCCAGAGTTTTACACTAACTATAGTACTCTGAAGTAGCTGTTTTTACAGTAGCTTATTTAACTTGGTAGCATAATAATTGTAAAACTTCTCAATCACCATTAAATCCTAAACTCGCTAAAAAGGCAAAGGAGCCAAGAAAATAAAAGAACTTCAGAGTTTAGAACATTAAACGTATCTACAATCATGTTACATCCTGAAGTTGTAAAACCTGTTCTTTAAGCAAATTATTATGGGGATGCAGATAACCACTCTGCTCAAAAATTTCATCCATGATAAGATTTATTTTGAAGGGAAAAAATAAGATGTACTTCTGAAAGTCTCTTCAGAAGGCATTATCTCATTCTGCAGTCTGAAGAAGTACTGCACACATGAGCTGGATTATACTGTATGAGTCTTTCCAAGGATTTTAATGGGAAGTGAATTTGGCTTTCAGTTACCATAACAATAGCTGTTCACAAAAAGATTCCTTCAACATACTGAGATACAAAGGCAAGCAGAAGAATATTTTCATCAAGAAAATATGAAGATTAACATCTCTGCCTAAAATTCTGTTTGTAATAAGAAACCATTTGTCATGATTCTGTAACTTCTGTCTTCACTTTGGGCAGAGCCATGTTGAAGGGTAAAATCTCTCCTAAGTCAAAACAGCCTCTTTGGAAAAAGCGTTATTTTATAAGTGATTCAGTACTTTTAAGTTCACATCTTGGAAAAGAAAGCAGGTGAAATCAAAACAGTGGGAGCAGCCCCCAAAATATGACTTTAGAAATAGAAAACCACACATTTTTCAGCATGCTACTTATGGTTAGCTACATCTTCTCCCTCATTTACAAATAAGGGAATGTTACATTCAACTGTTTCGAAAGCAGTGGCAAAAATAATTTTCTGCCTGTGCATTATTTTAGTCACCTTCATTGCTACTTTGTGGCTTTTATTTTCAATTATGAGTGGCATTTAAAAACACTTGGAAATATTTTTTAAACAAATACAAAACCTTATGCCTTCCTGCAGCTTCAAAATTTAGTTTTCAAGTTCCCAGGATTGCATACAAACACACAACAAACAGTACTCTGCTGCTGACCTTGACTGGAGGCAGAATACAACACTAAACAGATTCTTGGTGAATTCAATTACTCTCATAAACAGCGTCCCCTAAAATCACACCAGGGTGAACACGCGTTGTGGAATTACAGACATTCCATGAACAGAAAAATATTTAAACCACAAGCAAAAAAAAAATCTCAGAGAAACACCAGTGGATTACAGAATACAAACATGTAACGCAATAGCTTCTTAACAGGGAAATACAGTAATCAATTACCTTGTAAGTAATCTGCCAAATCCCCACCATTGCAGTACTGTTGAAAAGAAAGGTTTTTATTCAAAACACAAGCACTGAAATACTTGCTATATAATATTTACTTTGTAATCTTTTCACGAAAATTAGAAGATCCTTTCCAGCTGTTTGTCTTAAATTGTTTTGTCAATTATTTGTAATTAAAAATTTGAGGTGTAACACTTCGTCAATACTTGCAGTATCATAAAATGAAACTGAATAATTTATGGAACAAACACTGCTGATAAATTTAGTAGTGCATAGGAAAGCAATAATCTAGTTTTCAGGATTGCTTTAACAAGCCATGGTTATTTTGCAGCTGTGCAAAGAAGGAGTTTTGTCTAAAAATCATTTTTAAAATCAGCCAGAAACATATATGTTAACACATACCTCCATTACCAAAAAGACAGAATTGGGCATTTCCTAAAAGAGAAGGAGAACAAATCTCATTTAAGAATGTGACAAGGCAAAGCCTTCAGTACCTGCATTAACCAAGTGTAACATGAGATTTTTCAAGCAACTGAGACACCTTAAAGTCACTGTTTTAGAGGGTAGCAAATACGTACATTCCCCACCATTAAATATTTCACATTTTCAAAAGCTTTAGCACATGTAAAAAAAATCACCTGGCAATATCCTGAAGACTAAAGCTATCATTTGAAAGAGCATCATCTAGTAAGTAACATCAGTTTCCACTGTATGTTGGCAAGACAATTTGGCTATGACAACTAGTTTCCTAAGGAGGAATTCTGAAGCTATGTTCCCCGCTTCTGGGTAAAACAAGCTTTGGTTCTGCCACCTGACAAGCCGAAGGTCAGTCAGAAATCACAGAGCAGTTAACTGTCTGGAATAAACTGATTCCCAAATGCTATTTTGTAGGATAATTAATTCAGGAATCATGCATATTTCTGTAAAATATCTCCCTCAGCGAGTCCCTGGCAGAAGCATGTCCCTGCCACGGACCTAAATGCCTTACCGCAACGGTGTGATTTGGTATGGCAGTTCTATTGAGATTTCCCAAGGCGCTGACCTCCTTTGACCTATTTGCAACCTAAATTCCCTCTCTTGTAACTGGCCAAGAGTTACTGAAAGATCGATTAGCTAACTTCTGCTGTAAATTATCTATACACTCCACAAAAATGTCCGTGCTTAAACACAACTGTAACAAGAACATTCATCTTTTTTACAAATACTTATTTTGTGTGAGGGAAGAAAGAGTCTACCTGTCTATGCCAATAATCAATATTGTTTTCCACAAAGTCTCCTGCATAAAATAGTTTTGTTGTGCCTACAAACTTGAAGACACTCGGAGATCTTTTATAAAGTAAAAGCAATTTTTCCCTCTGAGCTGACTGAATAAGACTGGAAGGAAAGAACACAAAGAGAACTAGAAGGAAACATAAGGCAAGTATACAATAAACAGGATGATGTTTTTAGTTACATAGTGTGTTACCTCCCTTTCACTTTAAAAATAAACTTAAATGAAGGTTGACAGTTTGTGGGAAAACATGGTTTTAAGACAGTTGAAAGAAAAGAGCGAGATGGCATACCAGACAAGGCCAGGCATATGCCCCAGTTGGAAGTGGAACTGTAGACGGTCTGACTGTATTCTGCTAATTAGTGTCAAAAAAAAAAAAAAAAAAAAAAAACCAAAGCCAAAAGGGACACTGCGTGGCCAAACAAAAGCTGTGACCTTAGCCACCTTTCTCAGTGCTTGTATTAAAACTTCAGGACATGTTCAATTTGACCATACTGGCAAGAACCCCCACAAGAGTGCCATTTTCAAGGGCTCGCTAACAGGTCAGGCTAGGAAGCTTTAAAAAGAAAAGTGAAAATGGGCCCAGGGGCCCAGGCTAGGAAAACCAACTACCCTAAATATCAAACGCAGCACAGAGCACATGGATGATACAACCCATTAAAGCCGATTTCTACCAACCCATCACAGATACAGATATGCCATACAGATAAGTGTAGTAAGTACAGTTCAAGATGAACCGGATGTTTTAAGGTTAATTCAAGTCTGTATCAGGCTGCTTCACTTTCTGGAAGTGTTTAGTTTAGCCACCCTCGTCTGTGTTACAGAAACGCATCTGAGGTTCTTTCCAGCTCAGAACATCAAGCACATTACAGATTTGTTTACATTTGGAAATTAGCTTCAAAGAAAGCAAGTTTCTAGGAACATTAGTCAAATCTGTTGGGAATGAAAGGCAAACTCCAACCAATACAGAATATTAAAGCAGCAGTAGATCACATTTCAGGAAGTCACAATTGTTCAATGTTTCTGTAACAGCTGTGGCCAACATGAACCGTAATTTGCAATCCTATAAATGCCTCAAAAACCTAAGTGCATACATTAAAGCAAAAAAAGATAACAAATTACATGCTCTGTAAATTACTGAAAATACATAACGATAAGCGTTGTTTCTTTCTACATTGTTCCTTTGCAACAACATCTTCCAAAACTCACTCTTTTTCAGGAACCCCAAGGATGCCAAACAGCAACTCTGAGATCCCAATTTATCAAGCTGAAAATTCTGCCAACTGAGTATCACTTCACTTAAAGGACGACTGTGATGTATAAAAGAATAACACAGCTAAGAAGCATGGAAACCGTCTGTTCTCTAGTGACAAGAAAGAAGCTCAGCTAGTGGATTTCTACCCGAACATAGCAATCCCATGAATCAGAAATAGATGTTCCACAGCGTCAGTGCCTCCACTACACAACACACTCTGTACAAAAACAGCAGCTTATGGCAGTATGTAATGCTCAGCTCATGACAGACATTTATTCATCACAGAACTAAGAGAATGTGTTTTCTGGACTCCCTTGGAAATGAAGGCCTTTCGAATGAAACCACTCCCTTCAGAAACACAGAGCTGATGATTTGTCCTGTTGTACTAGCCCTCACCTGTTTAAAGAAAGTAATTCCTAGAGACTACACTAGATTTCCCTCAAATAGCATTGCTCATCTTTCTTTGACTGATATTTTTGATTAATAATAATCAAAAAAGTCACTGGGTTAAAGTCATAGCACAAAGTGGAGCATGCTTCCATATAGTAGGTTGGATAATCCTTTTTTATTAAATCAGCAGAGCAGATTACAGGTTTTGCAAAGAGTTTTTCCCAGACTGGTATCTAATTCGTATTGCAGAAGTAATATTTTGCACAGTACTGGTACCAAGCTCCCCAGCTGCATCTCGTCCCAACTCTTAACCAAACACATTTCAATACCCCACCAATGCAAGCTTTAGTTCAAAATAGCTGAAGTTGTTCATCCATTCACAGTTGCTCACATGTTGCATTACAGTTCTTGGCCAGCCTGACTGGGAATGTGATCTCCATTTTGGGAATACACTCAGAAAACACAAGTCAATTCTGTAGACGCATTTTTCCCTTCTAAATTATTTTGCTGGAAAAAAAAGCCATCTCTATGGTCATTCTCTAGACTTGTGATTTCTCTTGTCTGGCTAAGTAGAGCAAAGCGCTCAAAAAGGAAAAGATTAGTAAACCAGTGTGTTTCAGATCTAACATTCAGGAATAGAGCTGACCTTGGAAGCTATTTTAAACCACTTATTGAAACAGAAAACAAAGCGTTCAAAAATTTACATTGACATACAGATCATAAAGTTACTGCAGCTGGAGTTGTTCTGGTCTACACTTCTACCTAGAAAAATAATCAAGCAAAACAAATGTATGTTGTGTTGCAACAATTACAGAACAGTTTTGCCCAGCATGCCTTGCCTTGTTGCTTAAAGTTTTCTTGACAAAAACCTACTTCTGTGCTCCTTCTTATTCTGAATCTAGGTTTTACTTGCAAGTTGATGTAAAAGATAGCAAAGGCTAATGGGAAACCATTTTACAATTCTGAAAGCTAACAGATAAACCTACTAGAAAGAGATTAAGAGGCAACATATTTGCCAAAACTTGCTGTGTTTAATCCCAGACTTCCAACAGTTGTCTCAGGGGATGTGAAGTTCCAACTCAAATCACAGGCTCAGTGCAGTAGTTCCATTTAAAAGACATTAATTGAAAAAGAAGTCAAAACATCCATGGTTACTTCTGACAGCTGTTGCTAGAACTCTAGCGTATTGGCAGGAACACATCCTAGATTTCTCTTTGGTTAGAAAGTTCTCCTTTAGAACAAGCTGGAAGTCTGCAAGGGGCTCTTAGCGAGCTGCCAAAGCAGAAACTGTGGCAAAGAAATAGTTACTACGTTTTTGCTCCAAGTTTATAGATTCTGTTTAGCTGCAGTTTATGATTGGACTCCCAAGAGCACGAGAGTTAACCTGACAGCTTGTGCACTGCTATTATCTGATTAATTTTCTGATACGTTAATTCACGCTATATTTGCTTTAGTTCTTTGGCCAGGAATACCCTCCTCATTTTTTCTGAGCATTAAAGACATTTGGCAAAAGTTCTAATGATTTAGTGAAAAAGGACTGGTCCAGGTCTTTTTAAGGCTGTTTCGTACTGTATTACAGATACTCTTGGCTTTGCTTCGTGAGTGCACCACAGCAGCAGCTTCTAAAACGTTCGGCTCCTATCATGCCTAAAGGACTCAACATTTTGTTAGTTCTGACTAAATGTTAAGTCTCAGCCTAAATGTCAGTTGACATGTGCCTGTAGGATTCAAATAGCGTGCATGCTGCCAATTATTCACATAAAAGAGCAATCAGCCATGGAGAAATGTACCACAATAGCCGTATCACTCATTTTCTGTTATGTGAAATGCTGTACTTAACTAATACATATGGGAGGTAGAGAAGGAGAAAGGCCTGCTGCACAACACAAAGGAAAAGCAAAGCTGTTCACAGCACACCAAACATTTAATATGCTCGCATACTTGAAGATCTTCTGAAACAGCCTTGAAATACAAATTATAGCACCTAGGCACAGCAGGGAAACTAAGGACTATGTAGTAACTCCAACTCTTCGGTCCTGTGGGCCAAAACAAATTCTAACTGGTTGTCCCTAACCTTCAACGCCTACACTGGCGCCATTCCTTGCAGTCCAATATTGTCGTAATCAACCTTCCAGTTAGCATCAGCTGCCAGGTAGTATTTCAAAACCTTTACAATTTCTACGGGGCAGGATTTTTCTTTTTAGCTGAAAACTTGTCTGGATGGCATGTTTTTATATGCCTGCTTCCACACACAATGAGGATAGATACTGACAATCACAAAGGCCTTAATCAGGAAGCTGAGGGGAAAACAAAGATATTGAGACATCCTCATTCAAAAGATGACAGTTCAGAAACAGCTATGATGAGAGTATGGAGGTAATCAAAGCTGTGAGCCACCAAGATCAAGAGCACACACCAGAATGCTTGAAGCAACTGCCTCAAGAAACATATGCAATACTACCAGACCAACCGGAGTCCTTGGGCAAACCAAACTGCAATATTTAATTCCCACTGGTAAAACAACAGGTACAGGTAGACATGGTTCCTTCCATAAGCATCCCTAGTAAGAACTCATGGGCACTTGGGTGTAAGTAAAGGCTGAGGTGGAGGTACCAGAAGGACCACTGGCTTTGTTCCCACTAGCTTTCACTGCTTTCAAGGACAGCAGAAGCAGCTGCAGTTATTTTGTCTGTTATGTACCAACAAGCTAAGACCAGAAACAATTTCTGTTCAGATACTGTTTCTCCAATAACACAGTAGAAATTAGTTCTCCCTAAACGACAGTTCAAATAGCAAACTTCAGACTCCATACAGTGAGGACATTAATTCATTCTTCTAAAACACTATCTCCAAGATACATTACAGGCTTTCACTCTGACGGCTGACATTCTAAAGAGGTTTTGAATTAAATTATTTGCTAAAACCGGCACTGTCTGGCACTGTGTAAGAGATTAGTCCTACTCAGCACACACTTGGGATCATGAACTGCACAAAACTGTAAATTCATGTCCTAAATATAGCACATTCCAAATAACTTACTGATACCTTCATACTTCAGTATAACACTTTATCCAAGG
Organism: Morus bassanus; assembly: GCA_031468815.1. Classification (NCBI taxonomy): domain Eukaryota; kingdom Metazoa; phylum Chordata; class Aves; order Suliformes; family Sulidae; genus Morus; species Morus bassanus. The sequence continues at coordinate 10,470,326 of CM062584.1, forward strand.
ACTTCAATGTACTTTATGCTGGTGAGTTAGAGGTTATTTTGGACTCCTTTTGCTTTTGAGAAACAGTGGGCTCCATTTCCCCAATTAACATGATCCAAGACTGATCTTCTTTTGCAGGATGAATGACATCCCATAGCAACACCATGGGAAGAGAGCTGCATTCTTACACCATTTTAGAGATTCAAGAGGTTTTTTTGTTCTTGAAAGAAAGAATACCAAACTCTTGCCCAGGAAGATAAGTAAAAAAATGTCTCAGCAGATTATGTCTTCCTATGCATCTATCATATTCTCAGGGTTTTTTTTAAACATTTCACTCCACGAAAAATTAATTTCACATTTAGAGGTGAGCTGCATATGCTTATTTTTCAGAGCCCTACTACTGCAAAGCATTTGCCTCTCAGAGACGGAGAGTTCCTATTTAATTATCTCCACAAATGCCTTCAGTCTTCGAACCACTGGTCTCCACAGCCCGGTGTGTGCGGACCCCCGGCCTTCTGAGGTGGCACAAACAACAACGGTATGCTCTCTTTACATAAAATGCTTAACTGCAGATCAAACCTGCCAGTGTTGCATGTAACCAACTTACGGAAATGAAGGCCAATTATTGCGCTGGCACCAGAACAAAAGATTTTTATGCCGATCAATGCACATACATTAATGGCACACCAATTAATTCGGGTATGTCTCCAGGTGAATGGGCATTTCTAGTAATTTAACTCAGTGGACCCTATACATACTATGAAAATAACATGAAAATGGTGTTCATAGGAGCTGAAGCAACAGCAGTGTAGAAGGTTTTAAAATGTTCATATTCTATCAGCAGAATGGCTCACAAGTTCTCCTTGGATCTAATTAAAACCTTAATGGTGTATGTATCTTTATTACGCTGACTTGCACGACTGGTCACAGATCATGCAACATGAACACAACCATAAATGAACAGAGATGAAAGAGAAGGAATCTAACTACCTCCTATGAAAACAATTCCAAATGAAGCCTTTTGCAATATTAAAATAATAACTACCCTTTCATTCTCAACTTAAAAGATATATTCCAATTGCTATGCAGGGATACAGCTTTAATCTCAAAGTACTGCCATTAAGTACAAATAATTTCCTTTAATATTGTGAGATGTAAAAATATTTATTCTTCATTGCAATTAATTTACACTTTTTTCACTTAGTTTTGCCACTTACATTGCACACCACCTTTTCTATCTGAAAACTTGGTACAACAATCAGTTCTTGGATTATTCAGCTAAATGGTCTGCCAAGCAGCGCATCTGAAACATGAGCATTTTCTTATTTCAAACTGTCTAAGGTTAAGAAAAACTTCAGACCAACAGAACTATAAAAATAAAACAGACTCCCAGTCACACTGAGAACTTCCTACTGTGACACAGACTCCACTGGCTCCAGCACTGAGGAAAAAAAAATAGCTTCTGTAACTTAAAAATTGCTTGAAATCCTAAAGACTTATCTGCTGTACTGTATCGCTATGTTCACAACACTATGGCAAACAAAAAGAGCAGTACATGCTTGAACATGAAATGCTGAAGAAAATTAGTAGGTGTAACAGCCTATTGGACATGTGAATGCCTTGCATAGTGTTCGTTCTTGCTGGGTTATAAATTAATGTAATCATACAAGTTAATGATGTATAATATTTCACAAACAGCCCTGTGCAGAAAAGGAAAAGCTGATTTGTGCAAGTGTCACATTCTTTGGACCATATTTTGCAGAGCAATTTCTTCTACAGAAGTAGCATCATACTGCCAAGCTTTATGTTTGCCATGAATGTATTTGAAATATATCCAAGGTATGAGACATAAGTTTTCCCTTCTCTTTGCTTTAACTGTTCATATTACTTAAATGCAATAGTCAGCGACAAGCAGGAACACCTGCTTCTCAAATGGAGAATACAGGAGTGATCATTCAAGAAGTCCCGCCACTCTAAGGGTACCCTTTCCTGTGGCAGAACAGAAAAGCATAAAAGTTATGTTTTTAAATAACCTTTAGGTAAAGAAACCACAGACCAGTGTACGGCTCTGTCCTCTTTTCCCTTGTGCATGTTCTGTGCATCAATCAACAGAAGCAAGAGCCTCTCCAAGGCTTGGAAGATACACATTAGATCATCAAAATACATATCAAGTCAACTATCCTCAGGTTGAGCTGCAAAGCTTAGTAAGTAATCTTCACATATAAACAACTGTAAATCATAAATCTGAAATTCAGCTGCTTACTCACACACCAATGCCCTCAGTCAACAATTCCAGTTTCTTTTAAGATGTCTGGATATACTAAATTTAGGATGCTGAGAGATTATTTCCACTTAGGAATACTCAGGAAAGCCTGGTCTCTTCAAGAAGCACAAGAGACTATACTTTCCCTCTCAGAGCAGCTAATATAATTCAAAATGCAGAGTTCTGAAGTCAAGACCCAGGAGGGAAAAAGAGTCTGTACATCCAAATGGGAAGTTCTGATGCATAGTCTGTTACTACATGAACACCATTGCTTTGTACCAAAAGCCAAGAGAAGTTAATACATGTCCTGCAGCACTATGCACAATAAAACCTGAGCCTGCCTAGCATATATCCCGTGAACACAGATTTCTATAGCTACACAGATACACATCTACATGTAAGCTGAAAACCTTTTAGGATGCAAACATGTAAAGACAGAATACATTGAAGAACGTCAAAATGTCTCTTTTGCATTGTTTTAACTATGCAATGCCCCAAGGGTGGTTCTTAATAATTTTTTCATAAATGTAACTGTATTTAAGATTAGAATTGAGCCCAGGAGATAAATGTATAGTTCTAATTCAAGCAGAACAAATGGCTGGATAACCTACATCACATCATATTTAGCTTTACTCTACACTTGCAGGCCTTAGGATACAAAAAATGTACTTCCTACTAAGAAGAATACCCTGCTCTAGACAGGCTAGAAAACCAATTCCTTCATCTTATTGGGCAGAATCCTGAGAATAAAGAGAGGAAGACAATTTGAAGCCATTTAATACTTATTTCTCCTACTTGAAAAGATCCAAGTGTGTGCTTGGCTTTTACACTTTATCCTCTCCTTTTGAACACAGGCAACAGCAATATATACATGTGTGATCATGGTCTTCTACTTCCTTCAGTTCTTCCTCACCGTGACACAGGGCTATACAATACATTTCTTTGTTACAGAGATCTCAAAGATGCTGCTCTTTTCTACAACGGAGTATTTTAAGTTACGTTGACTTCTTAATGTTCATCCATTCAGATCAACTCCTACTAGTACGTTTTCCTTCAGGTGTATTCAGCCGTTATCCAGAAACACCCACTTTCCAATTAAATTATAGGGCCAAGGAAACAAGGCTAATTCAGGAGAATAGTTACTGCCACCGACAGAGCTCCCAGCTCAGCCAGCTGATGCTTTTTCTCTGGTGACAGGACCAGACTGCACAAACAGCCTCTGCAGAGGTTCGCGGGCTGCCACTTGCCCCTGCTGCCTGGAAGTAAACCATATTCCTCACGGCTCTCTATCCCAACTGTGCATCCTGCTTATTAAAAAGAGCCAACATAAAATAAGTGCATAGTGTGTTGAAGATGAGAGAACGCCCCTGCTGCTGCTGCTAGGGAACTGGATCTCTTTTTCTAAATACCAAACTGATTATAGCAACAAAATACATGGCCATTCAAAATTTTCTACTCAGTATACATAGGTATGCATTACATTTTCATAAATAAATTTTAATGAATAAACAGGCATTAAAATATATTTTACCTGGACATCATAGAGAGCTACAATGTTCTCATGCTGAAGTTCCTGTAAAACAAAATAACTGTATTATGGAAATAGCCTCTTGTTATTATTATTATAAATTTAACGCGCCAGGTCATAATCAAAGAGAACCAAATTTTACAGAGAAAGGTAGTATCTTTTTAAGACCGTCTGAAGGAATTTGGAGGAAATCCCAGCTATTTAGACAATATTTACCAGAATAGGAAATTAGGCAATATCTTCAGAGGTCATAAAAATGTTTGGTTCCAGAACGTATTTTCTATGTCTTGTTACAGAAAGTACCACAGCACAAGATCCTTTAATGAGTACTGAAAACTGACTACATTTAATTTTACAGACTCACACAATTTCTTGCTTAGCGGAGTAACCAACTACACTATTTTCAAGTCAACCTTACCATTTTACAATAAAATGGAAATCAAACCAAACAACACCAAATAAAACTCACAGGACAGCTCATGCAATTATTTCTAACCGCTCAAAAAAGCATCCGTCTTTGCTAAGTACTTGCAGCACACTAATATACCCAATACTACAATTTCTGGTATATAATAAATATACTAGAATATAATATCTATATATTAGTATATAAAATAGTGATGTATCTCGAGAAGCTTGGAAACATGGAAAGAAAGCGGCAGTAATAATTACTGCAAAGCTACGTAAAATGAGATGTGGTGAAGTTCACAGAGGAGAGAATGCTGAGAGACCATCCAGGGAGACATTTCCATAAAATAGCATTGAAAAACTATATGATGCTCTGTTTTATTTCCTTCATTAGAGCTACACTACACATTTAAAGTCAATTAACACAACTCAGAAGTAGGAAGACTGCTTCAGGAATCATATTCAGCATGCTGATTTCAGCTTTCAAGGCATCTTTGAGCAAAGAAGATGAAGAAAGATCAAACACTGATGTTTTACCCTCAGCTACGACTTTTGTCGTGTGCACTGCTTGGGAAAGGTGCCACATTAGCCATCCTGAAGGACAAAGTTTTCTGCATGTGCAATGAGCAAAGCACAGAGACTAGTTCTACAACAGTTTTCTACTTTTAACTACAAAAGCATGTCCATAACCTGTTCTGAGACCACTTCCAGAACTAAAAAAAGTAACTTTTTCTTTTTTTTCCTTGGTCTTTTTAATTCTGGATTTCTCCTGGAACTAACAAAGAAACAAAAAGGCAGAATAGCAATTACCGTGACCCGGAATGAACTAGGTCAAAAGTCTCTTTTCCTTTTCAAGTAAAGCAGCTTTAAAAATCACTGCAAATTAACATACCTTTAAGATTTTTATTTCTTTTCCAAGTAGGATTTGTGACTTTGACAAGTTCTTTTTGTTAATACTCTTTATGGCTACTTCCCAATCAGTCTTCTGGAAACAAACAAACAAAAAGGTATTGTCAGTTGTATTTTTTTTTTTAAACTTTATCCACTAACAACTAGCTAATAGAGCCCTGGAGAAAAAGTTGCAGGATCACCCCTACTCTACCCACCAGTGATTACTACATCACATGACACCATCAAGAACTATTTCATTCCACAATAGCTCAGACAGCTATTAAAATCCAGCTGCAGCTACACTGCATTTTCACGGATTCAAGAGCACTTAAAAAAAAAAGTAATCATATCCCATTTATTGCTTGGTAGTGGTGCTATGTATCTGCTTTTTAGTCCTCTCTCAATGATCAAGTTACTTTTACTCTTCTTTAAGGACTTACCATTTTCAGCCTTCTTATGCTCTACAGCTGAAAACTGCACAAGAAAACATCTGGGTTTTTTTAAGTGAACGTATATATTGTCTATTTATATATTACCTAAAAATAAATTGCCTATTTATTTGAAAGGTGGAAACATCTCCACCGGCCTTTAAAGTTTCTGTTTTCCTTTCCCCCATTTTTTTTTTAACCCAAAAATCACTGCACTGTACCTCTCAAAGTTGCGAGTACTACCGTAATGCTCCAAAAGGATAAATCTGAAGAGTTGTTTTCTGGAAAGCAGAGCACTTTAGGCACCAAAACCAGAATAAACTCTCACAGCATCAAGAAACCATAACGTAACTATGAATATCCGTGGTGATCAGCAAGCCACGCCAGGAAACCAGACACCGCTGAATTTAAGAAATCTTCAGCCAATCCCAAAGGAGACAATTTTCCATTAGATCCCTCGTTATCCAGCGAGATAAACATGACCCTCCAGACAAACAAAGGGCTCAGCCTCCCATACAGCTGCAACTCTCCGCTCGCCGTTGTGTTAGGGAGCTACCAAACGGCAGAGAGGAGAGGTGGGAACGCAGATAGCTCGTTCGTTTTTTAGAGAAGTGGGGGGAAAAGAGAGGAAAACAGAAAGGGTGGTTTATGGAGGGCGGGAGCCGGGCGCTCGGCTCCGGGGCCGCCGCGGGCTGCAGCAAGCGGCAGGCCGGCCGCAGGCCCCGCCGCCCCCGCCCCGCTACCTCAGCCCACCCCACACCTTTCTTGTTTTTCTCCCCCCGAACACCCAAAATCACGACAAAATTCCCCACAGGACCACCCCCCCACCCCTCCCGCTGTCACCCTCCGGGAGGGGCTCCTGACGGCTGCAGCCCCGCGGGGCGACCCCGGCCCCGGGTTGTGTAACCAGCCCCGCTCCGGCGGCGGGCGAAGCCCATCGCTGTTTACCTTGCGGTGGCGACCTTTGAAGACCACAGCAAAGGCTCCGTGTCCTATCAGGTCCTTCTTGCTGTACTCAAAGTCCCCCACCACCTCCATCATCCCTCAGGGGGGCATGAAGCCCCGGGAAGGAAGGGGTGAGGGGAAAACAAAGGGGCTCTTCCTCCAGCCGAGGCAGCTACAGCCGCCTCACGGCAGCCGGCGGCGGGGTGGGAGCCTGCCCCTCTCCTGGCTGCCCCCGGCGGCGGGGGCAGCTCCTCTCATACCGCGGGGGCAGCCGCAGACCCCCGGGCCGGCGGGGCTGCTGCAGGGCGTCTCCGAGGCGAGGGGCTCCGTCTGGCATGGGGAGGGCAAGGCGGGGAAGGGAGGGGGAAGGGTCTCAGGGGTCGGGTGTGAGGGGACAGCGCGACATCGGCGCGGGGACTAGGGGCCTTCTCAGCGTGGAAGGGGGCTCCGCGCCCTGCCGCTGCCCGCCCCCATGGCACCGCCACAGCGGGAGCTGCCGGCGCCGCGGCCCCCCTCAGGGACCGAGCCCCAGAGCATCCAGCACGGCGCGGGGAGGCGCGGCCCGCCGCTCCGGGGGTGGCTGTCGCTGCCGCAGCCCCCGCGGGAGAGAAGGAAGGAGTGAGGGTGCAGACGAAGAGGGAGGGGGTGTCTCTCAGGCCGCCACCGCCTCCTGGGGCTCCCGGTGCTCCGCCCAGCCGATCCGCACCCCGCTATCCCCGGCTCCGACTGCCCGGACCTCCGCGCCACCCCACGCTTTTTATAGGCCGCATCGCGCAGGCCCCAGCGCTCGGCTGCTTCCGCCGGCGGTCAAAGAGTGCTTCACCCCGTGTAACCCGGCGGGAGCGCGAGGCGGGGTCCTCCCGCCGCCATCCCCTCCGGAGCGCGGGCTGCGCCACCCATCCCCTGAGGGACCGCGGGCGGCGACAGGCCCCGGCGACCCCCACGGCCACCCCCGTCCTCACCCCAGCGCCGGAGCAGGGAGGCCAAACCCGAGTTAAGCCCCCCACGCCTGGCTATCGCTTTTAACACGTGCTGTTATTTCACTTCAGCCGTTTTCATGGCCGCTTCAGGCCCGCCACCGGCAAGGACAAAGCTGAGGGGCCGTGAGGAGAGGAGGGACGGCCGGAGGCGCCCCCGGGAACCAGCTGCCCTCAGCACGGAGCAAGGCAGGGTGAGGGCCGGGACAGCCAGGCGGCAGCCGGAGACGGGAAGGCAGGCGTTTGATCATCCCGCCCTGCCTCGCTGCCAGGGCGGCGATACTGCTTAGCCAGCACCTGCGGGGTCGCGCTCTCTCAGCCCTGTCCCTGCTCCATCAGTAAGCAAGGCTCTACGTCAGACCTGATACAAGCGACTTAAATGAATGGAGAAGCAATGGAGGAACAAGCATGCAAAATGCCGTAAGCCGAAGATGCTTCAAGTTGCTCACTCTCTTTATAAGGAGAGCAACCTCTAATTTACAGCCTCTGCCCCCCAGCATGTTTAGATCAGCCTGGGGCTGTTTACAACAACGTGTACAAACATAAAAAAAAAAAAAACCAACAAACCACAGAAACCAAACAACCAAACCACCAGCCACCTCACAGCAGTCACATGGAGCCTTTGACCTTCACCTCCAGATCTACATAATTACGCTCCTTTCCTTTGCTTTCCATCCCTCACTGCTCTCTTCCCCTTCCTCTCTGTCCGCATTCTCCATCACACCACCTCCATCCCGGAGCTGTTTCAGGCCTCCCCAATACCCCCATCTGCCCCAGGCTCCCTCGGCACTCTGACACCACAGCAGCAGGGATTAACCCTCCACTGAAGTTCCAGTCGACACAAGGTGCGCACCGGGATCATGCAGGGCAGAGCTCCGAGCCCACAGAGCTGTCCTGCGCCTTCTCTCACGTGATATAGGGTCTGCTTTCAGTGCCGCTAGATCAAAATAGAGACTGAGCAGAGAGTTACGCTGTTGGTCCTCTCTTTACTCTTCACTTATCTCCCTTCACTTTCTAGCACTCAAAACCCAGCACTACTGGAGCTGTGTGCCATGTCAAAACGTCCACTGCTAGTCTTCTCCACAGACAATGCACTTCGATTAAAAAAATATTCAGCAAGAGATTCTTAAGGTAATATTGACAACTTTATGAAGGACATTTTAAACTCTAGCCGTTACATGGAATCATCAGAGGAATCCTAAGACATCTGCTTTGTGTCAAAGAGAACCAAAGGGCTTTAAAACCCATCGAGACTGAATCCTCCCTTTATTTTCTGACGTTCTGAACCCCCATCCAAAATCCATTCGTGGCACTAACCTAACAAACCAAACAGAGAAAGCAAAGCTGACCAAGTAATTTCAGCGGCTCAGAACACCCCCGTGGAAGGAATAAATGAGATGTAAAAATATTCCAAGTTAATCATAAATTAAGGTGTTTGTAGTAATGCACACTTTCTAGTATGCATTCACGGTGCCCCTTTAAAATCAGGAAAAAGCCCACAGGTCTCGATGTGTTAAATATTCTGATTCAGAAAATAATTTCCCTGAGAATTGGCTGTTTATTGCCAGCCACCAATTCTCACATTCAGTATTAATCCCCTCAGCATCAGCGTGTATCCTCACCCCAAGTCAATGTCACAAGCTGTGTTTTAGGGAAGCTAAAAAAAAAAAAAAAAAGCCAGAAAGACCCCTTTTGAAGGGAAAAAGCCACTTCAGGAATTTATAAGCCACCCATTCTGCATTACACTTCAAAAACAAGACACATTTTCCTTCGGTAGCAGCACATCTGATGTCCTTTTGTCCTCGTAATGGGGCTGGAGCCCTCAAGCAGGTTTGTTTCAGCACAGCCAGGACAAAACAGCCAGGAGCGGAGGGGAGGTTTGACCAGAATAACTAAGCATGCTGCCGTCGCACTGGGATTCAAACAGGATCTGAAGGGCCGAGGTCTGAAAAACTACTCGATGAAGGGCTGCGGGATTTGCATGCAGGTCATTCCTTTGAGCTGGGTCCTTGTTTTGTGTCTGGGAGAGTTTCTAGGTGTCAATATTGCCAGCACCGGTGGACTACAATAAACCTATTTACAAACAGCACCTTGACTTGCTTTTGCGGCTGAAAGAGATCAGAGATGAAGCAGATTATATTTGTCCGCCTTTCCCAAAGGGAGCCTCATTACTAGAGATGTTGGGAGAACGACGCATGATAACCGTGCGGGGCTCGTGCTGCTCCTCTCGCCCAATACAGGCATTTGCCATTTAACGCTGGCAGGCGGCGGCAGCCCTGCAGCACTCGGAGGGATGCACTGCTCTGCTCTGCCAAGCCACGTGGCAGGACAATAAAATACTCAGCGCGCTCAAAAAGCACGGCCGGGCAGTGGGCACCAGTACCATGTCTAACCAACCACAGTGATCCTTCAAAAGCACCGAATACTGTGCGCTGAGTTTATTTAACATCGTACTGCGCAAGAGCTGCAGCCCACTGATGGAGATGACCAGCGACCTGCAGCTCAGCTAGGACCACCGATTTACAGAGTCAGACTGAAGAAAACACAGAATAACAGCCCTGGAGATGGATTTGTGGCTCTCTCCCAGCTGCACTACATTGGTTCAGCCAAATTAGTCCCTCAGATGTGAGATGGGACTCATGATCACAAGAGCAACAGATCTGGGAAGGAATGAGCACCTTCCAGGTTGCTTGTCTGAGTACACAAGAGAAGTGCACTTTAATCTGGCAGCAGCTCCCCAGAATACAGGCACCACTGCTCCAACTTTCCATACCACCTTTCATCCTCAGAAGTGCTAATGGTTTTCACAATAAGCCCTTTTCTGCCATATCACCAAAATGCAGCCCTTTCCAAGGTAGAAACATCACCTGAATGGTGCCTGGGTTGACCCAAAGAAAAGCAGAGAGAAGACTGCTTTTCCTAATGTTCATACAGAACAATGAATGAAGACGCTGATTTTCTTCCTGTTCATCAAAAGAATTTTCTTGTAATTCCCCCCAAGCTATAAACATGCACATAGAAGTTAAATTACTGATCTGGGAAAATAATCAAGACATCAGCTGAGTCAAGCAGAACACGAATGCGTGGCTCCAAGGACCCAGGACACACAACACATCCACTGCTTGCCCAGCCCTTCTGCGTGGATAAGCAGAACACACAGCCCTGAGAACTGTTTTCATAAGGATGCTAAGGACCCACTTATCTATAGCAACCCCCAAAGGCAGAAGTCTGGCTCCTCCCAGCGCTATCCTAGACAGCCCACTTCACCCTAGGTGCTCTCACCGTTTTCTTCTCTCCTTCCTTCCCTCCAGCACACCCAGGAATTTATGAGACAGGTGAACCTTTCTCGGAGGACTGGCATGCTTCCCACTCCTTATCATCGCTGTCCTCCCATTGGGGATTTGTAACAAAATTAATGGTGGCATCAGCTGGGCTATCACAGCTTTTAAAGGAGAAATTGTCAGAGGGCTCTGCAGGACAAGCAGTTTCCAGATATTAAAATTATTCTTATACTACCAGTGAAAAGTAATGCCCTTGTGGTAGGCATACCTGTGTGGTACGCTTAACGAGTAACTCGGGTGGAATCGGATTAAAACAGCAACAGATACTGAGATTCCCATCACACTGGAGAAGTTCAAGAGTGTCTGTAGGCTTCTTGTAAGGTTAGCGATGCAGTTCCCAGAAAAGCAATCAGCAAGCTTCAGCCTACCTTCTAGATTTGTTCTTTAACAAAAAGTAATGCCTTCCCCATTAATAACACCATCGACCCAAATCTGCAACTGCAATTCTAAAAATTAGCTAATTAAAGCCCACATCACCATCACCAGGAGAGGGAGGGAGGTCGCGTGCTTGCTTTGCCTCCTGCCAAAAAGGAGCCAGCCCTGAAGCGAAGGGCAGCAGCTCTTCCCCAGCACATGAGAGCAGGCAGGAGACTGCAGAGCGAGGCCCGGGAAATGCCGCATTCAAATAAAATTGGGAGTGTTACGAGATTGCTTAGGAATACAGCTGGAATGGGGCCAGCACTTAGAATGCATGAAGGCTGGTACTTTATGAATGATAAAAATAGTAGCAGCTGCTTAGACAGGAAAATATGATTTGGTATCTGTGCAAACCCATCACATAGTGTGGTTCAAAATCTACCCGCTATCAGGTCACAGAAAGATTAAGGCTGAGCCAAAGCTTCTTTTGATGTAAACTTAGTTGCAAGGCCCTCTCTTTCTTCAAGAGGTCTCACCTTGCTTTAGAAAAGCTTTCTGCTCCAGCATTAGGAAGGTGGGTTTTAATCAGGCAGGTGGCAGGAGCTAGCCTAGGTTAGGAGCACGGCCAGAAGGCACGGCGATTGCTCTGGTTTGGACATCAGTAGACAAGGAAGCGTTCTTTAGGTACACGTACACACACGCATGGCCAAGCCAGTCCCCGCGGGCAGGATCACCTCCCTAACTCTAACACAAAACGCACCACGGATTAACAGAGCACAGAGACCCCGTGCAGCACTTTGGGAGAGGAAGCAGAGAATGATGAGAGCCATGTAATACCAGGAGCTGCAGAAGCTGCTGCTTTCAGTAAGTCAAACCTGGGGAAACAGATAGAGCTGAACTCCCAAGGGTGGATTGTTTCCTTTAGCACAGGCAGCCCAAAAAACTTGCAAAATGGGCAGGCTTCTTGGCTGTTACCAGAGATCCGTCGGCTGCACATGTGCTCCTCTCCTTCCCAGGGGCATGGCAGTCCGGAGAGGCAGAATTATCAGCTACAATTTTAAATCACCCTGTCCCACCACATTCACCTTAGTGAATTATAAAAGGTTTTGTTTATGCAGATGGGCACAACATGGCCTCCACTGTCAGCAAGAACCAGCTGGAAGAAGCACGTTAATGAAAGAGCAGGTAGAGGATATTGAGTTCTTCCCAAAAGATCTCACGAAGATAGAGCCCACTGACTTGGCTGGCAGAAAGAGATACTAACAACAACAGGAACTGCAATTTGTTCTCAGTCGTATTAAAGATTTAACCCTTTGTTCCAGTCTTTTGCTCACCTGAACATTTGCAGACAAGCAAATGGCCATTACTGCACCATCCCCTCTTAATTCTCCAAAGCAATCCCGCCAGCAGGAATAAAGTCCTAAAATGCATCTTCTGCAGCTGGGAAGCATCCGAGACCCAAACTCCTGTTCTGAGTTCTAGTAATCACTGAGTAGCAGCTGTGGTACGAGGGCTATGGAGAATGTTTTGGCCTTCACACTAGCTTGCTGCAACTAAACCTGACAATATAATCACTATTCCTTATTAATCACATCTTGATTTTCACTGTTTTGTAACCATCCTGGAAATAAACACTAAATCCAGGTCTATTTGCCTCATGATTGTTGGAAGCCTGAACTGACTTATAAAAAAAGGCTCATAAGCAACCTTACAGATATATAACTCACAGTGTGAATCCCTCTCACCCACTGGGCAAATAAAATGCACTTGAGAAATTCCAGAAGGAGCCAACTCTGTGCAATGACAGTCCCAGCCCTGCTGTCAGCACATATCCAGGGCAAGGGACAAACACCACCCAAAACGCCTGCTCCACTCTTCCCCTTCCCCACCCCTTCCTTCCTTCCTTCCCGCCTGAGCTGGCAGTGGATGGGAAACAGGCCCTCTCTCCCCTGTTCAGAAGCACAAACACCTCATTTCCCCATTTCCAAGAGCCACTGAGATGTGAAAACTCAGCCCAGCTCTAGCAGTCATTTGAAGTCCATGCCTGTTGCACCCTGAACGGATGAGTGAATGAGTTATCTGCTGTGGATGTGGAGGATCCCTAACAGATAATGCTCAGCACAGCCCACAGGGAATTGGGCTGACTAGAAAGGCAAAACCTTACTGGAATAACGAGAAGCCCCAAGACCTTATTCTCAGCAGATCTTTGTCCCAGGCACAGAGCCGAGCACAATTCTGCAATGTAATGATGTGCTGAATTTTGCCTTTCCTCTCTCCCTCTCTGAAGGTCACACAAGGACAACTTCTCTCTGTTCCCACTAAAAGCCTCTTCCCTGCAGGATTCTTCACATGGCAAGAAAGGGCACAAGCCGTCCCCATCCTTCACGTGTCCCCTTCAAGGGTGCAAGCTACTATAAGGCTGAAATTTCAATAAAAAGCCAGTTGAGACGGAGGCAGATGAGGTATCCCTCCTGTAATGTTCAGAGGAAATCATCCTGCAAAAGCACAGCTCTTAATAAGAACTGGAATTAAAATTTCCTTAAATAAATATAAGGAAAGAGTCCATGAGGAACAGGGAGTCATGCTCGGGTCAGCCTCCGTCGTCCATCACCTCGCAGATCTCCCAAGCAGATTGCACCGAGGGCCGGCCAGCTTAGGACAGGACCAGCAGCTTCTTGTTGCTGTTCCTATCGACGCCATCTGCAAACAGAAAGAGCTGCTGCATCCCTGTGACCCAGCACCAGCGCTGCCACACGGCCCGGCAGGTACCATACAAGAGCAGCACAGAGAGGTCCTTGGGACCGGGTTCCTTCATCAGCCGTGGTCAAATGGCAACCGGCTCACAGGAATTTGTGTGTCTGCATAACTGGGAGATGGAGGAAGGTGAGAAAGGAAGGGTCTGACTGACTGGTGCAACTGTTCCTTCCCCTCTCCAGGAGCCAAAATATCTGAGTCAAATTTCACCACTGACTGCTCGGCTGGAGGGACTCTGCTTTCTAGTCATCTCCCAGGGGACAGCAACGGTTCCTACCATGAGGGAGTCAGGTCTCTGGGCTGGAATTTGGCCCAGCGCTGTGCTCTCTGCAAACAGAGATCATGCCCTAACCATGTAGGTGTCTGCAAGGAGACTGCAGCTCTTAAGGACACATGGAGTGGCCGTGACAACCTCTATGGACAGAAAACAGGTTACTTACATCCGCAAACACTTATCCTTCCCTCCACTCGCTACCCTCTGTCCGTCCGGGCTCCAATCTGTTGCATACACCTAGTAGAAGGGAAAGACCCAGTTATTTCTGCTGGGAGGAGGAGCCATTCCTGCCTCTGTCAAACACCTCAGCTAGACCAGACACCTCACCTCATCCGCGTGGCCAGGAAGATCGATGGCCAGCTTCTTCATCTTGGCATCCCAGACCTTCAGTGTGCTGTCGCTGCTCCCGCTCACCAGCAAGCGGCTGTCGGCTGACCAGGCAATCTGATACACAGCCGAGACATGCCCTCTCAGCGACGTCAGGTACCTGGTGCGGAGGAGGCATGAAGAAGCTGTTAGAGGAGCAGGCAGCTGGGTTTGTTCCAAACCTGCCCTTGCCCAGCCTACATCTTTATTCTCCACCTGTGAGCAAGCAAGCACAGTCATGGCATGGCCAGCACACCCCAAGCGAGCACACTCAAGGCAGTCAATTGCTATAGAGTCCACAGGTGGTTCAGTCTGTCTAAAATCCCTCCCAGATGGGCTCAGAGCCTTCTAGAGGACAGCTCTTCATCTCAACTCCTCTGCCAAGAAACCCTTATCCAGCAGGCAACACTACAGCCTTACTGTACAGATGTGTCCTTCCTCTCTCTGGCTGAGCAGCCTGGATTTACAAGGACCATTAAAATTACCAACATGAAACCCAAGCTCATCGGTATAAAGGCAGAACAAGGGAAGGACTGCTGCCTCCGAGAGCTCACCAATACTCCAGCAGAAGGTTAAAAGCTGGACTACAGGAGCATCCAAACACCAACAGCACCACTTGTAACTACAAGAATCTGCATCGTCCAGAACAAGCTGTTCTCTGGCACAGGAACCATTTAAACTGGGTCAGTCTACAGTGTGCAATGCACACGTCTTCAGCAGATCAGCCGAGTGGAACATCCCATCCCACAGCAGCTGCGACTGCCCTGGTGAACCGACCCTGCAGCAGACAGCATGTGCGGCACGGGTGCCAGGCAGTGCTGCGGCTGGGTGCCAGTGGGGTTGCACACACCTGGCCAAGCACAGACCCTGTAACACAAGAAGAGCCGTACAAGGGACTTCCTAAGGGCAGAGAGAGACAGAGGCAGCAGAATTACTTCGCATGAGTTCAAGCTACAGAGATGCTGAACACACCAGGGAGTTGCTGGCAACGATGTCGGGGCCCGTCTCTGCGTAACCTGTGCACTACACACAGACCCCATACGAGCACCACCTCTGTAAGAATAAACCAACTCACTTTCCTGTCCTACCATCCCAGAGCTTTATGGACTTGTCAAAGGAAGCACTAGCTATTATCCGGGTGTCTGGCGAGAAGAGGACTTGGTTAATCAACGCCTGGTGGCCCATCATTCTCTCCAGCGGCTTCTTGTCTTCTGCTGGTCTCCAAAGAAACAGCGTGAAATCATCTGACCCCGAGACGAGCCTTTCTGGTTCCTGGCCCTGAGAAAGGGATGAAAGAACCCAAGTCTTGTACAAGCCAGGTGCGGAGAGCTCGGAAGCACGCCAATGTTGGGGTCAACGCCAACTGTGCGCCTTTACTGCTTCCACCAGTAATAGCGTTAGAAATGACAGTGGGGACATAAGGGACTTACCCGGACTTGGTCATACCTCTGCTGTGCCTTGTCCTTCAGTTCTGCCACTGAAAGAGGAAAAGGGAAAGGGGAAGACAGAGATTTGCAATCCTCAGGCAAAAGGAAACTTTATAACCCTGTGATACCAATTCCAATCCTGGCTCCGTGGGCCAAGCAGATGCATTTGTGACTCCTCAGCCACTTTCTCTTTGCCAAGGGTGATACTGGGAACAAAAGCCCTTGAAAACAGAGTGGCCTTCCCATCGCCCAGACTACTCGAACCTGTGCACGGGCAAGGAAGATCATGACCGCCAGCATGACCGACACCAGCACAGGACCTGCTCCCAGCTCTCAGCTTTGGCTGATGGCAGCATTAAGAACAGACACAGGTCTCCTTGCTATCCTCCCCACTGCCTCCCTCAGCCTACAACGCAGGTGCTGCACTTACAGGAGCCGCTTACATCCTGTGGGTTGATGGTGGCTTCAGCAGGTTCGAAGGCACCCGTGCGGAGAACGTAGTCAGTGCTAAGGGCCATGGTGTTCACCCAGTGAGCGTGGCCCTGCAAGGTGCGGCAGAGGACCCCCTGGAAACAAAACCATCCGCTTAGAGAGGGATGGGCAGGACAGAGCCAGACTGAGCAGGACCCACCAGACCCATTGGGCTACGAGGACCAATCCTAAGCTTTCCAAACCCTCTCGTCCAAGCTGCAGGCAGAATTATAGCCAGGCTTAGCAGGGAAGAAATGACACTGTTGAGCTTCACGAACCAGTTTCCTGCAGGGCCTTACAAGGAACCCACCAGCACAGGTTGCCCCAGGGATGACTCCAGCTTTTAGCCCCATTTTACTCTTTTAGGAACGAAAACACTGCACAACACCCACCCCTTCCAAATGGGGTCAAGCAACAGGCTCTGACAGGTCAAGAGGATACAGCACCCACTCTGCACCTCTGTTTCCCAGGACACAAGCTGTACTGGGAAGAGCAGGCAAAGCTACAACGCAGCGTGGCCAGCCCCCTTCGCCAGCAGCCCCAGGGCTCAGGGCTGCCTGCCTCACTTACGTCCTGGCTCCTCCAGACTTTGATGGTCCTGTCCTGGGAGGAGGAGTAGAGCAAGCCATCGCCCCCCCACTTCACACACGTCACTGACTGCGTGTGGCTCGTGAGGATTTTGTCACACCTGCCCATCAGCGTGTCCCAGATGCGGATGCTGCCATCCTTGGAGGCACTCGCCAGGTAGCGGCACTCTGGGTTTCTGGGCAAAAAGAAGATCAAATCCATTTGCACAGCGCACAGAGCTCCTCTACCAAGCTCTCCCCCTATCAGCCCCAGAGAATTCAAGGGTCCAGGAGTCAATAAAAGACAACTTTCTCTTTTGGCTTAAGATCAGAGAGAGGCCGGGCAGGGGCAGAGTGCTGACCTACACAGAACAAGATCCTACAAGGCAGGGGAGAGGCAGACAGATGCTTCCCTCCAAACCAACTCCTGGGCTGCACGCTGGAGGCATCAATCCAGGGTAAACCTGGCACCTGAGCCCTTGCCAATGACCTTGTTTTCACAGGAGGCAGCTTTAACCCGCTGGCTAACGAGGGGACCACAAACTGGCACCTTCCCTGGGCACGGGCTGGGGAGAGCCCTGGGCAGGGGGATCAGCCTGCTTTACGCAGGCAGCGCAGACCAGCAGCAACGAAAACGCGTCGAATGCTCCACTGCCTATGCCACGCTTTGCCTCTGGCAGGAAACATGGAGGCCGGCGGAAAAAGTGCCGCTCTGCTGGCAGGACTGAAAGCAGCAACATCCACCCACGTGGCTCGGGAGGGGCAAATTTAACACATCTGGAAGCAGCTGGCCACAACACCTTTATCACTCAACACGATTTTAACATCAAAAGAAAGCAGTTCCTGCACCAGCAGCAGGGAGGAAGAGCATGGGCCCCTCCTGTTGCACAGGAACTCAGAGGGGAGCGCAGCTGGCTGGAGACAGAGAAGTGGAGCCCTGGCAGGGTCGTCTCCCTTCTCTCTGTTTCCTCATCCTCCTTTATAATCAGTTTTTGCTAATCCAGTTAATTGTTTGCAAATAGCTGGGGTTTCCTACTAGCAAATTCAATTTGCAGGGCTCTGCTCTGAAGGGACCCTGTTTCTTTCTTTTTATTTACTTCTTTCTGTCTTGCACTCTTGGCCACAACTGTCCCTCTCCAACCGTCTTTCCCAGACAGAGCTTTAGCTGATCAAAGGGATAAGGGGATTGCAGTTAATCAGCCCTCATGATAAATAAACCGGACGACAGAGGCAACCGTGATGCAGGAGAGCAGAAAGGGAGTGCCCTGCAGAGCCTGAGCTCGGGCACCACGTGGGCAGGCTTTCCTGCTCCCAGCTCAGCATGCTGGGGAGGAGCATATCAAATGTTTGTCCAGCACCATGAAAACATTGTTTTTCATAGGCAAGTATCTCTTTTATACAGGGGAAAAGAGAGGAACAGGCTGGCAGTGACCTCCCCAGCACCCTTACGGGGACTGTGAGCAGCAGCTGGGACTCCTGGCTCCAAGCTAGATGCATTTTTCCTGGCCCGCCCTGGGGGCCGTTCTCCTGCACGCTCCCCCTCCATAATGGGAGAAAAGCAAACAGGAGTGGTGCCCTTCAGGTCAGGCTGCTCTTTTCCATATGAGTAAAGGGGAAGGGCTGGGCTGGCCCCTCACTTACATGTGGAGCGGCTCCCAGCACAGACACGTGATCCATTTGGAGTGGCCGGTGAGCACCCGGCCGATCTGATTGCCGGTGGCTGGGTCCCAGAGAAATATCTGTCCAAGAGAGGAAGCAAGAGGGTCGCGTCAGGCCACACACATCATGTGAATCCCAGGGACGTTCGAGCTCCATTTAGAAAGGATAGGCGTCCTTGGGGTTGCATTTACATTGGCAGAGGCAGGGAGCAGAGAGGGAGGGGGGCAGGAGGGCTGGATGCCTTTCCAGATCCCTGCAGCAATCAGCTGACGTCTCGAAGAATGAGACCTCGTCGCCCTCCTCTCTGCCTAAAACGCTGCTGCCACAAAAATATCTGCCGCAACTCAAAACTGATCTGGGTCGCCAAAAAGCCAGCCTGAGCCTTTGACATTCTATGCCAGAGAGTTAGTGAATGTTTGCAGAGCGCAATGAAAGCCAGCGCGCGCTAAATGCTACTTATTATCAGATTCTGTGGGCGGGACACATGCTGGTTTTCTCTTGTTTTTTCTCTCTCTACATAAATGTTCATCCAAAGAGCCAAGAGATTAGTCATCTCCTACTGAAGAACCTGGGAGGAACAGGGAAACAGAGGACAAGCAGCTCCCTAGGTTAGATTAAAGCCAGAACAGCACCAAATCAGGGCAGAGCCACCCCGGCCTGGCCCATTTCCTTGAGGCTGGTATCACGGCGGCCTGATGGAGCGGCCGCTCAGAAACCGAGCGCGGGACAGCAGCACTCGGCAGCTCCGTGGCCGCTCTGGGTGCTCCCAAACCGTTCGAAGGTCAGAGCAAGTGTCTGCCCCTCCGCAGCTCAGCAAGGTGCTGACTCACTTTTAATTGCGCACGAGCGCTCCTGCTTCCTCAGGCATTTCTGTGTGCACCTTACGCGTGCACGTTTTGCCCCACAGCCGGGGCAGGGCCTCCTTCGCATTCCTGTAAGAGGGAATTCGGCTGTGTCTGAGCAGGAGCACTGTGAAACAGGCTGCCGCTGCACGTCTGGGTCATGCAAACAGCAGCCCTGGCTTAGCGATACCCTTTCTCGCTCCAGACACCTCCCTCGTGATGGAGCCGTCTGCCAAGGACCGCGTCCAAAGCCTGGACTCTGTCCTGCGCCGAGGGAAAAGCGTCTGCCGCAAGACTGCAGGGCTCAGCAGCAAGAGCTCTACAAAGGCAACAAAGCCAGAGCACTGCCAGACAGAGTTCAGAGATGCTACTCGCAACTACCGTGATGCACCCACATGAAAAGTTCCTCTGGGGAACAGGAATCCTGCTCAGAACAACTGGATACACCCTCCACACTCCAGAAAAAAACCAAGTCGTTGCCCCTAATCCCCCGTAGCCCCTTTACCAGGTTTCATTTCAGTTCAGAACAGGGCTGCAGAGGGTCTCCACGCTCCCACAGACCCCCCTGGCGTGGCTGTTGGGACACCTGGCCCCGCGCCGAGGGAGCAGGGAGCCAAGGCGTACCTGGCTGTTCTTGCAGCCCGAGGCCAGCTTCTTGCCGTCGGGTGACCAGGCGATGCTGAGCACCCAGTGCCGGTGACCTGGCAGAGAGAGCACAAGCGGGCGTGAGTGGAGAGTGGTGACTGTCTGTCCCCAGCGTCCTGGCGTGCAGCCGGCCCGAGGCGGGACTAGAAGCTGGGGGAACCCTCCATGTTCCTCCCACCCAGACTCTCTTCCTCTGCTTTGTTAGTAGAAGCGAGCCATTCCTTTCCTGAGCCCCAGCCCCAGCCTACACGGCTCAGGCAGAGCCCAAGCTGCACTCTGTTTGTCCCCCTGAGTGGGCAGGGGGTCCGGAGCTGCCCTCCCAGGACACCCCGCACCCACCTTTGGCCGTGAACTGCGGTGTCTCCGTGCTGAGGTCCCAGAATCGGACGGTGGTGTCTCCCGAGCCGCTCGCCAGGTACCTGGGAGAGGAGGAAGAGCCTGGCTCAGCGCAGTGCCCTTAGCAGGGGGGGACAGCGGCTGAGCCCCCCCACCCACAGCCAGACCCTCACATACTTTCCCGTGGGGCTGAAGGCCACGGAGATGACGGCCTCGGTGTGCCCCTCCAGGGAGCTGGTGCAGCGGGTCACCGCCCGCACCCTGAACACCGCCTGCGGCTGATAGATGATGTCCAGGACCTTCTCCGTCTCCACCGTCTGCCCCGCCAGGGTCTTCTCCAGCGACACCACGATCTCGGCATCGTGGACGAAGAAGGCCAGAGGCACCGGCTCATCCTGGGGGAGAAAAGGGCAGGAAGGACAGCAAGGGGTGGCCCCAGGGTGAGCTCGGGGGGTGCTGGTGATATCCTGAAGAAAACAGGATTTTCTTCGGAGTAATTTTTCTTCTAAGTAATAACAATGAACCCTGTGAGCCTGACAAAACAGGATTTGGGGGCTGAAGGGAACTGAGAGGCAGGGAAGCATTTGTTTTACGACTGTATCCATAAAGAGAGCTGAGAGACCGATAGAAGGGAACATCCCGCCTCAGAAGACGCTGAGGACGGGGTGGGAAAGGCTATAACCAAGGAGAAAAACTAATTGGGATGTTGATAAGAACTAAAACAAAGTATCCTTTAGGTGAACTATTCTCATTATAAGACTAAAAATCACGCCCACAGGCCAGGAATGTCCCCCCCCCCCCCAATAAGCCCCTCACTCTCTGAGCATGCGTGGTAAATTTAGAGGGAGCTGTACTTTTAAGTTGAAATAAGAAAGAAATTAACCACTTATTAGCCGAGGGGTGTGAGTATTAGCTGTGACTGACGCATTTAACTGTATAAATGCCTTGCAGTTTCTCGGTGCGGGGTGCTGGCTTTGTGGGGTTACCGCCCAGCACCCATCTTGGCGCAAAAATGAATTGAATAAACCACCTCCGCTCTGGGGGCGTCCGGCGTTTGGCACCCCGGGCGAACGAACCCGCTTCTCGGGATAACACTGGGGGGCTCGGGGCTGGGGGGGGCGGGTCTCACCTTCTGCAGGAGGGCGTTGCACACCAGCTGCAGCTTGTCCGGGGTGATGGTGACTGGGACGTCGAAGGGGGAGCCCAGGGACTCCCCCGCTTCGTCTCGGAACTGGATCAGGAGCCGCTGCACGTCCCCGTCCGGCGCCATGCTCTGCGGGACAGCGGGCTCAGGGCGGGGGGGGTC
This sequence comes from Morus bassanus, assembly GCA_031468815.1. Classification (NCBI taxonomy): domain Eukaryota; kingdom Metazoa; phylum Chordata; class Aves; order Suliformes; family Sulidae; genus Morus; species Morus bassanus. Next base: position 10,492,089 of record CM062584.1, read on the forward strand.
CCGCCGGGGGGGGACACGCACACACAGTCACACAGCCCGGCCAGCGACACCCGCGTGGGGGAAAAGGAGCCGCTACGGGGGGACCCGGCGTGGACCCCGTGGGGGGAGAAACACCCTGCAGGGACCGGGACCCCACGCGGGGGGGGGGGGGGGGGGGAGGAGAAGCCCCCACCCCCAGGGGAACCCAGGGGAGGCCCCGGAGCGCCCCGACACCCCCCACCCCGCCGGCATCTACGTGCTGCCTCGGCCCCGCCGCCCCGGCCCCGGCCCCGCCCCCGGCCCCGGCCCGCTCCCCGCCATCCGCCCGGGCCCCTGCCCGCTCCCCGCCATCCGCCCCCGGCCCCGCCGCCCCGGCCCCGGCCCCGCCACCCCGCCCCCGGCCCCGGCCCGCTCCCCGCCATCCGCCCCGGCCCCGGCCCCGCTCACCGCCGCCATGTGCGCGCGCGCCCCACGTGGGCCGGAAGCAGCTCCGCAGGGGCGGGAGGCGCTGGGCGCCGCGCTGCTGCCCCCTGGCGGCCGGCGGTGGGAGCCGCGCCGCGGGGCCGCGGGTTCGAGCCCCCGGTGCGGCCGTTCCGCGGCATTTTCCGCGCTGGCCACGCAGGTGCTTTTTATTGCTTTTCTAAAACAAAAAGCAGCAAAACGAGGAAAAATTATCCCAAATATTCCATTCCAATAAAAAACGAAGCCAACCCCGCAGCATGCCCAGTTGCAGCGCATGTAAACCCTTCAGGTAAAGAAGGGCTGGGGCTGCAATCAAACATGGTTTATTCGCCATATAAACACTGGCTCACTGGGCTGGACAGGAGGCAGGGAGGGAGATCCTGCACTGAGGCTCAAACCTGCAACACAGCGAGAAAGTCAACCCTCCTGTCCAGCACAAACCAGCAACCACAGTGAGTGTCACATGTCATAACCCTGGAGATCAATGCTCCATCACACCTAAGCACCACTTCTGGAGAGAAGAGATAAAAATCAGCACCCAAGCCTGGCTTTACCCGCTGGCCGCTGCTCAAGGGAAGCAGCTTTGAGGAGCTGCCCCACACAGCCCTGGCACGCTACCTTCCCCTCCAAGGGCAGGGAAAGGCCTCACAAACAAGGTGCAGCCATGGCAGTGATTTCTCTCTCCTTTTTTTGATGGATGTTTTTCTTATCAGGCTCCAGGAGCTGCAACCCCACAGGTGGTTGCTACTCAGCCAACTCAAGATAAGCTGAGCCTCTTGCACTCAGGCTGGACCCATCCACCCCAGGCAGCGCAGCAGCTGAGGGAAACACAGCCCTAAGCACTATTTACACCCAAACCTGTGGCCTGTAATCCCCGAACACACTCAGCTGGTGAGTTTGGGTCCTGCCAAGGTGGAAAAATGAGCCAGTGCCACATGCAGAAGGGGCAAGGGCTCAAGCGTGCATGCGGAGTTCGATACCGGGCTACAGGACCAAGTCCTGCCCCTTCTGTTTCCCATCCCAACTTCTGCCCTGTCCTGTGATTAAAATACCTTATTTAGTACCAAGAGAAAAATTATTCTTATTTCACCACACTGCCATTAACATCATCCATTAAATATTAAGAAATGTCTGCAAACATGCCAAGGACAAACTGTTCAGGGGTCTGTTTCTTTTATAAACCCCCAAGACTCACATTGAAAAAAAACCAAACCAGACATGTAAAGTCAAATCCCATCCAAACAGAAAATTGACACAAATTTTAATATTTATATATTTTAAATCAAAACAATTAAATATAGGATGTTTTAAGTACATGAATACTTGGGCATGAGAGAAATAAGAGGTGGTACATAGTACCAAAAACCTATACACAGCCTTTTTTGCTTTTTATAGACAATACAGCGTGTCTCTATGCAATTGAATATTGCAACAGAATAACACTTGCTAGTCAATCAAGATATTCTGAACATTGGAGATGATTTGAGTTCTTCGCAAAGTGGATTTTTTTTTTTTGCACAAGTTTGAGGAAAAAAGCAATCATAAGAGTAAAACAAAAAACCCAAAATAGAAGTGTTGTGTACTAAAAATGCAGCAATAACATAACAGTGAGACACTGAGTACTTCTGATACCCTGCTAAATCAATTCACTGGAAACAAATAAAGGTGCTGTGTAACACGGTGGCTTTTTTTACTTAAACTAATGGTTTTGCAAGTTGCAAGAGTTGACAATGTCAGGGAGAAGGCCAGAGGTCATTAAAAATTGTTTTTCTTCATAAACCAAACATCTGAATTAACTACTATGTTGGTTGGAGGACAACAAGCTATGGAGAATGGCAGCAATTACTTTTTTCCTTGCTCGTGGGACGGAGAGGAAAGAAAATGGAGCAGTCTACAGGGTACAATCTCCTCAAAACGTGGGCTGCATTCAGAGCCGTGGCTCGGGAGCAGAGGGTTGCACAAGTGCAAGATCAGCTTGTGAGCCTGCTCTGTGTCGGAAGCAGGGGATTTGTGTATATGGGTGTAAGAGCTCGACAAGGAAGAGTTACACCGTCCAGGCTTCGCTCCTGATCATTCTACGCTGCCTTCAAAGTTAATGTAGTTACGAAGTAAAATACATTTATCTTACAGTTGAATACGCATCTATTTCAAGTAAGGAAAAATAAAACTTAAGAACTTTTTAGGTCATTCACTGCCAATGAATTCACCATTTCAGGTTCACTTCTCCAACGGCCAATGTCGGGGGACATGCCCCATGGCCTTTCCAATTATGTGTTTAAAAATTACAAGTAGTAGAACCAGAACCTACAGCAAAACCCTCCCCTCTTTGTTGTGGCTTGTGTCCCATTCCAGATATTTTGCTTAAAAGTCTTTTTGAGACAGGGTCAAGTATTTGTGAGGTTGATCACAGTTTCTCAGTGACACATTCGTAAACCACGTCTTCATCTCTTTAAAAACCATCATTATTCTGAATGCCACAGACAACAGGAAAAAGTGTTCCTTCACACTCTACAGTGGAGGTACAGGATTGCTTCTTTTTTATTCTTCCTTATAAATGAGGGAGATTTCAGCAGTTGGAGTAACAGTGCTTTGTTTTTATTGGCTGTGTTAAAGAATCCACCAAAAGGGAAAGTTCACTCATTCTCGAAGCGGAAAAAACCAGATTTCCTGTTCTGGTGTTTCTAAAATCATAGCTGGAAAAGGAAGAACAGGGTTAGAGTTCATTTTACCCTAAAACATACAAGGCAATCGCTCAGTAGAAAGACATTTTGTGTTTAAAAAGTTGAAGCCAGGTATGCTTATGAGTTTGGGAGAGGGGAAAAAAACCCCAACTAATCCCACAACACACTCAACCTTCTGATTACTGTAGACATATTTGCTTAATTGAATCCAGAGCATCTGCAGCCACTTGATATTTCTGAATACTGTGCTGAGAGACCTTTTCATCTAGCCAGACTGGAATTATATCATTTGCAGCCAAGCTATTAAGTGAAATCATTATACAAGTCATTTAAATATAACTGCTTTATTAAAAAGAAAACAGTCACACAGTGAAACTGCAGATCCATCCGTTTGGGTCTAATAACGGGGCTTTGGCACATGTTTATCTTCAATAATTAAAAAACCAGCAAGTTAATTTTAAAACAGTCAGATGCGTGAAAGCCAGAAGTACTAGATATTAACTTGGTAAACTGCTGTCATCGTTACTTCACAAGATCTAACCGCTGCATCAGAACTGGGGTTTTGTTTGTTGGGTTTTTTTTTTCTTTAAACAGAGAACACGTGGACTTGTACAACAAAGTCACTAAACAATATACAACACTAAGCCACTAGCCTACGGACAGAGCTACTGTGTGTTTTTTGAAGTATAGACACAGCACTGCATAAGTCAGCGCACCCAACAAGACAACTTTCCAGCTGTTGCGTTTTACCGACACTTTAGGCGAATACACCAGCATTCATCAACAGGGAACAGCAAGTGTCAACTCAGACAAGGAATTACAGTATTGATCCTGCAGCACGAGCCACCTTTTTAACTAATAAGGCAGTTTGGAAAGACTCAAAATGAACAAAGACGACTTTAACGCTTGCACAGGAGAACCACTACAGGTGTCTGTTAAGAAACTCCTACAACATCAGACGTAGGCTGAAACACTTCCAACCTTTCTTTCTTCATATCACGCTATCCCAGTTTGAACATTTACCAGCGTGGGTTTCAGATGCACCAGGAAAGCAAGCGAGAGCTCTGCTCCTCCCACAGTCTGGCTGAAGTCAGATAAAGACAGGCAGCCTTTCCGCCCCCTTACCTTCGTAACCTTCTCCGAAGGCTGTTCACATTGCGCCTGCTGCATAACGTCATTGACTATCATCTTTGCTATCCTCCAAGCCATCTCTTCTTGAGCCTGCCATAGAAAAAAACATCCCAAAATACAGATAGCTTCAAGTTCTTAAAATAAAAATACAGTCCTCTCAGCATAATTCATATGCTCCACCTTGGGGATGCCGTTAACCTTCACAACTCAGTGACTTGTAGTGAATGTATCCTCCCTTGATGGAAATGCACCTGGTTTCCAAGTACAGCATTAACTTCAATTATTGTGAATATTTATGGCTTGATGCAATTTCCAAGAGTTAGTGAAGTTTTTAGACTTATCTGTTGGGGACTTGTCCAAGCCCCTTCGACAGGGAAAAATGCAGCCTGTAATCCATGTACAGTGGTCACTTCACAGTAAAAAACAAAGAACAACAGCACCTCCACTCTTAATTGTAGATATATCTTATAACAGCAAAATAAGAAAAACCTTGAGTGCAAGCACACAGTTAACCATTATATTAGTTAAACCAACAAGCACTTGCAAAAAATCAAACTAGTTTCACACATGCATGCAATCAAATTATATTTAGCAGAGTCTGACAGTTCTTGTTGGTGCATCAGAAAGATATTCAGAGAAACAGCCAGGATTAAGAACTTCAATACTTCATTTCCCTAATCTACACTTAAAGTAAGTCACAAGGACAATGTAAAAGAGGACACACCTCATCTGTGTTTCCTTGAACCCATTTCTTCATCGCTTGTGAAAACATGGACCCTAGGTTGAGACAAAAAACAGCAAGCAGGGCATATTAGCAAACTCTGTGGCACATCTCTATAAAAGCTAATTCCTTCCATCCTTCTGAAGGGTTACTGCTGGCGTTAGAGAGCACAGAAGAGTGGCGTGAAAGACAAGGGATTACGTGGAGCCATGGGTCACTAGGCACTGAGCCCAAACCATTCCTCTTTACCAGAGCTGAAAAAGCAGCATTAACAGCAGATCCCAAACTGGGTGGGAAGCATGTGGAGAGCTGAAGTTCTTTTTCATCTCAAGACCAAATCTTTGAAGGTTTGATCATCAGCTCAGCTGCTAGCAGCATTCATCCCTGCCAGGTTCCACTGACAGCTCCAACTCCCACAGGCTGCTCATACTCCCAGGAGTCCAGCTGGACCAGAAAAGCAGAATTTGGCTAGGAAACTGGGACAGAGATAGGTTTTGCCTCAGTACAGGACGATCCCCCTAAGCATCTCTGTTTGGCTTAAAACAGATCTGGAAAGAGTCAAGAATTTTGCTTATCTTGACTGCAGTAAGGAAGAAGGCAGCTCTGCAGATGTTTGCAGAAATGGCGAGAAAGAGGAAAGCAAACCTTTTGATTTTTTGACGTCAGGCTCTGGTTCAGATTCTCTGATAAACTGTCCCAGGTCACTGACTCGTCCAAACGTCATCTTCCTGAAGAGAGAAGGAGCAAAAGAACCACACAGGTTATCAAGAGAACTTCGGCATTACGGAAAGCTACCAGTCAGGAAAACAAAGAAGCCACCACAATAAAGACTCTAGTGTCAGAAGACTGGCATTTTACCAATTGCCACCTCTTCCACCTAAAATTGACACATTGGGAAAAATCTCCCGCTCCTCTCACATATCTGAATTCAAAGTGTATCTGAAAAATTCTTCTGGAAACTAGAAGCAGGCAAATGCTTCAACCACTCAATCACATAATACCAACAGGCAGTGCTAGCAAGTGCTCTACATTATCATCAAAACATGTCATTAGGGAGAAAACAGTTTACAGTACCTAAAAGGACGGAAGACTGGTATGCATTAGAAAAGCAAGGTAGCTATAGAAACAAAGAATTTCTGTACGAGATCCATAGAGCAGAAGAGCTTTATAACAAAGAACAACTGAAGAAACAGAAGAGTAGCTGCGCAATCTGCTAAAGAAATGAAGTACAAGCCCTTCTCTATCACAGGGGTAGGGAGAAATCAAAGTTGCACATTACGATACCAAAGGCGCCTGAGCTTATTTATTCTTTTCTGTTCCAACCCCAAATAGGAACTACTTAGCTGTAGTTTGGAGTCAAAGGAACAACAGCTAGGCGGAAGAGAAAAACCAATTGGAAATATTTTTCTGGCTGGTATTCTGGTCAGAGAAACATTCACTATGAAATTGGTGTTATATCACACTATTGAAATAAATTTGCTTGCAAATATTAAGACATGTACTAGGATTGCAACATCCTGCATTTACGCGTACTCTCCATGCAGGAGGACACTGCAAAAACAAAACAGAGGTGAAACACATAACTAGAAAGAATGAGATACACTGAATGAGCCTTACCCTGCATATGTTCGTTGATATAAAGATTCTGGATCCAGACTTGCAGCATCTACAATTATTGCTTCATCAAAATTTTTCAGGATTTTAACATTAGCCTTTTTGACATTGGACTACAAATAAAAATTCTAGGTATTAGTGCCCAATGCAGACAACTAATAGCTTCTTAATAAAACTGCAGTTGTAGTGCTTTTACACTTAGATAAACCTCCATAAAGTCTCTAAGCAAGCATAAAAGAATTAGAGAGCATCTACACAGCAATGAAGTCCTGACTCTGTATGACATTGTTTTTAAACAGAGGATGATAAAGTTACATGAACAGAGCCAAAGACACAGTGTACAGGTCAGCATACATATGTGTAAGGACTGCTGTCTAAGCGTTATCAACTGAACAGATCTGTGTGCGCATGCAAATTATTTGTGAGTATATAACACTGAACTACCTCAAAAGCTGCAGCAGCTTCACTCATCCCTCTCATGCACTTGGCAAGCAATTCCCAAACACAGTGCACTTCCCCCCCACACTGAGAACAAGCATTTATCTTTTTGGCCTGGAGTATTTATATAAGATTATGAAAAAAGCCAAGGAAGCATTAAAGCAACAGCAGGGAGGGCACAAAGGCACAGAAATCTATTAGCACCTTAACATAGAACAGAAACATTTATGGCAGCGGCCTTGCAAACTCCTTTCCCGCTGCTCTGCGTAAGTGCTGTTCTTTATGCAGCATAAAATTGTCCAAGCGAGCCTATTACCAGCAGCTGCTCCTGCTCAGACTATCAGGCAGCAGGGTATTTCAAGACAGTCAGAACACAGATTTTATTCCTCACTTTGCAACTAGGTGGGAAGATACTCTCCTTGCAAATTAGGAGGTTTAAAAATATTACAAGCAGATAGCACAGCTTCCAAGTTGCTTGAAACACAGTACATCAATAACGTTGGTCTAGATACTGGATTTAAAGCCCATGGTAGCACTGCAGCATTCAATAAAAGCAATTCAGCAAAAGCAGTTCTAGCTTAGCTTTTCTGCTCTCAGCTGGCCTTGCAGTTCACAGGCTGGCCTGGTCACAGACAAGCTAGAATCTGCTTATCCTCTCTTCTTTCACATCTGAATTAAGCAAAGCTAGAATTTTTGGAGCAGACAACTCTTGGTTAAACACACATCTCTGATGTTACTGGGGTGGTTTCAGAGCGTAACGAGCTCCACTGCCTGTTTCTGAGGCTAGGCCCACACAGGAACACAGCTAGCAGCACGAAAGGCAGAAAAAAAAAGATGCTAGCCCACAACCAGGGCACCGTGCAAAGCAAATACACAGCGGACATTTCTCAATGACTTTGGAAGGGTAACAGAGCCGAAGGAGCCCAGTCGCATTCTTGCTTCTACACAGCACAGCGAAGCAGCCGCCACATAGCTCTAACCGTGCCTAACGAACAATTAGAATGCCTTACCCAGCGAGGGACTTTTTTTTATGCCCAGCTTTACATCAAACTATACACATGCAAACAAAATGCAGGCATCACCCCCCAGCTCAGAGCATCTTGGTGGTAATACAGTAAAGTGTCAGAGCTCTCTTTTGGGAAGGTCAGGAGTCTGGCTGTTTTCTATCCGACCAGCACGACTAGCTAGCTCGAGGACAGTAGTAGGGAAAAGTCTGCTGAGACAAACTAGCGAACACCACCTGGTCAGATATTAACTGTCATTGCTCTGTGCGTGACTAGATAGATGCCTTAAACCCCAGAACTGAGTGGACTCTTCAGGACAGATTATTTGGCACTTTAATAGACCTGAGCACACAAAACTTGCATTTTTGTATTTAAATTCTATAGCATATTCACAAGTGTCAATATTTTCCTAAAGTTCTAACTATAGTATTGATAAAAAGTTATTTCTAGTAAAAAGCATTCTTAAATGTTATGGCACTATGAAACAATCTGCAGTGAATATTAACGGCTTAATAAAAATGTAACTTTGATGCAAAGAACTAAAAGCAGCACAAGACTTTGGGTACAACAGACACGATAGATACCATTCTGTGCCAATACTCTTTGTTTGAACTTAGCAGCAGGTAGACTAAACACGTCCTAATACAACACAGGCTTTAACATTGAAGTAGAATGGGAAGCTTCAAATTACAAGACATTTCCTTACAGTGTACGAACTTTGATATTGATACAGAAAAGTGATGGCAGCATTTCCTATAACAGAATCAAACCAAGAAATTCATACCTGGGAGGCAGAGCCATCTGGGCCCCCTATAGAATCGCTATCGGGAGAGCTACCGGGGCCGTGAATGCTCAGTGCAATATTCCCTCCTGGAAATTCATCTCCTCGTACTGAATGGATGAGATCATTCAAGTACTTGTAGTAAAGGTTGCTAGACAAGAAGCCAGGTAAAAAAACCTGAGACACAGAAGGAGGAGTCCTCGTTAATCAAGACCGGTCTGCACAATTACTGTAGATCACTTGCAGAACAGAAGGGACACACAAACATCTCAGTCCTTGTGTAGATGGTACACAAGTGTGCCCACACATAGAATTACTCCGGATTAGCGAGTGCATTGCTTTAAATTTGAATCCTACTGCCAAATGAACAAAAATAACTGTGTATTAACCAAATCCTCCAGTAACTGGAACTGAAGCTCAGATTTTGTTTCTCCCCTAGAAAAGCCTGACAACCCAACAGGCTTACAGTTATTTTGCTATGCTGTTCAAGAATCATCTGCAGCTCCAGAATCAAATCATTAATGTCTAGTATCCAGATATCCCAGAGTTACACTATTAGCCACACCACTGGGGTGCACAAGGGGTTCGGAGGGGACGCAGCCAGGACAGTGACCCCAACTGACTCAAGGGATGTCCCACACCATATGGCTCACGCTCAGCACATAGAGCTGGGGGAAGAAGGAGGAAAGGGGGAACATTCGGAGTGACGGCATTTGTCTTCCCAAGTAACTCTTGGAGCCCTGCTTTCCTGGAGATGGCTGAACACCCGCCTGCCCATGGGAAGGAGTCAATTAATTTCTTTTGCTTTGCTTGTATGCGCGGCTTTTGCTTTACCCATTAAACTGTCTTTGTCTCAACTCATGAGTTTGCTCACTTCTACCCTTCCGATTCTCTTCCCCCATCCCACCGCGGGGAGGAGTGAGCAAGCGGCTGTGTGGGGCTTGGTTGCCAGCTGGGGTTAAACCATAATAGGAAGTCAGTAAAAGAACAAGACAAATCAGAGATGCTGACGAGGACACCTGACACGCTGCAGAATCTCCACATCACCTTTAACTGCCAAAACCGTTCTGAAGAAGGTATCTCACCGTCTCCATAGTAGTCCACGCCTGCCGTAAGGGAGTAGTGAAACAGTTAGGGAGAGGACCACCTTCCCTGCAGATGTTGGATTCAATCTCTAACCTCACCGAGTCATCAAACCCAAGAGGATGCGTGGCTTGAAGGGAGAAGTACCTGCAGCACCGGATAGAGGAAGACGACCACACGAAAAGATTTGCAAAACTTTGCAGATGGTTAATACCCACCCTTTCCACCAAAGACCATTAATCATGCTGCAGCCACTAGATGGGGCTGGCTTCAAAAACATAGGTACAACTGATCCTCACTAAGTACAGGGGGAAAAAAATCTCAAATTCACAGAGATATTTTTGATAAAGCCTTGCCCTGAAGATACAGATAAAAGAAACAGAGCACGATGCGACTACTGACGAGCAGAATCTTACACACAGAGCTTTGTAGCAGGGAAGCAGGAAACACCCAGAACTCTGAAGCAGCATTTGCTCTACTAATTGCCTCATTGAAAACTGAATTTGTGGATGAAGTGGGAGGATGACTGATGAAAGTCAGAGTGAATTGTTTGCTTCCTCTCCAATTATTTCCTACAAGGGTAATAACTCAGCAAGCCTGTGGCAATGAGTGTCACACTTAAGCTTAAGAACAAGCTTTTTCTGGAAGCAGTTTTGATGTCTGTCTTCCAGTTGCATTATTGCTAAGGTGAAACACAAAATAAAGGAAAAAGAGTTACACTACTGAGAGTGAGAGGCAAGTCTGATATTAAAAGGGATCTGGTCACTTCCTTAAAAAAGGAAGATACTTTGAATACTAAGAACAAGTGCTATTTGGCTTTTACTATGTGTGATAACAGCTCCTACAGCCTACTTTAAATGGATAACAGTATCTGAACCTTAAGGTTTTTCTACAGTGATGCATCTGCTATTAGGTTTAAATCTTTTACATTTTTAAATGGCAACCAATTGGCTTTGATATTTCATGACCAAATATTAACTCAAGCAATCAAGTCCTGAAAATTCTATATTGTGTTTAAAAATGGAGTCCTTATAAGGATTTTTCTCCTCATGTATAAAGAAAAACTTACAAAGTTCTCGTGTGCATACACATCGAAGGCCACCTTAACAAAATGCATTTCAGCATAACCGTGCAAGACTGCAGAGTTATGGTTTGGAAATGAAAAGTTCCTTTTGCACAGTGCAATATAAAACTACAAGCACAATATTAGAGCTTCAGAAACAAGTAATTGTTGAACTCCCTCACTTGTCATATAAAATCATGGCATCATTCTGTGCTTCTTGCCCATCATACTGGCCTTTTTTGGCAGCAAGTTGAGACTGGAAGTTATCTGCTGCCAACCAGAACTGCAATACGTTAACTGCATCTTCCTTCTCCATGTACTGGAAAGGAAATTAAAAAAAAGAGAGGAGAAATTAAAGAAGTTTAGCAAGAAACTTTTAATAAGCATAGACAAACCTGCCCCTTCCCATTTAAAATGAGAAACATAGTCCGTATATTAATGATGCAAAATTGTCACAAGGCACATAAATAGTCTGAATTTTCAGATACAGTGCTGCAGACAGATTTAGTTTGTTTAAAAAAAAAAAAAGAACTTGTGACATTTCTTTTCTGTACCGATTTTCACATTTAGTTTCCAAACAACTGTTTATTTGTGTCGTACTAAAGACAGAGGAAACACTATTTTCATGCTATGCTTAGCTTACATTGAACTCGGCATATTGTTTCAGCTTCCCAGCTTGCTGTTTCAAACCACATTGGCTTGTCGGACTATCAGGACAAGTATTTTACTGTCAACAGATGATTCCCTAAAGGTATAGAGCCCTGCAACTCTAAAAATCATACATTTAGCCTACCACACACCAATCTGGTACCCTCTCTATGTAAAGCTACTGAATTATTTGTTATCTGTAAGAATGCTTACAGCTTTCAAGGCAAGATTAAGACAACTATGTTAAAGCTTCTACAAGGCGAAGAGGCACTTAGAAGCACTCACTAACTGGAGAGGGTACGAATGAATACTCATTCTACAATACGGTGTACAGGTTTGAACAGCTGAAATAGCTCTATACATGGGCAGGAAACCGTTTAATGCATTTTCTCCCAGAAAAAAAGATACACCTCATTTTTTTAATTTATTTGAGGTATCTTTATCAGAGCCATCAGGGGATGAATAGGGTTTTTTTCCATTTGATAGAAATGAATAAAAAAGCAAACCCAAACCCTAACACTCACCTCAGAGAAATAGAACAGGGCTGATTCACAGAAAAGTATGTCAGCCAGATAAACAGTCCCGCTAGTCAGCACCTCAATCTGATATTTACAGAAATGATGACTTCGCAAAAATTCACTAAAGTGCCTGCACACAGACAGAACAACAGTTATTAAGGGTCAACAGCATTCAAGGCACCTTATGAATCAATTAGTTCTTGCCCCAGATATCTTAACACTTTCAGTTGGATAAAAGCAAAACAAGCAAGAAACAGTGCAGGTTTACAAATGACACAAGAAAGATATACAGAATGCAATAATAGCATGCATGTACAACTTCAGCAAGCGATCACGAGAATGGATTTGGAGGAGAAGATCGGAGCAGTTTCAAATATAGAAGACTGCACAAAAGTGTGGCTCTATGGTTATACCTCTATCAACATTTTTATCAGAACCGCCTTTTGCAAAAGGACAATAGACACAAGAAGCCAAACTATTCAAGCAACTTACTCTTGTTCCATTGCATTAAACACTATTGACTGTGCTGTAACAAAACAGTTTGGATCCACTTGTCCGTCTTCCCCACAAATCTTTGCTGCAAAGAAAGACCAGGTTAATTTTAACGTGCATTTGGCTGACCGAGCTGAAAGACGCGAGTGATGACTAGTTAATGACAAATTGCAGTTCAAATCCACTAGAATCAGCCAGTTCTGACTGTGCAAAAAGAGCTTTTGAAGTACTGCAGATGGCTGAATGATTATATTATGGCTGAAATATTTGATTGAAACTTAAATCTGAATTCCCTCCATAACCACCAGGAATTCTTTCACTAATTTAAGCAAAGTCTCTGAAAGTTCTGGGGATATTGCACAGCACTACCAAAATGTCAGATCCACTGATACTTGTAATGGGATCTACTGTGTTTTTACAGCTGACTTTAAAATTTATAAAAAGAAATATGAGTGTGTGTCGTATTAAAGATACATTTTTATGGGGAAGGAGGAAGCTCTGAAATGATTAGGCAGTATACATTCTTACCAACTATGTCGTTTCTCATTGCTTCTGTAATAGGTATTGGTTTAGCAGCATCTGGAGAAATATATTTGGTAAAAGTACTAACTGCATCCCGTTCTATACCTACAAGGAAGAAATACAGAATCAAACTTTGAACCCCTTGGCATAGGTCTAAAACAAGGAGTAAGTAACAAACACCTGCTCTTCAGAAAAGCGATTATCTAATTGTCAGCAACAAGTTTCCTGGCCACGAAGCTTTCAGTCCACTGCTCACTCAACACTTTGCTACTGACAAGCTACAGTGACTGTTATCTCTAGCCAGGTGACGATAAGCCCAGCATGGACTGACTAGTGCGACGGAATAAAGCAACGTAGCTCTGAATTCCCTACCACCAGGCAAGACAGCACCATCTTCCTCTGCTGCACATCTTAGGCCCAGAAGTAACGCCTTTGCGGCAAGAACTGCAGTGAAGTTCCCAATTTCTAGCTTTCATTATAGAGAATATGAAATACTTGCATTATAAAGGAATTAAAATTAAAAAAGCAGCTTAAAATGGGATGCCTCAGAACAAGACATATGCTTTATCATCAAGGGAGAGCTGGGACACTGCTCTGGAAGAGAGAAGAAAAAAAAATTCATACTCCAGACTTCTCAGATTTTTCACAAAGGACCTTGTCCTTTCAAATTCTCTTTAGACATCAAAAAGTGAAGTGCTTTTCATGACTAAAGTATCATTGTGTTTGTTTAGGATACTTTGGGGCTAAGGTTATGTATTGTGGAAGCACATAATAAGTAACTATACGAGAAAGACAAACAGCAAGAGAAAGGGATGCAACATAAGGAAACAGTTGGGCAAACAAAAGGAACCAATATTAAGAAAGGAGTATTTCCTTTTTTTGTCTGTAGACCTGCACAAATGAGGGAGGACTGAGCAGATGCAAAGTAGAGAAACAGGTTACTACATATGTGGCTTACTACCGAAAGTAAATATTTTAGTTCCATCCGTACTTCCAGTAGCCCCTGAAGAGGTCAATTCCAAATGAGAGCAAATCAGTTACAAAGGGAGGAACTCTCATCAAATAAATCCAAGAACAAAACCAGTACATTCCACACAAAAATCTCTACAAGTCTCTTGTAACCATTACATGTCATTTTAAGTGATACAGGATATTTACCTTCTGTGGAAAGTTAGTTATCAATTCTCAGCCCATCATCCATATTTTCTGCAATTCTTTTAAGTTGGGGGTCGATGGGTGAGGGAAGAACAGGACATTGCAATATTTATCTTCATTTCTTAATATTACACGTGTAGGAACAGAAGTAACCTAAGCTTATTAGAGTACATAATGATTTTGAAGTCTCTTCAGCAGCATATTTATTTTTGAACAACCAGTCAAACAACACATAGCTCAAATCGACCGTTAGCTTATACAGCAAGGTAACATTACTGACATACAAAATTATTTTTCTCCTTGCAACATCATATCATGCTTAGAAAGAGCACATGAGAACGGAGGCAGCTCACTGTACAAAGCAAGCAGCAGCTAGTACGTTCCCCATCTTCCCACCTTTTTAAAGAAAGGGAACGCGTGGCACTTACTTTTCATTAGTTTTCCTGACAAGTCTTTTAGTGTAGAGGAAGGGCTGTTTCTATTTGATACTGTAAGCTTGGAAGATTCTTGCTGATCAGCTGGAACAGAATGGGTCCCTGTCTCAGATTTTCTTAGGCAAAGAACAGTGGTATTATCACTCTCCCGACCCGACAGCACGTGGTTCTGGCTGTTGCTAGTTCTGTCGTTCTTGTCCGAAGCCACTGGCTTGGTCCTGAGCAGACAGACTGCGCTAGAATCCTCCAGTCTCTCCTCAAGCAATCCAGTTGGAGAAGACGATGCAGTTTCCTGCTGTTTCGAGGGTGACACTGGCTCTGCCAACGAACTCTGCTTAACTGTGTTCAGGCTATGTGCTCTTATACGGGACCATGTTGTGGAATGGAAGCTTTCAGCCTCTAACCAAAACTTAACCAAGTGTTCCATTCTGCGTAGTTCCATAAACTGGATAAAATAAGGGAGGGCTACATTGTCCTGCAGAACTTGTTCAAGGGTCTTTGAAAGGCTTGATTTGGTCTCTTGAGCCTGATAATTCAGACACGATCTGCCTAAAGAAAAATATCAAGGGAATGACTCCATATTGTACTACAGACATGGGTATCCAATACAAAAATGTCCTGCAATGCCACTGGTGAAGAGATGATTCCAGCATAATGGTGGTACACAAAGTAAATGAACCCCTTTTAACAAACAAATGTACTGTCCCCATTCAAAACCCTTCTAGGGTAACACGGATGCTATTGTAACAGCAGTCAAGTTTTTTAATTACCTAGTCTACTTGCCTCAAAACCAAAGGATGGTGAGCATACCAATAATATACATAGAATAAAAAGAAACGCTGACATTATTATAGAGCTGATGAAGCCTTACCTAAGTCTCCAAAATGAGCAGCTTCCATGTGACTTGGCTGCTTCTTAAGGGCAGCTGTCCGACTGCTAGAAAAAGAGTCCATGTTGGCAGAGATGGCATTAATTGCCACATGGCTTGGTCCTGCAGCCTCCAGCAAGGCATGATTTCTAGTGCTTCTTTGAGGGGAATGTACTGCTATTGGAGCTGGAATCAAGACAGGAATTATTAAAAGACAAGGATCCCAAGACCTTTGCTAAGCAGTATCCCAATACTAAGCACCCCAAGATATGCCAGAGAGTTTGCAAGAGTCAATCTTATTAAAAACCTCATTGTACCACTGTGTCTCGTCTTTGATCAAGGGTCTGATAAGAGTAAAGACCACAGAAATAAGCAAGTTTTATTAGGGCAAGAATAAAGTCACTTCCAATAGATCAGTGGTACCCACCCACTTATAGTTTCCTTATTCAGTACCTAATCAAAAGACGCCAAGTCTAAGTTTACACGTGAAATATTATTCCTGAGTCTTCCTGCTTCCTTGATAACTGCTATCGTGACAGCTTAATGCTTTGTCAACAATTTAGTTTAGTCGCAATATTCTTGCCAATCCATTTCCATACCTTTTTGAAGGCTAAAACGTGTTACAAAATCCTGAACTACAAAGCTATCCATGAGTTTTAACAAGAAAATTTTTTGAAAATGTTTTCTTTGTCTCTATTTGAAGAGAAAAAAGCAATAAGGAAATATCTCTGATGAAACCCAGGTTATAAGCCTTAACGCCCTCAGGCTGTTTTAGAACACAGCTGGCTATTTGAGCCCAAAGAGAACAAAGAAATTCCTCACACAAAACTCTGCCAGTGAAAAAGCATCAACTAATTGTTAATTGATGACAAAGCTGAAAAAAAAACCAAAACACTCTCATAGCAGTTTCAAAAGCTCTCAGGAAATTGCATTTGATTAGGATGATATGCAAGGACATCTTACACCTCTGACTCTTCAAGCGAGTCAGATGACACACTATCTCAGCACACTACTTCCTAACAACGTGTTTCACCAAGGTGTCGAGCAACTTGGTCTTGATGACTTCCATGCTGCCTAACTTTTTTATTCACAATTTTATGACACATGATGACAGAAGTTGACAGTTTCACACCTGCACCTCATGGTAACGGATACCTTAGGAGTGATGGTATAGGAGAGTTAAAATGTTTTAAGCTATTGCAAAGTGTTTCCCCAGTTGCAGTGTTTGGTACCAAGACGCTGACTGCCACCTCTTACAAAGCCTTTGGTATTTAATACCAGCAATAATGGAGAAAACACATGTTTTCCCAGGCCAACGGATGGCAGCCAGTTGCTCGGCTGATGACAGTAACTGAGGAAAACCTGCTGGAGGCTACTCATGTAGAACCAGAGCCACACTCCTCATAATGCTTTAGGCTTTTGTGAATTAGATTCAAATTTAATTTGATATTACGAACATTTGAGGAAAAATTGTTCTACTTAATCTAAGAATGAAACACCTGTTCCAAAACCTCCAGATAGCAGGACATCGCTAACCTAACATCACACAGATCGTGGAGTAGCTGCTTGCCAAACCTCGAAAGATGTTCTCTGTTTGCAGCAGCTCATGGTGTGTAATACAATAAAATTTTCAAATTTATTTTTGTTTTTATTTAGAGGTAATGTAACCTCTTTCAGCTAGTCATCAGAGATTGTAGTTGCACTGAAATCACGGGGTGTGCTATTAAATGGATGCAACTTACTGTTTCCTATATTTGATTTGAAAGACAGACCACCAAGGTGAAAAAAGCCTTTAATTTCCTCTTGATATCCAGATAACACATTAACAAGTACAGAAACAGGATTTTGTCTGAGGATATAAAAGTAACAGATCACATTCACACAAATTACCTCATCTCTTTTCAGTATTGCAATAAAAACTGACAGGATAAATAATCTTGTTTTCCCACGGTTTATAAACTTCCTTCCCATCAAGATTTTTCTTTCGTAAGAGATTTAGCAGCAAGATTTCTGTATCACATGGAGCAGCGTTAGAATAGCTATTCATTCTGAGCAAGATTCAGATCTTCAGTCTCACAAGCCACATCAGTCAAAGTTAAATCAGACACTGGCAGCCTCTTTTGCAAATTAGACACAGTTAAGCTGCATTTTCAAAACTGCAAAGTATGCTACATGTAAGCAAGAAACTTCAGAAGCAATCCGTTGTAGATAAGGAATAACCACTCTTTGCAAGGTGACTGAATTACATGATCACTTTGAATTAAAGCTCATGTCTAACATAATTTAATAACCTCCTGTACTTACAGATTCAGCAAGATGACTAGGAAAGATTAGTTACTATAAATACTCAGAATTAAGTTTTGGGCTTGTTTCGGTTTTAATGCATAGGTCACATCTGTGCTCAGTCATAAGGAAATTATTCCACTGGTTAAAATAAAGATGGCAAATGATACTAGATATCTGAATTTATAGACAAAATAAATATTGATCTTACTTTTAATTGCCTTCACATCTGTGGTCTTTTCTTGTTCTTTGCCTTTCACTGTAAAATGCAAAGGAAAATGTTAACGCTATTTTGGGTGACTAACGGCATTTGCCAGAGAATGGACATAAAATTCCCAACTTCAGCAAGTATCAAAGACAGATGTAAACTATAATTTTGTTAAAACTAATCTCTCATATTTTAATCCACACATCTAGTGACTGACACAGGCTTTCAAAGCTTTTGTGTTTATTTTCAAAAGCAAAACCTTATCATCTGTGAATTAAGTTTAATGAGATACACTATGTTAAATTTAACATTGAGAAAGATGCTTGCTGCCTATATGATTAGAGCAAGGCCACATTCGAGGTCACTCTAATAAACAGCATTAACTGGAAAGAATACGATAGATGTGTTCTGAGAGCAGGGCGCTGGCAGATGCTCTCTATGAACTCATATCCCTAAACCCAACATCTCCCTCGTATTACAGGAAGAGCAGTACAGCACGCAGCCAGACAGATGTACGTGGAACCAGCCCCACGAAGCCAGAGCCAGCCCACAATCCTCAGTCATGATGGATACCACAGAAATGTTCTGGAAACACACTGCAAATAGTTAATTCTCTCACAAATAATACTGCTTATCTACTATCTAGCCTATGGCAAGTGACCGATGGGAAGATAACAGTTCCATCACAACTTTTTTTAAAAGATTTCTTTTTTTAATTTTTTTTTAAAGGAAGCAAATGAGGAGATCTGTTTAAAACAAGAAAAAAGAAACCAAAGGAGTATATAAACAGGATGGCATGAGAAACAAATTAAGTGGTGATATTGAAGAACATGATCTACTCGCGAAACCTTCTCCAGCTGCTCCAGGCTGGGATTATTACAACAAATAGGTCGTCTTTGAACACCGACTGTGGGGTCCTTCCACACGTAACCACAAATCGTAACCCAGCACAATCAAACAGTTACATCACAGAACACGAGCAGATTAAGAAAAACCCCAAACCTTCCTATTCTGACCTAAATATTTTAAATATTTTAAAGGGAAACTTCAGTCTCTGGTTACATAATTGTCCTGCACGGTGGCGGCTGCAGCGCTGCCGTGCTGCCAGCCTTCGCTGCGAGAAGTAAAAATCTTGCAGGTCTACAAATTGGCAACTCAGCGTTTAAGATTTAAGCTAGCAGCTAGCACAGCCTCTCTCTGACAGAGAGGTTTAAGCATCCGTTAAAAGAGCTGGATTCTTTTAAAACCGAACTCTTGCAGCCAGATGCAGCTGTGATCAGTGAGAATAACCAGCTTTTACATAACTGAGGTCGTGCTGATATGCAGGGAAAAAAAAAAAATCACTGAAAAAATCTGCATGCCTGAAGTAACGCTGAGGTACAACGGGAACGAAGCAACCTCTATACAGTATTACAAACCTTTGTCTTTCCAAAATCATTCCAATAGTTGATTCACCAAACTGATTCCTAACTACCAGCAACGATTCCTGAATTTCAACAGAAAAGTCCTCCATAAGCCTATTTTCAGTGTAAATACATCTGTTCCTTCTTACCAACTACTCAGTTCCTCTCTAATTACCTACTTGTTACTGGTAATACAAACTCCTGGTTCATGCTCCCAATCTCTTTATACACAGGCTTCTTTTGTCCCCATCAGCTTCAAGCAGAACAAAATTAAGAAGTCACAGCAGAGGACAACAGAGGACGCCTGTATATGACAAGACCAAATTTTAGGGAGTGAAGTTGAATCATTCAATGAATGTACTTTCACTTTCCTCAGAAAACGGATGTCACTTGGTGTCTGTGTGAAGCCAGAGAGATAACTGTGGTACATGATGACCGAGGACTGAAAGTTTGCGAGAATTTCCAGTAGCGAACCCCATTCACAAAGCAGCAACGCATCAAACCGATGCAAGCTGGCCACGTCTTGAGATTTGAGAGTTTTAATTCACATCTTGAAATACAGAAGAATGAACAAACCTAAACTGTTCATGCATGGATGTATACAAAAAGCAATCTATAACTTCAGAGGTCAGCCAGCTGGTAGGACTGTGTACCTTATTTCCAAGATACAACTAGTAAATGAGCATGTAGTCTGGATGTTTTCACCGATAACAATTTCATAATCTGCTCTCAAGCCCCCCAGCTGCTGGTCCAACTGTTAGAGTATAATTTCTCAACCTATTATCCACCCTCAGTTTTCTAGACCTTTACTTTAAGGCACATACTAAAAAACTATTTCACTATTATTTTTGAGGTTTTTCTATGTGTTTTCACTTTAAAAAATTGATTTTTACCCAACAACAATACTTCAACCCAAAGACACTGAGGCTTTTATATGGTTTTGGACTGCACGTGCCTAGTCTACAGAGTTTTATCATAAGCCTTAATTTGTTGCTTTTCTCCCAGCTGCAGTTTAAGATCTAAAAGCCAGTATCTAAAATGGAGAAACACAACCAATATTATTTTATGTACCACCCAAAGGAAAGCTTACTTGTCTCCTTAACAGCGCCTCTCCTGGGCATTTAGTTCTGACTGTGCTTCTCTGACCAAAGATCCTTTGATTAAAAGTAACACAAACAGACACTCAATTAGCCACTTCATTACTTTCTCCCTGAGAAAGTTTTTGCCAAAGCTTACATTGTTCCTATGATTACAGATCAGGATGGAACATCAGCTCCACAATGCTCTTCATCAGCAAGGCAGCAGAAGCTATTTTTGAGCAGTTTATAAGCAGTATGAAAGTTTTATTCTGCAGCCCAACGTTAGTATGTAAATACCCCAAAAAAGGATTATGCACTTGCAAAACCTTCAGTGGACTCCAAGAACCTTCAGAACTACTATCATGAACAGAAGTTTAAACTCCTTTCTTCCAGGATTACTGCACTAACCTCCACAAAGAATGACATTTTTGATGCTGCTACTGTGGCTGAGCGAGCTTACAACAGGACGCATCAGTCAAGAACAAGAACATCATCTCAGATAACACGTTCGTTCCTCCTGACTTACGGTCTTGCCTCCCAAGACGTACATTTTGGGCTTTAGTAATCGAGAAATGCTTTAGGGGAGCGTTGTATCAGCCACCGCTGGAAGGGCAATGGTTGTATTGCTTGAACCACTGCATTACGAGATAACAGAACCACTTTCCCAAGAGGCCCCTCCTAAAAGGGTGCTACTTTCAACAAAAACCACTCAAACCACATATCGTGCAGATTGGAAGCGCGCTACACCATATTTCATCACAAGCTGTAGCACAAGTGCCTTCAAAACATTTCATTCTCAAAGAACATTTAAACTATATCCATTTGTACTACAGGAATATTATGAATATTTCAGGAGTCCTAAATTCCAAATCTTAGTTTGTGCTCCATAACATTAACAAACATATTACAAAATAAATTGCCAATGACTCCTTTGGCTTTCATGAAGAACTCAGTGGGATGAGGTCCCTTTTTCAATTAGATTTTTTAGCTGCTGCCGCAACATACTCGGCCTATCATGTTTTTGCAAGACCAGGTATAGCAGCGTTGTGAAAAAAAATTCCGTAAACAGCTGAAGAGGCTCAAAGGTTGCAGGAGGCACCAGCCCACCCGAGCGCCCAAGGCAGCCCCTCCGGCACTGCTGAGCTCCGTTCCTGCCGTACAGAAGCGGGGAGGAAAGCCGCGGGGCGCCGCCGCCGGAGCCGCTCCCGGAGCCGCCCCGGGAAGGACGGAGGCTGCCGCCCGGCGCTCGCCGCCGCCGCCGGGGCCGCCCCAGGGGCTGCCGGAGCCCCCACGGCCGGGCGGGCCGCAGCCGCCACCCCCAGGCCCCGCAGCGCCGACCCCCCCCCCCCAACCCCGAGGGAAGGAAAAGGGGGCGGGGAGGGGCCGGGACTGACCGTCGTGTGCGGGGAGCCCGCTCCTCGGGGGCCGAGCTTCCTCTCGGGGCCCGGTCGCCGTCCCCGGAGGGGCAGGGCCGGGGCCCAGCGGCCGTGCGGGGGACGAAGCCGGCAGCCGCCCCTCAGCCCCGGGCCTCCCGCCCACCGCCCCCCTACCTTTCCGCCTGAAGAAGGACATGGTGCCGGGGAGGGGGCGAGGCGGCCGCTGGGGAGGGGGGGGAAGAAGGGGAGGGAGGGGGCGAGGGCAGCGAGCCGGGCTCCCTATGAATGAGACTCCTTCCTCCGCCCGCCGCCCTCTCTCCCTCCGCCTCTTCCTCCCGCGGAGGCGCCAGCGGCCGCCATGTTGTCAACAACCGCCCCGCTCCCTCTTCCGGGCAGCCGGCGGCCCGCCAAGCATGACGGGATGCGGCCGCGGCCCCCCCCTCTCGCCTCACTCAACATGGCCGCCCCGGCGTCGGGCAGGCCGGCCAATCCGCGAGTCGGGGCGGCCATCTTGGGTGAGGGCAAGAAGTTCGAGGGCGGGGGTCTACGGCGGGGGTGGGAGGGGGAGGCCGGCCATCTTTGATCAGGGCGAGGGGCGCCGGGCGGAGTGAGGCGCGGTCGGCCATCTTGGATGAGGGCAGGAGGGCTTCGAGGAGCTTTTTGAGGCCGCTCCGGCGATTTGGGGACGTCCCGTGGGCGAAGGGTGACAGCCTGCCCTGAGGGCAGGCGACAGCGAGCGAGGGACAGGAGGGAGCGGCGTGGCAGGGCTGGCGAGAGCCGAGGTGCCGTGCGAAGCACCGCGGAGACCTTTGAGACGTGGGCCCAAAATGGCCCCGTTGGCCACAGGGGCTGGGACAGAGGAGACGTGACAGCCCGACAGACCCTACGTCAGCCTGAGCACTGACGTGGGGACTTTGCAGTTCCAATGGAGGCAGCCACAAGCCACAGGTCCCTGTCCAAGCAAGGCCCTGGTCCCTAAAGGCAAAAGGCCATCGCCCCCGTGCGTGAGGTGCGCGGTGGCACCGATTGATGCATTCGTGTGGTGCCAGAAATGTGGCAGGGCCTCCTGCAGCTCTGTCATTCCATCGCAGACTACCCGGTTATTGGTGCAGCGTTACCAGAAAAGCCTGCCAGGTGGCATAGCACCGGCCAGGATGTGGGGACACTGCACCCGTGCTAGAAAGCAGAGTGTCTGATAAGTCAGTTCCGTCTGCGCCCAAATCCTGCCACAAAAATCCTCTTAATTATCCTCCTGAGGCAAATCTTCTCTTTTCTCAGCTACAAAGGACGTTTGTAGTTGTAACACATCGCTTACGTTGATCTCTGAAGAGAAGTACATGATACGAATGCTTTACACTTTATAAAGACTATTATTCTAAATTCTAGTTTATGTATGAGGAAAACTGAGGCACAGTGCCAGAAAGCAGCTCTCCCAAAATCACACAGCTACACCTGATCCGTGCAGCAGACCGTACAACCTTATGCCTTTGGAATTGCCGTGAATGCTGGAGAACCAGCTGAGTGCAATGAAGTCCAGCAAGGGCAAGCTTGTGTCGTGGTTCAACCCCAGCCGTCAACCAAGCTCAACGCAGGTGCTTGCTCACTGCCCCCAACAGGATGGGGAAGAGGATCAGAAGGGTAAAAGTGAGAAAACTCGTGGGTTGAGATAAAGACAGTTTAATGGGTAAAGCAAAAGCCGCACACTCAGGCAAAGCAAAAGAAGAAATTCATTCACTCCTTCCCATGGGCAGGCAAGCAGGTCTCCATCACGCGTAGCAGTGACTGGGGAAGACAAATGCCATCACTCTGAACGTTCCCCCCTTCCTTCTTCTTCCCCCAGCTCTACATGCTGAGCATGAGCCATATGGTGTGGGACATCCCTTGGGTCAGTTGGGGTCAGCTCTCACGGCTGTGTCCCCTCTCAACCCCCTGTGCACCCTCAGGCTCCTCACTTGTGGGGTGGGGTGAGGAGCAGAAAAGGCCTTGGCTCTGTGTAAGCCCTGCTCAGCAATAATGAAAACATCTCTGTATTATCAACACTGCTTCCAGCACACATCCAAAACACAGCCCCATACTAGCTACTCTGGAGAAAATTAACTCTATCCCAGCCAAAACCAGCACAGCAGGGAAGAAATGCGAACCATGCCCACTTCCCTGTGGGCTTTGGCACTCCATCCCAGTGGACAGGGATTAGTTTTCCAGATGCATAACTCGCAGCCTAATTCCTCTTCAAGCTCCTCTATGCCACGACATTTCTGGGCTTGATCCGAAGGAGCTTGCCCTGTGGAGCCCAGTGAGCAAGATACCACAAGGGATCCGAAACAAACCCTGCAGGCGGTGCAGGGACCGCAGGAGGCAGCTGCAGTTCTTCCTCTTATATCCCCATGTCACGATGGCTCAATGCAGTGTCATCCCTCTGCGATGTAACTGTCCTGCCATTGGTGCTTGAGCCATGAGAAAATTATGTAATTAATAATCATTGCATACATTTCTGCAGCATCTTTCATCCAAGTGTTCCAAAGCGCTTTACAAACACTTATTACGACTCATAAATTGTAAATTGCATAAAATGTATATGGGGATCTCTTCAGGGCTGAGATGAAGCCACCTCTAGGACAGGATGTTGCAGCTGATCGACACCCTATAGCAACTGAATTTTCTCTTTTGATATTATTTTTGTTAACTGATGCTCTTTGATACATTTTTGTGCATGTGCCCAGAGGCTGGTTTGAGGATAATGAACTGAATTATTATATATGTTTTTTGCATAATGAACTGAATTATTTAATTGGCACATAACCTAAGAGGCTGCTAACAGACTAAAATATTCAAAAGGTAAGTAAATGTGAAAGAATGGGATGAATCATTTAGGGAACACTAAATTAACATCTTCTGGCAAAAAGTTTGCACCCCGTCCTTTACAAACATGCATCATAACTGGCAGTATAAAGAGAGCCCTAATACAATATACCGCACACAGATTTCTCTTTATTTCCATGTAACTGTGTGTGGTTGAAGATCTGTTTTGCAGATCAAGCTTTAGGTTTCAGTATGTTGGGGTTGAAGCAGGACGCCACATATTACAGAGTCCTGGTCTGCCAGGCTGTCGAAGTTGCAGTTTGTGGTAAAATTCCCAAGGGAGTCTGTATTCTAGACCCTCTTTCTGACCTTACACACTGATCTTTTTTCTACCTCCGAGCCCATAGATCCCGACTGATGTTGCTCCTCTGGCTGAGCAGTGGTAGAAGCAGGCATGTTTTATAACAAGTTTATTTATCTATGCCTATCTGCTTCAAGCAGAGTGGACCCTTTCATGCCGGGACACGCAGTCTCCCAGGACTGCACTACCAGCTGCAAAGTGACAATTGCTACCATCAGTAAGGCAAGGCTGCCAGAAACCCGGCCAGCTGGCAACGAGATTTTGGGGTGGGTGAATTGTAGGCATGCCCCATCACACTTGATGAGGAAGACCTTCTGTGTTGCAATTAATTTTCAAACAGCAGCTTCTTTTCTGAAAACCTCATCCAACCTGTCAAAGTCTTTGGGATAATTCCATCATCTTTGCATCAGATTCTAGATAATTGATGAAACCTCAAGCTACAAGTATGTTTGGCATGAATTATATTTCCTGGACTGAAATTTTCTCCCCTTTTGGGAGATGTGCAGAAGGGCTGAAGCTCCAATCCACAGTAAGTCACTCAGCCGTGGACCCTGGAGATCTGAACTGGAAGAATGAATAACATCAGGTTCTGGAGTTTTTAACAGAATGTGACAGTTTAATTAACTGAGCAATCAGTTGAAATATGACTTCAGGACATAGGTTGGCCAACATCAGAGAAGCTGGGGGACGCCGCCCTGAATTAAAATATTCAAAGAAAAAAAGTTGCCTCACTGCCTGGTGATTTTTCCCTCTCCAAAGCTAGAAAAATAAACAAACGTTAATATTTGAAAAGATCTAAATAGGATGCTCTTGTTTGGACAGAATTAATAAAGCAGAACAAGACTTTGTTGATAGCTTGGCGTCTTTGACTCAGATAATTAATGACAGGGAACTCCTCTGCTCAGTTACAGCATCCAGAAAAATAAAAATGTAACAAATCACGTTACAGGCTATTGCCATTTCTCACACCTTTGGGACAGTCTATTCATTTATTTACATGTATTTACATGATGTTGGGATTCTATCTCCTATATAGACTTCCCACTACTTTGGGAATACAAATAATAAAAACTATATGACTATGGGCTTTAACAGCCTATATTTTACTCTGGAATCAATAACGATGGCCAAAATATATAAGGAGTCAAAGATGCCTTTGTAGAGAAACACACTAAGAGCACAAAAATCATCCGTTCTAAACATTTCCGTTAGCATTGTTAAAAAATTATGGACTATTATTTCAAACAAATAATTAGATATCTTAGACGAACTTGCAAAATAAGCAATACAAATGCTAATCACTAAGAATCCAAGAATTAATGGTGGGGGAGAGTGGGAAAGATGCAGCACTTGCATAAAGTGGTGCGCGACAGGATGCTGGGCGAGCTGCAAAATTGAGAAGCTGCAGCTGATACCATTACAGTAGGGGTGCTGCAAAACTGCTGTCGCAGCAGCTTCAATTACAGACTTGTGCTTTTCTCCTTTTTTTAAATGGGAAAACAAGTGGCTGCACGCACACGTAGAATTCATTGCAAATTTGGATGTGGCTGACCTCAGTCCATTAGCCTTAATGGGAATGGGAGGGTTGGTACTGGCTTCTCAGCTGTGGTGAGGATTTCAAAGAAGGGAATTATCCCCTGTCCCAGCCCGGCAAAAAATTAACTGATTTTATTAAAGCAGTGCAATCCCTCCTTGTCTCCTTCCACTGAGCACGTGCCCAAGGAGGAAGGTTTGTGCCTCTGCGCCTGGCAGCTGGGCCCAGGTAAGGGGCGAGGGGTTTCCATCTGGCTCCGAGTGGGTGGGTAAAAACCTGAGCCCTGAAGTGCAATGCAGAACAAAGAAAACCCTAAACCTCACTTCCAGCAGAAAAAGCTGTGTTGGTGACCTGCTGCTGACGAT
The DNA here is from genome assembly GCA_031468815.1 of Morus bassanus. Classification (NCBI taxonomy): domain Eukaryota; kingdom Metazoa; phylum Chordata; class Aves; order Suliformes; family Sulidae; genus Morus; species Morus bassanus. The sequence goes on from CM062584.1 coordinate 10,519,091, forward strand.
CTCTGGGCGTCTGAGCTCTGGGGAAGGAGCACTGAGCAGGAGCTTAGACGTGGGAAACAGCAAAGCCCTCACGGCAGTTTCTGGGGCTTTTCCCCAGCCCTGACCCTGCTGCAGGCTGTTCCTCGCAGCCTTTTCTGCAGAGCTTTCGTGCCACCCTGGAATTATTCTGATTTGCTGAAAACAAACCGGATCGTTCCTACCTCCAGTCTGTGCAGGTGGCATTGCCAGTGTTGTGTGGGACTCACCTCAGATGACCTTTCACCAATTCACAGCGTTTTTCCCAAATTCTTGGCCATTTATGGTATCATAAACACTTGAATAAAACCATGTTAAAAAAAATGTAGTTTAAGACAATTTTCTGTGTTCCTCCATTTATGCTTTCTTCTCCTTTTGTTTTTCGAAATGCCTCAAAGGGTGTAAGAAGTGATGCAGTGCATGACAGTAGTCGGGTATTTCTGCAAACCAGGGATATCGGGAAAAGACAAGGCTGAGTGTGATTTTTTTTGTCCCTTCAAAACTCTCCTGGAAGTTACAGGACAACAAGCACGCACAACATTTTTAAATGCAAGAAAAAGACACATCCCCTCGAAGCCCAAACGCTGCCCTCAGACATAACTGCAGCATTTTATCCCGGACGTTTTGTCCTTGAATTCAGCTGGAAAGTGCAAATTCTTTGCCCACCGCTCTCCCCTCGGGGCAGGCTCGGGGAGCTCGGCAGCCCAGCTCCTGCCCGCCGCAGTCTGGGCGCACACCAGGAGAGGGTGCCAAGCCCCCGGCTTCTGAGCTGCCAGACTCTGCACGGATTTCACATGGAAAGCCCCGCTCCGGCAGCCTCCGAGCCATCCGTCTGCAAGGGCTGCGATAAAAACACCAACCAACGCACCCCAGATCTGAAGGGAAAGCTCTTTTTTTTGACCAAAAGCTGCCCAATACCTTTAGCTCTGTTGCAGCGGTATCGGCACTAAGTGCTTGAAACCCGCCTGAGGACATTAGGGCAGGATAAATATATTTTCTGCTGTATTTAAAAAAGGATCAGCCTCTTTTGGCTTGCAGCTGGTGGACGTGGGTACCGCTCGTGGGGACGGCCGAGCTCCTGGAGATGCTGGAAACCCCCTTAAGATCTGCGAGGCAGGAGCATAAGATATCAAATCATGCTGCAAAGTGACCGGGAGGTTTTAACAGGAATAAAACCTGGCTGATCCCTGAAGTTTCAGAATGACTGTTAGAAAAAAATTCATCTGCACCGGGAGGCGCAGCTTTTACACCCGAAGTAAGCCCACATTCCCGAGCAGCCGTTCCGTTCCTTTAAGCCTTTTTGGAGAAACCTACGAGATTTAAAGGATAAAATTAATATTGCTCGAGCGAGCAGACCCCGAGCACGGACCCTCCCGGCGAGGGGCCGTGGGTCCCGGCGCGCCCCCCTGGGCTCTGCGTGCGTTTTAAAATCCACGGTGACACCCGGGCTGCGAGAAATTCCCCGCAAAGCCGCCGCGCCCACGCGTGTCCCTGTGCGTGGCCGCAGCATCGCCGCCCGCGGGCACCTGGGCGGGGAGGGGGTGAAAACAGAAACGATAACGGCAGGAATAAAATGATTCTTTAGGGGCCGGGCAGGGAAAACGGCGTAAAACACCCCAAAACGCGTGCGTGGGTGAGGGGGGGCCCCGCTCCCTCCTTCCCCGGGACTCCCCCCCCCCCCCCGCCCGCCGCGGGTGTCGCAACCGCGCCCGGCCTCAGCCGCGCCCTGCGGGGAGGAGTGGGGGGGCGGCGCGCAGGCAGCGCGCAGGGGGCGCGCAGGGAGCGCGCAGGCAGCGCGGGCAGCGCTGCCGGCCCCGCGCCCGGCCCCGCCGGCCGCCCCGCGCCGCCGATGCTGTCGGTGCCGGTGCCGGTGGCGGGCGCGGGGGCGGCGCGGGGCGCGGGCTCCCTGCCCCGCCGGCGCACCATGTGCAGCGGCGTCGGCTGCTTCTGGGCGCTGCTCTCCGCCGGCCTCCTGGCCGCCTGCGCCTCCGCTTTCCTCTCCCCGGCCTGGCTCCTGCCTCCCGGTCGCGCCGCCGCCGGCTTCGGCTTGCTCTGGCGCTGCTCCGGGCCGCCCCGCGGCTGCCACGGCTCCGCCGGCCCCGGCGGCTTCGGAGACATCCCCTCCGGTTCCTGGCAGGTGAGAGCCTCCCCTCCGCGGCGCCCCCGCCACCCCACCCCGGGTTCCCCGCCACCCCCTCCACATGCCCCAAGCTCCCCGGCATCCCCCGTCACCTCCCTGCCATCCCCCCTGCCCTTCCCTGGGCTCCCCGGCGTCCCCCCCGTCACCTCCCCGCCATCCCCCCTGCCCTTCCCTGGGCTCCCCGGCATCTCCCATCACCTCCCTGCCCTGCCTCGGGCTCCCCCGCGTCCCTCCATCACCTCCCGGCATCCCCCCGACGTGCCCCGGGCTCTCCGGCACCCTCCCCCCCCATCATCCCTCCCACGTCCCCCGCCAGACCTGCCCCAGGCTCTCCAGTATCTCTCTGTCCTCCTCCCCTCCCTAAGGTCCCCCTGTCATCACCCCAGCATCCCCCGTTCTGACCCAGTATCCCCAGCACCCCCTCATCTTGTCCCCCAGACCTGCCCCAGTATCCCAGTCCTGCCCTGAGCATCCCGGGCATCCCCTGCATCCCCCATGCTGCCCCCGAGCATCCTGTGCATCCCCCCATGCTGCTCTCAAGCATCCCTTTCATCCCCTGCATCTCCCTGGCTGTCCTGCCCCTCGGCATCCCCTGGGTGTCCCGTGGTCCCCATGGGGCCACATCCCTTTTTAGGATACTCGGCTGCGCTTGGGATGCTGCACAGAAACCTCCCCGGTGCTTTCATGCTGGTGTGGCGGTCAGTGCAGCCGGAGCGTGGCCACGGTGCACGTCCCGGCCGTGGCCTTGGCAGTGCCGCAGGTCTGACCCGGCCACCGTGCCCCGCCACCGGCGCCTCAAATCCCTCTGACCTTCCCCGGGCGAGCTCCTGTGTGGGCGTGCGGGAGGGAGTCGGGGGGAGAAACAGGAGAGGGTTGGTGCTCCCCAGCAGGGCACTGAACATCGCTTGCCGGCTGAGTTTGCTAAGTGGGAGAGGAGCAGAGGGGTGGCTGAAACTGCCGCCCCTGGGACACGAAGATCCAGAAATCAAGCCTGGATGTGGGGGACTGCGGCCATTCCCCCGCCCATCCAGCCTGGGGTGATGCCCTTGCCAGGTTTTGGGAGGAAGGAGGCCAAGGCCCCGTGGGGCCTGGGGTTGCTGCGGTGTCCTGGTGTGACAAAGAGCCGCCCGTCCCCGCTGGGTGTGCGCGGGGACCACACAAAGCCTGGCCCAGCATCCCGCCGCCCGCTTGCCCCTGCCCTTTCTTCCTCTTCTCCTTTCCTTTCCTTTTATTCTTAGCTCCTTACCCTGAGGTTGCGAGTGTGGTTTCGAGTACCGCTGCTCAAAACACATGAGCTTTGATTTGCTCCGGGTCCCTATATTGCAGAGATCCCAATATGAGGGCTAAACCCCCGAGAGGTCCTGGCAATGCCCGGCACAATGGGTGTCAGTAGTTGAATTTCTCAGCCTGCCGTGAAGCTGCGCTGTTACCTCTCCCAGGACGCCAGGTCTGCGTGCAATTGCTTAAATCCTGCCATGGCCCTTAAAATTGTCATTGAAGACAAATATTGTGAATTGCAAAGAAAAGAACCGGCTGCATAGAATCCTTCCTATTTATATAAAAAATGTGCAAAAATGCTGTCGTTTCCATAAGTTGGCCTTTGTTCAGATGTTTTTGCAAACGTAATTCAGATAAACACTTCCAAGTAATAACAAACTTTAAAGATAAGAATGAAGCTCAGCAGTGACTCATTTGGACAAGCTTCAGCTACACTCAGCCTCAGCCATCTAATACCCTCTGAAAAGACTTTAGATCCAGAATATAACATAACGCAAAGCCTCTGAGCTCCTGCGCTTGGGCTGTGGTGGGGATGAATAATATCAGTGTACTGAGTGGAGTTTACAGGGGATTTTGTTGACACATCCTTGTCACCTTTATTAATGCCACCCAAATAATTAACGAACAACAAACAGTGCAGTCTCTTTCCAGGGAAAGAGCTCCCCTACCAGCTTTCTGCCACGATGAGGATGAGAATACCTGTTGTGATGGTTAGTTGATGGGGTAGAATATAATAAAATACCCCTGACAGCTTTGCTAAGGCAGGCAATAGCTCTGGCTTTCTTGCATGAGCAGCCCTCCGAGCCCGCACGCCTCGGTGCTCAGGACAGGGGGAGCTGAGTGCTGTGAGCTCCATCTGCAAGTTCAAGCAGGAGATTCTCCTTTTCCGAGAGATGGGGAAATCGTGACTCTTTTTTCTTCGCTTTCAGAACTTGTGACATTCATTTCCAATCTTTCACGCAATCTTGTGGGCAGCTCCTTCTTTAAATGAAAGCCAACAGCCTAACGCAGATGGGAACCTAGGAGCTTTTGAAAACGGCCACCAGCTTTTTGCTGAAGTGGCGGAGGCTGGTGAGAAGGGTGTGAAGCTGTGGCTACGGGGGGGCAGAGGAAGCAAAAGCCAGCATGAGGGTCAGGCACTCTTCTAGCGTGAAGCTGGTGTCACATTTGGGTGCTGGGAGCACATCTGGGGAGGGTGCTGGGAGCACATCTGGGGGGAGGCTGAAAGCACACCTGGGGAAGATGCCCACCTGCAGGTCACAGCGGGCGGGAGCAGCCCACAGCTGGGATGTCCATCCCTGGGGAACATTGTTCTTTTTGTTTCCTGAAACGTGCACGCTTACCGCGTTTCAGATGTTTCCCCGTTCAAACGTGCCGATTTGATGAAGGGGTGGGGGAGTGTTCAGCCCTGCAAATGATTGTTAATGCCAGTTGTGTGTTTGCACTTGGGGGATTATGTTAATCATGCTACAAATGATGCTTTGAATCATGTCTAGAGGTTAATTAACATGCCTTTCTTCTCTTAAGAGGACCTTCATGTCTGCTTAGAGTTGCTGCCTTTTTTCTGCTTCCTTTCATAATTACTTTGCAGCTCTCTAATATCATGGGTACCTTTAATTTAACCCTGTCCGTGCTCAGACTGCTGGGGCTTTGCACTGTGCTCGGAATCATGATGGTGATTTGCTGGGGTGGAATACAATAAAATATCCCTGACACCTAGAGATGTGGTGGCCAGGCTGTCTCGTTCAGGCTGAGACCTTGCAGGAGCTGACGGAAGCTGGAGAGGGTCTGGCTGGAGCCAGGTGAGGAGAGAGGATGGTGATGGGGATATTGCCCAGGGGCCACAGACAGTTTATGAGCTTACATGGACAATTAATGGAAAGGAGGATCTGTTGCGGGAGGACTTGGAGCTGTGCAGGCTGGAGAGGGGCGTCCCGAGGGGCGCAGGCGCCGTGGGGAGAGGGGATTGCTCTTGGGAGGCCAACTGGTAGAGCTGGGAAAAACAGGTGAGCTTTTGAGCTCTGAGCTGCTTCATCGCACCTCACTACTTTTCTTTTTTTTGGTGCCAGATCCCTGTGTGCGTGCAAAATAGTGCTTTCTCCTGAGCGAATTTATTCTCTCTTTCAGTGGGAGCATTTGGCTCATGGGTTCCTGTCTCAGTGCTGCACTTCGGAAGCTAGTGCTGCTTCATTTCAAATTTCTATTTTTATTTTTATTTTTCCAGATAGTCTCCAATTATTTTCAGGCTTTGCCAAGCATGTAATCTAAAATAACAAAGAAGCTGATCGGCCAGTGGTATTCAGGTTAAAACCACATGGGCCATTTGCCTGTGAAGCCAGTGATGCCCTGCTGGAGCAGAGCACAAAATAACCCACTCGGGACAGGGGAGAAGGCTTTACATGGCCCCCGGAGTTCTCTGAGTGGGTCTTTCCTGGGTTTTTGCCCATAGCAGGACTTGAAAGGATTCAGCCTAGTGAAAATGCACAGTAAACCTGCTTACCCTTTTGAATGCTGAAAGGTTTTCGTAAACCTTCATTGCTGGTTTCTCACGATGTCAGTTCAGCAGTGGGTTCCCGATGTAATCTGAGGTTTGCCCATTGGCGTCAGATTTGTGCAGCTACGCAGCCCCGTTCCCAGTGAAAAAGCACATGGGGTGCTCGTGGAGATGGGAAGATAATTGGGAACTCCGTTGCTCCTCTCCTAGCACAGGCTCTGGCACAGGGGAGAGCTCAGCGTTTTGGGAGCTCCCAGCTTGCGACGTGACCCAGGCAGGGAGCCACGTGCGAGGCTGGTGCGAGGCTGGCTCTTGGGCAGAGTCTGCTCTACCTCCGGGGGCCGTGTATCGGGCCAGCATGTTAATTTGGGATTATCGGCAAATCAACTTTTAGCTCCTCATCCTAAGAACTTCCCAAGAGAGCAGATCCTTCCTGGCTTATTCTGTCTACCAGTTAGTTTGATTTTTAATTGCACTTAGACAACCTTGGCAAGAGGTGTAAGTGCTCAGCAATTCTTGAAATCACCATCTTCCTCTTTATGCATATTACTTTGCAGTAGACTTTATCTCCTTTCATTAGCCACCCAGAGTTTTTTGACCTACATGAATAGAACAGAAAAAACCCTGTGTTGGGGAAACCTGTAATTCCTGGGCTCTGGCCCCACGCTTCAGTGCCCAAGGAGCAAACCAGAACCAGGGCTCGCAGACCGGTGAACCGCTCACCACTAAGCTGGGCTGAAACGGGTGCTGAGACAGGACCAGCTGTGGAAGGTCAAGTTGATTGAAAATACAGACAGGCTGCTCTTGGGATTAATTCTATCAACTCTGCTCTCAACGGGAGATAGAAGCTGCTTTGCTTAAACAAAGGTGCGGAGAGGTGGGTACCAGCCGTGGCGTCGCTGCTTGGGCTGCGGGGCTGAGCAGCAGCTGGGGCTTAGCTGGGACGTGGCCACTTGTGACAGTGATGACTGGTTCATGCTGGGTCGCCTGCCCACAAACCTGCTGGACAAACAGGGAGTCCTGAACCCTGTGCCTTGGGAAGGGCATCGCCTGGGCGCACCAGAGACAATTTGGGCTGAGCATTGCATTTCCCCTTGGTAGGGCCCAGAGCAGAGTCTGGCTCAGGGTGGTGGGGATGCGGCAGGGACATTTTGATAGTGGGACATGCCCTCCATCCTCTTGAGGCTGCAAGTCCCACTCTCTTTGGGCTCCTTTCCACCAGCTTTGTAAGGAAAAGCCAGATGGGAGAGCTTTGTGATCTGTGGGGCGTTCCCCAGCCCAAGACGATGAGCCCAGCTTTGCCGCCAGCGCCAGGAAAGGGCTTATCCCAAGGAAGGCTAATAACAGAGTGCGGGTAAGAAGGTCTGATCTGGTACCCAGCGACAGCGCACTGCTTGCTGCCTAATTAAAATTTCATCAAGTTGGTTCGAATCCCTTGATGGAGGTCACAGGCACACCATTGATGTGCTAATGTCGTACTTTTTCCCTTTTTTTTTCTCTTTCACCACTATCCATCATCCTTTTAGATAAAGCAGTGCCATTAGGAACTGCTTTCCAGCGTCCCCAGATGCAACAGCACTGGAAGAAAGACAGCCATAATCCATCAGACATATTATCTGTCTCTTATTTTCTCCCTAATTAAAAAAATGCTTTTTTTTTTTTTCTTGAATCAGCTTGGGCATTAACCCCTCTGGTGTTTGTGTTGAATACCCTGATTAGCTTGAAAGCGGGAAAGTTACCTGGAAGGCCAAGACTGGCCGAGCGGCGTCTGGCGGGGGCTTTGCTGAATTTTGTGCATAAGCAGCTAAAACTGGGCTGGGGAGGAGTACCCCCTGTGTGTGCTGTGACACGGGCAGGTCCCCATCAACCAAATCCTTCATTTGAAGGAGTAGAGATGAGGACTGGGACTGTGTTGCCTCCTCTGCGTCCCTGTGCCCCAGCCCAAACCACCCTGGCTCAGGGGACTCTTAGACATCAGCCACCTCCCTGGCAGCATCACGCCTGAGGCTCTGCGTTACTGCCGGGCTGGTTTGGGGAGGTTGGACCTGCTCCCACTGTTGCCATCAGATGACACCAGGCACTTTCTAGCATTGCTGGGCAAGGGATAGCATCTGCATGGGAGCAGGATGGAGAGGGAAGATCAGATAGGAAGGAGAAAGCTCTCAGATGGCGCCGAAAGGAAGGTAATTGCCAGGGAGGAGAAGACAGGGACGTGTGGGATCCTCTTCCTGGCCGTCGCTTTAATGCCGACCAGATGGCGGATGTTTGTTTCTGTGACTTGTGTGGGGGAAATATGAACAAGCTGCGAGGCTTGATCCACCCACCCCTGCGCACGCAGTGTCTCCTGCAGAGGCAGGCGCCTCTCTGTTGCACCCAGGTGGATATTCCTGTTTTTTACCACGATCTCCTCTTGCGCCTTTGCCCAAGGAGAAGGCACTGCTGTTTCGGGTGCAGGGCAGTCTCGACAGCGTGGTGTGGACGAAAGCAAGGGTTTAGGGTCCAGTGCAAAACTCATGGGAAGGTCTGGGAGGAGCCGAGGACCTGGTGGCCATGTGGTGCCAGTGGCAGCGACTTGTGGGTACAGGGGCATGCAGAGACCCTGTCAGGTGGAGAGGGGGCAGCTTTGCTGCTCCAACACCCTGCAGATAGATACCAGTCTGAGTATTTGCACTGATCCTTTCCAGCCCGCTTTATTTGCCCTCCAACAGGCGGTGGCGACCACTCCTCCTCTACCAGGAGCCTGGCCAGGGGCAACTCGAGCCACGCAGCAGAGCCAGACCCAGCTGCCAACATCTGCATCTGCTTCTCGGCGTCAGCCCCTGGTGTGGCCTCCAGGGTCCTTGCCAGCACTGCTGCAAATCCCAAACCCCAGGTCCCCACTCAGCATCTCCATCCAGTGCTGATTTATTTTTTTTTTAACAAGGTTAAAAACCCTGGTGTCCATTTGGTTTCTGCCTCTCCAGGTACAGCACTACCCTGTTTAACCCCAAAACATCTTCCCTGAATGAATATTTAATCACACAGAGCTCTGATGGGAAGGGACCACATGTAGAAAAAGAAAATGGTTTGATTAATTTTGCCCCCTCTTCTCTTACAGTTGCTTTTACAGCCAGTTTTCACCCAGCTCGTTTGAGGTTTCTGAGACCTTTTCTCCCTCAAAAGAGACCCCCAGAAAGCCAGACATGCTGTGACCCCCTCTCTCTCTCAGCCCATGGCTTTATTTCCTAATTGTTTAGGGTATTTATTTTCTGCCCCCATTTGCAAAGATGCTTAAGCATTTGAGCAGGGCTGAAATACCCAAGCAGTCTGTAACCTCGCCTTCAGCCTACTGCTCCGGGTACCACGGCGCCCATCGGGATGGCAGCTCTCGAGGGTGGTCAAGTTCCAATTAATAAATTGCATTAATAAACTAATGTGCATCGTGGTGTGACCCAGCGCGCAGGACATGATGGCAGGAGCTTTGCCAACTTGTTTTATCTCAGCCAAGCCAAACACCGCGTACCATTTCTCAGCAGTAACTCATTGGACCAGACAGTTTTTTATCCTTTTGCCCTTTTCACTTTAAACTGTACAGATCATGGATGCTGGCTTCAAAAGATGTATTAACTTTTTTAAATTTTTAATTCGGGATATTAAATGATTCTTCACGGGATGGTCATAGTGTGATATTTTAATTTTGAATTTTTGGTGAATGAAACACCATCTTCAGCAGATTTATTGCTTAGTGAATGGCATAGCCATGGCGCGTGTCAGACCTGTAAAACATTAAAATAATGGGTAGGGGATTGTTGTTAATCGGAATTTATTACGCTACATAAAGGCATATTTACAGTCCCACCAGGGGACTATTAATTTATTTGGGGATAAACAATTAATCTCCCTGGGAGTGGGAGCAGAAAATCTGACGCGGTTTTATGTCTTTTCCCAGCGCGGCAGAGACAGGGTAGCTCACAGCCCTGGGCTGCCGGGCTCCCCGGGGGGGTGTCCCTGGCGTGGATGTGGGGCTGCGATGCCTGGGGAGAGGCAGCTCGCTGGGCAGTGAGGTCCTGCTTCTCCCTGGCCAGTTTTGCACTGGGAGCTGTGCTCTCTGCTGTGATGAACGGGCTTTTTCCTGCCCCTGCCTGAGCTGGGCTCTCACAGTTGGCCTCGATGCATCCCGTTTGTTTCCCACCCCCCATCTATTTTTGGGTTTCAGCCTTTGCATCCTGTTTCCTGCATCCTCTCCTTTCCGCTCAAGATGCAACAGGCACAAACAGGGAGGGGAGGGAGGTGCTGTGCAGTTGGAAGGAGAGGGTTTTTAGCTGCTGCTGTTTGGTACCTTTGCTCCAGGGACTTCTTCAAACTTCAGCCTTATTATTTTTCTTCGGAAGCAGCTGTTTGATCTGCAGGTGCAATTCCAGTACAAGGCAGGAGCACTTGGGATAATTCCCAGCCAAGGCCCTGAAATGGTTACGACAAAAGCAAAAATTCTGTTTTACAAGAGCTTATCCAGTGTTTTGGCAGGTAATGCCAATGTGTTAGGGAAAGAAGTTTGCACCTTGTGTTTAAGCAGCTCTGGCCATTGTGTACCGGGATAATGTAGGAGCCAGACTGAGACTGCCGGCTTGTAACAGGGTCTCTTGCAATCTGCCCTGAACTGCCCCGTGCCTTTCCCTATTGCCTATTTTGGGGCAGCTGCGCCACTGCCATCCCTTGTGCCCCACAGCAAAACCGCTCGGCTGCATTACCCCTTCTGCCCGCAGAGCTGCCTGGCAGCTCTTTGGTGGCTCAGCATCCCTGGCCCACGTGGCAGAAAACAAACCGCACCATTACCTATGCCTCTTGCCCACATAAATTTAACACATTTATATAAAATGAGACCTTAGTTCACTTTACCAAGGCCTGGTTGGATTTGGTTGTTTTTTTGGCCACCACCGTGCACATTAGGGTGCTGCCGGCCCCAGCACCCCACAGTCTTGCTGCCGCCTGTATGAACGCTGACGGCAGGACCCGAACCAGACCCAGCTCTTCTTTCAGCGTAACGCTCACCTGCACCCATCCTGTTTGTGCTTTTTTTCTTGTTGCTGTGTCCTGAAAAACATCTTTGCACCTTTCTGGAGGGATTAGCAGTCTGAGCGGCTCACAGGTTGTTTCCAGCAGGAGCTGCGAGTTTTTAGGGGCTTTGCGCTACCATAATTAAGAAGAACCTAGATCATTAAAAATAATACGCTTCACATGAGAGAGGAACCAGCTTGCTTCACAAGACCCCTTTCTGCTGAAAAATTCATCGCTCTAAATAATTAATGGTCCTCGCAAAGGAGGACGGTTTTGCATGTTGCCGGGTGGAAGGTGAAATTCAGACGCTGGGCAGAGTAATCCTTTTTTTTTTTTTTTTCTGAGTCCATATTTCCTCACTGTGTTGCTGCCCCGGGGGTGGTGGGGAGCAAGGGCTGCGGCTGCTCTCCCCGTGGAGCCCCGTGCTGAGGGGATGTCTTCGCCATGGGGTTGCCCATCCCACCCCAAACCCCGTGGGTCCTTCCCGGGGTACGGACGGGCCAAGGGGCTGGTGGTGTCCCAACCTCATCTCTTTTGCCCTGAAGCAGCACTTGTCTCTTTGGGTCTCGGTGGCTTGGAAGGCACTGGAGACTAGCAGATACCCCTGCTGCCTTGCCGAAACAGCCTCTCCATTTCTCTCGGTAGCTGTTTGCACGGCCGTGCCTTTTACATTGCATGTCAGGAATTAATTTATTGCCGGCACAGTGTTTGCATTGCTTGTGTGGTGTATAAATAGGCTATAAATAAGATGCTGATTTCTAATCACTGCACAGCACTGGGGGAAACGCTCACACCAGGGTGTCGGGGCAGTGCCCGCGCTCCCTTGCCCCGTCCCTCGCCAGCATCGGCGTGTCCCTTTTTGGAGTGGTGGCAGCTCCCCGGCAGGACCCTGCAGGCAGCGGCTCTGCCACCAGAGCACCAGCCAGTCCAGCCGCTAAAAACCAGCTCAGCAGTAAATATCACAGGTAGATGTAGGGCAGTGCCAGATCCATGGGGCAGCACCACTAGTGCTGGAGGGACGGGAGGGTTTTTTTAGCTGCTTGGACCCCCCCGTAGCCATCACAGGGTAAACCCAATTCCTCTTCCCCTGTTCAGCCTACCTGTGGTTCCTGCAGCATAACTTGCATTTAGCAGATTATTTACTCCTGCTTTGTAGTCTCTTTGGTGAGGGGGAGCAGACGGAAACACGTATTGGGTTTCTTCCTATAGTAACCATGGTCGCCCAAAAGCTCAAATGTAGGGGGAAAACTCAAAAAGGAAAGTTGTGCATTTCTAACCAGAACATCTCAGCAGGGCGAGCGGGCTGGACAAGGGCGGGTGGAGGTGGGACCTGAGCTCCTTATGGCAGCTCTGCACAGGTTATTAGGAAAATGGGGCCGAGACCTGTCTTACAGCTGTACTGCTTTAGGGAGCCAAGACGCTGACATTACTGCAGGGTGACTCACCAAAGCCAGGAGCGTTTCGCAGAGTTTGCTGTGAAATTCTGCAAAATGACAGAACTTGACGTGACTGCTGCAATGCCGGGACCGAGGTGCCCTCGCCCTGTTTGAAGGCTGCCACGAGCTGGGTGCTGGAGGTGGTGGCACCCATCGTGGGTCCCCTCACTGCGCCCAGCCACGCTGTGCCCCTGGCTGGGCTGGCACGTGTCCCTGCTGGTACAGGGACCACCTCACTGCCAGTGCCATCCCGCTGGCAGAGGTGGAAATGCCACCTGCAATGGGGACAGAAACAGCAACAGTGCAGCAATCGGCTGCCCATACCCAAGGGCAAGCTGTTTTGCCATAAATTAGCGTTTTTTCCTGTTTTAGATGCTGATGCAGTTTGCATCTTATGGCCAGACTATTATATAGCAAAACTGCTTCCACCCCGGCCAGGTGATGGCAGGGGGACAGGCTGCTGTGCCGGCCCCCAGGGAAAACACTGCCCACCAGGCACTCCTATAGCCTCTGGCACCCCAAAGCATCATCCCACAGCGTGAGCTGGGTTTAACAGCCCCAAACGACCCAGTTTTGTTGCAAAAGAGGCTAAATCATAGACATGGCCACTGCAGAGAAAAGCCAGTGGGGCTCCTGGAGGTGAGCTGGGCTAGGGGGTGGGAACAGCCTGCCGTGTCACCAGAGGCTGGCTGCAATGAAACCTTTGCAGCAGCGGGTTCCCCACCGTGGAGCATCATTGGCAAAATACCTTTTAATTGCCAGGCTTGCAGGGGCAGGCGCCATCACAAGATATGTTTCAGCTCTCAGTGGAGGTGCTGATATGCATCGCAGGCATCTAATGGCACTTGTATTAGTGATGTAGCCCTTCATGCATGTAATACTTTTGCTATATCACCATAGCCTGAATACTAATAACCCCTGGGACCAGGTGACGGGCGGAGTGTGGGCTCAAGACTTAACAGTGAATTTAAGCAACCGAAGGTAGAAGGGAAGGGGTGGGAGAAGCCACCCATGACAGGGCCCCATTTCTCACTTCAAGAGGGGGAATTCGCGGGGAGGTGTCGCAGGGACAGTGGTGGGGGAACCACCTCGCTGACAGCCCTGTGTGTCCTTTCAGACGAGTGCCGTGCTGTGTGCGGGCGGCTGCGCCCTGCTGGCCCTCAGCTCGCTGCTGGCCATCGTCGCCGTCCTGCTGCCTGGCGGAGCCTGCGAGAGGCGAGTCTGCACCCTGGCTGGCTACATGCAGACAGCAGCAGGCAAGTGATGGGGACTTTGCTCTTTGGGGTGGAAAGATGGGGTTTCCCCAGGGTGCTGCCTGGCCATTCATGGCATCCTGGATCTCAGCAACAAGAGGCGCTTGCAAACCCTAACCAATGCTGGGAGAAAAAGAGAGCAGCCCTTTGCTTTAGCAATTGCCTTCTGTATCCATGCTTATAAAATCTATTAAAAATCCCCTCTGCCCAAATATGCAGGTCTGTGGCAGAGAGCCTGGGCTGCAGGTCCTGCTCACTGCCCCCTGCCCGGGCTTGTGTAGGGCAGGGAGCCACAGCAAGCAGTGGGGAGCAGGCTGCCTGCTGGCAGGGTGCTGCTGCACCTCCTGGGGTCTAGTAGATGCCTCCTGTGAAGTTTGCAGTCCCATTTGGGCCATTGTTGCAGTTAAGCCTCTGGAGGGATTTCCCTCGCTGAGCTTTACACCTGAGACAGGCTGTTGCCCAGCCTGTCCCGCATCCCCTCCAGCCTCCCTGGGCACCCCACTTGATGCTGCATTTGCTTATATTTCCATTGCAATTGCTTATACTTCTGCCTTTGAGAAGTGCTAATGCAGAGGGGAGGAGGCAGGCAGCTGGGGAAGGTCTGTCCCATCCTGTGCTCCCTGTGAAGGGACAAACCCCACCCAAGACTGGTCTCCACTGCGGGGAGCCACGTCTCCAGGAGCTGAAGTGTTGGACTAAACAACTCTAACTGGACATGAGCTGCAACAGGAGATTAAACCACCCGTTCATGTCTGTGCCCAAGAATAAACTCCTTTCCTTGGAGAAATCCTTAGGGCCAGCCAGGCTTCGTTATCTGCCTGGCAGCATTCAAGCTGCTTGTGGGGGAAATCCTGTTACAGGCTCTCCTCACCAGGGCTCATCCTGTGGGAGCCACTTTGGGAACAGATGGAGGGGCCTGGCCCATTAGCCATGGCTGCTCCAGCTCAGCTGGGATGTGGGTGGGCACAGGCAGCTACTCACACCCCATCACTAGTGACCAATGCATCCCTTGGAGGCCATGATTTGGGTGTTCCTTCACCCCCCTGTGTCGGATGATGGCTGTGGCCAACGGGCCCCCTGGATGCAGAACAGAAGCTGGAAGAGCCTCGTGCCAGCCTGCCTCAGCCCCAGCCTAGGGATGGTGTGGGACACTGGAAGGTGGCTCAGGGTGGCCTTGAGGGTGGTCTCCCATGCAGGAGAGAAGCGGGATGGAAAGGGGTAACCCTACATTACCTTTGCTCAAGGGGGTGGCACATCCCCACTGCATCTGGATCTGCAACGAGACACAAGCGGGTACAAAGCGAGGGATTAGGAAGAGTCCCTGGAAAGGAAACAGACTGTGGCAGATAAATACAAATGAGGCACTCTGAGGGGTTTTGGTAATATTGAACAGGCTGTAAATAAACTGTAGGCTCTAAGCATTATTGACAAATGAAAATTTACTGGGTACATTCAAGCAAACTAATGGGTTGCTTTAAACCCTGGTGATGCCTTGCTAAGCATTTTGTATTGCTCTTTTTAATTTTGGTTCACTGTGGATTAATTCCCATTCAGAATGAGGCAGCCCTGAGTCAACAGAATTAAATGGTTTAATGTATTTGGATTCAGAGATGCTGCCCCCCTGTATTTTTTCCTCCCTATTCCCCCCTCCCCCCGTCACCAGGAGGAAGCTCTTCATTAGAAATCAGCTGCAGCCCAGCAAGCAGCTGGGTGACAGCAAAACTCCTCCCCAAAAATCACATTATCTCAGAGAAAAGCAGGGGGTTTAGGGGAGATGAATTTATATGGGAGGGAAGGAAAGGAGAGCAAGCCCATGAGGTTTAGTAGAGCAGCTTTCTGATGGGGGAGCCAGCTCTGTCCCTGCTGCAGACATATATAGGGAACCCCTATAAAACCACCACAAGATGCTGGTGGAGCAGCAGGAAGGAGGAGGGGGCCATGTTTCTCCCAAACCCTGGGTTTCCCTGAAGCACAGCAGGTCCCACAGGCACCTTCCCTCTGCCTGTCCTGACATTTCCCCCTGAAATCAGAATCTTGCTCCCATTTTGCCATCCCACAAAAACAACTCAAGGTATTTTGCAGAGCCTTGAAGGCACGAATAAATAAGCTTAATACTATAAAAAATTGAATCAGGCAATCTAATTTCCCAATAAAGGGCCAGGTGCATTCAGCCAGGAGCATGAAACATGCCATAAAGTACACAGGCAGAGGCACCGGCAGAGCCAGAATCAGTCCCCACAGGCTCTGCACTGTATCAGACAGATGCCCTGAGCCACACTCACATAAATCCAGATGCAGAGGCCAAGCTGAACCAAACAAGCCCCAATCCTGAGAGCAGCCACACAGCAAGGGGCAGTCAGGCTCAAGCTATGTCTTTATCACTTTCCTCCTAGTTTTTTAGAAATCCAGGTTGTGCCTTTTCCAGCCCCAGAAGGAAGGAAGATAGAAACCTCATGCAGATGGAGCAGAGCATTAATTGCAGATGCAGACACGCCATCAGGGTTCAGAGCTGGGCTAATTGCCACCATACGTTGAACACATGATTCCTGATGCCTGGCATCCACCCCTTAGAAAAAAAAAAACCAAAACCAACATATCCACACAAATGACAAGAGGATGATCCCTAATGAGAGAGTAAATGAGCAGCAGAGCAACAGAGAAAGGAGGAAGGATAAAAGAACATTTGCTCAGTTCTCACACCCTACAAGCAAAGTCAAAGCTGCCCTTGAGAAATTAGAAATGGGGCTCACTCCCTAAGTGTGGTGCCAGCTCACTAAAATTAAATTCCTGCTATGATACCTCCTCCCAAACCTGCAGAGCAGCACCTCCAGAGAGACTGGGGTAGTCAAGCTGGCCCCATTTATGTGTGGGTCAGCGGGGTGGCCCCAACCCCCAGCTGCAGCCCATCACTGCTGATGGCGAGGGGCCCTGGGGCTAACCCCAGGGACAGGGAGTGCAAATGGGTGCACAGCTGAAATCTTGCCACAGTCGTTTTTCAGCAAAAGCCTGTTTGTTGGCATTTTAAAAATAGGAGCTAATTCCAAGGAGAAATGTCTCCTGCTGTACAGGGCTGTGAGGGATGGGCAGGGGATGTTCTCCAGGGCTGGCTGTGCCTGTACAACCTCTCCAGCGGCTTCCAGGTGCTGTGCCAGTAGGCTGGGGTTTATACCTGGACATTACAGTTTATCTCTGCAAAGCGCTCAGACCAGTTTTTGAGCAACTGCTAATGGTGAAGCTGCTGGAAGGAGCACGGGGCCATCACAGTGTCTCAGGCACTGGCTTCACCCACGGGAGTCCGTCGGTGATGCCCCGGGGAGCCCCGAGGCCCCGCTCTGAGCTGTCAGAGCCCACACAGTCCCCAGCAGTGCCACCACATTAGGGGAGTGTCCTGAAGGACGGGGGTGCCGAGAGCCAAAGCAGCCTCTGTTGGGTTTCCAGCATGGACTGTGTCTGCTCTCTGGCCCGGGAGCAACTGCACTCCCATGGGAATGCCCTTTCCAGGGGAGTGAGGCTCGGTACCGGTGGAAACAGAGATTTGAGCCGAGGCTGAGTAAACTCCATCAAATGGCAAATCCGGGCAGCTTTCTGCTTTTGAGGCTTGGGGGACTAAGGGAAGGATTATGGATTTGCTGTTGGATTAAGCTGCTGGTGACCGCACTCTGGCACCAAAGTGGATTGCCTCTGCTGCTTCAGAAAAGCAACAAGTCTTCATAGGCAGGCAGCAGGGACTAACAGCCTCCCTCCACAGCTCCTTTTGCTACCCTAAAAGCCTCAATAAAAAGCAGGACTGTGTTGCTTTTCGGAAGTTTTTCACCATGCACTTTTCAGGCAAGGGCTCTTGCTTTGCAGATGAGTGGTGGCTGATCCATTGGTGGTTAGTAACTGGGTGCATCCCCAGCCACCCCACAGCTGCTGATCCTTTCCCTGGTTTCTGAGACGTGCCTGTGAAACGGCCTGGCAGGAGGAGGCTGCAGAGCTTTGCAGCTCAGTGAGGGCACAGGCACAGTCGAGCGTGAGGGAAGCCTTTGGGGAGAGGTTTGCTTTCACCCCATGCTGCTCTCTGTCTAATTCTAGCACCATCAACTCACTGCTGAAGACAAACCCAGTGCTGAGGGCAAATGATCCTGACCTGCCTGTGCCTTTCTAAGGCTCTTTTCGTTTCAAAGAGCAATTTCCCAGCATTGCTACGACAGAATCAGAACAGTCATAAGACTCCAGCAAGACAGGCAGAAACCCCCAGTTACACAGTTCCCTTACTTAGCCGCACTTTAATCCCAAGTTTCATGGTAGTCCCAAGAACTTCTTCCTGCAAAATTTGATGGCATTCTGCAGCCAAGGTGCCTTTTGCTGGCGGAAGCATGGTAGCATTACAGAGATGGCCTCAGCTTTTGATTAGTTAAGCAGCAAAGCAAAATGCAGGAGACCTTGTGCTTTTTGAAGTAACCTGTGATTACTTAAGACACCTATCATCAGGTAGAACACGTAAAGAGGGAGAATCATTCGTTTTCAGATAAGTGTGAATCTATTAAACGCATCGCGTCCCAGGGACTGAAAAGCAACCCAGATTAAAATGGGCTGTGCCATTCCCCTGGGAGTGCTGCGGGATGGATGGAAGGTTTGCCCCAGCCTTGCGGTGCAGGCACATGCTGGGGGCAGCACGGACATGGCAGGTCCCTGGCCAGGAGGCTGTCACAGTGTTATTTAGGAAGGCAGCATGTGGTCACTGCCTCCATAGTGCCTCCCATCCCACCCTGCATCTCAGCCTACCTTTGGGATCGATGGTGCCCTGTTTTTCCCAGCTTGTGCAGGCTCTGAATGGCAAACAGCACCATCATCCACGTCCGTATTGATTCCTCAGACTAAAATCGATCAGCCTGGTGACATATAGGTAATGTGTAATTAGTAACTTGGATAAAAATAGCTCCAAGAGGGTGTACAACCAAGCTGCCTGGGTACTCCAACCTTTGCTACCATCTCCACGGTGGCAGCAAATAGGGGGGTCATGGCTGCTTGGTAATTGCTGACCTGCTATTAAAAAGTGAAAGACTGTGAAAACCTACCCTTCCCTGCTGCCACCACTACCATGAGAGGAGGTTTTGGAGTGCTGCCTGATGGGGTCTCTGGTGCCTGGGCGCCAGTGGAGCTGCTGCCATGACTCAGGATAGAGCAGCACCGCTTGCGTCCCTGTGTTTCGCTCTGTAACTTGGACACTGCATTTTTAGGGCCAAAAGATGCTGTAAGCTGACAGAGCTTCATGTACGTCAGTGTGTGTGGCCAGTCTGCACCCGCAGCACTGCCTGCGAGGTCTTGGATCCCTCCCGTCCTGCCCCTCGCCAAGAGATCACTACTGAAACAATGGCCTGGAGAAGGCACTCTGCCAAATATCACCTTCCAATGCACTAAAGGACTTGTGGCACCAGCAGCTGTTGGGGATGCTGGAGGGCAATGTCCGAGGATGTTGCCACCGGACAGTGGGGACATGCCCACTGCTCCCAGGGTGCAGGCAGTGTCACAGCATGGCCCCTGCAGCACCTCTATGAGGAGACATAAATGGAGCGGGCACCTGCCCCAGGCAGGGGAGAGTTTGGCGTTGGGTGGCCAACGCTGTGACCGACTCTAAGAATGTTCAGGGCTGGCTGAGGAGATGCGGGTCTGAGCCGGTCCCAGACCGTGCAGCCTTTCCCACCTCCTCCCACACAGCTCGGGCCAGGGGCCATCCCGCAGCCAGTTTCCTGATGGGCGTTTTCGTGGCCGCAGTGCCTGGGAGCCCCATCCTGTTGATGCTGAGGGTTGTTTGTCAGAAGGCAGCCCTGGGATTTGGAAGAGGAACTTGGCAGCGGAGGCAGGGGCGGGGGGCAGCGCATTGTGCAGGCATTGATTTGATTTAAAATCACCCAAAGCTTCCCCCATTCCTGTTTTAAAACCAGCATCTTGGCTTTTATTGCAGAGCCCATGTGGTCCCTCTTCTTGTGGGCCTTGAAAAATGTGCTCAGGCCTCATGCAGTGACATTGCTGGCTGTGTTCGATGACCAGAGTATCATTAAACAATGTTGCCATAAAGCTGTTTCCACCCATTCACAAAAGGTCCCCCAAAACTGCAAGATTTGGCTAAGGAAGAGGAGAAGCGCCAAAAATAAAGCAAAGTCCAGCCTTGGTGCAAGATGCTTGGGCGCAAAAGTAAAAAACAGCAGCATAAAACCTGAACCTGGAGATGGGTCCAGCAGACCAAGTCGCAAGGGCAGCTCTTCTGTTTTCCCCATCTTCCCTGAAAAGAGCAACATTCCCATGACAGCTGGGAGTAACTGCATGATCCTCGTCACTGCTTAGGTCCTCATTGCCATTTTCACCCTCTCCCCTCCACATTTCACATCTCGTCCTTGCAATAGAGGCAGCGATCAACAACGTCGAAAGCCCTGGTTCCTTCTGCGGTGCA
This sequence comes from Morus bassanus, assembly GCA_031468815.1. Lineage (NCBI taxonomy): Eukaryota > Metazoa > Chordata > Aves > Suliformes > Sulidae > Morus > Morus bassanus. The sequence goes on from CM062584.1 coordinate 10,539,174, forward strand.
AGGCTTTTTCCCCCTGCTTTCTTTAATTACATTAGCAAAGTCGAAAAACTGCCTTTGGCACATTATTATTCGGTCAGTGAACTCTCACTAATTCCTGACACAACTAATAAATATCTGATGGTGGGAGCCCGCTGCCGGGGCGCTCAGAGGGGGCTCAGTCGCAGCCCAGCCCGAGAGGTGCTTTGCTCCAGCGCCAATATTGCTTACGCCTGACTTACGTGTGCTCTCATTTTTCTCACTCGCACTGATGCAAATTCTCTTGCTGCATTTTTTTGCCAATTTTCTCCAGACTTCACCTCAGTATCTGTCACCAGCCTAGGCCTTGGGCCGTCGTGTCCCAGGGCAGGAACTGCTCTGAACCCTGGGAAGATGCTGGGCACCAGTGCCAAACCCAGCTGATGTTATTCCACCAGTCTCTGAATGTTTAAGAACGTGGTAAAGTCCCATGTTAAAACCGAAAATTGACTTTTTTTCCGTCTACCTTCCAACTGGGAGGTGTCACATGGGACGATGTTGCAGGGAAGCAAAATGAACTTGCCAGATCTGCAGATCGACGGGCATGAAAGTGGAACCACAAACATCGACTCAACTTCAGCCTTTCACCGGAGGATATTTTTACTTCTGCTGAAACAGTAATTTCTCCATGCTCACTTCGGTGCATACATTCGAGTGACAGATCATCTTGGTTCAAGAGCCATTTTGTGATTTTGCTTTCAAAACCTAAAATCTTCAGTGGAGAGCCAGACCATTAAACTTAGCAGTAAAAGGGAGAGGGGCTGGCAGCTTTCCTAATGGCCAGGCTCCCTGCCACAGGTTAAGTGTAGATTAGCCTTCCCCAGGGTTTAAGCTCATTTCATACAAGGGGCAGAGCTGCTGAAGGAGAAGGGGTCAGATCCTGGCTGCACTGTACAGCAGCCAAGCCATGCTTTAGCCTCAGTGAGGGAAGCTAGGGATTCATTTCCATCTGACCTTTGGACAGTTTTCTTTCTTCCGCTTAGCTCTCAAACTATGGTTTGATTTTCTCCAGGTACAGTTTCACCATTGGGCACAAACCTGCTGACTTGGTACCTTTGCCCTCCCTTCAGGCTGGGGACACGGCAGCAGCAGCGTGATGCCGGGAGCAGTGTATTTCTCAGTAGCCTCATTTAGAGAATAAACCAGCCATCTCCTTTCATTGGTTTCTTGGAGAGGAGCAATACATTTCCAGTGGCATCAGTGACAGAAGCAATATCCTTTCATTGCTATCATTGGAAAAGAGCAGTTTTATGCTGCAAGAAAGAACTAGTTCACTTGTACAAAACATATTTTCTGTTCCCTTAAACCTGGGGAAATCCTTGTTGTATTAATATGTGGCTGAATTGCTTCTCTTTCAACAGTTCTCCTAGGGATTTGAGTTTAGACCAGTTATTGCACTTGGATGCAGTAAGAGTCCATAAAAAGTATATTTTGTAAATAATAACAGTACTTTGTAATAAATGGGAACAACAAATAACAAGTGCCACTGGGGCTCCAAAGATGCTGCCTCTGAGGAAATAGCAGCCAGCCCCAAGGACCCCAGCACTGTGCCAGAGCCATGTGTTCCAGATGGGAAAACCCATATTTCAGTTTTAGAGGGAATTTGTTTTCCTTTGCCTGTGACTCTCTGTTCAGTTTGCAGGCAGCTGTTCCTTCTTCTACAACGCAGGACATTTACTCTCATTCTGACATTTTCAAGGTAGCAGCATGGAACTCAGGGGTGTTACTGGAGGGCTCTGCAAGCCATACCTTCCCAAGCAGGCTCCCTCACCTGAGTTTTTGGGGACAGATGGCTTTGATTATGGTTCACCTTTTGTGGAGCTTAACTGTGCTTGTTGGTTGTTGCAGGAGAGAACCACTGCATGAGAGGGTCCTTCTTTCCTTGCAAGTTCAGGTTGCTGGTAGCATAGCCAGGACATCGTAAATCAGATCCTGCAAAACTTCAGAGCATCTATCATTTAATAGCTGTCATTAGCGGCTGCCCAGCCTGCTTATCGCACGCCCACAGTGCTGGGAAGAAACATGTCTCCTTATCTCCTTGCTGTGTGATTACGTGCTTCGGCTGATGTTTCTCTTCATAAATGGTCTGACTTTTCCCTTTTTTCTTCCTGGCTTGGCTCACATTTGTGTCTGCTGTTGCTGGGAAGATGGAGACAGACCCTTGCAAACCCCCTCCAGGGCCAGCTGAGTATCTTCCCTTGCTGTGGGGAATGGAGCTCCTAGCTGAATTTGATGCATCCTGAAGCAATTGTGTGGAGGTTGCATCATCTTTGCTGACTCATCCATCTGGACTGAGTGTGTAGTGTGTAACACAGAGAGAAAAAAAGCTCCCCCCATCCTCTCTGATGCTAACAGGATGCTCCGGAGTGTCATGGGCAGTTTGCTGTTCGGTCTGGTCGAGAGAAGGATGCATGCACCTCAGGGAGCTTTGGTCAACCCCCATGTCCAGCCCTCTCTTTCTGTCAACGTTGGAAGTTTTTGGCCTGTTATGATGTCCTAAAGCAATATTAGCAGCATGGAAGGCAGTCTCTGGCCTTGGTGTCAGATATAAGTGTTAGTTGGGCAGGTTGGGTCCTGGCTGTAATTTAACAGGCCTCTGAATGTGGGGGCAAGGACCTGTCAGGGCATAGAGCAGGACAGCACACAGCGATGAGAGCAGCACGTACACCCATCTGCCAGCAGCAACGTGCTGCCCCGAAACTTGAAGGTTGATGTCAGTTTAGGGTGAAGCAGTGAGCCCCCAGATGCCTCAAAATCTGTTTTCCTGAGATTAGATGAAGCTCACGCTATCTGTAGATGCGCCTGGGAAGTCATTACGGGGCCTTGCTGCTGTTGTACAGCGGAGATGTGTTGGCCTAGCCTTGGCGAGCAAGGTGATAAATCTGGGCTGCAGCTGCTCACTGTCCTTTGTGTCACAAATTGCCCAGGCAGTTAAAAACGGCTGTGTTCATGCATCAGCCAGCCCTGCTTTAAGAGGAGGCCTGCACAGAGATAGGGTTTCCCTGAGAAAGGAGCTATGAAGCTCTGACAGAATGGATCTTTCCAACACCTACACCCCCGGCCGACCAGCCGGGTCCCGGCCGCCTGGGTCACACTCTTCAGTGGGATGCTGGGCGTTTCAGTCCTGCTTTGCTTGTGCTAGATGAGTATTTGGCTTCATCATCCTGAATAACTGGCAGGCAGTGCTGTGTGATCTGGGCTGCTGGGTGAGCTGGGGAGCCAGCCCTGTGAGCGGACGTGTGAGCAGGAGCTCTGGGCCAGATCCCACTTCCTTTTTGCACAGTCTGATAATGCGGGTAGTCTGACAGAGGTCTCCGTCCTTGTGTGGGCACGTAGCACAGCTCCCAAGTGAGCGCTGGTTCGGAAATGTTTTGCTCTGCCTTCCTGTCTGAATCTATGCTGAGTCGCGGTTCTTTGCTGGTAAGGAACAGATCTGCTAGAAGGAGAAATTTACCCCGCACTGAGTGTAAACACAGATGGAAACGTGGTGAAGCCCTTTTCAAAGTCAAGGGAATAAATCTGTTTAAAAGACTGAACATCTGGGGCAGTGAAAGAGCAGGTGGAGAACTAACCCAAGAAAGGACAGTGGTGCTAAGGGATGGCTGTCTGGGGAGAGGGCACAAACTGTAGGACAGTGGAAGTGTCTAAAGTGGGGAAATTACCCCAAAGAGCAGCAGAAGGCTCCAGCAAGGTTACTTTTTTGGATCTTTTAAAGACTCCTTTATTTTTTGGGTCCTGTGAGTTGCATCCCAAGCACTTTAGGTGGAGCGAGTTGGTAGGCTTTTCCCCTGAACTAATCTCATCTGACCTTTCTAAGGCAGCACGCGAGGAATCCGGCCCTGTGTCTCCTCCAGCTGCTGGGATAAGCAGGATTTTGCTCCCTGGCTAGGCAGCAATCGCTGTGCTGCAGAAGCTGCTCTGTGCATTGCTCTGGAAGGGCAGATCTGGCATGTTCACACCACTGGGAATCAGCTTCATGCTGATGGTTTGGTCAGCTCTTCTGGTCCAAGCCAGAGCATTTTCTATGCTCTACAAGAAAAGCAATCCTGGACAAAGGCCCTGGTCCTGCAGGGCTTTATTCACTTGCCTAATCAAAAAGCTAAAAACATGGATAAGCCTTAGGTGGCTGAGAAAATGTTAAATCGTGCTCCCCTCCCAGCTGTAACTTTGGCAGAAGCACGGCTCTGGCTGCTAAACCCCATAAAATGAACAGCCCCTGTTGCTCCTGATAAAGGTATAAAAATAAAATTACTTGAAGAGTGACTTACGATTCAGTGAAACAAGGATCTTCTCCTTTTTGATTGAATTACGCAGCGGTATTCCTAGAAGACTGGAAGCAGATGGCGAGCTCTGGCCAGGCGTTTAACAGCCTGAGTTAGTGTGTGGAGGGGATGGAGCCAAGCGAGGCTGCAACATGCCACTCCTGCCTTTCTGCTTGCCTTGGGCCACCATCATGGTGTATTCCCTGGGAAAGCAGAGGCTGGAGGATGGGGCAGGATGGTTTGCAGCAATGGATGGAGATGCAGAGCATGTCCAGTAGCAGAGGACTTGTTTTGCAGCCGCAGCATGCAGCTCAGGTGGCGGCAAAGAAAGGCAAAAATTTTGTTTCTGCAAACTCAGCGCTGCTTTGGTCCCAGGTAGGCACGCTGCGATAGCGATCCCAGCGGGTGTTGTGTCAGGACCCCGTGGACCTGGGAGGCAGCAAACTGCCCTCCTGTCATGCAGGAGCACTCCCATCCCTCCGGGCCCAGGAGGAGGACGGATGAAGGCAGACAGTCCCCTGGGCTGGGGTGGAACGAACACCGCCGTGTAATTTCTGCCTCGCTGCTCCTCCTGCTCCCATATATCTTGAGCATGTCAATAAAATCAAACAGACTATTAGCAGCATGTCATGTTATCAGCCATGGATGCGTGCGCTGTGCATTAGGCAGCCATGCAGCCTGCATTTTATGAAGTGAGCTGCTCATATGACTGCTGGGGTTGCAGCAATTATCACATCCCCTCACAGCTGGGCAATGCTATGGCTTTTATAAGCTACCCTAAATCAAAGGCCCTTTCTTTTTAAAGGTAAATTAAGAATTCTCCCCCTTTCTTTTTTTTTTTAATTGAATAACAGCCAGCTGACTACTAGGTGAGACACAAATCTTGTTGCTGAGTTGTGCCTGCTGCATTGTCTTTTTTTTATTATTTTTATCAAATAAGCAAACGTGCTTTTGGAGCACTGAAGTCCTTATGAGGGAGACTCGTTTTCTGCTACCATGATCTCTTTGTCGCAGGTGGGTGATGTATGAAAAGGAATTGCAAATAGCTGTTTACAGCAAGCAAAGTCACGGAACAGCCCACTTTAATTTCTGCTATCTGTCGGAGACTGTTGTCAGTGATGGTCAAAATTAATTAAGCAGGAAGGAAGAGAGCAGGGAGGCAGGGTGCATCCAGTTCTGACATTGAAACATTAATGGTGAGCTAATCAAGAAAGAGTATCTATGAATATCTAATCAGCTTACAGTTTGCATTTTTACTGATGCAGTGAACTTCTGGGCAACAGCTCTTTACAGAAGGTATCAGGAGCAGAGGTGGGCTGGCTGCTGCCTGATCGCTCTACCTGGGAATAAACAAAAAGCTTGTGCCTGTGTCAGGGGCCGAGGCACGTTTGCCTTTTGCACCTCACAGCCCTGCTGCCTCTGGGTGCTGCTGTATCCTTCCCACTGTCACCTACAGCAGCCGGGTCAGAGGGTCCAGCCCACGGCATCCCTGGTGCTGTGTTCCTTCCTCCCAATGCTAGAGGGCAGTCGGAGGGCTCAGCTCCTCCAGGATGGAGCTGCAGTATCTGTCCACATAGAGGCCTTGGGCAAAAGCTCAAAACAGCCTTGAACGCAGGACCTCGTCCTCTTGCTCCGTGCCCGGTGCAGGGCACCCCACGGGAGGCAGCAGGATGCGTTCCTGTCTCTCCTGCTGGTGCGTGACTGGTGTTTCCCAGTCGAGTTTCCAAGCTGCTTTGGGGGAAACAGAAGGTGATGGTTGTGCCGCAGGGCCGGGGTACACTGCAGACCCCCCATGCCCAGCGCCTGCTCCGGGCACACTGGCTGCAGTGGGGGCTCAGCCGCTTTCGCCAACGCACCACATAAGCAGGGGAAATAGGAGGAAACAATCCCATGGCAAAGCTGGGCTGATTCTAATCAAAGTCACAAAAGTAAATGTCACCTTTGGGTGCCAGAAGGAGTCAAGCAGCATTTCTCTCTTTAACGCCAGTGGAATGAGGGCTGTGGCTTTGGAGATTTGTATTGCTGTGTTTCTGCAAACAGTTCCCTCTTCTAACCTCTTGGAAATTGGATTTAGTGGGGCTGAGCTGTTTGTGTGCAGCAGATAGCAGTGTGACTGATAAGCAGAAACCTGTTTACACACTCACTCATATCTAATGCTACAATTGGGCAGGGGACTGCCAGGATTATTTTTTTTTTAATTTTTTTTAATGCTATCAAATGTAATCCTTGTGGCTGACTGTCTTGGTGCTGCTTAACAGGGAGGAATCTGAACTGGGCAGTTTTAATGGGTAACAAATGTGAAAATAACTTCATGTGAAGCAAAAGGATAAAGGTAATAAGTAAATCTTAATGAGGAAGAACCAAGTGGCGATCGGTAAGGAATAGCATACCTACACTCTCCTGTGTGAGGTGGTATTTCACATATTGCCAGGTTAGGAGGAACTAGACACAACCCCAAAGGAAAGGAGAGAGTCCTGGCATGTTGCTCTCATAGCAACAGGGACCTTCTGGGAAAGGAAAATGGAAAGCAGATGGTATCAGTTAAGAATAGCAGGAAGGTAGCAGGGATGTCCAGGGAGGTGGTGGAGCCCAGTGGCTGCATCCGTCCCCCGTGGTCTGCAGGAGTGAGAAACCCCCTTGCTGCGGGTGCGTGGGCACCATGATGCCCAGCTCCAGTTCCTGGGGGCTGACGGTGGAGGGAGCAGCAGGGATTTCTCCAGAAGGAGCACTCTGAAACGTGCTTCTCTCTGTTGCTCCAATATAACCCAAATCTGTCAGCCTTTAGGGCTTGCTGTGAAGGTCATCTGTGAGCAAGGCTAATTATTTCAAGCAAAGCAGCAGGCTAATGCCACTAACCTGCTCCCGGGAACTGAGCTCTGCCCTGCGCCTTGGCCGTGTAGCCGCACACAAGCTGCAGGGAATTACGGATGCATGAGGGTGTATTTTAAGCCCACAGATATAAACAGATCCTACTGGCATGTACCTTGAGCACGGAGAAGGAAACACACATTTTTCATAGCTGATTCATTCAGTTGTCATGAAAATGCTGTTCAAGCCAAAAGGTATTATCTCTTCTTTCCGCCATTTAATTTTCTTTAATCTCCTCTTGACGTTTATTGAAAGAAGTGTTTTATGCACATCAAAGCCAAAGATTTCAAAACATCACATGAAAAAAATTTAGGGTCGGTCCAAGGGAGGATATGGTAGCAAACATGAGATGAAAGATTCTAGTTTCTACAAGGAAGGTCTGTGCAAAATGAGAGGTCACGCTGATCTGTGGTCTGAGGGCACTGCATGTGCACCTCTGACACTAGCTGCAAGTGGCAGGCTTTGTATGTTGTGACACCTTCAGCAATTTAAACAAGGCCGTCCTTAATATGAACAGGATTAAAAGTAAAAGATGCCTTGATAACATGATTTTTCAGGAGCCTCTTCACGTGGGCGAAGAGTTTCCCATGGCTCTGCCCAGTGTTGGCCCAACTTGCTTTGCCTGGGGCAGCGCTCACAGGGCTGCAGGCAAAGCTGAGCTATCCTTTGCATTCACTCTCCATAAGTGAGTGTTGCTGCTTCTCACACGATTAAATGAGCCAAAGCACTTGACAAACTGAACGAGCTGCTGAAAATGAATCCAGTGAAGGGGCCAATCCTGCAAGATGCCTCCTGATGGGTTAAGCATCCCAAATGCCAAAACCGAAGAAGGAGAAATGTAAAAGATCCCCAGAAAACTTCTGCTCCGAGTCCATCTTACATGGGTAGAGGTAACAAGCTGACACAGGTTAATTTATAGCTCGGTTGTATGCTGATTGCAAAGTACACATTTCCAGCCAGCAATCATTAGTAAATCACCTTCCCACTGGTTCTCTTGGCATATAAAAGAAATTTCTCCCTTCATGACATTTAAAAAAAATCCTAATAAGTTATACACTCCATGACTTTATAGCATTTTTAATATTTAAAAGAAGGCTAGAATCTATAACCTCAACCTTTAACAAATGTACAGTAACGCGATAACAAATTTGTCTCGAACAGCTGCTATCTTGGTACCAACTGGCATGAAGAGGAGGGAAGTAATTGGCTTGTTTTCAGATAATTACCATAATTGTAGTGACACCATTTGGATCACATCTAACTGCGTTCCTGCTGCAAGTTGGATAATTTAATAATTGGCAGAATTTAGACTGACAGTAAAGGTAAAGTCAGCGTATGGTGGGGAAATCAGTGGGCACCTCCTTGCATTGCTGGTACAGGCTCTGCTGCTCTTGCTGTGAAGATCAGCAAAATCTTTAGATTTTGCTGCTTTTCCTAAGCCCTGTGACTGGTTCACATCTTTGCTCCTTTTCTGATGCTTGACCTGATGAGACCACGTTTTGCACCTTTTGAACCTTTTGATTTGAGATAAATCACTTTGGTTCAGCCCTACCCAAATTACTACTTTCTTTGTGCACTGAGTATTTTTAGCTGTCCTAGTTCTGCTGGGGGCTTGTCAGAGCTCTGCACTAAAAGTGGATTAAACTGCAGTCAGGTGCTTACAGGCAGCAGCAGCCAAATGCCTTTCCTGGAGGTTGAACCCAGATCCCCTGGAGCAGGGCTCATTCCCCTGGCTGAGCCTTGCCAAGCTGCAGGGGTGGTAGGGAGCAGAGCGTGTGGGGCTCGGCATGACACACCGGAGGGAACTTGTCCCTGTTGTGTCTTCTTGTGCCTGTGGCCAACGTGAAGGGGACTCAGCATCTCCCGTGTCTCCAGTCCTGACAGCTGCCCAGCCAGAGTCCCAGGAGCAGGGGGGCTGCAAGGTAAGGCTAGGAGGTGGCTGAGGCTACCGGGGAAAGACAAGAAGGTTTTATCAGAGATCAGCTGGGCATTTTTGCCAGGGAGTTGCAAAATGGAGCAGAGTGCTGAGCTGGTGCCTCACAGGGTTGGTACGGGTGCCGAGAGCTTTCCTGCAGTGCCTGCCCATGGCCTTGCCGTGCCACCATTTCTGCTGCGCAGTGCAGAGGTGAAGATACCTGACAGCAATACTGACAGTGCCCACGGAGAGGGGTCTGCTGGAGCTTCTCCAGTCCCCAGATGAGAGAAACTCTTAGGGCACATTTGCTTATTTTGCTTCATGCCCCTGCTGCTCCCTGTGGCTCTTCTGCTTTCCCTGGGCTGAACCCTGACTCTGTCAGACAACAGAGAGGTCAAGGAGGCTGTGCCAGACCTGCAGGGCGAGCAGAGTTGGTGCCCATTGCCAGGGGGCAAAGCAGAGTGCTTCCCACCCATACCAGTTGCTGGCAGAGCTGTGCTCTGCCATGATTCGGGCTGAACCAGGCCATCCATCCCACATGTATTTTTGACAGGTCCCAACGGGTGAGGCAACTGCTGATACACTAGCTGTAGGTCTGCGATGCAGCCCATGCCTGCGGGGCTGAGGGATGCCCAGCTCATCACACGCTGGGTAGGACTTTGGCACAGAGCAGGCAAAGTGCTGCTCTCTGGAATAAACCTGTCTACCGAGATGAGGTTGATGGCTCCATCCCAGCCTCCGGTACCCGGGCACACAGGCAACATTGCGCAGAAGGGAAGGGAAGGTGGATGACTAAAAAGCAAATCCCATCTCTGTTTCCCCAGGTGCTGGGGGTGGGTGGTCTCTGGTGTAATGGTGGGAAGAAGTGGGACTGTGTGCTGGACCAGGTTTGCGATGCTGGGGCTACGTGCCTGGGAGCGGCCGGTTGATCCCCACACATCCCATCTCCCTGCCCCGCACACAGAAACTGCAGGGTAACAGTTCCCTTGCAGCATTCCCTCCCCCTCTTGTGATTTATTGCTGCCAGGAGGCTGTGCATGTGGAGGTGGCATAAATCTCACCCAAAAGAGAGAGAAGGAGGAAATTTGCATTCGCTCCCTCGCTGGCATATTGAATGCAGCTTTGCAGTTCATTGCTGGAACCCTAAGCAGTCCCAGGCAGAAGGCTGAGGCACTTCCCTTGGTATAAAACGGGGTCAGCACTGGGGGCTTCCATCCCTGCCAGAGGAGGCTCCCACAGCCAGCAAGGAGCAGCTCCCCCACTCAGCCCAATTATCCCTAGATTAATTTCAATCCACTTCTATTTATATTCTGTGGTATCACCCTACATAATTCTGTAGTGTTTGCAGGCTTCAAGCATTTACTGTCCTCCCCTCTACTGATCTGCCAACAACTGCAAACCCTTTAAATAGCTTTTTCTCATTCAGACCTTCTGATTCTCCTAGTCATTTCTGCTGTGCCTCACCCACCTCCCTCCAGGTTGCTTACATCCTCTTCCTCCTGTGCAATGCCCACCTGGGCTGACAGTCAATGTGCTGGAGTTAAAATCCTGCAAGCTGCTACTGGAAAGGGGACTACAGAAAGCAATTAGGGAGATTATAGACAGACCATGGTCATGCTGCTGCAATGGGTCTGGATGTCCTGTCACGAGCAGCCAGCCCAGACTAAGAGGCTTTCAAATAACAGCATAAGCAAAGAGAAAAGCCTGGCAATTGTTGTCTCTGGGATTACATTGTAACTGGAAGCCCATCAGTGTTCTCATATGTCGAGAGTAAACTGGATACAAGGCAAACCAAGAAATGCAAGAGAGCAAGGAGAAAGAAAGGTGGATACAATGCATTAATCAGAGGCAAAAGTTGGAGGCAGTCTGCAAACCTCTGCTTCTGCACAGGCTGATGGCTGTAACTAGCATACTGAAGCACTGGAGGAAGTAAAGAATTAATTACAGTTCTAAGACCCAATCCCACTTCCAGCCACAGGCAGCATTTATTAAGATCTCACTGAGGTGGGAAAGATTGAACCAAGGACTCAGGGGACTACAAAGGGGAAAAGAATTAATCAGTTTGTCTCAGGAGACTGGAGAAGTCAGGTTAAATAAAAACTGGAAGTGAAATGAAGGAGGGAACAAGGTGGTTGGAAACCTGGACCTGTTTGAAGGAGAAACTCTGGAGTCACAGCTGGGAGCAGTCCCAGGGGCTCTAGTCCCCCACTACAGAAGCTGGGAAGCTTTGGGGAGAAAGGCTGAAAGTTTTCCTTGACTTCTTTAATAGGTTTAGAAATGTCACATTTAGGCCTCTTGCTTCCTTTGCCTGGCAGGAGGCAGCCATGCAATGTGCCCCGAGCTCTCCTACCTCTGATCCTTGCTCCAGTACATCACAAAAGTGCCCAGGTCCCCCATGCCCCAGTGTCACTGGGACCTGAGAGCCGTTCCCCAGCCTGCCAAAATTCCCTAGTAGCCAAGGGGGGGCAGGAAGGGAAGCTGAACGAATAGATGTCCAAATCCCACAACAGGTCCCACAACCACACCCTAGAAGAAAAATCTTTGTCCCTGCTTATTGTCAGCCCAGTGTTTTCCATCACAATAACATTCAATTATTTATCTTCTAAAGTGTACAACATTTTCTTCCCTCTTTTGTGTCGTTGCTTTTCTGCCTGTCCCTCTGGGAAAGGTCACTGGGTTTCCACATTCCTTCTGTGTAATGAGCTGTGACAAACGCTGCCGATGGTGACCGGCGCTGGGGTCAAAGAGTTTTAGTGGGCATTGAACACCAACATCGTGGGGAGGGAGCCTCTCCCCAGCTTGTGAATGGGTGTCCCATTGCCAAGCTCCTTCCCCTCCACACAGCTCAGTGGCAGAAACTTCATGGAAGCCAGGTTAGAGACTTTTGTCTTATTCTTCCCCCTCGAAAAGTCCCAAGCCTGATATATGGCCATAAATAAAAACTTTTCATGTAATAAAGGTAAACAGTGAATGGGGGAACATGCTTTCTCCTCCTTAGTAAGTTTTCACCTTCAGGAAGCAGGAAAGCATTCCTATTTTTCTGGCATATCCAGAAATAGGCTCTTTTGAGAAAGCCCTTATGGAAATGCAAAGTGCATAACCCAGAAGAATGTTTCTTCAAACCCCAACAGCATTGATTCAGAAGAGAGACACCAAAGTCCTCCTTGTTGGCTGCAACAGAAACACTTTCCAATAAAGCTGCTGTTTAGAAAGTTCCTGACTTTATCATATCAGTCTCTTTCACAGATGTATGGCTCTGTGCCTATTTTTTTAGTGAGCTTCCAGGTTACTGAAAATTACTGGTTATAGTGAAGCGCAGAAAACAGCAAAGCAGGTTGCAAGGAAAAGAGGCTATATTAACAGCTGCATTGGGTAATAACCCTTAGGATATCAGAAAGCTTCATAGCAGGATGTTTTATTCTCCTGAGTTATGCCAAAGAACAGTCAAAAAAAAGGTATGTTCTGCTGATTCTATAGTGGTATTTCCTAGCAAAACCACTAAATACTGTTTGGTATGTTAGCTGGAGTTTAATATGCACAAATGATGGTAGGGAGGGATGTGCACTATGTTATAGCTAATGGTTTTTGAAACCTGGTGCTTGAAAGCTGTATGTGCATGTAATGCATCTTTACCCTCCTAACTCCCTGATGCCCAACAGTGGTACAGCAGTGACTAAACCTGGTCGCTCTGACCCTGAGCGCTAGCACCTGGCTGCGTGGTGCCAGCCCCTTCCCCTCAAGGCAGAACTGACCTCAGATTTAAGGTGAACAAACCACCAAGCCACAGCTGCAGGCAAGATTTAAGAAAAAAAAAAAAAAAAAAAAAAGAAGTATGTTTCCCAACACATGCATTATTTTTCAAACAGAAACCGGCCAAAGAACTGAATGTGAAACTGGCGCAGAAATACATCCTCCTTCAGGAAACTAACGAAAAGGATGTTTGCTTGGGGGTACAGATAAGACAGGAAATTATTTCTACTTTCTTTACTACTAGATTGGAAGTAGAACCTGAAAGCTGGAGGTGGAAGAGCTTTCCTGAACCACCTCTGCCTCCCAGGGTCCTGCAAGGCCCCAGGATCAATCTTTGGGGTGTACAGACCCAACTGCACCCACCTACTTTTTTTGCAGTTGGTGCTGCCCAGTGATACCTCACACATACACCGAGACGACCATTAACTAACCGAGAAAAGACAATATCATCCTGTCTCTTTCCAGTCAGGCTTTTCGAATGCAGTGGTGAAAGACTCAATGCATCTCGCTTTAACGCCCCTAGGGTTTATTGATGGATCCCAAAATTAGATCAGCAGACCCAGGCAGACTCAGAAGTCTAGCTAGGCTTGTTACTTTAATGAAACGCTAATTGCTGCTTCTGCAGTCTAAAAAAGTACGGTTGGTCCTGCAGCAGCTCAGTTAAGCAGTGTTAATTGCCAAAGCTAATTATGTTGCTGTTGCTGCTAGATACTGGTTCAGTTTAGGTCTATAAACAATAGAAACAGTAGCCAAACTGCTGTAGTTTAGTTGATGTGACCCGTGCAAGGCTGCGGCTCTGTACAGTGCCGGCTGAAGGCATCTCTCTGCTCTCGATGCTTTCTGTGCACAGCAGGGCACAGGTCAGGTGCTTTGCAGGGAACAGGGGCTACATCCTGCGCTGATGCCGCCCACTCTGCACAGGACAGGACCAGGGAGGCGACAATTTCTAGACAAGAGACCTTGCAGCAAATCTTCGTGCTAAAATTTTTAGTATTTCACTTTTGAAAAAATACTGAAAAAAAGCTTGCCTTTCTTCAGTTCCAGAGGTGCAGGTTTTATTCATCTCTTTAAACAGCTGTCCTAAAAAAGGCCTGAAATTTCTTCTGTGTGGCAGTTAGTAGAAAACAAGAAACAAACAGAAGATTTGGAGTTCCCCAAGGGGGAAACCCCCCCCCCAAAACTCCAAACACCTTTTTGGTCATACAACCCATGTCTGTTTCATCAATGTAATTCCCAGCTGAAAAGGTGCATTACACCAATTAAACCACCAGAACTTTCTGAGATCTTTCTGAAAAACAAGGTTACTGTTACAATAAAATATTTGTTGGTTAGAACAGCCTTGTATAATTGCTCCGAAGGGGTTACGCTTTGCCAGGCCCCTTGGAAACGACTGCTTTGGGACTGGCGGCAGAAGCAGCCCTGAGTTGGCAGCTGTGCTGCCATTGCAAAAACCATCCTGAATCTTCACCAGGACGCCGGCGGCTCGGAGCTGATGGCCAAACAGGAGCAGCCTGTGAGAGCCATGAGGAAGGAAATTTCTCTTGAGCTTGGCCGTGCTGCCTTACTGCTCTCCTCCACAGTGCAGGAGAGGAGCAAAACAAAGAGGGCAGTGCTATAGGTTATTATTCTGGAGAGGACTTTCCAGAATCCTGCTTAGGGAACATGTGGTAAAATAGATTTTATCTCAGATCCAATTAACAGCTGAGTTACAGGACTCAAGTGAAATAAAGGGCAGTGAATCTCCAAGACTCTATTTACATGATTTATTAGAATACGGCTGTCTGCAGGAGCGGGCGGCAGCCGTTATGTTTTATTTATGAGGACACGAGGGGGAAAGGTCTCAGCTACCAAGCTGTTGGGGGGTTCCTACCCCAGCAGTGCAAAAATTCACCTCCTACAACAAAGGCAGTAACAGCCCCCCTTACACCGGTATCGCTGGCTGTTCACGGGACTAAATGGCATGTCGGCCTCAGGTTGCCAACTGGGCTTGGCAGAACTGCGGGTGGAAAAGCACTGTTCATTTCCTCTGACTGGTTTCAAGGTTTATGCAGAGGGAAGAGCCAAAACTGAGAGATCCAGAGGGAAAAGACAGATGAATTCCCAGCCTTGCAGCTGAACTACCAGCAAGGGGCAATGCACATAGTGGGAGTTTTTGCAGCAAGCATGAAGGTGAAACATGAGTCTTCTCATCTCCATTTCTAAAACTTCCCATTTTAAGCATCTTCCAGGCCAGAAAAGGATATTTGAGCTGACAGTCTTGGAAGAGCTCCACCATTTCATGTTTGTGTGTTTGTAGAGGAAGCACAGAAGGATTTTCAGTGACAGATGAAATCTGCAGTCCTTCTAACACACCAGTTAAAGTGATTTTGCCTCTTGAAAGCTAAACTATAAGGTTTCTTTCAAAGAGATGTTTGATACCAGGAAACTAAGTATTGTGAGAAAAATAAAGTGTCCATCGTTTTCTCACGTTGCAACCAGTATTCATATAAAATAGCTGCTTTCCCTGTCTTGCATAGCAATGCACAGTAGTCAGACCAGCTGCTGTTTAATTTTATTTTTTTCAGAAGTGGCTGATGTACAGTGGTAGGAGAATACAACCACAAATAATGTGACTGTCTATACCTGGCTGTTCTCAAGAAAAGTGTTTTTGTTTTTTTTAAACACTTCAATGCTGTTCTGAGTATCTGTTATGGAGAAGGGCTCTGACGCCCTGTTGTATCACTATTACAAAATTGGGTGCTCCAGAGGGAAGGCACCTAATTAGGTTTATTATTTATTGCTAGAGCAGCCTTGGATTTGGCAAATCCCCTGCCAGCAAGACTCTGTTCAGTTCCAGCACATGTTGTTTGGATCCATAATTTGAACTTAAAAATCTAAAAGTACTTTTTTCTAATGGGTAGATGTGAGCTTTATTCCAAATCTGTACAGGAGGTGGAAGGCTCTCCTGGGGGGGTTGCCTTTTTCTGTTAAGCGTTTCTCTAATGGGTTGGATGAGAAACAGTACTGACACATAGCAGAAGGATCAGAAATCAGCCTTACAGTTGCAATTTAAAGCTTCTGTTCCCAACCACCTTCTCAGCTTCTCTATTCACCCTATTCACTCAATCTGATCTCTCATAAGAAAACCAGGGACCTCTCTTGCTTGTTTCCAAAAGCTGACTAAAATAATATTTTTTTAACACACACAGAGTTAAAAATATAATTTGCAGAGTAAAAGCCATCCATTAGAAATCAGGTTGCTACATTTAGTTTTCTACTCTCAATTAGAGAGCCAGGGATGCCGACAGACTGCTTGTAAGGTGAACTTCAAATGGGATCAAGTTTTAACAGAGTCATTTGTGCATCCTTCTACCTAAGATGCAGCCATGCAAGTACCTCCAAGCTTTGCTATCCCTGAGCGCCTGCTAACGCAGTTCTCAGAGGCACCTGAAGCACGATGCAGTAAGACAGCTGAGCTGTATGGGGAGTTCTAGGAAATTGTTCTTGCTGTCAAAGATGTTGTGATCTCTCATGTCTCAATTTAGGGACCACAAAAGAAATAGCAGAAAACATGGTTTTAAATGAAGGGCAAGAAAAATGTTAGATAAATGCATCAGTAGTTAAGTCTCTGCAGCAGAAAACTGCTGTGATGTTTTTCCAACAATATTTCATCCAGTTCCTACGTTTAAGACAATCAACCTTACAGTTCATAACCTGCATGCACATTTTAATAAGAGATCTGTCTTCCTTAGTAGTGCTTTGGCATAGACCACACTTAGAACTCCACTGTGCTGAAGCAGCATACACTTACTTTTTGCTTTTGAGAAGGCAGCAGCACACAGTACTACCCCCAAAATAGAGCAGAGATGGGTATGGTCTGCTCTTGTGGGAGCAGCAATGCTCGAGTTTCACTAGAAATCAGAAGAGAGAATTCAGCCTCTCAGGAACATAAGGCTGTACTAAGAATTAAAAGCAGACAATGCTAACCCAACCACTCCTTCTTATTAGAAAAGGTCATTTTTCTCATTTCCCTCATCCAGATTTGCAATGGCAAAGGAGATGATGCTTGCAAATTTAGCTAAAAGCTTTCAACCACATTCCCGTGAGCACCAGTGCAATGACTGTTGCACACAGGTGCCAAAAAAAAGCATTACTTGAAATACAGGTGATTTTCAGGGTACAGGACAGAAAGTGATTTGTTTTAATTCCTTCCCCAGCTCCCTTCCCTTTGCTAGCCCTTCCAGTAGAGTTCACGTGGGTTTTGTTGGAGCCACGTGGGATGCCAGTTTCCAAGCACGACTCCCTGGGGTGCAAGGTAGAAGCACTGCTGCTGCAGAGCAATGGCTCAGCAAGGAGCAACCCTTCCTGACCAAGGCTGCCAGCAGGGAAGCATTAGGGGCAAAATGGTTCCTCTGGCTCCTTTTCAAGAACTTGAATTGGACACAGGGTCCATTTTATCATATTACTTTAGGAGGAAGTCAGCAGTCAATCCAGACCAAGTTCTAGAAGAGTCAGTGCAACATTTCAGGGTTTCAATTTTATCAAGTTATTCAAAGTTTGGCAGCCAAGTAGTGACTGTGAACAATCAGCCATTAGGACTGTTATTATTATTATTATTTACTGCATTTGAGTGTCCAGGAGTGCGTGGTGCACAGCAGAGGGGAGGAATAGGCTGGCACTTCCTCCCAGAAACCTACAGTTTAGATTTAGTCACAGCAAAACAAGAGAATTTTTCTACATCTTCCCCCCGCCCCCCAAAGTCACTGCGAGCTCTTAGTTTGAGGACAATGTCATTACTGACAGTAATTAAAACCATAACAAGAGCCACAGCCAGTGTCTTTGCTAGGCACTGGCATATCATACATGAGGCAGCAGAGAACCTGGCTCAGCCCCTCCTGGCAGTTTAAGCTCCCACATGTTTTGTGTCACAGCAGGTCTGACCAGCACATGCATGGGGCAGTTACCTTGGCTCAGATGACAAGCAGCACCATGAGCTGGGGTGGCTTGATGACTTGAGATCACATCTCCATACTTAAATGGTCATACATAACTTTGATAACAAGCAATTGCTTTGCTTTGCTTGGCTCCACTCCTCTTCCCTTCCCCACTGTGCACCCAGGCACTCACAGCTTGCCCCTGGAACGCTCCACACCCCACAGGAAACCACCTTGCAAAGCCCCTGGCTCTTATTCTCCATCAAGCTCCCTCCCCAACCCTGCCGACAAACTCATCTTTAAAAACTGTGTCAGCTGCAAGGATGCAGATGGTCGCATTTGCATCAAACAACTTTTAAATTATCATTCAAATTAAATTAAATTGAAAATGCAATGAGCTGTTCCTGTAGATCTAGGCGCACAAAGACGAGTTAATGAAGGTCACATTTGTAACCAGTGAAGAACATTTAAACTGTATCATGCCTAGCATGGTATGCCATTAGAATAACATGCCTTTCTAAATAAGGATAAATTGCTATTGAAGGCCTTGTGCAGGATTACTCCCCATTCTCAAGAAAGGCTGGTCTTTAGAACATGTGTAGTTCAAACAGGGAGGAGTTGTGCCGGGTCCAGCAGAGCGCCAGCAAAACTCGTTGGCCGTGCAGCGTGAGGCCTCGGGCATCACTTTGGGCCATGCAGGTCCCGCCTGCTCTCCTTGCCCAAAAGCAAAGCCAGGCAAGCCTGGAAAGCCCTGCATAACTCAGCTGAGAGGCACTTCTTCAAACAGGGCAGCTATAGTTTTGCAAACATGCAGTCTGCATGCCTCAGGTTGTAATTCCCTCATTTACACGCACAGAACTGTGTGCCTTTTGCCTTGCAGTGTGTTTGCAGTCATCTTTGAAAAACTGCCCTGTAATGACTTGTGTGATATCCATCATCTTCACAGCTCTGTGTTGTCACAATGATGTTATACAAATTAACTATACCTATTTCCATGGGCTGAGATGAAAAATGCAACCAGTTTGGCTTGCAAGTGGCAGAGCACAGGCGGTGTCCTTGTGAGGCTTCCCACGGCCAGCTGCCGCTCTGACAGCAGGTTGGGCTCCCACAGAACACTGGGCAAGTGCAGGAACTGGGCACTTGACTGAGTGACCTAAGTCCAGGCAACCACAGAGCAATAACCTGAGCAAACCAACGTGAAAAAGAAATGTGTAGTTACTGTTCTTTCTCTCTCCTTTGCATGATACTGCACCTTATCTACAAGTGCTGCAGGCCACATCACATGCTTCATCCTGAGAAATGAAATCATTTAGTATAGGGAAATAAACAGCAAAAATACATACCAAATGCTCCTTAGCAACAAAGCTCTTGTTTTCACACGTTCTCTGTTCCACACTCAGGTGTGAAGTCAGACGCTGAGAGATCAGAGAAACCTGTGAAATGGGGAGTAATAATTGGCAAGATTTTTGGCATCTGGAGATAGTTTTTACACGCAAAGGCTTAAGAGCTGTTGGTTTGCTACAGTACTAGCCTGCTCACTCACAGAAAAGAGCTAACACCTGCCATCAAAAGGGGACTAATGCACTTGCTTTAATTAGCCACCGAGGTTTTAGTTGCTTGAAAGTGACTGAGTGCATCCAAAATCTTAGAAAGCAAATGTTATAAAATTCACCCATCCATGTTTCTGACATATTCTAACAAAAGCAGTCAAGTCACGGCTGAATGCAGTTGATAATTCCTTGCAACAAGAATCACCAGGTTCAGTTACTGAGCTGAGGATGCTGGATAAGTGGGTTAACCCCATCTGCAAAATGTGCTGCTGAGAGGTAGCAATGTGCCTTTGCTTACTCTGAGAAGAGCGTTGCTTGGATTTTTTCCTAAATGCTCATAACGGTTGTAAATCTGAGAAAAGCCCTTTTGGTCTCAGTGGATGATGGTCTAATTTGTATCAGCACAACTGAGAACAAAATCTGGACCTGAGTGTTCTACTCAAAGCAAGCTTTTGTGTGATGGCATCTGAGAAATTGCAACAACCGGAATTAAACTATTTTACATAATCCATTCATAAGATACAGCCCATAAATAATAGGAAAGCAAAATGTCAAGCCAAACTGATTAAAAAACAAGCCTGAAAGCTGCTTTACAAATGAGAGGCACAATAGTAGCTCAGCAGTGAACGGTGATTTACTCTCTGGTTTGTAAACCAATTTATTTATCAATAGTTGAAGTTAAAAGATTACGCAAAAATAACAAAGTCAAGGATATGTGACTAGGAGGAATGTGTTAGCACTGCTGCCTATCTGGATTCAACAAGGGAATTTTATGCTTTGTCTTCTATTTGATAACAGCAGAACAACTCCACATCTCAAACCACAGCCTCCCTCTGGGCATGGGAGCAGACTTCTAGCCCCAGTTTCTGCGCCTCCTCTTCACCAGCTCTGGGGAGTTGCGTTAAATGGCCCTGATCAAAGAGGTCATGGACTTCATGGGGTTTACTGGTGCCTTCTGCCACTATTGACTGCTGTGGGACGTGACAAGCCTATGGCACGGACACAGCTCAGTTACTATCCCCTGAAAACTCAGTGACTTTTCAGAAGAGATGAAGGCTTTGAGTTTTGCCATCGAGTTCCCTTGCACAGCATCAAAGTGTTGCAAATAGGAGCCTTTGCACTGTCAGTTTATGTTCTCCTAGGAATCTCCACAGGAAGGAATTTTTTCCTCTTTAGATGTTCCATTAGAAACTGCTGAAGCAGAATCCATCAAATCCATTAAAAGTCCATTAAGTCTTTATGGCTTCTCTTTGTTTTCCTGTGTTGTCTGAAGAATTTGGAAGTCCACAAGCTGTATGTTGCCTGTGGCAGATTATCCTGTGCTGGCTGGCTATGTCTTCTGGCTGCAATATCCTATATGCAATATGGATATGTGGTTTAAAAAGATGAGAGGATACAAGGCACTTTTAATATGCCTGGATGGCTAGGCCAGTGCCTTTGAATTGTGTTACACAAAAATGACAGCAGTGGAAGACAGACAACAAATGAAGCCCAAGAAGTTTAGCCCAAAATACACCGTGCCGTTTTGCATCAGAACAATTCTGAGTCTGAGACATTTGGTCTTTAGTCAGTTGTGATCTGTACATTATTCCCTAATAACTACATCAACAGGTGATACTTACTTAAATTACAACTAGATATACATTAAAATAAGTGGAAGTTGAAGATCAATGGTATTGAGTATGACAACTACCTTGTACTTGTGCCTGAATGAAAAAATCACATAGCATTAACATCCCAGAGCATTCTACAAACTTGTATTAACACATCAATTTTAACATATATGCAAAGGATAATTTCAGGTAACACCATGAAATAGCCATTTCTGAGATAAAACAAGGCACAATGATTCTGTGCAACCCAGAATGATCAGGGGCTTTAGGCAGAGCAGACTGCCTAAGACACAGGATTAATCTTTGTAAGCTAGTGTCAAGCCAAGTGGAGAGTCTAAGCCAAGGTTGCCCCAAGAAGCAACATGCAGTGATGATACTTTGATGAAACCTCATGACACCCTGATGTGAATTGGTGGTGTTATATAAACATCCAGCATCTCAGACTCTTGCAGATAGCAAGACAGATACACCTGGTACAGCGCAGAGGTCAGATGCCGAGCGTGTGAGACGCTTGTTTGGTTTGTTACAGCCTCCTGGGAAATTTGTTTGGGTTTGGTTAACTTGACTTTTAAATGCAGGCATCCTACGGAAGGAAACTTCCCTGAATGACAAGTCTGATGTAGTTAAACAAAACCATTTTTGAAATGCACAACTCCAAACGTGATTAAAATGCAGGTTTTCCAATGTATATTTCATCAAGGCTAACCATGAGCAATCCTTTTAAGATATTTCCTTTGATGGCTGGCTGTTTATTTGGATTTAGTGAATGCAGGTTTGGTGAAAGAGGGTGTCAAACAGGTCAAGAGGCGAGACGGACACTGTGCCCTGGAAATTCAAGCCTTTATTATCTGGTCTCCATGGGATTTCCTTTCCTACATGGAAAAATGTGTGGTAATGCCATAGCAACAACAAAGGAACAAACATAGTAGGACACGTCTCTGCTATTTAAGGCTTAGTAGCCTGGATTTTGTAAATGACTGCATTTCCAGAACAGTTATTTTGCTTAGAGTAGTATAAACAATAAGAAGCTGAACTAAAGGCACAAGAAATAAGGATGAGCAGCTTTCCATCTTCTCTTTGAGGATTTGTCTGTAAGGCAAGAAGAGCCTTATAAATATTAAGGACAGGTTGAAAAATCCTCATTTTAATTTAAAATTGATTCCTCTCCCTCGTCTCATACCAAACTTATAAAAGAAGCATCCTTAAGCCCCACGATAAACTCCTCACCCTGTGTGGGTAAGAACAGCTGTCTGCAACTACATGTATTCTCTGCCAGCCAGTTCCCACAGACAAAATCTAATGGTTGCTTGTTATGCGAAGGGACTTTGCTTAAGGATTCAGGGGCTAAATGGCCTTTAGGGCATCTGGGATGTCTATGGAGATTCACAAAACTGGAAGAGTCTCCCCTGAGTGCTGCACTTTCAGGCTGGGCAGCTCCCTGGGGTGGAGGTCCTGCTCTCGGATGGCACGGGCCAGCCACCATGCAGTATGTCTGCCAGTAGGACATATAGGAAGGCATAAGCTGGTTTATTTTTTGTACAGATTTGATCTAGTATTTCACTGGAATGCATGACTCGCCAGCAGCGCTCTTAAAGCCTTTTGCAAATGGTAGATCAAAATGATTTATCAAAATCAGGTTATAATCATGACACTGATCTGTCAGTCAGCAGCCCCAGAGGAAAGTTTTTGCAGCCCTCCTATAACCTTTAAGATCCTTGACATGAAATGCAAGGCTTCCTGAGCTGCTTCATGACCTTATTTGTAACCTTCCTTTCACAAGCCATTATTCTTCCCACAGTGAGCCCAGATAGCAGAGCCCATCAGCACCTGTCACGGAAGAGGTCTTGGCTTAAAACTCACAGTCTAGCTGTCGTATTTCAAACCAGCTCTTTATCAGAGGAGACCAAAGCCATGCCAAGAAAAGACGTAAGAGGGGCGCGTGTATGAAGGAAAAAAAAAATCTCTCCGGTTTTCAGGAAAAACAGCTAACTATACATTTCACAGAGTTACCCAGTTTTTGCTGGAGTAAATCTAAAAGACTAGACTCAATGCCTTCATTTGCAAACCTATTCTACATACTCATCACGGGCTCTGCAAAACAGTACCTCTGACCTCAACCTCTGCCCACTCCTCCTGGGCTGCCCAGGAACCTCAATTAGTCATTGGGTGTAATGTTGTGATAACTGCTTTGTAGTTTTAACTGTTTTGCTCAGATTGCCTCTCAAGGGAGGGCGCTGAGCGTCAGAAATGCCCTGCCCCTGTGCAGAGGGGACAAGCACTTCGTGTCTTCCCTAGACCAAACCCTTCAGTTGTCTTCTTTGAAGCCTAAATCTCAGTTTATTCAGGCTCTCATCACTGAAGAATGCCAGCATTTAATTGATAACTTACTTAGTATTATACTGCCTCTGATTTCACTGTATGTTTCTTTGAAAAGAGTAGCGAAAGTTGGGCTGTATCCAGAGCCCATCAAAAAAGCTACCGGCAAGAGGTCCTCGCATGCCTCCCTAATTAATGTGAGCGTATGACCGACAAACTCACAGATTGGGTTTTGTTCAAAAGGCTCCTTCATAAAGAATAATATCTGCACTAATTATATGAATTCTCTAATAGCCCAAGACACGTTGAAATAATTTCACTAGGCATAAAAAGCAGTATCGTGAGATTAACACTTAACAGATTGAAAACATCTGGGTTTAGAAAATGGATTGGTTAGACAGCCAGCTTTTGCAGGGCTTTGCAGGGTTATTTCCCCCTTCGGATTAATCTACTCGACTACAGAATAAGTATTTTTCTGACCTGCCAGCAGAGACAATATTAATAGTTTCTAATTCTTTAGTCAGCAGAACAGTAAGGCGAATACATGCTTGGGATTGGGTGGAGGGGAGTCTTTATGATCCTCTAGCATCCCTTTAAATTCTCCTTCTGTCACTTGCAACAAAACAGGCACTTTTTGGTATGGAAAACACATGGCACACAAAGAAAAAGGAAAAATAAGCCTGCCACCTTTAAATGCAGAACTGCACTCAGATTTATGGGGTTGTGGCTAAGGAGCAGAATAACAGCTGATATCTTTTTATGGGTGATTGGGAAAAAGTAAATGTATTTCATATACTATGTACTATAATACAACGGTTAGTGATCTCAAAGAGATAATAGATGGACTTTTTTTCATTAAAGTGCCATTAACAAATGGAATGGGTGGGAGGAGCCATTGACTTGATAGTGGTAAATGACCTGATCACAGGTGAATAATAATAATTGTGCATCGGCAATGATCAGTGCTAACTTGACAGATAGCTCAGATTTGACCTGTAATATTTGGCATCAAACCTCATTTCTATGCATCCAGCTTCATGCCTTCTATCTTTATTACCCAGTGCATTTTCTTTTCTGAGAGCAGCCTGATTGCTACTAATCTTCTATCCTGTAACCTAATGCTCTCCCTTTAAATGAAGTCTCCATATTGTTGATAAAGAGTCATTGTGTTCGCTTATCTCCCTCCTCTCCAGAAGTGATAGCAGGAAATCTGACTTCTCAATTAACCTGTGCTGAATTAGAATCTTTATGATCGAATTGGTCGATGAGTTTGTTTTTTTTTTTAATCTGGACTGCTTGAAACTCAGTGAGAATTAGCATTTGTGAATCTCACCAGAGCCTCCTTCTGTGTGTCAGATTGCTGTGGTGTACACAAATGAGAAGCCATTTTCTTGTCATTCTTACAAATTGCTTCTCTTTCTGATATTTTCGAAGGAGGAATGAACATGGCACTGTGTTGCAGGGAAAGCAACAGAAATGAGATCATTTACACCATGGAAAAATAATGGATGTTTCACAGATGTAGCAAACAAAGGCGAGTATGGCATAGATCTGTCTATAAGACAGGAGCCAGACCCTCTACAAATTAATTAGAATTATTATTTAAAATGTGTTTTTCCGGGATGCAATGTTATGTATTGGCATGTGAGAATGAAGACATTCAAAACCCAGTATACTTGTGTCTTTTGCATGTTTTCCAAAACGTTCTATTTGGACTAATGTACTCTACGGCTCACAAATGCCACATCCCATATGGGAATCTCATCAAAGGTTGGGGAAAAAGTAAATGAGTAAATAGTCAAGAGAGGCAGGAGTTTCCAACTGAGCCAGGCCAAGAGGCATGTGGGCTGCTGGGCTTGGAGCAGATCCAGCCCATCGGCCTTGACATGGCACAAACGGCATGGGCTTTCCTTCACTCTGCTCCACGGGGGCTCTCTGGAGTAGGGACATCCTTCTGCTCCCATGACTGCTTTATAAAACCTGGTGTAAGACACTGTCTTCCCTGCATGTCTTTGAGTTAAAGTAGGGCTTAACCTTGAGGAATAAGGCTCGCTCTAATTCCTTGGAATTTTACATAGATAAACCAAGAAGTTTAATTACAGAATGTTTAATTAGAGACTGTATTTAAGATCATCAAAATGTCTCCTACATTAAAAAGCGTATCAATTTCATTAAAATATGGATACCTAAGAAAAAAAGATTTAGAGGCTAAATGGAAGCCCTGTCATTACCGGTTCATTTCCTTGCTGCTGTTTGAGTTTTGATGGGAAGGGCACTGGCAGCAGAGCCTACTCTGATTAATACATTTCCGTATAAGATTCCACCTGTAATTATCCACTGTAGGAACACGAGGACCTGGCCAGGTTTAAATCAGCATGCCCTGGATATCTCCTTTATTCACCAGATAGGTGCTTCAAATATTTTTCTTGTTCAAAGAGGGATGCATAGCTATAGTTCATGGAGGGTTCATCTAGGCTATGTTTGTCTGGCAAGAGAAAGCCTGCACTAACACACACAGAGGTTGGTACAAATAAAATTTTCTATTTCTCCCCTACAGATTAAAGCACAAACTAAAACTAATGGCATAAAATAAAAACAGACACAATACAAAAGTTTAGTCTATATTTTACAAAAAAGTGAGGATGTCATTGAAATGGGATGGAAAGGATGGAAGGAGATTGGTGTGCCAGCAGAAGTCAGAGATAATTCTGGGGAAGTTGTGGGATAGCAGCAGGTACAAAACTGAAAGCAGAAAGAAAACACATGGAACTCAGTGAGAAGGAAAACTTCAGAGTGAGATGGCATAGGTGAAAGATTAAATTACGTGCAGAATTATGTAAAGCTTTGAAGAGGACTAGGTATCAATACAGGTTTTTTCCATTCTCTTTGAAAACTGAGACACTGCCTGGAAAAGTAAATCTTGCTTTCTGACTATTATAGATGAATAACAACATTACTTTGTAACCTTGTTTTTCAGGTACTTTTTCTGGTGGGAGAAAATTCTTACTAATCTTTACACTTCACACATAGATCTCCATCAGGAATTTGTGCCAGAGTACACGCTTGCACCGACTCCCATGTGCAAGATACGCTGTAAAACTCTAGCTCAGAAGTGCGTACTTTTCATAAAACTACTCCTTTGCTGAAGATTTCAGCAAATGTCAACAAATGCTTTCTTTTCCATCCCATATTTCTGTTTGCCTTGCTAGATTCTGTTTAAATTCAAATTATTTCAGGACTATCTTGTAACATTTACACAGTATTTCAAAGCACCTCCCAGTAAAAAGACATTAAGGTAATCTATGATACTATAAATAAGAGGCTTTTTTAAGAAAGTCCTTGAGTCATTTTGCTGTAATGACAGCAGGCCTCATTAAACAGCTGCATATACAGCACAGATTGGGGACGTTTGCAATGCTAGTGTGCCTGCATTTTATAACCGCCCCAAACGTGACCCCTGGGAACACAGCGGTAACAGAGACGCGGGACTTAAATTGGATTGTGAAAGCAGCAGGAGTGTCAAAGTTGGCCTCCCTCTGTGATGGGGGAGCAGACTGGGCAATGGTGGGGTGCTGCCTCCCTTCACCTCTGCTGAATGCTTCGTTACTCAGTTCCTGCCGGCCCGCTGTGCTCAGCAGGGTGACATTGTCCTGTACGTGGCAGCCACACGCACAGCTCATCTTTTCCTAAAGGAAATCCCATAGCTATTTTGTCCAGAGTCTCCCAAGGGGGGTGTGTGTGTCAGCGCCTTTCATACGGGCACACTTAGCTCTGTGTTTCAGTCGTGCCATTTTTGTGAAATATATTGTGACTCCTGCAGAAAGCAAGCCACAGTCCCTGCCTGCAATGATGCACTCCGTGTCTGCCTGCACTGCGTCTGTGTCATGAACTGCCTGGTTCTCCTGGTTATCAGGACTAGGAAGATCACGCTTGCTCTGAAGGGCACTTTCCTCCTCCTGCTGTGGATGCTTATGGCATATCCCACCTCCTTCCCGGCTTCTTCCTCACTGGTCAAGGCGTGCGGGCTGGGCTGTGACCTTTCTGTCTTGCCCTATGCTCTGAGCCAGTCTTGTGCCAATAAATTCAAGGTACATCATCTCTTGATTGATGCTACTCTCTAAATGTTATGTCCTGAGATGGCAGAACTGAGAGAAAGGATCTGATCTTTCCTGAAATTGGTGAAATGATATATAAATTTCTCCTCAACAGTCTCTCCTAGTCTTTAGAAACCCAGGGCTGTGTTAGGCTCCCTGTACAAGCCTTAAACATCTATAATAGTGCTCAGCAGCAGTAACACCTCCACAGTATTTTATAAACCATTTCAGAGAGCACAAATACCTCAGTGGTCCATGTGCTCAGTCATCCTGCTCTGAAGTTGCCCAAAAAGCAGCAAGAGCAATTCAGGTGTTGGTGGTGAATTCATTGACAATAGTATATTTCAGCCACTCCATTCCTCAGCAAAATAATTCTGTCAGGAAAAAAGTTGTAGAAATGTAAGAATAGGAGACAGTTTTGAAATGCAGCTTGTTGTATACATGATCGAGAAATCAAGCTTGAGAGAATCATAAAAGGCTGAGAGAACCCAGTTGAGCACTTGTTCAATTAAGCTGCTGAAAGTTCAACTCTTTATCGTACGGAGGGAAGATATTCAAGTCAGGACATCCAGGCACGCAGGGGTTTAACTAGAACTTTGTAATTTGCCACTGGATAATCTGGACAATGAATTTGTCTGCAAGTCATTCCACAAGGTCTGAGGGGTTATATCCTCCATGGGTCACTGAACACAGGTGAACATTTTATAAAATATTGTTCCTTCAGCCCTTCACTAAGTGTGTACAGAATACCAGGCTTCCAGACTCCTGAATTAAAGCTGTAAATTTGAACTGTCAAAGCCAAAAGATGTTGGACCAGGCAGCAGGTACCTTTATGACATTTTCTTATTACAAGCACTGAGATGCAATTGCTCATAGAGGGCATTAAATCAAATCGTGGACGGAAGCTGTGACAGAAACACCCCAGCTTCCCGCCTTACCGCAGGCGCTGGCAAAATACTTGCAATTAACCTGTGTGGCTGGGGAGCTAAAGTGGAGATGCTTTTCTTTTGGATGGGTTTTGCCATCCCAAGTTTAACTGTGCACTTATATCTGACCGTCGCAATTACCTTAATGAACTTAAGCCTACGGAGCAACTATTCCATCATGCTTGCAGGAAAGCATCTGCTGTGTTGCCCTGTTGGGCACGTGGTGCTCCAGTGAGCAATGCTGTATCCTCCCAAAATGGTATCTGTCACAGAGGAACAACCACGTTGGGTGGCTGCTACCCACGTCCAGAAACACAGGAGAAAGAATGATTTGACAAAATTAATGATGCTGGAAGACTAGTACTGTGCTGAATTGGTTATATGGTTATTGGTTTGTATCTTACACAATCCACAGTAGTTCAGCAGATAGCTGAACTGTGTTGTTGACAGAAGGTTAACCGTTTGTGTTGGGTTAAAGTTTTGGTGTGGACACGTCTCTCGGGACAGTAGAGGTAGATACTGTGCTGTCAGCATCATTCAGCCAGGCCATGGGTTCCTGATCAGAGGGGTTTACTTGGGCTTTGTTGTTAATTGCTCCACTCATTGCTTCTTTGTAGTCAATCAAATTTAATTCTGTCTGTGGATCCAGTAATTACATGTTCTTGTTTTTATGCAGGGCTAATAGACCACCTAAGGCTTTGTGTAAATTAGTTAATGTTTTCTCCTGCAAAGCTGGCATTTTTCCTGTATTGCGGTGGCAGGTGCAAAATGGTCCTTTGCAAAAGCATATGGCAAATTGCTGAAGTGCAGCGAATGCTTATGGGTTTTTGAAGGACAGGGTTAAAGGAGCATGTTCTTTATGATATATATGAGCACAGTGTTAATTTTATAGTTCTTCAGTAGCCTGAAATGCCTTAAAGTTGCTGCTGAGAAAGCAGATACCTCAGAGGTAAAGAATTCTTATAAGGAACATGGAGGCAAAATAATAATTTTGGAAGGTGCCTAAGCCAAGCGGGTGTGGCCACGTGGGGTAAATAGGCTAAACAGGAGCATGGGTCTGTGTCTCTCTTGCACTGGAATGCAAACTCGGGAGCAAAGTTTTTAGGCCAGCTGCATAAAAATGAAGGGTTCTATAGGAAAAGATAAAGTAGTGTTGTCGAATATTAATCTGCTACTCATACTGCAAGAGAATTGTGGTTCTCTGGAGATATCTGGGGGCAAAACCTGGCCTAATGAGGTCAGTGGCAACATTTCTGTTGACTCAGTACGGGCAGGATTTCATTCTAATTCTTTAACTGTTTTTATTTCCTGTAACTAATCCCTGCTAAAGTTGAA
The DNA here is from genome assembly GCA_031468815.1 of Morus bassanus. Taxonomy (NCBI): domain Eukaryota; kingdom Metazoa; phylum Chordata; class Aves; order Suliformes; family Sulidae; genus Morus; species Morus bassanus. The sequence goes on from CM062584.1 coordinate 10,568,731, forward strand.
GAACATTTTTAAGTGAGGGTTTATTCCTGAGTGCATAACTATAATGCATCAATAAATCAGTAGCCAAACTAAATAACTACTGTTTTCCGATTATGTTTCAGCCTTCCCATTTATTTCTGTTTTTCCCCTTTCTCATGCTGTGTTGAAAACAACTCAAAAATCTACATTTTCTGGCAATTCTGGGATGCCCATAAGAGGGGTAACACATACTCCTTTCTCTACCAAACGATCCCTGCTGTGTGTCCAGGCAGCGGTGGAGTCAAAGGCACAGCATTAGTTCAGCTTGGTTCCCTTCACTTTCTGCTGATCCCATGAAATTGAAAAAGCAAGTGGAAAAAACCTGAAAGATCCCATCACATTTTCTCCAGCTTAAAGTACTAACTATCATGTTATGCAAAAGCCTGAGGTAAGCCTCAAAGTTGGATCTCTTGCACAGCAATTTCCTTGAAGAGTTGTTGGATCACATTTTGGTATGGGTTTCTTCTACATACAAGTATTTTATTGCATCTATTTATCCCAGTGACCTGGAATTCATTTATCTGACAAAGATATTTCCATGACTGAGCTTCCAAATATAGAGAGAAGTATGACACATCTGCTTTTAGTTTGTCCTTTCTGTGGCTAATTTGAAAATGAACACTACAGAAATACGTGTACAGCACAGGGGTTGCATGTTGTTACTAGCAAACACCAGGTTGCAAGGTTCTAGGTGGGAATAACTGTGCCAAACCACAAAATTAATACGACTATGATGGAGTGTAGGAAGGACTGCAATCAGTGCAAGTGTTTCTTGGGTACTAGAAACCCAGGCAGGGATTTAGATCAGCTGATAAAAAATCTTTTAAATCTTCTGACTTGTTCCCAAGTCCCTCGCACAGTAATCAGATACTGCAGCTGAGACCTTATGTCCTCCCCTGAACAGTGTATCTAAGCAAGCAGCAGGGATGTCTTAGTTTGGAGGCTGACTGTTATGCGTTTATAGGTTCTAAAATGAACGTGGGGCCTCTTTATGCCTTTGTCAGACAAAACGCTAAAGGAATTAGGATGGAGAACAAAAGTGCTGTTATGTCCTGGTGCTGTGCTGAAACGTGTTCTTTTCTTAGAGGGAAAATCAGTTAAATGAATGGAAACTTTTGGCCCCGATGGCTGCTGTATGCACTTAGGGTTCACCATTTGCCCTGCCTAGATGCACATCACTTCTGGCAGAACAAATGAGTATTTCCCTGATTAATCAGTCGTCCTCAGGGAACTGCTCTTTCTGCACATATATTATGATCATTAAGAAGCCTTGCTATCCTGTGCTTGTTGCAGGATATAGAAAATTCAAAGTAAATTGTGCAAAATATACTACGTTTATCAGACAGGTTTCCCTATATCTCTTTCAGTAATGGTGTAATTCGGTGTCCTGAGATGACAAATGATGTATTTAAGTTCATTTTTCTGTGCTGCCCCGTAAATGTTATTAACTCAAACATTTAAATGCAGGAAGATGGAAATGCTGTGGGGTGATTTTTGTCATCCCTGAAGGAAGCCCCTGTCATGGACTAACCAGCCCTAACACAGCGCCTGCCCGGGGTGTTTCTTGCTGCTGTGTTGTGGGGCGGGCAGTCTCGGTGCTGGTGCCTGCGGCAAAGGGGGGGTCCCCGCTCTCAGCAGGGTGGAGGGGAGCTGGGCAGGCACAGCTGATCAGGGTTGCCTGAGGCTGGGCTCTGCTCACCCGCTGGAGTCAGAGAAACCCAGCTGCGTGGCTGGCGTTCCTCCCAACAGCATCCTTACACCCCCACTGACACACACTGGTCCACTGGGTTGCCGTGACCTGCCAAACCAGCACAGATTCACTGGAGGGTTTGCCGGACTCCCTCTGCTCTCCAGGCTCAGCCAAGCCTTCCCACACCTGACATCCCACACGGGACAGTTGTGCTGGGCAGCATCCTTGGCAGGACCAGCAAAGCTTGGACCCAGCAGTGGCACAGCGGCAGGACAGAGGATAGAGTCCTTTACTATATTTGAAAGCACAGCTTTCACTTTGCAAACAAATTACTGGTTAAATCACGTTTGACAGACTCCAGAGTAATTGCTGTGTGAGCAGCACTTGAGTTTAGGAGGCAGGCGTGACTGCGTGTTCACCTGACAATTAGGTGGCTCATCCCCTCCAAGCAAGCGTCTCACCATTGTATGGTACTGGACACCTAATTAAACAGCAAATGAAAATGAATAGGCCCCCCTTCCACTAGCATAACCACCTAATTCTGGGAGTGTATAAGGCTTGTGCTAATGCAAGATAAATTATTTGCTTTTGGGCAACAGGGTGTATCTCCTTCCTGCCAAGCACTTGGTCACTTCTGAAGAGGGGCCATCGTGCCATAGAGGGCATGTACCAGTTCTCTTCTTTCTTTCCTTTCCTCCACCTTCAGGAGGATCTTCGACCAAACCAGGCTCTGGTTTCCACGGAAAGGACACTCAGGCCTGCAAGGCTGACAGAAACATTTCAGCAGGTGCTGATCAGGACAGGCAATGTGAAGGCTGTCTTCTGTGTCCTGGGCTGAGACAGATGGAGAGAGAGGGGGCACAGGGCTGGCTGGTGGTAGAGCCTTTTGCTCTGTCTAAAACATATGGGCATCACCAGATCCCGCTGCCAACAGTTATTGCTCACGGAGACAGAGTTGAGAGGTGGCTGCATGGGAAAGCAGCCATTAAATGCTGCCTGCATCTCCTCTGCAATCACAGGGCTTGAGTGGCCCCGCCGCCCTGAGCTTTGCGAGGCACTTGGAGCCAAAATGAAAGGAAATGGGAAACTGTGGCTCCATTATTTCAAAGCAGATTGCACAGAAGTTGGTCTGCTGCTAGCAGGAAGAGCCCTGGTCCTTCCGAGCCGACATGAGACCTGTGCTTATCTGTGACTGTCTTTTGGTTTAGGAAACTGAACAGAACCAAACTCACTGAATGGGAGAAACTTCCACAAATTTCAGCTTGTGGAATTCTTTCCACTAGTGCTTTTCTCACATGAAAGAGAATTTGACTGTCTGATATTGTCCCCTGCTGGGCCTATATTGATTTCTTTTTTAAAGATGAAAATATACAATGCAGTGCTCTTAAAAAATTAGAAAAATGAATCATCCTGGAGCTCAATATAATACGTAATTTTTAAAATGCTAGCTAAAGACTATGTGAAAGTGAAGAGAAATATGCATTTTTTTATTACAAGATCTGAGCTTAGAAACTGGCTTCACTTCCCTGACCCCCTGGACTGGAGGGCACTGCTTTTCTGGCACTCTCACATGTTAACAAGGTCATCTGCACTCCCAGGAGAAACTCAGAATCCATAACTGGAGTTTCAGCAGATAAAAAAGAGAAGAAAGAGAGACGGATTTGCAGTTTCTTTACATAAAAATATATTCAGATAAATTTCCAATGCACATGTCCCTCGCTATGGTTGGGGTCTTAAGTAGTTTGTTTATTAAGAAAGATCAATGTTTATTTTATCTGAGCATTTTGGCTCCCCTTATAAAAGCAAATCTAGAAAATAAATAAAGTTCCATATCAAAAGATCCATAGCAGTGCTATTCTCTGTATTAATAAAGCAAAGGGAATAATACAGATGTCCTTGAGAGTAACTGTTTCTTACAGAGATAAGATGGTGATTAATGGGAAATTTGTTCTTGCCAGAGGTGGCTATCAAGTATAAGTAAATAAATGGTATGGTTCCATTCTTGCAGTCTACCTACCATAAATACTATTCCTCTGGTAATAGGAAGCTGTAATACTGCTGGCCATTCTCAGGTTAAGATTCTGCAAACACCCTTGCCCCTAAGGTTATTCTGTTGATGATGTCATTAACTATGATGCCACAGGAAAAACAAATGGCATGGCAACCAATTCAATTTAGTTTTAAAATAATTTCTAGAATATAATGTTATTTTCTGATGGTGTCACTGCACCTTGTCAAAATTAGCCAAAGATCTTAACCTCAAGAAATGGAACAGCCTTTATGAAGCTGGATTTTAAACCTGATAAAGTGCTGGAACAAATAAATATGGGTATGTCCCTTCTGATGCATTTTATGACATCTCCCTATAGGCAGTGGTACATGTCCTGCAGCAGCTCACCTCCTTCCTGAGCGCTTGGTGGGAAGCAGAACATTGCTAGGAGGCACCAGCCTCCTGCAGTTCTCCTTAGCACTTGCCTGAAGTTACTTGCACAAGAGACAGAGGATTTCCAATGCTACCTTAACTGGAGATAGAAAAAAACCCTCCCCCACAAAGACATTCAATCGTCCCCATAGTTTATTTATGGATTTTTTATTTCACGGTCCAAATATATTAACTAAGTTATTCTGTCAAGAAATATAAATGATGATCATTTGTTAGCTGCACCACTTGAATAATTATATCAAAGTGTAATAAAGTTATTGAAGGGATTTATTAACCTGATGAAGTAACTCATTAAATCCTTCAAATGCATTAATGAAGGAGGAAGTGTGGGCCTTTTGGTATAATTGGAGATGGGAAATTGTGCAGCTGGGCCAACCTGATAAAAATGATCAGATATCCCAAATCACTTTTATTTAGCTAGCAATTTTGGGCATTTCTATCACTACTCTGGATTTCTACATTATTTTTCTAACCTAAGTAGCTCTGCCTCAGAACTCAATTACTTCTTTTGTTTTACTACGGCCTGAAGTCACATTTGTATGTTTATGAGTTGGGAGCTGAAGCACACATCAGTCAATGATGAGTTTCTTGCCCCGTGCAGCGGAGGAGTGACATGAGCCAAAGCCTGCCTTTTGAAGTGCACTAGGATGGCAAACTGTTGCAGTTGACAGGGGCCACTGCAAGCAATGACTTGCTTGGCTACCTATAAACGGTGTCCGCAGTGGGAGGTGAGGAGCACACCCAGTCCTTCCCGCTGGCAGGCTGACGGTCTGCTCAGAAATAAGATGCCAGGGGAGTCTTGACTCTTTTCTTCCAGCAGCTGTAGCCTAAATCAGCCTCTTGTGTGAGACGTGGCTGGTGGTTCTTAAAAGTAGACCTGTCTGCTGCTAATTGTGTGTGTGGCTTGACCAGCATGACCCACCCTGGTACTGTTTTGACCACGTGTTTTAACAGGACGCGTTCCTAAAAGTTGCTGTTTAAGACTTGGCTAAGGAACATAGGGGTCAAACATGGCTGAAGTAAAAATGTTAGCTGGGCTGCACTAATTAATTTGCACAGCTGGGAATCAGTACGAGCAACCTCTGCTCGGGAACAAAAAAAACAGTGGATGGTAGAAAGAGGGTGCACTGTCCGAGGGAGGACAGGTCAGAGTGCAGCGCTTGTCTGAGGAACAGCCCTGGGATCACCTGCAGCATTACCAGGCAGCTTTCAGAGAATTAGCAGTTGCTATCCCATTTCCTGTCTGGAGAACATCTGGTTTAAGCCAGAGCTGATTCCTTTTATCAAGTTTTTAAAGGTTAGGAAAACCACTGCATGAGTACAAGCTGCACTTTTCCGGTTTGCAGCATTAAAAAGCTTCCAAGTACTCAGGTCGTATTTACTGTTGGAGGTGCTGCTATAACCCACTTCAGTAGGATGTAGTCTACCATATGGCTACAGCTGTGTGGCACCTGGGCCGTAAACAGAGGGGAGCTCAGGAACAGACAATTATTTCCAACATTACTTGTGGTGTTGCTGATTTATGGTGGGCTGGAATCAGTACCGTGAAATGAGGGTTGTTACAGAACTGTTTTTTATGATCAGGTGGCAGTATGTGTGCTTCTGCTGAGTGATGACATTCACAGGACTAGGACATCTGAGAAACAGAAAACTCCAGTTTCAACCCGCTGTCAAGGAGTTTTTGTTAGGAGATATGAAAACATGCAATTTGTGTCTTTCTGGTAGTCCCTGTGCCCTAGGAAAACTGAAGCTGCTCTTTGTAGTTTAAATCAATTAGGAGAAGGATGTAGGGTGCCTTTTTTGTTTTAGGCTCATGTTTCATGGTTGTATTCCAGATAAAATGCTGTTCTGTCAGGGATTCTAATCACCTTTCAGCCATTTATGTAAAATACATGTCTCTGAAAGAGGTAATGAATGCAGTATCCCTGAGGCTTGAAGACTGCTGGGATGTGAAGTGCAACCATAACGAAGTGAGATGTGGGCATTATTCTCAGGCATCAGGCCTCCTGCCACCACTGACTCGGCTGCCACATCATGCATCTCCGCGATGTGGGAGACAAGGTACAGAATGTGCAAAGACAAAATAAATTCACCGTACAACGCTTTACAACGAGGTCACCTCTGATGTAAGGCTAGTATTTAATGGCCAGCAGCTTCATTGTAAATCTGTTTTCATGAGCGCCTGCTCTGCTTAAATTGTGAGTCTTGGGAGAGGTGAAAAGATTGATTTAAAACAGACCTGTGAGGTGAGCAGGTGGGGAAGAGAAGGGAGCAAATGTGTCATGTCGAATCATGACATTTCAGGTGATCTACACATCACTGCTTGTCTTTTGGACCTCAGCCCCTGCTCTAAATAGCTATTTAAGAACTTGGAATTGACAGCCAGAGCAGGAGCCAAGACCTGCCATAGGCTGGGCAGCATCTCCCCTTCCCAGGCGAGCTGGCTCCAAAGGAGAGACAATATGCTGCAAGGAAACCTGTCCACTCCCTCACTACGTCCAGGTGCATATGGACCCAGGCTGATACTTTTCCTTGCTAGGGAATGCATCAGATGGTGAGTTGAGGCTGCACTTGTTCTTAGCCAAAAGATCACAAGAAGAAGTATTAATTCAAATTTTCGGTCATCAATTTCATTCCCTGTCTGTGCTGGAGAACACACTGGTTCTGGCATGGATAGGTTAATTAGGAAGAGAAGCAAAGTGCTTGCCACCTTTAATTCTATTTGTAGAAATGGAGTTGAGCAGTTAACCAATGTGCATTGCTTAGAAAATGTTTACCATATTATGCTTACCTAAAATAGAACAACTGAAATATGCAGTTTTTATTAGCACTTCTTAACTGTTGAATAAAATGTAACACAGAGGTAAGGGAATACAGGGGCGTTACAGGCACAATACATTCTGAACATGCTGCTCTCATCTAAAGAATCCAACACTTAAATATGTCAATATTATATTATTAATCTGCTTCTGTGTTTGCTGTTCTGAAAGAGATAGAGTGAGCATGACTTACATAATTTAAAAAAAAAATTAAATAGAAAATCTGTGTAATTATTGAAGCAATACAAAAGAAGAAAATCGTCATGGCTTCCAAATTAGAATGCATCTGACAGTCCCCATTTTTCAGCTCTCTGAGTCTCGTAAAATTTTGTGTAACAGTCTGCTATTTTGAGAAACATTAGCTCTTGTCTCTCCCTTTTACAGTCTGCTAAATAGGCTGTATATCTTCTAACCTTGCAGGTGACAAAATGCACTTCTTCACCATAGTCCACACAGTGCTAGATCATTTCAGCCTTTTTGAGTAAATGACACGCAACTCTATAACTGCATGATTAGGCCCATAGATTACCAGATTACGTCTATAAATCTTCACCATAGCTACCACTCGCTTGGCAGAAATAGTGAAGTTTCATCATTTGTTCTCATGTAGAAAACATGCTGTGAAATGCAGCCTCAAAGGTCAGTGGCATGGCATTTCCTTTTGTGGCCCCTAATAAACTTGCAGCTAATGCAGCAATTACCAAGCCCAATTACCTTTACGTTGGCTTCAGAGAATTTCTTTTCCAAAGTCTGGATAGTTAGATTCCACTCCCTTCAGTTAAAAAGTGAGGTCGATTCAACTATTCGTACAATTGTTAGATGTTTCTGAAACAGGCTATTTGTGCAATAAGGACCCGTCTGAATGAGGAAGTTGTGCCAACAGAACTTGAATGGGGTATTTAAGTGGTACTAAAACGATGTGTGCAAAAAAGATGCATGGGCACTCTTATTCCAGTGCTAGTTTTATTTAAAATAACCTGCTCCTGTTCCACCTCAGCTAAATCCAAAATAAACTGAGATGGGAAACATAGTCCAGCTTTTTATATACATATATTTCCCAGCAGTTTTGCATATATACACATATATAAAAATCAAGTTACTATATCTGATGCGGTTCCTTAGCTTGTGAGCTGTAGTCACATACTTAGCATTTATTTAAACATAGAGTTTAAATATTGTAGTTTATTGTAGTTTAGATATTGTACAAACTAATACATTTCCTTTGTTAGCTAACAAAGGGGTTTGACAAGCTACATCGCTTTCGTTATAACCGCATTTATATTATAGCTGCTAAGTGCTAACTTGTGAGTTGCACTATTTAGAAAAGGACCTGGTATCATCTACTTACCTGGCAACAGTCCAGCACTGGTGCATGCTCTTCAAATCTCAACATGTTTGACTGAAATGAAGCCAATGGAATAATTCTTTTCGAAGGAGAAGAGCTAAACTGTAATATGTTAGAAGTGGCTGTATCGTTATTACGGGTTCCAGCTCTTTGTTCAGTTACAAAGGAAGATAGCTACATTTTGATACCAAGTATATGGGTGTTATTATCCCTTTTCCCTGCTCTCCATTTTGCTTTCCTTGGAGGGAATAATTGCTAGGGCTGCTTTCAAGAGTTTGAACTATAAGTACCTGACATGCACCTGCCAGGAGTTCAGCAGAGTAGAAAGGCATTTAACAGCGGTCCCTATTTGCCTCGCCCCTCGAAAGTTTTGCATCCCTAATGGTAGGATTTTGTCTGGTTTGTTTTATCTTTGACAGGTCAGTTTCCTGTTCATTTGATTTATACTTAATTTGAAATGACGCCTGCTGATTTTAGATGTATTTCAGCTCTCAACAAAATTACTCTCGGTAACTCCACCTTTTATGAAGTAGCCAAAAGGAAATTCCTAATTTGTGGATAGCCCAAAATTCCATCTTGTTTCTGTTTGTACACTCATGCGCAGCTATTGCTGTGGAGAACAAGTAGTGTGACCTTGGATCTTATTTAGCATTGCCTTTAGGTTTCCAGTTGTTGGAAGAAACATACAGGTATCTCCTTTTTGTACAAAGGAACTTGCACCACCTACGTCTAAAATATCCTAAATGTAGTGACCCTTCAGACACGCTACAAAAATACTTGTGTGGGAAGAGTGCTGGAAAGTATTGAGTGTAGGCTAGCCAGTGCAGTAGGACAAGAAGTGATGTTTTTGGAGATGTCTGGCTCTGTTACTGGTTGAAAGGTTTTCTCATTGCTGCTCAGATGTTAGCTGTGTTTCTGGCTTTGTGTTAGGGTGCCTGTGGCTTTGGATCAGCATCTGCTTTCTCATTTGAAATGCTGTAAGTAAGATCACATAAAGAAAAGCCTAAAAGGAGCTAATAAAATTATTAGATTAATAAAATGTATAAACCTGAGAGGAAATGTGTTATTCAAAGTCAACTGATTGCACATAAGAAGAACTGCCAGCTTTAAGAAGGGAGGTAATGGATTATATGTGAGAGGAAACTTCTTGATGAGATGAGTGCAAACTGCTTTGGTAGATTAAGCTCTGTCAATAAAAATGTTCCAAAAAGAGGTGAGACTGTGATAATTTGTAATAGGGTTGGAATAATACTCTTGCTGACCTACAAATCAGCCCTAATTCTAATGATTATCTGATATGTCCCACAATCTTGCAATTAATCTGTCATTGTCACAGGTATCAGGAATATAATATACTCATAAAATAAGCAAATTAAACTTCTAAGACAAAGTAATCTTCTTACAGCAGGTAATTTAGGAAGATAATTCAGGCACACAGCATATTTTACTACTGGTGATCAGTACTGCTACTACACATCATCTAAACATAGTAAAAAATACAATAAAATAAAATAGCTTTTTCTGATTGCTATAATATTTGCGGTCCATCTCTGGATTTCCATCCATTTCAACATCAGTATGGAAGGATACACATAAGCTTAGCCAAGTTTTCACATTCCTGCTTCACAAGACAGGAAACTATTCCATTACTGTGTTTCATACGTTGAAAACTCCATCAGTCTCGCCAAAATAAGTGGAAATGGAAATAGCCATTTTTTGTGCATGGTATGTAAGAGAGTTGTACATTGGTGCCCTCTACACACACTCTAGAGAACTGCATTACTTTGGTTTGTCTGGTTTAAAATAAACTTGAAAATGGTATGTGATAGAATTAAATAATTAAACAGTATTTCAGGAGCTTAATGAAATGAATGAACCATTGCAGTGACAAAGAGTTATAGTTTATCAGATTTTAAAATAGCAGAAAATGCAATTTTCCCTGAGTAGGAGTGTCATTGATCAGTATTATCACCGACAATTTACAACTTTTTCTACAAAATGCCATCCTCCCTAAAAAGAAGTGTCCTCCTTTCTAATAATATCTTATACCTGTTAATTAAAGTTATTTTATTTAGAAATCAACAAATTCAGGAATCTACTTTTTAAAGAAAAATAGGTAAACCATATTTTTTAAGCTTTGGGCCTGCACAGGGCACAAGAGCACAGTGCAGAGGTCCTGCCTTGGCCAGCAAACTCTTCAGAGGAGAAACTGCCATTACTGTCTGGCTGTAGGACACCAGTGAAGCAAAGAGGATGCGAGAGGATGAGGGTGAGACTGTAACTGTTTGGGAGGGCAGAAGATTAGAAAGTAGAAATAAAATGTGACTTACAGTTGAACCAACGTGTGTGGACTTGACTTTAAACCGCCTTGCAGTCAGTAGTGGCTGTGACTTACTGGTGAGAAGTCAGGTGATGAGGACCTAGCAATAAAAAATACTGTGTGTCAGACACTAAAATAAAAAAATGCATGTTTTTTAACAAGACCCAATAGCTGATGGGAAATGAACCAAATGACCAGTGGAGCCATGTTAAAAAAAGAACTCCAACTATCCATTTTACCAGCAAGTCCCCTCTACACTCCACATGCTATGGAACAGACCAAATATGTTGTCTAGCCTTCTCATCATCTTGTATGACAGCGGGATTGCACTACACGTAATGGTAAGGTACACTCACTACTGTATTCTGACACCTTTTAAAGTGATGTTTGTTGTTGGAAAACCTCGCAGAGGCGTAAGTGTTATATGAGGAGCCTAAATGGAGCCCCACTGTTTCTTTGTGTGCTCTCCCAGCTAACTGCACTGGTGACAGACAGCACTATTAAGCAGTCATTAGCACCATGTCTGAAAGCTTGGCTTCTGCTGATAATAACAGGCTATTCAATATTTTGAGCCTTTGTAAGAAAGAGGGCACCTAAATGAGAATAATGAGGTCATTCTATGACATGCCTGAGGATATGAAACCATGGGTAACTTTTTAGCCTGTTTGATATGTGAACACATTACAGTCGACTGTGACAGATTATTTCTAACCTTCAAAAAAAAAGCTTCTTCCATTAAATCTCACTGTACAACATCAGCACCAAGTGGTAATCAAAACACTGGTGTCACTGTAAAGCACAACCTTCAAAATAATTCTGTGTAACTCAATCAAAAAGAAGACATATAAGGACAGATATGTGAAGTAGAGCAAGGGGTTGATATAGTGTCAGAAAACCAGCAAATTTTAACAGTTAGCAAAGTTTAAAAGGATTTTATGGTAAAAAGATTGCTTCCAATTCTGCATAATGTATTCTTTTGCTGGATGAGATGCGTGGACTATTTTGGCTTTGAAAGATGAACAAACTGAAATTTTAATTTTAGACCTGCTTCTTGCTTAGAGCAGTTGCTGTTTCTCTTAAAACTGGCTCACTTTCATTTGCAAATGAGCCCAACGGTTTACAGAAGGTTTTCCACCATGGGGCTATTTCGAGATCCTTCATGCAGTCGAACAGCCTGGGTTTTGAGCAGGGCTGTGCTGTGTATCCACATCCCAGTCTCTCAGGGAGCACGTTGTTCTGCTTCCTGGCTGTATTAGCCCACGAGTGAATGCTCCAACCTACATAGGTCTATGGATTAACATGGTTTAGTTTGTTGCTCAGCTTAGTGGTTTAACACTCTCAAACTTTACAATAGCAGTAGGAAAAGTCTCCCTTTTTTCTGGTGGTTCTCCAAGGTGGCTTCCTGTGTTTCTGCCTACAGGGGTGGTGCTCAGGGAATTTTCCTGGGCGTGCAAGAGTGTCACGCAACTTTCAGGCTGTGCTACTGAACAAAAGACACGTGCTGGCCCTTAGCTCTTCTCCTTCTTTTGGGAAAGCTCGGTGACCTTTGCTAGATGAGTTATTTGTGTGTGCATCTAGTTTACCTTCCTTTTTATCATATTTTCATTTTGCATTGTTTTTAGTAGTGTTATACCTGTGTAGTTAAGGGAGATCTGCATAATACAACTTACCTGTTTGTATTTAGCTTCAGCTTCTGTATGTTTGTTTAATGGGAGAGCCGAAATGCACAAGCACAGCTGCTAAGAATTTGGTGCTGAGCTTTGTCAGCTCCCTCCTGCCCGGGGCACCCACAGCAGGTGCCGCTGGTTGAATATCAGGGAGTGTGAGATGTGCTCAAGGCGCTGCTGGCGTCGGGGAGGACCTTCCCCTAACTGCCTCCTACAGCATCACCTTCACACACCTCGAGCCCAGAAAGAAGGGGAGGCCACAGTGTCCTTTCCTTGGGAACCACTGGAAACATATTGTTCATAAAAGCTTAAAGGAAAGAGTGGTTGTGGGAGCAAGGGCAGGTAAAAGCGCCTCGCTCTCAGGGAGCTGCTTTTACTGGCAGGCAGTTTCTCTTTGTACCCATACATGAACTACCCTAGAGGGAAACAGACTTGCAAGTTTGCTTCTGTTCCAGTTTCTCTCCTATTAATTTCCATTTTCTCGGTCTCATTGTCTTTTACAAGGGATTAACTCAGCAGTTCCATTTAGACTAGAAGGAAAGGTTTAATTCAAATTATTCAGGGACTTAAGAAAAGGTTTAATTCAAATTGTTGAGGGACTTTACAGGCTGTGTTAAACTTTTTGACTTCATCTAGCCCTCAAGCTTATTAAAGTTTTTTTTTAATTAAAAAAAGATTAATGAGTGACTGCCCTTTTTTAGTGGATACTTTTAAGATTAGGCCTTTCCAATATTGTAACTGGAGTAATATGCACATGCCCTACCTGAAAGGCAATTCCAAATACAGAGAATAGCATGTAGTATTTGTTTTATAATCTTAATGTTTCATTAGATGTTTGCTAGTTATGAATTATCTATCAGCTCAAACACAACAGTTAATTCTGATTACCACTGTTCTTGAATCACTACCCATCCACCCTGGATTTGAACAAAACACTGTCCCGGAAGAATGGGAAAGTCGGAAACGGGATTACTTTGGGGTGTCTTTTTGGTACGTAAAATAAAGCCTTTTAAAATAGACTATAGATTTTAAATATAGTGGTTATTCATTAGCAGAAAGGCTAGAGAAGAAAAAAATGGTTTCTCAGCGTTCTCTCCAACAAGGGGTACACTCACGGCTGGGACGGCACAACCCTTCGTGTCAGCCCGGCTCAGCCCCTCATGACTTCCAAGGTGGGCAGAAACAGGCTCTGAGAACTGCACCCGGAGTATTTGAATGCATCTTTATCACAGCCATGATTTATACCTTGGCCAGTCTTATTTTCAGAGCTGGAAAAGTAGTTCTGCTGTTCATTAAATTAATTGCGTAAGCCATGATGTTTAAATATAACGTGTATTCATTAAAGACTGTGAAATCTGTGCAGTTCTATTAAAAGCTAACAGATAATGCAGACAGTGGAATTGCAGGAGGCAGGTCTGACTTTCCAATATCGAGAGGTGGCTTAAGCTGTGCTTGTGTTTTAGATGTATTTCTTCATTTTGCCCTGGATTAATCTGCTAGTGGATTTGGCTAGAGGGAGTAAAAGACGACTCACTGGGAGAGATTTCCGGCTACTTTAACTCCGTGCCTTTACGTACTGAACCTTTAGATTTCTACAGCATGTCCTGTTATATTTATTGTGTGGTGTTAAAGCCCAAGCTATCAAAATTAGGTAATACAGGAACTTTAGGTCTTAATATTTTGGGTCTCAGCCTTAGGTCAAAAATTCTTCTAATCCTGAAGTTTACAGAGACATTTCACAAAAATATACCAAAAGACTCCAATGGTAAAAGCTAAATCAAAAGACAGATTGCATTGTTTTTCATCTCGCAATCTTTGGGTCAAATGCAGGATTTTTTAAACAATTTGAGTTTATAATAAGGAGGATAATGAGAAAGTGCTTATGTTATCAGAACCTGATCAGCAGAATCTGAAAAACTACATTTAAGCTCTTTCATTGAAAGTTTTTTATTTGGCAGAACAAAGTAATTGTTTGTCTTAAGTACAAAAATGCCGTTGAGAAGAAAATCAAGCCAGTTTGGAATCTGCAAACTTAGAAATTCTTCTCTGGATTCCACTATATCTGAATCATCTTACTTTTTTAATGGCTGCTTAATTTGGATTACAATGGTTCTGAAGTTATGTAATGGGCAAGAACCATAAAATAAAATCCCAATGCCAACTCGCTACCGTGTTAGGACACTGCTGTCCATCAGAGGTAATTAAGAAAAGGAAGGTAATCCACCAATCGTAAGGGGTTTTTTTTTAAGCTATGACTTTTTCCGTTGATTTTAATATAACATATATTTGCCTTTCTGAAAGAAGGATTTTTTTCCAAAGGAATTAAGAGTTCGATAATAATTGGTGTGTTTTTTTTCTCCTCTCTAGTGTTCATAATGGCTTCTGGGCTTTTGGTTTACCCTTTTGGTTTCAACTCTGCTACTGTGAAGAGATTCTGTGAGAATTCAGACATCTACTATGCAGGAGACTGCCAGATCGGATGGGGGTATATGCTGGCAATTGTTGGGGTCATGTTGTCTGTCTTTTTACCATTCTTTGCAAAATATGCACCAAAAGAGCACATATCTCCAACTCCAATACCTACTATTTTATAGTATTTTATTACTATTTAAGAACAGAACATTCCTGTCTACAGGCAATGGGCAGAAATTATTATAGCGCTTCCATTTAGCTGTACTGCTAAAGAGAGGAAAAAGGAGATGGGGAAGAGAAGATCAGATTCACAAAGACCAGAAGTGCATTGATAGTCTTCCGTAAGTACGAGCAGCAAGCGCTCTGGAATTGAAATAAGATTAATCAGCAGCCTTTATACTGCTCTAAACATATAGTGGCATAATGCCTTAGACAAAAAAAAAAAATAATCTGTTTATCCTCAAAACATCTGTCTACCTCCCAGTTTCTTTTGTGTCTCAAAGTCACAAGTCTTTTAAAAGCTTCAATTCACTTTTTATATATTATTAGATGTCAAAACTTTTATGAACCCAATAATTTTAAAATCAATAATGATATTTTGTTACAATTATTTTGATTAGTGGAAAAGCACCTACTAGTAGCCACAGCCTAAAATTAAGCTTGAAATCTAAAAAGAATTGTATACAAGAAAAAAGTTGCTTTTTAACCTATATGTATTCGTAGTACCTGTGTATTGTAAGTTGTCAGCACACTTTTTAATCCTGATCTAATCTTCAAGACTTACAGTCACCTTCATGAAGACTTGCATACAATTTAGGTGACTTTTTTTCAGAGAGAGAGAGATCCAACTGCTTCCAAAGGCTTCATGATGATTTAAGAGTTTAACAAGAGGAAAAAAAAATGCTAAGAATTTGTTTTCGGTATTTCTTAAATTATAATTTTAGGTGGACTTTTACAAAATTGTTTGAACTATTACAGCTTTAGATTTTGGGTTTATTTGGTTTTTAAGACCAAAAAGAAAAATCTCCATTTACAAAACTGAATGTGCCCGATGGCCCTCGTCCCAGAATGAACTAGATTCTAATATTTCCATTCCTATTAAGAGCCCATTATTGTTAAAAAAAAAAAAAAAAAGTGACATGAAATGCTACTGGACGCGACAAATAAGAATGATCCGATGCCGCATCAGAACTAGCAAATGGCCATATTTCATGGGTTTGTATGTGAACCTTGTGAAGTCTGATTTCCGCCATAGCACCGAATTCATTCCTATCAAGCACTGAGATAAGTGCACTTGACTGCCTTAAGCAAAAGAAACATTGGGTTCTAATCTCACCCCTCTTTATGTTTTCCATTTAAACTAAAAATTGAATTCTAATTCTATTCTCATCTTTTATTTTCTATTATTTATTAAAAAAGAAATAATCACATAGATTATATTTAATTCAGAGCTGTACTACTTAGTTTTGTATTTTGGCACAAACCAACTGATCAAATTTATTATTCTTCACTTAGCTGAGTCCAACTGATTCCTGCATTTGTTGGGTTTGGTTTTTTTTTTAATGGAAAGTGTATCTGAAGGGACAGACAGAGACATGTTGAGGATGTATAAGAAAATGCAAACAGATAGAACAATCACTGTGTTATTTTAATAAATGTCAAAGACTTCTGCAGTCTTGTTTACATTCCTCACCCTTCTAAACTTCAATGGAACATTGCATTGTTTTGAAAAATAATTGTCTGTTGTTACATTTTCATGCATTCTAAAAGCGAATTCTGCACATAAACTTAGCAAGTTCCATTACCAATCTTTGAAAATACAGATTTCAATGTAGAATTAAGTACACTGAGAAAGAGAGAGCGAGTCTGTGCCACGTGTTTTTGCTCAGAGTGACTAAGGAATTAAATCTCCCAAATATCGAACAAAATAGGTTGAAGGAATGCCTCTAAAGTAAGAAGAAAAAATTTCAGTCATTTCTGTAATGTACTTTTTAGTAATGTCTTACACTTCTTTTTAGTGAATGGCTGAAATTGGTAATTTTCATGTAAGAGTCAGAAAAGTGAGGAATAACAAACAACATGCAAAAAGAAAATCATCACCGCAAAGTAGAGACAGAGATGCAGGCTTTTCTTTCCTAACCAACCTGTGCCTTTACACTAGAACCATTATACAAGACAGGATCAATATGGTTAAAAAAAAAAAACAAAAACAACAAAAAAAACAAAACAAAACAAGTAACAACTGAAAAACGTTGAGTAATGTGTATAAACTGTATTGCGTAGGGTTTTTTCTGTTTTGTGTACTGTTAACGACTGTTCACTTAATGTTTCACTAGAAAAAGTGATTTGTTAGTGTAAAATAGAAAACTTTTTTTGCAAAGATCTAAACATTTACTGAAAGTAAAATTATTTTAGATTTTTATTAACAGCCATAACATACCTAGTAAACACAGATGACCTATTCCTGTCATTACTTATTAACGTAACTTTCACAAGTGCAGAACTGGAACCATCCGTCACTCAACTGAAATCAGTAAGACTACAACATTTGTGCGACGTTGATGACACGCACAGGTGCTTGCAGGTCTGCTCCCACAGTTCAAGCTTCCTTTGTAGTTTTAACTCACTGTTACAACGGAGTCTTACAATTTACAACACCGCTGTATCAAAACCTTTACTTCTTACAACTCAGCTTCTTCTGTTGTGAACATCGTCAAGCTCTGTGTCCCAGAATATTCTGCACCTTTTATGAGTTAAGCTAATGCTTCCATTTGGAACTTTCTTTAATATTTTGTAATATATAAAGGAAATCAAATATATGTATATGACCTCTACAACTGGATGGATGAAACTCTCCTTGAAACATCCATGCTCAGAACCCGCTTAGGGCAGAAGGTAGAGATGATAATGCAAGTGGTTCTTACAACAGTTAGTAAAGCATACACTTTAGATCCTCAGCTGGAACATTAAGGGGGGTGATGCTAACAATACATGTGCTAACACTGACAGATCACTTTTTTAAATAAAGGCTGTCTGCGCGTTAAATTGTGTAAAAGCGTTTTCCTGTTACAAGTCAAACGATGTACTGGACCAGGTTCAAGTTTTATTCTAAATATATAATTTTTTAAGTGTAACTAAAAGCTGTATTTTCCATTAATGTGTTTCTGCGTTGACTAGCTGGCTCCTTTTTAGAATATTAACTGTTTTCTGTATTTGACTTGTTGGATACAATATTTCAATTATTTTAAATGTGAAATTTCCAATTGCCAACACTGTATAATAAAACTAAAAAAAAAAAAAAAAACCAAAACAAAACCCCACACTGTCCACTGTTTTCTTGACAACTCTTTTGTTTTACAATTCCCAGCAGATCTGGAACAAAGCTTTTGAAGTAGGGGAACTAGCTAAGGGGAAACGGAAATAGAACCAGCAGGAATAATCTATGAAAGTTAATGTTTGAAGGCAAAGACACATAAACATGTACATGGTCCATCCCTCATGAAAGATGTTTCTATGGCAAAGGCAAGGAAGTTCTGCGTTCAAATAATTATTTCTCTCCGACTTCCTCTGTGTCCTTGAGCAATCTTCCTACAGCTTCAGGGTCAGGTGCTATTTTATATAGGCGTTACACTGATTATTTATTTTTTTTAAAACCATGAATCAGATAACATATCAACAGGAACCATATGAATACCTAATATATACAGCTGCATCCTGTGAAATCTTTCTGTAGTATCTGTTATGTTCATTTCTAGAAAAGCTTTTGCACGTGTTCTTGTATGGCAGCAAAGGAAAAGGAACCCATTAGTTGGAACTGAAGTGGAATAAAGACTACCTCCTTACTTTCTACCAAAGAGCAGTTTCAGTGCAATGTGCAGAGCCAAAGAGAACTTTGTTGACGTTTGTTAGCTGTTAAACTTTGACCAAATACTCCTCAAAAGAAGTATATAGTCGACATTTTGAAATAGGTATTGAAGAAATTTCTAGAAATTTAAGATAACGAAAAGCAATGGCAATCTGAATTAGTTTTGATGATCTTTTTCTAAGACGCTTGCACTACTGCAAAACTTAAACATTTTAATTCAGAATTTCTCCAGTAAAATCTAATCTACTATGTAACAAAACCCTGTTACTGCATATTTAACTGGGCAAGATAAGCTATGAAAAGTAATAGTGGAAACAAAACCTGGTTACTAACATTTGTTGGATAACACAGCATAGTGATATTTTCAGTTTTTTAACCAGATTTTCAGTATTAGTTTTGGTAAATGCTTTAGGATGTCCAGCCTTTATGGGTAATGATTAATGAAAATCAGTTTTGGACAACCATTTTGACTTTTAAATTTCATTCATTGTTTTTACATATGCTGTCATCTCAACATCTGCAATTTTAACAAATTCTTGGAAAGTGTTTTGTTCTTGAATAGTTGCTGGTCTTACAGAGACGCACTTGAAAACATTCCTTTTTGTGTCATAGTTTCCCATGCACCTGTGCACTCGACCTCTAATTAGTCTTGGAAGCTCCCGGTCCTTCATCAAAAGCATAATAAAAAAATAGAAAAATTATGCACCTTTCTAACAGAGAAGCTTTCAAAATGTCCGGTTGTTAGATACTAGTGGATTTCTGAAGATTACCTCAAACGCAGAAGGAATTTACGTCAGCTTTTTTGCTACTATCAACTACTTAGAAGCTGAACTGAAAGTCCCACCTTTTTTGCCAAAAGAGAAGTCTGAGGATGCCGAAATAGTGACTGGGTTATTGCTCTAGATCAATTTGGGAACAATAGGGTATAAGCACCTAGCTTTCCTTTTACACAGTAATCCTCTCTTTTATCAGAACGTATTATTATCTTCATAACAGGGATTATAGCTAGTGGTGTCTGTGTTATTTATGTATGGACACAGAATACTTACAATTTCGTAAAATACACAAGGCAGACTCTCCTTTCCATCTCTCAGAAGAAAATTCTTTGCCCCATATGCTCCAGGTGTGACTGCAGAATCAAGCGTGCCTATACCAGTTAGCAAAGACAAGTCACAGTGTAAGCATCAGAGCAGTACTAAGTATGATATACGAAGATACCATGACAACATTTACTACACAAAAACACTAAGATATATTAAGTCAGCATCAGCTTTCTGTGAGAACTTGCGCTGACAGCACTGGAAGTTCCAATACAAATTATGGGCTTTACATAGTCTTTCAATAGTAAAATTGTATAAGATGTCTCTCTAAACTGAGTGGCCAAATGTGGTTTTCATAAGCATCCCCATGAACAGGTTGTTCCCTTGTTAAGCAGAGCACAACACATTTCTTTTTAAGTTTTATTGATCTTCATATGCAAATCAACTCTAAATATTTGCAACCATGTCAAAATAAGTTTTCTGAGATGCCATTACATTGTATATTCTTATTCACCTTGATTGCAAGTTTAGTTGTTTCAGTCTTTTGCTGTGTACATTTCTCAGATAATGTCAATTAAAGCACAATGTGAAACACACTGAAAGCCATCTATGTTTAGACACACTCCAGACTTGGAATTTATTCCCAGATTAACTGCATTTAAAATTACTGTAAAACTGTACCTCCCTACAGAAGGTTCCTTTTTAATAGGAAAAGGTATTGTAACACATTCTAAAAACAAGGAAAGAAAAGAAACAGGATAGAAAGAACTTAAATGTTGGACGATGACTGTATTATTAATTTTGTACCTATTTTAGTCACCTTTGATAGCTGAATGGATGTTCCAGAAAGAAAATTAGATGGTGCTCATGCCAGTATTTTGTGTTTTTAAGTATTTCAGCTATTGTTCCTACAGTTACTAACATTTTCTCTTGGCTGTTGTCCCACCGTTATTATCAGTTACAGCACAATCTACCATGCTTACCTAAAACTTCAAATAATAGTGCAATTTTATATGCATATTGACTCCAGTGCCTCATGCTTTCAATGACTGCAGATATGATTCGCAAAGAATTCTTTTTTTCTTTAATTTTTAATTGAGGTGATGAAACTTCCTTTCAGAGGAAGATGAAAACTCAAGTTAGAGATACACACACAATTTTAAAAGGCACATAGACATTTATCTATTATGTTAAATATCCAATAGTTACATTAAAATTAGAGTACCCATTCAGACTATACAAACAACTCCCTGCCAATTTATATGATCATGCTGAGGATTGTAGGTTATTATAGTATGAAAATCTCAATTCTAAATTTTCAGAAGCTTAAGGGTTTACACTAAGGCATCTAGGACTGATGACAGCCTCATCTTTCCACATTTTCTTTTTCTTTACCGTTTTCTTCATTGCATCTTCCTATGAACTCTCTCTGTAAGTTTACCTGACTTCTGCCTTCTGGAACACAACCAAATTGTTTTTCATTCATTTTATTTTGCTGAATTTTGTGATTAAATTTATATGCCAGACTATGATCCTGCAGACTTCTTGAAACAGTGTTAGGTTTCACGGGCCATTGTCCTGTAGATGTATATGTTTGGCTGGTTTCTGTTGGTCTGATATGCTGAGATGAATTACGGGTATCGGGGTTTTTTTGCTGGTGAACAGTTTTCAAACTATTTGAAAGGCTCTCAAACTTTCGAATAATTCCACTACCAGATCTTGAATCTGTTGTGGTACTTAAAGGAGTATACTCATTTCTGTTCCAAACTTTAGTACTGGGAGCCTTCTCTTCTGCCCTGCAGTACAATGTTAGACACAGTTCAGTATCACAATATCTATTCTGAATACTCAGATCTATAATTAAAGTATATACAAGCAATCTACGTATTGTTGGTTTAGCTTTTAAAACATCTGTTAAATATTCAGACTGAAAGTACTTGAGTATACACTTAAATTTATCCATATAGAAGGCCGTGATCACGCCTGTGCTTAAATCCAGCTGAATTCAATAGGCCTCAAAAGCTTCCTTAATTATTGTCCTGCCCTGTATAAGGGATCCTCCCTGACCTAAGATTCACATCGTTTTCATAACTCTAAGATAAAATAAGCAGTTTCTTCTGAGTGGTATTTCCAAGTTCTTCTACCACCATCACCGAAGAAATAATTTTACAGCAAACTGTAGTGTTGACCTTATCATTTCTAACACCCTTCATTTTATAAAGGCGGCTCAGAAATTCCTTCCACCTCCATTCCATTTTGCCTTTGAAGGCACTGGTCTGAAACATTCAATCTCTTTTTGCTGTTGGAAATGAACAGGAGGAAGGGAAGAGAGAAAAAGGGCAACCTTGCTGGAAGTTTTCCTGCCAGCTCCAGGCATCTGAATCTGTGAGCTTTCCCTTGGTTTACAAAAGCACAGAGTTCACAGTTGTATTCAGTTTTGTTTAAATGTTTCGATATCCAAGTGCCCTAATGTGCACAGATAGAAACCTATTTGAGCCTACTGACAAATTTGGTTTGAAAGCGGGCAAAACTTTAAGTAAAGGGGAATCTCAAAAAATCACATCTAAGACCAGCAAAATTCAATCAACACTTATGGTAAGACTGATTTTTAGGTCTGATAATAAGGCTAGATATTAGGTCTAATTAATAGGCCTCATTAGATACACTGGAAAGATACTTCATTTTGGTGGGTTTTGGCTCATAAGCACCATGGAATTATGATCAGTCATGATCTGAGAATTAAAAGGGTCTCTCTGAATGCTACAAGAATATGGAAAATTTAAGATCACGTTTTCACATGAGAACAATTTTGGTTAAGGAAGGGCAATAAAAATTAAAGACTTCACCAACCTGCAGGCATACAAGTTTTTTCCAGCATTTGCTAAATTAGACTTTGATGCATTTGGTGGTTTCATAAGGGAAGGAGCCATCTGATGTTCTGTTGGGCTTTCAAAGATAAGTTTAAAGTATCAGTGACATAGCAGCAGCTTTGTTGTAAGACAGACACATGGATTGTAGTTTGTGAAACAATTAGTACCCAAATGAAAATCAATAAGCAACAAATAATCTGCTTACATAATAATCTACATACCCATTGTTTGCTGCTTTTTGTAGTTCAGCCACTTCTGGGTTTGCAGTTCCCCAGCCTAAACCTCAAAAGACAAAGGATTGAGTATGGATACAAACTGAAAAGATCGGAAGGTAATGGGTCTACTTAGGGCTCCTACTCTTTAGCTGCTTAATGTTCCACAAATAGTCTCAGATGGGAAGGAGAAGGAAAAAAAAAGGAATGTGATCTTTTGATATCTGTAATTATAAGGCAACTTCTAACAAGTAGGATGCTTCTCTAGCCAATGGTTAAGTTACAGACATTAGACATATTAGCACAGAGACTGTTACTTTGTTATAACTAAACTTTTTCACTTTAAGTAAAACATAAAGAAAGTACTGAAGGCAGAATTCTGCATCATTCTTTCCAAGCAGAATTTGAAGAACAGAAGTTCTCTTCTGAATTACAAGAAAGACATCTTATAAATGTTTCTTCTTGTAACACAGGACTTGAATGTTGATTGAAATCAACTGAAAACAAAAGGTCAGAGTTTCAAGAGACTCTATTTAAATGCCAGTGCTACTTCATTCTCTAACACACAAAGAGTCAAACTCCCTCTAGGCACAAAGTATAAAAAGCTCAATTGTATAGAGGAGAAAGAAATTTCCTGGAGGACATTTTTTACATAATGAACTTTTCAGAAATAAGCATAAAGGATGCATAGAGTTCTTGATAAAGACAATGTCTAATTTAATAAAATACAATTGTAAAAATAAGGTTTATTTAGATTTAGAACCAGTAAAAAAATAAAATATATCTTATTTACTGAATGATGTGGGAGAGAAGTCGTAAGTACGAGTCCCTGAACTGGCACCTGGCTCATTTTTAAGTGGATTTGAAGTGAGAGGCTGTCTATTTCTTTTTTTCTGATTGAACAGAGGTACAGGCAGACAACCTAAAATTAAAATTCAAATAATAATACTATACCAATAGCAAAAGGATACACAATCTACCCTTAAAATATATAACTAAAATTACTTAACAATTATTTTACATCACCCATAGGAATTACATTTCATAAACACATCACAGACCAGCCATTGCCTCACAGAATTTATATTCCCAGCCCTCTGTCCCGCATATAATCCCATGAAGGAAACATTTGCTTTGGTGACCAGTCCCCTGACTCCATTCAAAATCTTGCCCCGTGCTGCAATAAAACAGATAACCCATGCAAGTCCACTCAGGAAATGGGGATCTGGGAGAGAATACTGTGTATCCTGTATGAACACTGCATATATATATATGTGTGTGTGTGTGTATGTATATATATGTGTGTGTGTATATATATATATATATATATATAAAAGCATAATGAGGTAAGAATGCTAGAGCACAAAAGAATGGATGGTACCTGCTGTGCCACGAGTTGAAGTGTCAGCTAGACTCCTTTTCATTTCTTTGCTGTTATCTTAGTAGGCAACAATGTATTGATTACTCCAAATTTGCTGTATGGAAGTTAGATAAGCAAACAAAGTAAACTAATTCATGTTGTAAACACATCCAAATTTTATGTGATTTTATGGCCATTTCTCTTAACTCTGTATACCCAGTGACACGCATCACTTCAGACACAAGCCTAAAACGTGTAAGCAGTTGTACTGGATTTAGAAGATCCATGGGTACACAAGTAACATGCAATTGCTCTTCGCAGATTAAGGGCCCAAACGATTACACATTTGAAGTAAAAGTTGCATTCTCTACTTTTTTTAAGTGCTGTAAAAATACTGAATTCACTTTTGAATTTAAAAGTACATATACATTCAAACACACAGAATACTTTTCAATTCCTGAAAATAGAATACTAATAAAAAATGCATAGTTCTACATTGCTGCAAAGTGCGATGGCAGGGTACATGGCTTTGAATAAAAAAAACTGACTTAACTGTTCTGTGAAAAATAGCGTCACGATTCAAAAAATAAACTTCCTTTCTGTACTTTATGGTACAGATCTAAAACCTTTGGTCAATTTCCTCTTATATAAAATACTTCATAAGTAAAAAAAAAAACAAACATTACTATCAGCCAAATATTATGAACAGAAAAAGTATATTATAGCATATTAGGTACCAGTAGTTTGCCATTTTCTGATTAATTTACTCCTGTAGTAAATGTCTATATTACTGTATACACTGAGGATACTAGACTGTTGTGCAGCATTAGTTGCTATTCTACCAAAGTTCGTTGCTGCTGCATATTGTCTTTAGCGGCACATGAATAATACCATATACTTGTGTGTATAAATAATATAAGACATTACCTCTACATTTATTTTGATCTAGGAGTTAACCACATGCAGCTATTAAAGATGTTGATAAGAATGAAGCACAAGTTACCACAGCTAGACTAACAGATCAATTCACTCCCTGTTTCTGTGAGATACATCAATTACACGTGTGACAACACTAACGCAGCTTCTAGTTCATTGCTGTTACACCATTTAAACTGTATTGCTAGCACTATGAAGCCTAATGGCTACCAGAGACGTAAAATAAAACCCCACTTCAGCTTACGAAGCCAGTTTTGGTGTTGCATAGGATTTTAGACTGTATTGTTTTGTTTTCTGTCCTCTCTTGAAGATAAGCAACCAAAACCCAGAGCTACAGCTGTAGAAAAAAGTAAGGTAAGGCTGGAGAGCAGGAGGTGCCCGGGGCAGCCCCCGCAGTACCTCACACAGCAGCAGCACCGGGCTAAAGGAGGCTGAAGCCCTCGCTGCCGCCCGCGGGAGAGGGCTGAGGTGAAGCCCGCCAAAAATAACGGACGGCACGGCACGCCCTCCCGCCTGAGGGAGCGCGGAAAGGGCGGGAAGGGGCCGCCGGCGCGCGCCCCTCGAGGCGGCAGCGCAGCGCCCGCCGCTGCCCGCGCAGGCGCCCATGGCGGCGGGAGGGCGGCCGGGAGCGGCCCCGGCCGGGCGGGGAGCGCCGCAGGGGCGGCTGAAAAGGGCTGCTGGAGGATTGAAGGAGTTATCTCCGTGCCCGTGGAACTGGCCGAGGTGGTGTCACGTTCAGCAGCTGGACAACGCGGGGCAGGAGCTGAATACCCCCAAAAGTGTGAACACAAACAGGGATGTAAATAAAACTATCTGCATTCTTCACGCTGTTTTTCTCTTCAACTGCTGTTCCGCGTTTTACACGTGGCGGTTTCCAACTGTGTCACTTCGGACTAGTTCCTGTGTAAAACCTTCACGCTCGGCAGGACTGGAGCCTGCCTGTTTTTTGTAATCCCAACTTTTGCTTCAGCCAGTTTTTTGGAAGGCTTTGGTGAGCCACGTTACACTTTTTTATATATATATAAAAAAATACGTATATACACACACACACATACACACACACTTCGTGGCTTTGATAGCTAGACTTCATTTCATTTACGTTTTATTATTGTGTATGTTTTCCAGCTTGTGGCACACGTTCTAAGATTTCATATGCGCTACTAGATATTTGCATGTAGTACAGAAAAACAATCTGAATTCTTAATAAACTAAATATGATCTTCCACAATTTTTCAAAGTGTAAGTATTGGCAAAGCACAGGAATAAGGGATTCGTCCCAGTGGTTAATTCAGAAGAGTGAAAGCTTTTCAAGTGTCTGCCTTTATGCCCCAAATTTGCGGGTGCTTGTAGTGTCCTGGGAGACCAGGAGTTAAAAGCTGTTTGGAAGTTAACATGCTCTAAGGGCATAAAAGAAGCCTCCATGGCTTTAGTTCCTAAACTCATGTTTGGAAATGCACTGTATCTGTCCTAAGAAAGCTCTTCTTAGGAGACAAACTTCTTGCATGTTAAATGAGGTAAGTGCACAAACGATCTCTGTATTTCGTTCAGCATTTTGCAAGGAATTATAACCATTACAGTACCACCAGCAATAAAAGATAAACTATACGTACTAGCGCTGCATGTTTGCATTTTGCTGTTTACTCTTCAAACTGCTGTGGTGTTTAAATTCAACAAACCGAGATTCAGAGCGTGAGTCATTTTTTCAAGCAGCGTGTAAATAGCCGTCTTGGCACCACCACTAAAGAGGCCGGGGTCAAAGGACAGTACAGACTGTCCAGTGCTGTAAAATACAACTTTACTGCTTCGTTTAATAAATTACTTACTATGATTAAATATCTGACAGCTTCTAAGTACAGGAGTAATACAGTTGAGTGTTAGAGTAAACAGTCTCTCTGTACTAACTCGCTGTAAGGTTCAGCAAATCTGTATGCATAAGCTAAAACATAGAGAGCAGCTTTTGTAGGAAATACGTTGCTGGCAGGACTTGTCTAGGTAAGTCCTGTGTTTAGCTTTCTTTTTGTAGACCTGCAGTCTATCAGCCTGGGTTATAAAGCCTCACCCAGGCACTAGTCAAATACTCTCTGTCACTGGAGTATGGTCTTAATAAAAAGGAATTGTTCAATAAACATTCCCTTGCAATGTAACATTTTTTATATTAATACCATGTATCAGATACTAATTGCAACTACTTCTGGCATTTACAGCAGTGAAACTTATTTTCTATTATTAAGACCTTTTATTCTAAATGTTTTGATCCTCATGATGGAAGTTATGGCTGCTCTTTGGCTTAAGTTTCAGAAGCCTATCCGAATGCTTTTGGAAATGGAAGAAGTCCAGCTGTTGACTAAGCTTTTTTGGGGGGAAGAACACAACTGTTGTTCCATTGTGGTCTATATCTGTTTCCTTTTTAATAAGAGATTGCCGAAGTTAGAAGGGACGTCACTGGCAGAGTTGTTTCAGTGTGTTAGAGGTCTGTGCTAGCAGATCCTGAGATAGAACTACAGCCAGGAATACTGCGTAAGTCAGTCGTGGATAAATTGCACTTTAATTTCAGCTAGTGTTCCTTCTAATCACTGTTCTTCAGATATTATAAAACAAAAAAGGTCAGACAAGCAACAACATGCTTTGAGGAACTCAGCTGTTCTTGTTTCTTTAGATGAAAGTACTTGATGTTTCAGCATTATGTGTTGATCTAGAGCCAAGATATGATTCATATTTTACCGTTTTTGCTCACTTTAAGTCATTCTGCCCTTGTATACTGTAATGTTTATGTAACTTCAAACATACATGAATATACTTGTTACACCTAGTTTGCAATGCAAAAAAGAGATATTTAAGTGCATTATTGAAGTTTACATTAAAAAAGTCTTTTCATAACTGTCATTAGTACAAGATTTACCTATATATCATATATTAATAGAGATTGCCTGGAGAAGTTAACTTTTGAACTGTGTAACAGTACCATTAACAGGCTTGGAGATATTACTAAATATGGTAAATGAAGGGGAGGGCTCCTCAGGAGGGAGGAGTGTCAGGTTAGCAACTCCCCACCTCACAACGGGAGTCTAAAACTGTTAGAGAAATGTTAATTCACTTTCATTCACATCTGATCTAAACAGGCTTAAAGAATTTCCTGTTTAAAAGAGTAAAAAGATTTTTTTTTTTGAGACAAAGTTTTACTTTATCATTATTTTCTGTTTTGCTTTCAGCAATTCTTAGAGCTGCTGAAAAGCATGACTTCCTCTTCTGTTGTTGATAAACCTCCTGTAAGACGGGTCGCTATCTTCGGGGGAACTCATGGCAATGAGTTATCAGGGGTATTTTTGGTCAAGCACTGGCAAGAGAATGGAGCTGAGATTCAAAGAACAGGAATGGAAGTGAAACCATTTCTTACCAACCCAAGAGCTGTGAAGAAGTGTACTAGATACATTGACTGTGATCTGAACCGTGTTTTTGACCCTGATAATCTTGGGTAAGAATAGTTGCACTTTCAGTTGTTTTATTTTTCTGTTTTTTAAAATTCTAAGGAGCTTCCTTTCCAGATTAAAATGTTAACACAAGTTCCACTACTATTTTAACTGTGCAGTCACATAACTGAAATTACTGACCTTTAACCCAAAAAGAACAAATCGCATGAGTGCTAACAGATTCATTTTAAAACTATTGCTAGTAGAATGAGCCTCAAACCAACACATAATCTTAAACACAGCATTTTAAATTGGTATGAGATTAGCTGTATTTGTGTAAACTGAAGTGTTGCTGTTCTGAATTGCAAAGTCATTATATCTCACATGTCGTCTTGTGCATTCAGCTTTGGAGCTCTTCTGAATAAAATTATGCTTGCAGGAAGAGAGCAGATAAAAGCAATTTAAAGGTAGACATCTGAGTATCTGAAAGAATGGCATACAAAGCAGGGAAGTGTATTTAATTTCAGTTATATACAGTAAAAGATGAAAACTTGGAATTAGTTAAGTTAGAAATAATGTATTCTGTGGCAAAATGATAGCCAAAAGGCCTCAATAATTTAGCTACCTCATTATTTTAGAAGAAATACAATCTGTAATTACTGTAAAATAGTAATTGATTTTACATTTTTAATGGGATTTTATGTTTCTCTGCTTTTGAGACATCTATTCCAGAGGTGTATTTTGCTGTATAAACATTCCTGTGCTTGGTATAGTTGCATGCTAAACAGGTAATTATGTTTCAGAAAGGTCTTAATGGTAAAGGTGAATATCATTGAAAGAAACATGTATCACATGTATTTTGTAGGCATGGTTATTCTTACTCTGCATGTCTTTTCATCTGGCTTTTTCTCTTAGAATTTTGTTGTTGATTATTATATATAAGATAAACAGGCTTTTTAACACAAGTGTTGAGGCCGTTCTTTTAATGGCTTACTTAGGACAAATGTATGAAAAAAAAGTGGTTTTGTTTGTTTTCAGCTGCTTTGAACATAGAACACTTGAAAAAACAGCAGATTAAGACACCTGGAGGCTGTCTTCATTTTTTAACTAATATTCCCCAGTAAATCCTATGAAGTTGCCCAGTCCTATTACAACACTACTGACTGCTTGGAATACCTTCACCTTAAGTGCAGACCCTTCAAGATTACAAATGATTTTACAAAATAAGAAAAAGGAGAGTGAAATCCTGATACTACTGAAAGTAATGGTGGAAGTCCCATTGGCTTCACTAAGAAGTATTAATTTAACAGCCTTATGTGAAGAAACCTTGAATTTCAAAGACAGAACTAAAGAATACAAAGGTGGATTATGTGATAAACAGAATCATAAAAATAGAAAAAGAAGCTTGGGGGGCTCACGTAAAAATTCTAATCTACCTCATGTCCCGCCAGTAGATCAACCGCATGTAGACATTCCTAATAGCTTGTCTTGCCATTTCTAATAGTCCAGCAGTGGCGATCCCATAATTTTCCTCAGCAACTTCTTCTGATGCTTAAGTATCCGTGCAGTTAGTAAGGTGTTTTGTTAGTATTTAACAAAACTTTCTTTATGCAACTTAATATCAGTATTTCTGACAAAATTAAAACATTACAAAGCTTGAGCTGTATTAAGAAAGAAAACTGAACTTAGCGCAAAAGATACATAGTGTGTCTATATTGTACTTGGGTAGTTTCCCAAGCCTGTCACCAAAACCAGATTTGCAAGTCTGAATCTACAGCAGCTTTGTACCCTGTTAACATGTAAGATAGATGTCTCTGTGTCGTATGTCAGTTTCCTATCGTGCCCTTACACAGAAAGGAAGCAGATCTCAGGCCTTGCCTTAGGCTGAGACCATTTTTTTAAAGTGTATTACAAACATAGTCACCTGAGATTACAAGTATTAAAACTTCGGAGGAATAGATTTGAGGTAGTAAAATCTTCTCTGAGCTTTGAGGGTCAGGAGGGCTCAACACAATAGACTGTAAAAGTCTGATCAGAACATGAGAAGACAAGAAACAAGTTACAAAAGACCTTGTGACTGATGTCCAAGGTAAAAGGGCATGGACCGATGTCTGAAAACCGTCTTCAGTAGGAGGTGGATCCAGTCTTGGAAGTGGTTTAAGTTGTTGATAAATTTTGAGTTAGTTTTCTGCATAGGAGAGAATTTGGGAATGTAAAGAAAAAAGAGAGAAGTAAATAGTCTCCAGCTAAAGTCAGATCGAAAAGTTCTTACTCCACTACTATCTGCACAAGATACATAATAGTAAGACCTGCTTAACAATCATACTTGCTTTTTTAAAGCACAAATCCATCAAGTTTGAAGACTTTGGTAATTGAATAGGAGATTTCAACTCCAGTCAATTATGGAATTAAAGTAAAAAGGAAAGGGTATACATATTTTGTTGACTGTAAAGCCATGGAATGAGTTTACTAATTTCTTTGTACTGATATTAACAGCAGGACAGTGGTGGAAGATATTCCATATGAAGTGAGAAGGGCTCAGGAAATCAATCATATATTTGGTCCAAAAGGTAGTGATGATGCGTATGACCTTATTTTTGACCTTCACAACACCACTTCTAACATGGGTGGTACCCTTATTCTTGAAAACTCCAGGGATGACTTTACAATTCAAATGTTTCATTATATCAAGGTAAAACTAATTTAAATGAACTATTAAAATAGATTATTAGTTGTAATGTTGTATGACTATATATTACTTTGTAGTTTCCTTAAATACACTATTTTTTATTCTGCAAAACTGTTTAAAATATTTAATCACTCATAGGATGGGGGTTTTTTAATCAGAAATAATTAATAATTTGATTATAATATCAGGTAATTCAGCTTTGAACTCATCATAATCTTCTTGTATTAAAATTAATGTTAGTAAGACTGATGGGCAAAGAGGAGTGCTTAGAATAACATCTATGAAAATGAATGTCATTTAATCTTTCACACTGATCTGTCAGGAACTTGGATAAATTTGGGTCACACATGCTAAATAGTTAAACATTAATTTTATGAAATAAAGACACGGAAAAAATAATGGAACTCGGTAATGACAAATGTTCCCTTCATCAGTATTTATAGGACTAGTGATGTGTCTTTAGAAGCTGTTTGATTCTGCTGTTCCTGAAGCTGACAAGTATTGGTAGAGTGAGGTTTGCAAAAGTGCTGGCTTAAGCGTAATCTGGTTGGAGTACCAGTGACCTAGACAATGACTGATGAAATCGAGCTTAGGCCAGCAGGGTGGAATTTTTTTTATTTTTTTTTTTTTTTTTTTAGAAACAAGGTATATTTTAGCATTTGATTTTTTTTCTTATTACATACATTCCATTTAAATATTTATAAAATATTTGAAGATATAGAAGTCTTATCACTAAAATTATTTGAAGAGCAGTGGTAGGCAGTCATCAGGAGAGAGGCCTGAAATAGGTTTCTGTGTCAAAAAAAGGTTAAAATAAGACTTAATTCACAATCTATGTCCCCATAAAAGAATCTAAGTCTAACACAAAAAACACTTGAAATCTGCTTTATAGTATTTTGATTCTAAGGTTTGGAACACTGCTGAGTAGGTTTTTTCTTCCTGTTAGCAATTTAAGACTAGAGCTGTGTTCAGTTATATTAGGAGACAGCAGAGTTCAGTGGAGCATGCCTGGCATGAGTTAATGGAAAGGAGAGCAACAAATACAGCTTTGTACATTTTCTAAAGATGTCCTACTTCTTTGAGGGCCATGAAATAAAGGCAACATATTGAAGACATTGTGTAAATCACTTCCGCATCAGTAATCTTTTGTGGCACAACATTTTAAAATATTTGCATAACAAAGAAATTTTTAAACAATCTCCACAGAACGCTTTGGCTCCAGAACGCTGTCCTGTTTTGCTGATTGAACATCCTAGCTTGAAATATGCAACAACTCGATCTGTAGCAAAACATCCTGTTGGTAAATATGAAAAATAAAGACTATTTTAAGACATCATAAATTATTTAAAAATATGCCCATTTCAGATCTGTTCATTTCATTGCGTTATTCAGAGTGCTGCGATCACCAGTAGCTATTTGTTTGACAATACATTTACCGAATCAAACATACATGATTATCTCTTTTTCTGAAGCGTTCTGATTTATACTTGGCTTACAAAATACAGAAGCCAGATGGAAATTCTTAAACTCAGTTAACCCACTGTTTGCAGAAAATATTTATGAGGATAAGGAAGAAATAACAGCTCCAGAAAAGAAATGTTTACCTCCCTCTAAACAAGCTTTGGCTGAAACACTGGTTGTTAGCCAAGAAGAGGAAAAGAGAAAATGTGCTGAAGGAAGGGGGAAATGATGTTCTGCATAGAAGTGGTTAACTGTTTCATTTATGGAATCAAAACCATAACCATAGAAAAAAAAATCATTAATTTGCGTTTCATATTAAAGAATAAGTTGTCTAAAAACGCAGCCTGGAAAGATACGATGAGGAAAAGAGTAAGAGAAACAAATATACATGGTGACCCTTTCTCTTACCCTAGCAGCACACTCAAAAATGTACATACGGTTCTTTAAACTGATCCTGACTGGTGAGCTAAATTTTCTGCTCGCCTTAAAAATCACATAACCCTCTACTTTACAATTCCTTTTAAACCACAGACCCAATCAGACATCTATTTTTGCTGTATAATCTAAACATGTGATATATTATAGCTCTATTAATAATCTCCCTCATCTGCAAACAGGTGTGGAGGTGGGTCCCCAGCCACAAGGTGTTGTTAGAGCTGATACTTTGGACAAAATGAGGAAGATTGTCAAACACGGCCTCGATTTTGTGCAACTTTTTAATGAAGGTAGAGTAAGTAATGAAAGAACATAGCCTCCTGTGTCGTATTGGTGGACTATTTCAGGAGAATATTTTTTTAGAAAATAGGTTGGGCTACAACCCTTTGCAGTTAAATGGGTAAAAGGGAGGGAGGATTGTTCTCCAGACCACCTAAGTGTGGTGTCAGAAAGTCAGAATTCCCATATAGCTCCTTTGGGGAGCTTTAAGGATATTTTCTCTTTGTGAAGATTCAATAAGCATTCTTAATCTTACGGTTGCTTTGAGAATCTGAAATAGTAGCTAACAATATTTGTATAGCAGTACATACATGGAGAACATACGTAAGTTAATACTAAGAAAGAAGTGTTTCATTTACATGCCTCCTGTGCATTGTTATCCAAAATGAAAGTCAGTAAATTTTGTAACATTGTTATACCTGTGTACTAGCTAAAATACATGCTGACAAAAACAGATGTTTAAAATTCTTTTAGATTACTTTTTGTCAGTGGGCTTTTTTTGGAAGTAGAAGGAAAAGAATATAGTTGTGCATGTCAATCTCCTTTATTGTGCTGGAGTGGTAAAGATTAAATAGCACTGATACCTTTCTGTGTTGTGCAGCACTATCGAACACAGGCCTTTCATTGATTTCTTCATCTACAAAATATATCTTTTTAAGTATACAGTGAAAAGTCACATTTCAGCACCAAATTTAGATGTGGGTTTCATATGCTACAGTACATGACTGGACAATCTTTCTGCAACTTGGCTTTGAGGGGCCAAAAAATCTGGAGCCAGACATTTTTTATGATATATGAGCTAATTGCTAGTGTGTAAACTTTGAGAGGTACAACCTAATGATTTAAGCCATTCTAAAGAGAATAAATAATGCATTGCTCTTTTTAACAGGCAGTTGTTCATTCTGACGTTAAATTACATTTATCTTTTCTAGGAAAGGAATTTCCACCATGTACAATTGAGGTTTTTAAAATAATGGAGAAAGTAGATTATCCCAGGAATAAGAATGATGAAGTTATCGCCATTATTCACCCAAAACTGCAGGTAAGTTTTAAAATAGTTTGCCTTTGTGACATTTTATAAGTGTTCCTGTGTTGCTTCTGCTACACTGTAGTATATTTTAATAATAAATATTTAAAATGACAATATTGCCAATGGGTTTATTGAATACTTTAGACCTTCCCTATAGTAAGTTCTGTCACTAAGGTCATAGAGTATTTCGGTAACAGACTTGGGAATCTCTGAATCTAACATCACTTTTGAACTTAAAACTGAAAAGAAAAAAGAAATAGGATAGCTTAAAATATAAATCTAATTTTGTATTCTAAAAGGAGGGTCTGTTTTTAATCAGTTGTGAGCATATGCAGTTTCCTTTTAGTTCACCTTTACCAGTGAATTCTGTACAAGCCTGCAAACGAGGGTCGGAAACCTGAAGTTACATGCTGAAGATTAAAAGGAATTCTTTTAAAAGCTTTTGCCATAAACTGGAAAGAATATAATTATTGAGCATAAACTCCGAAATCACATGAAATATACAAAACCTTGAAAGTAAATATACTCTATTTTCTTTCTCTAAGGATCAAGACTGGCAGCCACTGAACAATGGTGATCCTCTATTTTTGACTCTTGATGGAGAAGTAATTGCATATACAGGGGACTGTACAGTCTACCCAACATTTATTAACGAAGCTGCATATTATGAAAAGAAACAAGCTTTTGTAAAAACAGTGAAAATGAATCTCACTGCAAAACACATCAGATCCTCAGTCTTAGCCCAGAGCACTTAAAACCTTGTTACAGATTTTCAATACAAAAAGTGGATTTCTCCTCTGTGGAATCCAGTGTCATTCGGTAGTAATTCATGGAATAAATAAATAAATGCAGAATCTAATTTTAAATTGTAATTTAATTAACATTGTTGAGCACTTTTAAGATGAAACATACTATCTTAATGCTAATTATGATTGTTTACTTGTTCTAATATGTTACTATAGATACAGAGAATTAATATTTTTATAAAGTTTGTTAGTTCACACTATAAAACGATTAAACAGTGTACCACATATGGGTTAGTGCCTATAAAACTTACATCCAGCGTCATATAGAAAGATGCTCATCCACAAAACTACACTGTATTAAAAAATAACATCATTTCTACTTTATAACCCCAAACCTCCAATAACTAACACTTATTTAAATGAGGTGATCCTTGAAACGAATTCCTCGGACAAACATTCAAAATGTGAGACAAGGGGAAAGCTAGGGAGAGAGAAGCAGTGAGGGTATGTATATTAAAGTTCTTTTGTACCGTCTGCATTTGTGACTAACTCCTACTACGCCGAGCTGGAAGCCTTAGGGTTTGCTTTGGTTTTCTTTTTATACTTAAGATATAAAGTAAGCTAAAGACATATGATTTCTGAGAAACATACACTAAAATGAAATGTAAAGCTTTCTAAATTTAAAGTATTAACACAAGCTGTTTCTGATTTAACATTAATTTAAAGACAAAAAGATCTAGTAGTCAGAAACATACTGGAGCAATAGTCAAATTCAGGAAGAAGATGTGCTTATCCCATGGAAGCATCTGAAGAAAGTTTCTGTCGCAATGGAGACAAGAGAAGTTTATAGCTTTAGAACTTTCTAGGTGTATCCACCTACTGCTTAGAACATTTTCCAAATAAAATTTTATCAACTACTGTACCCCAAAAGTTTTTAATGAAGAAGGCAAGATTAGGTAATTACTCAGGTTTTGATGAAGAGCAATGCACAAACCATACCTGAGTATTTCAGAATGGAAATTAAGAAGAATTCCATGTGGGGAGACTTCTCAATTTTGAGACTGACTTGTTCTGTATTTGTAGAGAGAAAGCCTGCCCTAGTAGCTGAAAAAGAGAAGAAAATGGGAATTTAATTAATTTTCTAAAGTTGCTTTTAACATATTTGACTATAACTGGGGATAGAAAAAACATTAAGAACTTTGCATAAGGATACAATAACTAGCTATTTACTGAATGATTCGTTGTCTAGATAACCCCCAAATTCTATCTTTTGATAAGTGATGTCTTCCTTATTTACTACTAAGCCAAAATCCTTTTTTCCTTGCTTTGTGTAACTCCGAATCAAATAAAGACACAGGACAGAAAATTTATTGAATTACAAGTTTTATTTCTTTAATTTAAATAAACATTGTATAAAAAGTAGAGAGTTATCTGCTCTAGTCATTATTCATAGTGTCCTTGATAAGAGCCTTGAGATAGGAGATAGCATGTGTGATCTGGCAGGATCTGTGGCCACAAAAGGAGGGTATTTTCTCAGCAAAGAACTTTTAGAAACAACCCCCCAGCTTCTTCCTTGGTTTTATCATACAGTTTTGTGCCTGGACATTGGCACAGCACATTCCTTATGGTTTTTTTGTGCCTTCCCTGTTTTGTGGCTACACCTACAGAGTGACCTCAGCACAGCGCAGAGGTATCTAAACTGGTTTTCAGTAACAAGTCTACCCATAGCAACACGGAGTACAGTGCAGGTGAGTTTATTCTGGTTCCTGAGTATACGTGAAGAGGTATTTTTTTTTTGTACAAAAACTGGCACTCAAAAGAATCCAAACAGAACTGCATAGTCCTAAGGCAATGTTCTTTGGCAGTTTCAATGCCAAATTAAGTAGCAAAGATGAAAGATTTCAAGACCACAGGATTTTTTTTTTCCTCATGCTCACATATCCTAAGAAGGCCGAACAATGCTCACGTATTACATTGGTCTATTGACACACATAAATGTCCTTCCCCTCAAATTCCTATGTCCTGTAAAAACATAACTGAACCGAAGATTTCCATTTGATCCCATCCGTCCAGGCCATACTTGGTAGGAAACACAGGATACGGCATCTATAGAAGATCGGTTGTGGAGCGAGAACCGTGTTCACCATCCCTGCAAATAGCTTTGCACTATCCTTTCCGCCGGAGAGTTCCCTCATGCTCTCTTCTGTGTTAAGAAAGTCTTTTGGATCATTTTGCCCACAGCAGGCTTAGCTGTAAGAATCCAATGCAATTCATATTATCACACAGAACAGAATTCACCTGAGTCTTTCCTAAATAGCACCTTTAAAACAGGCACCAAATGAATATATATGATGAAAGCCCATGACACTGAAGACACATAACGTATGAATTGAAATTTAAAAGTACACAAAACAAATATTTCTTTTTATACATACACATACAAAATAGAAAACTAAAAATATAATTCATAACACTAGGTCATCGCAGGTAGTGAAATAAAAAGTGCTACAGAAATGCATTACGTAGTCCTCTGAATAAAAAAAAAGCTTTAAAAGTCTGCAATTGCATTGCATTTAACTTACTTTGTTAATTTTGGGTAGAAATACTGACGACTTATTTTCCTGAAGTGGTTGAATATAGAAATTAATTTACTTTTAAACTCAAAGAACTTCTGATGTGATAACTTTTTTTTTATGCAGCAAGATGCAACAGCATGGAAAAGCTGAGTAGGAGAAGTGAAGACCTCGTGACTGGAACAAACTGGGAAATATTCTCCGTCATAAATTATGTTTCTGCCCTATTGTTTTATGGGAAGGCATATATACATAGCAATAAATAAAAAGCAGTAAACACCACATTATACCCTCGGGATTACATACAGGAAAACAGATCAGGCAAAGCTAATGAGACCTAAAGAGGCTTTCTCCAACTTGCGGGATCAAGCCTCCAGTAACACTGACAGTCAATAAAAAAAAGCTTCAAATGTATCCAGAACATCATTATTTCAAAATAACATACTTCACTTAGTAGTCTTCAGAATTGAAATGCCTTTCTTTTCTCCACGACAAGAACTTAACTTTTTTCAGTGTACAAAATGTTCCTCATGAGTTAGAGATTCCAAAAGACAGCGGATTGGGATCACAACGATCTTCATTTTCCACAAAAGGAAGAAATATCTCACATTTGACCTTTTTTATCCAGTAAAAAGTCTAGAGCCAAGTTTGAGTAGCATCACGCAAACTTGGACAGCAACGCTTTTCAAGAGGCTCAAAATCGAACCAGTGAAATAGTCCAGTTTATGTTAGCTTAGCTGCCCTGATTAAATGGGTTAAAGTCATCAGACCATGTCACTGAAAGCTTGCGTTCCAGCTGGTTACAGCTGTCCAAAATATTAACAAAGCTTTCAGCATCCACTGCTGATGCTTTTAACCTTCAGAACGACCACATATCAAATACAGGACAACTAAACAGAAGTTTCGGGCAAATCATCCATTTCTTCAAACGTATTCAGGGTGTTTTTGCTATTAGTTCTTGAATTATCTTGAACTTTGCTTGGATCTGCAAAAAAATGCATTATAAACAAAACAGGATATGGTAGAAACTGTATATGCAAGATCAAATTTTTGCACATTTATTTTTTTGTTTAAAAAAACATGCATTTATTTAAACAGCAAGTTGGCAGTTTACTACCATATCTTACACAAGCTTTTCTGTCCGCCCCTTTTCGTTATGACTGAGATCATTCTACTGAGCAATATAAATGCTAATTGACTCAAGAACAAGTCTCCCAGATCCTCGTATGCCCCTATCGTAAACTGACGCCTGCTGCCAGAAGGACATCTGACACCTCCAAGTTAGGTCATTTCTCTATTACACTTCCAGCACTGTCAGCAGATGGGTATCTTGAATTTCCTTGTCAACATTCATGAGGGGCAGTTTGTCATCCAATATGTATCGCAAAACATAAACATGAATGTTCTAGGGTTAAAAACAGCAGACTAGAGCTATTGTCAGGTAGAATCAGTCCGATTTCTTGCCAGATTTTGCAATCCTATATGTAGCTATTTAAGGACTAGATGTACCTTATGACAACTTTTTCCAAATAATATTTTCTGTCTATTAAAAAGTTCTCTGCCCTTACACCATTCAAATGCCATAAGAGAGTGTAAAACTTAGATCAAGCATAACTGCTTAGAGAAAAATAAACCATGTTTTGGTGCCAAGGTGTAAATAATGAGAGTTTGTAACCAACCCTCTCTCCAAATCTTTAAAAATAATTTAACGCCCCTGCCACGAGCCATGAGTTTCCCTAGCAGGAAAGTGTGGTTGAATATCTAAGATTACAAGAGTTTATATTTTTAAAGGTATAAAACTATATCAAAGCATTTCTAAGAAAAAAACAATTTCACAAATACGGTCGTGTAAAATTCTGTAGTACCTGTTGGCCCTGGATCTTCATTAATAAATGAAACATGTGTTTTCCACTCGGTCCATTTCACTTCATTAATCCTGTTTATATCGTATATAAGTTGTGTTATTAGCATGCATTATCTCCCAGCTACATAGCTGCACTTCCCCGTTTATTTCTTTATTCCTTCTTGGGATTGTCACACTTTACCATCACCACCTCCTTTGCTAGTACTAAAAGGCTGAATGTCTTTTGCAGTGTTATGTACTGTATGAAGCTAGGAATAATACTAAGGCTACTTTATCATTTCACACACTGAGTACAGTCTTGAAACTCACCTTAAATATTCAAGTATTTTTCATAAAACAGCACAGTACTATTTTCTTTAATATGGTAACCATCAATAGCAATCAATTTATATATAATTAATTTTAAGCGAACACTCCAAGGAGATTATGACAAAGTACATTTACTGCAAGCAGACTTGATACTTGTACATTATAAACATATGAAGTTGAAAATCTGTTTTCTTGCCAAAAAATTGTCTACATAAAAAACCCTATCCATTTTCCCAATTTTAAACAACTGGTTACAACTGAAAAAAAAAACAAATTGGATTTTTGTACACCTAATACAATTTGTAGAGATGTAGAAATATTTTAAAGATGCTTTTGAGGGGAAATAACCTTGAAGAAACATACAGAGCAGAACTGATAAGCATAATATTCTACTTTTGCTTTACCTTAAACACACCCTGGTGTCATTTTCAGCCACTTTACACCGTTCTCCCAGTTGGAATTTTTTCCTCAAACATTTTGGTAAGAATTTTTCAAATTCCAAAATAGTTCTGGCTCTCTATTAACAATAAATAGTAACACAAGTATGGTTAAGCATATTCAAAAATTGTCTGCTTTCATAGCATATACAGTTTGCAGGCTCCATGTTTCATTAAAACATGTCATGTTTCATCCACCACCCATACCCAACACTGATTCCAATAATAGTAAATAACATGGCATGCCAGTTATTAGTTGGCACGAGCAAATAGGGAGTCCCCAGCTTTCTCTAGTTAGCCCTACCGGAGAAGGCATACTCAGAGAAGAATCAAGAAACCTCACTCTAGACTCAGTGTTTAGGGCTTAATGCTAACACACCTTCACACAACACCCTGCCACAGGGATATGTATAACCTGTAGTGGGATGCTGCTCACCACAGACAGCAACTCCAATCCTAATTACGACTGTGTTCTCAATGACAGCTTGGGACTCAGAGCTGTCTAGCCTTGGTAGAAGACCAGGCTCAGATAAGGTATGAGAAATTGGTATGAACTCATGCATTGCTCAGACTCGAGGGATGGAATAGCAGAGCATGCTGTGTTAGAGATTTCTGGGCAGATAACGAAACACACCTTCCTCCTGACGTATTAAGGGGAATGAAAGTCATAAAGGTATGTGAGAGTGCGTGAGGCTGAAAATCTGAGCCATAAGATTACCTTTAGATAGGTGTGATAACTTCAGAATTAACAACAGCCTAATAGTAATCTTACTTCCATTATTTGTACACATATACAAGTGGGGATTATCCTTGTTCATACCTAACCCCCTCTGTCAGCATGATAAGTTACCGTAGGTACAGCTGAAAAGATTTTAGCCAATGCATCTATACTTCACTAAGCAAACTAACTCACAAACAAACCTGGAGCTTCCAGATGTGCTCACTCTCTTTAGAAATATCTTCCACTGTTTCTCCCATTAACGCAATCAGCATGTTCAAGAGAAGAACAAAAGTCAACACAACGTAAGTTATGAGGAGCAGAAGAAACAGCACAGGATACTTTGAATTTTGCTGGATCTCCAGATCACCCAGTCCTAGGGTGAGCTTAAAAAGATCCATCAGAACAGGTCCCAGACTGCTGTTGGAATGGCAATCACTGCCGTCTTGGCAAGTTTCAATCAGTGCAGCAAGAGCTGAGAAGAAAGCACGAGGAAATGTTAATCACAATACTGCTCTATGTAATACATGGCATATTATCCTAAAGAATTCAAAATGCACTGCTTAATAAAGAGCTGGAGCTGCCCAGGAACATACACAGCAGCAGCTAGATGAGAGATTACCAGGAAGCAGAAAGAGTCCATGTCCAAAAGAAATTGCAGGCAACTGAGCAAGAGACAAATTACTTATCTGTTCAGATAGTCTCTAGACAGTTTAAATCTCTAAACTTCGCTTTTTAATATCCAGAAGAAACCCCAACAGGAGCTCTCATCATGACAATAGGGTTCTTATTCATAAGAATGCTAAAATTTTTACTCACACAGAGCATCAGTGCTTTTCTCCAGTGATATTTACCTACGCCAAATCCCAGCAAAAACACGATATAGACAACTAAAAATTTTATCACATCTTGCAGGATGACCTAAAAATTAAATTAAATATTTATCAGAAATTAAAAGTGAGAACTAGTTTTATGCTTATGAATTCTGCAGGGATACGTACATATATGTGTGGTACATGTATATGCATATATACACATATACATATATACCTGTATATGTATTTATAGGTGTGGTACACACTAAAGTGTCAGATTGCTTTCTTTAAGCAAACTGGTTGTAGTCTCAGTGAGAAATCCAGAGAAAATTCAGGTCTGATTTTTTATCTCACGGCTGAGAGCCTGGTGTGTTGTGTCCTCCCAAGGGTGACTAACTCTGTACCATGTCGGCATTACAGGATATGATGCAATTAAATAGCAGAACTACATTAGCTGAAAAAACACAAGTTACTTACATATTTAATATAATAAGATGTTAACTTTAAGATATAAACTAGTTTCTGCCATTGAAGTTATATAGTGTATTCTGCTGAAATAATATGTATAAACAGAAGATAAGAAATTTGCATATGAACCATAAAATACATCTAAATTGCTGAATATGCTTGATGGGGATTGTATCATAATAATCATTGTAACAACAACAAGCATTGTAACAAGGCAGGTAAAACAAAACAAAACAAACTTGCCTTTTGAATCATAACACTGTAAATGCCCATGGACTGGAAACCTCTGGTGAAATAGAGCATGTTAGCCCATCCTAGGGCCATTGCCAAAACAAGACACACGAGGTGTTCTTTGTAGGAAAAGAAGTACAAAAAGACAGAGAAGATCACAAGCAAAGCTTGTATAAAACTGTTAAAAAACAAACACATGTATGTAAAAGGGAAATTACTAGCACAAAACCAACAACATAATGGAAAAATATGTAAACAAGACAACTTTGCTTCTTATGCTTCAATTCTGATTTCATACTGCATTCTATCCTGTTCTCCCCTATGAACATTACCATTTGAGTTCAACAATGAAATAGATGGGTACAGGTAGTATAAGTACATTAACATATTAGGATTATATTTATTAAAGCTTAAAGTGAACTATTCTCCCCAAAATAGCTGGTCAGTGCAGATTTTGCTGACAAAGACATTAAGAATTCTTAACAGTATCTTTGAAGCCATTGAATTCAAGCTTGAGCTTAATGAGTTGTTAGAATCATTACAGATTTTCCATTAACAAGAAAGACACTAGTAGAAGGTGTGACGTGCTGTGATAGTGCGTAGACCAGATTCTCAGCAGCACAAGATTGATATCAGTGTGGTTGTAGGAGGAGGAAGAAAGGTAGAGCTAAGCCACCTCTCTCTTTATTGATCCTACAATCATCAGTGCTTTATCTAGGCCAGCTGATGGGAGACTCCCATCAGCCAGCTGAACCAGCTTTATGCTATTTTTCCTTCCTGAAGGAGTTGAGAGAAGGATGAAACTATACCTGGTTTATTGACCAGGTTTCTTAAACACATTTCTCTATATACAGCTCTAAAGAGCTACAGCATCAGGAGAAGGTAAAGACAGGACTGTACTTTGGAAAAAATCCAGTCCATGCACGTCAGCCCCAAGTACCATTACCGACCCATGCAACCATTAGTGTGTGTTACAGAAAAGCTGCATGTAAGATTACGTCTGTCCCTCTAAAAACTGATAATCTAGAGAAAAAGTGAGCATCTGCTACAGGAGTACATTTCTCTGCGGCCATGAGATAGATAAGCATTCTATATATAGCACAAAATATATGCATGACAGACTTACAATGCAAAGTGGAACCACGCATCAGAGAGAATTGACTGCAGGTCTGAGGGCCTAAGCAGAAAGATGGCTACACTCTATGTAGATAAAATCATAAAATACAAAAATGGTA
Organism: Morus bassanus; assembly: GCA_031468815.1. Taxonomy (NCBI): domain Eukaryota; kingdom Metazoa; phylum Chordata; class Aves; order Suliformes; family Sulidae; genus Morus; species Morus bassanus. Next base: position 10,612,425 of record CM062584.1, read on the forward strand.
GTAAGAGAAAGCAGGTCTCAAAAATGATTTTTCAAAATACTTTAATCGAAGTTGGTCTTCTAAAAAATCAGTCTACTGATAAGACATAACTTCTAGAATTAAAAATCTTTTTATAGGGCTGTAACTTCAAAGTTTAAATTTCTGGCATAATTTAACAGTTAGTTACTGTTTTACATTAATACTTATAGTATATGGTAAAAATTATACCCTGTTTTTTTTTCCCTATTGCAAGTTCTAATTCAACAATGTCCTTAAAGCCAGTAATTTGACAACATCGATGTTATACAAATGTAAAATCTCTGTCTTGAGAATCTGAAAGGAAAACCCCCTCATATTTGCTTCCCAGAGCAATACAGTTATATTCAAATATATATTTCCGGTCATCCTAAATAAGTGATGTATTGTACCAAAGACTTTTAGACATTACACATATAAAGATATTCCAAACATATTTCCAAGATCATCATCAGCGTATTCATAGATCTAGAGAAGTTCTTTACCTATTTTGTTATGCATTTGTTATTAAAAAGTCTTACCTCTTTTATGGCTAAAAATATTGCTCCTAACATAACCATCACCTGTCCCAATAACTGCAGCCATCCCACACCTCGTGTTAGAGCTAGTGGATAAGGTGGAGCCTGTAAGACAGGTGCAAAATTAAAGACTCAGTTCCACACCTGAAGGGTAAAAGGCAAAGTAACAGGAAGCCCCATGTACATAGCTCTCTGGGCACCTGATTTCTTCCCTTTCACTGAGAGTTTTCTTCATGATGGATTTACAGAATCGGCCCCCTAACATGTATATTTGAAGTGCCAGAAGTTTCTTTCTTAAAAGGAAAACAAAAAACCCCTCCCCACTCTTCTAGAAATTTAACTGCCTGTCTTTGTATTATGTATTTGTATTTTGGGTCCCTTCCACAAAATGCAGATCTCCTCTATTACTGCTGCTCTTCCTTCCAGGTACAAAGACCTGACGTGGGAGAACCTGGTCTCACTACAGCCAGATATTCTGATATCTGCTTTTGGTTTAGCAGTTTAAATACAATTCAGAAAATACTATTGCATTTTAAAGCAGTAAAATTTGCTGAGACCAAGTTGCTCTACTCACTTCTTTTTCATTAGGCCTGTGGTAGGAAACCAATGTTAGTGTTACGTTGTATAGGAAATAAAAACAACATGACATAAAAAACATGTGTCTTGCAAACTTCTTCCATTTCATTCGCAGGAGTGAGTTCAGAGGCTCCAAAGTCAGCATTTCATGACGATTCTGTAGGGGAAAAAAATATAATTACATTTGAACTTGCCACCTCTAAGGAAATGGAGATAATTTCAGGCACGTATTTTCTGTATTTCATTCTGTATCTGTCCCTGCTGATCTAGAAACACATCTATGCTCAGACCCTAACACATCATATATGTCAGACCCTAACCTGACAAGATACAATGGGACAACTCTGACTCATGCTGCCATACTCTGGTAAATTATGATTGAGCTAAAACTGTAATGTGAACTTCTCGTCTTGCTTCCTACAGAAGTTTGATGGCAGTATTTGAATTTAGCAAATGTAAAATTCCGGCTTTGGAAAGCTAACATTCTGTGATGAAGTCCTTCCTAAATGCCTAAAATACATACCTGCTAAGTAAAGTTTATAATTTTAGGCAGAGTATTCTCATAAAGTATTTCTGTTTGCTTGCCCTGTTCTCATGCACTGTCTTCGGTTGCTGTTACTGGCCACTCCATGGAGACAAGACACTAGCTTTGGTCTGACCTCCTGGGCCATATTTATGTTCCTGTGCGAGCCAAATTAACTCTTCAAATGTAGAAAAAACAGTCCCAAAATGCCTAGCCAGTGTTTCAGGACCTGAATGTGTATTCACTGACAGTTGACAATCTACAGAGGTGTAAAATTCATCTTGTTCCTGATACAAAACTGAGAACCAAAAATTACCGTTTACAAATAATTCAGTCAAATGTGTAGGCTAACACATCTGAAATGAGTGTACTGCTAGAAAAAATACATATATTTTAGAAACAGGTAACTTACACCAATATTTGTATTATAGACAATAATTTCCAATACTGAATTGTCCACGGTGGTATCTAGTTCTGTCAGGTCATAAAGAGAAGATTGAACAGGACCATAAGCCCAGTCTGTGAATTTTCTTGACAGGCTCCTGTTAGGCTTCTCTCTTATCTCTCTGCTCAGGATGTATTTCAGAATCTAAAACATTAACAGAATCATTTGTAAGCAGATGCGTTCTTCATGGGAAAGGAGGAAGCACACATACATACTTGCCAAAAACCCTACCTTTTAACTATCACATTTTCTACAGTAGTGCAATTCAATGTATTTGTAATTCTGTTATTCAGTAAGCAGTGTTAGACATCACAGACCTCTAGGAAATAAATACAGTATTTTTAATGCCTCCGGATTTTCTGTCTAAAGGATGACAGCAGAATTTTCCACACGTTCACATTTACATCTTCCTTTAACTTAATCAATCACTAAATTATCCATTGTCAATTCTTTACCACAGTACAGTTGGTTTATGAGAGCCAAATTCTACAGCAGCATAACAGAGCAGTTCTAGGGACTTTTCTGAAATTATTCAAAGACTGCATATTGTATAAGTGCAGTATTGTAATAAATGCAGAATTTCTGAGTTTCTGTACAACAGGAGGGTTTGCAAGGCTGTTTTCAAACAGCATGTGTATTTTGTACAGAGAGGGGTTGTTAGAAGGAAACCTTAAAGGGTAGAAGCAACATTACAATAGAAATATTTGCTTGTATTTTGAACAAAATTAGCTCACCAAATACTACTGATACATTGTACAGCATAACCAGCATGGAAAACTACATGTCAGAGCACTAACATCTGAGTACATAGCTGGCTTCAACTCTTTCTCCATACTTAATTTCTCTTAGGTGCTACTGAAATAATACCCACCTCCAGTTTTCCAGTTTTTGCTGCTAATTGCAGTGGTGTCAAACCCTCCTTATTCTTTGTTGTTTCCAAATTTCTGTCTTTACTTTTCAACAAAATCATATCATACATTCTGATTACAAAGTCGTTCTGGGTTTTGAAGTCCTCTGCCACAGTAACTAATGCATGGAGGATATTGTTTCCTCTGGAATCTTGAGAAGTAATATTAGTCCTGGTATTGTCCATTAACAGTTGAATTATGTCTGGTTGATTGGTACATGCAGCTAACGCCAGTGCAGTTTCACCTACAAAATTATAAAACAAAACATGAACTCGTTACATTACGAGCATTCATATCATATTTTAATAAGAGTGACTGTGTTAAGCATCTTAATATACAAAGCACATTTACATATTAGTTGTATTGAATTTAGCTCATTTTATAAAAGCTTAATTTGCATGAAAATATTATTTGGAGAAAATCTTAAAAATCAAATGTTACATTGTTTGCCATTCAGCCTTTGCAATTTTTTTGTAAACGTTTTACAATTATTTCTGAGTGTCTATAATACATTGCACTCTGGCAGGTTACTTTTACAAAAGGTGCTATGTCAATTTTATATCTTGTGATGGGAGTTTCCTAATCTAGGTTTAGCTACAGTAATGAGTCACACTTGCCTGCCTTCCATACTGTCTTAATTGTTTGGGTATTCCTTCCCAACTCTTCCAGAGAGACTGCATTTCCACTTACCAAAATAAAAGCCTTCATGCTTATGTTTGGGATTAAAGAAAACACCCTGGGCATGAGCATTGACATCAGCTCCTTTTTCTATAAGGCTCTGAGTTATTTCATATTGTCTTCTTTCAATGGCAATGTTTAGAGCTGTCTGGCCTGAAACAACAGACACAGGTATTTAACGTTGGATCTCCTAAGCACGTTAGAAAACACTAATGATGTTGCACAATGGATGGCACCAGTGATAGTGCATAAAAGTTGGTTTAGGTATTTAAACCATCATTAGAATATTTGAAGAAAACATTACTTTCATGGATGGTATATTTAATCATATACCTGAAATTGGTATCAGATGGCAATACCTTTATATGCCTCTTCTGTGTATGCTGCATTGATAAATCTCTCCAAAATACCATTTTCTTCTGCAAAGGATAGTAGTGCATTCACTATCTCTTTTGTGTTTTCGTTGATGTTCAGCAGAGCTTTCATCAGACAAGTTTTGCCGGTATCTGCAGCTGTGAATTTTTTCATCAGATAATCTACAAGAGTGAATTTTGAGATTAGATCATCATTATTTATTCAAGTGGATGGAAAATAATTCTAATGTTTTCTTTATTAGGGGTGGAACCTGAGGGATATATATGAATATACATTATTTCCAAAGATTTACTCCATCCTATTCACTTTGAATGCATCGTTTCTCTGACTACACATAGCTCAAATATAGAGATGTGGTACTAATTAATAAGGTAGCCAATGCACCCGGTTTCTCTTTCGGACATCCCACTGCCACGGTAACTCCAGACAGACCCAGAACCCTTTCCTAACTTCTCTGCCCGTTCTCCCATGCTGCACCCATCACAAGCCCTGTCTGTTCTGCAATTTGACTGCAGTTTGAAGAGAGAGGTCAGCTTTGAGTCTCGTGCTGCAGAAGGCTAGCTTAGGTATGGCAGCGGATATAGACCACCTGTGTATCAGAAGTAGGAGACAAATACTCCCCGGTGTTGTCTCGGAGGCAGCAAGCAGGTGGCTGGTCGAATACCTTAAGCTTTCATTTAGAAATAGGAAATGTGACATACATTACATTGCAAACAAGTGACTGCAAATTCACCAGCAAGTAGCTGTTGCACAGAGATATTTCCCAGTTTTAGACTACACATACGCTGCCAGAAGAGGAAACAATCTTCCTTCAGGTAACTCCGCAGCCTACCTGGCACAGTCATGTTTGTACATGCGTTTGATCGTTCCTTCAGCTCTGCGAGCAGACATTGCAATTCTTCTATATTCCCCTCAGATACTGCCCAAAATATGTATTTTTTCAGCTTCTTCCGAGCACTGGTCTGCTCAGGTCCTTGTGATATGTTAGCACTGAATTATAAGAAATAATAATGAAATCACTGATTCAATGTACTGTGTTTTATTTTATTTTCTACATAAAAGGAAAAAGAAATACAATTACTTGCCCCAGACTACATATGCTTGCCCTGCTTCCACATATATCGGCATGGATCTTAAAATATTTTTGTAGATTGCTTATTTGCAGATAAGCGGCTATTGATAGGGTTTTTATAATAAAAATATACATTTCCAAGTGATTTTTGTTTTGCATTTTTCCCAGTTTATCCAGTCTTCTAAAACAAAGGCTAAGAAATACTTCTCTGATCTGTCCACAACTCGTTGACTTCAGTGCCTGAAGTTCCCTGATGCTGCACTCCAGCTGCACCCATTCCATTCAGAGCAGAAGATAATTTTTAACCTCACATCATCTTAAATAACATTCCTGATCATACATTATTCTGGAATATGAACGTTTTAATATCCCTCCCCAATCAGAAATACTCCTAGCTTGTGCCTAGTTGTGCATGGTGTTTAGGTCCTGTGTTGTCATCTAGGAAACAGATATTATACATGAAGAACCCTCACACTAAATATGAGATTCGAGAAAAGCAGAGGTTAGGGGGTTTTATTTCAAAATTTTATTATTGAAGAATCAGAAATGCATGCACACATATGAACTTATTCCAAAAACATGGCAGGCAAAATAGGTAATATCTACCCTATCATAGACTTAACCCATCGGAAATGTACTAAGAAATAGTTCATGTCTCCACTCACCAACAACTGTCTACATTAGGGCTATATTCAGTCGCGTCATCCTGAAGAGACTGTGGGGAATCCATATCTTCCCCATTTCCAGATGCACTGCAGAAAACAAAGGCATAAGTGCTAAGTCAGGAAGATACTGGAACACATTTTAGCAAGTTGCATGAGGAATCAGTCAATACTAGGAAGCAGTATCTACAGGAGAGCTGAAATTAGTCTAACTTGACATTGTGCTTTTTAATCCTATCATTTTATCTCCCCCGTGAATTTCGAAACGAGTGGCGAAAATGAAGACACCCACAGGATTTTATTATATTTAGAAAATCATTAGGAAAGCAACCTGCTTTGTGTTTTACTATGTTATTTCATTACAGATCCTGAAACTGTGGGAAGTTTTTTCTTTTTTTTTTTTTTAATGTTCACTGCTTTTTATGCATCATCCTGAATGCTTGAAGCTTACATTCTTCCTTTTCACATGCTTAATTTGTCATCTGCCACAAAACAAGTGCTAAATCAGTAACCATACATGGGTTGCAAGCACACAATTAAAGTCATTTACCTTAAGATGTACTACACAGTACACTGTAGGCAACTCAAGAGCATTTTGCAGCTGACTTGAATGGAAGCTTCAGCTAAAAGAAATTGAAGACTGGGCCCTAAATACATATTTAGGTAATCAATTTAAAGGATTTAAATGGCATGGATATTTTGTAATTGCTGCACATCATTTCCAGACATTTCTAAAAGCAGAACTGACTTAAAAATTAATTTATTATAATTTTCCTTACTTGTATTTTTGTTTTCTCTAAGGTTCAGATTTGATTAACTAACTCAGGTTAATAACTTAGGGAGCCTGAACTATTAGTTATTGACAAAACAGATGTATGGACAGTAATGCAAGGATTCAGCATTGCTCTGCAGATATTCCCTTCCCTTTGAAATAAAGCTGGTAGCTCAGACTACATTCTTATTCAGTCCATGACTTATCTGCAGAACACCGTGAGGAATCTGGTGACAAAGCGTATATGTGTCTTGTGCAAATCTGTCCCTGAATGAGGGGGAGAAATTTGGATACCTCTCCTCTGTAACCAAAATAAGACTATCAGCTAATTCCAAAAAGCTGACCAGACTTCCATCAGACACAAAAACATTTGGCCATTCTGGGCTTATGCTAGATTTGATGCATATTTCCCTTATTCATAATTATTGGCTATTAGCACCCCACACATTTTTAAAAATTAAGTGCATTCTTCCCAGGTGTAATTTTTCTCTATTCATTCAGCATAAATGACTGCCTTGAAATATTTCAGGCTCAGCATCTTCATGGTGTTTGATTGTTAATGGGCAATAGAGGGAGGATGTCAGCACATAGCTGGGAACAGGGTTTGCTAAATTGAGCTGTGGTCTTCACGCAGTAGAAAATACACAAACGGGTGCATGGAGTTTGTCATAACATATCATAAATAAGAAGCTAAGATTAAAAAAATAAGACAGTAGTGATTTTAAATGTATTCACATCTGAGGTCTGATTTATTCAGTGTAATGACAGCAGTAAATAAACTCAAAGATAAGTCATCGAGCAACAACTGACCTCCAATGGAGTTCTTTGACATGACCAAAAGCTAGGAAAAGCCATGTGAAATTTTAGCTCTGAAGTCTAAGGAGAAATAAGGAGTAGCTGCTGAAAAGAAAATAGATATATTTGCAGTATGACTATTGCATATGCATCTATAACTTACCATGGACGAATATTTGAATCCATTGGTTTCGAAAACACAGGGGGAGATGTGTTATTTGGAGTTACGTTGCTTTCAAAACCATCAATCTCCAGAAAAAAGTGTGAACTGTTGAACACAGTGTATTTAAAAAATATTAGTAAAAAAAAGCAAGCTCAACTATAAAATAAGCAAAGCACTATGCATATGTGCCTAGGACAGGTTGACAATTTATATTTCTGGCATTATACCTAATAGGTCGCTGGAACAGAGGCTTGTCTGCTTTCCCCTGGGGGGATCCCAACCTCCAACACTGTGCCCAGCACTTTCAAGTTGGCAGATGGGGAAAAAGATCCCTAGATATTTTTAGGACACATGGCATCAGACCCTGACATGTCTAAGCAGCTATGCCAGCAGGCTAAAAACAGCCTTGCATCCAACCTCTGTGCAAATAACTAAATGCAACACCAGACGTTTATTGAACAGCCATACATGCACGCATACACGCACACACACATATGCTTTTTAATCTACTGCATTCTAGTCCCTATTTCCTCAGCCAGCAGCCATCAGGATGAATCATTTAAAACCCATCAGCAGTGATAATCATCGAGTACGAAAGTTTGAAAGGTCACATGTTAAATGACATCAGGCATTTCTACCATCCAGTACTGAATGTGTAATCCTGCCAGTCAGTGCACGACATTTAACTATTTATTTTCCCAATTTAGAGGGGAAATATTCTCTCTCTATATATAGGAGAAGAATAGGAAGATTTCACCCTTTAAAATCCTGCAGAGTTGAGAGGCAAAAATCAATGGCTTGGTATTACTAGATCTCATTAAAACATTGCTATATTTCACCAAATGCAGAGGAGTTTCAGTGGTGGATGTGGCGACTTCCACATGGCTTATTGTTCAGAAACTGTCTTACACTTCTAAAATGATCCAGTAGTCACCCGGAAAATGTTTCCAATTCACCTAATATTTATGGTTTAGTCCATAGGATATTTATTCTTTCTTTTGACAGCATCTCCCCCAAGAATCCTGTTGAAACACAGAATCCTGTTGAATTAAAGTACACATACTGATGCTAAAATGCAGTATATTATTAGGACACTACTGATCAACCTGTTGATATCTGCTAAAAATAGCGTGATCTAATGGCCCTGGTTCATCTCATTTCCCAATAGCTTGGTGATCCAAGTGCTATTTCCCTGTATGTGGTTGTTTAAACATATATGACCTTTTAACATTTGAGATGTGCCTGTGAATGTATTCTAAGCAGGCAGCAAGTAAAATGCCACTTTTGGTTAGCAGGACAATGTCCCTGAAATTACTTAGGCAACGGGTGCTTTTCAGAGTACAGGAAAAACTGAGACAGAAACAGGACCCTTGCCATCACTTCTACCACACTCGCCAGATTCACAGCTGCTGTAAATCGCTGTTGTTTCACTGGAGTCTGGACTTGACAGAGAGACTGAGTGCAAAACCCATGGATTCATCCTGCTTTTTTGCATTTGCTGACCATGATGTGCAGGAGATGTCCCAACAGGCATACAGCTGTTGGAGGTCACAGTGAACCTCCAGAAAGCCAGAAGTGCCACTCTAGGCTTTGCTGGACCGTATCACCTCCCCTTGGCTCAGCAACAGTACGTTCATGCTGAAGATTTTGGCATCCAATAGATGTACAGCAGCTATGAAGTGGGCCCTATTTTGGATGCTGACGCACCTAACTTATCCTGGCACATGGGTTATCTGGGGATACCACAGGGGGAAAAAAAACCAAAAACCAACAACCACACACACAGAAAAAACCCCCAAAAGCCACCGTGCAAGGCAGGTGGATAATTGCCAACAAATACCCAAGTGCATACGTGGCCATGGTGCACACTCTCAGGAACACTGCCCACAAGCATAATCAGTCTCTGACAGCGTTGGCAGCACTCCTCCCAACCTGCCTGTCGGTTTTCCTGTACTTAATTATATACTTTTAGTCAACCCAAAGACCAGGACCTACAAGAAGGGGAAGTCCTTGTCTTTTCACAAAGTGGATATCACCAATACATTTTGTCAAGTAAGAAGTGTCACCCATGGAGGTGCACTGGCTGCTTAGTGGCACAGTAGAAGGAAGCAGTTTGAAGCAACAGAAGTACAGCAGCATAGAAACATATAATTAATAGAACACGTTAAACCTCTGCATTAAAGTTCACATGATCTTTGGTCCTTATATTACAGGAATGTTGTTGGCCACACCCTGAGCTCTTGGTTGAGAGGTGGGAAAAACCCCAAGGTTACTGTTACTGATCCCACAAAACCGAATGCGAGATAGGAGCTTGAGTAACTGAGGGGTAGTGTTTGCCAGTATTTGTTGTAACTACTCAATCTTCCATGGAATTGCCCCTTTTTGAAGTACTGGGTGTATTGTGAGCTGTTCAGATGTCTCCTCTCCCCGTTATGCAACCAAAGAGCTTCTCTTTTTGAATTCAATGACAGAAGGACAAATTGGGCCACCCAGGCAGTGGGTCTCAAATAACTAATGACACCATTTCTGTGGAAAGTGATTCCTCTGATTAAGAATTATAAATGTCAGAACAGTGGCAATTGCCTAGGCCTTCAGAGTTTCAAACATTGCCGTAATAGCTAGTAATTAGCCACAGAGTGAAAAGTTTATGAATGAAAATTCATCCTCGCTCTACGGTAACTTAGTTGACTTCAATAGCATAGTATCAGGGATGAATTACTGCTTATATTTCCCCATTCATATTAAATACAAGCCCTTAATCCTTGTATTAATTCTCTAGCATAAATTATGAATGAAAGTGAATATTTTATGAAATAATGAAGAAGTCTTGTTCATCAGAATAATGAAAAATAGAGTGAATTCAGGTTTCTGTTTGTGATGGGATTTTTCAAACCTCCTGTTCTCCCAGCTTTCATTTTTTAATTCACCTCCATCTCTCCACAACCTGTCACATTCCCATGAGGCTAAGTTTGAAATGCTCCCTTTCTTCAGGCCAGCATCTCTTACATAAAACCCAGTGTACCTTGCCACGCGATCTCTTTAAAAAGATCACTCTACCTTCTCCTATTGAAACACTGCCCATCATCAGACCACATTCTTGTAAGCTTATACAGGTATATAGAGTGGATGCAGAAAGCCCAGCTGATAGGAGACACAAACTTAAAAGACTGGTGCATGAGCCTGATGTCTCCAGGATAGGGGTTAATATCTGACCCATTTGGGTAAGCACATCACATGCCTACCTAACCAGGATAGTGTTCCACTTCCAAACAGCATAAGCACATGTTTTTTTGAAGACACCTTGTGTTCATCAGGTCTCTCTTTCATGTATGCAGTGTGAATAAAGGTGTTAGTGATACTTCAGTGCAAATATCTACCCGGGGAGATAAACCAGGGAGTTTTCGTATTTTAGACTGAGCCAAAGTCCTACCTTTTCTTTGTGGGAGTGCTTTCAGTCGGCTTTTTCTCTTGTTGGTTTGAAGGGGGAATACCAGACGGATTTGCTTTCTTGCCCATTAGTGGAATAATTTCGCTGTTATCTTTAATCATGTTCCTGCAGTAGGTAGATTCACAGTTACTTAACTCCTGTTCATTTGAAGAAAGTATAGTGACCAAATTGCCTATTTACAGTCTCTTCACATGTAAGCACACAAATCTTGATTTTTTTTTCCAAAGTTTTTCATTTTTCAGTTATTAAGCACATACATACCATTTTATGTGTCAAGGCTTCAAGGTCATATTCACGACCAATTAAATTACATTCTAAAAAAAGTGCGATTAAAAGTGATACCATAAATCCAGGAGAACCATAAATTCAAGCATGTGCCTAAATTAAACTGAAGGGAGTCTGTCAATCACAATGACACTTATTTAGAGAAACAAAAAGAGCACAATGACTTTTATAAGTAGCCCTAAAGTTTGTGCATATTTACAGTTAATCTAAGTAGTTTGCTCTTATCCAAGATAAGTTCAGAAAAGTGGTAAATTCCAGGAAGATCTGTGCAACAGATACAATGTGCGAAGGAAGGTTTTGGATGTGAAGGGCAGCGAACACAGAAAAAGCCCTGAACTTCTCACTGCGTTAGAATAGCAGAAGCAGACAGACAGACTGAATTTAATGCCCAGGCTGAGCTCAGCTGAACAATCACTCACATGGATAACATCAAGGACTTTTGTGTCCTGGTGACACTTCTCAACATTTCTTCAGGGAAAAAGAAAAAGCCATGCCTCTGCTGGATGGGAACAGTCACCACCACATGACACGAAAGGATCTTAATGCATGTTCTTTGCTTACAAACACCCACAACATGAGTTCTGTAAGTAATAATGAATAACTATCTTCCTATTTCTCAATATAATACTCAAGGGCATTATTTTAAATCACCAAGGATAATTTGAAAGTGAGAAGGTGACTTTAGGATAGTTTAAAATTAACTGAATGTAAAAATAGTAAACTTTACAAGGTCATGGACCCATTCCCAAGGAAGTTAGGGGAGTGCCCTCCATACCCAAGGACAAATGATAGAAATCACTTGCCTGCAAGTTTGAACAAAATGAACTACACATTTTCCCTGTCCTACCTCCGCTTTCCTTAATGTGACAAATGTACACACAAACTTTCTACTCCTATCACAGTGTTGTCAATGTGCTTTAGCACTAGAATGTCTTCATTATGGGTATACCAAGTTACAGAAAACAGATTGTGAGGCGTGTTTGAAAAGACATGACACCTGGTATGAGAGGGGAGACAGGCATATCAAATATATTGATATTTGAATGAAAATCTATTAATGCATAAACAGCAAATGTTTAAGTATGGGAAATTTTCAATCCCAAGCACAGACCTCTAAGAATTTACAAGGCCCAAACACATGTAAGTGCAGCTGTAACTTCTTGTAACTAAATGAAATAGAGAAGAAATCTGAAATATTGGAAAGTACTCCTTACCTTGAAAAGGTCGACTTAAAAACAGCATGAAAATACATTTTTTTTTTATGTTTTAGCATTGGTAGACATGTACACACTAGTGCAACTCAGAAATATGCCTGGTTTGGATGCATTTCCTAAGGATTCGTATCACAACTTTTGTAGAAATAATTTATAAAGGGCAAATATGATTTACTTAGTACACTTGCATACAAAGTACACTGTAGCTTTCACTGCAGTAAATGCACAAAAGAACTGAACGTGGATATTACATATTCAAGGTAGGAAAAAGGGTTTTGTCTATGCCTTTGAAAATGCAATTCAGGTAGTCTTCAGACACATGTTGTATCAGTGAATACACTGATAAACATTTAATCTTAACACAGCTAAAACAAATGTCTGTTGTCTTGCTTAGTTCATAAATAATTCTGCTATTTACTTCTTACCAAGTACTTTAAGAATACACAGCAGTTTATGAGCAGACATTTTCCATCCAGAGGAAGAGGCAAATGTGATACCTAACATAAATCAAATATAAGGGGACTAGAACAAGATGGAGATAGGCATTAAACAGCTTCACAAAAGAAGTGACTTTAAAGGAAGAGAATAGTTGAAAACAGACTAATAGGTCAAAAAGAATGTCAGCAAAAGGAGTTGCCAAGTTAAGAGGGGCACAGCTGGTAGGTATGTGAAGTTGGAGGGGTCAGAGAGAGTGGTAGGAAGAACTGGTGAAAATAAAAACCAAGGTTAAAATCTCTAAAGCACACAATGGACAGAGGGAAGAGCCTCTCATTTGTGAGCAGTGCTGGAGCTGCTCAGACATGGCTACACATTTCTGTGTGGGCAGCAAGTCATAGCCCCATCTGCAGCCAGTTTTTACTGCAGAGATTTTAGCAATGACTTGAGAACAGGCTACATCGTTTAGGAGAGGTGAAAATAGTCAAAGATAGCATTGAAGTTGCATTGGATGCTGAGGGACTACTGAATCATCAGTGATTTAAGGAAACAATTTGGGAAGGAAAAAGAGGAAAGATTCACTTTTGTATATATGGACTACAGCTTTCAAAAGCACATAGGAGATTTGACTGTGTAGTCTCAGCTACAAAAAGTATTTTAAATGGGATCTCAGTCTGCACAAGTAAATAACTGCAGGCACAATGGTAGAAATACCTTGCCACAGTGCTGAGGTAGCGTCTGTGTCTCATTTTTAATCACAATTAATTGTGTGCTTAGATGAAAACTAAGCTAGGGCTTTTGACAACATGGCCTACGGAGCTCACTTCTTGTTTTAACTATATCCATGTAAATCTCATGGGAGTTACAGAGCTTTTTTATGCTTACCAGCTTCTTTCCTTACTCTGCCTTGTTAGTTTAATGGCCAACTGCTTTGATCATCATCTTCCTGTACACTATCATTTTCTGTAATCTATGACATAGAGAAAAATAGTGCAACAGTCTGAAGAATGTCAAATCATAAGTAGTGTAGCTTCTGTAACCTGATATGGAGTGTCTTCTTTTGTTGTAACTATTTTCTACTCCCATTATCTAGTTAATTGTTACTTACAGGCCACCAGAGAAGTGGCTTATTTGAAGTGGGCAGTGAGACAAAAATACTGCGTTGATTTACAGTATTAAGAATTACTTTGAAGGGGATTCTGAGGACATTGAGGACTTAGTATCTCACCTCCAGTGTGCTGGGGATAAGAAAAGGGCATTTATCTGTCATGGTGAATGGGACTCTGCCACTCCTACAGTAAGTGGCACTTTACACACTATCACAGACTCGCCTCATGCTTATCCGAGAACAAGGAAAATCATACATATCTATATCTCTATAGCTCAGTAACACTACAAACAAAGAGAGAATCCTACAGGTCAAAAGAAACACTCAACTGTGATATCATGGGTCAAAAGTCTTCTCTTCTTCCTTAGGGGCAGAGGAGTGGAAGTGACTACCAATAGCTGTTTCATTCATAGGATCCTCCAAACATCCACAGCACAGACCATGACGCTTTCCAGCGCCTACGACCTAATTCTTACTTGCTCATTAAAAAAAAAATTCCCCTCCCCGAGGGGCAAGATGATAAACCTTCATTTTGACTTTTGTGCATTATTTATGGTATCTGAATCCTATCAGCAGAAAGTTACACTTGATAGAAAGAGTTTCATCTTTCTGTAAGATTTTTAAACTGTTCGGGGGCATTAGTAGACTCCAGGTGCTATCAAAAAGTCATTTTCTTCTTGGTGAGAAATTTGTTCTTTCCTATTAAGGTTTTTCCTAACAAATTTTAAAAGACTCTGTGAAAAGCAATGTTTTTCCCTGAGGAAAATACTTTAAGATTATTTACCTGCCTATCTCTGAATTAAATAAAAATTATGGGGTTGAAATAAAAACTATTCTACTAGGCTAGGTATTTTACTTTCAATAGTCACTACAGTAACTGAAACTTTCGGTGGAAGATGAATATATTATTTAAGTTCAGCTTGTATGATAGTATATTTTAGATCCCCTTGGCACAGAAATTAGGAAGTGTAACAGTGCATCAGGCTGACAAACACGAACGAAATTAGGTCTATCTTTCTCCACTTCTGAATGCCCAAGGAGTCAGCGTGGCACGGCTCAGGAGAAAGACAGATTTATAAATTAGAAAAACAGAAACAAGCACAACAGAAAAGCATTCTCCAGTTGAAAGATAGGTTTAGTCTTTGTCTCATGAAGATTTCACTCTACAAAAGCATCACACCTACACCAAACACCCACAGAAGCTCCCAGAGAACTTACCCCGCTTACAAAACCTGCATTTCGGTAAAGACAAGGCACCTCAAGAGTTGTACGAACGGCCTGCTGACGCTGCGACAACATCCAAAGAAGCTAATCTGCCAAACAAGTAAAACTATATTCAAGCTCAAAACTATCCTAAAAACGCAAAACCACCCTTCTTCAGTCATCCAGTTTGCTCGGCTGTTGGGAAGCACAGGTAAGTACAGTGCCGGAGTACTGCAGCCTTACAGGGTTTGCTATGTCTGAAATTAGGGAGCAGAGAGAAACTTGCTAGACAACAAACTCTTTACTTCATAGCTGCCAAAGTGGGATGACACACACACACGCAGTAATTATATACTGAAATATTACTAAAGCCAAGTCGCTCATGGATGACTTAATGTCAGCAGTAGAATATCTAAAATGATCACTGCTCTGCAGTTTACATACCGTTTTCAAAAGAAAATGGTTATGCACATGCATTTGGGTTGTAAATAACATCCCTTTATGTCATGCTTAGTTTATTATATATTATGGAACTATTCAGAAAGCACAAAACAATGAGAAAATGATCATGCCAAGTGCTCCAGAAAGCAAAAATTTTTGCTATTATTTTCAGAAAGTAGAAATGGCCTTAGAAAATCTTACAGTTGCACAGTGATAATGTCAGTGAAAACATGGTGGGCGTGTTTAAATCTTTCCCTATCTATAATTGTTTTTGATGAAGGCATAGCCTTAGGGTCTGCGAGAATAGAAACAGGCGTGTTTCGCATAAACAGTACTGGTGTTACTTCTTGCTGTGCCAACTACAGGGAATGGCATTTTTCAGCTTTGCCAGTTTTGAGCTGTTGAGCAATGGTTAATGCAGACTTCTGTTTGGGACATGCCAGAATAGAGTCCGTAAGTTCTTCTGCTCTCTTTATAGAGTCTTCCCATTATCTCCAGAAATAGTACGTTTAAAACTTGTATGTCTTTACAGTGAGGCCTAAGAGATTAACTTAGAGCTGCTGGTCTTTCCTTTACTTGATTAATAGATGGGAGTTTAAGGGGAACTATGCAGGCCAGCAGAACAAGAATCTTTCTCCAGCTGTAGACAAGGGAAGAGAGAGTCAAATTTGGGTTTTTTTGGTAGGAGGTAGATCAAAAATTTGGACATAAAACCATAAAATATCGTAGGATACTAAGACCAGACAACTTACTCTGAAGAATAGGGCTTTAAAATATATGTACGAACAGCAGGTAAACTCCTGTTCATCAAGTAGATATCTCTAAAAACAAGACTGCTGGGTATTACATTTGCCTCAAATCCACTGTGTGAAATCCCAGGAGCACTACACTGGTTTTGGTAATGCATCAGCTTCCCACGAGGAGCATGGCGAAACAGGCCATGCCTAGGCCAGTTTGATTTGGCATTAGGCGAACTTTGGTTGGATGTGCTAAGCACACATCCAGCTTTGCCAGACATAAATTTAATTTCCAAACCCTGTACCAGGAAAGGTTGTTCAAACCTCGTCAAATGGCTGGGCCCAAGCCAACATGCTACAGTCTAGAGTCAGCTGTTTTGATAGTCCCTTAGTTGCTGATCTAACTACCTGGAATAAGGATTGAATACCGGCATTTAATCTTGCCTGGGAGAACGTCAGCTTAGTTCTCAACACAAACTGTGAAAACCTGTTTAATTTAAGTCACTCTGAGGATGGAAATGTGAAAATAGACAAAGTTAGATTAAATCTGGGTGAAAGTTCATTTGAGGACTCTTGCTTTAAGTCTCGTATAAACCACAGTAAAAAACCGCTTAAGAAGGTCTTTTGCTAAGGAAAGAAAATGAGTTTGGCAGCAAGCAGTACTTTGAACTCATAAAGTAGCTATATCTGAAAGCACCCAGATCTGTGTGGTTTAGCAGAATACAGGACCTAGCAGTGTGGTCTATTTATAATGTAGTGGCAGTTATCCAAAAAGAAAAACTGGGACAAGCTACAGCAAGAGTCAGAGCCCTGTTTCAAACCTGCCTATGAAAAGGTGTAGAAGATTGTACGAGCTGTAACAATTCACATGCACGAGAATTACACTTCATCCTGCTGTTCTAATGGAACAGCTTCTTGTTCCGTTATGAGGACAGCCTTGGCTTGCTAAACCTAAGCGTGGCCTTTTCTGTGCAATTGTCAGATTGAACAAACACAAGCCCAGACTGTTTCTAGCTAATCTTCCTGAAAACAGGCAAGAACATCACATGCTACACATAGGTGTTGCGAGCCTGAACTGAGCTATTTTTAAGAGCAGACTTAAGAGTCAGGAAGTGAGAGGCAGAACTAGAGCAAGTCACATGTGTGCAAACATTTTCTTATAGTTTTAATCATTAACCTGCTTAACCTTTATGTTCCCAGACCTGCTCCACCCTGAGATTTCTGACAAGGCTAGCATTTTTCAGAAGCCATGGAAGGTTTTGCAATAGGCTGTATCATGGCCATGCAGACCATTTTCTAGAGTTTTATGACAGTTACCAGCTGCTTCAGTTACTATCAGAGATGCCAGAAAGGTCAAGAACATTAATAACTAGGCATGCATCTCCTATGAAAAATTACTTGAAAACATTAGCTTTGCATAGCCTGCACAGTACAAATAAGCAGCAGAAGCCCTATTTGGCATTCATTATTTTGTTTTTCTAGCAAGTGCTAGACTCACTAGAAACTAAAATGAACAAGATGAAGGAAACCCCAGATGGGAGGGATTGAGCATTTGGAGATCTGCCATCTGACATCAGCAAGTTAGAGCTGCATTTTCTGTTCTGCTGATACGTGACATGATCCCAGTCAAACCTACATTAAAAGTTATTCAGATTTTGTATTTAAGTCCATGATTTTCAGTACCCCAACAGGGAGTCACTAAGGGGAAAAGGCATCATCTAAAAAGCATTTTTAATATTTACAGGTAACAGCAAGGATGATTGTAGATTACTTATTGTCAGCATTCCATTCCCCAAGCTCCTTAAAAATAATCTACAGCTTAAGTATTAAAACACTGTGCATGCCAACTACCAGTAGCAGCCCAATTCCCCTGAGCACAGTGTTTGAGTCACAAGAGTCTTTCATGATTTTTCACCGTGGAAAAAGTGCATTTAAATTCTCTTTGTTTCTATGGAAAAGGATTCAGAGTTGTTGATCTGTTGTGGGAAGAATCTACAAGATAGCCCACAGAGACTACAGTTTTAAAAGAATGTGTATGCATTTAATCCTAGTAGTATAGTTTATGTTGAAAAACTACATGAAGATGTACTTCTGTAAGGTATGATGAGATACTATCATTTTCCCATAGTTTTCCTAGCCAGACAGAGAGAAGGAAGGAAGTAGGAGAGAATAGAAAAGTCACAACAGTACTGTCACAATGGAACCCCAACCAGAGCTCAGAAAGGGTGCTTTGCTGCCAATCTTTTGTTTTAAGAGAGCGTAAATGCTGCAGCCATTCCACAGAGGGTGATGCTGTAGCAAGGCAAAGATCTGATTTTACCGGCTTGCTTGCTAATATTGAACTCTTGATTTTAGGAGTCTATGTACATATTCAGTCCCCAGCATTGAGAGATTTCATGTTATTGATTTCTCTTCAGTCAGTTATGATAAGCAGTCAGTTGTCTCCCTTGCAACAGATCTTTATGTCCCTAGAAAATACTGCATCAGAATAAAGATATATGTCATCCCATCTTAAATCGACAGATTGACCTTGATCCTTAGCACTTGCCTTCACAGGGCATTTCACACATTATAAGGGAAAAATAATACACCTATTGCTTAATAGATCAGTGTTACTGTCCCTCATTATCCCCTACAAAAGAATGGAAGTCTGTAATCACAGACTGAATCACTACCTGAATTCAGAGGGATGCACATTGCTTTTTAAAGGCTGCTTCTCTGTTTTCACAATACTTCAATACAAGTATCATCCCAGATGAAAAATCTTCCCTTAATGTGCATGTCAGCATTTCCCCATTTTAGAGATATGGGTATAGTTAGTCAGTTCTGTAAACGATTTAGGCTTTTTTAATAATTATACTTGACTTTTCACCAAATCATTCCTTGTTTTACAGAGTGTGTTGAAACAACATTTTCTCTTTCTCACTATTTATTTAACTGTTCTTACTCTGAGAGATGAAAAATAAGGGACTTTGAGGATCAGCAGAAGTCTTTACTGAGTTTGCTTTTACCATGCTAACACTTTTGGACAGGCACACTGTGTTATATCCCAAGTAACCAGTAACAAACATTTTCAGGTTCAGAGACTGCAACTTGCAAAATTAAAATAGCATACCCCTGACTGCTCTTTGAGTACATAGCTTCAGCAACATTATCTCTGACACAATATTCTCCTCATTCCTCCACCCAAAGTTAAACTCATTCTAGGATCACATCTGTGTGCTGCTACACACATGTATGAAAAGCTTTTCTCACAGCTCCAGACAACTGAATAGCACTTGCAAATATTTAAATATTATGCTCATAAACTGTATGGTAAGAGTTTGTTTTGTGCAGCTGAGCAACAGAGAAATGAATTAGCCTGTAAGTGTTTGACTATCATCTAACAAGAGACAGCCTTGTGGAAAATCAGTCCAGAAAAATACTGGGATATCACTTACCAGTTGGTACAGTCCAGACTGCAAGGACAAGTCAGCCTCTTTAGCAAAATTGTTTTGTACATTTGCATAGCACACATGCCTGGAGATTTTATTCCCCAGAGATTCCTGCCATAAAAGAACAGCCCCATTCACAAAAGGATAGAGAAGAGGTACTGGAGCCTCCATCACAAGTATATTCCCTGCAACTATGTCACTATGCAGCTTATTCTTTTGCTCAGGCAAAAAAAAAAAAGAGAGAGATGAACCTGGTGCGCTGAAGGAACAGCATTATTGTTGGAACTGTCAAAATTCCCCAACAGCCAGGCACCCTATTTATTTCTTATTCCCCAAAACTACATCTTCTGGACCCAATTCAAGCAGTTTTCTCCAGCTGCAGTGCTGATGCCCCAAGACTCCTGCCTATCACAATGAGTAACACTGCTTATGACACTCCTCAGTCTGTCTCTGCTGTTGTCTTCTTTTCTATAGCTGAGCTTGAGGAACATGAACATTTGCATTCTGCATTTGAGTAGCACCTAGCATAGCAGTGCCCTACTGAACCATGGCTAGAGCTCACAGAGGCTACTCTAATATATACCCTAAGAGAACAAAAGAACAGAGATAAGCCTGATCCTGCATCTCAGCTTCCACCCACTACCGAAGAAAAAAGCAACTTCCTTTCCTCCCTTATTATACTATTTCTCCACCTGACAGTGCACTCACTTCCACCTGAATGTCTCTAATTCCTGCACCTGTAGCCACTTCCCTATGCAAGGGTGGGCTCAGTCATGAGTAAGTTGAAATGAGTGCAGTAAAAATCAACTTAATTAAGAGGCATCAGTATTTGACTTCAGGTCATAGTTATCTCTTCTCTTGGCAAAGTTACAGAGGACTCCATAAGCACAAGATAATAGTAAGAGGTGGGAAGAATTACTCGGTCACTTTTTCTGTGTCTTCTCCTGTATCTGTGCTGTTAGTGTCTCCTGCCACTCTCAAGGCAAAACGTAACAGTGCAAACCTACAAAGACCTTTGCCAGTCATCACTCCATCAATGCGTGGGGTGTTGGACACTTCTTGTCCCTGTCCTGTGAGCATGTGCCGTCTGCTGGTGCTGTAGGTGACAAGCTATGCGTGGTCAGTGGGGGAGCCACACATGGGTATGCAACCTTTTGAGGCTTCTATTCGAGGAAAAAAATAAAACCAGTTTTAAGACCATGAGATAGGCACTTTTTACTTCTATTGGTTCTCACTTTGCAGTCACCCAGGAGGGTGCCATGTCTCCTGCATGAAACAACATGTAACACTTCATTGAGGTCTTTTGAAGCACAAACTTCGCTTGGCTGTTCTGAGCCTCGCAGTCCCAACTAGGTCAGGGTTGTTCTCCAACTATTTCAGCGTGAATTTGTACCCTTGGTAAATCTTCAGTTGTGGTGCATAGTTTCTGGTAACGCTTAGCAGTGCAGGGGAATTAAGCAATACGAAAATGCCTCAAGGAACACACCATAAAGAAAGCGTGCCCCACCTATATACTACATTTTTTTTGCTCAAGTCTGTACTGCCACTGTTCGACTCAAGTAGTCTTTGGAGGGTGATTGCCAAAACTGGCGAGGAACCTTAGTGTTATAATAATTTCAGGTTGAACTAATAGTTCAGTCATTGGACTTTAAGAACATCAAACCTCCCTTTTTAAAAGGAAAAGATTTTTATCTGTCTCATCCATCTAAATCCAGGGAATAGTTCTTTCCCCTTCCCCTCCAAAGATCTGGTTAGACCTGTGAAAAACATGAGGGGAACAAAAATTCACCCACTAACAGGTCTTACACTGAGAGCTAACCTTTGCATCAAGTGTAGCAGCATATGAGACGCTCATACTATAACAAAATAAAGTTCCTGCAGGCCCCTTCCACTTTTTGTCAAGGTCTTTCTGGGAAATAAGTGAAGCAGAATTGAAGGTGAACATCTGCCAGTTGAAATAAACCCTCAGATACTTTGGTTCCCCAAAAGAAGAGAGCTAAAACTGGCAGGTCCCATGTTGCTGCAGTCAGGATGGCACTGGATGTATTTGCTTATGTGGGCCGAATAAATCTTCCAGTGTTTCCAAAGGCAGTCCTTTGGGCACATATGATGTGCCCCACAGAAAGATCATCTTTTCAGGATATATCTTCCCTGTCTCAGTTTTAACCCATTATTCTGATTAAAACCTCTTTTATTATGCAAATAATCTCCTCTCTTTGTCAATGCTTCAATTTTCTGTTATTCAGTGATTAGGCAAGATATAGCTAACTGTTTCCATTTGTCCTTGCAAATCAGTCTCTTGAGGACCCTCTACCTATTTCCAGCCCTAAAGTCCACTTTTCTGTATCTTTCTGGTAATGAGGGACATTGTCTTCCTTGTGTCTTCCTCTATGCCAATTAAACACTCTCAGCTTTTCCCCTCTGACTAAGAGGAACTGAGGACACGATCCCTTTTCTCTAGGTGGTTCATTAGCCACATTCTCCTTTGGAATAAGAGGAACTGTCTGGGCTAAACCTACTATGTCAGCTTGGAAACAAATTACTTTGCCTTAGTGACATGCCTTAAAACTGCTCTTACTGGCCGAGTGAGTAGGACAATTCCTTCCAGTTCCTGTAATTGGGAGTTGCTCTCACTGGCTGTGGAGCAGCCAGCTGACATGGCAATTCCAGGTGACATGAGTTTTCATTTCAACATTTGGGTGACTAAAATGTTCATTTTAAAGGCTGATTATAACAATGACCAAGAAGTACTGTCCTGGATGATGATGAAGTCTGAACACCTCGGTGATTCTATAAGTGTTCACGTCTCCTCATGTCCACTCATTGCCTGCATACTGAAACAGGAAGTGTTACTAATAGTGATGTAGCTCTGCCACAGTATCACAAACACACCAGAAAGAGAGAAGTCCAATGAGGTCATTTGGTTGATTTCCCCTCCTTCCCAGAGAAACAGGGTACTCTCCCCCATGTATTTTGAAGTGCTTTGTACAGTTTAACATCTCATGTAGGAGAAACTGGGTCCATATTTTCTCTGTGGAAACTATTCCAGAGTCAGAAGTAATCCCAGTCTGCATGATGAGGTTGATGGAAAGCACTTCAGAGCCCTATAATGACATCAAGAAGACCCAGAATGTCTATGCTGCATCTGGCAGCGTCAATTAAGATCTCTTCTTCCCAGGCCCTAGTAAATCCATGCCTGTTGCCTAAAGGAGCAAGAAAGAGTTGTAAGAAGTATCCTTCACTGCAAGAGGTCTCTCTCTAATGCACCAAAACATGCAAGCTGGTGTTAAATATCTCAGACACTGGCTGACAGTGAGTTGCTCTGAACATCAGCTTATCTGGGATTTTTAATGTACGTGGATTTTTTTGAGTTTGGAAGATTTACCACAACAGTTTGTTCAAAAACACTGTATAAAATTCCAGTTGATGGGGTTCTGAAAACTTCAGGCATCAGAACTTGAGTTCACTGGCTTTATCTCTTAAGGCTATGGGGTTGGCAGGATCCCCTGTGTTTTGTAGCACAGTAGCACTTGCTGGGCACACACCTTGTGGATTTTTGAGTACTAAGGACTCCAGCAAAGATGCATGACTGAGTAACGTGCTAGTGTGATACAGATGCCACAGAAGAGTGACAGGATTAGCTGGCACGTGGCAAAGATAAATGTGATTCTGTGTAATGAATTTGATTAGAGGCAGCAAAGCAAGACAGTGGTGTCAGAGGGAGAGGGGCTTTCCTGGGGCAAGTCAGTTATGGGGTACCCCAGAGGGACTAGGCACCATCCCTGCACATGGCTTGGGGGCCCTCTTGTGGGCCCTGGTGTCTCCCATGGACCCCACTGAAAACTATCAATGTGCTGCCTGGGAAGGGATTAACATTAATGTTTAATTAGGACAAGGGCTATTCAGACTCTAATGCCAGCTGTTGAAGAGGGCACAATGAGCACACACAAACGACGGGCTGTGTGGCTCCAAGTTTTTCAGGTAGGATGTATATTTTTTTCAACTAGTTCAGAAATTATTGGAGTTTGAAAGACACAACAGTTCAGTTTACGTGGCTGACTAAACAAGTTGCATCTCAGTTATGGCAATGCTGTAAAATACTGAGATCGCTTTTTTGCTTTTCCACATGTTCCATCTGCCCATTTTCAACTCCCAGTGAAGTGTAGCCCAACTCACCTTCGTCCAGCTCACTTCTTCTCGCCTTTTCCCATCCCACACACATTTGCAGTCATTGATAATTACAGTCATCACCCACAGACAGAAGGTGAGCACATCAACACCCTTCATTTCTTTTGCTTTTGTGCCAGTGCGGTTATTGGGAGCTGGTGGATATATACAGTTGTCGAACCTGATCGTCTCACATTAAGCACTTAGTGTGGATGCAAATTAATGTGACTAATAACTGTGAGAGGACAGATTTTTACCACCTGCAAGCCCCAAGGAATAGCATGGGAACCATGTGCTGTTTCTAACCATAATCAGTGTGAAATAACTATGCAAACTTCAAACTAAAATCTCCCCAAGTGCTCAAGACATGGATTCTGCCAAGGTGAGCAGAACCTCCACAAAACAACCCAAGTAAAGATAATTTATTGCAAAGTCACGCTCCTCCTCAGCCAGCGGAGGTGTCTAGCAGCAGGAATAGAAAGGTGCTGGTCCTAGCAAAGCTATTCTTAAAGCACAAATACTTCCTGACAAGCCACCTCTCTTCCCTGGAGGTTAGTTGCAGCCCTCCACTGTGAGACTGAGTCTTTGTGCTCTCTGTCCGTTCAGAACAAGTATGTCCCCCGTAGGCATCCCACCCAGTCTGTCTGAACAGAGACACACCTTGATTTCCAAAATCAATTCTATGTACCTAGGTGGAATGAAGATGGAGGAAGTAAACTGTGGCAAACAGAGCCCTGGCTAGCCGAGTCTTAATAAATGTGTGCGACACCAGGTTGGAGCCACTGCCAAGCTCTACCTCCCCATCTGTGGGAAACAAATTTCCGCCCATTGCAGTAACTGAGTGATGATATAGCTGGAAATTCTGAGAGGTTAGTAATAACTCACTCTACAAAAGTGGGATAATTTTGTTTGCTTCCCAGAGAAGACTAAGGGATTTAAAAAATGCAACCAAAAAACCCACCAGCACCACCCTATCCCACAAATATAGGGCATTTACATTTTTAACCACAGCATTATACTGATGTTTTCACTCTGAATCCTAGCATTTCAGTTTTTTATTAAGAAGTCCCTTGCAGCCTTTGTAATCTGTTGGAGCAGAAAGGGACAGGAAGGCAGAGGTCTATGTTCTGTTCAGGTTCAGGGCAGCTGATCAATTCTTCTGGACAGGCACTTGATGTAAATCAAGGTGGAACTTAACCAATGGATTAGGTCTCTACCCAGGCTGATATGAGAAATGGATCCATCACAGGGAATACAGAAATTTCATGAATGCTTTCCAGCTACGTCACGATCCTGGTGTGCTTTCAAGCATAAATTTGCCCTGGCACACAAAAGCATGGAGAAAATCAACTATGTTTTTCTGGTCAGCCCCTTTCTACATTTATTTTTAATAGTTTTAATAATAAATTATTTCACTGTCTCAGCCTGTCTTGTCTACTTAGCTGTAGTTGTTTTACATGCGGAGTGTCTCTTGCCATGTTCAGCATGGAGCATAATGAGGTCTTGAGTGGAACCTATAGAGACTGCTACCAAGTGTTTAAAGATACACCTTTGTACGGGTATGAAATTGAACATGCCTACTTTAAACATCTCTTGTGGTTTCCCTGTCCACCAGAGACAAAGCTTGTTGGGTTTAAATTTTGATTTTTTTCAAGGAATTCTCCAAATCCTTTGGCAAGTTTCTCTGGTTATACCCTGCAAACTCCATGAAAATAAAATTATATTTGTCCTGAATGATGTTAACAGAAGAAACAAGAATTACTAGTCCTCTAGATGGTGCTACTATTTCAAATAGAGCAGATGGATGCTTGAAGATTTTGTTGAAATATATTGCTGTAGTACCCTATGAGAAAGGAGCACTGTGAGAAATCCTGATCCCAGTAAAAGAACTGACGTGAAATGACCCAAAACTTCATCGAACAGTGTTAGCAGTATATTTACATACAGACTGCCCTTCACTAATTGCTTCTCTTTAAGAATAGTGAGTGTTTTGGTATCTTACTAAATGCAGAAAAATTCTAGGTATTGCTGAAAATTATCTTTCAAAGGCTGGCTCAATTTTCTGTCTTTGTTTTCCAATTTTCCTAATAATTTGCAACTGACCCCTCCAGTGTACCACTTTTCAACTTCAGTGACTCATATGAGTGTTCTCTGATCACAGTCTTTGGATGTGTCACAGGCCAAGCACGAGAGGCTTTCCCTGGCAAAGGCTGCACGCTCTGGCCGAATTCCACAGAAGCGCTTTAGCACAGCTGTTCTTCAAATGCAACCACAGAAACAATGCACACGCTCAAACTGAAACCCGTGGTTAAAAACTTTGTTGGTTTAAGGATGCTTGTGTATGCACGCTGAACTTGCGCATTAAAGGCTGTTAGGGCTAAGTGCTTTAGTGATACATAACAAAGAAAGAAGGTAAAACAATTTACCTTTTCTTGCCCAACAGAGCTGCACAGGTCCAGCACTTGAAATATTGGGCCAGCTGTCTAAGACAAATTTTCTTATCCTTAGTTCCTTTCTGTCCAGCCACTTTTCACGAGGATGCCAAAGTTCCTCCTATTCTTTCCTCTCTTTCCAGGGTTCCTATCTGTAGTTTAGGAACATCTGCCTATTTTCTCTCTCAGATATTTTTCCTGATTCTCTTTGTAAATCCAGCCAGATGGATTTGCAGCACCAGGTTTCTTTCCTCCTGTTGTTGCTGTCAAAGTCAAGAACAAAAACTTTCTGATTTCAAGACTATTATTGGTATACATTATTACACATCTGACCTTTGAAACATATATTCTCTATAACCGCTATCTCTTACTTTGTGCAAAGTTCATCTGTTATCTAAATAAATGTCAAATTTGGGATCTTGTTAAGCCTTTAGCCTCAGTAACAATAACTGTGAATTCTGGAGTTTACTCAGACAGTGTAAGAGAAACATTTATTTCATTGATTTTGACTATTCAACCTTTCAAATTTCACAGAGTGTATTTGTTCTTGTGTTATGAGAAAAGAATAACAACATCTTTAGATCATTCATTATTTCGTATTCTTTCACTATGTCCCCATTTATTTATCTCCTTTCCAAGAAATTTTCCTCACAGGAACATATTTCTGGGTTCTTGGTGATTTTTCACTGCTCTTTTATGAGTCCTTCTCCAGTTTCATAATAGTTTGGTTAGTTTTTGAGGATGCAAAGCCACAAAATCAGGGCCTGCAGCTGCTCACAAAAATACTTTTTAAAGAAAGAGAACCTACAAGCAGACAGAAAGTATGAAATCCACTATATTCAGGGTGTTAAGTGATAACAATTTTTCTATAGGTGCTTTTGTTATTTTCATATTATCATCAGAGTATCGACCATCACTGGCCACTTGCAGCAACCTGCAAAACTTAGCAAAGCTCCTGTTAGCTAACAATGCAAATGTCAGCTCAGATCTCAGAAATGCATGAGAGCACTTTCAAAACAGTAAAAGAAACAGAGGAAGACTGGAAAAAAATCTGCACTAAAAAAGGGCTAGCTACCTTACAGACAGCTCTGAAGTGTGGGAAATTCTCAATGTACTTATTTATAAAACAAAACAATAAAAACCCCAACTATGGGAACTGTTTCTTAAACTTCATGAGACAGCCTAGATGCAAATATCTAGCCAAGTAAATATAAACCAAGTTGTATAGAGAGTTTCTTGCAGATTTGTATTAAAAATAACCATGAAGACATGAGCTGAAACAACAAGTAGTTTATTTAGCATACTTAATAATTCCTTGCACACAGTAATTTCCTAAGTCCTCTGACCTTTTTCCATAAATCCCTGTTCTTATGAATGAAGTGCTCTAATTGCCCTGCTTGTGGGGACCAACACAGGCACCTAGAATTAACCTTCTTCTTAAAAATAAAATAAGATTAGACTGACTTTGGAAGTGACTCCTTCAATGTCTCAGAATCTTCTGGCTCATAATAAGGTTCCAAAATAGGTTTTAATTTGACTTCTTCTGGTAGTTTTTGAGCCTCTTCTTTCCTGCTTCCATCTCTTAAAAGAGGAACCAATGTTTTCCAGTTTTTCCCTGAAACTAAAAAGGAAAGGAATGGTTAATTTTTTTCCCCTCCACAAAAACAGAAAAATATATACAAGTGGTTGAAATAGGAAGCTGATGAAAGAAGAGAAGAAGAAAGAAGCAGGAAGAAAGGGCTTTGTGGTTTTCTTCCCCGTACTGTTCCATGAGTTTTCCATATTTCAGCTGGCAAGTACAGCAGAGACTGACTGTACAGTTAAATACTTCTGTGCTGGATGCTGAGCTCCCAAACTACAGAGTTTGGGGCCTCCAACGCGGCTTCTTGGCTACTTGGCTGCCATCATACACTATCCCATCTCCTAAAGATTTACACATATTATCTGCCTTGTAAAATCTACAATCAGAATGATGAATCTATGGGGCTTCCATTCCAGAGAGTAAAACTGCTATGTGAATAATGAGCCCACTTAATCCTTTACCTCTTGCGCTGACTGAAAATGCCATTAACTTAGCTACTGCCATTATCATTAAGTGCATAAACCAACTGCCCTCTAACAATTAATCAATGTTGCTTCTATCACCTACTAGGATTTAGGTCCCTGAAACCCTCACCTCTGCCAGGCTTAATAGAGTAACTGGGATTTCGTTTGAGGTCCCCGGAGTACCCAGGGTCTTCATTGATTATGCCCAGATTAGTATTCCACGTGGACCAGTTCACTTCATCAACCCTGGGGAGAGAACAACAAAAAATATCTATTCTGAGGATCACCAGACAACTCCAGGATGAGTTTATATCACATACTGCCACCTCTCAAGTTTCAGATCTGACCCGGAAAACAGATTAAACTGACTACTGTGGACAGTGTTAGTGCACTACTTTTCAGAGGAGTGCTCCCGGGGGAAAGATCTGCTTCCCATTACCAGACACCTTAATGTTGCTTGTCTAGAAAAGATTGTTCATTTGACATACAAACAGGTTACCTAAAGCACCATCTGTAATCATCTTGGCCGTCAGGTGTGACCCCCACCAAGACTTGCTTCCCAGACCGGAACGAGCGCCTCACACAGTTCAAGTAGCTGTTTTCAATATCCAAGATTGTGATGGCTCTCTACCAGGTAAAAGAAAGCAGACCACTGAGAGGCTGCTGTTTCAAACTCGCACAAATCCTGAATTCTGCCTTTATTTTAAAAACCTTGAGCTTTTATCATTGTCACCATCTTAGAGCAGGCATCGCAACCGTCTCTGAAACATCACCCTCTGTTAATATGTCATTGAAAATGCTGAATTACTGCCCCGTGATTAGAACTATTAAGTCCCCTTTCTTACCTCAAACAAAAACTGATGTGCCTTTGAGATTCTGGTAAAGACTGTTTTTCCCCTTGCATAATCCCTGTCTTCATAGTCTGATCAGGATTTTCCATCATCAAAAGCCCAAATAATTCTGTCTAATTACAAAAAGTACTTCTTTTCTTAAATGCTGAACATCTGTGGAACACTGGGAACATCTGCTCAGGCAAAACATCAAATATGCATGGAAAAGGAACTAATACACTTTTTTTAGGAACTGTTCAGGGGATCGGAAAGAAGCAGTGACCTGTTATTTAGAAATAAAATTCAGTTCCTAAAGATTCTCTCTGAAATTTTTTATGATTCCCCACACCCTCTTTCTTGAATAGCAGCCTCACAGAACCAATGTACCTGGAGTTTCCAGATGCTCTTGCTCTCCTGTGCAATTTTGCTCACAGTTTCCCCCATCAGTGCAATCAGCATGTTGAGCAGGAGGATGTATGTAAGGATGACATAGAGAACCAAAAGGATGACAAACACAGACTTGAACCTGTAGTTCTCTGTGAACTCCAGGTCCCCCATCCCAATAGTGAACTTGAAAAGCTCCAAGCAGGTATAATACAGACTATTGTAGGATGTGCGGCCTCGTTTCATTTGACAGCATCGGGCATATTCAGTGTTAGTTGTGTCTTGCCCCTCATTGTCATCTTCAATTAAAGTCACCACAGCTGTTGCAAAAGAGGAATCACATATGCAGGATGAAAATACAATTTGAGATCGTAATTCCATTGCAAGCAATGAAAATAACGGTAAGACCTGTTATCTTCATGGTACATTGTTGCCTCTGAAATTGCTCTCTAAAATATTCCCCATAACTCACACCCTCTCAGAAGGTGGTGTCTCAGTTTTATCTGTATAAAACAGGATGACTGTTTTTCCATTCAGCTTTGCAAAGCAGTTTGAGACCCAGGGATGAAAAGCTGTATGAAATTACATAATTGTTATTCTGAAGAGATTTGTTTTGTAATTAGGTTAATTTGTTAGTTTTTAGGTGGAAACAAAAAGTCTAAGCCACTTGAAAAATAAAATTTTCTGAGATTTTTTAACATAACAAAAAGTAACTGCAAGTATGACATTACCTGTGGAAAATCCCAAGAGGAATACTAGATAGACAAACATGAAGCGACATAAATCTCTAAGGATCATCTGTAACATGGAAACAGAATATTTTTATATTGCTAAAACTTGAATATAAACTGCAGCAAAAACTGGTAGAAAATACTGCTTCAACTCAAGAAGGCATTTGCTGTGGACTGGCTGTTCATGCATTAAACTTGTTTATCCTGCTGAGATAACAAACTTTAATACAGAAAACATTTTTTTCTGTTATTCATGCAACAGTTTACACACATATGCAAGACATATGCACACCAAATAGTTTCATCTTTGTGAGTATAAACCACATTAATACAGTTGCATCTTTCTTCCCCTGTTGGGCTAGCTGTCTACATCATACATGGAGGTTTATGAGCCAGCTACTGCCTCTTAGCTAATTGCTCAGTTTGGTAACATTTAAACTATACCTAAAGAAATTTCCAGCTGGTAGAAAGCTGTGCCATTTCACACCAGTCTGCACTGTTCTTAGACTACTTTCATCCATGCTTATCCAACTGTAGTTATTTTGAAGCATGGCAGGTATAATAAAAATATCAAGACTAATATAAAACATATGGATAGGAGCAGGAGGTTTTTCTACATAACTTAAATTGTATCATTTCACTCAGAAAATAATGGCCAAGCATAGTGGAGCAGTATGAGATTTCCCAGTGGCATCATGGCAAAGACATGGTGACTTCTCTCCTGGAAATGAGGCTGTTGGCAGCAGTGTCCTGATCTGAGCACTCTGCTGCCCTCATCAACCACACACTGGACTGACCTTGGCAATCATGACAGAGTAAATGCCCATCTGCTGGAAGCCACGGGTATAGTACAGCATGTTAGCCCAGCCCAGCGCCAAGGAGAAGACCATGGAAGCCACGTACAGTTCCTGGCCACAGAAGTACAGCACCACAGAGCTCAGGAGGAGCAAGGAGTGAACAAAGCTGAAAGACAAGCATGGTCTGAATGCAGAGTGCTGAGATGGCCACAGGTGGCGGGAACAAAGGAGCCCCATGAGGTATACAACAGAATGAGGGATTCTCCAAAACACAAAGGAGCTTTGGCAGACACTTCCTCTCTTCCCTCCGTTCTTTCCCTTCTCAAATCTTACAGTTCCTCTTGCAAATTCCTCAGTTTCCCCACATACAAACTTCAGTAGTCTCACCCCTGCTCTTCCTTGTGACTGGAGGGAAGAAAAGTCCTTGAAAATACTAATTTCTTCAGCACTCCCTCTCTTCCACAGACCCATGAAATTGCCCTGTTCAGCTGCACTCCAGCTGGGAAGAGAAAGGGTCCAAATTATTGAGAGGCAAAGCTCCCTTTAGGAGCGGGAGGATTTCTGCACATCCAACGCATACACTCAATTGCAAGTCCAACTTGGAGATCTATTCCTAACTCTGCTGCATGACACAGTCACTGAACTTCTGGGCACTTCATTTGCTTTACCTCCAAAGGAAGTTACTGATCCAGACCCACTTGTTCAAGTGCTATGATATCCACTGGCAAGTATTTTGTAAGGACCCAGGAAATTATAGCAAAGCATCTGCCTATTACAAGTGGCTTCAGCCAAAGCTACAGATCTCACACACTCATCCTTTTCATGCTGAAAAGCAATCAAAGATATTGGAGCTTACAAAAGAACCTCACTGTAGCTGTCAACTATCAGCGTCTTGAATGACGGGCGCCTCTGCACGAAATACTGTATCTGAAAAAAAATGGGAAGACCAGGCTTGCGTCCAAGGAGGGATTAAGTATCCCACGTGAACGCATCAACTAAGCACTGATACGTATAGCAGGGAGCTGGTACCTATGAAGCATCTCACAAGAATAGCGCAAAACCAACAGTGGCACAAGATTTAGGGAGGACTTCCAGTAACGCTTGATTTCTCTTACATCTGGTGTCTCTTTTGAAGACAACAACCTATTCAGTCACTGGTTTGAGGACCTGTGATTCACTGTACACTCTCCATCGGCAGCCAAGGGGAAGTAGGGGGACTTTAAGCATAACAGGTAATCTCTAATAGAGGCCTGGCTATTTGCAATACCCCATTCTTAAACTTTGGCCAGGCTAATTGCTGAGATGCTCATTGACTTCTAAGGATAGTCTTTTTTAATACAATGGATAAAACTGTATCTTAGCCTGTGGGCTCATTAGTAACCTGAGAACTCCTAATCAGGCCAAGGAAAAAGATTTGTAGCTCTTGACTAAAACATGGATTATCTTAGCAGCCAATGCTAATGAATAGGAAAGGCATATCTCTCCTACACCTACCCAAACAGCAAAAAGTAAAAGTTTCAAATATCTTACCCCTCTGACAAAAAAATAGAGACCTCCCAGTACACTCAGGATCTCTCCAGTCACTCGAAAATATTCCCCAGTGCTGTGACCAAATGTGAAGGGAGGCTGTATAAGACAGGAAGATAAGTATGTTCGGCAGAACTGGAGATTGGAAAGACCTGGCCTTGCCAGCAGCTGAAAGCAAGTACATTTCTGGGAGAACAGGTCAAGTTTCTGAATGTGTTGCAGCAAGGGGGCAAGACTGGGAAGCAAGCAGCGTCAAAATCTCCCTCCTAGCTTCAGGAAAGAAGAACATTCTGATGTTAGGAGCACACATTCAAATGGGAGGCAGATCTGGGATATCATGCACTGGGTGGTTTCCCTGATATATGACAGGAGTAACATACCGTTTCTGATTTCTGTACAGGTCTGTAGTAAGCAGCTGCAGTGAGGATGATGATATGCATGGTATAGACAAAGAAGTTGAAGTAAAATAAGTGTTTGACAAACCGGTCCCACTTGTCTTGCAGCAGCCTGTTAAGGGGTTCCACCAGCAGCATCTCATGACGGTTCTGAGTGGAAGGAGAAAGAGGAGAGTCTTGATGGGACCAGTATGTACTGGGCTTTGAAAACAGCAAATGATATTAACCTTCAGCAAATATTCCATCTAGTACCCTTAAACTCAGGAGGGGAGATTGCTGTTTTATAGAAATGAGGCAAAAGCTGCACTACGTGGAACATGGAGCTCTTCCCCAACAGTCCCCCAGCCTGTGAATAAAGTGCCAAGGAGGTGCATACTTACTGGTGTTTCACTACTGTAGGCAATAATCTCAAGCACTGAATTTTTCTCGCACGTGTCTATACAGGACAGGTCATAAAGAGATGAGTGGACAGGTCCATAAGCCCATTCAGTGAACTTTCTAGACAAGTGTCTGCACTCGGGATCTTTGATCTCTCGTCTGAGGATGTAAGCGAAAATCTAATTGCGAAAGAACAATACAACCAACATTTCAGTGCTATTGGACTTCTAGTTCCTCAGTATCTCCACAAGACAGGATGGCTAATTTCCCCCTATTTTAACTGTGCTGAAGTCAAACCACTGGAGCACTGCAGAGATCAAAGTCTGAAGTAAACACAATTAATTTTCTCACTGGATGCTGGGAGATGAGAAATACAAATACCCCTTACAACGGGCCATTATCTGTTTCATAACTGCAAGAGAAAAGCAGAGATGTATGTTACACATCCCTGAGCACAGAGTCATTTTGAATGGGGGCTGCCAGAAGATGAGTTATACCAGCCAGTCTAAAGTACAAGGCCTCTAGTGGTTCAGATGATAGCAGAGACCCGCTTTCTGTTTCCACTTGGGCTGCCTTGCATACCAGTGGTATTTGAATAATGCCACCTGGGCACAGACACACACACACTTACTTCGTAGCCTTTAAGGACTATGCAGTTTTGCATGTTAAACTGCAGCATCAGTTCCTTTTAACTAAAAGCCCCTAACAATAAGCACTGACAAAATCTGTCCTGCGTAGATGTTTTGCATGCACTCTGTATAACTCGATACAGTTGGGACAGTTAAACACATTTGCTCACCTACCCCTATCTTCCCTGTTTTGGCTGCCAGAGTTAATGGAGTCAGCCCTTTCTTGTTGGTGAGTTCTTCTAGCTTCAGGATTGGATTAATTTTGGCACCAAGGATCAGTATGTTATTGTACATCTTGGTAACAAACTTGGTATTATCCTTAGTATTATCTGCGATCTCCACCAGCGTGTGCAGGACCATATTGCCCATGGAGTCCTCAGCGGCGATGTTGGCTGCCTGGTAGGGGTTCTCAAGGAGGAATTTCACAATGCAGAGCTGGTTGGTGCAGGCAGCCAGGGACAAAGGTAGCTCCCCTACAGGCAAGCAATGGGCATGAGTGGTCAGAAAGCCTGTTACTACACGTGCATAAACAGCAAGAAGATCACATTGTTTTCGTCTTTCACCATGAGAAGAAGAGGTGTATTTTTCTGTCTGATATAGCACCAATTCTTGTGATAGCTGTTAGAATCACATTTTCTTTGGTTTAACTGCATCATAGAAACATGGCTGCTTAAAAAAGCACTGAAAGGAGAGCTAGCAGAAGGTTACAACCTTTCAAAGGATACAGTGCCCAGAAAACAAAGGGATGCAGACACCAAGCTCACACTGAACACCATCAACTACCAACTGTGTTTCTTTATAATCTCAGCCTCTGGGAGTAAATATTTGGACTAAGTGGTGGAACAGCCCATCTGGTACTTCTGAGCCTTCAGTCCCACATAAACAGGATTATTTAACGGCTTGCACTTGGGATAATGCTAGGGTAAGTCAATCAATAAGGCCCATACTGTGCTCACCCCTACCAAAATAAAAGCCAGGTTTCCCTTTGATTTTCCTGAAGAACTCCCCACAGGCTCTTGCATGAACATCTGCTCCGTTCTGGACCAAGAGCTTCACCAGGTACATGTTCCTTCTCTCAATGGCGATGTGAAGTGCAGTCTGGCCTACAGAGACACTCATCAGACAGAAATCTTCAACATTTAATACAGACAGAGCTTTCAGGCCCCACAATTCATTCAGCTCCATGTAAGATGGTGGAACCGAGAGCTTTGCAGACTAAAAAGCGCTAGAATTGAACAAAAAAAGATGGCACAGAGAAAATGCAAGACTCCTATTAAATCACTGTATATCAAAAACGGCAGAATATTGCACCTAACAAAACACTGCCCTAGCACAAGCGCACTGATTGTTAATCACATGCTGGAACTTTGGGGTGCTGAATCCTTAGGCATAAGGCCTCATGCAGAAGACTGTTTGAGAGCCCCACCTAATCCTATCTTCAGTCTTATCACCAAGAGTATTCACTGTTATCAGCTGTTTCTCTTACCCTTGTAGTAGTTGTCAGTATACTCTGCATTAACAAACTCTTTCAGAGTTCCAGTTTTCCTTGCAATATCCAGCAGCAAGGGAATGGTATCATTTTTCCCATCGTGTAGATTCAGCATGGCTTTCAGTAAGCAGGTTTTCCCAGTTTCTGGCTCTGTAACACAAAAAAAAAAAAAAAAAAAAATGCAGCTATATAGAAGTGATTACAAATCTACTGTCTACTCCTAGGCATGCAGGAATTAATGAGGTTCTTTTCAAAAGAGAAGAAAACTCATTCATGGTTTCACAGAAATGTCAGCTTTTCTGAATTCTCCTGTAACCTTACAATCAATGGGTTGCCCAATCAATAGGGAAGCACTGGCTATTCGAGGACCTCCTGCAGACACTTAACACAATTATGGTTTTTTGTTTTCATCTCAGGAGCACTACTGGAAGAGGGCAACTTAAGGTATGTGACACTAAAGAGTACCTTTGAACTCATCATCTGTGAGATGCTTCAAGGTTCTATTAAGATAGAGTAGCAGATCATCCAGGTCCTTTGAGTTGCCTTGGGCTACGGCATCAAAGATCCTTCTGCGGTCATAAAATTTGAAAGCTTTTTCTGAGCAGCCTGTGATGGAATCTGTTGATAGG
This sequence comes from Morus bassanus, assembly GCA_031468815.1. Taxonomy (NCBI): domain Eukaryota; kingdom Metazoa; phylum Chordata; class Aves; order Suliformes; family Sulidae; genus Morus; species Morus bassanus. The sequence continues at coordinate 10,648,666 of CM062584.1, forward strand.
AGCCTAACAAGGGTAAATTTCAGTTACTTAAAGTCAGATATTTAGCAGACTTTTTATAAACTACCAGAATACTATTCTTCATTTGCTTGTGTGAAGTAGTAAGCACTACAGATTAGAATAGATGGATCTGCAAAGTCTACAAGATCAACAAAGTCTGCAAGCAACTGTCCTGATAAAATTATATATCTGTGGCTGAAAAGTTGAGAACTTTGCCTCATAAAGAGAGAGCAATGCCTCATAAAAGAGGCATTGAAGTATGACAGAATAACTGCAGGCCTGGGACCCAGGCAATCCCATGTTCTCATTTTGAGTGATGTCCCTTCACTGAACAGTCTCCAGCAAGTGAATTAAGGCCTACCGCTAATTTTGGGCAAAATATCCATGGACTGAATTTTCAGAGATGCCAAGAGACAACAGCTATTGTCACTTTCAGATGCAACACTGCTTATTTTGGCATAGAAAATAGTGAAACTGAAAAAATGGGCATGCTCATGTGGAGAGGATAAATGCTGCTCTAAGAAACAGCCTGCAGCTGTCAAACTGTTCATTACAACCAAATCTCACAAGACAAACTTACTTGTGAAGTTTCCCCCTCTCCAAATTGGCATGAAATTTGATGATAGAAGGTGCCAACAGGTGATCCATCTGGTAAAAGGAGTCCATGGGAGCCATGTTCTTGTCACTATCCCCCATCACAAACCGCCCACGCCTTGCAAAGATGTTGCTTTTGGGCGGCTGCACCTTGGTGCCGAGTGTACCCTGGAAACTGTCAGGTGTTTCCAGCATGGAGTCCTCCCCATCCGTGTGTTCATCTGTCACTTCAGGTTCCTCCGTGTCAGAACTGCCAAATTTCTTCATCTTCCCAAGAATGGAAGACATGATGAGCAGGCAGTCTGTGAGGAACAACACAAACACCTCAAGCCAGCACTTTACAGGGCCATGAGTCCCCTTTTGCCCAGGACTACTCTCCAGAAACAGCAGGGAATGGATTGGTTGCTCTCATCCCAGAAGTGAGACAGATGGACATGTATTCACTATGCCCAGAGTTGGAACAGTTTAGTAGGTCATTACCTCCACACTGTTTGTTACTGTCCCCACTGCCCTTACTCATTTCAGAATGGAGAAAGCAAGCCAAAGCATCCCAGAGCTTGCCAGTCACCTCACTGCAGAGCTGACTGTTTCTGCTTAAAACTAGTGCCTCATCCACCTTTAATCGTTGTTAAAGCCTGAACAATCTCAAACCCTGAACAATCTCAGCTTTTCTTCTGTACTTTCTAACTGTTTTGTGCCACAATATATTCTCAGGATTATATCAGGCCTGTGAAAAAAGCCTGCTTGTGCCATAACCATGTCTCAATGATGCTGAGCACAGAGGGCTTCCTGGAGAGGAAAGGAAAATTATCACTTCACGGCTTTACCAGAGTTACGGCAGTGCTAGATGAAAATTGGGGCATGTGATTCTTGGGAGATTAGTGTCACCTCAAGCACAAGGCACGGAAACAGAAAGGGAAAGGTTACCACAGATAAAAGATGACTGTAAGACCACACATCTGATCTTGTCTGATTTACAACCACAAAGAATTTGACACAAGTTAACAAATATACTATAATGAAAGTAGAGCAGGCTTTTTTTTTCCTCCTTTGCTTTCTTATCAAACTTTTAAGCAGACAAAGGTTGGTCTTCATGCCACTGAATGCAAAACATTCTGGAACTCCAGCAGTGGAGACAGGAATGCATCATATTCGAACTGCTGCATAGCTGGCTTTCAGAGAGCTGAACAGCCTTAGAAACATACTCCGAAATCCTAGATCGCTTGGAAATCTTACAGCTTTGAGCACAGGACTGTTACAAAATCTTCAAAAAGCCATCAATTATAAACCAAATTACAGTGGTCAGTAATATCCTCTGTATGTTCAGTGTGAAAACAACGTCATAAACATGCTTCAAGGTTGTTTCTCTTCATAGAAATATTCTGAGGGGTTGTCTGCAAACCTACCTTGTACATTAAAGCTACATTTTCAGTTCTATGGGACTAGTTAATATTTACATTAAGGGTCACTTACATTTTCCTGTGCAAGTAGGGTAGGAAACAAACTTGTCAGGCATTTGCCTTTTCTATAATTTTGTACAACATACATGTACAGAAAACATCAATTTGCAAACTTGCACATTTAGGGTTACCAGAAGCAAAACAGCGTATGCAGTATAGGTGAAATACTAATGACTGCAGTTTAACTCGCTGTGTCCTCTGAGCTCACCTTTCAAGTTCTTTTTGTCCTTGGAATCACTCTGACAGAATAACATAATATCTTATTAACTTAATTGTTCTATAAATAAGAAATTATATCTAGAAAAATATTTCATTTAGGAATATGATACTAAAAATAGAGAAGGACAATTACTTCAGTGAAAAAGTTATGAAAATAGTTTCATAAAAAATGGAAAAACCACTGGGAATACAGCCATGTATAATTTTAAATTTTTGTCTTATTTAAATTAATGTGGATTGAGCCAAAAACATCAGAGAGATGGCTATGGAAAACTGAATCACTTATTTTCCACAGAATACGTGCAATATTAAAATCCACAGAATAGACTCAATCCTGTCTCCCTGGCAATTTGCTCAAACCTGTTTCAGTCGCTATATATGCTTTCATTTCTAAATCTGTTGGTAATATCTTTGATAATGAAGACAAAGCCACATTTCCTCATGAATATGAATTTGGAAGGGAAATAACCTTCAAAGTTCTGTGGAAGGATTCTTTAAAAAAAAAATTATCTATCCTAAAAATGCAAGACCTACTTGAACTCTTCAAATGCTATGTACATTGAAGTTTGATACAATAAATGAGAAAAGGAAATATTTTTGATAGAATGTCTAACCACATCACAACTTATAACAAATACTAAGGAGAGATTACAAATAACTAACAACCATGCTATTCAAATATACATGCAGAACTTACAAATATTGCAAAAAAATCCTGTCTTCTCCAAAATAGTCCAGTCACAGTAAACACCCTCTGATCTATAGGAATTTGGTGCTGGATATTCCTCCTCCAAGGTGCTTGGACTGAAAAGACCTCAGAGTTTGCTTCTCCACTTCATTTGTCTGCAAAAGTGTTCTATGGGTCTGATGATTTTTAGAATCAAGGGAAGTTCACTAGAAGAACAGAGAATAGAGTAATAAGATCATTAAGAACAATTCTGGAACCAGAAGCATCAGTGGCTTCTATTCCCAGGAGCTTATAGCAAAGCTCTTTAGAAGAATTGCAGTAAGTTGCTGTTGTTTTTCCCTCCCCTTTAATTGCATTTAGTAATGGATCCTCTTCTCCAGATTTCCTCTTCGTAAATACACTCAAGCTTGCAAAAAACCCAAACCACCAGACAACAGTTGTTCCTGTGGGTCACAGTTTCATTTCAATTTACAAAACTTTGTAAAATATGCCACAGCTCTTCTCTGAGATGAGTCATCTTTCTGGACATCTTTCTTGGGTGGCTACTGTAAAGCCCCACCAAATATTTTAAAGATAAGCTGATTCTGAATGGAGTTGAGGGAGAACCAGTGACAGAAAGTCCTAAGGCCATTCTATTGTTCCATGTTCCTACTACATTTTATTTAAATATTATATATATATATATATAACAGTCAGCTTTTAAATATCAATGTCCTTAATTAAAAAAAAAAGTTCTTATCTAATCCAGGATGGATCTAACACCCTTAAAAATGAAGAACTGTGTCATATATTGTTAAATATATAATTTATGTAAGAGCTTTCTGCCAAAATCTAGTCTAGAGAAACAGCTTTTCCAGCAGGCTGAGCTGATAGGCTGTAGCTGTTAGGCTAGAAGCAACCTCCAAACCTTTAGCTCCTGAGGTTTCAAGTTAGATTATGAAATTATTCAATGAAATTATCTAGTTTATGTTTTGCAAAATTTAACTATCTTTCTAGTCTTGCCACCTATCTATCTAGATATGTATAAAAGAATAATATATTTGCCTATTTAATGGCAAACTAATTATACTACTTAAAACACCCTACGGCATTGTACTCAAAAGAAATAAAATGCCTATTTATTAATGCATAAATATAGATTACCAATAAGCCAGGTCCTTAGCTGGTGCTCCTGGAGCTTTGCTGAGCAGAGCATCTCATTCAACATTATGATTAACTCCTTCACCATTTCCAAAGCAGAAACTCAGTAAGAAAACTATATGGATCAGTAGAGGATCTCCCTTATTCAGTCTCGAGCTTCTTGCTCGTCCCTTTTGCTAAATGCTCCTTCTCTCTCTTCTCCCATTCCAGGCATCAGCTCCTTTCAGTCTTACTGTGCTCTGACGTACACACTTTGGGAGCTTTCTGCTATTTTCTGAGTTTTGATGCCTCCTTCATCCTTCAGCCTCCTTGAGCTGTATTTCTTGTGAAGATATTATTTCCTTCTTATCAGCAGCACTCCATTGCTTTTTGCAACAGTTGATGGATGTATCATATTCCATCTCAGCAAGGACCTGGTTTAAAGGTGCAAGCACATAAGGAGTTCTGAATGCTTATCAAAATAGGCCAGTACTAAACAAGGAAGTTTTTCCTTTTTCTTGGGCCTGCATCCAACATGCTGTAGAGGCTTTGTGTGACTTCTGTGCTTGACAGCGATTTTGCCAATTAAGCACCCTCTCCATCACTGCAAATGGGAAAACATCAGCAGATGTGCTAAAGATCTTAAAAGATCCATCCAAAGCTGGCCTGCAGGTCAGAGATAGGCTTGCCTTCACTAACAGAACCTAAAACCAGGCCACAGTTTTACCAGCTTCTGGAAACAAATACCACTTGATTTCATGGTTAGCAGCATGCTGGAATAGTATTATCAGATCTTTCCAGTTATTCAATAAAAATGAAAGCAGATCTGCTGATCCAAAAATATTTTATAATAAGAAAAAGGGAAAACAACGTATAACAAATTCAGACTTTTCACAAAACCTTTAATCTAGTCTACACTTTCTCTGTAATTCCTACATATGCCAATAGTTCCCTAAACATGGCATAGAATAGACGCATGAAGGGAGGGTGGAGGGAGATGGAAATTATTCCATCTCTGTAATTAAGATCTCAGAACAGCTTTCTCACTACAAAGACAAGTCAGTCCTGATGTTGCTGATGTGCAAGATAAGAACACACTTCCATATTTCAGTTGAAATACAGGATTCTAAGTCATGAAATTGTGTAGAGATAACATGAAACTATCTTACTTGCTTCCCAGTCTCATTTGCATAAAAAAGATGTACATCCATCTTATTTTAGACAGATAAAGCATAAACGTTTTCACCCTAAAATAAAGAGCAGGGAGAGAAATAAATTTTAAAAGCATAACACAGGGGATTAAAAACTTGGAAATTTTAAGGGAATTCATATGAACAATACTTAACATTACAAACAGATTAGAGTCTAGCCTGGCAGCTGCTGTATTAAAGCTCTATTTGACACAATACATGAAGGGCAGAATCAGAAACACCTTTGGATCAAATACACTAAAATAGCTATGCGCTCTATTACAAGAACAAATTATTTTTGTGGACCATCTCTCAAAATGCTAATTGTGTTTGAGCTTAAAAGGGAAATCAAAGCTGAAAGAGATGAGAATTGGGCTTTTGTAACTCTGAGTTCACCAGCCCCTCCAGTTTATCACAAATTCAGAGAGGCCCCGATTTCAGAGAGGCCCTGATCCACTCTACCACCCAAAAACCAAACGTAAAATAATTACATATGCCAAATAAGGAAAATAGTTACCTCCCACCCTATAAATACACCTTCCACTCGGATGTAAGCCCTGCATTCCAGGCAGCTCCAGTCATGGTACTGGCCTAGACACGCCTTTGACCTTAGTCCACTGCACCCTACCTGGGCAGCCACAGAAATAATCCTCCATGTTTTATTTTGATTGTTTTGTCGATGTTCAAGCCAAGGTTGTATTCCATCTTTTACAGAGACAACATGCAACATGTTAAAACTGGCGTTCATTCTGTACAAGAGCCACCGAACTCCCCAAACAAGGCTGACATCCCGGGCTGCTGCCTATATGCATGTATATTGTGAGACAGCTTAAGGAGAAGAAGTCTCTAATGAAAGCATCAGACTAAGTTACAGACAGCTACTCATCTCTCCTGGTCCTTCTAAACATATTTCCTACCAGAAAAATGAGCCTTGCATGAAGTATCATTTTATGCAGAAAGTTAATGGATCCTTCCTAGTCACTCAGTCAAATTTAATGTGATAATTACTTCTCATTTCACAAATGGGAATGACAGTGCAATGAAATGCGTACACCCAGAAGTGGACATTAAATGCAAACTTTCCCCTCCCCCCCCACTGTAATGAGTGAGATAGCATGTTGTATTCAACTCCAGAAGAAGTGAAGGAAGTGAAAGGAAACACTGTACAGCCAGGAGAAAAAAAGAAGCTACATCTCAAGCTGTTCCAAACAATGACTTTATTTTCTGTGGAACATCACCATGGCAGCCCCCACAGCAGCATCAACATCCTTCCCATAAACCACAGGAAATGGAAGAATCCTTTCCACTTCCTGCCTCAGCACCTCATTCCTGGCAAGGGCACTCCCGCTCCCTAGAATCCTCCTCACTCCCATCTCCATCAGGTGCTGCACAGGTAACATGGAACAGAGGTTTTCAACGATGCCACGGCACAGAGCTCTGGTTACGTGACCCAGGGAGAGGTCAGAGACAGCAATATTGGTCACTGATGCCAACTGCTCAGGAATGTGTCTCTCTCCAAATATGGTTGGGTGGACTGAGAGTTTGCTGTCGTTTTGGGCCAAGGCTGCTTGGATTATCTTTGTATAGATGGCAGACTCCTGGACCTGAAGTCCTGCAGATGGGAAATACCATGTTACTAATCTGAAGGGGTCTAGTGTATCTTACATGTGGAGACCTAAAATGGATACTGATCCACCTGTTCAGCAAAATATTGTACATTTTTTCCCTGTCCCAAAGGTAATTGTTCTTCCAGGATCACGAACAACAGTTCTCCCATCCAATCCTGTCTAGTATCTGTGATACTAGAAATCTTTTTCTGATTACAGAAACTGCCTTTCCTGATAATACAGCTATTCCTCGTTGCCTGTACCGTGCTAAGTCACACAAAACAACATCTTTAAAGGCGCTAATGGCAGACTTCAGCTCAGTGGCTGGGTTGCATGTGAATGCAAAGTTCACTTCAAGTACTCACTGAAAGAACAATTTCAGAGCTTATTTCTGTATTGCAAAACCCAAGAGATTATAAAAACAACCCATGAAGACCATGTTTAAAGCACTCAGAATATATTACATGAATTTGAGTCTTAAAATCCATTAGAGTGCTGCAAAATATACAGCAAGAGGCAACTGATATAATCAAGGGACTCTTTTGGACTGCAGTCATACAAAATTAGAGGCTGTCCTCAAATTTGCTGACCTTTCCTTTTGAAAAAACAACTTGCAAAAAATAATTCTCTTGTGTTCTTGAAACAAAAGAAAACCCAAAACCTGGAGGCAATGTGAATGTGGAGTCCAAGCATGACTGTCCCAGCATGTTCATTAGCTTCAGCAGGAAATTCCAGAGATCTAGCAAGCATGACCCAAGAGTTACATCCTTGTTCCTTATTTGGCACGACAAAACAGCTCTAGGCTTGTTCCTTTGCCTTAGTTTCCTTTTACCTTGCTGATCAACCTCAATTTTAAGCTTTAACTATCCTTGAAATAGCTTACCTAGCTCTTCTGTCCACCGTGCCACCATGTCCACAAATGTTGCTAGCACATTGCCTCCATTAAGTGATGCTGCCACTGCCAAGTAGTCACCATTGAAGTAGGGAAAATAAGTAACAGCTGAGGAAGGATCTGGTGTGTCTGGAGGCTGGAAACCCAGGGGCATTGAGATAGTCAGCTGAGCAGAGGTACTGATATTAAGAACTAGAACACAAAAGACAAAAAAAGAAAAAAAAAAATCAGTAATCAGTGTTTTACTAGGCTACTCTGAAGGAAGACAATGAAAAACCAAATAAAATACGAAAATGAACATACCTGCATCAGTCCTCTCAGTCAGACAGGAATAAACAGAGCACTGGAAATCTCCCAGAGCAATTCCTACTTTTGCTCCTTTGGGTATTCCATGCCATGCACAGATTGTCCTGCCTGCAATACTGCCAGGGTCTCCCACCTCTGGAAGCAAGTGAACAGGAAAGCCGGATTTTTTCAATCTGCAATCAGAACAATATTATTGCAGGAAAGCAGTATGGGAACGTGCGGCATGACAACAAAGACCTCTTTGAAGTCACAGATGAACCTTGCCATACATTTGTGGCTGCTGGATTTATGGATGCTTTCACCTATTTAGAAAGCTTTGTCTTAGACAGGGGCAGCATTCCAGTTCAGCTGGGCTGGGTAAACTAGAATAGTCGAGAAGAATAAATAGCTTTCCTTTATATGCAATCTGATTACCTGAGATTATACAGCAGTACCTGTTCAGCAAGTTTAACCTACTGATGTCATACGGACAAGCAGTTCTGGGGTAAAGGGGCAATCAAAAAACAGCAAAAAAAATGCAACTTCTAAGTGTCAAAGAACTTTAAGTTGTCATGCAGTTAGTGGTTCAAAACCAAATCACAAAGTTAAGTCCAACAAACTCCTTACACAATCAAACTGGAAGATACACAACATTGCTACAGCAACAACACCAGATTAGTAAAAGTTCAGTAGGCCAAATGCAAGTTTCTGTCACTCTTTCATACCTTCATGAGCAGATTTTTTCATCTTGGAGTCCTGGCCTAACCTAAGCCCTGAAATACATAAGGCCTTAGCACTCAGCCCTGAAAGAGCAAATCATTAAAACAAATAACGAAATAAATACACAAACTAATTCCCTGTAAGACTTCCTGTAGCCTAATAACTCGTAGGTATTATCATCAGTAAGTCTTAATAGTTACGAAGAAGCTCAGCTGAAAGAGCTAGAGAGCAATAACTGCCTTTTACCATCACAGAGGTAAGACCTTGGCCGTGGCATGTGCTTGTCCATCCCATCCCACCACAGAAAGGGAGAGAACCGTTTGGTATCCAAGGCCTCACTGACAAGTCCCTCAGCTCTGCTGTCTTAGGTATTTCTAAAAATACTGTGCCAGATTTTATATAATTTAAACATATATACCTTACAAACCAGAGCAAACTATCAATAGTTCTTCAGCACAGGCTACACCACAAATGATTAGGAGTAACTTCCAATCACTTTTTATCTGTAGCACATTCATACTTAGGACCCAAAGAGATGTTCATATTGCCTGACACGAGCAATCACAAAACCCACTGAATGACCTTAGCACTTACATGTCAGTATTCCAGCTTTTGTTTCTGGAATTAAAATATCCCCAGCTGGCAGCATTCTGGATGGACATGAGTGGCTTCTTCAGGTCACACAACATGGCAACCACATAGTCATGGATAGTGCCAGCTGCATCATAAGACTTCAGAAAATCTGGACTTTTAAACAAAAAATTTTAAAAACAAAAATAATGAGGGGTGCTTTAAGGCAACAGGAGCAAGGTTCCTTCCAGTGCTACAGGGAACTTCAGACATGTGTGGTCCCGTCTAAAAATGAAACAGCCATCTCAGCGATCAACCTGCATTTTGTTGTTTTGGTTTGGTTTGGTTTTTTTTAAATGGAATTTGTTTTCCAAGCTGTTACCTCAGCAGCAATACTTATCTCCTGATGGAAGATGGAGAGACAGCGGCTTTAAGGAATGAGTTGTCCAGGTTCAAAAGCATGCCATTGCAAGAGTTACCAGGAAGGTAGTAATTGTTTGCACAAAAAAAGGTCACTTTGTGGATCCTGGAGCATTTGAGAAAAATAGGTAAATTTCTGCAGCTGCTCTAGGATCCACAAATTATATGAATGGAAGTGTACCAAATGGTGAAACCAAACAGAGGCAAAACAAAGCAGCTGGACTCACAAGTTACACAACTCTAAAGCAAGATCATGCCGTGCTCCATGTATTTGCTGAACACACATTGGAAGAAACCAAGATCTAGTGCATTTTTCCCCATTTACTGAACCTGGACTCATTGCTGAGGAAGACACTGGCTGTTTGGGAGACACAGCATACTGCAGATGAAACTGAAGAGCAAATCTTGCTGATCCCAAGTCATAAGTGAAAAATTATATCCTCTGCAAACATGCCACAACAAAGCAGACCATTCATAACACCTCATAAGGATCTCAGTGTCTAAGGAAGGAAGGAACTGAAATTAATTTAGGGACTATTTGTTTTGGCATCTGGCAGCAACCAGACAAAGCAACTCTGTTACTGTTTTAGGCATGTTTGTACTTTCCACAATCTGCACAAGGCAAAATTATAGCGTCCAAACTGCATTAGCAGAGCATCTCTGAGCAGTAGAACGGACTAGAATTATTCTATGATACTTTAAGGCTTCTGTTACCATATGGTCAGAAGCATTTCTTTTTATTAAAGAGAGCTGTAGTATTTTTATGAGGTTAGAGACTCTTGTGTGCTCAGTTGCATATATTTTATATTGAATACTGTTTTAATATTCTGTTTAAATATTCTTTGACTACTGAATTAATATTATGATTACAGAGAAACACAGCCCCTCAGCCTGTAGTGGCATTAACATGCTACAGGAATACTAATTGTCACATAAATTCAAGATGAGAATCTGCCAGTGAAACAGCCTGATACAGAAGCCCTTTGAGAAACAACGTACCTCTTCTTTAAATACCAGTAGACTGTAGCACACCCAAATCCTGTAGCTAAGCTTATATGTGACTGTGGCAGAGGAAGAGAAGAGAGGAAGGTGGGACTGCAGCGGCCGTCTTGCCAAGTAATCAGGTGACTGACCTCCTCTGGCTCAAAGGTAGGGCCTGTACCACACTCTGTCCACTTGCAACCTGAAAAACACAGTACGTGAGAAGTGCAGTGATTCCGGGCAGCGTAGTCTGCCTGGCATTCTTCATTTCTGAACACTCTTGATAATTTGTCAAATATATTGGAAAAAGAGCAGAAACAGAGACAGTAGCGATTGTAATCGAATTAATTAGTCATAGTTTTCAGCCCTGAATAACGTTATAATGCCAGTCATCCTTTGCTAAAGGAGAGAATGGTATCCAAGCCCTTCTGGCTCTATAACACTCCTACTGCCTAGAGGAACAAGCAATGCACCTTAAGATATTAATGATACAACTTAAATGACAGGTGACACACCCCCCCCCAAAAAAAAAAAAAAAAAAAAATCGCTGTTCTGCTATGGGAGGTAATGGGCTGATGTGACAGCTTTCACATATAAACCTTGACTCGGATCTGCCACATCATGACCTAGAGAACGCTGTATTAGTAACGAACTGCCTATGATGGATAGCACGTAGTTTCATCTCCTGTTGCACCAAAGCAACAAGAAACCTGGATCTAGATGTATTACGTAATGGACTGCAAATTAGTAAAGAGTATCCCTCCCCTGTGCTATACAACAAAGCTTCACCAAAGCTAGAATAGGGTTTAACTCAGTTTTCAGTTTTACCAGTCCAGCATGTTCCTTTCAAACAGAAAACACTACACCTCCAATGAAACCTTCACATTCTTTCATGTGAAGGCCTCAGCTAAATTATGGCAACTTCTCAGAGCTGCCCAGAGCCTTCTCAGCAATGTCTGCTACTGCTCTGGTCCAGTGCGCTGCATCCTGCCCTGACAGGCTCACCACAAGCAGTCCTGCAAAGGCAGCATACGGCCCTGGCAGGGCAGCAAAATAAGCAGACACTGAGCTCAAGCACTGGCACGTGATGTTTGCTAGCACAATCCACAGCCCAGCTTCAGCCTCTGACAACTGCTGCTCTCCCAGGTGATACCTGGCTCCAATGTGGGGGATACACAGTGTCTCCAGCTGGCTCTGTAACTGAGGCAACCTTCTGGGTTTTGGCTGGGGATGGGAGCAGAATTCAAGCTGTGCTGTGCCACTTGTCCTACAGGTCAGAGAAGAGACCTGGCTGCTTAACTGACCAGCACAAATATGGCTAAAAGAGTCTTTCTTGGGCTGGATACAGAGATTTGAAGTTACACTCACACAGTAAAAAGCAGCCGTGAGAGCTGGGAAGTACTGTGTGAAACATGCAAAGGAAACACATACTTTTTCTTGTTCCCTTAATTCCTTGTTCTATCAAGTCTGTTTGAACTGAATTGCCAGTTGGTTTGCTTTTCTAGTTTTAAATTGATTCTAAGAAATATTATTAACCATAAATCTGACCCTAAAGGATGCTATTAAAAACATAATTTGTGTCCCAAAGTGCACGGATTCACTTAGTCTACTCAAAACAAGTGAGAGCAAACACCCTCCTTCACTTGACAAAAATGAAACAAAAGTGGCATGTGGCTTTAGGAAATAAAATATTAACCAATATGACATAAGAATCTATGTCTAGCATGAACCCATGAGGCTTTCTTATGCAGCCCTTGGGACAGCTGGAAAGCAAGCAACAGCTCCTTCAGTCCATCAGCCTTTGGATTTCTTTCTTTCTAATCATTTTAGTATCTAATCCAAAATTACAGCCAGTAATAAATACCACAGTGTCTCTTGAAGCAATTAAGACCCTGACAACTTTTGACAGGCAGTGACCAGCACTTTTGGGAAATCTATTCTGTGGTTTACAATAAATCTTTGCTTAATCTGCATAACTCCTATTATTAGAAGACTTATATAATTGATCAGATGTGCACATCATAAGGTAAAGAGAAAGAAGACATGGAACCACATTCTGAAAGCCTTAGACTTCAGTAGGTTTATAGGAGAAGATAATCCATCCCTATCTCACAGGGCTGGCAATCCAAGGCCTGAATTTTCCAAACATCCTAGCTGTCACAAGGATTATTTGAGTATTTGCACAATCGAGCCTCATGTGACTACCTCACTGTGGTTGATTTTGTTTCTGAGGTCTCGGCCCTTCATTCTACAAGCAGCTGAGTATTCAGAATCATGACCATAATCGTTTTTCAGCTCCTACTAACAGAAGCATAGGCAGTAAGATGAATGCAACATGACAGCCTATGACTTGCCAGGAAAAAAAGAATGCCTTATGATTGGGAGGGGGGCAGGAAGGACTGAAAACATGGTTTACTGAACTTCAGTTTTTCTCCTACTCTACTTTCAAACAGCATTTCAAAATAGCATAGCATTTTGAGTATTCACTGTTGGATAGCAGTTCTGTGATCCTGTGATAGCTACTGCTATGCATATTCTAACACAAAGATCAAGCATAGCTTATTTTTCAAGGCATACACAGAACTGCTAATACTGCTACTGCAGAACCATTAGAAGGCATTGAGATACTGGGCAACAGCTAGTTAAGTGTTTTATGAGGTGAATAACATTCACCCCCCCAAAAAAAAAAGTCATTCACATGATTCAGAAGTTCTTTCGATTGGCAGCAGATAGCATATGATGGACAAGAAATTAGCAAGCCTCAAATACATTATTTCTCCTTCATATTAATAATTGTGCTGACTCTGCAGGGATCTCATAAGACTAAATCCTTTAACTAATCTGTGTAAACAACAGGGTCAGCTATGGTCAGTAGCTGAAATTCCAGTAATTAATGCAAAATTCCCACAGAAGAAGATCTTCTGTTAATTCTGTTTTACAGAAGACCTAAGTGAACATGCAACAGTTTCCTACAGATCACTTCAGTGTTAAAAATTTGTTTTCTGCGTCATAATACTCTGAACAGGAATGCCAAAGAATTAATGTTACCTTTATCTTTTTTCCAAAATACAATCCCGTGCATTTGTCCTGAAATGCCAATGTGACTGACTCTTTGAAGCTGCTGCTGAGGTAGAGCAGCAAGGCATTCATTCAATGCTCTTATTATTCTCCAGATATTCTGCTCCATTCCCTGTAATCATAAAGCATTATTCTGAGCATGAAACGATTAGGATTCAATCACTGTATTTATTAAACAAGGCTACTCTAGTCAGAAGTGAAGAACAGAATTCATTCAGCTTAATAACATGTATTAGAATAACATTCACTACTAAATTGAAAAAAAACATGCAAAAAAACCCACAAACCCACAAAAACTAAACCCCAATACTAGCAAGTTGAGAATGAGGTAACAGCCTCTTAAACTGAAGGCCAAATAATTCTTAACTTAATTTCCTGAGTTACCATACTCAAATATACCCTTTTTAAAAAATCCATTAACACTCTCTACATGCTTTCATCGGTTCACCTTTTCTATTGCTCCTCTTTCCCCTCACAAAGAGGATTATCTGTGTGTTCTCACTGGCATACTGTCTCCCTTACATCTTCCTATAGCTCCTCTCTATCTACTCCTTGTTGATTTTGACGATGCTGATACTTCGTTTCTGGATACTCTGTTCCTAGAACTACCCAGCAAACTGATCTACTCAGCAAACTGACCAAACCGTGCCACAAGAGAACCTGTAATTCCAGCTCTCACACGTTTGAAGATTCAGATTACTTTGTGACAGACCAGTGTGAAGATTATATGCAAAAGTATTCCAATATAGCCTACATATAATGTGAACTAATCTGCACGTACATAGTTTTGGCGGCATAAACGTGACTGTAGAGAGCAGGATTGGCCTGTTTGGTATCTTTGCTCAGAAATCAGCCCCTCCACTCACTACAATACTAGGCCAGAGGAATGCTGATACATCTTTTTGACGATTCTGATTCATCCTTTCTTAGACTGACCAACACAACGAATGTAAAGATCTTTAACAGGAGTGTATGTTCCTGGTTATTTCCGTGGGGGATTTCCAGTTGTGATTCCATCTCACATTACAGTGCAAATACCCTTCCTGCTAGCAAGTGGTTGCTCTTACCTGACTGGTAGAGTCAAAGACAAGGTGATAGTTCATAGGAGAATAGTTTTAGATTGCCTTATGCAACTTTTCAAAACCTGGGTCCTTCTTAAATCAAGTAGGGGTACTTAAATTTCTTGAACAGTAAACAGGGAGCATTTTAATTCTACTTTCAGACATCCAGACACATTCAGCAACCATCTGTCAATCTAGGCACAAAAACAATCCATGAAAGCCACTCAAGTCCACACAACGTAGCAAAACAACCCGGGTGCTACAAGGCGAGGCCAGTATCCTGACACTGCCGGCAGTGCCATCTGCCACCCCTTACCTGTGGTCCAGCTTCCAGACTACTGGTGTGGGCCTGCGTCTCCCTGGAGCAGCTCTCTGCCACCACCTGCCCTCGCTCTGCCCCTACCAACAGGGCTGCCTTAACAGACGTCGTGCCCAGGTCTATGCCCAGCACGCAGGCAGGAGCGGGCCCGCCTGCCTCCTGGCTGCCCACCATGGCCATGGGGAGAGAGGATTGCTTCCACGGACACCCACCGTGCTGAGCCGCACGCTGCTCCTTGGGGCACCTGCCCAAGAGCCAAGGGTGCCCAGGGCACAAGCAGTGTGGGCTCCCACCCCAGCAGCCCGCAGGGACTGGGAGGCTGGGCTGGGACAGCAGCCTGGACTTTGCCCTCTGGCTGAAGGTATCTCCCCTCAGCAGCACCTGACCACTACTCCTCCATCTTGACAGCCTAACAACCTGTCCCTTCCCCAGCGCTCGCCGGTGACCTGCGCAGCTTTAAACCAAACTTCAACAAACAACCAAAGCAGCGAGTCCTCCCTCCGCCCGCAGCTCTCCCTCCTCACAGACAGACAGACAGACAGACAGACAGACAGACAGGCCAGCCGACCGGCGGTGGCGGCGGCGGCCCACCGCCCGACCCGCTCCGCCACACCCAAGATGGCACCCGAGAGCGGCCGCAGCGGCGCGGCGCGGCGCGATGGACGCTGGGCGGGGAGTTGATAGGCGGCCGCCTCACGTGAGAAGCTGAAAAGGGAAGAGCCGGGGGTGTGCGGGACGGAGCCGCGGCGCTGCAAGGAGGTAGGAGCTCTCTCCTCAGCACCGCTTCCTCGGTATTACTGTGCCCTAAAGCGTGGGGTGGCCCTGCTTCACCGTGCCTCCCGAGGGGTAGGGCGGCGGGGACTACAAGTCCCAGCGTGCACCGCGCCGCGCTGCCGGGGTGGGGAGGCTGGCGGAGGCGCGGTGGCTGCTGAGACTTGTAGTCCCGGGAGGCTGGCGGGGTGGCGGGATCCCTTGGGCGTGGGGGGGCGGTTGCACTGTGGCGGGAGGGGAATAAACTGTGAGGGAAAGATGTCCCTGGGAGAGTTTGGGCAGACGGAGAGGCTGAAAGACCGGCGCTAACAGTCTCTCAGCTGGGTAGGGCCGGGGGCTGTAGTGCTGGGGAGGGAGGTATTTGTGGGGAGCTGCTAGCAGAGGGGATGGGCTGGTGCCCCCTCAAAATGTGTGGGTCCCGAGCAAAGCCTTCTCATACTTTTCCTACAGTTCTTCCACCATGAAGATGCAATACCTGCTCCCCACTCTGCTGTACCTCTTGCTTGTGCTGCTGGGGCCTGGCGGTGAGTGGTTGGGCCATCCCACCTTGGGCCCACAGGGCCTCCTGGGCAGGGGCCACATCTGAACTGGTGAGAGGTGGAAGAGGGGATGCTCTGCAGTATCCCCGTCACACGTCTCTGGGGAGACCTGTGCCATGGTTCCCATCAGCTTTTCTTTCATATGTTACCTTTGACTTGGTGTGCTCATACACAGACAGCACTACGCTGAGGCACTGGTGTGATGGAGCACTCGCCTTGTGCTCCAAACTCAACCGCTGCAGAAGTGGGTTAAATACTGTCTGTGGTGCAGTCAGTCATGAACTGGGGAGCTTTCCTGCACTTAAATAACTTCTTAAGAACACTGTGTAATATACAGCAACAAGAAAAAAGTGTCTAGGGCAACCTGTTTATCTCTCCATTTCTGGTCTTATTTTAATATAGTTCTTTGTTCTTCCTCTTCTTTCTTGTGTCCTTTAAACATACAGTGAATAAACTAGGCTTGGATTCCAAATGTCACATTGTTGATATGTCACCAGCTTATGGTTCTGATATCTGTTGTATTGGCACTTGGAATCTCAGCTACTTTTAAAGCATGATGTGGTACAACATAGCTGGATTGTTGTAAAGTGTACCCCTTAACAGCGATATTTCAGAGCACTGTAGGAATTCCTGAAGTGTTAAGGCAGTAGATGTACATTTTCTTGAACATCTGGGTACCTGGTTTGAATTTGTGACCCAAGATGCAATTTTAAACTAACTTTTGGGCACTTATGACTCCTAAGTTACTAGGATCACATCAAGAAATAATTAGTGTGGGTTTGAAGTACCCTATAGCCTGGTGTGAACTGTTGTTGCACGTCAAATATTTAAATTGCTTCCTCATAACATGTTCAAGTGGCAGTTAATTACTTCTCCTTTTAATTTGTTTAGTTGCCTTGAAATAAGCTGTACTTCCTTTGCTGTTTATCATGTGTACTACTTTTATTAATCTGACGCTGCACGTACCAATGGACAAAATGTCTATATCACAAAAGAAAGTAGGTAGTTCTTCTGAAGTAGCTATTCATCACTCATAGTAATTGAGAGTTGGGGGGTGTTTTTGGTTGGTTAATTTTTTTCCCCCCTCCCAGATGGAGTCATTGTATTGTCTGTCCCTGAAGTGGTTTCATTAGAAAGTGGAAGTTCAAGAAATGTCACTGTCTCTCTGAGGTAAAATCATGATTGCATCTTTACTTTCTCTTTGGAATGGGGGACAAGCAAGTGGGTAGGACTTGGCTGTATGCTTAAGACTTTCTTGCAGATTCAGTTAACTGTTCATACAGAGTGAATCTCATTGGTGTGACTGGCCACTTTGAGACTATTACATTGCTTAGTACCAGTACTAAATAAGTACTAAGTACTATCTTGGTACCAAGTTAGTGCAGCATTCTCACAAACAGCCTTGTATGGTTGGCTTCTGACAATATCCCATGCCATTTGCATGGGAAGTCAAGCAGGAAAAGATGTTCTGTACTGTCTGCCCCATGTTAGTTTACTGAACTGTCTTCCATAAGTGATCCTACAGTTCCTCCATTTCTAAAAATTGATGCTTAAGAAAAACTTGCATTTCCTAGAGGGATCGCTAAAAAAAAACTTTACCAAGCAAACAGAACTCTCCATTTCTAGCAAAGAAATGCAGCTACTCCGGAGTGGGGGCTGATGCATCTTAGTCTCATTGTTTAATGCAGTGTATTGTTTAACCACGTTTTTGTTATGTCAGCCTCTTCCCAGGAGAGAATTGTTAAACACGTGCACCCCTCCCCTTTGGGATCTTAAAGTTTGAATAAAGGGAACAGTCTGATGAAAATGTAAGAATTGTGATGAAGAGAAAAATAGCAAAGCATGGCTGTGACAGTCTAGAACTTTTATTTTTGCAAAGAGATATGGTACTGTAATCTTGTTCATGGACAAGTATAGGCATTTGAATCTCATGGTATTTTAAGTACTGCTGTGCAATTAAACCTCCTGAAAAAATGCTCAGTGGAGTTCTCTGGGAAAGCTGTGCAGGACAATGTCACTTGGTGGGTTTTTATTTGAGGGGTTTTTTGGTTTTGTCTTACTGCACTGCTATAGTTCCTGCCCTTCATCACCCCAAGTACACGTCCATCATTTCTGCCCCTCTTTACCAGCAAAGGGGTAACAAGCACCATGATAGGATTCTGGTGGCAATGACTTTGCTCTGCCACGTGGGTGGAGAAGGAGGAGGTAAAATGTGGCCATATAACTGAACTCTCTAGTGCCCATCACTAGTTCAGATGAAGGAAACAGTACAATGCTAACGTACCTTGGTGCTGGTGTTCCTCTGAGCACTTGGTAGGTACTGTTGTGTATGGACTGTTCATTATGTTTGCAACAGCTGTGAGGATTTAGCAGATGCTCTTCCGCAGCCCTGAAGCAATCTTTGTGAACTCAGGCACCAGTCTAACTTGTTTCTTCTGCCTTCACAGGGCTCCATTAAATGAGACGCTGGTGATAACTTTTAATATTACACACTCATCAAAACGCAGCACCATTGTTGAACTGCCTGATGAAGTAAGTGACAGAACACACTTCTGACCTTATGCAAAAGCCTACCGCTAGTATGGTGCAACCCTCCTCTTTCTTCCCTCCACTTTGCCTTGCAGGTACAACTGCCTGCAGGTCACACTAAAGCAGACTTCCAAGTGAAAGGAGATGATGTTGGACAAGTAACAGTTTATCTTTATACCATTAATTTCAACTTAACTGGGTGAGAAACTGGTTTTTAGTTCCACTTACTATCCTACAGCTTCCTAAACTTTGGGGTAACTATTCCTTCCTTATAGTTAAATAGTTAATAGGACATGGGTGGTATGTAGTTGAGAAGATGTGGTGACCCTCCAGCAATCCCCAAGGTATTCAGATAAATACAGGGTATGGAAGCAGAGTGATAGTCTTGGTATCTTAGATGTCATTACTAGATGACTGTGAGTTCTCATAGCTCCTTAGTCTGGTTTTAGTAACTCCTCCCAAAAGGTTCAAAACTACATGTCAGCTTTTCTGATCCAGGAAGCATTTGGTTGTAAATGTCCAGTGGGATGCTATTCTTACAGTGCAGAACTCATTCTGGAGTGCTAATAGCCTGATGCAGCTGTGCACCCACATCACTACCATGAGATATAGGTGTTTTGCTTTCTTGTTAGGGGAGCCCTCTTTTCACAGATGCCAGTCCTCCCTAATAGGAAAACAATCTAGCAAGATGGAGAAAGCTGGATTGTATTTGCTTGTTACCCAGATGCTACTGAACAACAGGATACTCCTGTTTTACTTCCTCATTTTGCTTCTGCTTTTAAGACTCAAAGCAAATGCAGAGGTAAGCATATGAAATGCTCAACAGGACAGGCATGATCATGAGGCGTTACTGGTAGAGCGTAAAAAGTGAAATTCTGCTCTTGCATAACAGACCTCGTGCTAAGAGAGTGGAAGCCATAGGCACAGGATGACCTTTTTGAAGATTTCTATGGTGAAAGAGTGAGGCAAGAAGGAAAGGGTAGGTTGAGGGTAGGAGTGGGAGATGTCCTAAACTTAACAAGGACACTAAAGAAAAGGGGAGCAATTCAAGTGAAACCAGCTCTGAATCTTTATTGTCTTGTCTCAACACCTGGACTCTGTTTTCTTTCTCAAATCAGAACAAGGCAAAACCTCCTGAAAAAAGTGTGAACAGACAAATTAACTAATTCTATTTGCATTAACCATCAGACCTAGGATTCAATTTCAAGTGATTCATAGCATCATAGTGAGGTATGCTGATGAGGTGACTGGCTGGATCTACTTCCTCGCCTGGTCTATCTCCTTTTATCCCCAACTCTTTGAGAACTGGCGACGAAAAAGGTAAGGAGACTTAAGATGTGTTTGCAAGTCACTTGAGCACCTTCTGCAAATCATGTTCCTAGCTTCAGTTACATCCATCTTGGTTGTCGTGAATTATGCATGGAAAGACCAGGGAAAAAAGCAAGGCAAAGACAGGACCTGCATAAATGCAGCCCCAGTGAGCTTTTGCGCATGCAGGTCTGAGGAACCTGTGTCCTACAGACACCTAATCCTGAGGTTTGGCATCCAATACTGATTTGTGATAGAGGAGACTTCCCCATTCCCTGTGGTGTTATGTTGTAAACTGTCCGGCCAAGCCAATTGTGGTGACCGCCTTCAGAAATTACTTACCTTGTGAGCTGTTTGTCAGACAGCTCCTTGTGTACTCATTAGACCAGCTCCCCTTAAACTAAGTGACTGCAAGTAGAAACATTATTATATATGAAAACTAAAGCATTTGTTTTGGCAAAGATGTGCTACTGCTTCTATGGATTCAGGCTGGAATGATTTTAACAGACTAGCTGAGCTCATGGAGGGGTGAAGTTAAACAGCGGGGACACAACATTGTCAGTGAGAGCTGTTATGAGTACCAGTGCATGGCATGTGAGATGTATTTCACTTGCTTCCTGACGAACTCACAGCATCATGTTGTCACAATGCCTGCAGCTTTGGCTTACATCAAAAATTGCCTATAAATCAGTACATTCTAGGGTCAAGTTGTCCCTGGAACTGCCTGTAATGCTCTGATGCATATTTCTCATCTTTCCCCCCCTTCTCTAGTGTTGTTGGACTGAGCTTTGACTATATAGCATTAAACCTTACTGGGTTTATAGCATACAGCGTGTTTAATGTTGGACTCTTCTGGATTCCCTTGATTAAGGTAAGCCTGATTATCTCTTAATAGTTGCTGGGGGGTGGGTATCTACAGGAGGGAGTTAAGGCATTTGGCTGGTTTTGGTTTCTCTTACATCTAGGAGGAATTCTTAGTCAGTTATCCCAGTGGGGTGAACCCTGTGGCTATCAACGATGTTTTCTTTAGTCTCCATGCAGTAGCTCTAACTCTCCTCGTCATAATTCAGTGCTGCATCTATGAGGTAAGTGTCAGTGCTGGCTGACCTGTCAGCTCTGGCAGAGCTCCCTCTGCCGGACACCTCACCACTCCTTTTGTCCTCCAAAGTCCTCTTCATTGCACTTTTATTGGCCTTTCTAGAAGCCAGGCTTCACAATTCAGCTGTTTTTATCTTTCCTGAGCTAGCAGCAACTCCGGTAAGCTTTGCTGCCTCAGCCTCACGGATGTTCTGAGCTTATAAGTAAACTCCTTAGGGACTCAAAATAACTAAGGCAAACAGCCAAATTCGTAAAGTTCCCAAACAGACCTCTACCCAGCACACAGATTACAGCTCTACACAGTACAAATGCTGGTATGTGCTTTCCTGTTTCCTCACTACATAGAGCATTCTTCAAACTAGGACAGGTCCTCAGGGATTCCCTGCAATTCAGACTTTCAGACTGCAAGGACCTTTTATAATTCCCACCCTTTTCAGGAGAGACTGTTATAGTCAGGTGATTCTCTACTTAATTCCCATTGTAAAAGCCTCTGGGCTGAACAACCAGTTTTCTCTAGATGGTAACTGTTTATGTCTTGGGGCGCTTCCTTTGGTGATGCTAAACCTAAAACTGTAACAGCCCATTTGTCACCACTGGTAAGTGCAATAGTCTTTTCTAGTGAAGAATTAGAAGGCAACCATGAAGCTTTTACCATAATGGCATTAGCAGACTTTTGTATTTATAGGAACTCTTGATATCATCAGACTAAACTCGGGAGACCATTACAGATGTGGCACTGATAATGGGCATCATAGATACTCAAGAATACTGCTACAATATTGTTTCCCCCTTGCTCATGGACAATAATGTTCCAAATGGTTGATGCTGAATATTGCTCATCGGCTCTAGCAAACCTACAGCTGGTTGCTGTAGCATTCATTTAATCTTAACGTTCCCTTGTTGTATGAGCCTAACTGGTACAACAAGTACAGGTTTGGACTGTAACCTTGCATAGTCCTGAGCATATTCTATATCCTACAGTGTGTCTGGGGATGTATGACCTAGGTCAGTGTAAGTGTATCTGCATTTCTGTTTCAGAGAGCAGGTCAAAAAGTATCCAAGGTTGTTGTTGGACTACTGGCACTTGCATGGATCTTCACATTTACAACACTGTTTCTTGCTGCAGCTGAGGAAATGACATGGCTACAGTTCTTATTCTGCTTCTCTTATATTAAGTTAGCAGTCACACTGATAAAATATTTTCCACAGGTAAATCTGAACTTTTCTGCTTTTGTACTATATTCCTGTTACCCTAAGCCTGTAGTGTATGCTCTTGAAAGTCTGACTAGACTAAATGAGCAATGCTTATTTAAGTCTTTTAGAAATAAAACCAGTATAGTTATACGGAAGGATTAAATGTTAATCTTGGAAATGCTTGTACGTGACGTGCTGACCAACTTGTTACACTCCCAGGCATACCTGAATTTCCGTCGGAAGAGTACTGAGGGATGGAGTATTGGAAATGTATTACTAGACTTCACTGGCGGAAGCTTCAGCCTTCTCCAGATGTTTTTGCAGTCATACAACAATGGTAAGGCTGGAACTGAGGTGGTGGGACCTTTCTTAATGGGGTGGGAGGATCCTGCTACAAAGCAGATGTAAACCTGGAGGTTATCTTGGGAGAATTATGTTTGTGCTATGGAATGGGTAGCTGTTCTTACATTAATAAAGAATCTGTTCATAGTCCTTCAAGATAGAAAATGAAATAGCTATTCTGAAGAAACCACAGGAACAGTTCTTAATTAGTTTTGCGTAAGATGTACGCTACAGTCAGTCTTCAGTTGTGTCTAAGCAGTCCAAGTAATGAACATGAACTTCTCTAATACATATGGCAAGACCTTGTAGTCTTGAGACAAGATTACACTTGAGGAGTTAAGATTAACTCTCTAATTTTGTGTGTGACAGATCAGTGGAAGTTAATCTTTGGAGATCCAACCAAGTTTGGCCTGGGTGTCTTCTCTATCATCTTTGATATTGTGTTTATCGTCCAGCACTACTGCCTTTATAGGAGACAAGGGTATGAACCTTGTGAATAACATCACTTGCAAAGACTAACTTTAAATTGAACTTGCCCTTACCCTGGCTGAGGGCTTTCCAGATGCCTAGTGCCAGTTACCAGAAATACTGCTTCTGACCTCATTTTATACTCTGATCCTCTCTGGTATGGAATACAAACTGTTGCCTTGCCAAATGCTGATTGCCAGATGCCTTAAAGGACAGCAAGCCATCTAATCACCACTTGCAAATGGAAGACTCATGCCTGTTGAAGCTGCAAAGACAACTTAGTGTGAGCTGTCCAGGCAACATGTGGCTCTCTTTCCATAAACAACAGGAAAGAGAAAGACCAGAGTGATGTCTTTCTGATTGGAAGTGAAGCACAAAGAGCAGAGTTCTGGCTTCCAAAGAGCTGAGATCATGTTTAAGCAACCACTTAATACCTTAATGTAATGACTGAAGACTGTGTGTGGATCTACATGCTGCTGCTGCCTCCTCACAGACAGATCACAGTAAACCACCACTCAGGTTGGCTGTTAGCAGGTGTAGTGGTACATAAAAGAATCAGGTTGGTAGCAAATACATAATTGTTAGAACCTGAGCTCTGGTAAAAGAAAATACTGAGACGGAGCAGAAACTGTATTCCTATTTCACTGAAAACTCTTTCAAAGGTGCCAAGTGCTCAGATCTACCTGACTACTTCTAGTGCACTAACTTCATTCTGCTCAGTTTTACTGACATGCCTTGAATCCTAAATGGTGGATGGTAAAGATTAAAGATTTGTTAAAGAGATTATTTCAAAGTGAATCATGTTGATTTAACAGCCCCATGATTAAACCTTTTTCTTCTTTTGTTCCTGGGCAACTTTCTAACTACATGTGGTATGTTCTAGGTAGAGATCAAGGCCTTGAGTTATTAAAGGTAGGATTATACCCCTTAAAAGAACTAGATGGGAATCCATGCATTTGTACTTGAACACTACTTGAATACTCAAAAGCTAATACGTCTTACTAAGTGTCAGCCTATGGAAAACTAGAGCCCCTTCTCCCCCTGCCAGAGACAGCGTGAGGTGTGACAGATCGCTAACACTGCAAATACCCACCACTGAAATCAGACCTTACTGGGTTGTGTTGATGTAGTCCACAATCCACTTCGAGCCCAAAAAGAGGTGTCAGCTGGAGGCATTCAAGGGATGTGGCCTTCTTAAATGTAAGGAGAAACAGCTCAGGAAATCTGACTTTGTTTTATTGTGTGTAAAATCAAGTGAAATAGCAGTACAAATAGCAGTGTATCTTTATAGTAACAAAAATAACTTCAACTTGAAAGCCTTAAAATTTACCACTGAATTCTGAAGTTACAAAATTCAAAAGCAGTATTTGTAGTAATTCCATAGATATAAAAATGGTAAATAGGCATCTGCTGGTGCGTACAGAACAGTCTGAG
This sequence comes from Morus bassanus, assembly GCA_031468815.1. Classification (NCBI taxonomy): domain Eukaryota; kingdom Metazoa; phylum Chordata; class Aves; order Suliformes; family Sulidae; genus Morus; species Morus bassanus. The sequence goes on from CM062584.1 coordinate 10,673,549, forward strand.
ATGCGTTAATCACAACAAAGTACATGGCACAGCAGTAACGTACTGAATAAGTTAGTCTGCCACCTCCCTGTGTTCTATTTACAACAGCTTACCTGAAGACTGCCCGAGGAAAGTATAGATATGTATAAATCAACTGAAGGGGATTAAGAACTCCAGTTTTTGGATAAAGCTAGCTGGTTAACAAACCACTAGGATGCCAGATAACTAACTTAGTGTTGCAGCAAGAATCTTAACTCCTGTGGCATGTTGATTTAAACAACTTAGTATCTTACTATAAGTTTAAATTTGGTCTAGAGGCACTTTTGCAAATTACTGGCATATTCATCTCTTCCAACCAATAAATCATTGATTTAAGTAAAATCTTACAAGACAGACCAAAATCCACCCCTCCCATTTCAAGTGTGATACAAGTGGAATGAAGAACTGAAGACTCTACAGCTACAAGCAGCTCTTTTGTTAAGTTCAGCAACAGTGTTTGCTTTCATGCTCCATATTCCTTCCATTTAAACTTGATTCATTTGATATTACAAATTACTTGGGAACAAGGGGAATTAAGGTTTTACTCTGACAGTGAAGTCAAACTGTAGTGTCTATGAACTTTTAGTGTACCTCACAGGCTTACACTCCTGTGTTACTTAGTTGTTTCTTGTTTGTTTCTTGTCTGAAGAAGCTGCTTTGTACAGGGAATCTTTGCAGTAAACCGTAATGCCCCAAACCCTTCAGCATACTCTGTCTAGCTAGCACAAAATGTGGGATTAGTACAGTGCTCCTCCCCACAGCAATGTGCAACTCTTCATCCTGGCATTTTAATTTGGTAGTGTGGAGGGGCCAGGACAGCTAGCTTCTAAAAGCTGAAGCACAGCAAACCCTCTTATCTTCCATGGCAGAAACCACACTTCCTCTTAAAATAGGAAGCTCTTGTGCTACAAAATAATCTAGTCAAAGTTAAGGCTTTTCCAGTTGCTTCCTTAGATAACTAGGGTTTGTCCTGTCCTCCTGAAAGCCATGACTAATTAAAGTCTTTCCATGTACCTGCAGGGAAGACTTTAGAGAAGCACTCTGCTGAGGGGACTAGAGTTTTACTACTGCCAGTTACATCAGAGGAAGGAAAAAAAAGTGTTTACCACAGTTAGGAACATGCACTCCTTCCAGACAACCTGTTCAGGTCTAGTATTTGCTTCCTTGCTTGATATCAGTCTATGTATCTCCCTCCCCAACCCTTCCCCAACTTGACTGATTAGGACATCATGGATTGTTGCACAGCCTTCTGCAGAGATTGCCTGGTCACCAGCAGCCGTACCACTTCCTCGTTCCTTTTTGTCAGCCTCTTCCTAGCTTGGTCATGGGTCACCATTGTCATATCCCAGCCATTCACCTAGGAGAAAACCATAAGATGAGGCAGGTGTGTGGACTCACAGGCGTCCTATAACTGTTCCATCAGAGCTATGTAGTAGATATGCTTATGCCACAGCTCAGTCTGCTTATAAGCCCCACAAACTGTCCTGGAAAGCACCCAGGAGACAGTATTTCCCCCAGCAGAGTCTCCTCTCTAGTGTGCACTTAATACTTGTCTTGGTGTTTACCTGCATGATCTTATCTCCAATCTGAAGTCCTGCAACTTCTGCTGGGCCTCCTTCTGTCACCCTTGTTACATAGATACCCTGGGGAAAAAAATTTAAGTGTTCATTTACTAAACATGGGAGTATTAAATACTCAAGGGCTGTTCTACTGACATCACAAAAAGAACTTGTAGTATGTTACGGGATTCTAGTTCCAAACAGGTTTGTGCAATGTTGGAAAATAGAAAAGGTGGTGGGCTAATTTCAAACACGCTTAGTCTACAAATGATAACGTGGCTGCAGAGTAACCTTTAGTAGTCAACTATGCGAGAAGACAGAATACAGGTGTAAGTGAGTAGAGCTTCCTGGGCAAGGTGGATTTGCAGAGGGAGTTGCTACAGAAAACAAAGAGCATCTGACCTTGTCGGTCTTGTCTTCAGAGAAAGGGTTCTGAGTAGGATCCTGATCAATGCCACCTCCAATGCTGAATCCCAGAATCAAATTGTCACCTTGACGAAGCTTATGTATTTCAATTCTTTGCTGAAAAGAGAAAAAGATGAAATAGCCGAGTGTTGTGATCACTGGAAGAAATCTCAAGTGTGTTTCAGACACAGCTACTTAAGGCCCGCTTAGATTGTCTCTCGCAGAGATACCATAAGCTGCCTCGAGCAGGCTGCGTGACAGCTCCATAAGCTTACATATGGTAAGCAGACCGCTCTTAAACCCCCTGGCAGCACAGAACCAGCACATGGCGTTTGCTGTCTGTCAGTCCCACGCAACCTCCGTGTTGACAACACTTGGCTCTGAGCTGCCCTCAGCCCTACCACAAGCCAGCAGGACAGGAAGCCCTCGGCAAGCTCATGCCATGATGCAGCCAAGCGCCCGAACTACTCAGGGCTTTCTGCTGCCCCGAGATACAGGGGGGAAACACTAAAAACAGAGCAGGGCTCTTCAAACACGAGCCATGTCTTGGTAACCAGCAGTCACTCATAGCTAGACTCATCTTGCTCTTTATCCACGTGCCTTGCGTTCCTACCTAGCCTTATCAGTGGAAATAACAACCTATTATTAGGATGGTTCTTTTTCAAGATAACTTATCAACACACTTTGGTAATCCAGAAACAGGTTCCTCGCTGTCTGACAAAGGCAGGCATCTGACGAGCTTTACTCATTACCTAAGTACTGTATAAATGCCAGCTTGTGCAATTCTTGAGCCGAGATAAAAAAGCCACGGTCTTAACTGAAACAATAACCGCTCAAGAGGTTCTTCCAAAGAGCCCTGTCAGATACGGAGCGTCCCAAAGGCGCTGGGCTCAGGCTCTCGCTAGGATAGGGACCGCTTGGTCACACCAGGACAGCTTCCATGTCCGCAGGGCGCCCGCTCTGCCACCGCTGGCAGCGGCACGCTTCGGCTGCCTTAACCCAGCGCACAATTTCAGCGCTCTGACCAGCGGGAGGCAGAGCAGCGACCCTGCTTGTGCTCTTTGTCGATTAAGGCAATTCATACCCTTCAAAAGCTCTACTTAAACCCCACCGAAGCGAAGCAGGGCTTAGCCTGCCAACACCGTGCAGCTGTTGGCAGCGGAGGGCACCGAACAAAGCCCCGGGACACCGAGGCCCGCCGCATCGCCGCCGGGGCGAGGGGGAAGAGCCCACCGCCTGCCCCACGCTCGGTGCGGCTCCGCTGCCTCGGCTGCTCCCGCTTCCCCCGCCCGGGGGCGGCGAGGGGCCCGGCTCAGCGCCCCGCGGGCACCGACAGCCGCCGCGGGCGGGGACCGGGAAGCGGGACGGGCGGCGCTGCAAACCGCGCCCTTCGCCCGCTCCTTCCCGGGACCGCGCCCGCGGTACCTCCGCGCCGCCCGCCCGCTGACAGCCCGCAGGGTGCTGCCGGGTGGCCCCGCTCCCGCCCCCGCCCCCGCCCGGCGGCCCCCGGCCCGTTCCCGTCTCACCACCACGGCGGTGACCGGCTGCCCCGGCACGTACGACATGGCCCCGCCGCCGCCGCCGCCGCCGCCCGAACAAAAGCGCCTCGCTCGGCCCCGCCCCCCCGCCGTCGCCAGCCAATCGCGTGCCGCCTCGCCCCCGCCGCGCCGGAAGCAGGGCCGCTTTCCCGGCGTCCCCCGCGCCAAGATGCCTGACAGGAGCTTCCGGCGGGGAGGCGAGAGGCTCCGGTGTGGCGGTAGGTTGGGCCCGGCGGGGCGGAGCGGCGGCCTCGGCCCCCGCGGTGACGGGCGGTGTGTGCTTGTCCCTCGGCAGGGCGTGAGGCGTGACGGCCGGGGGGCGGGCCGCGGAGCGACGCGCCGCCGTGGATGAGAGGTAGGGGCCGGGGGATGGCGGGAGGGCTCCGCGGGCGCTCGGCGGCGCCAGGCGGGCGGTGCCGGGAGGGGCCTCCCGCGGGCCCCGGAGGCCGCTGAGCTCCGGAACGGCGCAGCTGAGGGTGGGGTCGCGGTAGCCCACCCCGCCCCGGCCCCTACAGCGCGCGCGCGCGCGTGTGTGTCCTTTACCGCAGTCTCGCTGGGACGGAGGAGGTCCCCGAGCCCGGCTGGGAGCCATGGCCGCGGTGGTGGCCAAGCGGGAGGGGCCGCAGTTCATCAGCGAAGCGGCGGTGCGGGGGAACGCCGCCATCCTGGACTATTGCAGGACGTCGGTCTCGGCCCTGTCGGGCGCCACGGCGGGGATCCTCGGCCTGACCGGCCTCCACGGCTTCATCTTCTACTTCCTGGCTTCCGTCCTCCTCTCCGTGCTCTTGGTGTTAAAAGCCGGACGGCGATGGAATAAGTACTTTAAATCCCGAAGGCCGCTTTTCACGGGGGGGCTTATAGGAGGGCTCTTCACATACGTCCTGTTCTGGACTTTCCTGTACGGCATGGTTCACGTCTACTAAAACAACTAGGAGCCGCGTTAGCTGCCGTGGTTTTTAATGAAGCAGGAGGACTGTTGCCAAAAGTCATCTATACAACTAGGCCAGCTTACCTTTAAACTGATGTTCATCGCTTTTATTGTTCATACTGTCAGTCAATTATGCCCGAGTACAAATGAAGCGGTAGTTCTAATTAAACTGAATGTGAAACACCACCTGGATGCCACTCATGAATATTTGTTTGGTGGTTAAGGAGTCACTTCTGTCCCTGATTGCAGGCACAACCCTGGGTTTTGCTTAATGTAGGCCCTTCTATCCTTTGTGTTTTGCATAAGACACACCAATTGCAATCCCTTCTAGATTTGCTGCCTGTCCCTACACACGCGCACTGAGGAAGGCAGCGCGTTACACCGCACTCTTCTAAAATAATCCACTGACACAAGGAAATACTGCACAGGAGCATGTAATTAAGTGCGTGTAAAGGTTTGGTACAGAAATGTAACTGAGCTGCTAGTGCAAACGTTACTTCCACAACTGCTGTGTGTATGTGCTATCAATAAATGACATTGTCACGGATACTCTTCGCTGGCATATACAAAAGCCAGTAGGTAATGCTGTCACAGGTCAAACGCTTTGCTCTTTTTTTAGTACTGTTTTGTCTAATGAAACACAGACAACCATGTAAGTACAGCGTCTTATCACCTGCCAGCTCAGGCTGGACTGAGCATACTCGTAAACCTGCTGGCATTTTCTGCAGCTGAGCACTGCGCTCTTGGGGTTCCATATGTCTCTGGCAGGAACAGAAAGGAAAACTCAATTCCCCACCATACAGGTAGTATCTTTGCTGTAGACCGGCTTGTGCAAACTTTGTGTTCAGGTGACTTGCTTAGCAGAAGTATGTATCACAAAGAAAGGGGTGGTCGTGTGTGAGACCTGAAAAAACACACTGTACAAAAGAGTCTTGGAGAGCACTGCCCTAAAGTGACAAATTTTATTGCTGTCTATTAAAGACAAGGAGGGGGAAAAAAAAAAATAATCAAAGAAACAAGTGCCTGAGAAAGGATTCTGGTTGTGTTTTATCAACAGCAGTGGCTGTGGGAATTGTGTTAAACAGAGGTTATAAAGAAGGGAAATAAATATTTTAGGGACTTTTGGGGGCCTGAAGCCCCTGAAGACTTAAAGCACTTTGGTCATCTAACACGAGGATGTTTCAGTAGAGCACAGTCAGCTTTCTGTGTTACGATGAGCTACTTGGCTGCCATGAGTTGTGCCTCGGCCTGATGACACTTGTGGGGTTCACCCTGTGTTTCACCATCTGGAAAGTATTCAAACAGAATTAAGCTCTGACAGTCAAAAGCCTGTGCTGTTTGAGCGGCATGGTACTTCTAATAGGCCTGACCAGTGCGGTTATACACACAGTGACCCGTGCTTGCCTGGAGGAGAGACTTCTGGCATGGGGGGGGGGCTTTGGATGCCATTGTAGCATCAGAGGTACACAGCTTATCCCAAATTATTTTAAGTCCCCTGTTTAATTCTGTTTTCTAGCTAAATGTTTGACTCCATAATGACCTGCATCTGAACAGAAGTAGAGGGAGTGGACTTGAGTGGGTGGGGTTCGCTATCAATGACTGGATTTGGAGTTTGCCAGTGCTAACAAAGGTGAATTTTAATCTAGAATCAACCTGTACCTCAGAGTAACCACCTTAAAGAAGTTAAAGCAAAGGTGAGTGCAGCTTGCTGTTTCCATTTGCGCAGAACACTCAACCACAGCGGCTCTCTGTACCGCCACCCTCTCTGCAGCTGTCCCAGCAATATGTAAGGACACCGCAGCCCGAGTCCTTTAAATCTGGTTATTCAAAGAGCGCACAGAAACACCCCATCTTTATCACGATGACTCCTGATCAATGGCAGTGGGGCCATTTACAGCACGCCGAGAGTTTGTACCAAGCTACAGTGTGGAAGCTTTAAATGAGGCAGGAATATTTATTCACCTACTGTCTTCAGGAGCTGGTGAGTCAGTTCCTGTCAGCTCAAGCAAATGCAAAGTTTAAACAATTATATTCTCTAAGCACTTTTCTGAGATTAGTTATATCCCCACATGAGCATAAATTCACAGAAGGGCCTGCACCGAGACACTCCCCTGTTGAGAAACAAAGAAACACTAGTAGTTCTTGGAAGTTACTAGAGCATTGAAATACCAGACATCCGTCTTCTAAATTTTCCTCCTGTTGGTATATTTGGAAGAACCTGGCAAAGTGTTTCACCTGATAGAGCTCCCCTTTTCAGTCTCTGTAGTACAGCTCAGGGTACTACGAAAACAGCAGAAGCATTAAGTCCCCCATCCAGATCCGCCCCCACAATGAGCGATTGGTAAGAGATGAGGAAAGGACAACCCAGAGCAAATTACATCAGCCACTGAACAGAGGGAGAACCCAAGACCCTCTCTGTGCAGATACTCCCCATGCCACGTTGCTTTTCAGCTCACCAGCCCCTTTTTCCCCCAATATGAACCACAAACATGTCAGTCCCTGCCTTGCTTCAAAATGCTCCTCTGCCTGCTGTTACCTGTTCTGTGCTCTGGGCCAACTACAAACGGTGGGTAGGAGGTGAGGCGGCTGGGACCCAGCCGTGGCTGAATGAGTCTCTGTTCAGAGCCGCGGCAGGACCTTCTCCTGCTGTTCCTGAAAGGAGCAGAGCACCTTGTTGCAGTTGTTGCGAAGGTTTTTCCTGGAGGAGCACCATTTCTAGCCCTAACGGTTACAGACATGCCACAGTAAGAGTAATTGCCCCCACTGTGCCACAGGCCCAGTCAGCACCGGCACCGTATGATAACAAGCCCCTGTCCCCGGGCTCTGAGAGCTGCTGAAATGCTGCGTTTCATTGCATTTCCCTGACACGAGCAGTCCTTGCTTTACATCTAATCTTGCAAGTAACACAAGCGAGGGTTGGAAGCGGTGGCCGCAAGCCAGTGGCGCAGGAGACGTGTTGAATCTCAGCCCTCCTCAACGTGCCAGTGGTGGCTCACATCGGTTCTCTTTCACACATGGAAGCAAAGCACAGCCACAGGATAACGCTGGCTGTTGACGTAGGTACAGATATATCTATCAATAGGTATAAAAACATTCATTTGGTGCCTTCTTTTCCCTTTTATAAAATCCTTTTATAAATCCATAGCGACAACACACTGCTGCAAGATCAGGATACCAGAGAACACCTCAGGAAAAGAAGGGTGGTCTTTAAAGGACCTTTTTTCCTCTGGGAATCCCGATAATAGACGGCAGACCTGATCTGGGGTATCTCCACCTCCCAGTCCTGGTGTGATTTCACACCTGTGTGGTTTTCCTGGAACATGAGTCCAGCTGGCAGACCCATCGCTGTGCCTAGAGCCCACCGAGCTGGTCAGGGCTCTGATTCCCATTCAGTGTAGGAGTAGGTAACGATTTCCTGGAACTGGACCTGTAGAAACAAGCAAAAAGGTGACAGACGAGGCAAGCAGCTATTTCTGCCTCAGGAAGCAATGTGGGCAAGAGGTTCCCAGCCAGGCCTGTCACACCTTACCGCAAAGGCCATCACCCGCCGTACAAAGCCCCAGTTCTCAGTTTCATAAGGCTCTGGGGCTGCCCCAATTCCATCCGCGGTCATTATGGCCCGACAGCACAAGGCCGTTTATAGTCCAACCACAGCACAGCAGCTTCCTTTGCTCCCCAGCTAACTGCAGCAATGAATTACGGAGGGAGGGAGGAACTTGGCTAAACTCATTTGGAGGAATTTCATTTCCTGGAATTAGCCTTTGTTTGCCATTAATGTTTACTGTGTTCCCGTATCTCCTATTTCTGTTCTTATCAGTCGTAACAATAAAGCCATTACATTTAAACATAAAAGCCAAGCCCACTTACTTTACTTCCTCGTACTTTTTGCCTCGATAAAAGTTACTCTTTTTAATCAGATACAGTAGCACCAGGTCACAAAAGAAAGCTCCCTGCAAATAGAAAGAACTTGTGTTTTATCTTTAGAAGAGGAAGTGATCTGATCTAATTAGCAGTGAGCATTAATTAAAGAAGAGTAACTAGTAGGAGCTGTATTTTCCTTCATACTCCATGTAATCTTAGGGGTATTCAGACTACAAGGTACGTTAACAAACGCCTTTAAGACAGGACACAGACACACACCTCACTGAGCAGCCAGAGTAGCAAAAACTCTACCGGAGAAGACAAAACCCAACCGTCTCATTTTATCCTCGTAAGAGACGAATGAGGGATCTGGGTCCCAACGTGTTACTTTAAGAAAGTACATTCACTTACCGCTCCCATGAGAGCAAGCCCCGAACCGATATTGATAATGGTGGGAATGATGTTAAATTTCCCTGCCTAAAAGAGAAAAGGTCATGAAGTACTTGGTGAAAGAACAACCCAAGAAACAAACTTCCAGGTGTGGTGTTACACAGGGGAAGCTACTGGTGCCTGTGGGTGTGTTTAGTTAGCAACAAGCAGGCACAACCATGGACGATTTGCAGTGAACAATCGTGGAGGCTAAAGGTCTGTGTGTGTCTCAGATCCAGCTCTTCATGGCTGCATTTCTGAGCGCGCGTCACCCCTGGGTTAGGCTTCTTTTTTCTGCAGCACATACACATGACAAGTCTCTGGGGCATATTTACTTCTGTTGGACTTCACATGAGCCTGTTCTTAGGTAGAAGAGATGCAGACTCATCCGCACTCCAGGTCATCTCCTTTCTTACGCAGGGTTAGCTGCACAGCGATGAACAGCGAGAGCCCTTTCCTACGGCAAGCCAGAGAGGCTGTTCTCATCCCAGAGCTGCCTTCCCACTGAGAAATGCCTCCCCCTTCTTCCTCTCCAGGCTCGGAAATACTCTGGCCTGGGAACTCACCTTGCCATTCACCATCACATCAAAGCGGATTCCATATGCTTTAATGAGCGTCCGGTACTCGACCCCCTCGGCATCCTGGTAATATTTGGCAAACCTGGAATGCAACAATATTGATTTTAACTCCATAATCTGCCCCCCCCAAGAACCCACCTGAATTCACCTCTCTCCTCGAACACATCTATTCCCCCAGCAAAAACAGCTTTAGCTTGCCATGAGCGTGACCCCCTCCCTCCCTCCGCTGAAGCAGCGTGCTTGGCTGGGGCAGTGCCTGGCACAGTCCAGCCTGGCGCTCCCTCACTGCCAACTGCCTGCAAGTCAAAGCAGCTCAGCCCGACTGCAGTACTGCGTCGTATCCTCCTCTTCACTCACCTGAAGTTGTACCCAGAAGAGATGGACTTTGCAAATTTGGTATCCAGCCGGCTAAAAGAATAGTGAGGATTACATTCAGAAGGGGCTTTATCAAGATCACAGTTCCATTCAATCTGAATTCCTATCACACCACCCTTAACAAAAGAGAGAGACAGTGTGAGGTTTTTTTAAGCTTAGTTCAATTAATTTGTCTTCAAATTTGTCAGATCCTTGGGCAAGTTTTCCCCAAGGATGAGAACAGCTGCATTTCTGGTCGCAGACACAAGCACACACACTTCAGGATGGGCTAAGTTCATGCTCATGATATTAGTCACATTACACACAACCCTAGCTTTCCCTGTGCTGGTATCCTAGGAGGAGATTTCTCATCCCAGGACACTGATTTCATTAATTTAAGTGGCTGTAACATACTTCAGTGAAAAAGATGCTCTTTTATGCAGGGATGAAGTTCACTAGTGCAGAAGCCAGCACAAAGCCTGCACTCTTCTCCCCCTGTGCTTCCCGGGATGCCTCAGGCTGGCTCCATCTCCCCGCCCCGGGCTACGCACACACCGGGTCGCAGCCTGTTTGGCGCTGCAGCCCCAGGTCCCCATGCAGAAATGTGTCCGTTTCCTGCAGCGGAACCCTCCCGGGGTGTTCTCTCAGCAGAGGAGCCCCACCGGTCTTCCAGAGTTCTGGGTTTAAACGATGGTGTAGTAATGTTGAAATTACACAAAGAAACCCTGCTGGAAGAGCAGCAGTTTGGGCAGCCCTGAATAACAGATAACTGACCCGACCATCTCTTCCAGAGGACCTACATCGCCCTGCCTCTCATCCCCTGGGACAGGATAAATGGGACCAGCATGATTTTAGGAACCAGCATCTCTCCACTGCACCCTGACAGGGGGCAGTTCCCTGGGCAGTCGCCAGTGGCTCTCCTCAAGGCCACCCAGCAAGCGGTACCGCCAGCTGGGAAGCCACAGGAGCCCGAGGGGCGCTCCTACCTCCAAGGCCATTTCCTGGAAGTCGCTCCCAGCCCACTTAATGATGTTCCCCAGGATAAAGATGGGGCAGTAGGGATGTTCCGTGCTGTAGCGGCAGCTCTTCAGGTAGGACTCATCGTTGGTTGCCAGCACATTCATCCTGCACATAGGGAAGAGGGGTATCCACCTTGTCTCTCCCTTTGCTTGCCTGCACAGCCTACGCCACCAAGACTGCAGAGACAAGAGAATTCTCCAACACCCCTCGTGCACAACAGAAATGGCACCTTGCCGGCAGCCTTGTCACTCTGCGAGCCTCTCCGCTGCTGGCCCAGGGAAAGCAGTCTGCCCCCACAAAAATGACCTCCAGGCCAGGCAGGACTAGGCCAGCTGAATCTGGGCTAAAGAAAGGACTCCTGTAGAGCAGGTTGCCAGAGTGCTCCAGGGCCACCTGGTTTTCTCAAGGAAAAATAATAAAGATGCTAGAAATGTCTAGCTGAGCCTGGGAGAATACCAAGAACACTCCTTTCTACATTTCTTTATTTTGTTCCTATTCTAGCAGCAAATGCAAACAAGTATTTTTAAATTTGCATTTTCCCAGCCTTGTCCAGTCACCTTCATTTTTATGGAAGAGGAGGAGTATCTGGGAGCAGAAGCAGCTCGGGTACCTGACTATGCACTAGCTGGTGCACAGATCCACCTGCCTTAGAAGCTCTGGTGCATCCCATGCTGTAGGAGCCATCGCAGACCTCATCTGGTGAAGGACAGCTTTATCCCAGTTGCCCTCTGAGAAGCTCCAAGCCCTCATTATCTCCTTGTTCCCTCAGAGCCTGAAGCCAAAGGCCTCTCCCTACACTTTAGAAGAGGGAATATCCGCCTCCCCACCCCAACCCACAGGCAGGTGAAGGACACTGGAGCAAACCAAGGTTATTGGTTCTGTGATGGAGAGGACAGAGGGATCTCCAAGCACCTGCACTTACTTGGAGAACTTAAACTTGGGGAAACGGATTGAGTTCTTGATGTAAACAGTGAAGTTTTCTGCACTGGCGAGAAGTGGTTTCCTGGAAGAGAAGTGTTTGTTATCTGTTTTACATTTGTACCCTGCCCATATGTTTAAACTGGAATTGCCATTTCAGAAACAGCCAGGTTTCATCCCATGGTGCTAGGCCAGCCATGCCACTTTCCCCACATTGCCAGGAAGGAGTTGGTGACAAGCGTGCAGGTTGAGGGGAAGCCCCAAGAGCTTGAAGCAGCCCTGGGACAGCCAGTGAGCCAAGCAGGGGGGAGCAGAGGGCCACTCCTGCCAGGGGGCCGTGCAGAGCTCCCTCCTACACTGGAACAGCCAACATTCAAGCAAGTGTCCAAGCGAGGGAACCCAGAAGCCACCCTGAGTGACACACAAGCCGAGCAACTCAAGCTTGGAAGCAGCATAGGACAGCCACGTACTTGGGCTTGGATCTCTTCTCTACTGGGCACCAGGCCAGTATCTCACAAGTCCCGCTGGTGCTCTCCCTGACTTTCAAACAACGGCCAGTCTTAACCCCTGCAGCAGAGACATCACAGAAAAGGTCACACAGAGCAGCTACTTCCTCTCCTTGCCTACAGGGCACATGAAAATCAGATGCTTTCTACTGCCACCCTAAGCCCTCCTCCCTGCTGTGAAAGGACCGCTCAGCTGGAACAACCACTCTCTTGTTGCTTCTCTGAGCAGCCCGGGGTGCTTTGGCTCAGCCACCACAGAGCTGTAGGCAAGGCAGCAATCTTAATAAAAGATAGTACAGAAAAGAAAGTCCTTGCCACTTTCTGTCAACAGAGATCTCTGGGGTTGTAACCAGGCTGCTGCCTCTGAAGGAACCCACCTCTACCCGAAGCAGTACAGGAGGAGAGACCCTTCCCTTACCATTGCCAGCCACCACTGCTTCCCCTGCCAGGCAGTCCCCGTCCGTGCTACACAGGGCATCGGGAATGCTGGCACTCTGCAAAGTGGAAGAGGGCAGAAGTGAGACCTGCAACAGGACACGAGGCTCAGAGGGGTCAGAAAGTGCTGCTGCTCTGGGGTGAATCCTCTGTAGGATGGTGAACACTGAAAACATGCAGCTGAAGCGGTAACTGCAGGTCACGTGCAAATAGCTCGACGGTATCACACCACCAGCAACACCATGGTTCAGTTACGACATCCTGATTTTGGGGTCTGCCTAGTCTGGAGAGTGACGGGATGTCGAAAAATCCAGACATCACCTACCACTCACCAAAACCAAGCAGGAGGCCACAGCACTTCATCTTAAGAGATAACCCTACCTTTGATTTAAGCTACAAGCTCTCTGAGCTCAAAATTACCCTTCTCTCCGCTGCACGCTGGGTTAATGCAGCCACTAGAGGACAGCCACATCCTGAACAAGCAAGCTGTGCTCTCGGCCTGGGCTAACCCTCTGCTTGTCATATGGAATCTCTGCTACATGGAGACAACACTCCCTGGACGGCTGGTGTCCTCCTCCCCCAGGCTTCAGCCCACTCTGAACCACGTCTTCACAGAGGACTTTTCAACATGACACAGAAAGACCTCATGCCTCCGGCCCGTAAGGCACATTCTGGAAGGCACTAAGCACTCTCCTGTGTCCTGAAGGTAGCGAAAGCCTGAACGTTCAGCCCTTCCCAGGATGGGGCTCTTAGAAAGTCTCCTCGTCCCGTAATTAGACTGAGTCACCTTGAAGTTGTTTTCCCATGGCCTTTTCTGACCCTGAGCAATCACTGTTCTGGTCTCATCTGCAGCTGGGCAGATGTCCAATACCTTCAACTAAAGTCAGCAAGACTCTGCATGATCAGTGCCTCTGGAAATTAAGACAGCTGAACCTCCCCGGTTTGCAGTAACCAGTCCGATTTTCTCGACTCTGACATTACACTACACAGAAAAACCGTTCGCCTTTCATCCTTCCTGTGTTCGTTGCTCCCCAGGTGTCCTCTGTCACTTCTTACCCCCAGTTTTGTAAGGGTCTGGGGGCCAAGGGGCTCAGTTCTTCCTACCTCAGGACACGTGGCTTGCCTCTGTTTTGGGGTCACAATCAGATTCGTCATGACAAAGAAGACGTTTTCACCCTAGAATAAAAGTAAGGCAGGAAGAGTTAGAAAACCTGTTTTACTCTTAAAGTACCTGTTAGAAGGAGGATGCAGCTCTCTGCAGAACAGTAACACCTCCCTCCCTCCTGACGCTTTTCAGGCCGGGATACAACAGTGCCCTCTGTCTGGATATTTGTTTGGATGAGGCTGGTGGGTCTCTGTGGCTTAAGGGGTTCTGCTTCAGAGACTGCGTTAATTTGGTGGCAGAACCGCTGAGCCTTGCCTCACCGGCTGCTCGGCAAGCGCTTGTCCGCCTTTTCCATAAGGACACGGTGCCTGATTGGGGATCAAAGGCCTCATTCCACTGCAGAGCTGTGGGTGTTTGTTCTCAGCCAGGGTCAGGCTGGCCGCCCCCGCTGCGCTGTTACAAGCCCAAGCTCACAGGGCAAGGCAGCAGGGCACAGTGCAGGAGCAGATTTAGTGCAACACTGTGGACATGCGATAAAACAAAACAGAGCGCTTCTAGCATGGCTGTAATAGAGAGAATACAGATCCCTTTATCGAGCCATTGGGATGAGTGTCTGAGACATGCAAGGAGAGACTTGACTGCAATTTCATCCCTAAAATCCTTATTTCTGGCACTGTAGTGTTTCCTCTGTACTTAGGCAATGCCACAATATGTATGGCTGACTCCCATTCTGGAGCCTTCCTTTCTTTGCACGTTTACAACTTCTATTTGGTCCCTTCTCCACACTCAGCAAAAAGTTAAATAACATCTTCCCTGAATGATTTCCCCTTAACAACCAAGCACCAAAGGAAACCACAGGAAAAAACAAGCCTAAAGATAATTGTACAGTCAGCAAGAGGGAAGAGAAAGCAGCTTACCATGGCACTACAGGTGGAGGCTGGTTTGCCACTCAGAAGTGAAATGAATGCTGCAATAAACCATGTGCTTCTGTTTCTGCCCCGTACTGTGCCCACACAGGAAAGGGAGGAGGGTCAGCACCAGGCTGCAGCTACAGAGACACGGGTTGTCTCCTGACAGCCCCAGCACTGGGGAGCCTGACCCTCCGCATGCCGATGGGACACACGTAACCATTACAGCCAGCCCACGGTCCTGGTGTGAGGCAGGGCAGCCCCAAGCATCTTGGACAAAAAATCCTCGCCCATGACAGGAACCGGCAGTGTGTCACGCTCTGCTACCTGTAACACTGCTTGCTTGTGCGAGCGAGCACCTGGTGATAAAATACCTCATCAAGAGCAAACTCTGGACCCCCGACCCCACAAGGCTGCTCTGAGCCTCAACAGGGAACAAGACATTTCTGCAAAATTGTCAGAGAACAAGCCCCAGAAAGTGACAAGTGAAGGATTCACCAGGTGAATCCTTGCTCTACATTAAGCTTAACCCCAAAGCACCACTGGTTCACCCTGTCCAAGGGCATTCTCAGCCCTCGGAGTGAATTTCAGTACAACGAGCACCTGCCGCTTGTTCCGGAGTCTCTGAGAAAACGCTTTCCCACCTGTTGCTCATAAAGATCAGAGATCTCAGGTTTCCGTCCATGAGAGCAGAGCTCGGTGCTCTCTCACTTACCTGGCTCACTCTCCTTCCCTCGCTGTGCTTTGCACGGGGTGTGTTTACCCCACGTCCCACCAGTGCTTTGGGACACACATATGTCTGTCCTCAGCAGGAGGGACTTGTCAGTCAGCAGCTGCGCTGATGCATCAGGAGAGCTGCCCGCTGCTCTGTGGAGGAGACGGGGCTTCTCCCAGCCCTCACTGCCTCCTGCTCCGCTATCCGGGTCTCTCCAGCACAAACCAGCCCCAGACCCACCAGGACAGCGCAGGGCTCTCCCTCCAAAGTGAAATTAGAGATTATGCAGTAGTCAGCAGAGCAAGTCACTTAATGCACTGGTAGCAGGCATTCAGATACTCCTAAAAACCCACATGGGACACATCTCACAGCTGACATGTCTTAGCGGATGAACCGTAATCAGCACATGGAGCAGGAAGGCTTGTGAGATATCTACACTTGCAACCACAGTCCACAGAAGTTGCTGAGTTTCACTGTGAGCTGGGGTCTAACATCACTGTGGTTGCTGGAGGCTGATGTACGCTGGGGCAGACTGCAGCAGTGCTGGATTCAATATTGTCAATGGATTGCCCAGTCATGTTTGGCTTCGTGATGTCATAGCCCAGACATCTGCGTCGCAGAGCACACCAGCCCAGAGGCAGACAGCTATCTTTACTCAGCACACACACTACAAGGCCTCCCAATAAGCCAACATGCTGCTACAAGATTATTGAGTCACTGGAGAAATGTCTGACAAGGTAAAATACTGGTCAGCATCACCGTTTCATTTCTGGGTGTGCACACCAGCCACCTGCGAAGCGTCCTGGGGCTTCCGCACAGCTTGAACATGAGGCACGGCAAGCATCCTGCCTGGCCTTCCTGCTGCACAGCACATGTCGGGCTGAGACCGACAGCTTGTTGTGAGGCTTTGCCTTAAAATTGGTGGAGATGCAGAGCACAGATCCACAGGTCTGAGTAAACATGGGCTGCAGCAGGAGGAAGATGAAGCCTTATTCTTATGTTCAATTTACCGCTTTCTGCCCCCTATCAGCACTAGACCCTGATTTTCCTCTCACACCTTTCCATGCACATGTGGTAGACACGAGCAGGGAAAGCACACAAACAACCCCCGGCAAGCACAGCTGGGCAATTTCCAACCTGGTGCTGGGCCACATCTGCTGCCACCTTTTCCCCTCAAGCATCTGCTATGCATCTTATGTTGTCCAAGTCAATGAAGCAGCAAGGCAGGTTTAGCCAGACACATTTCAAGCAACCCTCATCACTCAAATTGCACCATATTTTCTCCCCATCTCCCACCCGCTCTGTGCTGTCCCATGCATGCCTGCTCTAGCCCAGGAATGGAGGCAAGCAGACAGTGCTCAGCTGACCAGTCCCACTGAAGTCCACAGGACTTCTGCTGGCAAAGTTCTGCTTGCCAAGTACCATGGACCTCTGCGAGAGAGGCAAGGCCGCTTTGATATTTGTTTGAAAGACCTAAGAGAAGGCACAGCATTACTTTCTTGTAGCCCATGTCCTGCTTATTCATAGGAAAGACCTGGATACATCACTTAGCCTTTCCACCAGCAACCACGCTGGAAGATGTCTTTCTAGCTCAATGACAGACACAATAGCCGTGGGGTGATGCCAACCTGTGGAGGGATGACGTAGTCTGCAACATCCCACAGCCTCTCCCCCAGCTCCGTGGTGTTGGTGAAGGCTACCCCTTTCAGCTTGGTGATGACAGAGCTCTGGAGGAACGTGTCTGTGTCCTGATAGCCTTTCTTGACAACAAACACCCACCTGCAAAGAACACAGCAGATAGCCGCATTAGCAAGTGGGGTCAGGGAACAAGTTAGCCAGAGAAGATTTACACCAAGGCCAAACACTGTTCAAGGGCAAATCAAAACACGCCAATGACACCAAACCCTCCGCAACTACTACTACAAATTTAGAATAAACTCTTTGACACAAGCTGTGCTTATCTACAGCACTGGAGTCAGGACCAAGACCTCACATGCAGGGAAAGGTGTAATAACTGGTCATGGGGTAAAAAACCAAGCCTGCCGCCTCCCTGTCCTGTGCTATGCTCAGCAACCTCGATGGAAAGAGGGGAGGGCAGGGCTCTGTCTTCCTCAAGATGAAAAATAATATAAGCTTTTGCAAGTTGCAGTGAAGAGTGTGGTTCGTTTCACTCACGATTCACTCCCATTTTAGCAGCCTCCAATTAGGCTACCAGTCCAGCAACAGACCATGGCTGGGGTGATGCAACTCCTGCAGGTGAGCTGAATATTACTAACAGAAACCTGTAGGAAATATTCTCAGCTGGATAGAGGATCTTCTGTAAGCCAGTGCGATGGTAACAACCTGACTGCACCCTGGCCTCTGTGCTGAGCTTCAGGCAGAAGCACTAGCACACCTGGAAAAGCTGCTGCCTCACTAAGCAGTCCAGGGAAAGGCTTTGCTCCTTGTCACTGGGTGAAATAAATGAAATGCTTCCAGCTTCCCCACGATACTACTGAAGTCACCTGCCAAGACAACAAATCACCCAGACCCTTGAAGAAGCTAATGGTGCCGGGGCAGGTTTTGGGGGAGGGACACAGGCTGCATTTGCTGGCACAGCTCCCCTTTGCAGTGCAGTGACCTGGAGTGCCCGACCGCACGCAGAAAGTGAAAGCAGCCACCTCTAGGGCTGAGCGGCACTGGCATATGCTGCCCTTCACCTGCTACTGGTGACAAACCTGAATAATAACATTCCCGACCCCTGTGAAGTTTCCTGCTTCCCTGTTTTTCCTAGAACACTCTCCCAGGAGGGTTCAAAACCAGACCCTTACATTTTCTGCAGCAAATCGGGGAGGAAATGGCAGCTCCCTGCAAGAAACGATCCCGAGGGGTTTGATGATCACAACCCCCGAGCCAGCCTCTGAGCAGGTATGGGTACGTATCAAGCAGTCAGACATCAGATTAATGCTAACCACCTCTGCGGTAAGCTGTTAAGCCTCCAGCCACAAAGGAGTCACTGCAGGCACCATCAGTGATGGTGCCAAAGGTTTGCAGAAAATGGGATAATATATGGAATATGGAATATATAAAATATTTGGAAACAGGGAAGAAAAATAGCCAGTATGGCCCAGGCAGTCTGAACACTCATGGTCACTGGTCATGCTATATCCCTCTTGGTCGGAGGATGTGTCCCCGGCAACGTTATCTACAGGATTCCTTCTTTAGCAGCTAATGCATGCTAGACTGCTGAGGCTCCACCTCTGCCCTGCTAACTAAACCTAACTAAAGCAGGCTCTGGAACCATACCCCTTTCTATAAATAAACCCAGCATGTAAAAATGACTCTGCTATATTTAATCAGTGAAAATACGAGGCGTGAGAAAGATGAAGGGACTCAGAAGCACAGACAGTGAGGGTAAAGACTTATGAATCACATTCTGCAAAGCCTCAGAAACTCAGAAAGCAATGGCACAGGCATCACATAGGCTGGATAATTCCAGGTCTGACCCTGCAAACTGCAAGGAGCATTGCTGTGTTCGTTACGTGTCAGTGCGACCAGCCTCTGGCAGAACTGGGCCTTTTCTGAGAGGTGCTCTAGCTATCTCCATGCCAACTCGCCCTGCTCTGAAAGAAATGCAAGGCAGCTGACATTGTCGCTGCCTCAGCCTCCACAATCCTGGCTGCTGCAGCCCACTCCAGCAAAGAAATCTGCCGCTTTGTGCTTGGTTCCCTCCCATTTAGCCTTGAGCATGTCATGCAGCTGTGCAGACAAGCCAGGTTTGTCCCAAGGCTCAGCAACCGTGGCCAAAAATGCTATTGTTTCTAATGGGTCAGGTGTTAAGGTTTGGCACCATTCCCACCAAATACAGAAATAAAAGTGTAAATAATGCAGTACAAAGCTGTAGTGCCATCTGATCTATTTTTAACCTGACATTAATCTGGAAGGTAGAGCTGAATCTAGCGATCCCTAGCAGGTAAAAAATCAGATATCATCTATTAGACATTACAAAATCCAGCTGTATAAACAAGCATAACTATCTGCATTAAAATCACAAGGCATACCAAGCTGTCACTGTATGCAGAGCATCCTACATCAATCTTCACCACAACACAGCAAGCAATCACAACCACAGCAGTATGTGAAATGCAGGGTGATTCTTACCCCACCAGGTAAGCCAGGATGGAGAGCTGCACCACTCGATAAAGAATCCCCACCTTCTTGTTCTTCGCGATGACGTATTTCTCTGTTTTATAATCAAAAAATGATAGAAATAAACCCTTCCAAGCCACCTGCTCCATGCTCCCAGCTCGCTCTGTACCGGTGGCTGGAGCAGGCAGCAGCGTTTGCAGCTCGCATTATCCACATGTGCTCTGCACAGAAACCTGACACACCAACCCCTTCAGAGCGAGAGGCTGATCTCCTCCCTCCCCTCAGCTGCTCGCTGGCAGCAACTCTCAGGTCAGAAACCAGCAGCTGCACTAACACAAGATCCTCCTTTAGCTGCTTTGCAGTTAACTCATCCTCTGGGGAAGCCCCTGCCGCAGTTCTGTCCCGAAGCTTCATTCTCTCCCCCACAGTCACATACAGTGAAACATGTTATAGCATGAAGCCATGTTACAGCATCCAAGGTGACAGAGCTATAGTCTCTCAGTTAAGTATTAAAGCCTTTCTTCAGCCTTTACATGATGGCAAAGCATCTAGTTAAATTTTTAATTTCTTGAGCGTTTGCGCGAGCAATGAGAAGTTGGATCCTTACCAGTCATCCAAAATACCTGCCTGGTTACTACATCTTCCCACCATAAAACCCCAACAACTTAAGAAACTAACAAATAAATTCTGCGTGTGGTTAAGGGATCAATCACCGTCACGTCTCACTGAAACGCACAGTGAGTGCTGAGCTAGGCACCTATAGATACAGAACATAGCGTCTGATGAAACGCCACAGGGAGAGGAAGAGTTTAACCCCCACTGAGATAAGAGTCATTTACTAGCCTGTAGTGCAAGAGATGACCCCAGCCTAGCAGAGGCATCTGTGTGTGCAAGGACATGAAATGATCATTACTGAAGCCAAGGGTGGACACTCTCTCCTGGCTAAGGAGGGGTCAGAGCGAGCTCTGGGGTGAAAAATTAAGTAAGCTGGGACCTTCCAGCAGCCTGGCTAAAAAAGGTAATGTACCTCACAAAGAGGAGATCCAGCAGCAAGCTGGGATCCAAACTGGAGTGTGCCCTTTCCAGGGGGAGTCCCGTACCTCTGCACTGACAGGAGATGTCTCCCAGGGTGTCTTCTGGGATGGGACTGCTCATGGGCTGACTCTGTTAGAGAGAGTCTATCAGAGACATGAGGTGGTGTATCAGGCATGAAGTGCAGGGTTTGCTGTGTTCATACATGAGGACCTAATTAGCTCAGGGGGTTTTGTCAGGACCGGGAAGGCGCTTGAGATTACACAGTACGTAACTGTGATACATGCTTGAACACAGGTCAAGAGAGCGGGTCACGCTACGGAGGCAGCAGGCAGTGCAGCGAGGTGATCTGCTCCAGCACACACACCTCTGCCCTACGCAACTCTCTTCCCAGGGAGAATCATTCTCAAGACCTCGGGTTTTATGAAAATTCTATTCTTCATCCTCCTTAAATTCCATATCAAATTTAAACAGATGGATCAGATTTTTAATGAATATGTGACAAGGTTGCTCCAAATCACAAGAGAATCACAGTCTAATAATGAACAAAACACTATCCTCAAAATGCCTCATTTTGTCCCTCGTACCACAGCCATCCCTAGAGTTTCCTTCTGCAAAGCGAAGGAAACCTTTCCCCAGCAACTACAAAACTAGAACAGAAATATGCCCGTGGCCTCCTTTTAACCCGGCGCCTGCTGGGCTCCCCAGCTCCAGCCCCACGGCGGGCCATTGCTTCAGCATATGGCTCTTTCGTGAGGGGTTCCTGGGGTGACAGGCAGGCTGCCGAGGGAGTGAGGCCCCCGCTCCCAAGCACCCTCCTGGTCACTCCCCTGGCTCAAGGTTAGCCCCTATCCTGCTCCCAAACTTTGCAGCCGCCCTTCAGCCTCAGCACAAGCAAAAGGCTGGTCTTGCTCACCTCTCCCACTCCCCACGTCCCCTCCTTTCCCTATCTGCACAACCCACATGGGCAATGCCACTTCAGCTCACAAAACATGTTGGCTTCTCCCCAAGCCCCTCCTGCAGCTCTCTTTCTCATTCAAGCAGCTGCTACTTATGGTTTCGCTCCTCCTCAAATGGTATTTGGCCATTGTATCTAGCCCTTCATTACCAGATGCCTACAGACCAGATCGTCATTAGTTCCAGTCTTAAATATCCTCTGTGTGAAAACCTGAAGCACAAATAAAAACTCTTAAAACATATAATAACCAAAAGAGACAAAACCCTCCAAGAAAACACACACTTCTGCAGGGAGGAAGTAGACCACAATGGTCCATGAGGCCAGAAATTAGTAAGGAAGAAAGGTAGGCTCAGCCTATCTTCCCTTGCCACCGCCCAGACCCCAGAGCCAAGCCGGGCCTGGGCACAAGGAGACTGACCCAGCTCCAGGAACCAGAACTGTATGGAGACAGGAGGATCCAAAAGCATCCACCACCTGATCTTCTGCCCAGTCTGCTCCTAGATGAGACACTTTGCAAGCGCAAGCCACGGGGTGACAGCCGAGCACGGTTTCTGATCATAGGTCTGGTCCCAGAAGAACACCACCTGCTTGCCCTGGCCCTGCTGGAACTGTTCCAGGGTCAGGACTAAGCAGCGAGGATATCCCTTGTCTCAGGATTGCCTCTACCACCGCTCCTGCTCCACTAGGAACACCCAAGTTCATGGACAAATGAAGTATCGGTGGAAACAAGTCAGCCCTTGGTGGTGTCTAGAGGCTCCCCCCGCCATCCTCACCTTCCTTACCTGTCTGCGTGACTGCACAGGCTAAAATCAGACCAGGAAACTTGCTAGCAGTTAAATAGTGTGTTGCCTCCTGGCCTGCTTTTACTTAGTGGCACAGACATAGGTCTGCTGTGAGTTTTTGCAATTATTTTCCAGGTTAATTAATGTGAGAAAGGATTTAAACAGGTTAGGTTAGAAAAAGTGTTCCTTAAGGGTGAGAAGTGTTCCTGTTACAGCTGTGACCTGAAGATGTCAACAAGCTTTGATCACTAAAAAGGATGTAAAACCAATACTTTTCTTGTTTTTTAGAGCCATCAAGTAGAAGCACAGTTGCAACAGTTGTTTTTGAATACAAATCTTCAATTTGTATCAAACATTTCTCAAAATATTCCGAATACTGCTCAGCACAGTCTAGACTTGTGCTGACAACAGTGTTGTTGACATCCTCTCGCAGATACTGTTCTTACCACCTCTAGTTTTCACAACGTTTTTTTTTTTTTCCTTGCCTAGAAATCAAGATTACTGGTGTGTTTCTCGAAATATCTGTGGGTTTTTCAAATAGAAGCAGTTTCATTCTCAGGGCGGGGGTAAATAACACAATCTAATCGTCATCAGTTAAAGACAAAGACACAGTAGTTTCTCTTAGTCCTTCTCAAGGGACTGAGGCGGATCTCTTCTACAAGATATCTCCCTTCTTGAGTCCAACATTTTGAATTTCCCATGGAAAAAACCCGGTTCTGCTTCTTTCCCGTGAGGGCTATTTGCTCAGTCTGGAAATTCTCATAGGGAGGATTTCTCCTCCAGTACCAAAACTCTCCCTTTCTCTCTTTTTTTATTCCTGACATGTTACACCTATACGTAACTGCTCGTACCGCTCTCAAAAATTGCTTTCTCATTATTCACATGTAGTCATGGGGCAGACAGAGACATGTATCCTGACTGCTCCTCATCTACGTTTCTCTCCACCTGTCAGTGGCTCTTTGGTGTTAAGCTGCCCCAGAGCTGAACTCAGCCCAGTCACAAGCCCATAAATGCCACGTAAAGGGACTGTGGAAATTAAACTTTAGATCCCTGCTCTGACACGGTGGCATTTGAAACACAGCGAGGTCACATCTGTCACTCTATTGTATTGTAGCACAGAAACATTACAAGTTCAGCCCAATAACATCTTTAAATCACACCCAAAAGAGACCGCATGTTTTCCAGGCAATGGCAGACAGCCCTGGCCAGTACAGGCGTGATTCACTGGAGGTGCCCGTTTTAGGCACTTGTCTTGTTTGCTTCCAGTTCCAAATGATCACCCCCAGGCACTAATTCTCTCAGTGATGCCCACTCCGCCCTTTACTGAGCTATCAAGTGC
Organism: Morus bassanus; assembly: GCA_031468815.1. Taxonomy (NCBI): domain Eukaryota; kingdom Metazoa; phylum Chordata; class Aves; order Suliformes; family Sulidae; genus Morus; species Morus bassanus. The sequence continues at coordinate 10,697,065 of CM062584.1, forward strand.
AACAGAAAACATTGGCTCCCAGCCGCATGGTGGCTGACTCATGCTGAGACATTTCTGAAGCACTGGAAATGGTCCTGCAGCAAATGCCTGAGAGATGCAGATACATCATCCTTCAGAAATAGGCAGCAGACTGACTACTGAAATAGAAAGAAGATAAGAAGCAGAGGATGTAAATAGGAGATAAACTATTTTGGCAAGGAAATGAACAGTGGAAAAGGCAAAGGTCAGCTCTCTCTCCGTTAGTGTTTTTTCCTCATAGTATCACACCTATAGGTCAACACCTAAAAAAAAAAACCCCAAGCGGAACAGTTAACAGGTTGAAAAAGGAAGTTGCTTTTAAACCATGGCTCGTGCACACAGCAACACAAGGAAACCAGCAGCATCAAGCACAAGCTGCTTTCAGAAGATTATGGTTTTAGATGCAAGAACAAAGAAATGTGTGTGCAGCCTGCAGTGAAAAACATTCCATTCAGCTTCTCTTTTAATCCTTGTGGTGACTTTGCAGTGTAAATAAGAAGCCAGTTGCTACTTGCCAATGAAAAATTGACAAAGATCAGCCACAATATTTGTCCTTCTAACTAGCACCCCTGCACACCCAGCCACAATGGAAAAGAAAATCTTTCTTTCAGGAGCTATTAGAAAAACATCCAAATTATTTTTGCCTACAAAGGGCATCTGTGGAAAGAGTACTTCTGTCATCATCCACAGGAGCATCCAAACCTGTCTGTAGGACCGAGAAATGGAAGTGTGCTGAAGTTCCAGAGTACATTTCCTCTTTGATTCAGCTCATCATTGCCAGCAGAGCAATTTTCAGCCTTTGAGTGCGTTCCCGGTTGCCTCCCCAAGTCTTGAATCCCCTATACAGTGTGCAGGAGTGTAAAGGACTGAAAGAGTTAGTGTCTCAAACGTTGTGAAGTGGGATGTAGCAGGCGGGAAATTGATGGACACAGGGCCTGGGAGGCCCGTTGGAGGATGCACAGTCCCAGGTTCTGCTGGGCCTCACATAGCAACTTGCTGAGGTGATGCAAAGTTTATTTGAGGAAGGGGCTTATGACTGCCCGAAAGACCCCTCGCGACCACCCCTCACAATGGCGCCTGTGCAGAAGTTCACAAAACTTCTGGAACAAGAACCATATAAGCTCACAGGAGGCATAACTGAAGGTGGGGTTTAGACTATAAGACACTACAACAAAGAGGCTGGCGCGCACCCACTACCGGAGGATCGTCATGTCTATGGTCATCAGCGCTGGATCCAAGGGTGGTGATATCTCCCTATCTTTCCTTCTCTCTCTCTCTATTTCCCTCTCTCTCCCCCCTCCTTTCTTTTCCTCTTCTTCTTCTTTTACAAACATTCAAGAACCCCCACCATCAATGTCTTTGCATGTTTTCAAGCTCAAGTTGCCTTTTCAAGTTCACGTTACTTCTGCGTTGAAATAAAATGTTTAATTGATTGTTTGGTGTCATTTCACCTTAATTTAGTCTGAGGGGATCATTAGAACCATGGTCGCTCTCCCTCCTCCTCTCAGGTTCAGATGCGACACGGAGGTCTTGTTATCATTAGCTGGAGGGTTTATCCACTCCTCTCTCCCAGCCCAAGAAGTGAAAGTGCTTGAGGAAGCGGACCAAAGAGAGGGAAGAAAAATACTGCACATCTAAGGAAACTAATCCATCATGCCCTGTTCTGTGAGAGAGCTGGCACTGTGTCAGATCACAGAAATTAAATAAAAATGCACGTAAAACATCGCTAGGAGATTGAGTGTGATGAGAGCTGGAACAGCAGCACTACGCAGTGCTGTATTGCGATGTTTTCACCTTCTAAAGTCAGCCAATAAAAGCATCATTGGGGAATAAGAGGAGAATGTTAAATCAAAGGCCTGAAAGCTGAACAGGTTTAATAAAACATGTATTCACATTAACCACTGACTCAAAGGTGAAACCCTGCTCTTGAATATGCCTGACATCACTTTTTTACTTCTTTGCCAATGCGTATCATTCCTGACCTGGAAAGATATGAAACTGATCCTGGCTTGATAACTCTATCAGAGCTTGCCTTGCTGCAAGCGCTGAGGAGGCACCTTCATCCCCTTCCTTCACCTTCATTACATGAGCAGCTAGAAAGGCTAGACTGAGGCCTCCGTCCTTTCCTCCCTGGAATTACGGACTGGTAACTCTTTCCAGCCATAGGAAAACAGACGTGCTGCTCAGACTTCACCCTGAGACGAGAAGGTTTCGAGAGCAACACCCTCAGCCTGGCACCTGACCTTGCCTTAGCTCTGCAGGCTGGTGGTGCTCTGAGCCAGTTACCTGTTACCACCAGCAAGAGGCTGATGTGTCCCAGCTGTGCTGCACAGATGTACTGGAGCCGGTTTAGCCAAGCTGGCAAAGAGTCAGAGCAACCTGCTTGCAGCAGCGCTGCTCCATTCCAGCTCATTCATCTTGTTATAATAAGAGACAGGAAGTTTCTCTTTTCAGCTGCAATCCAATTAGTCTCCAAATAAAGCTGCCCCAACAGGCTCTTAAGCCCAGCAAAGCACTTCATGGCTCCTATCTGATGCTCTTACGTCAGCAACCAGCACTTAATAATGAAGAACTACTTATGCCCTTTTCCTGAGCAGCAGACTTCCACTTCACTTACTCCTGCGAACCACCAGGCCACCACACTCCTCCAGTTCAATACATGAACCTGTCAGCTTCTGAACACGCTGCGAGAATTATAACCCAAGGCTTGCGAATCTCCCTGGCATAGGAGAAAGACATAAGCAGCTGGTATCACCTCTGATTAAAATAGCATCACAAAATGCATCCTGTCCTCCCCTTCAATGATACAATTAAAAAGCTATCTCAGATACACCAGCTCTTGTCAGTCACCACCCACCTTCACACCTCCTACTCCTTGGTCAGATCACTGCAAAAATAGCCAAAATCTATCAGGCCAAGCTCATCTACCAGAAGCTAATACCCCAACCTGGAGCGATGGAGCCAAGCCAGGACTTGGAGCTAAGACAGCAGATGGGGATGGGTGATCAGCACCAGTCAATGGGTAGAGAACAAGCATCTCTTCTTGCTCTCCTGGGCTATGAGCAGCACTGAGCGTCATCTCTCCCCAACAGAGCAAGACAAAGGTAGAGTAACAAGTCCATCCAACCTGATGAGCAGTCTTGGGAGAACAGACCTGAATGGAAAAGAGTTTAGGAGGTGATCCATACTAGTCTGTATTTCCTACTCAAGAGCAGAGAGACCCTCCCACTCCAAGAAGCTGTGGGTCTGCAGACACCCTGCTGCCTTTGCGTGATGTATAAAGATCATGAATGACCCTTACAGCTCAGAGGCCCCTAGGATATCTGCAGTAGCTTCTCTGCCCATGACACCTGGACGCCAAACAGCCTACTACCGCATGAGTCTGGCTGGGGTCAGGTGTTTAATGACTCTGAACAAGTCATTTGCAAATCTTCTGTCACTCAGGGAGATAGCATAACTGTGCCACTGCCAGAGTGCACTGAAGTCAGGGCCACACAGCAAGGCCACAAACATGGACAAGGCTTTTTGCACAGGGGATTTTATTCAAAATGCAGATGGCAAATAAATTTAGAAGCAGACACAGCAAGGCTTCCATGGAAACGGCCCAAAAAGCCAGCTGTGGTTTGGATGACTGAGAGTCCTGGCAGTCTTGACTAATCCCTTAAGTGCCATCCAATTACTGCAAATGTGTTTGGCATCTACTATAGCAATTGCAAAGAATTAAATGGTCGGATGGCACTCATCAGAAATTACAAGTCACAGAACCCTGTAATGCATTTAAGAAAAAACATCTAACAAGGAAAATAGCATTACCCACTGCAAGAGCTGACCTCCTTGAGAGTCATAAGGGACAACAAAAGGGATCCAAGTAATGGGGGAAACTTAATTCAGAGAAGAAACTAGAAAAAAGGAGAGAAAGAGGGAGAACAACAGGATTGGTTGGAGGAGCTGGGTTTGTTTAGCCTTGAGAAGAGGAAACTCTCCTTGCAACTCCTTATTCTTAGCACAGCTTCTACAATTAACACTCTTTCCCTTAGGAAAGTAATCAAAGAAACTACAGACAGCTTTTCTGTGTCCAGACTTTCCGAGTATGATCTGACTGTAGGGATCTCCAGGTGCTTCAGAACAGGTAGGACTTCAGTGTGAAATGGAGAAGGTCTGGGAGGGAGGATGGGTAGCAAGGCCACAACTGCTGGTATACTGCAGTCCTTTCACCAACAGTTGTCCACACCACATGTCAATCAGTGCAAGACCTGTCTAGAGCAGTGGAAAAAGCAGACAACACATTTCCTTTCCCTAAGAAAAGCCAACATGCTCTGAAACTTAAAAATAAATGAATAAGTGAATAAAAAAGGAACCTTGGAAAAAGCGTCTTCCTTATAAAGCCACCACCTCAGTCACTACGGTGCACTGCTGCTTCAAAGGAGCAGCTCTCTTGCCTGAAGCTCTTCAAAGGGATTCTCTCTCTGAGCCCAGCATATTCTGCTTTCCATATACTTAATTCCTCATAAAGGTCCTTCCGCAGCGGGAAATGCAAAGAAGAACAACTTTGTTACAGCTCTGCCAAAATTCAGACTGAGTGATCAAGAGCATCCAAGACTTGCTACGCTACCTGGGAAAGAGTACAGCAAAATCCTCAAACCACCTTCAGCCAACAAGTGCAATACATGGTCAGGCTTCTCTCGCAAGAATTTTTTTCAAAGAAGATGCTACAAAAAAACACTACAAAAAAGGATTTACACAAAGCGGGGGGTGACAATAAAGCCACTCAGACCAGGCAAAGCACATTTCTTTGCAAACAGTATGGAGCTGTTATGACAAAAAACCTGACACAGGTGGTTCTTTGGTTCAGTCAATAGTTTCCTTTCTGAGCTCTCACCTAGAAAGTCTCATTTCCTCAATCCCTGGCACTTGTAAGCAGATTTGGAGTGACCCACTCTCTGCATGCAGCTCCAAGGAACTCTACAACCAGCCGGGGGGAGAGAAAAAGAAATTTAAGCCAGAAGAATGGCTGCAGATGCTGATTGAGCTGGATGACAGCGCGAGATCTCTGCACCTCTCTCTTGTACTGTTGAAAGTCACACAAGGGCCCTATACTCCTCAAACAGTATCTTGCTGTGGTACCTCTTACTTTTGTCCTAAGCAGGTAGGCCAGCGTGCTTAGCACCTTTAACTTCTAACTGTTTGTGAGCCAAATTTAGAGCTAGGACACACCCAGGGTTGTACAGTCTGCAGGATGCCCATCCCATCATGAAGGTGATCTCTGTGAGAGATGTATTAACAGCAGTACCTGAGTACCAGACAGGAATTTTACAAGGGAACTTCAATGAAGGCCATAGTTTGCTTGTTAACTTTAGTTTTCCATCAGGCAATACTGGTTAAGCCAAAGGAGACGGGACCCGTTTTGCCTTTTGAAGGTCTGAATGAAAATCTATGTTTAATCTACTGCTGTGTGTTAACACACATCACATTTGTGGGGTTTATGGTTAGCCAAACACAACAAAAGTAAAACTACACAATAAGGGATAGAGAAAACCAAAGAGAGAAACGGTACCAAGTGTCTGTACTCATCCTTCTTTAAAAACAGCAAGCATCTCAGGGGTCCTAAGATCATTTCATTGCTCAGGAAGGAAAACACCTGGTGCTAAAACTAGCCACAGGGTTCAGCTAGGCACCTTCTTTCCCCAAAGCCTATAAATTGCAATTACTGATAATCTGCAGCTGATAAACTGAGGTTGCTCATGATTCATACTACGTTCTGTCACACATGCAGCAGGGTGAACAGCGACGCTGCTGTGGCTGACACTGCCGCTCACTGCTTGGCCCTCGATTCAAACACGGCTGCTTCAGAAGAGGAGTGGTGAACCAGGCTGACTTGGGGTAGTACCTCTGATGTAAGAGTCTGTCTGAACTGGCAATGAGGTCCATGATACAAGTTTTTATTTGTGACCAAATCAGGACTTGAAAGCACCTGAAAATGGGAAATCAGAAATAAGATTGTGAGGTACAAAAACCTAATTGCCACATACACACGCTTCTGATTCCAAGAACCAGGGACATCAAGGGACATACTTTACTGTATTAAAATGCACAAATTTGTGTATGTGTTTATATATATATATATGCGCAAAATGCTTGTCTCTCCATTTTCATCAGCAATAGCAGGATGGGAAGCTTCTCCTAATTGATTTCTATTTCAATCTATTCTGAAGCTGCACAGTACTAAAATCAATTTAAAAACCACTCAGCATCACAGCAACTAAGACTGCAATCCAATACACAGATCTAACAGGCTCCAGGATGACTTTTCCTAGCATATCTATGTTAAAGCAAAATTTCTCACGAAGACTCTGGTTTATCAATACCAGGCAGTCCCTCTATGATGAACAGTCAGTTCAAATTAAACAAGCAGGCAACTGGATTGTCCAAAAAAGCTGGGCCGCTACGGTCGAAAGAGCAGTTTGGGAGAGTCCCAAGATCTGGAGTGCCATAGCTCTAGCAGGGAACAGGAATTGTTTTGCATCTTAGCCAGGCTTCGACTCTGCTACTTCCAAAAAGCCAGTGAAAGAATACAGAGCTTTTGGCTTTGGCCAGCTTAGTCTTCAGGAAGTATCTTCTTGCGCCATCATAATTTTATATTTTCTTTTGAAAAAGCCACACTGGGGAAAAAATTAAAAGAACTTATTAAGTCTTTTTGTATGCATTATTAATTATTGCTTTTTCTTAAAACAATTTTAAAAGTTTTTCTTTCCCAGGGTTGCACTAAGTGAATAAGCGATTGCAGGATGCAACGAGGCATGACTTCTGACAGAGCTGTAAGGCTGAAGACCTACGTTGTTCAAAGCTTTTCAGAACATCTACAAACAGTTCACAATGTTCAAAAGTTCTGCACTTCAGGACGTGAGAGGTTATACTGCAACAGCCAGAATAGCTTAAAATGTAAGACCGAGGTTTTACAATGGTAAGCAGCAGATGTCCTTCAGCACGCATTTGAAAAAAATCGCTTTCATACTTAGCGAAATCTTAAAAAAACATTAAAACATCTAACAAAGAGACTTCTATTTTGTTGTGTGTGCATTAATGATACCCACTTTCCAGAGGAGCAGAATAATGAACGCCAGCAAGAGAAGTCCACCAACACAGCTTCCTAGGATAACAGGCAGGGGATCAAACACTTCATCTTTCAGGAAGACAAGAGTAATCTGGAACAGAACGAAGGCCAGTTGTTTTGTTCTTGGTTAGCTTTTAATTGAAAAAGCTGTATAGTCTGAGCTAGCATTCAAGCTTTAAACTATGCTAGATGCACCATCATTCTAACTATGCAGGTACTTTGCAATACAATATGAAATCATTTTTTGTACTGCAAGCCTAGCTGAGGGAGTTAAATTTACTGAGTCTTCTTTAGCAGTTTACCGTGATTACAATAGTCACCAGTGACAATCTTTCAGATTAAAGAGCACATCTTCACCAGGGAAAGACAAGGAATATTCGTGCTGAAATCCCTGAGAGGACAGGGGTTCTCTGTGACAGCCACAAGTGTCAGATGATACACAGAATTCGACACGGAACACTCAAGGCTTTTCTGGTATACACTAGCAAACATCCTCCCTCTGCTTTTATCCTACCAAATTTCACCAAATTCAACGGCAGAACAGATGTTTGCTTCAAAAGGTCCGGGATTTAACTCCGGGAACTTGACTGGTTCTCTAGATTCAGCAAAAATATCCAGATTTCTCACTTGTTCCTGCCCCAAGAGAAGGACCAAGCTGCCTACATGATGCTCTGATACCTCAGCGTTATGATTCTCTTCTTTCAGGCCCAGATACAGTTCTCTGTTGAAGGTAATTTTTCCAGGGACCAGCAGAACAGTTTTGCTTTTTAAGAACTATGGAAAAAGAAATAAAAGGGACAAAATATCAGTTGCTTTTCAGTCTTTTCAGAAAAACGCGTTGCAACAGCAAATCCTTATTCAGACTGCAAGAAGCACCCTGTGTAGTGCTGCCACCAAGCTGTGTCTTGTGTGTATAACCTTCTGTGTAACCATCGCTCATGAGAAACCAATTTCTTATGAAAAAATAGTGATGAAAGCTTGCGGTACTGGAGGAGTCATCTCACAGGGAGCAATTTTTGAAGGAAGGAAGAAGACCACAGCATCTTTTCGGAGTGCCGAGTACCTCCTGGGAGACATGCCATGAATAAAACATCCCTCTTGCTCTGCAGGGTGAGAAAATAGCATCACCCGTGGAAGAGCAACATCTCCACTGCGATGCGGAAGAAAACCTTACCCTGAACCTCTGGCAGGTAATGGGTTTTAGCAAAGAATGGCAGCGGGGCACAGTCTTGCATGTTTACCTGGTGTGAGTGCATCAAAGACAATTCTGCTGTCACGGTGACGTTGTCTCTGTCAGTGTGCACGGAGCAGTGCACGCACTGATACTCCACATCCCGAACGCCCTGAAATGCAACGGCGCGGCTCAGTCCCTGGTTACCACGGGTGGCCGCGGCTCCGCGGCCTTGTCCCCACAGCAGCAGCCGGCGCTCACCTCCGGTTCCGTGCCGCCGGAATGCTCCCGGAGCTCCGGCACCAGCTCACCGCCAACCCCGCATTCCGTCGTCTCCTGCAATTACGTGTCGACAGTGAGGGCCGCGGCCACCGGGAACGGGCGGGGACGAACGGGCAGGGGCAAACGGGCGGGAACGGGCGGGCGGGAACGGGCGGGGCCGCCGCGTCCTCCCGCCCCGCCCCTGTTCTCGCGATACCTCGTTTGAAGCGGAGGCGCGCGCCGCAGCGCGGGCTCGGCCCGGCCCGGCCGCCATGCCGCTCCAGCCCCGCCTGCTCCGCACCTACTCGCGGCGCGGCGGGCACCTCCGCCCGCTCCCGCCGCCCGACCGATGGATTTCACCGCCTCAGGACCGCAAGCGGTTCTTCAACTCCACCTCGGCCGGTTCCAGCGCCGCTTCCAGCGCCCTCTCCGCGTCCCCCTCGGACGATCCCGATTTCTCGCCGCCCAGCAAACGCCACCAGCAGCCCTTGGGTAAGCTCCCCGCCCGCCCCTGGTGCCTGCGGAGCCGCCGCGGGAGCGCCGCGGGGAAGGAGAACCGCCGGCGGGGCCCGGCGGCCGCCGCCTCGCCCTCGCCGTCCCCGTCGCCGTCGCCGTCCCCGCGCGGCGCCGCCCGCCGCCGCCGCCGCCAGGGGGCGCCCTACGGGGCGCGGCGCCCCCTGCTGTGCAGCACGCCGCAATGGCCGCCGCCGCGCCGCCGGGCCCCGGCGGCCGAGCTCAGCTCCCTCCTCCTCAGCACCAGCGTGGAGGGCGGCTCGGGGCCGGGCGGCAGCCCGGAGCGCCGCTCCCCGCCCCGCAGGCTGCCGCCAGCCCCCGCCGGCAGCGCCCCGAGCTCGCCGGAGGCACCTCGGGGCGACCCGGCGCCGCTCCCGCCACCGCCGGGGGCTGACAGCCTGAGGGAAGAGCCGGCTGGAGGGTCCTGGCCAAACGGCGCGGAGGAGAGCGGTGAGCCGGGCTCGGCCTTGCAAAAGTCCGGCAGGCTTCTGAGGGCGTCGGCGCGGGGACCCTGCCGGGCACAAAGGCCCTTGTCCCCGCAGAAAGCCACAACCACCCCTCGGGCAGCGCTGCGCCCCGTTAACGGTGAGCCACAGCACCCTGCACCGTATGACGGTGCCGCTTCTGATGAACCCTGTGATGAGCTAAGGAGGGATTCGACAAGAGGAACCTTGCGTCGTCAGAGAGGCAAAACCATGAAGTACCAGCTTACGCCGGTGGTGCTCTTGGACCCTCAAGAAGTGCAAGTGTGGCTGACGCACATGAAATGCCACAAAAAGGCGGCTATTCAACCGGCCTGCCAGCAGCCAGCATCTCCTTTGGACCTTCAAGGAATCTCGGAGAACAAACATAAAAGTACCAAGGTCGTTTCCGGAGAGGGAAGTACCTGCAGAAAAGCCTGCATCAGCGGCTTCAGTGCCAGCCGGTGGGGGAGGCACATAAGGCTCCAGCCAAAAAGGCACAAAAATAAGAGACAGCAGCAGCCTAATAACTCCTTTTTCAGGCCACAGATGAGGCAAAAAGGAATGAAGGGTGTTCTGGAGATGTCTGTAGATATAACAGACAATGACTATTCACTCCTCAATAGCTCCTATTCCTGGGGTAGAGTTCGAGCATCTTTGTCCTTTCATAAGAAGAAGAAAGTTACAACAGAAGAGAATTCCTACAGCAGCAACCTTTGTACCCCTTCTGTGAAATGCCAGCTTTCAGGGCACCAAGCAACCCTACCTGCTGGTAAGGCTCAGTGCTGCACTTGGTCTGCTTCCTCCATGGTCCTGCTGGCTCCCAGGAATTCTGGTTCTGTCCTGGAGCTAACACTTACAGATGCAGAGAAGGTATTTGGAGAATGCCACCAGGAGGGGCCTATCGCTTTTGAGGAATGTATTCCTTTAGATAAGATGAAAGATTGCAAGAAAATTGGAGAAGGGGTGTTTGGAGAGGTCTTCCAGATCGACAGCGAGAGAGGACCTGTGGCCTTAAAAATAATTCCCATTGAGGGGACTGAAAGAATAAATGGTGAAGCTCAAAAGAGCTTTGGAGAGATTCTGCCTGAGATAATAATTTCAAAAGAACTCAGTCTTCTGTCTGAAGAGTCTGTGAATAGGACTGTTGGGTTCATCAGCTTGTATTCTGTGCACTGTGTTCAAGGGGCCTATCCTAAGTATCTCCTGGAAGCCTGGGACAAATACCACAAAGTAACGGGGTCAGAAAACGATCGGCCAGACCTTTTTGGGGACGAGCAGCTCTTTATGGTTCTGGAGTTTGAATTTGGAGGCAGTGACTTGGAGAATATGAGAAACAGGTTCAATTCAGTGGCATCAGCAAAAAGCATTTTGCACCAGGTCACTGCTTCCCTGGCTGTGGCAGAACAGGAATTGCACTTTGAGCACAGAGACTTGCACTGGGGGAATGTGCTGGTAAAGAAAACGGATGTAAAGGAGCTTAATTATGTGTTGAACGGGGCAACGCGCTCAATCCCTACAGCAGGGATTCACGTCAACATCATAGATTATACCTTGTCTCGGCTGGAGAAGGATGGGTTAACTGTGTTTTGTGACCTTTCCACTGACGAAGAACTGTTTCAAGGCACAGGGGACTACCAGTTTGATATCTACAGGCAAATGAAAGTGGAGAACTCCAACAGCTGGACTGACTATCATCCACACAGCAACGTCCTCTGGCTGCACTACTTGTCAGATAAACTTTTGAAAGACATGCGCTTCAAGAACAAGCAATCTACTTTTGCCATGAAGAAAATAAAGCAGCAGCTCATTAAGTTCCACAAAGAAGTACTGACCTTTGAGTCTGCCAATGAAGTTTTACAAAACAGCAGCCTCTTCCAGTGAGCAAGGGAGTGCAGTGTTTCCAAGAACTAAGACTCTGATACTGCCTTTCTCCTTTGCTGTTTCTTATGTGTGATCTTTTTAAATGCTGGCACAAAGAAGTAGTGTTATGATTGGTTACCGATGTGTATAATATGCTATCAAAAATGTCTGAAACCCTCCCAAAAAGTCTTCTGCTTTAAGATGTTCCCCTGTGTACCTTTTTTGAAGGGTGGTGCCAGAAAGAGAAAGAGAACAGGGTTGATGGTTGGGGGGGGGGGGGGGGGGGGCGGAAAAAGACCTCTTTGGGCTCAATTGATGTTTTGAATTCCACAGAAGTTTTCTTACCTTTTTAATCTTTAGATTATTAAAAGTTCTTTCCTTGCTATACTGTCTTTCTTACAAATTTTTTTTTTTTAAAGAAAAAGGAAAAAAAATACAATTCTGGGCAGTGAGGACAAAGGTAAGTATTCTTAGCCCAGCTGGGGACAGGGAAAAAAACCCACCTTTTGACTTAATTTTAAAAATGAAGTTTTGTTCACTTTGGCAAAATTTGTGCCTGGAATGATGCTACAAAATGTCAAGATGTAAAGTTTTTGTAGTGTAGATTTTTAAAACACACTAATCCGCAATGATATGATTTTTTTTTTCCTCTGTAAGGACCAGTGAAGAGGTATTGGATTAAGGAAAAAATAAGAAACAGTACCTGTGTTCCTGATGCATTTTTGAGCGTTATTATGTTGTGACCTTGTATTCTGATAGGAACGCAAATCTGTAAGTTGATGGTAGCGTTAAAGTGATTTTCTCCATTTATCTACAGAAGAAAATGCACAAAGTAATAAGTGTTCTTTAGTCCTGATTGCAGATGGATCAGATGACCTAAATTTGAAGCTATACTTACATTAAATTTGAATTCTTTGTTTTCAAGAAGTCCTTCGCTAACATTCACGTACATTAAAGAAACTGGTCTAAAGAGAACATTAAATCAAACTAAGTGAAAAGTGAATTAGATTATTGTTAAAAATCAGTGCACCCAATGACCCAGATGCATTAAGTAATTAAGAGGTAGCATCATCAGATTTCTTATAATGTCTGTCTAGGAAGTCTGTCTATATATGCATGTATACATGCAGTCTATTAACTAGCTGCATCTTTGAACCTATCTTGAAGTCTACTATTTACAAGCTAAGCAGTTAGAGACCCTAGGTACCCCCCCGCCTGCCGTGTGGTTTTATTGTTCTGTCTTCCAGACTCTACTTTTGCTGTCTAGTACCACAGAAAGTGACTTGACAATCTGCAGCACTTGAAATTATTAAGATGGATATTGTATTGGAATCTTACCAGGCATCCTCTCAATCTTTTTTTCTCTAATTGGCTAAAGTAATGCAATATAATGGAATATTCTCAAAACTTACTTGGTAAGGACTGCAGTGAATGCATATCTGACATCAAGAACATGTTCTTCAGTCAGAATGGTGCTATTTTCATTTATGCTTTAAAAAAAAAAGATATATGAAACAACATTATCTGCCTGCCTTGGTCCTTTATTTCTATGGTGTGAGAACTGCTAATATTTGGCTGTACAAGAAGGATGGAAACAGTGGCAGTAATTAATGAAAGGAGAGGTGCCAGCCCACTTGGTGACATGGTACAGCAGTGTTGGAGTAGCCCTTTATTGCCACAGATTTTGAAAACTGCCAATGCCTTGAAATGTTTCCCTGCAAACCAACGCTAATTTGTGCATATGTAGTATTGCTTTCATTAATCAAAATTTAAAGCTTCTACCCCTCACAAAACTGGACATTAAATTCATATAGAAACCTTTGCCTTAAAGTGTGCTGGCAAGGAAGTGTAGCTGCCAGAGGTGAGTCCTCATTTCCTTTTTAAAGATACTCTCTGTTTAAAAAAAATGCTGTGTACTAGTTAGTCCCCACAGATTTTAATGGGAGGAATGTGACAAGAAAGGAATCTGAATGGTGACTTCCCTCCATTAGAAAGCCCCTAATCAAGAAAAATGCCCTGAACATATGTTCTCATCCCAGTCATTTGGAGTGAAAGCTTTACTTGGAACAGAGCTGGATTATATATTTTAACCATCTGTTCTCTCTGCTAAGGAGAAGGAGGGTGACAGAACCCAGTTTGCCATTTCAGAAAACACAAGCTTTTAAAGATGTACTACACTTAAATTAGGACCTTAAAGGGTGCTCCATCTTTTACTGAAAAAATGAAGTATGAGCAAAGATAAAATTATCATAAGGGAAGGAAAGATGTTTTTTTCACATGGATCCAAATGCTTTAGAAGGCTGAAAAGGACAGGTATAGTTTTGTGTAACCAGCAACTGATAAATGGTATGGGCACCAAGTAGGAATTCTGCTATTTCCCTTCTAGCTCACAGCGTATTTTGTGGTGAAAACAGCAATACTCACTTGGTGATATTAATGGTGATTGCAGAGTTATTTTGGAATACGCTTGCATCCACTTGCCAAATAACTGAAAACTTTGCCTATTTTGAGGGAAGAGAAAGACATAACAAAATATCGATTACCCTGTAAATACTCTTTAGCTCACCAGGGTACTGTTAAAACGTGATGGCTAATGTATTTTCTGCTCCTCATTCCCTTCTGGAGAAATTGGACATTAAGTGCAGGAATATGAAAATTATGTCTTGCCTTGAGAAAATGCACACCAGCCATAAGCTGAATTGGGAAGAATAGCGGCTCTGGCCTAATTGTAGAGATAGAGGATGCAAAAGCAGCTACTCAAAGAATCGTTTAGAAGTAGGAAAAAAATGAAAATTACGATCTCTACTTACAGTTGTCCTCTTGAATACTGGATGCCCAATTCTGCAGTTACAGGCTAAGACTACAGAAGTTAATGGTATTGGTTGGCCACAGTGAGTAGCAGGAGAGGATGGCTGCCAACAGAATAAGAATGCTCTTTAATGTTGAATAAAAACAGACTGGGAAATTCAACTCAGTCTGTGTCTGCTCCCATAAAACGAATTAGGTACAAATAGCCCAATAAAAGCTTAAATCTTAAGAGTCTTAAATCAGATAAATGCAGTATTCAGGCTCTAGTCCTAATGACTGAAATGCTCCTTCCCTTCCCTGGACCTTACTGCAAGATCTATTTAGGTAGTAAATTAATAGAAGTCTGTGCTGGGTTTTCTTTCAGCAGTGTGCTGCTAGCTGAAGAGTTGTTCTACAGTCTTACCTCAACAGTCACTTTCTTAAAATGCAGGTTTTTAGGATAGCTCAAGACCATAGTTGTCATGTACGAGTCATCTCCGCTGTTGGTTAGTGCGACTTTCATGGTCACTTCTTTAGTGTGACCCACCACTAATTCCTTTCTAGAAGCAGAGAGAAAAATGAGATGGGTGACATGTAATTTCTAAGGGTTGTTATTTAATAAGAGGCCTGAAGCATTCTGGTTCTGGTAATTGCTCCCTCTGAATGCTTTCACACACAGGATAATGCAATAGCCCAATTACAGGAAAATGCTTCCTTAATATTGAAGGCAGTCATCTCCGAACTTTATCTAACACTTTATCATTTCTGTTTTACATCAATAGATTTTAAACATTGTTCCACTTGATTAGCTTTTCAGTGAATCTCCAGGGTAGCTTTTTACAATGAAGTGATGCCTACTGTTTTGTCTAAGGCTATGTAAACTGAGCAGCTCTCTGCTGTAGTGCTATGCTGTGCATCAGCCTAAAACAAAATTACGTGTTCACAATTAAATGCCAGAATTATGGTTTTAGGATGACTGTAGTTGTTTAAATCTTGCTCTTTCCTCTGAGATTTCCTAGAACAGCCCAGCAACACCCGGGGAGGCATACAGTTACAGCATTGTGCAAATGGGATGTTATGGAAAGGATGAATTGAATGGAAAGTAATGTAAACAAAAGGATAGCAAATCTTGTCTGAGAATTTGAAGAAAACATCTTATGCACAAAGATGACATTTTATATGAATGCTAGATGTAAGATCTGGATAATACAATGACTGACTCACTGAATCTGACTGGTCAAAGTTAAATTAGCAGTACAGATGGTCTTGTTGCAGTCCTTCTTGTAAGGCAACTGGAAACAAACACAGACTAAGTTAGATTTTAACAGTCCTAATTTTTCTAAGATAACAGATTCAGAATATCTTTACATATACACGCACATTCTCTGAACACCAAAATTCCCATTACCTCAATTAAGGAGAAACTGGAAATAAAAGACCCTCTAGTGATAAGTCAGTCCTAAATTGATGATGTTTTGTAATTCAACTCCTGGGAGAAGGCCTATTAGCAATAACATGAAAAGTCTTCACTGGGGACAAGGTCTTGTTAAAGAAACGCCTGGATTGCCACAGGGCAATAATATTAATTTCTTTTCTGGAGAAAATATGTTTTTCTTGAATAAATATGCTCATATGCTGTGCCAGCTTATAGGCACACTATTTTGTAGAGATGAGGTTACTTCCTTTAGCAACAGTTTTCTTCACCAATAAAAATCTACTGTCTGTAGCTGATATTTCTGGAGAAGTTCAATGATAATTAATAATTAGATGTTGAGTGCATAAGTACTAAGCAATGCTGACCAACACTTAAGAATCTCATGAATTATTTTTAGGAAATAAATGTACCTTCAACATCATAATCCCTAAGAGTACTGTGACTATAGTAATTAGTGCTCATTATTGCTCAGTGCTAAATGTTGTCCTAACTTCTCTGTCCTATGCTTTACGGACAGCTAATTAAATATTGAATTGTGGTAAAAGCTCCTATTAAGTAGCAAAAAGTTGCCTCTTTACAGAGCTTTGTGGAGTTTTTTCAGAAACTGTGATTTGGATTTCAGACTAACTACGAAAAAGCTAGATTAGCTTGTAGGAATCCTGCTACTAAACTGCAAGAGAAGAGACAGGGTATCAAACTTAGCCTTTAAGTTTATTACAAGTTTGCAGCCTCCCAAATATTGATTTGAAACAAACAACTAAAACTAAAAATTAGATACATAATTTTAATGATTTTTAAAATTACTTCATTAGAAAATTGTAGAGTTGCTACTACCAAATGCACCATTCAAATAATAAGTCTTCATGTAAGTTCCAATGGAGAGCTCAATATGTGAAAAATACTTCACAAAACACACAAACCATCTGCTTTCTTTACAGGTAGCATCCAATCTGATTTTATAGAGAGGCACAGGAGAAATGGCATTGTCAAAAGTAAAGCAATTTTTTAGCAGATCTGAGGCTGGACCTTAGAGATGAGATTCTCTTAACAAGATACAAGTATCTGTTTGGGGGAAAGCTGGGCCTAAACTCTACCCAGAATACAGTACTGATAACTAGAAAGGGAGCAGAGGGCAGAAGATGACATGCAAAGGCTAAGAAAACCACCTTTTTTTTTTTTTTTTTTTTAATAATAAAAGCTTTGCATCCTGGAAAGAGAGAAAGTTCTTTGCTAGTGTTCTGTTTTATTACCTCAAAATGCATTTCTGATGGCTTGTATCTATCCAGCACAGGTACAGCAAATTCCATGTTATCATTTTTCTTATAGAGCTTGTGTTTAACTCTCAGAAAAACACTGGAAAAACAGTCAAAGTCACATGGCTACAAGAAAGGAAGAACAAGAAGTTGAGAAAATATCCAGGCATTAAAATGCAAGAGTCTTCACATGTCACCTCTGTTCCAGTTTCTGTCATCTGGCATGTCTAGGGGCCTTCTGGCTCAGATGTTTTCTTTGGGCCACTGTGTTAAATAGCCAGCAGTGGACCATAAGCTTGTCAAATGTTTTTTTGGATCGTTTTATACATTTGGCTCCCATGACATCCCCTGGATCATGTGCTCGGTGATTCAGTTACGCATTGTGAAAAACAGCTTCCTTATGTTTGCTTTAATCCTGTAGAGCTTCGTGCTTCTCTTACAATTCTAGGATTATAAATACTTTACACACACACAGAAGGATGAAAGTTTGATTTATAGCAATAGGAATCAAAATGGCACAACACATATCCTGCCTCAGCTGTAAAACATGCTCAGCAAGTCTAACACTGAGAAAACTCCACCCCATTCTAGTATTTTTGCATTTCAAGAAAGAGTCATCATCACACGGATTCTGCTAAAAAACCCTCTCCTCTTAACCCTTCTTTCTGTAGTAAGTCTGACCACCATCACCTACCAGCACGTAAAGCTGCAGCTCAGAGCACATGTGCTTGCTGACCAACAGCTCTCCACTTGTTGTGGCGTTCTGATCTTCAAACTGTACTCTCCTCTTTGCCATTTTCACATCTAAGTCCACCGTGTAGAGAATGTATAACTGTGAAAACACTGCAAGATTTTCAAAATCCTGTGTTAGATGGACCAGAAATTGTCCTTCAGTGCCAAGTTTCCGAGGACAGTGTAGGACTGTAGATTTCAATCAGATCAAAATTCCCATTTATTACCTTGTTGAGAGAGTGGTGAAGTTGAGATTGTATTGAAACATAGCTTTGCTGTAACAATGCTGTTATTTTGGAAAATTAGGATTCTCTCAGGGTTGAACTTCATGCTGGTGAGAAAGTGGACAACTGGTCTCGAGCTAGTCAGGGAAGAACAGACAAGGAACAGAATCAAATATAAATTTTTGAACTGAAACATCACAGGAAAAATGTTTTAAGAAAGCCTGGCAGCAAGAATAAGAACTGCTCAGTATTTCCATGGTATTTCACCTGGACCAAGCTGGCCTATTTACAGAAGTTCCAGTTTCTGCTGGGAACGTTCAGAACATACAAAATCCCAAGAGTCTTAAGGAACAGACAGCCAAAATACACCAATATGGGTAGAGTTTCAGAATTAAACACAGTGTTTATGTTTCCATTTGATAAACACATTATCTAGCTGTTCAAATTCTCTCTTTATCTACAATTCGTTTTCAAATACAAAATGCAAGAACAAAATCAAATCTGTCTGCCATGCCTTAGCCTTTGTGAACACCACGGGTCACTCAGCTACCAGGTGTCTGACTGAAAATGAGGTACAGTCTGTCAAGAAATTATTTTCCTGTCTAAGTGACCTACATTATCAGTGCTGAATTGCAGACATCAAGGTCGTCTTAGACCTAGATCTATGTTAATCGGTTCATGTTCACCATCTCATACTTGTTCAAAGCTTTAGACATACAAAGGCAAAAGTCTTTGCAACTTGAACTAAAGGCTTTACATTTTATATAATTTCTAGCACTGGGAAATACTTCTTTTATGTCCCTCTGATGCTGAATCAAAAATAGAATCATTACACAGTGCTTGGAACACAGATTCTATATTTGTCTTTGAAGCATTTCCCCAGCACACTAAAAAGTAGCACTCATTACCTACCGGAGCACAACCACGTTCTCCAGTGATCCTACTGTAATATCTTGGAGGCCATCATTAGTGAAATCAAAGCCACCACCAATGGACTGTCCAAAATACTGGAGTCCTGGAGAAATTTCGGAGGCTTTTACTTTCTAAAAGGGGGGAACATCAACAAATATAAGTCAGGATCTCTCTCTTGCTCTTTAGAAAACATACTTCTCTTCACGAGGCTGCTGTAAAGATGATTTTGTAACACTTGTGAGATGCAAAATACCGACTCTTAGTTTCCTGTAATAGATGGCAGGCTTGCAAAAGGCTATGCTGTTCTATGGGCAGCACCTGAATCCAGCTCCCCTGCCTAAGCAGACAGGCGAATAATTACAATTAAGGAGCAGCTCTGCTGCAGAAATCTGTGGAGTCACATAAACCATCTGACATGCAAACTTCTCACCCATCAATGCAAATGAAATGTGGAAGTCCTTCCTCCCAGCCTCTTGCTACACAAACACACGCTTTTCCCTCTCGAGGGGTAGTGGAGGCAATTCCCAACAAGACACGTACTTGAGAGTAAGTGCTCTCGATCTTGTCTTTATCACCATTAAAGATGTAAATGCTGCCAAAAGAGGAACTGTTTGAAAGGCGATCTTCAAGGGGGGCTCCAACTGCAATATCCTCATATCCATCCCCATTGAGGTCTCCAACGCTGGCCACCGTAAACCCAAACCTTGCCAAAGGAGAGGTCACCTGCACATTCAAGTGTCCTTTCATGGTGAATGAACCAGTCTGAAAAACATCCAAGAAGGAAATTGTTTACAGCAAATGTAGCATGAGTAGCTCTTACATGAAAGAAAAAAAAAAATCTTACTATACACTTATATTGCTTAAAGGTGAACAATAAAGCCCTAAACAATGTAATAAGAAGTTCAAGATACCAGCTGACTCTCTGAGCAAAAGCTTGATCCTTCTGTATCGAGAGCATGCAAATTCTCCCAGAGAAGCAGTGTCTCTGGACAGCCCTATGCAAGCGGACACACTGAAGCACTGACTTTTCTTAAATCAATAGCAGACTGAGCTGATCCCTAGCTTGTTTCACAACCGAAACCATCCCATCTTCTCCACCCTATTACAGAAATAAGCCACAAGAGGGTGCACGTTATTTGAATTCTAACAGATGCCCAGACTGTTTTCTGCTTCCAACCATCGTGTACGTGTCCTGAGCAAATTTTAGCAGTGCACCAAAGAGGGTTTCTCCCGGTCTGCTGTTAAAGTTCACTTCTCATTCAAAATGACGCAGTTAACTTATATCCTGTATATTGTGTAACGGATCCTGTAGCTAGGCCCACAAAATATTTTGTTTTCTACAAGTCCCAGGAAGCAAAGTTTTAGCAGCTACCCACGCACGCGTTTATTGCAAGCATTGCAAAGAACACTGCTTGGCAGAGCGAGGTCTGCACCAACAAATTGCCTATATACAGGCAAAATATATGATTTTTTTTACTCTTATCACGCTGTGATAAGAGTATACCTTAGGAACAGAATGGGTTTATTTCTTTAGTTATTTCTCTTTTATATTCTACTGACTAAGACAGGACCGCTGGCTTCATCCTGCAGTCCTCTACCATACAGGGAGAGCACATTCAGTGAGAGCACAAAGGAGGAATGTTTTATTTGTCACTACTTAGGCATGGCTGGAAAATCCCCAACATGGAGTGTTTACGCTACCAGTGTTTTTACCTCTGTCTCCAGGCGATAGACGTAAACCCTTCCTTCTTCCCCTTGAATGTGATAAAATGGAGCTCCAACAAGGAGAAGATCTGTCACCCCATCGTGGTTCACATCAACTGGGCAGAGCACAGAGCCAAAATAAGATCCAACCTGTGCTCCAGAAAAAGACAAGCAGCTCTTTCACTGGAATTCTCTTTATATAGCTTTGTAGAATTAGTGTCCTTTGCAGCAATTTTTAGAACAAAACATCACATATCTACTTATATGTGGATCATTGCCCTATGATTTATTTAATTGCAGCCATCCTCAGGGACAGATCCTGTAACCAGTTTAGCAGTAACAAAATCATTATTCAACAACTTGACAGAGGAAAAAGAATGCCACAGCTGATGACCTCTTTCCCCAGGAGCCATGAGAACAGAACATAAATATAGTGCACCCCATTTAGCTAAATTTCTTCCCAGTCTTTTTCCAAATTTCGTGATTTCTTCTGACGTTCCCAAAGCATTACAGAGTGAACAAAGACTGTGTAATCCACATCTGGCTACATCGGATGCTTGTGTAAGGGTCTAAGTGTGTCTGGAGGAGAAAATGCAGCTGCTGTTTGAGCAAACGAGATGTCTGCAGCCCACCTGACCCCCACTGACCTGGCTGCCCCCAGGTGAGTGAAGCACCGTACCTGTTCTCCTTGCAGGGTTTGTTTTAAGCGGCTGTCCTGAAACACCAACACCTTCCCTGTCATGCTGTGCCGTGGGGCTCCAGCCACATACAAGGGTCCATATTCTGTGCGTACCACTGCCACACTGTATCCTGGTGCATTCACACAAGGAGCAAAAATAGCATAACTTATCAGTACCACACTCTACGCCTAGAGGAAAGAGCCCGCAGAGGTTGGACTGAGATATGGACCTACATATTCAACGAGATCCAAGAGTTTGGACCATGTCTAGTTGTGACCTACAGTTTTGATTACAGACCATCTCAATAAAACATTGATTAGGAAATAGCAGGTAACTTTTCTGAGAGAAAAGCCAACAAAGCTGAGGTTTTCCCCTCTTAGTAGCTTGTTGGGTAATTGAATGAATTATTGCTCTGAAAAATATGCTTGAACTCTTGATGACTTTTCTTAGCATTTGTCACATTCCTGAGTGATTATCCAACATACACACTTTTTTTTTTTAATTATTATGCCTGCAAGCTGGAAGGTTTACCACCCTTGACGGAAGTGAAGAAAACACTATACTCTGTACAGAAACCAAAAAAAGATCTGTTATGAGGCTTCTGTAAGAGGGAGGTAATAGGAAGAGGATTATCTGGACACAAACAGTCCACAGCACCTCATATTACCTGCTAAGACTTTATGGCCAAGGCTACAGTTGGGACATACAGGGCTCATGAGGCCACAGAGTACTGAGGTGAATAGGCAAGGCTTTGTTTGTCACCAAGCCAAGAACAGTATTGATTCGCATGCTATTTCTTCTCCAGACACTCACAACAAGTGAAATAGTTCTTATCAGCTCTCAAAAATGCCCTTCATTGCAAGTATTCTTACACAGTGAAACCAAATGGAGCGTGTTAACAGAATAATACCACAAGGCATCACAACTTATAGGAGAAAACAAGTCACGTCTTCTCCAAAATAAGGAGACAGAGAGTGTTTTCATCAGAATCTCTCTCCCTGCTAGAGAAAATATTCAAAATCCAGTAAGATGCTGCAGGTGGTGGCCTTCTTCAGGTAAACGCTGTCAGTGTCGTCATACTGCACTAAACAAAAACAAACTAAGCAAAACCAGTCAGGTTGTCATTTGATCTCAGAGAGGTGTAAGCCGATTACCTAGGTAACTGTATTTTGCTTTTTGGGTGGCTTCTTTAGATTCATTCAGGAAAACAGCAGTCTTGGTTGCCAGATCATACAGCAGAATTCCACCAGACCAGTCAAAGGCCCCCACTGCACCAAACATTAAGACTTGCTGCAGAAATGACATACTGCAGATTAGAAGTGATGAACACAGGGCAATTGCCTCTAGCACACTGCAAAGCAGTTTAGTAAGGAGCAATGTTTTCTGGCTTACAACTCCTGCACTCTTTCCTGGACCCTGTAGCTTGGGCAGTTCTACCAGCTCCTGCCAGGTATTGGAGAAAGACAAGGTGACTGCCCAGCATCAGAGAAGCAGCTGCACATCTCCCAGCTTACTACATGACGTTTTTTGCAAAACTGGATCAGTGTTGTTCTTGCAGCCAAGGCTGCTGAATGTTCACTAGCCTCCTCAGCATCCACTATTTCCCCCTCCCGACAAGGACAGAGATCATTCCTGTCCTGGATGGACCAAGGTTTTAAGCCAGAGGATTCCAAAGAGCAGAATTATTTTATCTGCAACATGATGGAGCCCCTGACTTGTACACTGGAGATGTGAATGCCAGCAAAATTAAAGCTGTGAACTGGAGATAGCTCTTTTGCCCAGTGGAATAAAAAGGATCCAGGGGTCAAAACAGGGGTCACACGAGATAAATCCCATCCCAAAATAAAATTCACTACTGACTGACTATATAAAAGTGTTATTTTTGCTTATCTGACACATTCAAAGCAAGCAATGGCTTGCAAAGGAGATTTGGCTACCTGGGTCTCACACTTCTGTATCACCATAATTTCTTGTAGGAGACCACCTGAATCCTTACAAGTATCAAAGCAGCAGCGCAGCATACAACTGTTTAGCAGGGTTAAATGCAGAACACTTACCTTATCCAAGATCTGCACACTGAAACCAGCTTGTGCAAGCTCATATTCCAGAGCATCACCCTGTGTACCTGAGAATGCAACAGAAACAAGGTAAGCCACTTTCTCCTTATTTCTCAAAAGGTACTAATGAAAAAGAAAGATTGCTGTTTACCTTCTATACCAATAATACTCTGCTGCAGGGTTGAAAGCAGCCCATCTAATGCTGAATAATTGGTCACCTGAAATACATTAGTGTCATCTGGACCAGATGCAATTAGCCGCAATTCATTTAGGGCCTTTGGTTTTTTGAAGGCATCTCCCACCTGCAGAAGAGATGCAAATCAATCAAAAGAAGCAACCTTTAGCACCTCCTTACCCGCACCTACTTCATTCAACAGTCTGTGGTAAAAAACTCAGCTTCAGCCACTATGTGTAAATCCAGAAATAGCAATTGCTTTGGAAAGCCAATTAATTGGGCAATCTCAGTGTCTCCTGGAGCCAAACCTTTACAAAATGTCTTCATGTAACTGGCTGATGCTGTATTTGGGGTATATACCTTTGTTGTACCCAACAATTAATTTTGGAAATCAACAAGTTACAAGACATCACAAAATCAAACATTTTCCTGTCCTGAAAGACTGAAAAGTGATAGCAGAAAGATTATTTGAGGAGACATACAGCATGTCTGAAACCAGACTTCAGGACAAAGCCTTGTTGACAAACTAACACACGGGCTAATTTGCTGGCCAAGTTAGGAATATATCAGAAGTTTTGTTCTAAAAAGGTTAAATTTTTAAGCATGCACTTCATCTAGAAGGTAGCTTTAAATTCTTGGCCTAGTTCTGAGTCAGGAGGGCTGCAGTTGATAACAAGCAATGAACAATGACTCCTCGGTTCTGCTAGTTTGTCCTTGGGTGGGTAGGTCAGGAAACCTTTTAATTTTTATTCATCACTTTGACATTTTCCAGGTTTACCTGGATAAGGAAACATAAATCACACTTTGTGGAGCTAGACTTGACAGAGGTTAAGTAATTTGCCAGATTCAGTCATTCTAGAAGGATTTTTCTAAACCTTGTACAAGGAAGAATGAGATGGTCTGATCTACTGAAAGCACAACTGTGTTCTGAAAAGCCTGAGAGTTAGTGGATAGAGGGCGCTGAATGTAGTAGGTGTAGGAAGGAACAAACATAAGCATATAATTGATGCTACATAGATTATAGTATCAGTTCATACCACAGCTTTATCTTTCACCTCCTTATTTTATACATGCCTCTTCCCTTATTTACTGGAACCATGCATGGATCAGTTTCTCCTTTCCTCTGCCCCCGGTGCTACCAAGAAACAGAAGGAAGACACGATCCAAGTACATTCCCAACTTACCCCAATGGCATAGCGCTCAATTCCTGCCATTCTGGGTGAATTTATCACTGTTGTCAAGTTCATTTCATCCAGGAGTATTTCCCCATCTGTAAGCACAATCATGACCTTGGCTGCATCCTTGCGGGACCCGTGACTTTCAGTGAAGATAGAATCTCTGGTAAAACATCAAAACAAAGAACTTGGGATGAAAGTTGAAGCTTCCCTCCTTGGGACAGAGGGAAGAGTCTTGTTGAATTATGCACTTGCAACTAACAGTCACAGCAAGGAGGCAAGAGAATTTCTTTCATATTCAGACACCTTAAAAATACCAGCTGCTGTCTCCTCCCTTTCTATCGCTTCCTTAGCACCCCCACACCAGGAATTAGGCACCGATAGCTGGCTTTCGTAACCCTCTAAAACATGGCACAGGAACTGCTGCCTGCCATTCAACTACTACCAGATAAATGACTGCTTTCAGGACCTGAATGTCCATAGAAGTCCCTCTCCCTTACTCATGAAATGCCCCAGAAATTCATCCCCTTCCTTTCTTGTGCTCTATTTTCATTACTTACAGGACATGCTGCATGGCAGATGCTGTTTTTGTCACATTGCACACCTGCACAATATCAAGTACTTTCTGGAGGGTGGCACGAGGATCCCAGTATTCCCGCAGGTCGAACTCCGTTCTGATTTCAAACCCATACTGAACCACTGCAAAATTGCACTGGAAGGAAGCGGCAGATAAGAACCCACTTGTGACAACTGTTGGTTCAGAGAGAGAGGGTTCTCTGCACCAACTAGCCCAGAACTCCCAACAGAAGCATTAGCCAGACTAGGTAGAAAGGAAGATTTTTTTTTCAGGAGAAAGTGGCTTTTAAATGTATCTACTGCAGACACAGATATTGTTTAATTAAGCGTATTACATTTTAAGTAACGTTTTAAGTGTATTATAGCTGAGGAAAATGAAAGCACTATCAGTACAAAGAGAAAAATTATTTTGGGAAACACTGAATTGTTTTTAAGTCCTTGCATTTTCCTGTTGTGTTCGGCCCGTGTGCAGGTTGCAGGGGGGATTATCTGTGATATTACTGAATTGTTCCTTCATTGCTCCCTGCTACACATTGTCTTTCCTTGGAGTACTCCTATTCCAGGATGACGTGATTATCAAAGACAGTCTGGAGAATGGGAACATTTCTTCATTTTGTATTTGCACAACACATAACATAATGTTTCTTTTTTCCATTATGCCAATAACAAGTTAAAATATGCTGACACTTGGAGCTTCAGAGGTAAATATTTTCCTAGAATCAGTGTGTGGATCACACTTCTCAGCCTCAGCTGAGAAAGCAGTAGAGTACCTTCATGCAGAATACGTGACTGGAACTAACGAGACAGGTAAGGTGTCTGGCTGAAGAGGCAGTCTGCTTGGCGCTTCTGTGATTGCAGGTAGAGATGTTACAATATAGGAATAGAAGCAGGACACCGGAG
This sequence comes from Morus bassanus, assembly GCA_031468815.1. NCBI lineage: Eukaryota > Metazoa > Chordata > Aves > Suliformes > Sulidae > Morus > Morus bassanus. The sequence continues at coordinate 10,723,073 of CM062584.1, forward strand.
AAAAGTTGTGACTTGTCGCCTTACAAGAAGCAGAGCTGGTGCTCGCTGGGCTCCAAGCACGGCAGCGTAGCAAACATAGGGATTTCTGAGCATACAAATCGGACTTTTTACATCTACATGTTCTTGGGATCAAGACTGGGAATGCACTGCTAAGATGTAAGCAAAATTATGTCAAGAATACATGCAAGTTGTGGAAATGCTTTTCCACCCTAATGGAAACAAACCTGCATAGTCCCAAATTCTGGTGAAGAGGCAGCTTAAATAAAGCACAGCACACTCTCTACTTTAAGCCTGCTAAAGAAAAGGAGTACCTCAAAGCACTTCTGATACAGTGTTTTCATCATCTTGTGGATGAATGCTTTTGCTCTTTCAAAATCCTCTGGCTCAATGCTCCCTGATCCATCCAGAATAAAAGCAATCTCTCTCCCAGAAGCTGCCCAGGATATGGAAAGTAAAGGAACGAGGAGAAGGCAATCAGGAGTCTTGGTCAGGACCACATCCTTTATCCAGTGTTATTAATCAATGCACAAGTAACGTCGTTCGAACAAGCAACTGAAGTGCACCAAAACCGCTCAGCTGACATTTCAGCCTGAGCTACAGCTCAGGTCTGGCAGCTCACGGTACAGCAACCCCCCCGACTTTGCCAGTCCATGACAGTCCATGGCATGATTCTGTTAAAAGATACTTCACCACATACGCAAATCATTTTCCTCCTCCTCCTCTTTGTCCTCCTCCACCCAGGAAGGGAGCTTGCCATCACCACTGTCATTAGTGTTTCTGTGCTCTGGTGCTTCAGTTGGAATATTTTCAGCTGAAACAGGAAACGAGTTTGAGCAAAGATGACAGGACAGTGGAAGAGAAAGCAAAAGGTGAACGAAAATCTTGCATTATTGCCTACACAGTGTTCCTGCGCCTTGCTGCCTGGCAGCTGAACTCTTTCTTGTCCCTGCAGTCAATGTTGCTTTCAGGCACAAGACTACAGGTGCTGTGGAAATATTTGTGAGTTTTGAAGGCTGTGGGGATCATGTCTGCATCTTAAAACTACAGCTACAGTTCAGTAGAAATAAACTGCTCTGAGCACACCCAGAAGTGTAAGTATCATAACAGAAACACTGAGCATGCCATGAATGGGTGTATTGTAAAGCATCTAGTTCTGTACTGATGTTATGGCTGCAGGTCACAGATACAGAACAGGATCTCTTGTCCTGCCACCTGGCTGGCTGAGGAGGACCGTGACTAGTGTAACAGCAATCACTTTTATTTGTTTTGCTGTTGCTGGGCAAGTGACTACGAGAACAGGTAAGATCTGGAGACGTATTTACATTCCTTGGATCACAGATCCACTCTATAAGTTACAGAGAAGATAGATGTGTCAGGAGTAGGATTTCTTCTACCTGAATCACTCAGAGTCCCTCTCTCCAACTCTGAAAGGAAACTGTCAAAATCTTCATATGTGGACAGCACGAACCAGTCACTTCCAACTTTCTGCAACTCTTCTGGGACCCACTGGTTGCTAATGAACTCTCCAATCTAGGGAGAAAAGCCATCAGACGGGGAGATTGAATGCGTTTCGTACACAGACAAAAAGCCCAACAAATTCTCAAACTGCCATTAAAAACTTGAAAGCCTTGAAAAAGGAGGGAGTTTTCTGAAAGCTTGGTAAAGCAACCCTGATCCTAGATTCCATAGAAAGCCCTTATTTGGAAAAAAAAAAAAAAAAAAAAAAAAAAGCTAATAAAACCTCTAGAGCCACAAGACCTATACAACTTAAGCATCTTTGTTTCTAGGACATATTCCTTAATCTCATCCAAAATAAGATCTCTGGCATCAAGAAGAAGGAGGCCTGAGTGAATCAAGGGAGCCAGGGCGTCTCAGATTGGACACCCTGCGGTCTAATGCATGATTACCTTTTCTTCCACCCACCGCTAAAGCATAAGAGCAGACACATGAGATGGAAACATCACTCCTTTATATATGTGCTTTGATGGTGCTTCCCACTCACCCCAGGAGCATAGAGTTTGACCATAGCCACTTTCAGGGAGTTCATCACATTTCTCAATCTATGGTTTTCCAGAAACACTTGCCCAGATGTCATGACAATGATTATCTTGTCACCAGTCTGGCTGGAGTCATGGCTTTCATCAAAGACTTGATCCCTGTGGAAACAGAAGCCTACCGGTGTTTCATGGGACAAGCCACATCTCCAGAGCTAAAAAGATCAGCGTTGGTGGCAGGGTGCTGATGTTCATTTTGCTCTCAGCCCACAAGAATACAGACATGCAAAACACGTGCGCATTCACATGCACAAGGATTTGTGCTTTCCAGGGACATTGGCTACCCACAACTGGTAGCCCTGACTTCACAAGCACTTTCACAAGCAGCATATGGGGCATTTTTACAGTGCAGGTCAGTATGGTTAGAATCATGCTACTGAGAAGAAAATGGAGTCAAGAGGGAAAAATAATGATTCCCAGAGATGCAGCAGATCAGTGAAAACGATGGGAAAGGCCTTGGGTTTACAAATGAACACATGCTCAAAGGAAGTCTTGGGTGACTGAATTTTCATTCTGAGGCCCCTATGTCAGCCAGGAAGGATTTCACACTTTGCCTCTTGGAAATTTCTCCTTGTGCACCTGATGGTCCCCCAGACAGACTCATTCACAGGCCTCAGCTGGCAGAGCCTGTCACTAAGAGAAGCATTGGAAAGGTGAGAGCTTCAAGGGTGTGAGGTAAATAAGAGTAGATAGGAGGCACAGGAGGCTGGATTGATGCACATGAAACACAAAGAATCACTTGAGTGTTCCTGGATCTTCTTGAGACATGTGAACTCACAACACATGCTGCAGCGTGGCTGCAATGTCAGCCCGTGAGCTCTGCTGCTTAATGTTTCGGACTTTGAAGAAAGCAGTTAGTCTGTCGCAGCTTTCTTGCAGGCTCAGTTCAGTTTGGATCTGTGCTCCATACTGCACCACAGCAAACCTGATCTGGAGAAAGCAGATGCCAAAGCCAGAGCTGGTTAGACAAGATCTAAGGCAGGATCCCTAAGTCCCTCAGAGTGCCAAGTTTAGTCCCAAACTTTACTGCACAAACACAGAAAGCATATATTGCAAGTAATAGGTAGATCAACTGTCTTTATCCCGCTGTCTCCATCACACATTTGTATTCTGGTGATCCCCTTTGGATCAGCTCCAAGAACTGACTTCATTTTCTTTGGCTCAAGATGATGATTCCTCTGTCAGAATTTCCTGTATTTATCTATCTGGCTAGACTTTTTGTGATCACATGGCTCAGCCACACTTTATCCCCGGATTTATTTAAATCATTTAAAGTAATGGCTTATAAGCCTCACTCCTTATTTTTGTGTGTACTGTCTAAAGGTGCCCCGAGAGATTTGCCTGGTAAAACATCTAAGCGTGCTTCTGGCATGACAACCCACTCCTAGCTCTTCGACTTCCCTCTTCAGCTACTCCTCCTCCTTGGCTCACTAACATTTAACTCTTGCAGTAGAATATGCAGAATTATTACCAGCATCACTATGAAGTTTAAAAAGCAATAATTATGTGAACCAGGAGACTTTCCATTCTTCATTAGATCTCTGATCTGCCTATCAGATTATGAGACTCTGAGGAGGTTCACATACCTTCGAGCATTTCTGCCACATTGACTTCATCATATTGAGGATAGATGTCTTGGCATTTTGGAAATCATCTGGCTTGGTGTTCTCTGATCCACCCAGAATAACAGCAATCTCTGTTCCCAGTTCTGTCAATGCAGTTAAATATAAGAGGGTGTTTGAAGGGACACCTAAAACAGGCTAACATTTAGCAAGGGATCAAGAACATTGACATATTATTAAACAACCTAAAATTTGACTACAGCACCATCCAGCCATTCCGAAAGCAGGTCTAGCTGATGATGTGGTTTACGCTGTAGTGACAGGCTTTATTTTTTAAAAATCCCAGTGAATGATGACTAAAAATGATTGAAATTTGCCATTACACATAAACTTCAAAATCTCAAGCTTGTCCCTCACCAGATGAATGCAAGTGGCTTCAAACTCAGCTAATACAGAAGGAAGTTATGCTTGTTCACATTCAGTACCTACCTTTGCACATGTGGTTGTTCCCCACACTGCCAAAGAGCTCACCACAAGCACTGCTGGTGTTGTCTGTGCTGACAGAGCTGCTCATGTCAGTAATCTTGTCTCTGCTGTTTTTACTTGGAATGCTGTTTAATTTGGTCTCAACTAGAGAATTTAAAAAGAAAGAAAAAAATACACTTTACCTTTTGAAAATACTCTTCTAATTAACACACCTTAAACTCAGGATCTGTTTCCACCCAGATTCCCAAATTTGCAGAAGACCTGAGGATCAGACTGTTAATAGCAGTTAGACAACTGAAAATGGAATGAGACCATCTAGGTGTCTAATTTAAACTTCTCACCTTCTTTGCAGTGACAGCAAGAAGCAGAGCAAGGCTAGACAATCAGACCAGCTCTCTGCTCCCTTGATTAACTGCCCAATAGCCCAGTTAAGCTGGAAGCAAGAGCCTTGAGTACGCAGGCACCTTTAAAAATCCCAGTGGATGTTTGTCATATCCATCTACTAAGAATGTCAATGCTTTTCAAAATTCTGGCTTAAGAGCTGGATCTTTTGGATGCATGTGTCACCACAACAGAAAATCCCTGCTGCTGTGTGCTAGTCTTCAAGGCTGAACCTTGTAACCCTGTTGAAGTCACTATAATACTGTTAAAATTCCATATTTAGTCTCTCCCAGTGGACCGTAGACCTTACTGGCTAGAAACTCAGAAGGCCCCTGCTGTTAGAGCAGAGCCTCGTGCTGTTGTTTCTGTCCCTCTGCAAAGGCACAGTACTGGCTTTGCTGCTATACCCATCTTGGTGAGGTTGAGGAAAGCTGTGCTGCGCAAGTCAGTGGTGAGCAGAGTACAGACTCCGTTCATGTCATCGGTAGTGGTGAAGGCTCGGCGGTGCTTCTTCTGCAGGCAAGCCTGTGGGGGTGGTGGGGAAGGCTCGTGAACGATGAACAAAGCCATAGACAGAGGATGACTGAAGATGCCGTCTGGCAAGCATTCAGCATCCCCTGCACAGCACTGAAAGCCTCCCGGCGAGAGTAAAAAAGCTCCTTCCCTGATGTGACCCCTGCCACATCAGGTTAGCCAGGATTTCAGCCCTGAGCTGAGGCAAAGAGCGGGGCTGGAGGGCTCACCAGACTGAGGTGTTAGCCTCCAAATCGGTGGCTCTCCTAAGCCTCCACTGCCAATCCTCCCTTTGCCTATGAGTGGGGGTGGCTGCAGTGAAGTACCAAGGTTCACTGCAGTCCTCAGCCGACGAGAAGGGCCCTTCTTAGTTTTCCCTCCTGGCTGGCAACGCACCAGCTGGCTTTCCAACCAGCCAGTATCCAGCCAAGAGCTTTTAGCCTTCTGTTATGTCTGCTCGTTTGCATTTCCCAGCAAAAATACACAGCATTTTGGAAAAACACAGTTGTTCCTAGCCATGGATATTTTCAGTCCCTTACCAGGATCCAGTCTGAATTCCTGTCAATAGCTATGCCACCATCCTGGACGTTTTTGGAGCCTTTAATCTTTCCTGAAATTGAATGATTGAATGAATGAAGAAGGAGGAGAACAGAATTAAAATGGATATGATACTTGTCAGCCTTGTGCAAACAGAGTAAATACAGAGAAAGGCTACAACTACTGAGGTCAGCTATATCTGCTCTCCTAGAAGGCAGACTCAGAATTACTGTTATCAGCAACTGTAGCAGTAATGAATATGTTGGAAACAAAAAACTTTGCCTTGTATTTCAACAGAGTTTAGGTGAAGACTTAAGCTGTGGCAGAAGAGGTCTTACAGCCTCCAGGCACATCACTCCCAACCATTGGGACCGTGGGTTTGCATTTCTCTCTATGCAGCGCTGATCTACGGGACCTAGCAGCGTGCCCAGTTCTCTCTGAAACACCCAGCCTCTGCAACCCCTCGTGCCCATGGCAAAGCAAGTCTTGGGAAGAAGTGGGACTGTACCTCGCAGAGGTATCTCCTGGCACTGGATCTCCTCCTGCAAAACAGTGCACTTCCTCAGCCTGCCCAGCCCCTTGTCTACTGAGGAAGTAGCCAAAATCCTGTAGAACAAGAAAAAAGGTGGAAAAGAGGGAAGGTGGCACAATCAGGCAGAGTCTTTTGGCAGTGCAGTGCAAAACAATCATATCTGTGTGCAAGGGTGGCCACCCATTATTCTGCTAATGTCTCTTAATTAACTGGACTCCAGTGTGCTTTTGAGCTGAATCAGCCACTAAGAGGAAAACAGGTATTTTCACCTACAGATCATCATCCTTCCCGTTATCTGAACTATGAAATCAAGAGAGCTATCCCAGACCAAGGAAGAGGTCTGGAAGTGACTTGCCCATAAAATACTGGAGGTAAAGGGAGGCTGGAGGTGCAGCGAGAAAGTTCAGCCTCCGTACTAGGATATGGCAGCACTGCTGTGTGAAATGGAGACTGTTCTTCGAATCAGCCAATTTCTGGTCAGGGGGTAGAAAAGTTTCTTTACTCTGAAACTTAAAATACGCTGTCTGCTACACAGCCTGAGCAATCTGCTCAGCATAATACCTCTGCAGCAACCACTTGTGGTTGGCTTCTATTCACTAGCCTAGCCATCCATTTCTCTCCCCCTCTAGACCAAATAGTCAAAATACAGCAGTTTGCAGCTCTTTATGGTCTTCAGACCAAGCTCACAACATAATTCTTGGCAGCTGGTGGGTGCCGTGACTGCTGCAGCCCTAGAAATGATGCAGTATGCCAGGAAGTACTGCAAAAACCCAGCTACTTGTTTCTGCCATTTGGTGAAATGAGCAGACATCCTTTCTGTACAATGCCATGACCTAGTTGTGGGTGAGGGGAGAAGCACCGTGAAGACTCACAGGCTGACAATGTACACCTTACACTGATGAAGCCCTAACACAGCTCATCAGCCCCTGAGAATCGAGTAACAATTCTGGGTCCCAGGCAGAGGAACCTGTGCTCACAGTTGTAGAAAGTGAGAAGGTACATGACCTCAGGCCACACTAATTCATAAAGACCTGGGAAGGCTGGGTATTTTTTCTTTCTTCTGTTCCTTACATGGTTGTGTTCCCATCCGAGTGCTGACGAACCGTGGGCCACAACAAAGAGGCTGTGTGTGGCGTGATCCATGTCTTGCCAGTGTCAACATTAAAGCTCCTCAAGGACTTGGCCACTGAAAACAAATAAATAAATGAGTGCAGACTGGGATCTGTAGAGTCATAGTTAACCAGCTCTTGAGCCAGCTATCCCTGAACCCTGCCCACCATGACAGCAGAGGCAGCTGGCGGAAGGGAGATACCAAACAATGGAGCTTTCACTGATTTAGATTAGCAAAGGATTTTCTTGCCCAGCCTAATGAAAAATAAAGTAATGCAAGTCCTGTTGTTCTGTTATGAAAGTCCATCTTGGATATCACAAAACATTCCTACTAGCCGAAGCTCACAAGCCTGCGCTTAGGCAGGAGAGGAAACAAAACTCCAGGGCTTGTGCAAGCGGTGTGCCACTTCAGGGTGGCACCACGGGATTCAATTCTTGTAAAGCTGGTATTCAGCAGACCAGGACACTGAAACCCATTAGATTAAAGAATAAGCAGGTTAGGTAGCAGCAGGGATTGTTCCCCACCAGAATGGCATTGTCATAAACCTGGTGAGAAGAGGAGCACATAGATTTTGTGGGACATTAACAAAAAGCTTGAAGTTCGGCAGCAAAGGAGCAAACTGGTGCCAAATGTGATGGATACTCTGCTGAGGATGCAGCTCTGCTAAAAGGCCAATAACTTCTCAAAACAGATATGAAACAGCCATAAAAAAAAAACCAGAAAAACTTCTACCCATTTTTCACAGAGCTGTAACTGAATTGGCATCTTAAAAGTAACTTTTTTTTTCATGAATCCACTCCCTTCTTGCAAGGCAGACCACAAAAAAAAGGGGATAATATTGGTGTTTTAGCTGTAAGACTCTGTGGCAAGCCAACCCTTATTGCTGCTCACACCTCAGCTCTCGATTTCTGCAAGCATGTTAACACTTCAGTAAATGCACAGGCTGGGAAGATAAATATAGTTGACTCTAAGTGACAGACTGAAAATGTCACAAAGTAGGATGCATGAAAGGCATGCTACTATGATAAATGCTGTGAATTCAAGCACTGAGCTGTATGGTAGCACCAAAGCTCTGTCAATCACACGACAACTTTGAAAACTTCTCACTAATCTCAGGAACAAGTAACTCCGATCACAAACTCTGTCCCTTTTTGAAATTAGAACAAAAGAAAAGCAGAGAATCTGAATTTTACAAATTATTCCAGTCTAAAATCTTTGCTTTGAATGCCCAGACTCCAACTCTAGAAGCTGAGGGTTGAGCCTGCATTTAAACACACAGTCTAGCATTTTTAATATAACCTCTGATGTACTAACAAGAGATCAAATTCTGTCCTTGCGTCCATCTAGAGTCTTTCCTGGGTTTAATTTTACTCAGAGCTGAATCTGAGCTTATGCAATCAATTCCATGTAATTTCCCAGCCTGGCTATGAAAGCACAGGTGAAAGAAGAAGTGAAATACTGCAATCAGAGCAATGACATGAAATGTGCAAATAATGTGGACTTCTAGTCTTTGTTTCTGCTTCCTGAAATGTCCCATACTCCAGGCACATGGCATGCATCCCTTTCAGAGCTGAACTACCACCTTGCTTTGCAAATCCCACTTTACCAGTTAAAACACCTAAAATTAACTCAGAGATGCTCCTAGGCATCTGTGTGTATTTCCGCTGTAAGAGTATCAGCCTAACAATACCATATATTTACAAAGGCTTCCAGCAAACTTCCTCTAAAACAACACCAGAATTCCAGATATGCTGGAATAAGCTCCCTGAAAAGTTCAACTGGCTTTGAAGTAAGGGAAAATTCTCAAGCAGACAACAAAAAGAAAAAACAACGGCCAGGGAGCTAACCTCACTCTTGTGAATATTCCTGTGCCCGTATGGCATTTGGCCTGGGAACCAGAGGCTCCTCAGCTCCGCTTAGTTCTACTGCTGCCATCCTGCCAAACCAAGTTATTTGAACTTTTTACTCCTGACTCCCTGCTCACAGGGATTTCCAACACAGATGACTCAGGGGGTTTTAGCACTTTAGTTACTGAAATTAAGAGCACTGTACTTAAACTGAGGGGAAAAAAAAGGTGTGTGTTGCCGATTAGCCAACTATACAGACAAATTATCTGTAGAATTTAGATGCTCAGCACAGATCCAGTAGATTCATTCTAAGCACATAACCAAGACCCACCAGGTCAGACAGCTACATTTTTCTGCACTGCCGCTTTCATCAGCAAAACTCACAAATGCAAAAAAAAAGGTTGCTAGAGAAGAGTGATAGAAAAGATCGACAGAGGCACGCAAGGATAGAAGCCTCCACCAACGATTCCACCTTAATTTTGCATAAGCCAAATCAAGAAAGGTCAAGATTTGAAAAAATATCAGTAACTTCTGTAGACATATCCATTAAAGATGTATGTTTACAAAGCTGGGAGTTACCTAGCAGAATGACAAACATGAGAAGAAAGACATTAGCAGAAATAATACATCATCATACAATATGTAGAAGTCAAATCCAAATAAGGAAAACAGTAGAGCATAAATCTTGATGTTAAATCTAAAATCACAGCAAAGCAAGCAACACAGAACTTTGATGGGCATCTCATTAAAAGAATAAAATTAATTACAATTTTTTCCCAAACTCATTGGAAGCATAAAGCTTGTCAGGAAGTCTGTGAGCCATGAAATGAATACTTTTCTTTCTGTACAGATGGAATAGGTATGTACAGTATAGAGTCTTTTGAAAAGGGAACCAGACAAACAGGAATTCTATCACATGGAATCAAACTAGCATTTATTCGTGGAGTTGGTGGAAGAGGGGCCAGTAATATCCCCAGTGCAGTTGTCCATCACTTGAGCTAATGGAGTAGCAGTGCAAGAGCGTTACCCTTTCTGGGCAGCTAAAAGACACATTCATGACAAAACTGTCCCCACGAGGCTACAGGACAGAATGACATGGATATAGACTCAGGAAACATTCCTTCTAATCCTCCTACTTTACACAAACGTACTCCCAAATAAAGGTCTTCTGAATTTTCTTTCAAAAAATCCTACATGTTCTAGAGCTCTTGTTAAGGGGATCAACAAGCCAAAAGCTTGTGGGAAATATATCTCTGAAAGCACACACTGCTGAATCCAAGGTGTATCTAAAATGACACAAGAAGGGGAAGAATATAAAGAAATCACCTACATTCTACTCTCACCTACTTCACTACAAGCAAACAGACAAACAAATAAAAAACCATAGAAGGCCAAACATAGCTAGTTAGCTTTGTATTTGAGAGTATCATTTCACCTGGCACCCACTTTTCTCCCACTAAGGATGAACCATAAAACTCTCTCCACCCCAATGGATGGATTTCTCTGAAATGGTAGAAAAACCACATCGCAAACTAAAGACTTTCCATACAAGTCCAAACACCCTGAACTTTCTACATAAGAATTGTTCTATTGGCTCACATTAAGGTACCAGTCTGAGTCTCCAGAAATTACTTTGTTTCTGGACTGACTTCTATTTTCTAATATATGTAAAAGAAATATAGAGATAAGACTCACTCATTAGGAAGAGTAGATACAGGAGCCATCTCATTGTTCCCAGCTTTAAGGTGAAGGAAGGAGGAGGACTGGAGATAGCAGGCAAAAGCTGCTGTCCTTCTCTGAGGAGTCTTCAGATCTGCATGTCTCATTGTGCTTGCCGAGACAAAGTGACTGTTGTGGATTTCCTAACTGAGGTTTCAAGGCGCATGCTAGTGACATTTTAATAAAACTGCAGATGCGAAGACCTACTAAAAGGTAAACTTACGTTACTGAAAGGTAATTTTTGGCAGTGTTTCCATTTCTGCCCATCAGCACATTTAGTATACCTAGAAAAACAGGATCTGTCTGGAAAAGCCGCTAAGGTCTATGTTTGTACCGTCCACCTTGTCCTTTGGTGCCTGCTAGGCGGCCATGTCACATCCCATTGAAATGTGCGAACAGATTGACTTGAGTGAACTCACAGCAGGGATTTAAGAGAGATGTCAGCTCTCAGATGTCCCTCAGGCATTTCTTTTAATGCAGAGGTTTTCCCTCTTGCACACACACAGAGCACTTGGTATTCTTCCCCTTTATTTTGTATATTATCAGTGTCAGAAACAGTGACGTTTTATGGCAGGATGCCCAGGGTATGTTAAGGGATTCTGCACACCTCTTCTCCCCTCTACCAAGAATTGTTTGGTTTCTATTGATCCCTTGTTTCTCTGCACTGTTGACCCTAGTCTGGACCAGACTAGCACCGAATTACCCCCAAATAGTTCATACTATCAGCGTGCTGTGTAGCAAGTATTATTCAGATGCAGTGTGTTGCTATTACAAGTGCTAAATAAGCTGAAATAGCTAATGCTGAGCAATCAGAAGAGCTAACTGCATGGTAAATCCTTTTTGAAGTGGCAGGAGGGAGGCGAGAAAGCCATTCCATAGACGCAGTTCTCTTTGTCCAGGAAGCGTAAATTTTCCAAGCATTCTCAGAAAAGAGTACAACAAATCACACAGACACTTTCTAGCTAACCTCCAACTCTCTTCCTCTAAGGAATCCCTGTGTTTAACAACATTTGACAACCATCCTCATGGTCCAGAAATGCTGTAGCACTCCACATCTCACGAACCCGAACTGAAAAAAAGATGACATCAAAAGAGGAAGCGAAGAAAACACTCTTTGCACTCATATTTTAGTAACAGTTAGGTGCCAGCCATGAGGCAGCCACAGACACCTTTCTGAGGCTTTGCCTGGTCCTGTCTGGCCCCAGTTTTATTCATGCTGCTGAAGCAGATGTAAGGTTGCAAAGTGGAACAGTTTTCTTTTAAAATGTCTTTTTTTTTTTCCAATTTTATTTTCATTTTAGTCCCAGAGCAACAAATGAAATTTCTTAAATACAGCAAAGATCTGATAACTGAAAACTGATAGCTAGCCACAGCAAAGTCCAGCTGAGAAATCTGCCAGCTGCATCGCTTCAGAAATAGCTCTTTGTAGCTTATGTAGACTTACATAAAGCATCTGTTCTTTGTCTGAGCCCTTTTGCTTGTCACATTTCAAAGACTCCTTTTGCTTAGCTGCAGAGGCAATGGAAAGTATGCTCAGTTGCAAGTAGGGTCACAAAGAGATGAAGAGAGAGGGAAACAGCCAAGACACTGATACACCTCCCCACACTGGCTTCAGCTTCAGAGCACGCTTTGAAAAAAATGGGAAAAAAACAACAATAAAATAAAACGTGCAAAGCATTTGAGGAACAAGAAAGTCTTGCTTCCACCTATACCTGAGGAAAATGGCCTTATGAGGAATTGGGAACCATACAGACCAGGCATGAAGTTCCTCTTACGAAAATTACACAGACAAGCGGCGAGATAGATCACTGTGCAGTGGGAAGCATTTGGAGACTAGTAGAGAGGCCACAAGGAGCAGTAACCAGGCAAAGTGTGCTCAAGTAGAGGAGGAGGAAGAGATTGGAAGCAACAAGGTCTGCATTCAGCTCCCAACCCCACCAGGAACCAAGCAACTTTGACCAAATCGCCCAGGCGAGGGTTTGAGCATCCATAACCCCGCATGGAAAGTAATGAGAGCTGCTGGTGTCTTTTCTTCACGGCATGGCTGGGCCTTCAGAGTCTCTGTGGCTCGTACATACAAAGTAGACAGAGGAGAGAAACCGCAGCTGTTCCTTCACTGACGTTTGTGGAAGGTTTCTGTTTTCTCAGATGAGAGCCCTGCAAAGCCTCCCCATTTGGAAAGGGATGGGTTCACATGCAGGTGGGTTTACCTGTCACAAGAGGTAGAAAGGAGAGGGCACTTCATCTGTTGATAATTTCTTGTGTAAATGACTGAAGTGTTTCCTGAAAAAACATTATGATCTATTAAGAGCGGATCCCAAAATCCTGTTGGGCCTTCAAAGCTATGAACCAGCTTGTAAGTCCTTCCTCTTGCAAGGAACTGCAGACATCCCACAAAGTGAACCCCAGCCAGCCTTCCTGTTTGTAACGTGACCAAAATGGGAAGTGGTTCAGATGCTGAAACCAAAGAGGAGCCTTGTGCATTAAGAATACAGAAAACTGGGAGGTTGCTGATATTAATCTCAATAGTGCTGACTCACCCCCCACTGCAGAGAGGTTTTAACTCCTCAGAAATCTCCTTTTTTCCAGAGCACTTCAAAGAACTGTACAACAGCCCGGGCACTGCTAAATCTTCTGACCAACCCGACACATCTGTCTGCCACAGGTACCTGTCCCTGTCTACTGTCCATCATCCTTCATTCATGAGCTTGAGAGGGCTGGAACTGGTGGTCTGTGGCATGACTGTGAAGCACAAGGAACACGCCAAGGCCCTGTTTCACAGCAGACACTAGACATTTAAGAACATTTTTGATGCAGACCAAAAGATTAACACTGCAAGCTTACAAAAGGGATTTAAAGAGAAGCAGGTTCAAGGAATGGCTGCAGAGGCAGGTTATCTTGAAAGCAAGTTGTCACAGCCCACAGCTATCAAAAACACTACCAATAAGCAAGATTTCACTTTTGTTGTTTATTAAGACTCCAGGCAGGGATGGCAGATCAGATTCTGCATTTCTTGAGAATCTCAAAGTTCCCCTAACACAGCAAAGCACCAAGCACAGCAATAGATTACCATATGCCAGATGATCCTTTTGTGCAATATGAGCACCTTGCCAAATCTTGGGAACACTTAGGACAAAGCCATAGATGGAAAAAGCAGCTGAAGGCTTCACAAAGCAAGAAAACAGCAGAAGCTGGAGTGAGAATAGTTAGTTACAATTCAGAGACCCAACAGAGTGAAGCAGCAGAGGGAATTGCCCAGCACAGGGGAAGAACCCATCTGAAAAGACGGGGAATAAGTTCTAAAAGCAATGCCTTTGCTGCCAGCCCCGTGCATGTAGTAAGCAACAGGATGTTGTCTCTAAAAGACAAACCTCCTAGCTTCACTTGCTCGGAGAATGAGAGACAGGAAATCCTGAGTTGCATAGTTTATCCTACTGAATGAAAGGTGCTGCCAACATCTGTAGTCTGCAGTTTTTTCAGGGTTATCACTAGCCATTCCCTCTATGAAGATGCATCCAATGCAACATTGGCTGTTACAGCTTCAGGTGCGGCTGCATAAACTGACATGAGGTCATGAGAAACAAGAGTTCACTCGCATGGCAGTGAGGTCAGCACCGTGCTGGGCGAAGGATAATCAGGAATTTGATAAGGCCTTATAGTCCACACTGATCACAGCTTCTCTTCCTTTTTGAGGGAGCCTGAAGCTCTGAAAATACATCCAAGGATGAACATTTTCTATTAAGTAAACTTGCCACATTAATAGTTTACAGAAATACATGTTATTATTTTTAAATATAGGCTGAAAGTGAGACAGCTCATTTTTATCTCTTCCACAGACTTTAAAGCATGTTACCCATCCTGCCTGAGGCAGCGTGCACATTACAAAAAGCAATGAGGCCCTTGTAATTGCTTACAGCAAGACAGGACACCCACTAAGACTGGCAAGAAATATTAACTGCACGATGCATTTTGGCCCTTCTGTCTCTCAGAAGCCACATGCAGGATTCTGCCACTGTTTTCTGCAGAGACAAAGCAACCTGTGAAAGACAGGTGTTTCCGAAATTCACCATGTGAAGATACAGGTCCAGGAAATCCACGTTGCTTTTGTGCTCTTAAGCAAATGCACACATCATGCAAATTATTTCATTATAATACTGTAAAATGGGAATTCTGGTGTGGGCTAAACACCAAGCACTGCAGGTACACACACAAAGACTCAGTATGGCTCTTGATGACTTAAGACTGAGTATTTGTCCACTCATGTCTCACACCAACAGTGTTTTCCACAGAAGCCAACTCCATCCTTAGCAACCTTTTATGCCTCTACAACGCTCTTTATTCCAAAGCACTGCAGTGCAGTCTCCTGTGCCAAAAAACCAATAACAGTCAAACCATTCTTAGATAGGTCACTCCATCTTTTGCTTCTCTATGGCAAACAGCATTATTTCTATACAGCTCAGAAAGCACTGCCTTCCCAAAGACCACTCCCCACTGCCCCTGTGATCTTGCTCTTGTATCTTAAGACATAATAATAAGAAAATGTTAGGCAGAGAAAGTTGAGTAAAAATAGTTTCTTCAGAGGAAATTAATGATTAAAGTGCATGAAAATATTTAAAGCCACAGGCTAAACCACAGTCTTTGATGAAATGCACTTTAATACTGATAATGCCTTCAGTTCTTCCAGCCGCTATAGGAAGAACTACTTTGAAGGTGGAAGCAAGGCTGCAATCCAGAAAACCTGCTAAAGATTTCTGGTTTGTCCCTCTAGAGGCATCATCTCAGTTGCTGATAGCTGGGGCTGCAATAGCGACTGCTCCTCTGAAACAGCTGATCTCAGTTGTTTCCGTGGCATCCGTTTCCATGATCTTGTCTCTATAGCAGGAGACATAAAAACAGCAGCCCTTTGTCAGCAGGAAGCTGACAAAGGGATCCAGTTTTTAGAAGACTGCAGGTTAGGGAAAACCCAACGTACAACAGATAGTATTTTAAGTGTTGCAACCTCCCCACTCCTAAAAAGCTGGCATCTAGGAAGAACCTGTGCTGGAAGAGCAGGGGGATGCGTTTAAATCCGGTGGAGCTTCTGCCCAAGCTCTGCCAGGCTGAACAAAGTATTTCTAAAGAAAGTAGCAGCTCTCCATTTTCCACAGAGAGTAGCTTTCCAGGGGTAACAAGGGAAGTAAACACACAATTATCTTAGGCAGAATTTGACAAAGTTGCCAGTGTTAATGCCCTGATATGTGCTATAAAAGCCCTGTGATTTCAGCACTTGCAATATGAGTGGGCCTAAATTGTACCTTTCCGAGAAAAAGGACCATGCATTTGGGCTACTAAGTCAAAGAGAAGAACAGCCCTTGCTTTTCTCAGCAGCGTTTCCTGCCCTTTTCTACCAGAGGCAAGTAGGAACGGCATCTCCTTCATTCTCATTATTTGTTCCCAAACTCTGACCAGGTCCATACCTACTCTAATTCTTTATTTTCTCAGCTCACAAGTGATGCTGCTGCTCTTGAGGGGAGCTGTGTGGAAGCAATTTCATGAGCAAGCTGGCCTGCCTAAAACGTCTGTTACTAAAGACATAACAATATGCCAAGAGTAGTTGCTGAGCAGGAAGCTAAAAGGACACTGAACACCTTTCTTCATGATTTAATTTACCTTCTGGATTTATTTCTGAATCACTGGTGTTTCCAGGATCTTCCTTAAGAACTCCCACATCCTTTGCCCAATTCGTCCATTTAATTTCCTCTACTCTGGAGAGATAAAACACAACAGACACTGATGCATGGAGCACAGCATTTCAGTCTATATCTTATTGTCCCACAGCATCCCAACCCAGCTCGTCCTGCCAACACAATCCTAACGGTTTGGTTGTAGCAACAACACCCTTCAGAGCTTTTTTTTCAGTAAAGATCTTCTGTAGTCTAAGCTCCACAAGGTAATATCTTCCCCTGCATATTGTGTGTTGGTCTATGTTGTTTGTTTTAAAATACTCCAGTTCTCCCAGGGAACATACTTAATATAAAGGAGAAGATTCCGCTTTCTGTACATGCTCCATAGTCCATAACACCCTGGACTCACAGAACTGCTGCCAGCAGTTCGGTTCGCTGGGTGGAGAAAGGCCCATCTGCTCTCCCAGCCCCTCTACGCGAGGTAGAGTGCTGCCCCCTCGTGTTGCACTCAGGTGGCATGTTCCTGAGCAAAGGGGCCACCAGCCCGCATCCCTCCCACCACAGCCTGCTCTGGGCACAGCTACCCTCGCAGCAGCAAAGAAAGCATCGTTGCAGACGCCCTGCCACCATAACCACTTGCACAGATGTGGGTTAAACAGGACATCTTTTGGTGACAGCATGTCTTGGTGATAATGCTGGCGGCTCAGCTAGCTCTCAAACTTCCAGCATTGCAATTACCAACCAATTTCCATGTAGCCAGGAACATGCGGTTGAGTCACTCCGTTAAGTCAGTGCTGAAATTCCCTGTGGCGGTTCAGGGCTACCAGCTTATGAATAACGGGAACCCATTACTAAGCTGGAGTGTAAGAGGCAGTGGTACTTCTGTCTTACCTGAAACACCATCTCTCATCTTTCTTATTGAGGCCCACTGACATGAAGCAGCCAGATCTCCTCTTCCCACCTTGGCGCCACAACCAGGCCTTCTCTATTTCTAGAATAGCAATAGCCCTCTGAAAGAAGAAATCCATGTCAGTGAGAAAACAGGGCATACAGAGCCCAGCCCCTGTTTTCGATTAAATCTTCCCCAATCAGCAACTCCTTAGACTTAGAAAATCACTTTGGAACTCAATCCCAAAGCGCTCCTTAGCTTAATAGTACCAGTCAGTTAGTTACTCCCTCAAGTTACTTATGCACCTTGATCTGGACTGGCTGGTAGCCATGCAAACAGCATGAGTTTTAAATACATCTAAAAATCATGTTAGGATTTACCCCCAGAGTGGCAAATTTATGTAAAAAAGAAGTTTATTGCTGAGGCTGGGGGCAAAGACAGGCACTGTCATCCCTGATGTTAGGAGGCTCAAGTCGGGGTTTGGGCCACAACATAACTGCTGAGCAGCCCCGTGCCTCACCTGCAGCTTCCAGACGCTTTTGCTATAACCAGAAATGTCCGTGACCGTCTCGCTCATGAGTGCAATCAGCATGTTGAGCAAAAGAATGTAAGTGAGGATCACAAAGAGAAGCAGCAGGAGCATGACGAAGTATCTGAATCTGGCATGTTCCTGGAACTCCAGGTCTCCCATTCCAATGGTGATCTTGAAGAGCTCCAGGGAGACGCTAAGCAGCCCGCCATACATAGGATGGCTCCCAGCGCTCTCCATCTGAGCAAGAGACTTGTTCTGAGAGACCGAAGGAGCATCCCCCATCAGCGTAACCAGAGCTATGAGAAAAACAGAATTTGAATCCTCCTCAGAAAAACTTACTTTTCGCAGCCCAGCCTATAACATAATGCTGAATAAGGCCTTACCTGCAGAAAAGCCAAAGAGGAAGATCATATAAACCAAGAGAAAACGCAGCAAATCTCTCAGGATAGTCTGAAACACAAATCAGGAGGAAATGCCACCTCAAATGAAATCACCAGGATGATCTCCTGTTCTCACACATCATAAACCAACCCCCGTAACAATACTCAAGCAAGTTGGAAAATGCTTTTTCCCAGTTTAAGAAACTATTAATACATGTTAAATTTCTTCCTCGGGTAAGTAACATCATTAGTAGCTTAATCTGAGAGTACTACATGAACTTCCTCGTTGTTATGTTTGTATGACCAGGTTCTTTGAAACCAATATTATGTCAGTTCCCCCATATGGCTGTTTCCAAATTGTTTCAACACGCATCTCTTTCTTTTCTCTCTTCATTGGGTTTCACACAAGTGGTGATCAGAATTCTTCCCTGGCACCTCATTTCACCTGCTCTGTCCTGCCTTTCTAGTCCCAGACTCCTTTATGAACCTGGAAACACTTCTCAGCCCAAACATAACAGTTCCAGGGAACTTGCACTGGTTTTGACTGCTAGTTTTGAGTTGTTTTATGACAACCAGGTAAGTGTCAGCTGCTCTCACTTGCTATATTCAAAGATGGCAAACTAGAGGTTTGCTGCAATTGTACTTCCTTGAAGACACTGATCTAATTGCCTTTTGCAATTTCTTTACTTCCATAGTCAGTACATCAATTCAATTTATGGTTTTCAAGGTTCTGAGAGAAGAAAAGTAATTGCAGGACTTCTGTTAGTTCCTCACACCCAAAAGCCTTCCATACAAAGTTTTTTCTGAGTACTTACCTTCTGTATCATGACGCTGTAGATCCCAGTGCGTTGAAAGCCCCGAGTGTAATACAGCATGTTCACCCATCCCAAAAGCAAGGAGAACACCATCACTGCCACGTAGTTTTCTGAACTTGCACCATACAGGACTGCTGACAGCAGCAATGAGAAAGCCTGGATGAAGCTGGAGAGGAGTAGAATGAGTGACACAGTCACTTGCCTCAATAAAAAGGCCTATTTGCAGATCTGTTCTGTTTTGCAAGGAAAAGCAAACACATTTTACGAGGCTACATGGAACATATAAAGTGGCAGTTAATCAGACACATAGTTTATATAAGCAAGTCCTGTTATAACCAGACCCACAAATTGTTGCAGTTTTGTTATGAACTGGTTAGTCTCACAGTATGAAAACGCTGAACTGCTTGATGTAACTCACATAACTGATATTAAATGGAGAAGAATTTTAACACTTACGAACACATGCACACATACATGCACACACATGCATCTATGCACATTTCTCCTCAGAAAAACGAGAAGTTATTTTCCTTTCAACCAAATCTGAACCATAGTGACTGTATGATTAAAAACTTGAGCTCTTTTTCTAGTAAGACTGTGTTCTTAACTGTGGGCTAATTGAGGGTCTGACCTTTGCTGTGTTCAGCTACAAATCCAAGGACAGACCCTACCCAGCAAAGTCCATTACAACAAAGGGTTATGACAAGATGCAGCAGGTAGGAGAAGCAAGCAGGTAAGGGATGGAAAGAGGAGACAGTGGCAGAGAATCAATCTTTCCTGCTCACCATCTCTCTAGTAATGTTAGGGCAACTTAGCTGCACACAGCAGAGAACCAATTTCACCCGTGCTTTCATTGTGCAAAAAACCTCAAGAGACATACATCAAGATCTCAATGCAGCTGTCAGAACACATAGTCTTCAGGGACTGGCGTCTCCTCCGCAAGTACAGACTCTAACAGATTAAAAACAATGGTAGCCATTCATCAAAACAACAGGGCATGCTAGAGTGATTCCTGCCCAGGATAGCCTATCGCTCAGGAGAAAGGTTTGCTCCATAAGCTCCTTTTCATGCTTTCATTTTCAAGATCCCAAATTTCCACTAGTCATCCTTCCAAGATGAAAAAAAGGCCTTATTTATAAAGGGCAAGGATAAACAAGGGCTGAGTCATGGCTCAGCCCAATGTCTTTATTAATAGACTGCACTAAATGCCAAAGATGCATTTTAGTACCATAAATCACAGAAGTCTCTCATAATTATTTACCGTGTGAGCCTATGATTCCCCTTCCCCAGCAACCTGGCTTGTGCCACCCCTGTCACTGCTAGATCGCACTGACACTGTTAGTGTCTCATAGCAGGATTCCCTCCAGCCATCCACTCATGCACATCCTGATGTGAGGAGAACCAAAGCTGTTGCCTCAATGTCAGTGATGGTTTCCTGTTTTTCTTTCTTACCAGGAAACTAGACGAGAGATCCCATACCTGGGCAAAAATTAGATAAATGCCTCCTAGCAAGATAATGATCAGTCCAGAGACCCACAGAAAGCCTCCAGCTGTGAACTCCACTGGAAATGAAGGCTGAAAGATAAAAACAAAAAAACCCAAAACTCTGAAGACAGGCAGAGGTAGTGATGACAACCACCCCACACCTTTTAAACTCAGCTCCATCCATTCAGGCCTTTCCAGATAAAAGAAGATTGGGCCTACCTTTACCCGTAAGGGTTGATAGTATGCAATGGCTGTAAAGATGATCATGAATGACAAGTATGAGACAAAACTGAAGCAGAATCTCTTGGAAGCAAACGTTTCCCATTTTTGCTGAAGCAGTTTGTTCAGTGGCTCCAAAACCACCATCTTGTACCGATTCTGTGGAAAAAAAAAAAAAAAAAAAACAAACCAACAAAAACGTACCCATGTGTCAACAGGAATGCAAATTCACCAGAAGACTGTATTTTTCAGGGTTGGAGTCCAGTGGCTCCAATTATGGTGTCCCTAAGGGTTTATTCAGGCAGGCCTTTCAGTATGAAAGGAATCAACCATCCCATAAGAAGTTACTTCTGCTTGGCTTTATCAAGGTAGTTGGACACACTCAGCCTTAGGACAACCAAAGGATCAAAAATTTCTCTCATATTATAGATTATCAGAGGCACACCAAACAGACTATAAATAATAAAATATGCATATACTTCCATCATGCATTTCTTTTCCAGAAAAATGATCATGTGAAATACCACATTAACTTGAAATTATTTGCATAATTATACAGCAACACTATAGAAAGGCAGAAAAAGTCTTGCTGTCTTTGACTGTTAGTAAGAGCACTCACCGGTGTGTCACTGCTGTACGCCAGAATCTCCAGCACAGAATTTTCCTCAAAGCTGTCTATAGAGGACAAGTCATAGAGAGACACATGGATAGGTCCATAGGTCCATTCAGTGAACTTGCGTGACAGGTGCCTATACACTGGGTCTTTAATCTCTCTTTGGATGATGTGCCTGAATATCTGAAGAGAAACCAGATGAGTACCAGAAAAATGCATGTGTAATGAAGGTGTAGAATGACACAAGCATACCCAAATCACCTTCAAATACAGGACACCTGGCTTTCTGCATTACACACTGATATATCCAAACACACGATATCTGGCTAAAAGCAGGCAATCTAACTACACCTTTTATCAGCTCTTCCAGGAGCAGAACCAATTTCGGTCCAGACCAGCTGTCTTGGCTGGGACAGAGAGCAGCAGCAGCCAGCTGAGACTCTGTAGGACACTAGCTGGAGTGGCCTGGAGGAGGCCTCCTTTATTGTCTCCCGTGGCACTGCCACTGTCAGCAGCATTACTAAGGGTTGGGTGCAAGATGCTGCTACATCAAACCCCACTGCTGAGGATGTATGCTGCAGTCTTCCTTCTCAGCAACCCCAGGGATTCCCTCCAGTTGTCTTTACCTCCACTTTGCCTGTCTTGGCAGCAAGCTGCAGAGGATTTAATCCATCATAATTCACTATCTCCTCCAGTTTCCATGTTGGGTCAACCTTCACACCTGCCTTCAAGATCTCAAGGTATGTTGAGCTCACAAACTTGGTGTTCTCCTCAGTGTCATCTGCAATCATCACCAGAGCATGGAGGACGGTGTTGCCCTGTGTATCCTGCTCCTGGAGCCTGGCTTTCTGGTGGGGGTTGTTTAGAAGATATTCCACCACCTCAAGCTGGTTGGTACAAGCAGCCAAGGAGAGGGGAAGTTCACCTGAAGAGATTAGGACAGTATTTGGAGGGGAAGCAGAAAGGGTGAAAAAAAATTAAAGGGAAAAAAAAAAGCAATTCTAGGAAAATATATTTAGCCTGTAGTTTTACCACTGGAACACAGAACAAGTTCTTTCTCAGTGTCTCCAGATTCAGAAAGGATTTTGCAGTAACCAATTACTTCTTATTTCTGGAGGCAGCAGAAACACTTTCCCAGACTGCTAATTTGGCTAAACTAACCAAGTACTTGTCTCTGTCTGAAGCCCCTCAGATGGGATTAAATACATAAAACCAAAGATGATGGCAAATGCTCACTGGACACCTTAGTCCGTGAAAGGATCCAAATAAGTCAAGAGCTTGATTACAGGACAGTGGAGATGGCAACCCGTGCACAGAGGGGCAAACCCACCTAGAATTAGCAGCATCGCATACAGTAAGGCAATAAAAAAAAGCAAAGGAATGTGTTCCACACTGACTCACCAAAATAAAAGTAAACTCCTTCTTTCTTCTTCTTGAAGAATTCACCATGGGCTCTGGCATGGACATCAGCTCCATTCTCTACTAGAATTTTCACTAAATCTAGGCTCCTTTTCTCTATGGCAATATGGAGCGCTGTCTGGCCTAAGGAACAGGCAAAACCTATCACTCAGTGCCACTATCGGAGGGAACAGGCAAAGGACTCTTCAGCAAAGCACCGTTTCAACAATCGCTGTATGTTCCATACAGCAATCCTGCAGTCTCAGTGCTAGGCAGGGGGTGGGTGGCAATTGATGACTTTCAACAGCGTTCATTGGAAAAGCATGCTGGAAACACTAAGTCAGAAGACAAGCCCCAAGACTATCAGAAATTCAGCACAAGACCAGACAATTACCCCTGCCTGGCACTAAGATCCCAAGCAGCTATGAGAGGATAAAGACAACCATACACATCCACGACTATGCTGCACATCTGCTATTAAAAGGATAACACAACCAGCAGAACTCATTCTTTAATAGTGATATACTATTTCTTTTTCACCTTGAGATGTGCTTTTTAAGCTTTCCAAAGGAAATCCTCTCATATTCCTGGGTTATTAAACATCTATCATTTCTGTTTTATAGGCTGAGAAAAAAGTTGCAGAAATGAAGTGTATAATTCAAGGCTGAAGAGGACGCAGACCAGAATCAGAAATCAGAACTAAAAGGTGAGTAGGCTGTTACTGTAACTGCATCAGAACTCTGGAACTGCAGCGATGCATAAGCTCCTGTTCCCCTCTTTTTCCTTGTATCTGCACATCTCACCTGTCTAATGGGGAGGCTGCTCTGACACAGCAGCAGAACAGAAACCTTACCTCTGTAGTAACAATCAGAGCATGCTGCATTGACAAGTGGCCTGGGATTCTGTGTCTTTTGGTCTATTTCCAACAAAAGTGGGATTGTGTCATTCTTTCCATTTTTCAAGTTCAACAGGGCTTTCATTAAGCAGGTCTTCCCAGTCTTTGCATCTAGTAGAAAAAGAGTATTGAATGGGTTGCATGTGTACTTTGCACACATCTGTATTACTTGATTCAGAACTTAACAGTCACTGTAGGACCCAATACAAGAATTATTTTAAAGGCCTTTCTCAGTATTTTCAGTCTGCAGTAGAGGCAAAAGCCTTAGGATATATATAATTAATGGCATTCTCCATCCTCAGGTGGACATTAGGAAAACAAAAGAATGTACAGAGGGCTAGAGAAAGCAAAGAACCATGAGCAGGTTTTCCTGCTTCCCTCCTACATTAACAAGTGCTGCCTCTGCTAACCCTGTTTATGGAGTACAGAGCAGGAATCTACCTGTGTATTCAGAATTGGTGAGAAATTTGGAGGTCCTCCTTAAGTACTCAAGTAAACCATCCAGTGCCTCGGGGCTGCCCCTTGAGACTGCGCTGAAGAGCCTGTCTCTGTCAAAGCGGTTGGGGTCCTTTTGGCTACGGAAGAAATGCAAAGTGTTAAAAAGTTCTGGAGAGCGGAAGACAAGAGTGTGCAATAAGTTCTAGTGTGATGGTGTAAGAAAGGAGGGAGGCAGAAAAGTTTGTCAGAAAAAACAAGTATTTTATTTTTGAGTCAAGGGGAAAAAGAGAATTCTGGGAAATAACTGCCTCTATTAAGTGGCTGCTCTTTTCATCAGCTGGAGCATTTCCCAGATCCACTCTGATGTGCAACCCTGGAATACAGCCAGAGTACAAAGACAGAGAAGCCCAAGATAGCTGCAGGACCAGAATCAGTCCCATCACATGGTGTGAAGCACTCTGTGAGCTAGTTTACATCCCTCCCTGGCAAGAACAGTTCAGTTGTATAGGGCACCATGCTAAGCTGCTCTTCCACCCAGCTTGGCTTATTTGGTGCTAGTTCAGATACACCCAAAATACACCACAACACACACCATACAAATACCTTCCAAGTGCAGAAGGAAAGGGCTAATATGTCCCCTTTCTGCCTTTAATTACCTCCCACCAGATTCCTGTAATATTCCTGTATTGTCACTTTTAATTTAGACTTCGGTAAAGTCTATAGGCCCCAACCAGCAGGGATCAGTACAGATCAACAGGGATCCCACCCTTGTCAAATATCCAAGTTACTCACTTGCTGACAAGTCCTGGCCGATAGTTCAGATTAATCTTGACTTTAGGAGGAAAGTCACTGCTCTCCTTCTGATAAGGTGTCTCCAAGGGCCGTGGCTCTCCTTTCTTTCCATGTAGTCCTGATCTATCTTCTTTTTTACTAGATGCAGGTTTATCATCCTGGATACTGTCATCTGTTTCTAGCAATCCTATCAACCTGTTCCTCTGATTTGGGCCCGGCTGCCCATTTGTGAAGTTATCCATTTCTAGAAGAGATGGTCTTGCAGATCACCAAAGATGTTCCCCACTGGGAGACTAAACCTGCAAGGGAGAGGGAGAATTAACATCATTTGTTCACCACACAGCACAGCACACACATAGAGGAAAGCATGTTTCCAGGTCCAGCATTCCAACAGTTCACTACAGGTCCCTTGAGAGGGAGATTCAGTAAAACTCTGCCCAGTGGGAGCATCTGAATAAAGCATCAAGGCCTTAAAATAGGGTACCACTGGAGAAGTTCAAAAGCAGCTCATGAAATACAGGCAATTGGTCTGCAGAACATCTGAACCCCCTTTGTGAGATGACCTCACCTGTTGGCAGCAGCACAGGGTCCTTACATAAAAGGCAAAGAAAGTGGATCTTTAGGAGACTACGATCATTGTTCTTGTCTCAGCACAGCCAACACAGGCTAGTCATCAAGCGGCCAAAAAGATAAGACTAACCGTAGGCCTTCTTTGGAACAGAGTGATAAGTTTGTTCCTGTTCTCTGTTGGTAAGAATTACAATATTTCTACAGGGAAAACATATGCACAAACTATGTTCCGCTCATGCATTCTCGCATTTCATCCTGGGGCAAAATGAGAGGGATCTCCCCAGTGTTTGGAGCTGTTGGCTGTCCCTGTGGGCACACGCTTTGAACTTCCAGCTCCACAGCAGAGGCAAACACACACCCCAGCTGCCTACTCACAGCCCTCAGAGCCTGAACACAGCACAGCTCTCCCAAGACCAAAGCTGGATCCAGATCTGCTGTACAGAGAGCATCAGTATTCATCAGAGCACGCAGCCAGCCCACTTCTTTCATCTAATATGTCCTCTACTCCTTTTTTACTCTTTTGAGACATCTCTTCATATATATCTGGATACATCTCAGATCCACACCCAATGCAAGCTATCTGTAGTCAGCATATGACTGCAGATTCATGCACAGTTTGTGAGGCAGCGAGAAAACATCCATGATTACCAACCTGAAGCAGAGCTTTTTTTAATAACTCCGTCTTATTCACATGTACTCCCTCCAAATGGTTAACAGGTTTTCTCTGAAGAGAAATCTCCCTTTGCTGGGACCACAGCCAGACTCCATAGCCTGTACCAGCAAAGAGGTAAATTGACACAGCATAAGCATTCTGGCTTAGATTAGGATGTGGAGGAACATAGTTCTAGGCAGAAAACAGCCACAGAAGATCTTTATGCAACTCACAGCAAGAAATCCAAGGGCTGATTTCAAGACAAACCATTATGATAATTCAGCCACTCAGTTTAGTCTGCATTCTAATGACAAACATTCCTCTGCACACACAGGCATACACCCTATAACCCCATTTCATACTTATTTCCTCCCCAAAACACTTACTGGTACATTTGCCGATCCTTTAGAGGGCTATTTGTACTTCCATAATAGTTTGCTTGTGCTTTTCTGTCTTCCTTTTCCCGAAATCATTTCTCAGCTGCAGTTTCCATTCCTCCACAGTCCTCGAGCGAGTTATTTACTGTCAGTCTTGTACAGACAGACAGTCTGGTTTAAAAGCAAGAGCAAAACAGTCCTAAAAAAAAAGACCCTTTAATATATACATCCACTTTGAGCATCCCTAGGAAACACAGAGACCACTCTCTGTTTGCCAGCTCAGCTTTCACTTCTCTACTCAAGAGCTGAGTTGTTTCCTTCTGCGACTTTACCAAGCCATTTTGAGTAGCGCAGCACAAAAAAGCCCTGCTGTCAACAGAGGAAGAGCACAGCACTTACGCCAAGTTGCTGCAAGCTCCACCCAAGAACTGATCTGACAAGGAGTCCCAACGGATCCTTCAGAGGGTAAATAATCGCTTAGTAGATATCAAGTCAAATACCAACAAGCATTAATAAGCATGAAAGCAGACCCCAAAATATTTACATCCATGGGTGAGAGTCCTCTTCTGCTGCAGAGAAGACCACGCTTATATTAGCACTCTATTAATGGCACAACGTTGAACCCCTAGTTGGTGGTGGTCCATGAGAGAATCCAGGCTGCCTGTGAGAAGGAATAACCACAGATTATTGTAATTTACTCAACTGTATAGCTTTTTGCAAAGTGAAGAAGGGCTTGCACAGGAAATGACTAGATAGATTTCTCAGTAAAAGAGAGAGCCAATGAGTGCAGTGCTCTTATATGGGAAAGCTGGCTGGCTATTGCAAATTCATAATGCTTAACCCCTGCCTGCACATATAGAGGCAACACCTCGTGGCTTTCAACAACAGCCCACTCAGATCTCAAGGGAGGCGGCTGATTTGACCCTGACAGCGCTAGAGCCTGTAATTTAGTTGTGAGGTTTATCACAAGGCTCCCTCAGTTAGCCCCAGGACAAGCAAGTATGCATCAAAACATCTGAGGTCGACTGTTTCTGTGGGAAGCCACTTTTCCTCACCCCTCACACACCCCAGTTTTGAGACAGCGCAAACGGTATGAGACAATAAACTAGCAACAACGTTACTCGACAAAGTACCCGGTGTCAGCTGCTCATCACAAGCACAGGAGACTGCACAAAGCAGCCCCAGTTCCAAAACACTTAGGCCACTGGTTACTTAATTTGCCACTAGTGCCCTTTTCTTAACAGGCTGGTTCTCCAAAGGAGTGCAAGTCTTGGAGAGGCTTGCAAGTTCTGGGAGCACGGACTGACCACCCCTACCACTGGTTGTAGCTGAGACCATGCACACTCACTAATCCCCCTTCACTTGTCACTCACGAAACAGGACCCCTGGGAAACACAGGACATCAGCCCACACCAAGTGTCTTAGTTTTTCCTCTCCCGCTCCAAACAGAACCAAGGCCTGAGGGGGCAGCGTGAGCATTATTTCCCACAGCATCAGTGCAGGATGACATTCAGCACCTGGAGTCTCAATGGCCTTCCCCAGCACAATGTCGCTGCCTAAAGCAATCCTCATCTGACAGGGTGGCAGGATGATGTGGGGCTTCCTGGAACGCAGCCATCACCCATAGAAACATTCCCAGATGGCTCCTGCTTTGAGTCAGCTGCAGGCTGCGAGATGACCTTCCTATAAATACACCCATTAAATGGCAGGGTGCCTTTTCCTCTTTCATGGCTTTGCGTGAGATCACAAGCTTATTTCTCAGATTCCTGTGTTTCAAAATTAAGCTGATCCAGGAACAACGCAAAGCTACTTATTCTTTTCAGGCATAATGATTTATTAGGACCTACAGAAGAGCCTATAAAGAACAAACATACGCAGATAAATGCAAGACCAGATCTCATCTCTCCTCTCCCTCATTCCAGCCTTGCAATGATTTAGTTCAGTTTGCTTTCATCGTGTTACACTTAAATTTACTGTTATATCAACAGACATAGATTCAGGCCTGGGAGTTTAGCTCAGACTTACAGGTTTAAATCCTCTTGGGCTTTTCCCCCAACTTTCATGGGAGTCAGCCCACCATTCTAGCCAAGGAATGAAATCAGCCCACAAAAGTGCATCGTAACAGAGTTCTTTCTGCGCATCTGGTTTTAATAGTTTATACAGAGGAAGGAGAATGTGCAGCTTGCTGGGAAAGGGATCACTGCCAGCTGAGAGGTCACCACAGCAAAACAGAAACATGGAGCTGCTGGGAGAACACAGAAACATTGGCGTGCACACACACATGCGCACACGCTTTCCCAGAGAGTACACCGGGGTAAACACTTGCATTTCAGAGAAGGGAGAAGCAAGGCAGTAAAAAATACAAGATCTGCCCAAACGTGCACTTGCTAGTGACAGCATTCCGAGGTCAGTAATGGGATTATGTCACTCTGTGCACTAGCCAGCTCAGCTGGTTATGAAGCTTAACGAGCATCTTGCCACCAAAACTGAAAATCCTGATAACTGTTCAGAATCAGGAGAAAGCCATCCGAAGCAGCATGCAGGGAGAATAAAAGCAGCAATTTAATTTCACCTATCTGCCAGCCTGAGTTTTCAAAAGCAACATGATCCTTGTGCCTTTTGAGGCTTTGATTTGGGAGAACAAGACGGAATCTTTCTATTGCTCAGTGCTTATTTTGCTGATGAAAATGTGTCTGATGGCACTAAGCTTCTCCTGTCAGGAGAGACACATTCTGTGGAAACCTTAAATTTGGGAAAAGAGAAGTCAAACTCTTAACTACTAAGTGAAATTTTAAGTCAAATCAATAATTTTCATATCATAATATTATCAAATATTTTCATAATTATGATATAATTATAGATTATACATGAAGAAGCACAATAATTCATGGCAGGAAAAGCAATGACTGGAACCTGCTGAAACAGAAAGCGAAAGGAAGTGTGAGGAAGATGGCTTTCTGAAAAGAGGGAATCGAGCAACATTTCCTAAAATATGTATTCCCTGTGCACCTAAGTGCCCGTTTTTACCAAATCCTGAAAAATATAATAATTAAAATTAAATTATAATTAATATTACTTTTTCTGTATGCCGTAAATAGATGATCAAAGCACTTACATGTGTCTGTAATTTAACTGCGGCATTGATCTGTAGCCACTCTAAGGGGTAGCAGCTCAAAAATCATCTTCACAGGCGGGAAGCCTGCAAGAACAGCATGCCAGGGTGGGCCATTAACATTTTCTCCAGAACAACAGGTAGGTCAGCGCTTCATTCAAACCTCACAAAGGCCACACAGCTAAAAGAGAAAACTGGTTGTTTTAAAGGTGTACTTTCACACTTGGGAAAATACCAAGTATTTTTGCAAGGCCAGACCTTTTTTTCATGCAACTTATGTAAAACCCACACTGACGGGATGAATTTTAGCAGCTTCATTTGTTAAACAGTTGGCATCCCATGCCTCTAGAGTCACCAGCCAGTGCCCAATCTAAAATCCAAATATTCTTAAACATAATTCCTTGTCAGAACTTGTCTGATAGCCCTGGGGACTCAATTAATTTACACAACAGTATTTCTCTAACTGCTAGACTTAGTATTGGACTTAATAATATAGACATAATATGTAACAGCTCCTTTCTATACACTTCTCAGGCCTTTGAAGGAACCATCCACTTCTCTTATTCCTTAAATGGAAGTATCTTTCTACTTGAGGTATCCCTTTCTGTAGGATCGCAGCCTGAAGGAATGCTCCACTGACAATCAAATAGCAGCAAACCATGAAATCCAACGGTAATGTTAAAAACCAAGATTTTTGTGGAGAAACAGTGACATCCACTGGCCATTAAGTAAACCGGAATTCCTGCTGCTGCTGAAAACAGCCTCTATAGGAAATCCTTCAAAAATAGCGAAAAGGAGTTGCAAGCATCACTTGTGAGAGTTATAGTCTTTCACTTACTGTTTGTATCAAACAGTTAACAGAAACATGTCTAATTTAAAAATTCAAGTTCCAAATAAGGCCGTTTTTGATGATGCAGCAATGTTCCATAAATATAAAATTGTTCAGCCAAGGATCTTTCAACGCAGCTACTCTGCAGTGCCTTTGGAACTGCAGACAAGACTGCAAAAATACGGAGGTATTCCCAGTGTTTCTCTGCCTTAACCCTCACTTTCCCCACATGATTACGTTTTGGGGCAGGTGCTACCACAGCAAAACACTAAACATATCCAAACCCCAGTATAACAGAGTTCTCTTTGTCTTCCTAAAACAGATAGAAGTATTTTTTTAAAAGCACAAAAGACAAACCCCCTAAAAACTTGCAATTTTGATTTTTTTTAAAGAGAGAACAAACTAGAAATTAACTGAAGCTATAAGAAAAAACACAAAGGCCAGCCACAAAGCTCAGGTTGCAGCAGGATTAAAAGATGTTATCAGAATCTGTTGTCTGTATGGGAGCATTAGCCTTATTCCATTTTAACAGCATACAGATTCTGGCTAAAGCCTATGAAATTTATTTTAGTTGTGAATAGTTGGCCCTAAGCAGCTTGAATTGAGTTACCACCATATCGTAGGAAAAACAAATGTATCGTAACAAATCATTCATATTGCCCCATCTCTGTCTTTTGTTCATAACTTCGTCAGTATAAAGAATGCATGTTAAACAAATTCATATCTACATTTCTCTGTAATTTATATACGTTTCCCTAATTCACATCCTTTAAGATAATTGCAAAGATTTCTCTTTATTAATGAAGAAATCCCTTGCAGTCATCTCTTCCAGCTAGTGACTGCCACCTCTCCGTCAGCCGGGGAACCAGAAGCCTCGATAACACAGCTCCTGCAAGAGAAGCAGAATTCCAGCACCCGTGCCCCTGCGTCCTCGCAGCGAGCCATCCGAGTCCGGCTCCACGCTTCACCCAGGGTCGTGCTGCAACACGACAGCATCCGGGGATTTCACTCCTTGTACTTTGGCTTTAAGGATGTGCTCTTCTGTGCCACTTCTAGTCAGTCAGTTCATTTTCAGCACAAGCCTCACCTAAGGAAATCTTCCTACAGGGCTGTGGCAAAGAGCACACAGACATGTTCAGTTTCATGCCATCAGCTCAGGCTGCCTAAACCAGGCCGGAGCTGCTCCCCACAACCACAAAATGCCTGAACATCACCCCCTCTTTCCACTGTTTATTACCTCAGGTACAACATCAGACCGAAGCAGGCTCCAGGCATGGCTCTGCTTACGGACCGTCCACAAACAGGAACACCACAAGGACCAGCAGAGGCAACGGTTCGACATGGGTTTGGCTCAAGCTGTGTAAAGCTAGAGCGGGCACGCACTGGGAAGCTGGTGCAGACCCACTCAGCTACACACCACCTTCCCCGTTCTTGCAGAGCGGGCCAAACCCCCGAGGCAGCTCTGCACAAAGCCAGCTGCG
Source organism: Morus bassanus (assembly GCA_031468815.1). Lineage (NCBI taxonomy): Eukaryota > Metazoa > Chordata > Aves > Suliformes > Sulidae > Morus > Morus bassanus. The sequence continues at coordinate 10,754,955 of CM062584.1, forward strand.
CTTAACATTGCCTAGTGAGCCTCGGCACCACACACCGCGTTTGAGCAACACTTCTGCAACGGTTCTCGCTCAGTGACTGACTGGAGAAAGGGTACCTGCCATTTACAGACTTCTACCTAAACCAAAGCAAAGTGCGCCTGCAGCCTGCATTACCTGACCAGGTACTGTCTGTAACTGTTACCATACAGCATAGCTTAATTATTAGAACTTGAGAAAGGACATCTCTTAATTATGACCCAGGGAAAATAAAGCCAGCAGCAGAAAAATATAATGTAAATTTATTCAGTGCCATACCTCCTCTGGACTGTAAATTGCTCAGGGAGTTTATATGCTGCTGAGCAGACAGCGGGCTGTGAGACACCCAGTCAGAAGTGACAGAACCAGAGAACGGTTGAGGTGGGAAGGGACCCTGGCAGTCACCTTGCCCAGCCCTCCTACTCAGCCAGGGCCACCCAGAGCTGGGTGCCCAGAACCACGTCCAGATGGCTTTTGAGTTTCTCCACAACCTCTCTGTGCAACCTGCCCAGGGGCCTAAACAGGAAAAAGCAAAACCTGGCAAAGTGGCTGAACTGCAGAAAGCCTAAAACCAAGGAAAGACAAAAGAAGCAACAGCAAGAAACCTCAAGTAATCTGAGGAAAGTATCTCTTTGGTAGAAACAGCAATTTTCACAGAACTTTAGACCTTTGCTGGCAGAGCTATGTGTACACCTGCTGCTGGAAAAAAAAGAAACTGATGGTTATAACCATCAAAACCACACTGAACTGTTACAATGTGCAGTTTTCTAGGAAAACAGTAGCATAATATTTTGGCCATGATTGCACGCCAATCCATGCCAAGAATGCACTGCTAATGCAAGTGCATGACTTACCACACTCAGTAATGTTAGATTAAAAGCTAGAATTCAAGAGGAACAAACTTTCTCAGCAACAATACAGTGGACAACAAAAAAAAAAGTCAATCAAGATGGTGCATAATACAGGGTTATCAGGAAAAAGCAAAATGCACCAGCACAGGAACACTGTGCACACAGCATACGGCTGCTGAGACTCCTATTTCAAGTTAAGCAGCTGTCAAAATTCAACAGATGAAGACACCAACATCCTTACAGCCTGGTTAAGTTTCTGTGAAAGGGCACATGGATGAATCCAGCCACCTTTTAAGACCCACCATTACACTGTTGAACTAAACCATTCTAACCCCACCTGTTTGCATGAGTCCCCTTTACCCACCCCATTAGAAACACCCGAAGATACCCAGACTTTAGCAGGAACACCCTAGCTTTTGAAATTAGATCATGTACAAACCTTTCACTTAAATCAAACCAGGAAGTTGCCACAGTGCTCAGTCACATACTGCCATTCGGTATCCGAGAGCCGTTTTCACTTACACCAATGCACTAGGGCAGCCTTCCCTCCCACCCACCGCACACCCCTGCACCAGCAGTAACCCTCCCTGCAGTTAGTCCTTCCCCACATGAAGTGTTCCACATACATCAGCCAACTGGAGGAAGACCCCACAGCCACTTTTGTAACATTTGCTTTGAACAGGCTGTCACTCAACAGCCATTTTCCCACTTAATTACAGACCTCCTCACATCCACTCACACAGCTTCCCCCCCGCCCAGCATAGTGAAGCTCAAGTCACTCCATGGCAGCTCCATAAATTGAGACTGTTCACACTTGTCTCAGGACAAGTAGAGCCATTTACACACTCTACAAGTTGCAGCAAAGCACACCCCACTGTCGTGACAGGCGTACCACCTTTATTTGGTTTGTGGCATTCTGGTGCCTGTAACAGAATGTATCATTCCTAGAAAGAGAGTTGTTCCAATGAAAAAAAATAACATGGTATCAGTGCTTAAATTAAGACTTTAATCCACATCTGTTTCACCCACAAGATCCTCATTATACATGCAAAGAGGCTTAAACTACCAAGGAACAAAGCCAAAGTAAGCAGGTCACTTCAATACACCAGTTTTACTAGCTTAAACTGACACAGACTACAAACTGTGATGTGCAACAGAAAACTTTATTAGCATTTCAACAGACAATTGCTCAGCAGTTACTCAAGCTTGCATTAACCTTGCATTTAACTTAAGACATTAAAGAACTACAGTGCAAACACAAGTGCTATTGGCGATCTTGTTGTCAAGCAAGATGCACAATAACTTAACAGCCACCACGCAGGCGCAGCACAAGATGGAGGGTGGATTCCTTCTGGATGTTGTAGTCAGACAGGGTACGACCATCTTCCAGCTGCTTGCCCGCGAAGATCAGCCTCTGCTGATCAGGAGGAATGCCTTCCTTGTCCTGGATCTTCGCCTTCACATTCTCAATGGTGTCGCTGGGCTCAACCTCGAGGGTGATGGTCTTGCCGGTCAGGGTCTTCACAAAGATCTGCATGCCACCACGCAGGCGCAGCACAAGATGGAGGGTGGACTCCTTCTGGATGTTGTAGTCAGACAGGGTACGACCATCTTCCAGCTGCTTGCCCGCGAAGATCAGCCTCTGCTGATCAGGGGGAATGCCTTCCTTGTCCTGGATCTTCGCCTTCACATTCTCAATGGTGTCGCTGGGCTCAACCTCGAGGGTGATGGTCTTGCCGGTCAGGGTCTTCACAAAGATCTGCATGCCACCACGCAGGCGCAGCACAAGATGGAGGGTGGACTCCTTCTGGATGTTGTAGTCAGACAGGGTACGACCATCTTCCAGCTGCTTGCCAGCGAAGATCAGCCTCTGCTGATCAGGAGGAATGCCTTCCTTGTCCTGGATCTTCGCCTTCACATTCTCAATGGTGTCGCTGGGCTCAACCTCGAGGGTGATGGTCTTGCCGGTCAGGGTCTTCACAAAGATCTGCATGCCACCACGCAGGCGCAGCACAAGATGGAGGGTGGACTCCTTCTGGATGTTGTAGTCAGACAGGGTACGACCATCTTCCAGCTGCTTGCCCGCGAAGATCAGCCTCTGCTGATCAGGGGGAATGCCTTCCTTGTCCTGGATCTTCGCCTTCACATTCTCAATGGTGTCGCTGGGCTCAACCTCGAGGGTGATGGTCTTGCCGGTCAGGGTCTTCACAAAGATCTGCATGCCACCACGCAGGCGCAGCACAAGATGGAGGGTGGATTCCTTCTGGATGTTGTAGTCAGACAGGGTACGACCATCTTCCAGCTGCTTGCCCGCGAAGATCAGCCTCTGCTGATCAGGAGGAATGCCTTCCTTGTCCTGGATCTTCGCCTTCACATTCTCAATGGTGTCGCTGGGCTCAACCTCAAGGGTGATGGTCTTGCCAGTCAGGGTCTTCACAAAGATCTGCATCTTGAACTGCAAAACATACAGAAGCTACAGCTTTAGCTACTTAGTGAAATACTTAACGATTTCTAAGTAAAAGGGTTACTGCTACTATTTCACACTATAGAAACACCAGCTAAGATTTCCGATTTGTTAGTAACATTTTCTACAACTATTCTCCAACACTTCACTCATCTCATTACACCTCTTTTTCAGACTTGGTCTGCTGTGCTCCTGCACAGATCCCTCACACCGCCCCTGCCCAGCCGGCCCCAGCTCCCCCCCCCCACCCCAGCAATGCGGCAGCAGGACGCAGCACCGCAGCCTCCCCTCCCCGCACAGCCGCTCCCCCCGCGGCCGTGACTCAGCAGCCTCCTTCCGGGCAAGGCAGACACAGCCTCCGCCATTGTCACCATAAGGCTACCTCCTTCTCCTCAGAAAGCTATTTTACCCCCAAGCCACCCCCCCCACCCCCAGCTCTCAGCGACGCGGCTCAGCGTTAAAACGGAGACTCCACACCATCCCTTCCCCCCCCCAATACCGCCCCACAAGCGCCCACCCCCTTACACCTTCCTGCCCAGCACAATCGTTCCCGGTTTCCCCTCTTCCAACCCCCCGAGCTCCCCCACCGCTCCACTCACGTCTCCGGCCCCGAACGCTGTTCGTCAAGAACCCTCCCGTGTCAGCGCGCAGCTCCAATCTGCTGCGTGACGCAGACCCACATCTATTTATACGGTTTCGAGCACACAGTCCCCGCCCCCTTCAGCCGACGTGTCCATCCGCCTCCCAAAGTAGGCCCAAGCAAAAGACCGCTGTTGTGGAAAGCACTTGCCTTTCTCCCTCTCCAACGTCTCTTCCCGGGGGCTGAAGGGTCCGGGAGTCCTAGTGCAGGGCCTCAGACCCGCAAAACTCTGAGCATTCCTGAGGGCGCGGATGGATCCCGAGGCGCGGTGAAGCGGCTCGTAGAAGAACGGGAAGTCCGGCATTGATTGGCGCAGCAGTAAGAAGGGTGGGCGTTGATTGGTTGATCGGGAGGGGAAGCCAGAGCAGGGCGAGGGGGGGGAGGGGGTTGCGAGGAAAGCTCTGGAAGATTCGCGTGCTGCTCGGCGCTGATTGGTGCGCGGTGAGGTCAGCGCTGTTGCTAGGGCGGAGCCGCCTGGCGGAGGCAGATTTCGGCGAGGTGGGGGCTGCGCGCATGCGCGGTAGCGCTGCTGCCGCCCCGGCCAGCCTGAGGGGGCCGGGGCGGGAGGGGCGCCCGCAGCCCCGCGCGGGTGGCCGTGCCGTTGATATTGGGGTGATTTTTTTTTTTTCGTTGTCGTCGTCCCGTTCCCCTCCCCCTCTCAGCCCCAGGCAATGCTTAGGGAAGAGCCTGGCATGGGTTGGGGGAAAAGCGCCCCACAGAAAGAGAGGTTACCCTTAGCGCCAGCTCTTTGTTGACCAGTGCATCTGAGCGCCCCCCTGCCCTGGGGTGGCATGAAGCGTTTAAGGCAGAGCCTGGAACAGGCTGTAGGGCTAGTCTTGTCGTCTGGCTGTGAGGAAAAGCTGGGAAGAGCAGAAGTGAGTTAGCAGAGCTGGAAAATGATGTTATTTAGAAATTGGGCAAGTGCTGGTGACTCCGGGTGCGTCACGCGTGCTGCAAGCTGAGCGTGCCCCTCGTCGTGCAGCCCGTTTCCTGAGCAGCCCTTTGAACCAATTTCAGCCAGCTGACAACTTAATGTGAGGTTGCAGAACAACTCCTGTGATGAAATGCTGACATTTGAAATTCAAATGGCTGTTGACTTGCCTTCAGAACAGGAAGCTTTGCTCAGGTTATGGAGCAACTTCCTTCTGTGAACTGAGCGTGTGGAAATGTGCTTCGTGTTAATTAGGAGTCATTATACCTTTCAGGCTGGCTCTTAACTCATTTTATATCATATTATATCTGGAGTACACAAAATCCAGAAGGGTTTTTATGTGGTAGCGTTGCATCTGCTGCTAGCTCCTTCAGTGAAGCCATATGAACTTGCTGTTAAATCCTCCACTCCCAAAGCATAAGCATGTATGTGAATAGCAGGATTCAGTACAGAGCTACTCTATTTCCCCCTTAAAAAAAAAAAAAACAACCCAAACAACAAACCACAAAAAACCCAACAACAACAAAACCCTTTTGCTTTCCTTTTTCCTAACAGGGCTTGTGTCTGCTAGCACCTCCTGGTTTACAGTAAAAAGGAAATAAATCATCCCAACAATAATTATTCACAATGTAGAAACAGGAAGAGAGGAAAATGGTAAGTTCAGAGGCAGCTCCATGCCAATAACCAACCTTGGAAATGTTACTCAGCTACATAAATTTAGGGCAAAAGGCAGATTTAGGCAATATCACATTTGTTTTCTTTATGCTGCCAGTTTTGCTCAGTGTTTCGAATAGGTTCATTTTGTTTGCATGGCGCCAGGGTGACTAAATGCTTGCTCAAGGCTGGCCTGTGTACGCTGCATATCCCAGGCACTGCTCCAGGAACTGTGTCCCCCAGCCAAACAGTAACATGGAGTCCTGAGAGGAAGGCCACGAGTACCTAATACTTAGAAATGTGAAAGGCCACATCTGTTAAACTGGAGATTAACCACAAGCTAATCTAACGATTGGCCTGTGTTTAGGCACATCACACTTGCATTAAGGATTTTAGTGTGCATGTCTTTCTTTTTTTAATGTCCCTCTAGATGGAGAAGGAGAAATTTCTTTTTTTTTTTCCTTTCTGTGTAAACCAGAAAACACAGGAGCCCTCCCTTGTTTTTTTCTAAGTATGGCAAAATCCTATGGCTAATCTGCTTTCACTATTGTTGTTCAGTCTCTGTTTAAGTATTCAAATCAACAGATCAGAATAAAGTCACAACAAGATGGGTCTACCAGGGGTAGTTCTTTAAATACTTTGTTAATAATGGCTCCTGAAAAACTCATTCTTCGGGAAATGACGTTACCCAAAGCAAGCACAGGCAGAAACATGCTGACATTGAATGCAGATTCTATTTTAAAAACAATTATGGATTAAATTCCTCAACTCCGTGCAAAAAGCCTCATTCTTTTCCTCAGTTATCCCTCTCTCAGAAGAGAGAAACAAAAGAGGTAGGTTTGTGCACCCAACTCCAGGGCCTAGCAGAATTAAACTAATCTCCGTAGCCTGGGGACAAGGCAGTCTGCACAGGCCACCATTAGCATTTTGCAGCCTCCACTGATGGGATTCATTTAGTTCTAACTATGAATCACTACGGCCATCTACATGCCTGCACAAAGCCCACCTCTTTTGTTTGGGGGGGGGGGGGGGGGGGGGGCGAAGACAGAGAGCTTCTTAAATACCTCTTTTTCTGTCCCTTGGCTTTTTCTATGTGGCAAACTCATGCCCTGAATGTTACACACTTCATATCTGCATAGATTCTTTATACTACTTCAATGATGATTATTAGCAAGTTGAAAGGTACTTATTTTAAAGTCAGAATGCAGTGTTTATATATTGTGAGCCAGATTCTGCCTCATTTTCACATATTATGTGTACAGAATGATTTCCCAAGCTGGAGGTGATGGCCTTGTGACTTCTTTTTACTGAATTTCAGCTTTACTTGAGAATTTCTTCAGAAAATATTTTACTACCTGAATTTGATAACAGAAAAAGGAGATTTGTTTATTCTTAAATGGTATGGCAACTGTGGTGGTTGTACAAAGCACCTGTATTTAACATACATGCCACTCTTCCTCCAGTAGCTCTTGGTGAATAAGACTCATCAAGCAGCTGACTGTGAACTGTATATAAATAAATGCAAAGCTGAAAAAACAGAAATCTGTATCTTGTGACTGGCCTGACTGCACAGGTGGTTCCAGCCTTTGGCAGGGCATGGGGCCTGCAGTGAGGGACATGTATTTCTTTCCAAGTGGTTTCAGAAGTAGGTCACTGGGCGGTAGTACAAAGCAACCTACTTTCGGAAGAGAAGAATCTGGTGTCAAAGAAATGTTTCCAGCAGATCTGTACATTCTAGAACCAAAGCTGGGCCTGGTTTTTATGTACACTAATGTCCTAGGAACAGCATATCGTTTCTGCATGAGCAATGTCAAATGAAGCAATCTGTTTATCTTTAGTTACAAGGGTTTAACCTGGGACAGCCAGCCAGTCAGGTGATTTCAGTATGTGTAGCAGGTTCAGTACTGTTCCTTTGTTCAGATAAACACAGGGCTACTTGCCACAGGGAAAAAACAATGTATATTCCTATCTCATAATATTACTCATACCTACCTCAGGTCTCTCTCACTGTGTATGACACAGAATAATTATATTTACCTATTTACAGTCATGGAGATAAATATTTTCTCCCCAAACCTGTAACACCGCAGTAAGGCCTAGTCTTTGCTGAAGTTCCAGCCACAAGACAAATAGAGCTGTGGCATGTTACTGCTTGTCCTTGTACTGCCAAGCTCAAGGGTTACAAAAACAGTGAGTCACAATTCAAAGTACTATGATATTGACTGCAGTATTACGAGATTACCAAAAAAAGACAACTCTCTGAGGGGGGGGTTTAAAACTTATGCTAAAAATACCTTAAATAAACAAAGTTTTTAATAAGCTACCAACTTCAGGAGCTGAAAGCTTAAGAAAAAGAGATAGGTATCTAGATTTGTAGTTAAATGGGGGAAATGAGCAATACTCATTTGTCTCCCTGTTTGTTTAAAGCATGTTTTGACTTTGCAGGGCACATGGAATATGGCTTTAAGATCTTTGCTGCCATGATAAACAGGCGTGGGCACGTCTTTCTCTGTAGGTCTAAATGATGCAGAGGAACACGGGGCAATTCGCTACGCCTCTGGTGTAAGGAGACTTCTAAAGGGCATTTTACAAAGACACCATCAGCCTAAAATCACAGGTTTGTGTCTGCATGTTATGCCAGTGAAAGCAACAATTAATAACTAGGTCTATTCTAAAAATTACTTGTCTGCATCTTTCCAGTCAGCCTCCTGCCTGTGAGTCTTTTGGATCTGATCCAAGCTGCACTGCAGTGAAGGAGCTCTCTTTGTTCACATTCTCTCTGCTGCGCCTGAGCTGATTCAGCACGTGGCTTCCGGGGTGAGGTTTTTCAGCAGGATAGCAAAACAGCATCTTAAAAATAGAAAGACAGAAGAAATAAATCCTAAAACACTGTTAATCATTATTAATATGTTTTAACAGAACCTCTCTAACAGCAAACAAAAACAAGTACTGTCAAGGCCATTCTGAACAGCCTTCCTCTATTGGCCCAGAGGTGATACCTCCTGTATTTTGTCTTCAGATCCAGCTTGGATCCCTCAATGGTGAGGAGAATGTCCAGAATGCTTCCCCCTCCACAACAGTAAGACTAAAATCCAAGCACTGACATTTTTCTCCCATGCACAAACTATGTAGTTTTAACTACCTCAGTTCTTTTAAGGGTGGTGTTAGCTATACACTACTTCTAATTCCCTGCTTATTAGATGAAAGGCATCCCCAGTTCCTAATGCTCTTTAACCCACAAACATGTAGCTGCTTTCAGTGCTGCTTTTGCGATGAAAATGCTGGTACAGACAGAATCTCACTGTGGGCTGCAAGCCAGGTCTGCAGAGCTGAGTCATTGTTACACAAGCAGAGCTGAGATGGCAGAGAAAAGCACCTTTGTACGTTAAGGTTAAAACACGTCAGCTGTTGAACTTCAAATATCACAAGACATCTAAAGAGAACAAACTGTGATCTACTGGACTTTTCCTCTTGTCCATCCCACCATCCTTCTGAATAATTCTTCCTTCTCCATTTTGTCTCAGAAGCTTAAGAGCAAAAGCATTCTTCATCAAGCTGTTGGCTTCTACTGAAGTTTGGCAAACATTGCATCAGATTTGGAAGTAATGTACCAGTGAAAGCTGTTAACTCTTCGGGCGCTGGGCAACACCTGCCGCCCAAGTACACTGACAAGACAGTGTGCAACCACTGAAATTTAGGGCTTGCAAATCAGAATAGCACTGAAATTTATCATCAGCCAGAGATCCACCATAAAGCTCTTGAATTGATTATTCATATGAGACCCAGTTTTGAGCTTTAAGAGTCCTTTGTAATAAAATATGAAACAAATGAAACGAGGAAGAATTTCTTTACTATAGCCTTCTGACACAAAACTGCATTTTGTTCTTCCATTTTTGTCTTCCAGTTCTTTATCCTGAAATACCATAGGGGAACACAATTTAGCTTCTCAAAATGCTTGCTACATTTAAAATATGCTGAGCTAATTGTGGAGGGGCACAGAGAGTGATAGATTTGTAGGTAGTACATGGACTGCATACTCACTCCAGTTTTCTCACTGGAACTGCTTTTTGAGCGTGTACAAGTGCTAGTGTCTCCTGTCTTGCAGAGAGGAGGTCATTTGTGTGAACTGATCGCTAACAAGCTCCTAAAATATGTTCTGGCTTTTAGGAAAGGACAGACCTTGTAGGCTGAAACCTGCAACTGCTGCTGGCTGAGCCTCCCCTGCTGAAGGCAAATGAATCCATGCTGCAAACTGCACCAGCTCAGTTTCAGTTTGTGGTCTCTGGTTTCAACGCAGTGACTTTTCGTCCCAAAATATAAGGTGACTAACCTGAAATCTAGTGTGACTAAAGGTCTGGGAGTGGCTCAGATCAGGAGCTACAGCTGAACATGCTGGCATGGGCCAGAATTTGTCACATATGGTGTATTAAAATGGTTCCATTAGGATGAGTAACGAGTACGGAGGTTCAAATGAGGAATAACAGGAAATTGTAACTCAGTGCCCTTTCCTATCATCAGAGAAGAGAGGTGTTGAGCCACAGGATTGTTATGTGAGTCCTGGTATGTGCCGTCTCAGGAGGCAGCCTACACACTGTAGGCGCATGTCTTTAAAGCTGTTTTCCAGACCAGAGAGCGCTGATAGCTGTTTCGTCATTGTCCAGTTGCCTTGCTATATTCTGGGCTGAGACATGACCCTTTGGTGCCTCCTCTACCCCGGAACAGACTGCCAGCTCACTTGTTTACATCTTTCCCTGTTCCCCTTCTGGAGAAGAGCAAGACATTAAGTCCTGTCGAAAATACAGGACTTAACAAAATAAATTTCCAGTCATGTAACACTGGGCACAAAGATTCATCCTTGGAGTGATTTTTTTTCTTTTCTCCCCCAACCAAAGGTGACTTGGACGCCTACAAGTTTTGTACTTCTCCCCTGCATTGAACAGTTTTACTTGAGAAACAGCATTGTCTTTCAGATGTTCAAGAATAACCTTTTCTAAGATATTTACCACTAGAGGGGTGCTTTCACATTTTCCTAAGTTGTTTTTTGGTTGTTGTTTTTTTTTTTGTTGTTGTTGTTTGTTTGTTTGTTTTTTTAAGAAAGGTATGTACTAGCTTGATTGGTTTCCTTTCTAAGACTTTGTTGACAGAATTTGTGAAAAGTTGTCTAGTGGGAATCGTGATAGAACCTCTTTCTCTGCAAGGCTGCCATAATGATTTCAAACCTCAGGAAGGACTAAATACATTTCCGAAGGTGCATCCCGATACACTGCAGGATTGTTAAACAGCAGTCTTGTTTCTAAATGAGGGTGGGTGCATAGCTGAGATGTGAAACAATATACTTTTAATAGCGCCTCAGGTCTGCAAAGCACCTTGACATCCTTGAATACGTGAGGCATCATACGTTTATAATTAAAGGAAAAACCTCGGGCTAATGCTTGTGGATAACTGGCATTTCTACCACTGGAAGGGATTTTACAAGGGAGAGGCGAGCCTGCTGTCCTTTGGGGCAAACCGGCTGACAGTGTGGGGCGGGAATTTTCTGTGATTTCCAGTTTCCCTCGCTCGCGGTGCCCTCCCCCGTTACAGGGGGCAGAGGGGGCCGATGCCGACAGCGGAGCGTCTTCTGTGGCCCCGCTCTGAACAGAGAGACCCGGCCCGGGACCCCCCCGGGACGCCCCCCCCGGAACACCTGCGGGACCCCCCGGGACGCCCCCCCCGGTCCCGCTGCGCGGCGCCGCGGCACTACGGCGCCCCCTGGCGGGCGCGGCGCGGCGCGGCCAGGCTCGGCGGCGCATGGGGCGAGCGAGGGCGGGCAGCGCCCGGCGGCCCCGGCGGGACAGCGCGGCCGCCAGCTCCCCCGCGGGCGGGAGCCGCCGGCGCCGAGGGAAGGCGGCGAGCGGACCCCCGGCCGGGCCCGAGGCGCGGGCAGAGCCCCCCGGCCCCGGCGACTTCGATCTCGGGGCGCAGAGCGGGCGCTGGGCCGCCTTTCAGGAGCGGCACCGGCTGAGCTGCGAGGAGGCGGCGCGGCTGCTGCTGGACGCCTAGTGAGTACGGGGCCGGGGCGGCTCTTCCCGCAGCTCCCAGCCTGAGCCGCCCTGCCCGGCGGCTCCTTCCCCCGTTAGACCATCGTTCTCTTGGCAGCACCTGCGCGGCAGCAAACACGGGCTTCTGGCGAGCTGCGGGGCGGGGGCTGGGAGTGGGGTGGGTCGGTGGGTGTTTTTTCCCCCGCTCACACCACGGAGAAAGTGGCTTTTTATGCTAAAGCTTCCTGTGTTGTAGGGCTCTCTCATCAAAAATGCCCTTGGGGGCATCGTGCGGGATCTGTGAGGCTCAGCTTCTAAATCTCCACCCATTTCCTGCGCTCGCTCTTTCCAGAGCATAGCAAAACATCATCACTGGGCTGTACCCAGTAACTGTCCGTGGGAGTGAAAATCTGAAAGGAGAAGGTTTTTCCTTTACATTCTGCCTTCGACCCTGCATGGTGGCTCTGCCTAGTTGCTACGGAAGCATCCTAGGGGAGAGGGAGGAGCAGAAGCTCAGATTCCTTGATCATGAAGTGCCTCTGCAATTATGATGCAAAATAAAATGCATTTCAAATATTATGTAGAATCCACTTATCTCTGCTTTTCCCAGCTTTTAGATGGAGGAATATTAGTAGTGCTGGAGCAGTTGTGGGAAGATTGTGGGACAATTCAGTTCCCAGTTGTCTTGTGATAAAACCACTGATTTCTATGTACTGTTGTGCACAGCGTAGCCTGGGTGAGCATTTTGACCTGGCCTGTGGCAGGGGAGCATGTGTTTTGTATTGCATGCGGAGTGTACTTTACTTGAACTGTTGCTCTTCTTTCCTTTTCACCATTTTAATCAAACCAGAAAGGCTGTTGCTGCAGAGGACAAAAGCCATTCTCTGTCTCACTCTGGCACATTTTATTAAAATACATTTGAGTGGATACATTTTCTGGTGTTCTGCAATTGCTCAAAGCGGAATTGAATTAGGTGGTATATAGCCTTACTGTTTTCTTGGCAAAAAAAAAAAAAAAAAAGTATGATCACAAAACCTCTCTGTTGTTTCTCTCTCCAGTGAATACAGAGGTTTGGTCAAACACACAGGAGGCTGTCACTGCGGAGCCATCCGCTTTGAGGTCTGGGCTTCAGCAGATCTGCATGTTTTTAACTGCAAGTGAGTTTTGTTTTTTTTTTTGTTCCCTTCTCTTATAGGTGAATATAAGCTTGTATGCTTGTCTAATCAACACCTTAGAGCTAAAAGATGACACAACTGCAGAACATCCTCTGAGCTGTTTCCATAGGGCATACCCCTAATTATGTGCTGACCCAATATGGGATGAGTGCAGGTGATTTTAGGTGCTGCTTCTTTGGGCCGGATGTCAGGTCTCACATCCATGCTCCTGCAGAAAGTGTCAGGAGAGATCTAATGAGTACAGGTGCTCAGCCATCTGCTTTTTGTTTCCTCTAAGCACAGCGTGCTCAAAGCACATCAATCCTTTTTTAACCTGGCCTTCTCAAGTGAACATTACATCTCTGACCACATGTGCTTCAAACTACAACAGTGCCTGATTCCAACAGTGATCCCCCTTCGCCTGCAACTAGTTTGTTTCTAGCTCATGGGTAAACTTCTGATTCTTGCTTTCTAGTTTGCAAGGTAATTAATGCTGGCAAAATTGGCAAAGTCTGGTCTGAAAGATTAAATGGATTTCTCAGGGCTAGAGTTTGTCCTTGTTATGTCTGTTGAGAGTTGTATACGTGAAGGAAGAATGGCATATAATGTTTGGCGTAGGAGAACACCTTAGCGGCGTGGCTGTGTAGGGGCAGTCTGTTCCATGGGTGTGCTTAGCCAAACACTACTGATACCACGAGTCCACTTTTGCTGCTTACCTCTGTGATGCTAACCAGGAGCCGTTCTAGCTGCCAGCAGAATTTCTGTTGTCAGGAGGTCCATGCTAGATCTGATTGCTGTCCTACAACTTGTTTGCTGCTTCTAGAAAGGTCCGCTTTTTCTTTTACAGTTGCAGCATTTGCACAAAGAAACAGAACAGACACTTCATTGTCCCAGCGTCGCGGTTCAAGCTGCTGAAGGTAGAGTAAGAATGCAGTAAGAGCATGGCCATGAACACAAGCAGTATAAACTAGTGTTATCCTCAAAGATACAAGTGGCACTGTCCTAAGTTTGTCTGTGGCTGGTTAGGGGAAATGGCTGAATTTTATGCAGTCTGGTGTGGGTGTGCTAGTGCATCTTATTTAGTGAGCTGGCGTTAGAGCTCTTGCAGTTCTCAGGCTTGACTGGGATGGACACGTGTATATACAAAGCACAGGGGTTCAGAAAAGGAGCATGAATACAGAACTCTCTACCTCAAGTAAAGACACGAAGGTTGTATTTTAAATTTTACATTTCTTAGCTACAGGCCCATAGAAAGTAATTAATACATCTATTTATGTGGAAAACTTACATTGCTTTTCATTTGCTTAGGGTGCGGATAATTTGACAACATACACCTTCAACACACATTGTGCCCAGCACACATTCTGCAAGACCTGTGGTGTACAGAGCTTTTATACTCCTCGTTCTAATCCAGATGGTTATGGTAGGTAGAAAGAGTAAACTGTGGTTACCAAAGCTAATCACCAAGCAAACCTTGGATAAAGACTCCACTGGCTACTATCATGACAGCAGTGAGCAGCATGTGTCTTAAGAGTTTGCTCCTGAAATGCTAAACATCTGGAACTGCAGTCTGAACCTGTAGCTCCTCCACAAGAAACAGTCTTACCTATGACTTGTGGGCTTCTGCCCATGGCAGGTTTCTCATCCAGGCTCCTCAGCCTTACAGCAATAGCTGGACTGAGCATTTACCATGCCCTGAGATGCCCCATCCACAAGAGTGGTGCAGGCATCTCCCACACTTCAGCTATGAAAAGCAGGTTTCTGTGTACTCTGTCTTTCTTCAGGAATAGCTCCCCATTGTCTGGATGATGGCACCGTGCAGACCATTGTCACAGAGGATATCAATGGCAAGGAGTGGGAGAAGGCAGTGAAGGAACATAAGACCATCAGAGACATGTCAAAACCCTGACATACCCTTCCAGCAGCTGAACTTGGAGCACTGCCGTGGAACTGTAGTCTGGGCTTTCCTGGGTGAGGAGGGTTGGCAAAATCAGTGTCTCCATTATTGTTATCTGTTCTCTGTTTCTTAAATAAATCTTTCTATGCTTCCTGACCCATTCATTTGTGACTTTCAGTTTTCAAACTACTTCTGTTCCATAAACTACGCCAGGGCTGCTATTTTGGTACTTTGCCCTTGGCTGTGCTAAAGTTGGAATCACAATAAGCAGAGCAAAGTACAAAAAACAAAAAACAAACAAAAAAAAAAAAAACAAAACAAAAAAAAAACCAAAAAAAAACAAACCCCCAAAAAAACCCCAAACCAACCAACAGAAAACAAAACAACCAACTAATCTTTGCTTGTATGGATATTTCCTGTGTTTCAAGTCTGGCTTATAAAAATGCCCTATATAAGAGAATCTCTTGCTTAGGACATAATATGAACTTACACTGTTTTTTCTCCATTGACTTCAATGAATTGACCATGGATTTAGATTTAAAGGGGATTTGAAAGAGCTTATCAGGCTGAAGTTCAGTAAAGCATAGGCTCAAGTTCAGTAAAGCATTTACACAGGTGCTTAGCTGTACGCAAGAGAGGGGCCACTGAAGTTATTAATGTGATTAAGTACTGTTCTGCTTAAGCCTGCACTTACTCATGGTCTTAAGGCTGAGCTTACGCTTAGGCGCTGCCTCATGGCCAGGGAACAGAGTTCAACACTGTCATACTCTTAGAACAATGGGCACGTACTTCAGTACAACCAGGAACTCATTTGTTGTCTTCAGGAGCAGGATGAGCTCACAGCAAGAGATCAGGCAATTTGGGCTCTGACCTTGACAAGCTGTGTAGATCCAGGAAAGATGCCTCCTGCAGATGTGAGCCCACGCTAATGAGCACAAAGGCCTACAGAAATGTTGAGTATCGCTGACTTTGCTCCACCACGACCCACAGAAACCCAAATCACTAGTAAAATCTCTCCTACAGACTAAGAAATGAAACCACTGAAAGCTGCTTCACTTACCATTAAACATAAAGGGAGAGGGTCTTTAACTCCTGCGCTTGTCATTTACATAAGTGGAGCAGCTTTTGAAACATCTCTTGCAATTTTTATCTCTGCATATGTTCTATAAAAGACCTAGTTACAGTCTGGGTCTCTTGCACGTCATTCTTAGGTCCTGTTGAGACTCTTGTGAGTTGATCCCGAGCCCCATGTTCTGAAGCATGAAGAAATGCTCATGTTTCATGAGGGACACTCTGCGAAGTTGGAGCCTGCAACACAATGTGTATGAAAGAAGCAGCAGTAGCAGCAAAGACCAGTGCAATTAGAGAAATTTGTATGATTTCTGATGTTTTACTCATAATCTTTGGCTTTTTAAAAGTTCTGACTGAATAAGACAGGTCTTGTGGTTCTGGTTTTATCTGTGGCGATAGCATGATCTTTGAAAAGTCACTCCTGATATCTGGGTTTTACAAAAGCACCAAGAGATAGTTGCCATGCAGTCCTTGCAGCTATATCTTCTTGGGGAAAAAATAATTTGTGCCATATCTTCTCCAATGCAGAATACTCCTGCATTTTACTCCTAATTAGGTTAATCCAAATTTCTTATCCTATTTAAGCTTCTACAGTGAGAAAATAGAGTAGTTGTTAAATCCTGTTCATCCCAATGTATCAGGCAACAAGATATTCAGAAGCAAGTTCATACAGCCTGTTTTTTGTAGTCTGAAAGAATGCTACACAAAGAATCCTGGCCTCTTGAGCACGTAACAGGTGAGTTTTCTTTAGTCCTTGGCCTGACAGGGTCTTTTTTTTGCTCATTCGTTTATTCCTGAAGTTGTGAGCAGCGTCTCTCACAGAAGGCGGAGTGAATTGATCACCATATAACGTGAGAAAAGCATATAGATGTGGCGAAACCAGAGGAGCTGGCTGCGATGACACCGCATGGCTCTCTAGAAGGAAAAATAGTTGAGAAAGCATTACAAGAACCTTCCAGGCCCAATGTGAGCACAGTTTCCTAGGCCTCCTGTAAGATTCACTGCCAATTTATAGGACAGCCTGCTTTCAGTGAGCAGGGAAGAAGTAGCGAGAGGTAGAAGGCTGTCTACTCTATGGGGCCAAAGGACAGGGAGAGGCCTGTCTGCTCCTCCGTGGCTGGTGTTGTGCTGCCTAACGTTCAGAGGGGTCCTGCATTCAGAGGGCGTTATCAGCTGCAGATTGGTGCTGTGACAGTTTCCTTGTCACATATACTCCTCCTCCCTGTGTGATCTCACACCTGGGTGTTCACATGCTGGGGAAGCAGAAACCTGATAGGCATGCATTTGAGAACACGTTGCATGCTGCTTCCGGTCATACATCGCCAGCTGAAACTTGATCTATTTATAGTGCACCAGCTTAGAAAGGCGAGATTTTAGAAACACAAAACACAAGAGGATAATGCCACCTTTATCAGAGCAGTTTCGATACATAACTATCTTTTAGCAGCCTCGAAAGCAGGAAAGTTCTGTGTATGTCACTTGTGGATTAACAAGGCTGCTGGGCAAATATTTACATCCTATGGAAGGGGAGCTAATCAGATTCTGATATAGGGAACTGTGGACTAAATGCGTGACATCTCATGCAGCAAGACAGTTAAAAAATACACAGTAGAGAAGGGAACTCGTAAAGAGCTTTGGACCACAAGTTCACAAGCTGTCCCCATCTTTAGTTAGAGCTATGGTCCAAGGACGCTGTTCCGTGCAGGCAGTCATGCCATTCTTTGACAGGCCACTCACACGTTCAGAGGAGTATATTGGATCCAGTCTCCTTTGAAATACATCCTGCATCCTGGACACAGTGTAAAACTCAGTGCACTGGGACTACTGAAGACCTCTGAGCTGCAAATCTGCTCAGCCCTGTCCTGCCATCCACCCAGCACGTAAAGCAACCCATCTTGCCCATTCATGTTTTACAAATCACTGAAGACTGTTCATTAGTGGCATTTATAATCCATGTATATAATTATTTGTGAAGTTCTCTGTGAATATGATGCTTCTGACTAAAGTCTTTGCAATGATCATGAGCTATTCAAACAGGTTAAGCAGGTACCACGCATCTCACCCTGGCTTGTTCAGTCTCCTCCTCTGTGAGTACAAAGAGTGCATCTCTGGGCAGGAGGCAGGACACGAGTACATCCAGCACGGAGATGTACTTCCGGAAGAGATTTACTGATTCAAGCACGAGCACACGGCACCCTAGACAGAGAAAGAGGATAAATATTTAAAAATAACAATCTTCTTGTACGGTTCCCACCTCTCCAGGCTCAGCAGATCTTTGCAGGCCCCCCTGTATTGCTGGCCATGGGGATCCTTTTTGTGCAAAAGGGGAGCAACCTCTACTCATGTTTCCACCAGGTTCTCTTCGTGCCCAGTGCATGTCAATGACCATTTGTACGGGTTCTTGTTCTATACGCGGTCTGTGGAAAGCAAAGCTAACTAGCTCTGAATACCAGAGGGTTTGGGGGATTTTTTGCTTATAATTTAAATTATTCCTACATAGACTCAAAGGAAAAAGCACACGATGGCTCTCTGAATACTGGCACTATATCATATAATAGAAATTTAAAACAGCAGTCTCTGTTCAGCTACAAAAATGAAATTTCCTCTTTCTACTCCAATTCTTAGCTACAGAAAAAATATTTACAAGAGTCAGGAATGGCTGTATCAAATATTAACTCAGGCAGGCAGTTACACTTTAACAGAGTTCTGGAATTGGCTCAGGTGTTTGCGATGAAGCAGATGAAGGTAACACGTATAAAGACTCTACTGGTGTGGATTTTTTTTTCTGTTTTAAAGAGCCCCTTGAACTCAAAAGTTAATTGCTGTTTTTTTTACCATGGCTAAATTGTCTTCACTGATGAGCTCAGAGCTACTGATGGTCCCATTAAGAGCCTGTAGCTCTCAGAGGAGCTGCTACGGGATGTCTTAGGGCTTGGAAGCTGCTGTGATTATGCTCCACACTTCAGACATTGTATTAAAGTTCGACAGAAGAGGCCGAAGTCACAGTTTACACAGGTGGTCCGATATACAATTAGATCTGCAATGAGATTTTCTTCAGTGTGCCCTTAAACAGTGAAATTATACAAAGGAGACAAAGAATAATGCTGAATTGCTACAAAGGCTGCCTAATGGACCGTTTTGGTGCATGAAGCCTGTGCTCACATGTCTAATGCTGCTTAAGCTGTTAAGTCCTTCGCACAAAGTGAACTGGTGGTGCTCAAATACCTCTTGGCTCTAAAATGTAGGCAGGGCTTGTGTCCTCCTAAGGGAAAAGACTCTCCAGGACAGGGGCAGAAGCAAACATCTTGTCCGAAAAGAGTAACTAGTGAGGTGGGTTTCTTTGAGAGTGGTGATGATGCCCCTGCTAGGAGCCCTCTGTGCAGATCTGCTAAGGAATCTCTTCCCACAAGGATCTGAACAGTCATCCTGCTGCTAACTTCCCTACTTTGGACATTTGGTAGATCCTTCAGTCTAGCCTCTATCAAGCATGAGATAGGAAAGCAAAACTTGCTGCTCTTATGGTGAACTAGTTTCCTGGAGACACAAGGGAAGAAGCCCCCCAAAGTCTCCAAGGTAGAGCACGGTACTCAAAGATACCCCACCAGCACCATTCCTTCCCCAGCCAGGGGTCTGTGACACACTGAACCCAGGAACAAACAGCATGCATGGGACGATCCTCCACAAATCCCCTGCCTCACAAGTGATTTGTGTGCCCTGCCTCTTCCCAGTGACACTAACGCATTTCACTGCAAAGGAAGGTCTTGCTTTTATTCCAGCCAAAGCCTGCAACGGCAGGACATGGCAGCCCTGACAGACTCCCTCCAGCACATCTCCAGGATCTTTCAATTCCTTTCTTTCTTCTCTCTCCTTCAAGAGAAGGATGTACAATTTGTTCCAACTTTTCAATAGCCTTTTCCACTCTTAAAAGCAAAACTGGTAATTTTATTTCAGTATCACAGAGGGCTCCAGGACCATGCTCCCCTTCCAGTTGTCTTTCTGCACTGATGCTGGGAGGGATCCTCCCCAGCAGGAGGATTCCCCGCCAGCAGGGCGGACAGAGCATTCAAAGGAGTTGTTTTCTCCTGCTGTGGGCATCAATGGGCAGGGTTAGAGGCGTCAAGGGAAATCGCTGGCACTTCCATCCAGACAAACGCTGGCATAAGTCTGTGCTGTGTCAGGAACGGGAGGAAAAGCCCTCCTGAAGCTCGGGGACATTTGCTGCAGGCCCCGCCTGCCAGGAGCTGCCGGGAGATGGCGGTGTCTGCCAGCTGCGGAGGGAGCCGGGACCCACAGCCCGCTTCCCTGCCGGCAGTGCCTTCCCAGGCTGCCCAGGTCAGGATCACTTTTGGCACCCCTCTGCCTTGAAGGCCCTCCTGTCTTGTCTTAACTATGTCAGTGCTGTACCATGTCCCTGCTCCCTACAGCAGCCTCAGCCATCCAACCCTTGCAAGGTCATCGTGCCCGTCCCTGCAGAGCAGCAGCTGTGCAATGCGATCTGGAAGGACCCATGGTGCTGCCAAGCTCCCTGCAGCAAGTCCCTCGGACGTGCGGGAATGCAGGCAGCTGTGTGACCAGCATGGCCTGTGCCACTTCCTGACTGCGAGCCTGAGCCCGTCTCGCTCATGGTCCACCTTGACAAGTGACAGAGCGGTTGCTGTTTAGCCACCGTAAGGTTTCAGCTTGTTATTGCAAAGGATGCTCTGTAGCAACAAGTGTTGCAGCTGCACATGGAAGTGCCCTGATGGTTCTTTTAGTCCCACTAAAGATTCTTCTTGTTTCCAAGTAGCAAACTTGGAAGCAAACTTGTGATGTGCCATGAGCAGGGGAACCACTCTTCCCCCCCTTCTCTGCAGAGATCCTCTGAGCTGCTCAGCAGGCCCAATCTGCTGGTGGGTAGTTTCAGAGAAAAGAATTAGTACAGTGCTGCACTATGGCACAGCAAAGGAAAGGAATAGATATGGATCCCCTTGCTCTTGTAGTCAGCATTCCCACTGGCCGCCTGTTTGCTTTTCAGTGCTTACTGGGGAGGACAGGGCTAGAGCAAACATGGGGCAATGAGTCTTTCCTTTCCTTTCCTTTCCTGGACCCTGGCAATGCCACGTGAATTCCTGCTTGCAATGATGGGAAGAGAGGCCTGGTGTAGGGTTACCTACTCCCAATCTCTGAAGCCTGGGCTGCTCTGTTAACAAAATGTGCTCTCCCATTCTTCATATTTTTTCCCTAAGAAATATTAATTCATGCAGCAATCACGCCCTTTTGGTCCCCAAAGCTCAGCAATAAGGGCTCAAAACAACTGCAAGTGATTTCAGGATTGATCAGTCTGACCTCCTGGGCCCCATCGGTCAGATCAGGCAAAGCTATGGCATTCAAGCCTCACAGAATGAAGGGCACTGTAAGAGTCTTCTGTGTTAGTGATATGACAAGGATCTCCACATGCTGACAGCAAAGGCTGCTCTGCATGGGAACGTGAGATGAAATGTAGCAGGGAAGGAATGTACAGTCCGGGGAGAGATGGAAAAGGGTTCAGAGAAACAGGCTGCTCCCTGCCAAGCAGGGTAAGAGAAGTGCTGCCATTGATGAGTCTGCTCCTGTGACACCAGCAGGTGAAGCTTTTCAGAGCCTGTTGTGACTGTGACCTGGGCAGGATGGGATTAGCAGTGTAATACAACCTCTCTAGGTTGGCAGAAAGGGCAAGATCAATATAGCTAGTGGATTAGGCCTAGAATAGAAGTGCATGAAGCCTGCAACCTGTTCGGCTTGGCTTTCTACTTCCAAATCACTTATGCAGCAAGTATGCCTAGAATGAGAAGATTATGAGCAGATCTATGTGTGCTAAAGGCTTGCACTGCTCCTGACAGACGTTAGCACAGCAATTCTTTTGGAAGAGCACTGGTTATAGCTGGATGGGGCCAGTAGTAGGGGTGGATGCATATCCAGCAGCTGTCTCTTGAAACAAGCCTATGTGCTTGTGCCTGGGCTGGAGAACTTGATTACAGATTATAACGAGCCTGTTGTGTTTATGCTGGCTAAAGGCATTGGAAAGCAAAGCAGGATATTTAGGGTGCTCATTTGCATATCACTGAGGCAATGCAAGGCTTAGCTGGCTTTTGCATTTGCAGAGAGATTTTCTGTGGGTTTCCTGATCACATGGGCTTACACAGGTTCACCCACAAATAGTTCCCTCTTACCAACAGGAGAGCAGCGCATTTCCATGGCCTGAACATGCCTTTCAGCTCTATCCAGACAGCCTCAATCCCAGCATCACTCTTGTTTCATTAAGCCCCTCTGATGCACAGCCCTGCACGCCTGCCAGATCAAATTATAAATACTGGGAATTTCAATGAGACTGGAACTATATTTGGAAAGGCTTAGCGTAAGCAGCAGCATGGGAGCTCCCCGTTCCTTTGGTGTTTGTAGGTCATGTCAGATGTGATGTAATCAGAGCAGCAAGGCTTTCACATAGCTTCAGGAGTCTCTTGATGCTGCTAGGGAAATGGAAATGTTGTCTATACATGGGTCTGTTTCAAACCTGAACCAATTTGAGGCACAGCCCATATTCAGGTCCATAGTGTATCTAACAAACCTGGATGAACAGGACATGAAGGTGGTTCAGTCTGGACCCTGACATCTAGCAGTGACATCTACCACTGGAGTTCCTTGTTCTTTCTCTGTACTGCACACAGCACACACAGAGCTCTTTGTGGCATCCCAAAGCTGAACAAAGAAAAGATCCTAGGAAAGAAGTTGGCATTAATACTCCTCTTTCATAGATGGGGGAACTGAAGAGACTAGAGTCAGAACTCAGTTAAAGGACATTCTGCCATCTTGGCTCACACTTTTTCCATCCGATCTTGGTCTGCAACTTGCTGCTAGCAGGGAATTAAAACTGATTTGCTGTGACACATTCAAATCCCACAA
This sequence comes from Morus bassanus, assembly GCA_031468815.1. Taxonomy (NCBI): domain Eukaryota; kingdom Metazoa; phylum Chordata; class Aves; order Suliformes; family Sulidae; genus Morus; species Morus bassanus. Next base: position 10,777,570 of record CM062584.1, read on the forward strand.
CGATTTGGGAATTAGCATTAAAGAAACACAGTCCGGATGACTGCTGAGGGAACAGGAGGTTGACTGGGTGGGCCCGCTTGAGCCACCTTCCCATGCTCTGTCCAAACAGCTGAGAGGTTTGTGCTTTAACTAGTTCCACAAATTTGTCCCTGAGTCAGGCAGTGTTTGCTAGAGATAAGGGCTGCAGGTCTACTCTGGGACAGCAGCTAGAAAAGGGGGTCAGGAGCAACCTGCTTTTTACTTTGTTTCTTTCTCTTCCCTACTTGTGCAGAGAGTTTCTTAGAGATACTTGCTCATTTACAGGTGAAAGAAGCCACTCCAACAATTTGTTGTGCCAGTGCAGATTTCAGATACCTTTCCCATACTGACCACATTTTGATGGAAGCTTAGCTTGATACATGCAACTGTTTTTGGCTGAGCTGGTAATGGTTTCTGAGGCCCTTCTCACAGAAAAAAACCCAACCCCAAACCCAAAAAAACAACAACAAAAAAGGCTTATAAGTAAGATGTGACCAAAAACTCTGGGACTGAGCTGAGAGACCTGGAAATAGCACTCATATTCACGCAAGACAGCAAGAGGCATAGGCCAGACACTGAATCACACCACCAAGACAGGACAACCCCAAAGGACAGAAAAGTGACTGTAGAGAAGCCTGAGCTGGTAAAAAACTGCAGGGAGATAAAAGGGCAAGGAAGAGTTCAGCTGCGGGTTTCATTTGCATTGCAAATAGCAGTGAGTTAGGCAGATGAAACCCTGGACAGAACATTCATGTAGACGATTGCCTAATGCCTGCAGGGTCATGGATGCGTAATGGGACATACCTTCAGGTAACTTCCGCTCTGAATGCAGGTACCTGTGAATGAAGAGATACATGGGGGTAAACACTCAATGAAGTTATTCAGATCCTGATTTTACAGGTATAAACTCTGTACGCGAAATCAACCCTTTTCTCCTTAGACACACACACATATGCAATGGCTAATCTTATAAGAAAGTTCACGAGCCGACACTGGATGCACATGTCAGGCAGTGGTAAGCCTCATTCCCCACAAAATTCTGCCATTACATTCCTCATCCTGACTGCTGGGACACAGCGCAAATAAGCTCCATAAATCCAACTCGCTCTCAAACTTCTCGTGTTGCACTAAGGGAAACTGCAAGAGGCTGCCAAAGGCTATTCACCTTTGAGAACATTGGCTCTTTAAAGCCTCGTGTCTGCTGACCAGGGACATTGCCTCGGCGGCAGCTCCTGTTTGGGGACCAGCTTCTTTGTAACCCATGCTGGCACTCGGATATCTGAGAAGCTGCTCTGACTTTTTGCTCGCTAAGACTTTGATCCCTTCATGACTTTGTCCTGGGAAGTCTCTGTCACAAAAATGCATCCCTTGGAAACAGAATGAGGGGACCAGCGCAGGAGATATGAACAGTGATGGTACTTCCATCAGGAAGTGTAAGCAAATGATCCTGATACAGTGAAGGCATCAGAGGGAATTAGCTTCAATTCCTTTTTAATTCTCTTGTTTTTCCTGCTCTAGCCTGTGGTTCTTGGCTTCAGAGCATTTATGCCCACATCACCATTTGCATCGCCTCCAGATTTGGCCCATGGCAGGGATGGGAGGAAGCAGGTCTCCAGCAGATGGCACTCAGAGCTGTCCCACACCCAGGCTTGCTCTTCCATAAGAAAAAAAAATCCATACAATGGAACATTTGCCAAAAGGAGAAAGGAAATAAAAAAAGTTATTTAACCCTGTGTAATATTTAAAGAGATTGTTATCATCTTACAGTGGTGTATTTAACGAAGGACAATGTGACAGTTCATGTGTAAATCAACCAGGATAAAACACATATTATATGTAAACTGTTATGTTTCTCCAGTCACTTTCAAACTAGGATTATCTCTGGCTATTGGTTAAGTTCAAGGAAAAGGATTAGCTACACAGGCGTAGACAAAATAGGAAGCACGGAGTAATGAATACCCAAAGCAATTCAAAGCAAAAGTCAAGCCAGAAATGCAGGTCACGGCAGAACTCAAACAGCAACCAGAAGACATATGCCTTAAGTAGATTCTCCTGCCAATGGTCTCCTCTTCTCCAGAGCCAAAGATCTGCAAGCAATACCATTTTCTACTAAACAATGGCCTTGTAATACTAACTTGGCCACCTTCTACCCCACTACTCAAGTCCTACTGTTCTGACAAAGATTATTAAATGTTGCCTCATAAACATTACCAGCAATTTTTTTGGGGCGGTGCAGGGGGAGGAAGGTTTAAATATCTCCATTAATGTCTGCTCTGCTCTTCTGCCAGTGGTTTCTTCCCCCACAACTAAATCTGGCCACCCAAAGAAGTGATTCAGCACTTGGTAAAGCTAGCAGGGTGGGAACTTCTTGAAACAAGCTTGCAGAGATAAAGCAGCGAGTGGTTGTGAAATTTGGCTAACTATCCAAAGTCTAGTGTCTGTTTTGGGTGTGCTGCTCTGCCATAGAGGGACCTTCAAAGCACTAACTGACAGCAAATTAAAGGATGTGAAGAGCTGCTCCATGAGTGAACTAATAATAACCATTCCTGGCCACTAGAAACAGAAGCAAGGAGAGATCCAGTTCATATGGAAACATTTCAGCAGGAGCAGAGAGCACCTTCAGCAGGGAAGAAAAGTTTGATCCAGCAGCAAATTAAGGAGTTTGTGCTTGTTTAAAGGTGCAGGGAGACACAAACTGTATTTGGTTACTGAAAGGTCCTCAAGGCTGCTGCCTGGCAGACCTGACACTGATCTAGAAGAACAAGCATGAAGAAACTGATTCTCCCCTCATCCTTTTTGTCCTGAGCCAAATGCTTCAGTACTCAGCAGGGCTCGGTGCAGAGCTATGGGAATGGGCTCCACCCAGCTGTAATGCTGCAGAGGAATTGCAGCCTCGCTCGTTTGTATTTCTCAGGCAAGAGATGGCCATGAACTGTGGTTACAGAGAGAGAGAGAGAAACACACACAAAACTGTACCTCCTGCACACGTTCATAAAACCAGCCAATCCTCTCCCAAATCAATCTTCTCACTCCCATCTCCACCCTGCTGGAACTGTCTCCGTGGGACACTTCCAAGTAGGGGAGAGGTTGCAGCTCTCTGTTGTTGCCATTTTGGGAATGTTGTTTTATAGATTGGACTTGCTGTGGTTTGGGTGAAATGAAAGAGTTTGGCATAAAATCCCAAAAAGTCAACACAAACAGGCTCTTTTTCGGGATCTCTTTCCATGTGTTTTTTTCCAGAGAGACTTTTTATAAATTCTTTTTCCTTTTAAACATAAAGTGATCTAAGGTGGCTTGTTCCCACCCACCAAGTGCCATAGGGCAGCTGATTACAGGGCACCTCTCACTGCACCCTCTTTATTATGCCTGTCGTAGGTTCAGATCCACATTGGAAGGAAAGTGAGACTCTCTGCAATGAAGATTCAAAACACTGAGACGTCTGAAGGCACCCACCATTTCTGCACTGCAAGGAGTCAGCACTGGCTCCTCCCTTGAGGGCCAGCTGCTTTGAAAGCTATTGCTGTCTGTAGCTATCAGCTACATCTGCTCAGCAGAAAAAACTGAAATGGTCCAGCAACCCCTATCCTGCAAACTGCAGGACTGAGCTAGCTTGCAAATTCCCTGTCTTTAGTCAGTCATCCTCAAGGAAAGATGCCAGCAGAGCGAGTGGGCTAGCTCCTAAGAGGCACTGACCACTGATACTTCCCCATGATGGCAAGAAGGAACAAGTCAAGATGGAGCTGAAACCTTGCTCCTGGGGAAGACAGAACTCCTCTGGGGTAGAAGCGAGACTGACGCCCTGGTGGGTGGATTACAGTTTTGGTGATGTTCTGTTTAATGAGAATTCTTCATTGAAATCAATGACTTCACTCTCTAAATAGTCTCCCATGCCAAAGGCAAAACCCTTCACTGAACTGACTGTGCTGGCTGCTGTAGAGCACTGGGGAAATACAGTTTTCAAGAGCATGGCAAAGAATGGATGTCTTAAAGATGCATTGGGGCTCCATTTAGGATCCTAACCTCTAATCTGCCCAATTAATCTGATGAAACAGATGTGAAAGAGGAAGAACAGCCAGTCTCCTAGGAATCACAGAGACGTTAGAAGGATATACTTGCCAGATGTTGAATGTTTGCTATCTGGAACGCCTCCTCCCTCCCTAACCGGACTTTCTGGCTCCATTTCCATGCACCCTGAACTACACCATGTAGCAACATGCAGTTTGTAAAACACTACTCAGGCACTCTGTACTCACGCATATTGCAGTGGCAAAAAATGGTTCTGCCAGTCAGAAAAAAAGGTGTCGATTCAGAGATCTTCCAGTTGACAGAGCTGCTCTGTGCTCTGTGCTTTGGTCCCTGCACTGTCTGGGAGAAGAATGTGTAGTGTCACTCCACGCACACTGCTAGCAGCCTAGTGACACCGGGAAGGACATTCCTTGAGGCTGTTTCTTTGGAAAAAAAAAATAACAAACAAACAACCCACCTTCTCGAGGGGGAATCCCTGCAATGCTGGTGCCCTGTGCTCAACTTTATCCTAACAGCTCTCAACAGTATCATGGCAGGGCACTGGGATGAATGAACTTAGTCAATTTAAGGACAGAGAGAGCAGCGGCGAAGGAATGAGATAAATCTAGGACAACATACCCAGCTATGGCATATATATGCCAGGCATGGGGCAGAGACTCTGAGGGGAAGGGACAGAGTCTCAAAGGGTAAATAGAGGAGGACAATTCTGCCTTGACCTTATGGGGGCAGTCTGGGTGCAATCACAGCCACCACTCACAAGTTCCGCCCCCCACCCCCACCCCTCCAGGACATTTAAGACCAGTAAAACAAAACACCAGAAGTGACCTGGACTGTGAAAGGACAGGCTGAAACATAAGATACTGGAACCTGTTATTTCTTCAATACCCTTCTTTATTTCGCAGGGAACCTAGAACTCCAGCAGGGGCTAAACAATCCCAAACAAACACATCAGTGACACAGGAAATCCTTTTCTGAGATGGAGCAAATAACAACCAGTTTTGAAAAAAGGATTTTCTGGGAAAAGGCAATGGAAATACAAAACAGCACCCTGCTTTAAAAACATAAATGAGATGCCACTCATTTGAGATGCACGGGCTACAGCTGCTTAAAAGGAGTGAGAGATCAGAGTCCCATTCTAGCCCCACACTGTAAAAAGGCATCAAATAAAAATGGTAGATGGGATACCATTCATTATCATCATGCTAATCACCCAAGAAACAGCTTGCTTCCTGCTCAACATGTCCTTAAAGACCTGGCCTTGGAAATTCAATACAAGCAGAACTGTGCTTTGTAGGGATGTAATGCAGTTGGTGGCTTTTGAGAACTGCACCCACCAAGTCTGTGGGATTTGGCTGGACAATGCAGTGTTAATTGTTTTGATATACTTATTTGAAACTGGCATTTAATCAATCCTCCTCTTTCAGGGAGCCTTAGTGCAACGCTTCTGCACAATGCTATGTCCCATGGCATTCATAAACAGGGCATTCAATAGTCAGGCTGTGTGACATGTAAGTGCAACAAGGCATCGGTGGCACTCAAGCTGCATCATAATCAACTCAAGAGTGATAAAGCACTAAGCTCCCAAATATCACCTCTGCACAGTCTCATTTACAACCCACCACCGAGTTGGCAAATGTTAAGAAACATCCTGCAGGACTGAGAGGTGTTTTTCCAAATGGAATTGACGAGAATAGGCTCAGCTAATGATTCTTTGATGTAGCTTTTTATATGGCACCATTGATATAAGTTTTATGGATGCAGTTGCTATAACAACATAATGCACAGTGGTTAAATATAGCAGCTCCTATTTTCCACTCAGTTTGCTCTGTCCTAAGCAGACAAGGACTATTCTTTTCTGTTCTAGCTGGGATGAAATGGATTTGATAGCTCACTGAAGAAAAGAAGTGGTACAGTCCTTCCTCCCCCTCACAAAGACCATTCCTCTCCCCACTAAGCAAGCAAGCAAGCAACAAAACCAACAGCCCCCCGGGGCTTGTTTAAAATCAAAATGCACAATGACTCATGCAAAACTAAACCACCTCGATATTACATGTGAACTCAGTGCAAACACTGTCATTTCAAAGTGCAGGAAAGAGAGGTTCTCAAATATTCCCGTCACGTAGTATTTACCATGCTTATTACTGTAGTGCCTAGTGACTGGCCAAATGGTGAGAGGGGAGTAAAGTGACCTTGATGTCACTCAAGACCTGCTCTTCTTTGTGGACGTGTGTACAGGACCCAGCCCCTCTTGGCCACAGGGAAAGCTCCTATTTTGGGGGATAAGAGAGAATGATGTTGCCAAATCAAGGTGACAGGGAAAGAAGCAGAGCTACAGAGGATTGCTTCCAATTCTCCCTTCCTTGCTATAGTGGGATTTTCTTGGTTTTGGGTTGGGTTTTTTTTCCCGTCTGGAAGCCAGAACTGAAATACTCCCAGGGGAGACTGAAATCAAATAGCAGTTTGTGTTCCTCTCCCATCCTGTTTTTTCTTATTTTTCCCTTGCAGAAGGACAAATCCACCCTCAAACCTTGGTATTTCACAGTTCCTCCCAGATCTGAAGCCTAGACACATAGAAGCAGTTGGACTCTCTGCAAGCTGTCAGGAGGAAGGTTGCTGCAAGGGGAAGGGCACATTTCTTCTGAATAGTTCCTGCTCCTTTGAACATAGCCTCTGTTCCAGACACTAGAAAGAATATTTATGCCTGTAGACGATAATACTGAGCATCTGCTCAGCTATGACCATTTCCTGGACTGTTTTGTCCCTTGAAACTGTTCAGTAATTTGCACCTCCTGAAGCAAGGGGTTGTGGGATGGGTCACACAGCCTGTTCTACCCCTGCTCTTGCAGAAAGTAATCTCTTAGGTAGCAGGCACAAGTCTATCTCCCACGGACTAGGAGCATCCAAAAGAGCTGAGGATCACTGCACCAGCCCTCTGCTTTGTCCTTTCCACTTACAGCCACAGTGGAGGCAGAACCCTGCAGACCTTGTTTAAAGATGGTAAATAAATACATTGCACGTGATACCTGGAGGGGAGAGTTCATTTGCCTTTTTCTTGCCATGTAGCACTGGGGCCCCAGGGGCAGCAACCGCTGCTTTACAAAGCCCTGCTGGCAGGGAGGTGCGTGAGAAGCCTCAGCGTATGCTCCCAGCGCTGCCTGTACTAGCCAATATGTGAGAACTCATCAGGGCACTGAAAATCAGGAGTGATACAGTCATGCTCTACTTCCTCCATGACACAAACCGAAAAATAATGAGGGCAAGCAAGCCACTAAAAATAAACTTAACCTTTCGGTGGCCACAGCATCACTCCTGCCACATGCAGATGACTGGGCCACCGTGCTTATTTCTGCTGATTCAGGACTGGAAGAGAGACAAGACACAAACCAGTCCTTAGTTAATGACAGCTGCTTATACTCTGGTGTCCCTATCAGCATGTATCTCATCAGCACAGGACAATGTTCTGCTGTAGGCTAAGGACTAATGCAAAGGTCTGAGTTCAGGAGGCTTGCAGATAATGAATACTTGCTAGTAACATACTGTGAGATGAGAAGAGGGTTAACATCCCCACTGCATACACAGGAAACCTAAAGCACGAAGGTGGGAAAGTAATTTCTGCACAGCCACAAAGTGAGACCACAGTAGAGCTGGGATCAAAATTAAGAGTTTTCCTTACCTTTCTCACACATAATTCAGCTGCTAGCTTGTTTTCCCTGTATCTCTTCAGGAGGTAGGGGTACACCTAACAATCTGCCCTCCATTCCTATTTCCAGGCTATACAGCAATTGACTGAGCAAACAGAGGTCCAGGCAGCTGGAAGCTCTCTAGTCCCTCTGTGCCAACGGTGTGAGCATCGGTCATCAACCTCTTTTCCTCACTCACTCCTCAAATAACATTGTGGCAGAAAGCATCTCCCCACTTAGCCCAAACAAACACACAGTTTGCTTTAACTACACCCCCTTTCCTTCTGCTGGGATACTTCAGAAGTTGCTGGGAAAAGCCATGATCCCCTCTAACACTGAATTCCAGCCATCAGATAGCATCAAAGACTTTCAGCATCTTCCCAGAGGAGCTCAGTAGGTCACAGTACGGGTTCTGTGGCACTGCAGCTTTCTCTAAGCAAGTGAGAAAGGCAAATCACTGTGATGTTGTTAGCAAGGAGAGCCAGAGAGTTATCTGAGTTGCACAGATGATTCAGAAAACAAATGGGTGCCAAAAATACAAGATATACTTGCAAAGAGTTCTTCTCATGCCTGGGAAAGGCAGGGACAGCTCTGGGGGAGATGTCTCTAGGACACAATGAGGTTTGAATGAGCAGAGAGTTAAAATAAAATAGAGTAGCTGTCTTGCCAGCAAAATTTGGGTGATTTTAATACACGGGATTTTTGTCTAGCAACCTTCCCACGTCACAGCAGAGAGACAGAGGTTCTCAGAATGCAAAGAAAAAAGTGGTGAGGGAACAAGTTGACTTAGGAAGAGTCGTAAATAGGGACAGCTCCAGTGAAAGAGCAATGTCCTTGCATCAGAGAGGTAGATTCAGGTACCCAGACAGGATGGCAACATCCTCTGGAACAGTGGTGCAGAACTTCCCAAAATCCAAGAGCTCAGGCATCAGCTATTCACACACTCTCCTCAAACAGAAGTGCAAAGTGATCTGTGGCATATTTAGTGAAATCAAGGACAGGAACAGCAAAGAGGGCCCAGTGAAAGGGAGACTGGCAAAGCACCAGCAGATGGAATAATAAAGGATGCTGTAGGTCATTTACAGAGCTGTAGGAGTTTCTACAAACAATATCGTGTCCCACAGCCTGGTGCTCAGTTATATCAGTGAAGTTAGTACTGCTCTTGGCTATTAGTTTTCTGCTTACACACAAACACCACGTTCACTCTGTAACACTACAGTGAGGCATTCAATGAAGTGTGCAAAACACTGTACCTTAGAGCAGTGTAAAGAGAAGTGTGGTTAGCATGACCACTCACTCCTCCCGCATCAAAGGTCACCACCTGCAATAAAACCACAGAACAATAATCATTTTGAAGAAGGAGGACACTGTGCAGTTACCAACTTTGACATCTAACAGAGCACTCTCCCAGCCCATTGTATCTGAAGAGTTGTTTTTGTGTTGCACAATGAGGCCTTCTGTGCGAACTCGTGCTACAGAAATACAACTAAACAAACAAGACACTCTGGAACTAGATGACTATACAGTCTAGCAGCTTGAATAACAGAAAGATGACAAACACCGTGTTCCCACTGGCAGGATGCACTTGTTACTTATTACCGGGCCAAAAGGTTACTTTCAGAGTGATCTTTTGCAAACTTGTTCCTGACCCAAGAGGTCCAGCTCTGTGAATCACTCTCTCCTGGATTTGAGAACGTACCAGAATGCCTGTGGATTACAGGGTGATACTATAGCTTGTCATACTGTGAATCGGGACACATTGCTTTAACAAGAGCAACACAATCATGTACTACCGTCCCGATTGTAACGAGGCTTCATCACAGGATAACATAGTGATAAAATAATCTGGTATGAAAACAAGCCTTTTTAAAGAATCAGCCGGCTGCACTTTTTGCACAAGCAAGTCAGGCTTTTTGCTGAATGAGAAGATCATATTGTTTATTGCTTCTCTGCAGGGAGAAATGGGAACTTCATAATGCAGAAGTAATGTGTGAACACAGCACTAACAAGTCACTGTCCAAAGCACAGAATACCCTTGGCTCCCTGCCCTCAGACCTACCAATAATGTGTCAGGGGTGAAGCATCCACCCTAAGGGCTCACTCTGCACAGTACTGTGAAGTGGGTACTTAAAGGCTCCGCTTCCAACGTAGAAGGCAAACTGGCAGCGCAAAGTGTAGAGCAGACAGGGAATGTGTGCTGGTAGACTTTCCAGATGGTGAAGTGACAGTCCTTGGACGGTCTAAAGTTAGGTTTTTGCTCTGGGAGAGGCCAGGCAGCAGAGCTCTCCACACCTCCCTTCTCTACGACCAGGAAGAAATCATAACCTCCCTACGTTTCAATCAATGTCTGCTTCCTTGCCAGCTTGTTCTCTCTTCAGGGAAGGAAGTGCTACTGCCTTGCTTACTCACCACAGCTCCCTTCTCAAAATCTATTTTATACGCAGAACCTGAAGTAGTGGGTTAAAGATCAAGGGAAGATCAAAAGCCACCCTGCCTGTCCTGCAACTTGCTACTCCACCCTCCAACAGGAGAGGCCCTCTCAAACACAGGAGATATTGTGTAAAGAGGGAAAGGAAACAAAAAGACAGCGATAAGAAATACTTCAAAACCCACAAACTCCAGACAAGCCTGCTTATAAACCCATCCACCCAGTACAAGTCCACAGTTAGACTTTCCACTTTTCCCAGTGGCTGTACTAATGCTGCCACGGCAGGAAGTGGCAGGACCCAATTTGGTTTCGTTCAGGGACAAAGAAGTATTTTCTGGTCGACCCTTATTTTATAAGGAGAAAAATTATGGCTTTGCTTTGGCTGCTTTTGATGTACATCAGCATTACCTGAGAGACTCTCTGCAGGGACTGCATGGTCTGGCATGGTGCAAAGCCCTCCCTAAGGATATCAGCTTTTTGAGCAGCTCATCTGGGAAAGAAATTATTACATTCTGTACAGCTCAGGGAACCAGCATCGCACCCTGTACTTTACAGATAAGAAAAAACATGCTCTGAAGTCACTCCTACCTAGAGTGGCACTTTTCTAGGATGACAATGTACCTCACTCACTGCGGGCAGAATAAATTCCTATGCAGGTGAATAACAGTGCGAGTCTGCTAAGGGCTGGACTTGCACTAAACCTTTTTACTAAATGGGGACAGAGAGAGGGTTTGTCTCTCCTGTCTCATCATTTATTTTCATGTAACCTGTACAAACATTACATTTTTAAGACTACTACACTGCCGTCAAATGTGGTTGAAATTAGCCAATGGGCTCTGGAGTCTTTTGAAACATGCATGTGCACACACATATAAATACAATTGCATTATTCTTGTTTCCTTAGGAAACCAAGCTAAAAGCCCCAGGCAAGCCAAAACACACATTTTTTCCCTTCTATGGAGGGTACAAGAGAACAAACCAGAAGACTGAGATAAGAGACTATAGCGAGCAGACTAAATAAGCTAATCATTATTGTGACAGAAATGGCTCGGGCCAACTGGGGGAGCACAAGGCTGGGTTAGGAAATATTCTTGACATGGAAATTATCTGTTCAGAAACACCTTTGGAGGCTGTTGTTTTCCACATCTGTTTTGAAATAGGAGCTGCTGTTCTTAGTGCTGCTGGGCTTACGCAACATCTGAACTAGCTAAAGAGATTGCATGGAGTTAATTTTCAGTTGATGTTGTCTAATTTACTGTTAGGACATTTGCACCTGAATTGCTTGTCTCTTCAAAGACACAAATTTGTAAGTACAATTCCCAAGGTACCTGCACACTGACCTGGCCACGTGGCATTCACTTTATCTGCAAAGAGGCCACCTTTCAAATATTGGCCCTTCACCTTTAGAGATCCCCCCCAGCACAGAGGCTGGTTCTGACACAGCAGTGATGTCCCACCTATCCAGTATGTAGCTTCTAGGTCTGTTGTCTAAACGGGGCACTGATTCCACAGCATCACTGTGGTGCTCATGACTTAAAGCAGGCAGCAATCACATGTAAATATATTCCTCTGGCTTCAGGGATTAATTTCATTGATAACAAATCTGAATTTATTTCTCACATGCTGAAGGTATTTTCACACGGGAGCATTTGCTTCTTGCACATGGTGCAGCTAGCTGGTGTGCTTGCTTTTAGCACATAACCTGAACAAGGCTGATGATGAAATCAAGCTGGGCAGGATGAGAAAACCTGAACATCCTGAAACTGGGTTAAAAACATGCTTAGCCAGTTCGGGGAGCAAAAGGCTGGGATAGGAAATACACTTGATGTGGAAATTATTGCTCAATGAAATCTTTAGGGCAAGAGGGAGTTCCTTCCCCACACCTGTTCTGAAATGGGAGCTGCTGCTGTTGGTGTTGCTGGGTTTTCTTCTGGGTGACCTTGGTATTCAGGAAATGGAGCTTTCACTAGTGGAAGCCAGAGCAACAGCCAAGACAAACAGGTCCAGAAATCCCTTCCGGAGGTGGGAGAGCACAGAGGAAATTACTCAATTACTAGCAGAAGAGAAAACTCCTGAGAGGTCTGGAGTCCATGCTCCCTTTACACCCCATGTGCATTGGAGGAAAAAGGCACAAGGCTGGGGGTCTCCCTCACTCCTTCTGGCGTCATCCAGTGCTTCAAAGAGAGCACACATCTGCTCAAGTAGACTGGTGGGGATAGAAAGGTCTCTTTCCTTTTTAAGAAGGGCCATCCCATAAAATGCCATAGAAAGCAACTCCATTTTTAATGGCCTTCCTCTGAGCACCATTTCATAGGCCCAACTTACACTTGCAGAGGCCAGCGACATTCAAACTCCCTTTGAGTCCCTTGCGCTTTTGGAGATGTCTCTTTCTGCTACTAAATCAGAGAAGCTAAAGATTAAAAAGAATGAACCACTGGATGAAAAAGGAAAAATCTAATCATGATCAACATCCCACTGGGTTTGAGTTGCAAGTCATGCACCAGCTCTGAGAATGAAAGGTCCTGGGGGCCTCCCGCTCACGCACCCCAAAGCACATCTGAGGAGACTGCAACATAGGTGAGGAAGGGAGAGAAAGGGATGACAAAGTCTGTCCCAGCTCTGTTGCCTCCTCTAGCAAACTCCACATGCTGCACTGCAAATCTGGTGTTCCGCAAAAGCATTTAAAATCCTTGACAAATATCACACATTCGCATGCTCCCAAATTTTAGGAGAGTGTGAAGACTAAGATCCAAAACGTGAGAGCCAAACTCCCCTTCTCAAATATAAGCTCCAACTTGAATGCCATTTGTAGAAGGATCTGGCTTTCTAGGCCGATATAGAGCTGTCCCAAGACAGTGGGACTCTTCCACAAACAGTTGTACAGATGATGTTTCCATCAATCCATAGCTCAAAGCAGCTTGTAAGAATGTGGTATTGCTGAATTCTGGTCTTGGCATTGCATCTGCCCCAAACACAGTCTGAACGTCACCTTCTAGTGCAAGCCCTGCTATCACCAAATCTGAGATCCTGAAGAGTAGGATTTCATAATCTAGAGCCTGCCTGGGGCTCACACAATACTATGTAACTTATTTTTTACACACTGAACACTTTCTAATCTGGATCGAGACAGACTAGCCTTGGCTGCCTCTCCCAGCAACACTGGCTTTTGCTTATAAATCCAGCAGGCAGGAAATAATTTCCAAAGTCTATAAATTAGTTTTGGCTTTGAGTACACCAACCATTAATTTCTCTGTCTGCACTATTTAATGTAGAGCTTGGATGATATATGTCCCTGTAGCTCTCAAATAGATTGAGTTACTCATGGACTTCCAGGGCAATTGAGGAAATGAGTAACTATGCTATGGAACAAAACTACGCATAACATGGTGCGTGACTCCTTGCCTCGCAATCTTTCCTTTCAGACATGTTGGAGTTGCAGCCTGCTTCTCCACTGCCAGATGACACATATGTTCTGTAAATAAAAGATACCATTGTCTATGCTATGGCTATGGGAAGAGCTGGGGAAAGTTTTCCCACTGGGATAGCTAAGACAATACATCTTCCAATCATGTTAACTCCACTGAGTTAGCTTGTTGTGTTTGAAACCCTGTTAGCTTAGGTTTTGACAAGGCTCTTTTAACATGTTAAGCCAATTCTATCAATTTCAATGTTACTGAAAAATAGACTTAGTTTACCTTCCAAGGCAAGGCCATTGTCTCAGGACAGCAGAGATGCTCTAAGAGTGGCTAACAGATAGCAAGCTTTGAAGTTTTAAAATGCAGAATGTTGGACAAAGGTAACTAGGCACGTGCCTTGCCGTGGTTGGCAAACTAGGTCTGCTCCTCAATCAAAGGTATTATAGCAAACATCTGAGACCGTGTGATTACTTGGGACACTTAAAATAGTGTAAGTTTACAGAGCAGTTCATTACCACCATCCCCGAGAAGCTACTTCAGTGGCCTTTGGTACTGCTGACATGTTCTGCTACAGTGATTTGTCCTCACTACCGTGCAGGGAAGTGGTGAGGGGAACGCAGCGGGCCCTGCCGCAGTGTTCCTCATTATTACAGCTACACCCGACACCTGCAGCACAGCAGGGAGAGTACTAGGGATTGTGCATGTTTCTTGCTTCAAAAACCCCGCACTTGATTTTTCAGCTCATGCTACGTTAGTGGCAGACTCATGCCTTCCCCAGCATAAACAGCTTGAGTTTAATTTCCTCTGAGGCAAAGATCTAACCCTTTCTAACCATCTAGAAGAAGTTCTAGTGTTTTTAGAACGTCTACTGGGATTCTGGTGCACTTGTCCTCGTGCCCATGAGAGTCACAAATACGCAATACAAATCCTCTTGTGTTAGGAGCTTTCAGATTAGATTAAAACCTAACTATTCATAGGGCCAAAAGGCACAAAAGGAGTCCAGGAAAACTGCACTTGTCTCTCTGCACAGCAATGGATTTCATGGAAAATTAGCCTCAGAATCAATACAAAGTTGGATGCATGATGCTGTTTTTTGTGCTCATGGGGCTTTCATGCTACAGGAGATGTGGTTTCTTGTTTTGTGAATTGCTGAAAGGCTTTAAGAGTTTTGTGATTTTGCTGCTAATCAGTGTGTGACAGTGACATGCCTGATCACAGCAAGGTTCCACAGAAAAGAACAGAACACAACCTTTTGCATGCTTAGGCCCTTATTACTGTTCTGTGGGGGGAAAAAAAAACCAAACAAATCCAAACTATACCAGTGCTACGAAATCTTCCCGGTTTAATATTCTTCAATCCCAACCTATAATCCTGCTAATCTAGCTCTCTAAAACACGCCTGCCAAGGTACTTCAAATCTAAGCCTAAACATAAACCTTAATCCCAGATGGGTTCTCTTCATCAATGAAACCTAGCAACAGGGGCAAAATGGTTGCTCTGAAATGTAGAAAACACTTGAGGAGTTAGTAAAGCAAAATTTCTCTACTGTTCATTTCTCACTGGGAAGCAAAGAAAGATCTCCAGAGAGAAAAGATACATCCAAACTACACCATCATCCTGTTCCATATTTTTCAGTGGAGCAATTCTATTTGTTCTGAACTTCTAGCAGGTGTTTGAAGTGTCTGAAAGAGGATCAGAATGACCATGTCTTACTCGTCAAGACACAGGAGCTGTACAAATGCTCACAAAAAGTCTTAAACTACAAAACACAAAATTGCTTTCAGGTATCATTTTAGACCTGAAATTCAGCTGGGCTTATTCAGAGGATCTTCTGCAATTAATGAACCCCGAGATCTACTACAGTGAAACTTCCTAGTTCCAACAGAGTTTGCAGTTTTTAACCAGTCTGAAGCTTTTACTTCAGTGAAGGTTGGTGGCTCTACAACCCAAAAGAGACTTCATAAGATCTAGCTAGAGAAATGGATAAACATTATAAAGTAAATATTTCAAAATGAGTAAGTATACTTTCTCCCCCTCCTAGGGTATTTCACAGAGAATGCAGAAGGAAAATCCGAACTTTGAAGACTTCAGAGAAAGCTTTCAGAAGGAAGGAAAAAGCCTGGAACACTAGCTCAAAAGTAATGTGGAAATTGCCTAAGCTGTAGAAAGTTTTGCATTACCAGGTTGATGTTATTGGCTTCTATATGCTTTAGCACAAAGGTGGTGAGGAGCTGTGCGTCCCATTCAACAGCAGGATTATCTGGAAGATCCCTGAAAATGAGAAGTGCAGTTAGTCCTGTCACGGCTGAGAACTTTTATAAAGACCATGCTAGAAAAGAGAGATCCTCTTATCAGAAAATGAAATCAAGATATATTTATTTACCATATAAAACCACTGAACCTTACTTAAGAGTCTTACAAGCTTGTATACTGGAGGGTTGAAAGGGAAACAGCAGTTCCAGCACCCTCCTCATAGATTTGCCAAGGTCTCCCTTTCTTCTTACCATTAAGGTAGACTTTCTGGCTGCTTTACTTTAAGCAAGATCCATTTTGTTCAGTGATTCTTGTTCTCTATTCATCCCAATCAAATTTCTTTCTCTCTTTATTTAAACCCCCTTTTAAAACACATTTTCCTGAAAGACTTTCCGACCATAATCTACTGGCGAATTACGTATGAAAAGTAACAAGCAAACTTCTGCCCTCATTTATACAGGAATAACCCATTGACCTCAACCAGAGGACAATAGGGCCATTATTATATTGCATGGATTTGATAGTAGTTCTTCATCTGTTTATTTTATGCTTTGCATACTGTGACTGAATACTCTGCCTGGGTATTTTAGATTGCAGGCTCCTAGGGGCAGGGACCATGAGCCAAATGCAAAATAACACTAGGCAGCCAACAGAATGTTTCCATATTTACACAACTGAGAGCTGAATTTGACGCCCCAGTCATTATGTTTGAATGATGCCAAGAAAGCATTGCTTGCAAAGTTAAAAAGGTTATTAGTAACAATAGGATAACACACAGCTGCTAAAGACCAATAATGACATGTTAAACTGGTCTCTTTCTCAGGCCTTTTCCCGTCCTCTGATAGTCTGATAATTGCTGTGAGGTGGTTTAGCCGAAAAGTGACTACACAGCCTTCTCACACAGACACATGGGTTTGGATCTGAACTGATCCAGCTGTTTGCTGCTGAGAGCAAGGGCGCTACTTCCCAATGCTCTTCTCGCCTTGCTGACTCCCCAGACAGCAAGGATGATAACATCTGCAACAAAACAACAGGAAAATGTCTCCTTGGCACATTCCAAAGTAAAGCTCAGCCTGGGTCTTCAGGAGAGGTCTTCTGGCCACAAATTTTCCCACTGCTGTTAACAGTAGTAGTAGTAGAAGGAAGAGCCTAAAGTACAAACTGACCATTAGCATTTTACCCGTTGTGTTACGTACTCCTTTCAGCACAGGCCAAAATAATGTGCTGTGAGAAACCCCAGCAACAAGGGAAGGCGTTTCTACATTAGTGTACACAGTCGAGCTATGGTGCCTGTAGCGATATTATCAACAACAGAAACTTTTGTTATTGTTTCCCTCTTGTATAGACAGCATCTTTGCCTGATGTATACAACACTTTTGAATTTCATCATAGGAAAGATCCTTTGGTACAGCTGGTGGTTGTCTCACCAGCTTAACAAACCTGCATCTCATCTGCTCAAGACAAAACCCTTCACATCTCATGTTTGAAGAGGAAGTGGCCCTGTTGACCCCGAAGGTATTACAAGTCCCACCACATCACAGCAAGCTTTAAATGAAGCACATTTTACAAATATGCTTCAACTAAAACATCCCAAGCAACATGCACACTGAGCAGAGTCTAAGTGCAAGTCTAACAGTGCTTCAGTTGTTCAAATTGTACCTTTGAGGTTATGTCAAGGCTTAATCTGATAATATTAAAGTAGTAAATTAGTCTAAAAGGGATTCTTCACTGACCACTTACAATGCAAATATCATTCCCCTTTTTGGACAGGGCTTAAATGGAGCTGTGGAGGAAGTGAAGAGTCCCATTAAAACAGGAGGGGTGCTCCGACAGCGAGAGGTCAGAAAAAAAAGCAGGACTTGGAATTCATGATGTCCAGGAGGAGGCTTTGGTGTCATAGCCACTGCACTCAGCTTTATTGGGCGGTCTCCAAAAAGGCTGCCGGGTAGTGGAGCAGGTTTTAACTAGTTTAGACAGATAAAGATCACCCTCGTTCAATGGAAATGAACAGCTGGAGGCAACAGTTTAGAATCCCTGGAAACAAAACAATCTGAAGGCATGAGCAAATTAACTCCATGAACACTGAACTGATTAAGCAGGCATATTCTGCAAAAAATTCTGCTTCCACGCACTTACTGCTGCTCATGGAGAGATCACTCACTCCTAGTAAGGAAAAGGAATTATTTTTCTTGCATAAGATTTGTCAGGCATCAAAGACAGAGAAGCTGATCCTGCCAAACAAGGCACACATAAGCACATTCATAACTCGCTAATAGCCATGATGGCCCACTGAAGTATTCTTAGCTTATTCTGCAAACACAAAAAATGACACACAGGTTAAATGACATGCCCAAAGTCGTCACCCAGAGAAGTCAGTAGCAGAACTGGCAATACATTAATCTAGACTGCTACAAGAAATTACTTTTTTTTTTTTTTTTGGTAAGAGTTTGTATGATACTTGGTAAAGTCGAAAATGTAAGCATTACCATGATAGCAGGGACCCCACTGAAAACATGAGACCAATAAGTTTCTGCCTGTGCTCTGGGTATCAATAATTGGGTCCAGGTAAGGATGAAAAAGTGACTAAGAAACCACGTTCATATACACTGTATAGCAATGCACACAAGATACATTCTTACAGGAGGTCTCTACATGCCCTAGGAACTTTGTAGGAGCGTACAAACTTTGAAAACTGCTGTAGTTCACAAAATCATCTATTCAGTACAAAATATTTTTCCTAACGTCATAAATCAGTCATCACCAAACCTGCTGCACTACTGAAGTAAGTTGCATTCATTACGTTTCTACCTTCAGGACTTAGTGTCAGAAACATTCAGCATTTAAACGGTTAACTCCACACTGCCTTTCTGGCTAAGGCTGATAATGCCTCCGAGCTCAAGGTCGGAGGGCTGAGATAAAGGACTATAAAGGAGTGAAAATTAGCACATTCCCTGGAGCAGACTGGAGCTTGTCCCCGGAGACACAGTTCCCCAGGCCCGCCCTCCCTGTCCTCTGTCCCACAGAGCTCCTCCTTGCTGCCGTCGGTCACTGCGACAGATCGAGATATAAATCCTGCACGGGAGAGGCCTCCCAGGTCACACTGCGGGAAGGTGCTGGTGGGAAGGGTACAGGGCTTTGGTCACTTGGCCTCATTTCCACCCAGCTATTACGGTCTGGAAGTGATGTTTATGGGAATTCCACATGACTGATACTGAATGCAGGTGGCTGCTTGGATGCAGCCCTTGTTGACCAGGGAAAAGTAGGGAGATGCATAGAAGAAGGAAAAAAAAAAAATAAAAAAAATTAATGGAATAAGGCTCCAGAAATGTTGTTTTCCATGAAAGCCATGCTGTGCACTGTACAGGGAATTTACAGCTGTGCCAAGGGATCTATAGACTGAAGAGAGAGAGAAATGGAGAATTATGGTGCTGCAGTTGCTGCAGTATGGAGTAGCGTCTGTCTCTGCTTACTGGTTTCAGCAGGACCAGTCATGGGAAACATTGTTTTCTGAAAACAAAACCCTGTACCTTTCTATTGAACTATCCACTGTTGGTGGTGAGAACCGGACAGGACCCCTGGTTTTCTCCTTCTCATCTCCTTGCCTTCCTCCTTGCCAAGCTGAGCAGACAGAGCAGGCACTGGCATCTGCAGTTCCCCTTCCCAAGGTTTGCATAGGAAGAACATGATGGATGTCCTGGATATCCTGGCCCAGGCACCAGCCAGCTACAAGGGGGCCACAGCAAATCACATCAGCACATTAAACCAAAACCCAACCTTGTGCAGATCTTGCCCAGCAGTCTTACAGCTGGCTGAATGAAAGAAATGTTAAAAATCACTGCCTGATGCCAGCGCCTCTCCAGGCCTCCTCCTCTTGCCTGCTGTGGGCTGAGGAGCGTACCTCCTCTTATGCCTCAGCCTTGGCCATTAAAACACTGTGCACGTTGCCAATAAAGCTATCCCTGCCAGTAGCCTGGACAATTTGTAGGGTCATCTTTCTAGGAACGTTTGGGATCAAGATGGCTGGTCCTATCACTTGGAAGGTCTCTTTTGGCCAAGATAGAGATTTAAAAACCTTCACAGATATATATTGCCAAGTTACACCCTTCTTACATGATATAATGCTCAAACTCTGTCCAATTTTCCACTGCTCATCTTCCACAGATCTTTTAGCAACAGTCAGTGCATGTATACGTACAATCTTTCAAAGCCTTCCATGAATTTATTCTGCTCATGAACTAAGCTCTCATGATTGCTCTAAAGGTTAAGTTAAACTAAACAGTTAGTCTATGCGATGTCCACGTGGCTTAACAAACAGCAAATGGGCTGTCCTATATGGGACGCTGGCAGTTAGAATAACCTTGAGATCTGTCCCTCCTGAAAACTGTTGAATCGGGCGATCCACAGGCCCCCGGGTGCATTATGAAGCAGTACCTCTCACTATGTGACAGCTACCCTGACCGGGACGGGCAAGCACCCTCTGTGCCTTGACATGAAGCCTTTATGGGCAGCAATAGAGAAGGGAGGAGAGTGGCAATCAGGTTCCTTCTCGAAGATGCTTAGGTCTCCATTAATACATTCTGAGACACCAGAGTAAAACTTTGAAGGTGATTTTCCATTCCACTGCACACCAAAAGGGTCAAGATGAAAGAGCTTTCCCATTCCTTATTGCCTTTTTATCCTGCAGCATGACCTTAATCAATCCAAGGCTAGCGACCAGGAAACATTTTTGCATAATTTCTCTTCCTTATCCCTCCTCTCCCCAATGAATGACTTTACATTAAATCAGCATAAAGGTCGGCAGATTGATGGTGGATTACATAGGAAACAGGTGAACTGCTGTGCACTAGATTCCCAGCTGAGTACAATGACCGCAATGTGTTTGTTGGAACAAAGGATGCCCTTTGTATAAAGTTAACTGTACGAAATGAACATCTGGGCAATTGAAACTGGATCAAAAAGCAAAAGATCCCACAGAACAAAATGCCGTGAGTGCACAATTAGTGAAAAAGCCATGTGATGACTACAGGCAATCAGTGACCTTTATATCATAGGATCAAAGTAATTGAAAAAACTGTGTAAACAGAAATTATTTCACGCTCTCTAAAGTAGAGCAGAGAATTTTTATTTTTGAGATTATGCTAAGATAAGTTAAGACAGGCTAGCCCTAGATCTTGAAGCAGAGCCTCTAAATCCTTACATTAATAAATATTTATAAATTTCTCTTCCTATAATGGCCAATTACAGACAGGAGGGAAATATTGCTGTTAGGCTGCATGTACGTCTCTGATTCCATTGAAAAGAGCCCAATTAGACAAACTATCAGCATCCTGCAACATCATGTTACACAGAGAACAGATGCTGTTGCTTACTGGAATGTTAACAATCTACAATTTAGGAGAGAAATGGACTAAACCAGGATGCTAACTGTCAAATGAAAAGCCACCTACGACAGAGAAGCTCAAGCTGAAATTTTTACACCAGCAGCTTCCTCCCTCTCCTCGTAGTAAAGAAACCCAAATTATTCTGAGATTTGTATTTTAAGATTGGAAATGAGAATCTTAGGTTTTGGCGTAAGTAGAGGGTGAAGGAAATGGTGAAAATGTCAGCGACTGGAATATTAAAAATAAAATACACTTCAAGTATTTCACAAAAGGAAAAAAGAAGAATGGACATAATCCTTTTCTCCCATCCTTAACTTTTGTAATGTGTAAGTTTGGACCTACTTTACACCAATTCCAAAGGTAAATTAAATAAGTTTAGATCCAGGTAAGTGCCGATGTCACTAATGTGGCCATACTAGGCAGAAGTCATGCATAAAGGGAAACTCAAAGACAGTAAGCGCTCCATTGAGCTTGCTCAAAAGTCCAGGCAAGCTGTGCGTGCTTCTCCACTGAGCTATGTAAAAACACAGTGCACCTCTGTCAGATAATATTCCAAGTACCTCCATAACTCCCCAAGGTAAATGTTAATTAGGTCTCTAGGGAACAAACTTTTTGACTTGGGCATGATCATGTGTTTCTGTTTGAGAAATGAGCATCCTTTGGGTTTAAATTCAAAGGAATTATTACAGAACACAGGACTGCTTGTTTGCAAAGACCTATCCAAATGTCCCTGTACTCATTTATTTTTTTTAATGAATTATTGATGATTTCTCAGCAGAGTTTAATGTCTATTCACAGAGATGACACAATTGCTTATCATAATTTGAAATCTGGTATTCATTTGACGTCTGTGCCTCAGCGCCTTGTTGATAAATTACAGCACAAAGCTCTGTAGGAACAAGTTCATATTCAATGTCTTTAAACAAAAACAATCGATGGTGCCTTTCAAGAACAGAAATGCATAGAAACTACAGTGGCTAAAGCTAGTTTTAAAAAGTAACTTTTAAAAACTAGTTTGGAGAGGGCATCAGGCCCTGCTGTGTAAAGACAGGAAACAAAATTCAGCTCAACTAATTCTGAATTGATCGCTGATTTAGTCACAGCTTCCCTATCTTCTGCTTTTCATGCCTGCGAAATGGAAATAATTGTACATTCACACCTATGTAAAGAAGTTTTAGATCCTTCTAAGAAAAGTGCTATGTCTGTTCTTTGATTTCTAGACTGAAATCTAAAACGCATATCTTGGCAATCCTGGGTACTGGGAACCCCCCAAACCTGTCCTTTACTCCCTGCATTGCCTTCCCACAGAGTATGGAATCAAGATCAACATCTTAGTCCTGACTTAAACGCTTGGCCCAAAACATATAAAAGACCGCATGAAGCTCCAGAATGATGGATATGGTGAACAGCTCTGCCTCCATGGTGCAGAGGAACTCTGCAACAAGGATAACATCTTCTCAAGCAGTTAGGACTTCCTTAGGGGCTGGTGCCAAACAGTGAATGGACTCCCAAATCAAGTGTCATCACAAACTGCTCTGCTTTCAGCTGCAAATACCAGGAATACTCCTTGGAACATATCCTTTTTAGCAGAAACACAGCAATATTTAAAGTTTAAAATTCTCCAGACTCTCCAGAGCACATAAGAAAGCTGAGATGACTGGGCCAAACATTATCCTAACAATGGAGACCCTGTTTCCCAAACCACATGACAGGGGTTTGGGTGTGTCGCCCACCAGGCACCTTGCTTTGGTCGTATAGTGGCAAGGTGTCACCATGCAATACTGCAGCTAAGGAACACGATTTCCAGTAGGGTCACACTGGTGGAGAACATGATTTCCAGCATATGTCTACAATTCCTTGTCCAATCCTTGGTCTCACACAGCAAATCACATCTGTGGCTGACACGCACTTAGTACACAGCACTGCCCCAACGCTGTGCTGCAAACATACGACCTGCAAGAGGAGAAACAAGACCTCAGAGTCTCACGTGCAAGTGTCACACTCCATGTGTGACACTCATGTTATCACTGTGCTGCTGGAATGTGCTCAGGAAGTAGTGTGAAGAACACATCAGAACCCGTGTAGTCACCATCCCTGATTGATCAATCACACAGGCAACGAGCACTGAACACCTTGCTGTCGTGCACAGCTTTGAATTCAGCTGCCAGAGGAAGGAGGGGTCTCTAGTTCATTCACTCCAACCTACGCTGAGAAGCCCTAGCTTCAATTTAAGCAGAAGTCTGCAACGGGTTGTTTGCAAGAACCATGCCGCGCCTTGGAGTGTATCTGGATCCCTGGTGAGACTGGCAGTAACAAAACAATTAAGTTCAAGTCCCTAAAGAGAATTCTTCAAGAAATAAAGCAATTCCCCCCCTTACCTTTCACCCTCAAGTTGGGTGCTGTGTTTTATGCTACTTTTTGTTCCCAACTTTCATTCATGTTTGAGTTGCTTTCATTTTGCACATACACTGCATGCCAAGCCAAAGCCGGTTACAGCCCTTTGTCCCTGACAGCCATTATGTGACCAGAATATACTCTGTGCCCATCGACTGAGTGGGGCCCACAGATCCCACAGCGGTGACACACTTTCAGCCAGCCACCATTTAGCCTGTTTCTAGCACAACCAGCAGTTTCCAGCACTACAGACTGCCAGTAGTGACTTGCCAAGTGCTGGGCAAGAAGCCTCCCTTTCATTTTATAGAAGCTGGACTTCTGTGTGATCTGTTGGGGGCCATTAACAGAGTTCACTGAAAGCATCAGTCAGAGGCCAGACTTAGTAGTCTCATGAGATTTGGGGCTGCCATGCTGAATTATGAGTCAGCAGTTCCTCCTCTGGCCCAGTGAAATGTGGTTTGGGCAGCAGACAATAGCGCAGTGTGAAATGAAGTCAATTCCACTCACATCTTGGAGAGGTATGCAGGAAAGGAGACTAATATTAAAGTCCCTACCCTAGTTCAGGAAAACAAGAATTCACCAAGCTTTTTCTGAGTATCTGTTGGCAAAGTGCATTTCTGGTATTTGCCCCAAATGACTGACAAATAACAGATCTATTAGGAACATCTGGCAATCTCATCTGCAGACCTCTAATAAGAGAAACATCTTCAAACACGCCAACTGTCTGGGATCTCAGAGCACAATTGCTGGGCAAAGGTATATATGCAGCAGCACTTCAGTTCAACACCTTCCTAAGGCCAAGAAGACGTTTGATGGAAATGCTCAGTGCACACGGACTACAGCAGTTGGTGGCCTTTGGGAACTTTGCTCCACATTCCCAGAACAATCTGCTCTTGTCTACGTCATCTCCCAGAGGAGGGACAAATTGGCCTGAAACCAAAAGAGGTGGACTCGCCTCTACTAGCACCTAGCCCCTTGGGCTCAATTACTTACTGCTTTGGGATGTCTCTGGCCACTCTGATATTTCTGACAATAACAGGGAAGATCACAGACCACATTTCTCCAAAAGCACCATCTGTACTCTAAGGAATGAGCATCATTAGGCCTATATGGAATGATCAGGCAGTTCCCAGAATAGCTCATAGCAGTGCTCACTTCCTCATTATTATTATTGGCTTTGCCATAGTGCCTAGGGATTCCTCTGGGGCCTGACAGTCTAAGTTGTCCTGAGTGAGAACAAAAAGCCCAGCAATCCCACAGTCAAAACTTACGTTTTAAAACTGAAATACAAATCACCAGCAAAACCAGGACTCCGAGGAGCAGACCACCGGGCTTCACTCCTCCTTTACACTTTTTTTTTTTTTTTTTTGTAAAATGCTTTGAAAGAAAGAACAGCGCAGCAGGGCAGAGCTTGGGACAGCGTACATCAACCCATGCACCAAGAAGCCACGTCCAACTAACACGAGTCCTGGCACCACTGGTTCAAGAAGGACAGACTTCCAGTTTCAAACTGCTGGGCAGGAGCTCTCGCTCTCCTGGCAGAAGAGCAGTAAGCGGACAGGTGGAAGGGGAAGGCAGTGTGTTCTTCCTAGCTAGGTTTTTGCTACAGTACCGGCACATGAAGTTCCCGACATTCATTGTAACATGCCCAGGACTCCACAGTGGAAAAGGTACAAATCCAAGGGGAAGGAACAGAAAGTCTCTTACAGCAGCCAGCAAAATGTTTCAGAGGTGAATGACTGAAATACCACAACCTGTTTATGCCAAATAAACCTAGCGCTGCTTCACCACAACCTTAATATTAAATCTGTTTGCTCTTGGAATGATAAATACACCATACTGTATAGGCAAAAACTGCAGTTCTGATTCTGGCCTGGGTAAGTCATACAGAACTTTGCCACTGACTTCATGGCGTGGGCCAGACCCTCAAAGAGAAGGAGAGCCAAAAGCATAATCGCTCCTACCAAAGAGATAGACCTTGGTCTATTCCACGTAACAAATAAACTGCAGTCAGAAACCTCAGGAGAAAGCTTGTAGCCAAATCAATCCCTGAGCCATTTTCATTAATCATCTAGGAAGAGAAAGCACAGAATAGTCACCTCATGGACATTTATTTCTCATGCCAAAACTTATGTAAATGCAGATGCAACTTCAGCAGAGATCTCAAGAGGATGATGGCCTGATTCCAAACGCAGCTTCCCATATCACAACATTGCAGCTTCCCTGTACCAATTCCATCCAAAAAGAGGTTTCCTGGCTCCTCAGCCTCCCACAAATAACCACCTCCTGCAATCCATTTGATCTATGCAATGATATGGGAGCATTACTTCTTGAAGTCATGGTGTACCCACCCTTTTTAACACTGAGGTTCTGATGCCCTGAGCTTTCTAGCTGGGTGCAAATTTTATTACTACCATCAAATCGCTTTCTTTTGTAAGACAGCTTGTATCAAGAAGTTAAACACCTATCTTAACTGCGAGCTTGATCCCACAAATTTTACTGACGTGCAAAGTTTCTACTCATGCAAACAATCCTCTTGCAGGCACTGTCTTGCCAGCCCCACTCATGTGAATGCCCCGATTACGTGGTTACATGAGCAAGCTCTAGGCCAGGCCCCACTGTCTCTCTGCAGCCGGCAAAAACCCGCAGCAGCTTCCACAGCAGCGCAGCCAGGAACTATGCTTGGAACTCGATTTGCAACAGCTACGCAGGACTCAGCAACAATGAACAAAACGAGTACAACAACGCAACGACCTTTATCGTTTAGCCTTCCTCTCCTTGTGCTCTGATTTAATGCGAGCGTTATGCAACGGTTTTGCTATAGCAACAGCTGGGGTGATCGGCAGTAACCCCGACACTGCCTGCTCGGCTGGTGCTGGTGCTGCCGCCGGGGCCGTCATGCAGCCGCTGAACTTTGGCCCACTAGCGAGCCTCCCACTCGCCCGGCAGCGCTGCCGGCCTGTTTACACTACTCACATGACGGGCGAGAGGGAGGCTCCTGGCAGCCGCCAGCATCCAGCCGGATTTCTAGGACCAGGCCAAGACTGGCAAAGACTGGAAACGATTAACTCTTGCGAGCGGGGGCTTCACGTACCAGCGGCCGCCCGCAACATCCCAGGAGAAAGACCACTCTGTGCTGCGTGAGTGGTGCTTCGCCTTCCCGACACCACTGCAGGAAACTGAAGGGGATTAAGACATTCAGCGAGGGGGGGGTGGGGGTGGTAAAGGAAATCAATAAGCTTTAGAGAAGGGAACAGTATCTTTTTTTTCTTAATAAGTGGCAGATGAGTGAGGGTAATGAACAGGAGCTGGGAAGGTAATACCCATATTAAGCACTGCATGCTGTGAATTGCATGTACCTGGGTTACATGGGGGTGCGCGAAACTCCTCCAGTGGCACAGGACTGTGCTGGCGCTGCGTCCCCTGGGCTCTGTAGCACCTTACAAGTACTAGGAGCACAGGGAGCACCTTGGAGACAGGGAAGCTGTGCTCTACAGGTGCCTTGCTAAAATGGTTATTATAACCTTACAGCACAATCCCGTAAGAAAAAGCTGCAGATTAGCAACTTGCAGCCATGCCATCACTGGATGAGCAGGACTACTACTACTTCAGCACTTTTACAGCATTTATTGCCACACATTAACAGATGTTCATTAACTAACCCCCCTGTGAGGCTGGTATGGGGAAGTAAGCAAGTAATAACCTCCACATTTTATAATGAGAGAATTAAGAGCTCAGTTAACTCTCCCTAGAGAGCCCGAGGCGACAGAGCTGAGTCAGGGGCAGAGCCTGGAATGGAGCATGTGAGCTCCCAGCTCGCACCACGGCCGCAGCCCAGCGCTGCATCACCCACACTCACTCCAGGAATACATCTTATTGCCTGGGGCAAATAGCAATCCATTTTTCAACAGACCTCTTACAGGTGCTCTGCAGAGCCTCATATATTCCTGGGTACTTGGATTGAGCAGAAAACACATTAACAGTTGCAAATTATCTACCATTACACCAACATCATGGGAGCTGCTTAAAAGTACTCCCCAAAACCCGTCCGTGGTCAAAGCGTTGACCTCTGCTTCACCTAATTGTGCTCTGGACTGCATTGGTATGACACAGCCCTGGATGACTGTTTCTAGCAATATTCTTGGCCGCTTTTTCTTATGTACTGATTACTTAGGAGTAGTCTGCATAAACTCTTGTCTTGCCCTAAAATATGGCACTCTTCAGTAAAACCTTGCTATTCCCAGTAAGAGGTTGTATGGATTTCTTTTCCTTGCTATGATGACAAGTTCATTGTGACAAGAATAGTCCCTGCAGATACGCCTTGATATCAGAACTCCCTTTGACAGCTAGATGTTCATCCGCATTTATACCTACATCCAAATATAAATGTTTCATCAAAAACACTGAAAGGAAATTTGTTAGGTCTGGCTAAAAATCTAAGCTCTGAAAAAGTTCGAATGAAATCAGTGACTCAAGTCTCATTTTTGCAGAAACAGGATCATTGCAATAAACTGTTCTCTGCCCCTTACTGGTAAGACTGGCTGAATTCTCCGATATTGGTGTGTGAGCTCTGCATGCAGAACTCCCATTTGAGCCTCAATCTATTAACACAAATTCTGCAAACCCCTTACCTCTCTTCCCCACAGATCAAAGCTCTGTCTGCCAATGTTTTATCTCGCAATATCATATGATGTCTTTTCCAAGGTAAATGATAAACCAGCCTTGGCAGCCCATCATGTGGCTACCTACAAGAATAAAAGAAATGCTGAGTATTTGGCTTATGAAACAGAAATACAGGAAGAAAATATTTATAACAATGCTACTGTTTAAATAAGAGAGACCATAATTTATTACAGACGTGACCCTTCCTTCCAAAACAAAGGGTTTAATTCTTGCTGAAGCTATGTAATGACATGAAGTAGAATGGACTTAATGAAGAATGCATCCAACTTAAATTGTGAATTGCCCCCTTTTATCCCCTGCCATTTTGTACCCCAAAATAAGCACAAATTTAGCTTCTTTCAAGCACTGTTTGCCAGACTTTTCAGTGCTCAGAAGACTTAAAAACTGATTTACAGGAAAACATTCATCCTTCATCCCACAGACTGAACACTTACACACTTAACAAAATTCAGTTAAATATTAACTGTTAAAGAAGAGAAAATGGCACATAACTCAGACAAGATTTGTTAAGCTTACAGTCACAAAAACTGTAAAGAATAGAACGTACGTGCATGGAGGGAAGGCTATGTAATGAATTGAATTATTTCAATGCAAACAGTAATTGCAGAGAAATAGACTGCCACACTGAAATGACAAGGTATTGAAATTACTGTATAAGGAGCGTGCAGGTACAATGAGAGAGTTAATATGTGACTTGTTAGAAGAGAGGGCATGACTTGGCATGGAACTGTAATCAAACTGTTTTCATTTAATACTTCAGTTGGTACAGAAGGATCAGATATCAAAATATTCATCCCAAATCCCATTTTGTTTCTAAGAAACTACTTCCGTTTCCTGCACTGCAGTAAAAATATTTTTTTCCTTTTAACCAAAACTGATTGAAGAAGCTACAGGAGGCAAGAGATGCTCAACGATGTCCAGGAAAGCATTCATTTCCCTTGTTCCTGATCTCTCGTGCAATAAAACTGAGATTATGGGTCATAAAACACCACCCATATTTGCAAAATCTAGCGTACATTAGGAAAAAAGGTGAATATGTGACAAATGAAAACATATGCTTCCTCTTTGCTTCATCAGGTTCTGTTTTCTCCTTTTTAAAAGTTGATGTTGCATCATCAAAACAGCTAAGTTTCCTACAGAACAAATTATCTAAAGTGCTCAAAATTGGCTTCAGTATCTCCACCAAGAGCAACAGTAAAGTCCATGAGCAAACTAGTAAATCCCATTCCACTACTTTGACATATTATTTTGAGGATCTTTTACGCTGTTTTACTAATTATAATGAAGATACCTATATGGTTTTTTAACAATCTGCCAGCATTACTTTCATCCTAACAGAGTATCTCGTTCTATTAATAGTTGCTGTATGTCGAAAATTCTGGATTGCTGGCACTCTGTTGGTGGGTTGGGTTCTCTTAAACAAAACTCCTATTTGGTGGTGGGGTTCCGTTAAATGTACTCCCAGCCTACCAACTGTCCCTTTAAGGAATTTATTCTTTTTAATAGTTTGCTCTAATCTGAAGTACCGCATCCACCAACTTCTGACTCAAGCTTATGCTGGAACTGTAAAACTTTGTAATTTCATGTATACTGATTGAACTAAGGCCAAAGGGAATAAAACCACTTAGCTTTCACGTGGACTCAGAAGAAGAAAGGCTTCTTTAGCAATATAATTACAGAGCCCAGATCTTCTAAAAGGAAATGAACTACAGGGATTTATATGATTAGACTTTTTTTCCTCTTTCCTTTTTAATGATAGCTAGGGCTCTCCTTCACTCACCCATTCCAGTCCAGCAGCATATAATAAGGAAATTCTTAGCAGGCAGGCTCTGGGACTGTTACAGAGAGATGTTTCAATGGGACACTGTTATGGGGTGAAATATGTCAATGATTTTTTCACGAGGCCCACCATGCTTCTTTCACCTACCTGCAGCCCTAACACCTTCCTGAAACCAATTAAAGAAGTAAGTAGTGCCTGTAGTCCCTCACTAGTGCTTTCATTTTCTGGTGTGTTAGAGAGATTATGGCCAAGCACATACTGCACTCTTTGGCATCTTTGTGTGGTCCTATCCAGTCCGCTTTTGAGTATCTCATCCATCTTGGTTTTTGCTGCTGGGGAGACCTGCACAACACTTCAGCTATATCAAGAGCTTGTTTGTACAGGGAACTGAGGTCCTGTTTCATCACATCACCTTTTCAACATCCAGACAAAGCTGGAGTAGGGAACTGTGAGCCGTTTCATGCTGCCATATTCAAATGCTGGCAACACTCTGGGTTGTGGCAGGCAATACCCAAGGGCAGTGACCAGTTTACTTAGTTGTCTTGGTAACATTGTGGTTGACCTGGGTTGACCAGATCAGTGTGACTTAATCATCATAAGCAGAAGGAAACAATTGCAACTAAGTGGCAGACGTAATTAATGTAGGTTCCTTCACTAAATGGACTTTCTCAAACTTGTGTGCCTCATGTTCACAACCTTTGGCCTGCCTAAGCATTCAAACAGTTCTGACTGTGTAGATACCTGTGACAACCAGGTAACTCACAGCTATTTGCTGTGTACCATGGATCTGTATATACTTATTACCTACACACTCCCTATGGTTCACAAGAGGCAGCCAGGTTATAAACACCTATTTACACTGTGTTAATACTCTGGGATCTCTACTGATGGTCTGTTAGTTACAAGGTACAATGTAAAGTGCATGTTTTACCTATTGTGTTTAAACCTGTTTACCTTAAAGCCTGTCTTTCTCTCTCTCTTTCCATACAATAATGCAGCTGTGGAGATCAGCTGAGACACTGAAACAAATGGTCCCCTGATGTAATCATAAGGGAGCTGGAGGAAGGGCATTTTCAGCAAGAACCTTGACAGCAGAATCTGCTTCTGTTTAAGTCTGACTTGTTCTCCTAGGAGAAGCAGTATGACAGAATGTTTTGCAAAAGATTTGTATTTATACGCGTGGCTGTCAGTCCTAAGTGTTGCTCCTTGTCCTTATAATAATTACACTGAATACTTAGTGGAGATGTTTTCTAAATTGAAATAAATAGAATCAATACAGACTTGAGCTAACTGCACTATCACACTGCATGAATAAAACACACCAATGGATACTCTTGGCTAGTATTCAACAGGGATTTGGTCATTGCTATTGCTATGCAAACTGCATTTTAAATGGTGTGCTAGCAGTTTAAAAATCCCATTTCTGTCTAACTTTTATCTACTATTGTTACAAGTAACTCCTAGGATTCCTCAAATAGAAACAGTTGCATATTTACCTCTGTCACCCAGCTCAAAGGAAGAAAAAGAAACATTTCAGAAAATAGGTATGTACACCTGTAAAACCATAACACTGGACAGGGATCTAGGGGATAGACATTATATAAAAACTACTCAACATATTTTTACAAGGTAACTTCAACTCATCTGCATTTCTTGTATGTATTTCTCCAACACCAGACTTTTTTTGTGCTGCCTGAGGAACTGCTACAGTAAAATGGACTCCTGGACCTTCATTTGGTTTTGCAGTTTATATATCCTTCAGAGGATCTCACAAAATGACTGCCAAATTTCTAAACATGGTCACTTCCTTTATCATCCCAAACAGACAAACGTTGTTTCAGTCCACTGCTAAGGCACTGAAGCTTGTACAGGTCTCATCTGATTAGAGAGCCTATAACGCCCTGAAGCTGTAGACACTGTCAACACAGCTGTCCCTGTGTGCTAAGACAAATGTCCTGCTGGGCAATCTCTGAATCAAAATGGAACATATCTTCTGAAATGGATTAGGGGTAAGGAGAAGGACTGTAAATAGGCCAGGCAGCCAGGAAAGTTTATAAGGTATTATTAAAGGAGTTTCTATTGAGCTGTTAGAAAGTACCTTGACCCTGGTGCTGTTTTGCAAGTCTAAGTATTTTTAAGTATTTTATTTCTCTTGTCACCTGTTGCTAGCAGAAGCATATCTAAATTAACATCTTCTGAGCCTGTCTTGCTTTAGACGCACAAGACCACACAGAATACGTAAAAAGCTTGCAAAGAAGGGAGGTGTGGAGGTCTGCATGCTAATGGCATAATTAGGTCTTGCAAGAAAAGCAGTCTTGCTGCATCAGCACAGAGCGGCTCTCACCCTCATCCCTCCAGCTGAGAGGCAGGGCTCATTCGTCTGGGCGCAGGGCTGTGCTAATGCAGCAGTACTGCTCCGGGGACCCTCAGGAGTTACCCCTGCACGGCAATGCACATTCACCTCCTTCTCATCAGGGAGGACAGTCCTTTCAGAATTTCTTGCTGCCTCTGCTGAACGAGAGATGAATAGAGAACGCTTTAATAAAAATGTGCCACTCCGTCAAATCTTTTGTTGAAAGATCTCTGAGACTTCTCTAAACATGTGACCCAGCAGCCACCTCGTCCTCCCTTTGGGGTATAACAGACATTATGGACATAGTTGTGTGGGGATAATGTGACAGCAAATCCTGGCACCACTGCAGTCAATGGCAAAAATTCTGTTCCTTACTGGAGCTCTGCTTAGGAACTTGTCTCTCCTGACACACTCAGCAGCAGAAGCAAACTGGAGCAGTCCTGTCTCCCAGTCTTTGTAACCACTGAACAAGACCATCTCCTGAATTTAAATCCTGAGGATTAAACATTCCCAAATAAATCACTGTTAATGCAGATCACTTTAAGGCCGAACTAGTCTGGGCTACATTGTTTAAACATTAAGTTCTGCAGGTTTACCTCTCTAATCTCTCTCTCTTTTTTTTTTTTCTTTTTAATTAATTTTCTGGTCATCTGTGGCTTAGAAAATGATCAATTCTGTAGATATCTACTCTGACATCTGGGCTTTCTTTAAACAAAGTCACAAAAATGATGAATCTTCTCCTACATAATACTTTATTGCTTTCTGTGTCCATGCTTTTGGTGTTTTAATAACTAGAGGCTCACACACTCACATCTCAGCATGTACAGTACACTGGATAAGCCAAAAAAACGTTTTAAGTTGAAGGCTTGCCCAGACATCTAATATCTTATCACAAAAATCTGGAATTGTCTTTTGCTTTGAGTCACTGATAAAAAATGTACTTCACAGAACATTTGATGAGGGGGAAAAAAAAAGAAAAGAAAACAAAAAGAAACACAGCCACGTCAATCAGGATCTCTTAAAGCACTGGCAGGGAGCATTTCTGTTCCTATGCCTTGTCTCTCTCAATTAGGCTGCTCAAATGGCCAGTGATTGTTTCTGACATTACAACAGTGACTGTCTTACAGGCAAACTCAAAGGAGGGGGTAAGGGCCCAAGGCAGCAATGACCCCTGGCGAGGATGCGCTCCTTCTCACTTATGAGGAAATTCACAAATGCTGGGATCAATCCAGCAGCACATGAACAGCAAAATCCCTACTTACGTCTGCCTATAGTGCAGGACAGGTTGATTTCAACCCACCCATTTTAAATAAGCGATTTAGTTATTTCTAAAACAACTCTATAGCTAAGCAGAGAATTTAGTTTTTACAGTTTATTATATTAACAAGCAGGGAGTGATGTACTTTTCCCCACTAAATGAATTTTTAATCATGGTTTGTGCAATTTTGAGCTGAGATGGAATCTGGAGCTCAGAGCCATTAAAACAATATTTTATATTTGTTTTCTAACAACGAGGTAAATTGTATTAGAATTTCCAGAAATATTTGGAAAAGCTTGCCAAAACATAGTATTGAAGACTAACAGATCTAGTAAACAAAGACAATATTAACGTAGTTAAGGAGAGAATGCAGTTGGTTTTGGATCACACGTGCTCATCAAGCATCTAAAAAATTAGTAGAACAGACTTTCACATCTATTTTTATTCACAGACCACAAGATGGAAAAAAGCTTTCCTCCTTCAGTTTTGAATGAGCTTCTCAACTCTGAATTACCTAGTTTCTGAATTAGGTAAAACAAGACAACTAAAATTGAGTTGTTGGTCACTCTAAAAAAGTCTAGTGCTTAGTCAGAGACCTCCATCAGTTCAGTGGTTTTACTTTCTCTTAAACATCAGCAGGAAGAACCATACTGCCTGCCTCTAACTTCATGTAAGGTATCTTATTAGAGCACTTGAAGCTTAGTTCTTAGTACAGATGGTCATAAACGCACATTAAATCACAATATTTTAAGCCATTTAACATAATAAAATATTAATAATTGCAATAAATTGTTATCCATTTGGCTCCAGTGGCTTTTGGGAAAATCAGGCTTGCCAGCTAATTAATTCTTGTGACTGATTGTAGTGATCATCATTGTCATAGATTTTTAAAGCCAGCAGCGACCACTGTGGTCATTACTCTCGTATGTCATGCTATGTAACAGCTCAACAGACCTCATCCAACAAATCTCTTCCCCGAGCTGATCCTCCTGTATCACTATCAAGTCATCTCATGGATGACACAAACAGCTCAAGCATCTTAAACATCCATTATTAGGCCTGTTTTCCACATCCTTCATCATTCCGGTGACTGTTTCCCAAGTATTTTCCAAACGCCAACATCCTTTTGGAAATGTAGACTTTATACCAAGATACTGAACTAGAACAAGAGACTCCCAAGCGATATGTGAAGAGGCAATAACATCTCCTTACTCCTATCTTTTATTCCCTTGCTCACATAGTCCCATTCACATTCTGTGTGACAACTATGGCACGGGGAACTGATGTTTAACTGGCTTCTGCAGTTATGCCCTAAGAGCTTCTTAGTGCCACTTTATACAGTCAGCTTGGAAGTGTGCCCAAGAGTTTCATCTGGGGATACTTCATTGTCTTATTTTTAACAAAGAATGACTGACTTTTATTTGCTGTAAATGGCTATATACATTTGTCGATATAGCCACTTTCCCGTTTTTGCTATTTGTAATCCACTAGGTTGCTAATAGCTTCCCACTTTCAAAAACTGGGAAATACACACGCACAGGTGAAGAGACTTGTTCAAGTGACACAGTGCAGTATTCATTGAGCTAGGTTTAGCTTAAAACAAAGGAATCTTGGCTCTCATTTCGAAGTTCAGGTTACTGAATACACTGCCTCAAGCCAATGAGTGCGTAATAATCACTTCAACCCCTTCATCTGTTTAAGCGCAGATGAAGAAGAGGAAACAAACAGCACAACGATGCAGCATCAGCAAATCGGACTGGTACCTGCTGCAGCCATGATGTTCATTTTACTGGTATGATAAAGAACTGATACCCTTGCATGTGCCCTCAGGTTCTGCTGAGAGGGCAAAAAGAGGCATTGGTCATTACCTTTCCACTACTGAACCGAAGCATGTGAACTCACTCATATGGATTCAGTATTTGCCCTTGAACTAGCGTGGGCTGCATTTGGCACTCTGCTTTTAGATCAATATATAACCCAGGCGTAATCTTATCTGGCAGGAACAGGGATACTGGGGGAGGGGGAGGAACACAGCCTCCAGAGGTGAGGAGAGCAGCTCTTCTAAATGTTAATAGGTTAAGAATAGAAAGGTCAAATGCCTGCCTTATCAGAAGGCTCCATGTGCAAACAGGCACCAAGCTGCAGCAATCAGAGCACAAGCTGGGCATAAATGTCAGGAGTTAGTTACTGTAGCTGTAAACACCTAAAGCAGGATGGCGGAACTGGGAAACCTCCCAGGACACTTCTGGTTAACACAGGTCACTGGGAAAGCCCAACCACCAAGACGGGCTAGAGATTACTCGAGTATTATAGCTGCTGTGGAGCCAGAGATTACTTGTGAGCTGTGTGAAGGCCCCAGCAAGGGTACTGCGGAAGGCTACCGCGAGTGTCAGCAGAACGAGCCGCTGTAGGAGGGGGTATTGAACGCAATGTATATCAAACACCTTGTGCTAGCACAGCATTGCTCCAGACTGCTCTTGCAAGAGTGTATCCATGCTCCTGGAATAAGGATATACGAGGATGGAGACAAAAAGTCCTTCCTTACCTGCTTGTAGATACCGAGACCACTAGACGTAGCAGAGGCTGTATGAGGACTCTGTACAGAGGGTCTTCAACTGTGCTCTACAGTACCTCTTAGAGCATAATGCATGAAGGATTGGGATGGAATAACAGAAGAAGCAGCACACGAAAAAAATACTTAAATACTAATACTTTTTTAGCCCTGTTCTAATTAATTTTATTGGCATCCAAGGAAAGAGGCCAAAAGTTGTATCACATTGGACAGTAGTCTCCTTGCAGACATAGGCAATCAATTTGAAGCAACAACGAAGTGTGTAGAGTTACTCCGTTGTGAGTAATATCGCGGGGGTCCTATGTCTACTGTTTACCAGTGCTTTCAGTCTGGCACCTTTTGCCTGCAATAAGTTGTCAATAAAATTAATCAACCAACCAATTGCCATTCTCAGAAAAGATGGGCAGTGAGCAGCCATGTTTGCGAAGACTGCTGTTCCCTCTCTCCTGGTACAGGGGTTGCCCCAAGAGATGGCTACCCGGCTTTGGGAAACACATACAGGATATCTACCTGGCATGGCTCCCTCCTTACTGCAGAACAAAGAGCACCATTCTTGTCAGCCTGTTTCCAGCTGTAAACAACTATCAACGGATAGGGTTAATTACTGGTTAAAACACTAAGAAGGAATAATAACCACAAATAAAGCAAGACTAAATATATTTTATCCCACAAAAGGGATAAACAGGGTTTGTGCTCATAGCTCAGAGATCATATTCTAACCATGAAATAGCTACTTTAATTGGTAAAGATAGGGTTACATTTAAAAACAAAAAAGAAATGCACCCATATGAAGCCATTGCTCTCTGAAAGACTATTTTAGTTTAGTGCCTTCACGTTTGTTCCACAAAGTGACT
Source organism: Morus bassanus (assembly GCA_031468815.1). NCBI lineage: Eukaryota > Metazoa > Chordata > Aves > Suliformes > Sulidae > Morus > Morus bassanus. Next base: position 10,814,665 of record CM062584.1, read on the forward strand.
ACTCTGCAGTTAACTGGACTGGCCTCTAAACCCAGCCATAGGGGAGAACATCATAACCTACTTAAATGTGCAGGCTGCATCCTTTATGCAGCAGAGCTCCCAAATGGGCCCAAATGGCTTATTTCATACACCAGCATTACTCGGCATCTGTTTATCCCACAGTCTTCTGCAAGCATCTGTTCATTTGCTGACATACACGCGCGGCTCTTCTGCATTACCAACCTCATTTTCAGTCTAGAAACTCTCAAGTTCGTTCATTTGAAAGATCACAAATATACGGCAGCAGACATTTTTCATACACGTGGCTTTACTGAGTGCTATTAACCGTTGCTGTTTCAACCCAGAAGCTACTGTATTTTCAGTGACAGCTCTGATATGCTAATGATTTGCCATGTTTTCTGGACTCTTTTGGGGAAGAAAAAGCCTTTATAAAAACATAGGATTTTACCCTTTTTATTCACAGCAAGAATGACCAAAATTATTTATCCTAGGAGTCACATCCCAAAAGCTTCACCTGGCTGACAGCCTCAAGAGATATAATATACATTCTGGACAGCCACTACAGGGGAGAGAGAGAGTCTTTTCCATCTCTCATTTCTTGAGCTAAGAGTTTAATTGAACTTAGTTCAACTTAGGGAGTAAGGAATACAACCCAAGTCTGCCAGCAACATAGTGACATTTTCTGAGTTGCTATGAATTTGAATGAAATAATTCGTCATCCCTGAATGAAACTATGGAGATTCTCCTACAACCCCTTCTGTTTTTGTTATGTAGAAGGCAATTTTTCAAATGCTGTCTCAGCTGTTTATTGTTTGTACGTGTCTGCCTCCTACAAGTCCCCTCTATGCCTCTCATTCTGACATGCGCCATCATTTTCTTGGCACTGTCACAGATGCCAACAGTGTAAGAGCACAAGGGTATTACAGAAATACCAACTTTCTTCATCCCTGTTTAACAAGTTCATATTTCAAAGTATGATTATATGAGCACATTTATTGCAGCTGAGACTGTTTAAAGATTCAAAGGCATTGGACAACTAAAATGTACAGCCGAACACGACATTAAATGCAAGTTCAGGAGACACTGTATGCAATTTTCTGACCTGTATTATTTCTATGCTGTCATCATTTTGAGGCATTTGATATGCTGCTCTTTGGTTTAAAACCTAGAATGGCATTTGAATTTTTACCATAATAAACTTTCTCAACAGACTTTGCATGTTCATTATTCTGTCCATATAAGCCACAAGGATATTTTTCCTCCCTAAACGTCCAATCTGCAGGGAATGGTTGTGAAACTCCATTATTTCCAGGAATTGCTGGCAACCCACTGCTGTCTGTTCTTCTCAGTATTGCCTGTATTTTCCTTGTTCAGCTTTAAAAGCCAAACTTGGTTTGCAAAAATGTCTGGGTTTCTTGATGCCAGAACTGAATAAAGACTAGAACAGGAGAGAATTAGATGGTTTTATTATGCTGAAGAGCCATTAGCTCACATTAAAGTCTGTAAAACACAAGAGTATAAAACTGGAAATAGATGCTCAGCCTTAAATCCTATTACTCAGAAATTTTCCTAGATGTTACCAATAACCTTTCTAAGCTCCATCACCCTTACCTGATCCCTACAATCAAAACAAAGCAGATTTTTTTTTAAAGTTATAAGTAGTTGTATTTTCATTATTCAGTAAAGTCAAAATAATCTGTAAAGAAAGGCAGCCTGAATTCTCCAACATGTGTGACGTCTGCCACAATTTGGCCTTCAACAGGTGGAGGTAAAGAACATAGACACCTATTCTCAGTTGCCCAGGAAAAGAATACGCTCCAGGGTATATAGCCAAGAAAGCTTGAAGATGTGAAAAAGATGCTGGATTATTCCAATCTTTTATCAGTCATGATGGTCCAAAAGTTATAATGGAAAACTCCCCGTCTAAAGGTTATCTTCAGAACCACACTGTGATCTCAGCCACACATGGCAGTAGCTTCAGAGAAAGCAAGGGAATTATTCCAAATTTACTTTGGCAGGACCAAGATCAGAATCTGACCACATCCAAACAAAAACCAAACAATGCTACAGGCTATAAGAACAATCATCAGTAGATGGGGTGTGAAAACAATGAAGATCTCTGTGATTCTGATGCACTTCAGTGACTGAAAAGATTCCAGCCCTATTGTTCCTCCTCTCCAAAATATCTTGGGACTTCATTCTGTGTTCCTGAGGCACTCCTGACAGACAGCTCTAAAAACATATCTAACAAACTCACAACTGCCTGAGCTTCTTCAGCTAAATGTTCTCTTGCATTCAATTTGAGAAAGCCATAATGTATGGAGCGATGTCTGAGGCCTGCTTTCTGGGAAGAGGAAATCGACCATACGCAATGTCAACCGAGTTCATTCCTAAATGCAAACCACATTGGGCTGTTGAGCACGATAATAAAAACCTGCTGACCTAGTTTCCTGCAGAACAAAATCCTCCGTCTTCCCTCCTCCCATGCCAAACCTAAATCAGATCTCCTTCTTTGGAGAAAGAAATTAACCCTTTGACTAGCAAGGAAAACTTTAATAATGATCCTTAACACTTAAACAGCATTTCACACCATGAGAATAGTGTGTAAACAGTAACTGGTCCATCCCCACAGCTCTACAAAAAGGCAGGATTATTAGAGGATGAAAGTAAAACACAGATAAGGTCAGAGACCTTAGCAGAGTTCAGCAAAGAACATAAAATTTCTCTTCCTTCAAAAGGATTTTGAAGTGTGTCGCTCCATGCTCTAACTGCTTTGCTTGGTAACTCTTCTACATTTGCTCTATGCAAATATAAAACCTTCATTCATGATGTGGCAAAAAAATAACAGCACAGCTCAGCTTTTTGAAAAACTGCATCTAACCACTCAAGAAAGGACTATTGTTCTTCCCAAATTTTGCAATGTCAACTTGCAAGTCCATTTCTGGTAGATGAAGGCTGATTGTATTTGCTCCAAGTGTTTGGTGAAAGCATTCACTTTTAATGGCTTCATTTCCTCAGTGATGCAATGTTCCATTTGAAGGGATGCCTGGGGAACTTCAGAATGGACACAGAATGTAAAAATAACAGGGCATGTCACAACAAACTCAGCCAAGAAAATACAAATGGGAATTCTCTTGCTGTAGAATGCTTCAAAAGGCGGCCCTGGATCATGTTTCTGCAGAGCAGCACCCCACTGCAGTCAGCTAAAAGTATTTGGGGAGCCTCAGATTCTACCTGCTGGGAACACCTTTGCTGGTCCACACTGATACTGTCAACTGGAGGAGCTTTCAATCATCTGTCAAGTAGGGTTTTATTAATGGGAAAAGTGGAGATAACAAATGCTGTGCCTAACCGCTACATACTAACTGCTTTACAAGCAGCCTTTTACAATAAGGTGGCCAAAGCGCAACCCGCATGAGAAATTGCTAATGGAGCTCTGTACTGCAGCCAGAGCTTTCACCATCATTATAAGAAAGAAGACCCCACAGTAAATACAGTTTCATCATGCATTGCTCCCTTATGAACTGAGATAGCTTTGCCTACATCCAGACAGTACCCCACGACCTGAAACCTCTCCATCACCACACACTCCACTGGCACCTGTCTCACAAGGTGCAGCACTCAAGTTCCTGACAAGCTACCAAGGAGAAACCTCTGTAAGGCAAAGTTTGAGAGCCTCTGCTACACAAAGCAGCCTAGTTTACTAACATACCACTGGAGAAAAGACTGAAACAGGAAAGTGATAACTAACAGGCACGCTAGCAGTACCGTTTTACCTGGGAAGAAGTTACTGTCTCGGTCGCTTTCTCAATCTGCAGGGAAGCTGTTAAGAGAGTACAGGCTTACAGAGCAAAGACAGCACTTAACACAGTGGACCCTTCAGGGAGTTTGAAAGTGAAGAACAAAGAACCTGGATCAGATAGCTCTGCAAAGGTTGTCATCATTTTGCCTATTCTCTGGATGCTGCATCTTCACAGGTAAACTCCATAAAAATTTCTGCTCCAACTTTGAAATGAAGAAGACAAAAGTCTGAGTTCTCACAGACTTATTACTAACATTGGTCAGAGTTAGAAATGTGATGATGGAAAAAAAGCATCTTATTCATCATATCTGGTCCCGGAGGGGTTATGAGTTGTATATGCTTATTTTATTGACACAACCAAGTTTTAACTTCTATTGTCTTGCAGAGGAAGAGCAGGCTGAATTCAATTCTGGCTCACACATCATCTGCAACTGTAGCCAAATCCCAGCCACACAACTTTTATTACTGGGAGGATGTCAGAGGCAAAAGACACAGCTGGATATTTAGATCCCAGACTGAGTTTTGCTGTGCTGGCAGTTAAACAAACCAGCTTTTGATTTGTATGTAAACAGAGCCAATCTGAACTGGAAGGTCATTAAGAGAAAACACATTTTACACAACATCCATTGTACAGTTGCTTTTCCAACTTTCCCCATACTAACTTTTTTTTAAACAAGACTTTGTCTTCTCTTGTTCACTGCTTCAATGACAATTTCTGGTCCTACTGAAGTCAATGGCCAACCCCCACTGGTTTTGATGGGACCAGGAGCTGGCTCTGAGGAAAGAAAGAAATGAAGACGTCCAAGATTCTACAGCTCCAGTTCTACCACCTATGTGGAAGAAGTGGGTTGATGTAGACCCAAAACATGTGTTGTATAAAAACACAGAATTTGTAAGTCCATAGCCTCACAAAAATGCCATTGAGTCTTTACAGTGTCTGCTGTCCAAACATCGCTATTCCTATGAAAAATAAAATACTTCAATCAACACGAAAGTAACTAATCTTTTATTACTCAGGAGTGATGTCCACAAAGCAATTTTTTGTTTCTATCCCGATACTGTCTTTTTATACAAAAAAAGCCAGAAAGGTCCCCAATGAGTGCCCTGCAATTATTTCTAGGGGGAGGCAAAATTCTCAGGAATTTCCTTTACCCCATGGTCCTGTCCCAAAGGCCCCAAGGACACCCTATTTCTGCAGCTCATCAACTCGATCCTTTGAGTCTGCCCTAGAAGGGGATGCTTCCCGCTCATCCCTCACGCACTCTATGTGCTGCTTCCTAGGTTCTCTTACTAGCTGCCAGCATAGGAGATGCCTTCTGACTTCAATGGGAATTTTGAAAATGAACTCAAGAAATGAGAATTATATTGCTGGCATTCAGCATGACAGCATATCGTGGCATTTAAAGGGATCCAACAGCCTTTGACACTATGCCTTGTAATTGGAAACATTCTGTCCTTAATGAGCCTAATAAAAGCCTTGCTCCCAAGGCTCAGATATTGATTATTCCATAAATTTTCTAGTGACTGGCTGAACTAGCAAAGTTAGATGAAGGGAACAGGAACAAACCCACAACTGAATTTAGTGTCATGAGGCTGCTGGACACACTGGAACTTCTCATCTCCCAGAGACTGAGGCAACTTGGGGGAAGTTACTGCAATTACCTCCAACTAAAGTGTGAGTACAGATACACGCTAACTGGAGGAGCTACCTAGTACACGTAGGATCCCAACCATTAGGAAAATCAGGAACTGATGTAACTGCACTTCTCTAGTCTGAATCCCAAAGGGGAGTTTGACCAAGAGAGGCTGTAAATCCCCTTCCTCACTTTTCCAGTACAGTAATTACCTGACATGCAGAAAATGCAAGTCCATTGCAGATGCAGCTGGATGATATTTCCAAACCGTGTCATAGCCTCAGATCTCACAGCTTTATTTTAACTGAGGCATTCAACATTTTGTACTTTAGCTACAATTAAAATAAGATTATGAGAACACACAAAGAAACCACACAGTTCTTGTGAACAAGGCGTTAACGCCCAATCCATTATTGTGAGAAGGCTTTTAAGAGTGTTCCCAGTAGAAATAGGAATATATTTTCCCTGAGTAAGTTGGGAGGAATGCAGAGATTCAAAAGCTTAAGCTGAATCCATGTTAGATTTTTTTCTGTTTGTTCCCCTTCTTTGATTAACTTGCTGTGACTATTTGGTATAACTGTTACTCTTTAAGGAAAAGAGTTGACCATTTTCTCTTCTCTGATAAGAGACCCCAGTCTGCCTATAACAAGGCATTTGCAGCTACAGGTTAAAATGAGTGACTAACGGAGGTGTTGCTGGACTATCGAAGCAGGGAACCTTCCAGGGTCAAAGGGCAAACGCCTGTCATTCTCCATTAGTTCCTCAGGGTGTCTATTGGCAAAACACACTGTATTGTTCCACTGTGTAACTGGCAAAATAAGTAGGTTGTTATACTTTGTCATGTTTAAAAGAGAACTCTTCAGTAGAGCTGTCGAAAACAGCTTTAATCCAATGACCGTATCTTTCTATGTTGGTAGCTTATCATCATCATCATGAAGGTTATCATCATCATGAAGAAAGTCCACCCAAAATATTTTCATATGAAACCCTGAATTTTATACTGGAAACCAGCAAGCCCAAAGACACTTCCTTCTCCATGGACACAAGTGGTCTAGTTCCAGAATCGCTCCAGTCAGCATATCTGTGTTACCAGGAGATGGCAAAGCTGGGACATGAACCACCCACAAATTCAGGATGGGTCACTGAAGCTTGCTTTGCTCCAAAGACGATGCCTGTCTTTCACGTATGTGGGGGACTTTCAAAAACCATTAATAAAAGAATAGTAAAAGGCATTTCTGAAGGTATGAACTAAGAAAGAACAACAAAAAATATGACTTCTAGCGGATTTCCCTGTTCTAGTGCATTACCCTGTCTTCAGCCCTGGCCAGTTTTCCCAGACTCCTGACACACAGTTATTATGTACTGCCTTATTTCTTTTCTTTCTACCAGCTTACCAGTGCTGATGTTTTTTAAGTTCAATCAAACTTGCATCAGCTTTGGAGGACAGCTGGGATCCCTATTCTCATATTTCATGTTTTGAGTTCAGCTTTTCATGTTTTTTATTCTGCTAAAATAATCTTGAGCATTAAAAGTATAAATCTCAGTGCTTAGTATTTTGATTCGATTTCCATAAAGACATTTTGTCCTTTAGCAGTACTCCTTTCACTTCCCCCTGCATTTATTCAGAGCCCTTGGCTTCTCTGGCTAGACTGTTGCTCTTAATCAAACCCTGCTGTGACTTCACTGACGTGGTTTGACAGGTCTCTGTTGACATCTGAAGGAGAATCCTTGAATGTTTTGAAATGGACCATTGCTCATTGCTCTGCAGAGGTAATCTCGGGGACATGCCCCTTTAGCACTGAAAGGATCATTTTTCCTTTCACCACAGACCCTTCCCCCTTTTTGTACAGCAAGGAAGTTAATTATGCTAGAAAGCTGAGAAAGGACCTGGTTCACAGAAGCCCCAGGGAAGCAAAAGGGCAGATTTCCTTATTGAGGAAAATACCTAACTTAGGACAAAATAGCTAAACCTAAGTTACTGCAGTACAAGCCTTTGTTTCAGAAAGCAGCTTTCCTGGAGGGCAGAGAGACATCTCAATCCCCAGAAGAATTTCCTCTGAAATTATTGCATAGAGCAACACATAAAAGCAGAAGCTGGAAGGCAGACTTTGATATAAGCCTTTTTATAAAGTGTTCTGATGTCCGAAAATATCAGCATGAGCTGCCATGTGGTAAGCATTTTGGAAAAATGATCTGCTTATTTAGAAATGTAAATAAGAATAGGTGGCCAAATACCTTATTGTCTTCTCAGAAAGAAAACAATTTAAATTTCAAGAATTATACTAAACAGGAGTGAAATTTGGCTACAGTGATTACATAAACATCAAGACACCCACCTGACTGATGAAGGCTTCATGCCTTCTTGCAATGGCAAAGGGTGTTAGTATTCAGGATGATTATGAGTATGTTTGACTGATTCAAAAGATGTAGGTTGATTTCCCTGTAATACACATCGAATGTGCAACCGATTTACATCTAAGACTTTCTGGTCCCACAGATGCCATTCTTAATTAAAGAAAATTCTGCAAAAAGTAAAGACCTTTACAGCGTTGCTGGGATAAGTGAGTTGAAGAGAATCCCAACACTTGCTACTGAAATATGCAGCTCTTCTAGAATAAAGCATGGCAGCAATTTTAATCAGCACATAGATCAGCTCTTTAGAATTAGCAATAAAATAAAATGTCAAACTATAATACCATGAGGAACTTAGGAAGACAAAATATAACTAATTACCGCAATTATTTCAGCAGAATTAAAACTGTTAAACACTGATCCCAATATACGAAATATAAGAACATGGAAAGGAGAAACATCAGGGAATAATATCCCCTTTCTGATCAGAAACACGTAAGTAAGATAAATATATTTTTAAAAATCCCATTCAGCAAGATGACACAGGTTTGCAAACGAGTGAGTCAGAAATTGGTATGAAATCACTGCCAGCTTTGCCACCAGACTCTACTGAGGCCAGGATTTTATCTCTGCACTGCTCCTGCTGCCCTCAGTTTTCAGCTTTCATGCACTTAGCACCCTGCATTCGAATCAATAAAGCCATCAACGAACCACCTAAGTACAGTAAAACCAAACTGAATCAATGGAATATACTTCTTAACTGTCTGTACATATGTTTCTAAATTCTAATAAAAAGGTTCAAATTTCCAGTTACATATTTCATTCTCTGAAGGATCTGAGTGTTTTTATAGCTTTCTGATCATCACAATCAGACACACACACTATTTATTTAAGGATATATTTTTCCCATGACCTTACCGACTCACTCTTCTGGCATGGGGAGCTCGCGGAAGGAAGTTTGTTAGAAGTTAAACATGGGGAAGTGCAATAAAGCCTATTTACCTTGTAGGGGGAAAACCCAAGCCCAACAGCAAATAATTATTATATGGAAAAAAAAGAAAAAAAAGAATTCGAGCCTCTCTGCAGCCTCATAAAAAACTTGCAGATAGTCTGTGTTTCTGCATGGGCAAATATCCTCTCTCCTGTGCATTTTCTAATCAGCCCTTTTGGACTTAAGTGAAATAATTAATAATAATAATAATAATAATAATAATAATAATAATAATAATAATAATAATAAAAAAGAGAATGGAGTGCAATTTCCATGGAAACTTGGAAACAGATGTAACATTATTTGCAGTAAGCCTTTGTACTGTGAATGGAAAATTTTCTAGTTTACACAAATCTCAGCTATTATTTTTGTCTGCAGTGCAAACTTGGGCCAAATATTTTCTGTCATATTAAAGATGCAAATAGTCAGTTTTACTTTCTGTCCAGTACAACTGTGCACGAAAGCTTCAGAAGCTGCATTAAAATGCCTGATATTTATCTTGCCATGAACCCAAAACAGATATTAGAAAAAAAGAATAATTTGGGCTTCCTTTTTGCTTACTCTTTTGAGAAAGTGAAAAAAACTTAGAAAACATCTCCTGTTTACGTGTAATGTTACAGGCTGTAGACAGCCAGAGCACTGGCAGATGTGCCCAACGTTAATGGGAGCTTAACTAACTCTTTATATTAGATCAATTAGATACAAGTCCTGATTTTCCATATACCCTGAGAGAGAGCTTTCTAGCTCAGGAGCATGTATTCACAGATTAATTAGCTACAGATAGCTTTCTCAGCTATAAGTAAATTCCCAACAAAGCACACTTACAAGTCCAAAGTCATGGCAATGACTTGTGACCTGATAACTGTTTTTGGAGACTAGAGCACCTTCATCTCACTATGTTCTCAAGACCAGACAGAGCAACAACCAAGAGAATGCGTAGCAGTGCCGCATCAAAGAACACACCCAAAGCAGCTCTTACATGAACATTTTTTCTCTTCACATTGCTACTGAAGCATTCTTTTCTGCATATTCTAAACAGAAGGGAAGAGAAACCATCTCCATGTTTTATGATAATGCAGGACTTGCCTTTTACTTGTTTACAAGCTCCTTTTGCTAAGCTGAACCTTGTCTTTGCCACACATCTCAAGTGCAAATCAGTTACTCGGACTTGCTCTTCTCAAGATGGAGGGAGTTCTACCCTGTCTCATGTCCTTTCCGTGGATCATTTGCCCATACATTACCAGAGCAATTTAAGCTAAATCTGGCAGCAAAGTCTAACACATGCCTAAAGAACAACAGAACTCTTGGTGAAAATGGATGTCCCTTTTTGTTTGCAGTGCAGCCAAATGCTTTATAAACTAGACCCTTCTGCCACCAGAGAAATGTCCAGCATCTGATTTACCTACTACCTTAGACATATCATTGTAGCAGATTTGTCAGTTGAGTTAGTCTGTGTTTGCATTAAAGGTATCTATACCACTCATATTTTAGCTATGCTTGTTTTACCTTCACTGCAGACCTGTAGAACTATACCAGTCTTTGTGAAAATTAAGCTGGGATCATGGCACAGCAGAGAAAACAAATTATCTCTCATCCTTACAGCCACAAAAAGTCCGCTGTTGCAGCACATAAGATGATAAAAATGTACCAAAAGCACAGAGTTTACATTACCATTTATATCATTAATGAAGTGACTTTTATTTTACATGAGTTTCAGACCCCACTCTCTTGCTACTCCTCCCTCACCCAGCAGCAGGGAATAATTGTGACAGTACAGAAATTAACTTTGAACAATACAAGTTCTAGTTCTGAGTTGGGCTGCTCCAAGTATCAAGCCTAGTGTGGGAATGGCAACAAAAGCAGACTGTAAAGTTTTTCTCTCTCAAAAGCAGCCGTTCAGTTGGTGTAGTGTCGGAGCTATGATAGTTACATGACAGCTCAGGGGACACCTCTGCAAATCTGGTGCCTGACCTGTACTTTTCACAAGTAGGAAGAGTCCAGTGCTCTAATCGAAAATAGTCTGGAAAAGGCTGTCTGCCATGCCTATCTGCTCACCTACAGTAACTGGGTGCTGCATGATAACGCATGCCCCTTTCCACTCCTGGACATGCTCTCTACAGCAAAGAACTTCTCTGCGGGAGATTCGTGTGGACTTCCAACCTCTAGGGCTGAAATGTGGGTACAGTTTGGGACCTTATTTATGCAGAAGATTTGAGTTGTCTTTAACTGAGGTAACAAACATAGTAACAACATCAAACACCCGCTGAAGAATCAGTGCAAAGCAGTTGCCTGATAGAGACTGAACTAGTCCTGCCCTAGGAATCCTGGCTATACTTGAGAGAGTCATTGTTTAAGGCAAGGAACTGCTTAATAAGGCATTGGTCTTTAACACAGATCTCATCACATGCTGACCTACGGAAGCTTTCTCTTTACAAGTTCACACACAATTCAAAATGTTACATTGATTTTATACCTGCCTGGGCAAATGAGATTACAGAGCAAGTCAATCACCTAGCTTTTCAGATGTATTTCCCCTTTTACATCTTGAAAATTCAACCCACTCACTTGTAGATCATGCAAAGAAAGAGGAAGCAGCATGACTCAGCTCCACACTACAATGGCTGGAGCTGATCCAGACCTAGCAATCCTTTGGGGTTTCCTTACCAAAATACAAGTCTGCAGCTTGGATAATGTAAAGCATCCAGTGTTTGTATAAGAAATGTTAGATGGGCAGCATGCCAGCTGCAGTCCTTAAGCAATGTGCTAGTTCTTTACACTGATGGAAAATTATCTTCTGAAGAGTTAGGAAGGGAACAAAAAAAGCCAAAGGGCTCTGATCTTGAACAGTGCCTACGGAAGACAAAATGCTAAAGAGGAACAGCGTCCTGAACTGTATTCCATAGACAAGATTTTACATGGAAATCTAGCGGTAGGTAATGTATTAATTTAGCAAGTTTCATATCATGCCATACTGACAAATATTTCTGTATAATCTGTAAATTACAGAAGTCATAACAGAGGCATAGGTAAGCTACTGACCTTAAGGAATCCAGGACTTTGAGCAAGTTTCAAGAAGCCTGAGTCCCAGTGCTTTCTCTAAACCACCGGAAAATAGTAATCTAAAAATTAGCTACTCTGAAGATTCAGTGTTATCCAGACATTATTCCTGATCCTCTACCATTTTGCTAACACCTGATCCACAGATGTTTTTCATAAAGAGCTTCCACATGGTGAGTTACTGCAGAGTAAATAATGCACTGTAAACACACTTAACTTCACTGTGTAAACAAGCTCTGAGCAAAATTCAGCAAGAACTTCAGTTCACTCCCTAAACGCACAACAAAGACGATTTGATGGTTATCTCCTAGCAATCTAACCTCAGAGATAAAGACCTCAAATCTAAACCTGTTTCTTAGAACAATGTTGTACATTCTAGCCCATGCCCATAAGCTCTGGGCAATGGGATGGATCTGTCTTTTCAGGCACTGCATTCACTGGGGGAAATCACGTATCAGTCATTACTTACGTAAATATGTGTAATACTAGTAATGAAAGTAATAAAGAGGCACGATCCAAGCTATTTCTCTGAAATGGCTCTCACCTTCCTACAGAGCAACCCAAAGTATTACTTGCAAAAAGCAGTCCTCTGAACTGTGTACACCAGGGGATGACTGAGCAGTTCGGGAAACTTGCATCACATACTAACCAACCTCACATTGCGTTAGAGGATGAAAGGCCAGCAGGCTTCTGGGCTCTGTGTTAACTTCAAAAGATGGTTTCCTGAGCAGACTTTACACTTAGCAAAGCTTAGCAGCTTTTTTCCTTATCCCTCCCCAGAATGTTTTGGGCATTGTCATGTGATTGTACTACAAAACTTGAAGTTATCCAAAACCAGTCCATGAGAAGTGAACGGAAACATCTCTTTTCATTCCAAAGGAAAAACAACTCCTATGCTGTTTTCCTAAGTGAGCTGAAAACTTGGAGAGAAACCTAAAGCTAAAAAAAGCAAAGAACTCCAGAAGATTCATATTCTGGACTGTGGTTTCTGTTGCCCTAGCTTAAGGGAAAATATGTTCATGGGAAAAGGGCCTGCCTGGAGCCAGTTTTTTTTCAACTCTGACTTTTGTACTTGGCGAGGCTTTAAATCATTATGTTGCTATTAAAGTTATTCCTTCATAAACAAAAATATTCTTTATGGATTGTATGGTAGTTGTTTACAATTGAAACAACCACTTGTACCGTGTTTCCTAGCAATCAGTATCTAGTTCAGCTCCTATCAACCCCAGATAGACAGTGATTGGGCAATTTAAGAGGCCTTTACAATGTTAGTTCTGAGTTTCACTGATTCAAAGTGTTAAATCACCTTCCCAGAAGAGAGGTCCTGAATTGATCCCAAAACAAAGAAGTGTCAGCTTTATCACCTACCTTTGTATCTACACACAACTAAAGAAAAAAACATCACACCTTTGAAAAACAGAAATCTTGCATGGCTTAATTTGAAAGAATTTTACTGTCATGTTATTATGGACTGTCTTTAATACTGCAATTCACTTTTGTCTTTAGCCAGGACTAAACCAGATCATCACTATAACAGAATTCCACACTAACCCTGGAAAGAGTAGCCTACAGACAAACCTGCAATTCAGAGAATTTGTAATTGTATAATGCTGCAACAAGTGCAACAAAATGTGATCATGCTGCCCAAACACACTGTGCCAGACCCCAACAAGGGCAGTTATCATTATTCTAAATGCTATATCAACAGAGCTTAACCTAGGGATTATGATCCCCATTTTACACTTGAATTGTCTTCTGCATTAATTAGATTTACGTTAAGAGTTAACAAAAATATCTAATAAGGCCTTTTTTTGAGATTCCTCAAGACTTTTTAGAATGACACAGTACGCTTTCACTGAACTTCAAAGCGAACTTCACCCCCTATTTAAAAACTGCAATGAAATTATGCTATAAATGAAAACCAGTTACCTGTGATCAATGACTGTTACATCGGAAGCAGGAATCCCCAGAAGAAAACAACTCTGTTCCAGTTCTTTCTTACGAATCTCTCCTTGATTGTAGTAATTTCCTGAAAATAGCAAACACAGCAACACTGTCTAACTTAGTTTACGTTAGCTTGGAATTAATTCCTCTTTTCTTTCTCAAAGCATTAAGCGTGAGCATCACACATTAAATAAAAGGGCACCACTTGAGGAACAGGTACATTGCAGGGGCAAACTCCACAGCTTTTACCTGAGCAACACCCGGCTTAGCTTGGGGTAAAATGCTGAGGCAAAGTTCTGCCCACCTTGACGACATTCCTCACATTTATGCACTGAGTGTGGCTTGCAGCTGTTTGTGAGCTTATTTGGCGAGGACATCAGAAATTGCCATGTCTAATCAGATCGTGGTCCAAACAGTCCAGTATCCTTCATCCTAAGAGTGGCCAAAGTTATATGTTTCTGCCAAAGACACAGGAGATCTTCCAAACAACCATTCTGGAATAACCTGCTTGGGAAACTGCTTCCAAACACCTGTTTGATTAGCAAATGTCTTATTCCTTGAAACCTCATAATTTCTAGCTTTTCTGAGTTTTTTGTTTGGGCTTTTCAGGTTTTTTTGGTATATGCCTAACCCACTTCTGAACATTGTTAGATTTTTAGCAAGCTTTAATATCTCTTTTGGTGAATTCCATAGGCTGACCATGCTTTGTGGGGAAAAAAGGGAGTCTACTAATAGGCGCACACATGGACTAACTGCTTACACATTTTCTGAATGGAAGTCACCGTTATACTACAGAACAATTGAGCAAGATCTTTCATAAACATGGGAGAAACTGCCTTTGCAGTGAGGTGACTAAAAGTTGTTATCACTGGCAAACTTCCAGGTTGTCTCTGTGAAAGAGGTTAGTGGAATCTTAGTTCACTTTTTTAAGAACAAGTATTCACAACAAATCAGTAATGATTAATCTCCTTAGGAAGGGCCAAAGGGTCACTCCACTATTAGACATGCTGCCGTGAACCCCCTCCTGTACTCTTGACAGCATAGGCCCACAGAGTCAAGCTGAACAGCAAGTCCAAAGTACTTCAAACAGAACTGTCGAGATAATACACGGAGAGCCTGTCCCACGGGGTATTCCTTAAGCAACTAAAGTTTATACTATATTCTGGGCCACTTCTAATGAGCAGTAATTGTCATATAACACCAGGACACTGCAATAGAACACAGTGATAGAACTAAAAGGATTTGAAGAAATGAGGAATTCCATCGTAACAATCTGTGTTTTGAGACAAAGATTTCTCAGAAGTCTGCATCATTCACAGGTGAATTTCAGGCAGAAACTAATATGGCAAGATTGCAAAGAACTTATAGAACCAAAAGAAGAGAGAAAACCTAATTTAGATAAGGCATTTGGGAAGAGTTACAACAGACTGAGACCAACAGCCAGCAGGGAAACGGGATCCATTATCTTAAAACACTGCCTCCTTCTTCGCTGAATTATTTTCTTCTCATCTTGCCCTGACATTCCCTTATTTTTTCTTGGCATCAGCCATGCAAAGTCCATGCCAGAGCGGCAATGGCCCCTTCCAGAATGTCGCCCTGTGCAGGGCAGTACTTGCAAACCAATTTTAACTTTGAAGCAATAAAATGAAAAAAATACAGCTGAGTATTAATGTATGATTCAAGACTGTAGTCAGCTGTCTTGAATTACACTAGAACTTTTTATTGTTGTGGGTGTGAGTCATCTAAACCTAGCATTTCTCTCAAGCAGTGTTGCAATCTGAGCCATCACTAGCAAGCTTTGTAAAATTTTCAAAGACGGAAAGAGTAACTAGAAAAAAAAAACATCCTCTTCTCGCAAACTGTGAGTGAATGTATTTAGAGGACTATGACAATGATTATCTGTGGGTTTGCCGAGGAACACGTCAGCTTGGTAGCCTGCAGCTTAGATTGCAAGCTCCAGCTTCAGCAAAATTAATTTAAGTGTCCACCTTCACTGGATGGATTACATGAGTACAGAGGGACTTATTTTAGATTGATTTTTTGCAAGGCCATTAACAACATGAGTGTTTTAAGATAATATATCTTTTGCTGTATTGCACTGTAGTAGGTGACTGCAGGTGATGTTTTACCCAAATAGTAGCACTGTTCTCAAAACATCTAACTTCTACTGAACTCACGGGAACGGATCCATGTTCCACAGGTTGAGAAATGTGTCAGGACATCAGGAATATATAAATGCTAACAAGAAGAAATGGGCAGCTATTGCGAGCAAAAACAGCTGAATAGCTGATGCTGCTGGACCTTATCCATGGAGCACTCACAGTAGAGAGTCAGCTACTACAGAGAGCAAAGCACGTTTATACTGAGTTATTATTTCAGCTGAAGATTATTCAATGTGGAAAAGACAGTTTGGGTTTTTTTTTTTTCACAGTGCTGTAATTCTAATTTATTTCTAAGTCATATTGATTGATATCTGAAAACTGCAAGTACAACGATTTCTAAGTAATGATTTTGTCTCAGTGTTACAATTTGCAGAGTCTTTGATCAACTCACTTGTCATCATCAATCACACAAACAATGAGAGAACGAACCATCGGAATTGCCCAAAAGACTAATAAGAGGCACAGAAAAATCTATTAGCTCAGCAACTGTACTCTCCTATATGGGCCGCTAGTTCCATTACAAAGACATGCAAGAGACTACGTAGAAGGCAGCGTCAAACACACTAAATGTTTCACGTCACTGAATCAGGAGTAAAGAAAAAAGAAAATTTAACAAAATAAACAGAAACACAACACTTCTTTGGAAAGTTCTCTAGTAGCAGGAGTGTATTAGTCACCAAAACTGAAATGGCAGAGTTGCACTTCCGTAATCTCTCCACAGCAGTGAAAAAGCCAAATGGTATCCACAGACCTTTGTCCCTCAGCAAAGACAACTGAAAGCTCTGCACTAAATCTTGAATGGGAGGTACAGAGCAATCAGTAACACCATTACACCACCGGACTTCAGCAATAGCTTAATCCCCTTCTTCTCACCTAGATGGTCCATTATGACAAAAAGCTTTGAAAGCAAAGAAAAGTTGGCAGTGAACTAGCTGGAGCTTTCAAAACCACAGAGGGCCCTTTTCCCAAATGTAAGTAGCTGCCAGTGTAAGATGTAAATGTTTGTACCCTAGAGATACTCCTCTCAACAAACATAAAAGAATGGATTCTGGTATAGCAGTATGGTCTGAAAGATCAATTAAAATTAGGTTGCTTCTTATGCACAAAAAACTGAACAATATAATAACTGATCAGGCATCGGTTCTGCAGAAAAAAAAAAAAATCTGGATCACAGGAAGAACACAAGACAAAGAGCGTCAAATCCTTGTCCTGGGAAACAGTGGAGCCTGTAATAATCTTTCCGTTGTGTTCAGTCTCAGAAATGCCTCAGCGGGAGCACTGCTTCTAGTTTTTGATCGCTGCACTTCAAAAAAGATGTGAACCAACTGGAAGAGTCCAAAGGAGAGAGACGAGAATGATCAGAGGTTTAGAAAACATGATCTATGAGGAAAGATTGCAAGAAATGGAGTTGTTTAGTCGGGAGAACATAAGACAGAAGAGACAGATAAGAGTCTTAAAATATGTAAGAGGCTGCTACAAAGGGATACTCTGATTTCCATGTCCATAGCAGATAGGAAAAATAAACAAACAAGCTTAAATTGCACCAGTGATTCAGGAAAAAAGTGATTTGAAGAAAAGCTAATGCAGCACTGACGCAGACCGCACAGGCCAAGGAACCTCCCTGGAGGTTCTGAAGAACAAACTAGACATTTGTCTGCAGCAAATGAAGATACATTGATGCTGCATTTGGGTCAACTGATGGACAACACGACCTCGGGTTCCCTTCAGGCCTGTTTTTCCACGTTCGGATTGTTATGCAACTGTTATTTTTAGATGTGTTACAGTGAATGTATCATTATGACATTAAAACTGGATCATCCAAGCAAGTCCTCTACAAGACAACAGAATTACAAGGAGATGTCAGAAGGCTGTGCTAAACAGCACCTTTTTACAACTTCCTGACGCTTCTGCAGCGTTTGAAAGTACCTCGGTGCCGCCACTGGAGCGGGATTGTGAAACGGCTGCACAATGTTCAGAAACAGAGGGAGATTTTGCTACTGATGGCAGCTGCTGAAACACCACAGAAAGCAACACTCTGACCAAAGCCACCCGTGCGCGGCAGCTCGCCAGGGCACGTGGGATGCTATGGCCGCACGCCACGACCCGGAACCACGCCACTGAACCGCAGGTGGACGCCGCGGCACCTCCTCTGCCCCACGAGTATTTCACAGCTGTCGTGGGGGCCCCTGAGGTTCAGCACAGCAATGACATCATATATGGCACCACCGTGACGTCACAGGCAAGCGGGGTCGGCCCACGCTACAGCCGAGGCACTGACACGTCCTCATAGCGCGGCGCTGACGTCACAGCGAGAGGCCACACGTGGGAAGACATCATGGCAGCCTCTCCCTGAGGTGGCGGGCGGGAAGCCCGGCCTGCAGGGGTCCCGGGGGCGGGTGCCCCGCCGCTCCCGGCGCGTCCCGCCTCACCTGCCGAGCAGCACAGCACGGCGGGGCGGGCGCCGGCCCGGCCCAAACCCAGCACCGTTGGGGCGAAGAACATCGCTTCGTCATCAGGGTGCGCCGTCACCAGCAGCACGCGGGCGCCACCCGCCCGCCCCGCCGCCGCCGCCCCCCCACTCGGAGGGGCGCGAGCCGCGTAACGGCGCCGCAGGCGGC
This sequence comes from Morus bassanus, assembly GCA_031468815.1. Classification (NCBI taxonomy): domain Eukaryota; kingdom Metazoa; phylum Chordata; class Aves; order Suliformes; family Sulidae; genus Morus; species Morus bassanus. The sequence continues at coordinate 10,833,225 of CM062584.1, forward strand.
GCGCGCCACCGAGCAGCAGCGCGAGCAGCAGCGCCAGCGCCGCCGGCCCCCAGCCCCACGGCCCCGCTGCCATAGCGACCGCCGCCGCACCGCTCCGGCGGGAAACGGGAGGGGCGGCGGGAAGGTTCCGGGGCACGAAAGGCCCTCCCCCCCCCGCCCCTCCCTTCACTTCTCCGCCTCGGGGCGGGGCCGCCCGGCCGCTGTCGCGGAAACGTGCCCCGGTTCTGCCTCCGCAGGGCTGCCCGGGAGGAGGGGCACACCGGCGGGCCGCCCTGCTCTCCCCGGGCTTGGCCGGGTCCCAGCGGGGAGCGGGGCCCCGCGGGCGGGGTTTGACCGGGGGCCGTTCCCGCTGGGGGCAGCCGTGGCTGCCCGGGCCCTGCAGCGCACCGGCCGGCCCTGCTGGGACGTTAACACATAAATAATAACTAATTGTGACAAAAGTTGAGTTTTTCAGCGTGTAGTACCTTTTATCCCTGCACCGTGCTGCTGTAGAAGAGGCGCGAGTTAAGGAAAACCTCCAAGGCAGGGCAGGAGGAGCTTCTCTTCAGACACGTTCTGCTATCTGCGGATCTGCTGGCTATCTGCAAAGGGAAAAAAAACCCGTTTGGGTACATCTTAGAAGTGAAGTCAACCAGTGGAGAAGGTTGCAGAGCAAAAGGGGACAGGAAGTAGTAAAATAAACATGAAAAAGGCAATCACATACACGATGGCTTGGAAACTTCGCTTTTCGAGATAAACAGGCAATATGGAAGACAAGTGTGTTAAGTCAGTGGTGGAGTACGTTAGCTGGGTAGGTTTAAAGAATAAAATGAGGGAAGCAATTCAGAGGAATTCAGAATCTGAAAAGCAGCTAACACCTCACAAAATGTACATCTGACTTGTCTTCACAGACTTTTACTCGGACAATTTAACTGCCAAGTGACCAGAGGTAGTCATCGGCACGCGTCGGGATTAAAGACTGCGAACGCTTCAGCAACACGTCGTGCCGCCTTAGCGTAGCACGTAACAGTGGAACTCGGCTACTGTAATAACCGCATTCATGGTACATGTTTTATAAGTAATCCTGTTTGCCACAGGGCGAGCCCCTGCTTTATTAGTCTGAATAAATGATTGCATGGACGCGGATCCCACAAACGTGGGGTATGGCTTTTTGTATTTAATGGAAATTGTAACAACGATGAGATAATTTAATCTCGCCTAATGGTACCTCTTTTTTTTTTTCCCTTATAGTAAACCTGGTAAGAGATTCATTTGTGATCTTAGCACATCTGCCATTCCATATTTGCAGGTAAAACGCCATGCAGATTTGAAATACCTTACTGAAAAAGCAGGGGACAATATACATCCTCCTCATTCGGGGGGAGGAATAAAAACACATCTGAGCTTTTAAACCTCGCCGTTCCTGGCTGGAGGCAGGGGCGCGACGCCGGTGACAGGGCGGGAGCCTGACGGGGGGCGGGAAGGCCACGGCGGGGCGATGCTCGGGGCCCGCTTCGGCTCCTGAGGCCCCATTCGGCGGCCCCCGGCTGCCGCCCGCGCCCCGCTGCGGGGCCGTTATCGATTATTATAAATTTATATCGATTCGACCGTAATGGGGCGGGGGGGGGGGAGGAGAGAGAGAGAGAGAGAGGCGGTTGGGCTCTCCCGCGCTCCCGCCACCCCTCCGGTCAGTCACATCACCGGGAGAGCCGCCGGGCCGGACCCCTGGCAGCGGCTGCCGGCCGTGAGGGGACCCGCTCGCCTCAGCGCCGCCGCGCCCCGCTCTCGCCTCATGGCGGCCGCTCCCCCCCGGCCCCCCCCGCCCCGAGCCCCCTCAGCGGGGAGGGGGAGGGAGCCCTTCCCCGCCGCACCGGGTCCTGAAAGGAGCATAGCAACCCGCCCTCTTCCCGCCGGACCCGCCCGCGGCTTCTCGCGGGGCTGGCGCTGCCTTGGGCAGCATCGCGTACCGGCATGGCGGGAGGACGGGGCGAGCCCCCGCGGCCGGTAAAAACCACCGAGCGGCCGCGCCGCCGTTTGCTCGGTATCTGCCAGGACCTGGCGGGAGGGGGCGGAGCCGACCGAGCCGGGGGAGGGGAGGCAAGATGGCGGTGGCGGTGGCGCTGAGGTTGAGGTGAGACGCCGCGATCGTCCAGCCCCGCCAGAGCCTGCCGCCCCGGGCCGCCGCAGCGCCGCGCCGTCGGTAAGGGCAGGGGGCCCGGCGGGGCGGCGCGGGGGGGCGGCGCGGCCCGGGGGGGCAGCGGGGCCTAGCGCCTCCGCTGTGAGGAGGAGGAGGAGGAGGAGGAGGAGGAGGAGGAGGAGGAGGGGGAAGAGGCGGGGGCCCCGGCCATCCCTTCCTCCTCCCCCCTCACCGGGGAGAGAGCCGCTCTCGTCCCCGGGGGGAGGGCGCTGGAGCGGGGGGCTCCTCGGGGGAGCCGGCGGGGGTGGGCGGTCAGGTGTGGGCCGGGGGTGCTCGCTGCCTGCGGGGTTTTTTGGTTTTTTTGTTGGTTTGGTTTTTTTTTTTTTTCCCCTCCACTTACGCTGTTTGTGTGCGGGAAGGTCCGGAGGGGCGGGGGGTGGCCGTGAGGGATGGCCCTTGCGGGGAAGTTTTTGGATAAATCCCAGAGCATCGGTGCGGTGGGTGTTCGTCCCTGTCCTGTAGGTATGAGAAGTGCAAGTTAAAAACCGAGGAGAAAAATAAAAAAATAAAAAAAAAGGGGCCAGTTCTTCAAAATCGGACGCTCGGCCAGGAGCGCGTTAGTCCCTGAGGATGTCCTGCTTTCGGAGCTGGCGTGTTGGAGGTGCGCCGCGGCCGCCTGCTCCAGCCCCACGCTGAGGCTGTCAGTGGTGGGGAGCTGTTGCTGATGCTGACGCTGAATTATTCATATAGGACCTGTAAACATCCCCAGCTTCTGTCATCCCTGGGCTGCTGGAGGGCACACTGGAAGTCGCTTTTTCTAGAATTATTCTGACTTGATGGTAAAGAACTTTGTACTTACTGATTTTTCTCTGCTTAAAAAACCTGTGGGGATCGAGTTGGTTGCAGTTAGACAAGATTCTGGATGGACTGTTAGTGTTAGGCAGGCTCGAGGAAGTAAGTACATAGTCTGAACAATCTATTGTCGTCCAAAACCTGCTTCTTGTCCAAAACCTGCTTCTTCTTGTTTCACAGATACCGTCTTAGCAAGTGCGTTACCTTTTCATGTCTGTTAATATTGGTGTAACCTAAGAATGAAAAAAAAGGGTGACTTATTACGATAGGAAGGGGATGTCTAGTTCTGAACACTTGGTTTTGCGGCAGCATTCCTGTATTGTGCAGTATTTTTAGGTGTAGCACTACAGTTATGAACTGCTAGAGCTCAGGTAGGCATTTTTATCCTAGGCAGTATGATTTGAGGGGAAAAAACCCAGTGCTATTACAAAAAACATTACTATTGTGATAAGTAGGATGGCCATGGGCACAGCTTAAGTGCCTGAATAAGTGGACACATAACATTGTGTCACTGCCCATAAGGACCATGCAGATCTGTTGCAATTTTGCACTGGAATTTTATTCTGCAGAATGTTGTTATTCCTGATTAACTAAACAACCTTGACATTTGGAAAGGAAGTATGTAATATTTGAAGTGGATTTCTAGTTAGCTGAAATCTGGTGTCTTGTGTTGGGGGATGAAAGACCTTCGTGCTTATCCCAAGGATTCAAAAGTTCAGAGGAAACAAGCCAACTACAGTGACCCTTTTTGCGAAAGCATGGTTAATCTTTTCTTGACATCGCTTTTCTGTGCAATATGGTATAGGCTGCTAAGGAAAAAAAGTTCTGTTGTGCTTTATGTGCCGTACAATTTGCCTGTTTGAAATATACTGTTTGATATTGGTCACTAAAATACCTAAGCTTGTTACTGAAACATGGGAAAGAGCAGCATTTTGGAATCTTCTTTCTTAAGAGTTATAATGTGCATTTTTTTAACGTGCGGAGATGATATTACAAGTGCTTGCTTCCACAAGTTTACTTCTCTCTAACTTGTTAGTTATTGTACAAATCAATTAAAAGTAACTCTCCAGATTGAAATTACATGCACAAAATCAGAATATATTCACTTTTCTACATCGTGCTGCTGATGATTTATTTTAAATACACTTTATTTCCTACAACCACTCATCTTAGTTGCTCTTTCTGGGCATACATGTTTTCATTATGATCTAAAGGGATCTAGAAAACTCTCTCAAAAACTGTGGTAAAAGTAGCGACAGACTCTAAAGCTTCCTTTCAATTTCCCCCCTCTAGTCCCCTTCCACAGTTCTTGTGGTTCTCTGACTGCTTCTTCTAAGTTATTTCATTTTTCAGTTACAGCATGAGTGAGAGATGCTCACAGGGAAGTGAAGCTGACTCTGCTTCAACTACTGTTAAATGCATAAAAGTAACTGAAAAAGTGAATTGTATTAGAGAAAAATATTTTTTCTGTATTATGTTCGTAATGTTGGCATTTAACTTACGCTTTCAAAGCTCTCAGCCAAAGTTTTGGTGAAACGCGTTATTCCTCTTCTTTTATGCTTGCCTAGGAAATAGTTTTAATGAAGGTTTTCTTGCATGATCAAAAATACTATTCAGAGTTGCAGTGTGCGTAGTTACTTAAATTTAAGATTTTACCAATTGTTTAAGCTGAAAGGGAACCATGCCTCATGCAGGTGCACTGCAACACAGCACAATCTTGAGAACAGACTGGTAACCAGACAGGGGTTTCATAATGCAAACAAACATTTCCTGGATGCTGGTCTTGAACTCTTCAAGTCATTTATGTTCTTTAGTCAAATCTGAACCAGTGTTTCAGATGACAAGCTATTAACTGAACGTGTTACCTGGTCTCTACTGCAAATATTCCAGATAAAAATTCAGACCTATGCAGGACTGCTGGCTGTAAATATTTGCTTTGTGCTATTTCTAAATTATGCAAATAGCCAGGAATGTGCTGAATATATTTTCCATTTTAGTTTCGCTCTCTTTCAATGATTCTCCATCTAGTAATGATGTTTTGTGATGTTCCCTTCCTCTTCTGTGCTAGTTCAGTGTTTATCCACCATCTGTTAAATGACTACCACAGTCTGGGCCTACTGGGGCTTAAGTTTAGTGAGTTGGTGTCCATACAGAGAGCTCAGTCTTACCTTGGAGCTATGTTTCCTCCCAGTATCCTACGAGAGATTTCTATGTCCTTGAATAGCTTCACGTCTAAACCACTCATGTAATGTTGCCACTCCCAGACTGATTTGATATGCAGTTTTTTTTCTTCAGGCTTAAGGAGGATGTTGGTCTGTGTGGTTTTGAAGTCAGTGACTTCACCTGCTTATGATTATGAAGGGTATTGCAAAATTAAGACACTGTATTGATACAAAGATGCACCAGCCATCTCTGAAAAATCCTATTGTGCATAATTGTGCATAACTCTCAGCAGTAAAAAATTCACAAAGGAAATTTTTATGCAGACAGATTACCTGGACAAACTGTTGACCGGGACTTAAAAACTCTGTGCGTGTCAAGTGACTAGTCTTGGGTAAAACTGAAAATGAATATACATTCTCAAAGATGGCGAGGGAGAGAACACCTGTAAATGAAAAAGGATGAGGTAAAGTAAAAAATATGCTTAAACGATTATAATATCTCTTTCAATAGCTCCTCTTGTGCCGTACATTCAGTTGTGCCTTATGCTGTGCTGCAGGGAAAGTGCATTTGGTTAATTCTCTTTGTAGTCCTCATGAAGTCAGAGGCACGTTTGTCCCGTCAAGAGTTGAAAACAGCCACAGTAGGGTTCCCTGGCTGCAGGGCACAGGCCGCAGGCTCTACGTGAAACATCTGGTGGGGTTCCTGGGCAGAACCTGGGGCTGCTTTGAAAAGCGGATGCTCTCCTAAATGGATTTAAAATACATTCACGTTTCAAGGAAGATGTCTAACAAACGTGAATATAAATCAACTCGGAAACCTACTGATTCCTGCCCCATTTGTCAATGTTAGAAAGTTAAGCCCATGTAAGTTCATTACAAGTTCAAGTGCTGTTCAGCAAACTAGATAGGTATATTATTACAGTTCAGCTGTACTCTTCACCTCATTAATAGTAGTTTTGGGGGGAAAAAAAGAAAGAAGAGGGATTAGTTTAAATCATAAAGATTGCGTATACTTGGTTATCCGCTGTAGAGTTTTGTCTCAGGTTCATATTCTTCAACCCTTGTTTCTGTTTTCATGCTACCTGAAATGCTGTATTGGCAGAGAAGGGGCGTCTGAAAAGTGGGAATTCTTCCATATAATCAGTGTAATTTCATGATTTAGTTTTCTTGGAACCTTTCTTAATAAATGTGGTCACTTACCTGTTCCATTATAGCCATTATTTCTGTAGGTGCTGATGTTTCACTGTGGTCTCAAAGATCAGACTTAAGCATATGCAGAACTTCGAACTTCTAGTTGTTGGGGTTTTTTCCCAGATATAAAGGTTTACTTATAACATTCGTAGTTCAAGATGTCTTCCATTCTTTGCCTTTTTCTGTGACCTAGAGGCTGTTGTGTGAGTCTCAATCAGGGTTGTATTTTTATATATTGTTGCATTCCCTGTGAAGTAGAAGATCTCAAACTTAATCATAAATGTAGTTACAATAAACTTTGTTTCCAGAAGGCCTTGGTGTATTTCCTGTGGAGGATCTGATTAGACCTAGGCGTTGCTGTTATGTACAGTAAAACAAAAAAAAAAAGTCTTATTTTAACCTTATTGTATTTTTAACTAAAATCTAAACTTGATTTTATCTGAACGCAGTCAACTGAGGAGACTGATGAGGTTGATACTTAGTTTGTCCTGAACCCCTCTTTATAGTATGTGGTTTCTCTTATAATACATTGTACTTTGTGGAGCTATGGGTTTAGTCAGCATGGATGAGTCAAGTTACATTTCCTTTTCCAAACCAGAGCTGCTTTAAAAAGCTGCCACTACAGATATGCTTTTGATAATGAATGAGCTACAAGGAGAGAGGCTGGAAACTTAAGACTGTGACCACATAATTTCTTGCATGTTAGATGATGTCAAAAGCAGTTTTAGCTGCAGACAGTTTAATGGTGGAGGAATAAGTTCACGTGCAGTAGCTGTTTTTAAAGTGCCTATGCTTTCAGTCCAAGATGGAGAAGCAAAAATTGTTGTTTTGAAAGAATATTTTATGTATCTTGTATGATATATATGAAGTTTGAGATCATCATGGTTATTTCTAAAGCATAGGTGAAATGAGAGGAAATAGGTGAATTTGAGTGAACCTCAGTGAGTTGTTGGGCACTAACTCATGAGTGAAGATGACTTGCCAAGGAAGGTCGTCGCAGTTCTTATCACCGCTGTTTGCGTAGCATCTCCTGAACCTCTTGCATGCTACAAACTGGTACGATGGAGGATGCTTGGGTTGGTTTCTGTTTCACCTTATAGTTTTGTGGGTGAAGTTTGAATGCTTCAGTTGATGTTTCACAACCAGTGGCATTACCCTTGTGGCAGGGATGGGGTAAGGTAGATGCCTGGGGTTTGGGAACTGCTGCAGTTATCTTGGAAAAAAGCTGTCTCCCCTTGTGAATGAGAGACCTTATCTGTGCACTGTTTGGACTTTGTAGGGTTTGCTTTGGACATTCAGTTTGGTTGGTTTCTGGTCTTTGGATCATGAAAATTTTCTGTAGTGTACATTAACTGCATGCTGTTTGCTGTCTTGGGACAACCAGGTGTTAGAATCTGGTGTTGCTAGGAAAACCAAAATATGTTTTAAATGTCTTTAGAATACAAGCTTTTCTATGATATGCTTTTAAAACTGAAAAACCTTGTAAGGCTTTTACCCTTCTTTGGTTTAAATCACTGCTCAGTGGTACTTTTAGTCAAGGAAATGTCTGCACCCTTCATTTCAATTTCTGAATGGACTTCCTCTTACCTCTTCTGGGTAGTTTTGGTGTGATTGTGACTCTCCTTGGCAGAAGAGAGCTGGATAGGCTCCTTCACAGTGAGTAAGTGCTATTCCTTGATAAAACTCAGAAGAGGAGGTTTCCTCCCTTGGGTATTCTCTCTACCCCGGTGTGTTAACTGGTGAGTAGATACTGAAAATAGGTATTCTTATTTGAAATGTATGCACTCAGCACCCCTTTTTTGTGAGGGAAGTGGGTAGCTGATTAGAAACTTCCTAAGATGTTAGCACAGTCTTAGTTTTTGCTGTTATGATCCCCCATATAATATGGCAAGGCTGTGGATAGCCTGGGTCTTGGTATCATGTGTGAGCAACTTTTCTTTAAGCTCATAAATTACAGGAGAGATTAAAATAGAATTTCCTGGAGAAGAGTATCTTGTCAGCTGAATTTGATCGACCCCGTTTTGGTAGAGCACAAATTCTATTCGTATTTGTAGTTACCTAGCAGGAGAGGGAGAAACTCTTATTTAAAGATGAAGTATAACAATGTGATCCTGAGATTTGGCAATAGTTTGGTTGTAAATTGCATATGCAAATATGCAACCAATATTAACCTTTTGGAATGGCAATAAAATTAATATTTTAAAATATTATTTTAATACTTATTTAATGTTCCAAAAGCTATTACTTAAGTACCTAAGGAGTTGGTAGCCTATTACTGGAAAATCTTTTTCTATTAAAATTTGAAGTATAAAATCCTATTTTAATTTTTTAGCTATCTCGATGCAGATGGAAAAGTCATGATAGAATAGAGTAAATGTGACATCTTGAATTGACTGTTGTAATGCTCCTTGACTTCTGTCACTTCTGTAATTGGCTAAATTTAAAGTATACCATGCTTCCATGTCACATAGAATATGAATCAGACACCGTATAGCATAATTGTGAGTTAATGCTTTGGACGTTCAGAAATAAGACAATATTGTACACTAGTGGAAATTTCAGAGTGTGAGAAGGGTCAAATTCAGATTTTTGGGTTTTCTTAGCATCTTTTTTCAAATACCCCATTGCTGTATTTATGGCTTGATTCATATGACGTTAATAATTAATGGAGAGAATGTTACTTAGTGTTGCTAGTAAAACACAGTCTTATAGATGTTACATTTTTTTTACTGTTTTTCTAGCCGGGATAGAAATAGCAATTTTTACGTCAATGACCTCATAAGTAGAGGGAGTGCAACTACTTGAGATTAAAGTTCTCAGGAATTTATGGTATATTTTAAATGTCTGTTGCAGAAGAAGAAAAGGCATTCACACATGCAGAATTGTCATGGAAAATTCAGCAGTTAGTTGTTTTCAACTTGGAGAAAATATGTTCATTGTTTCTATTCCTTCTAATAGCATATGCCCATATGCTTTCATTACAAGCTTCTCTACAAGAGTATTCTGCAACATAAAACTGAGTAGTAAAAGATTAAAGAAACTGTGGAAGAGGTACCTAAATTGTCTTTAATTTCTGTGCTGACCTATTAACATTTTTTGCTTGTAGCATGCAAAGAATCTTTCATCTTTTGGGGGGTATGCCCAACAGATTTTCATACTTAGCACACCTGTAAGCTTGGATATTGTAGCTGGCATACACTGCCTTCAGGTCCTGTTTTAAAGCACAAAATTATCTTAAATCTGCTCAGGCATTAACCTTCTAGTAGACTCTTGAATGAAAACCCTGTGTCTTTTAGGGCTGTCCTGTCTAATGGTCCTGTAGCTAATTTTCTCACTTACCATCCCATCCCATTCCACAATAATTTGCAGAGCTTCTCATAATCAGACTTGAAGGGTTAACATAGATCAGTTTGAACCCAAACTTCTTTCTTTATGACTGAATTTTTTCATTGTTGTTTTTCTGAATAACTGTCATGTGACTGTGCTGATAATTGGGCGTTAAGGCAGTGACTGAAGGACTAATAACTGCTCTTGAAGTGTTTGGTTTTTTTTTTAGTTAAGACTTTTAGACTGCTAAGTCAGTCCTACTTCTAACAGTACCGTTAATGTTCTGAGCATTGGAGTTTTAGGTGGTAAGTAATACTTAGCCTTTTCCTGTGTCTATTAGTTTGAGTAAATAACTTTTTATGGGGAGGTTGGGCCCATTAAGCTATTTTTAGAAATCTGTCAGAAATGTACATATTAGTATTTTCTTGTGCATGGCATATCCCCAAGATGCAAATTTGATGTTTTCCCTTGAGTGTTTGAACAGATTTATGATTACCTGACAAAATAAAAATACTACTAGGAAGATTTGTTTTGCACAACTAGCAATATACTTGAGAGGTTTTACTTAAGTGAATCTCAACTTGTAATTTTGTGTTATTGTGTATGAGTTAGAGCATTGTGTGTGGAAGGTCCAGACACAGGTCTGTAGTTCATGAAATCTAGTTTCCGTGGTTTAATAGGTTGATTCTTAAATGTGGCCTGTTTTGGTTTGGTTTTTTCCATGAGATTGTTTCATTACCTTTTTATGAAGTGAAATCCCAGAAAGAATTATTCACAAGATTGTTATCATGCTTTGGATAAAGCCTTTCTAACCACTGCTGAAACAGGCCCTTCATTCTTCATTTTCTTGTCAGAGTAAACTTTGAATAAATATCCCTGAATTAATTTTGCGATTCATTGTAGATACCCTGCGTAAGGCAGAGCCTTCCTTGTTCTGCCACGGGTTAGTTACATCAGAGCTCAGTTTACTAAGGCTGCTCATTTAAAAACAAAATCCCTCAACTCTGTTTAAGCCTTATATGACTGTAATCTAATTCTTTGTACTCTTTATATCACACTTAGTTTGCTCAAAAACAAGATGAGGAAAATTCCCAAAAGGATGTGAAATTTAATTAGCAAATGTTGGTTAAGTACTTCAAGATGGCATGAAAATTACTCTAAATGCAAAAGTGTTAGCTTGTTTCGTATATGTGAAGAAAAATTGAGTCTACCCATGAGACTGGTCTTTCATCCATGAAGGTGAATGTGAGAGTAGGAGACAGGGTATTCCAGCAAGCAGGGCCGTGGTTCCACAAACAGGGAGTAGGTGACTCTGCCGTCCTTCTGGCCTCTTGACCCCTTCCCTTCTGCTGGCGTAAACATTTGTGTGGCCGTGCGTTGAATGGTTTTGGGGAACTGGCCTGCTAAAAATAGTCACAGTTTTTAACCTGCTGTATTTTCCCGAGTGAAGAACTGCTGTTCTCGGGCAGTGCTAGCTTTTGCCTGCTTACAGTGCTGCAAGACTTGAGTCGTATTTCTGAATCAGTCATTGACTATTTCCTGGGTAGTCTTTGATAGATTTTTTTTTTTAACCTTTCTGTGACTCATTTTCCCATGTGTATACTGAAGATAGTATGTACTTCTGCTTCTTTCTGACGCATTTTGAGATCTGGAGATCAAGAGAGATTGTTCAAATTAGTATTGCCTCATAGAAACCAAATCTGAAATTATGCTATGACTGTTGCCAATATACTATCCAGTTTGAAATGATTTGTAACTTATGCAAAATTCTCCACATATGACAAACGTAAGTGTGAACAGTAGCTTTTAAAGGGAAGTCTGAATTGGATCTGTTCAGTAGTTTGAGCTGGCCAAAGAGAAAAATATTGTCATACCTTTAGAAATACACATTGTTAAATCACTTCCTTGCCCGAGAAGCTCACATGAACACAGGGCCAAGTATCTCTTCACAGTTCCTGAAACTGTTGCTCTTGTCACTGCTTTTTCTCAGCTAGGTATCTTCAGACTTAACAGCTTCTTTTTTGACTCTTTGCTCCTTTATCTCCTGTATTTTAAATTTTTTTTTTTTTTAATATTACCCGTTTAACACTGCTGGGTTTCCCCATCCTTTATGCTTTACCATGGAGTCTGGGAAGGTCAGTGAAGCAGGACGCTATAGCAGAATGGACTGAGTTCTGAAGTACAAAACAAGAAATATTTCTTTCGGCCCCTTCTAGTTGTCAGTATTCAGCGAGACAGACAATTTGCCAGCCTGTTTGGCAGCTGTATGAAGGTACTCACGACCTAACTTTATCTTTTTGAGACATTTGAGGCAGAATTCCAAAGTCTCTAACAGTTCTTATAAATGCTGATATGAGAAACCTCTGAAATTTGCAGAATAACACGAAAAGGTATGAAAATAGTTGGCTGAAAAACAGAATCTTGCTGTCATTGAGCAGAGCTGGAAGTTGATTTCTTCTATAGTACTTTGTCAAGGGTGCTGAAAATGAAGATGAGCAGCCTCTGTTCTGGCAGAGAAGAGGGAACCAGTGGAAGGATTGGAGAGGCAGAGAGAGTTAACAGCGAGGAGCTTTAAAGGAGGATTCTGATTGGATTTAAGTGGAGCTAGATGGAGTTTGTCATGACTAATGGAAGGATGCAGCAGTGAGAGAAGCCCGGATGCAATTGTTTACAGTCTACACACACAGTTAGAATTTTATGCAAAAAGACTGCCGTATTTAAACATAATCTGAACGTGTGGAACCTGGAGAGCCTGGAGCTGGCATTGCCCTCACTGACCAAGAAATAGATCAATGAAGAATAGTGTGTCTGCTGGATATGTGGGAGCAGATGCTGAAGAGAGAGGCAGATGCTTTTAGATGAAAGGTTACAAGGTTGCCTGCAGAGAAACAAGAGTTGAAGTCAAGTACTTACATGCACAATTGCAGAATTAAGGTAGTAAGACAGGGAGAGACGAGCAGAATATTGGTGGTAATTCTATAGGCAAATGTTGGCAAAACTTCCCCCCCCCTGCAACATGGCAGAGAGTGTAAACAAGCTCATGCTGTAGGAGTCTGGGAGGTAAGGTGGGGTCTGCAGGTGGAGAGATCAAACTAAGGGAGCATGCAGGCACATACAAAGGTCTGTAATGAGGAAAGGAAGCTTAGAGGGAGGGAATATTGTACTTCAGTGTCATTTTACATGTTGTACTACAGTGTTGATTTTGTCTTGAAGGAAATGAGATCCTATGCAGAATCCCCATCCTTTAGTTCCCTCCCCACCTTGTAATTGCCAATATGTAACCATGTATTTTCCTCTACTGTTACCGCCCCTATCTCTTCCTCCTGTTGTGTCAGTTCCCTCAGGGAGGAGGAAGAATGCACCCCCGCCGTTGACAACTTCATTTTTTCTTTTTTTTTTCTCTCTTCACTTCCCACCTCTCTTATTGAACACAATTATAACCCCTAATGCTGTTTCTGTTGCCTTTCTCTGTTGGCAGCTTTTCTTTGTTTCACTTTTTTTTATTATTGTGGTGCTACAAACATGATCATACTTGCAGTTCTCAGTAGGAAGGCCGTTAAACTGAATGTCTTCATATGTATTATGTAAAACTTGTAGGTTACGAGGTATGGGGTTTGAGCTAAAATTGCTGGATGGATGAAGGATGTTCATGCTTATGTGCTGTGCCTTCCTCCTCCCCCTCATCTTTCCACGTCTAGCACAGAATCTGGAGAGATGGTCAGGACCTCTCTTTGCTGTTGGTTGTCAAAGATTCTTATATCAATGAAGATTTCAGGACCAACAGTCCTAACAGAAACCTAACAATCTGTGCACTAAAGTTCTTGTGAATGGAGAAATAGCCTCTATAGCATCATACAAAGTGAGTGTGGATTGAACTTTCTGCATCCCCAGATTCTTCAGATCTGCCTGACTGTGGTCAGCCTGTCAGGGAAGAGAATAAGAACAGGATGTGCATTTATTGATACTTTCCCAGAATCTGTTGTACATTTCTGGCTCCCTATACCTCAGAATGGGCATCACAGAACTAGAGAACGTTTGCAAGTGATTGACAAGGAACAGCTAAGTAGACTAGGATTCTTCAGCATAGAAAAGATACAGCTGAAGGGATATGATAAAAGTCTACAGAATCACATATGCAATGGCGGGGGAGGAGATAGATGTTTGGTCCGTTCCAATGCGAAAACTAGAGATATCAAAGGAGGTAGCGGTCCAGAGAGAACAAAAGTTGGTGGTTTCTCCTGTGAAGTGCCACTAAATGGTAAAGTTGCTTGCAAAAAGCAGTCGTGAATGCTGAGAGTTTATACTAAGTAGTTCAGAAAACAGCTGGACAGACCAATGGAAGAGAAAGCCATTAAGAAATCTGGAACAGAAGGGCTCTGACTCAAGAAATCCCTGAGCCACACATTGTGTCTCCAGGAGCCTCTGGAAGGCTGGAGAGTTTGTTGGGAAAGTACTGGTATGTGCTCCCTAAATGCCTGCTGTGGGCCGCTGTCACTCACAGCACGCTGGGCTAAAGGAGCTTTGATCAGATCCAGTATTACTGTCTTTAGTGAGGAATAAGGTTTTTAAGGTGTAGCAGATGTACATATATATAAAATCCAGTTAGTCATCTTCCACATATTTTTGAAGACTGCATATGGAGCTGGTGAGGTAGCACAAGTTAGGGCATCACCAATTCATCAAACTAAGATTTGTACTTCTGTAACCTTAAATTGTCTGAGCATCCTTATACCGTGAAGCCAGTTGTTCATTTAATAATAAATGTTCGCCAGCCTGTGATGGGACTAGTTATCACATGAGTAAACGTTTGATTGAGCTGACATTTAGCCATGTGCTGTAGTTTTACATGGAGTTGCATGGAAGTTGAGAGAGAAAAATCAAAGGGTTTTTTTTCTGTAGCTTGGATTTAGGAATAACCTTTGAGTGTTCAGGTACTATAGCTCGCAACTAAGATTCACAGTGTATATGAGCTAAAACTGCTTGCTTTCTGACACTGTTTCCTGATTAAATGGAGTACATATGACTCAGACCTGTTAGACCGTTACTTAGTTGGTAAAGACGTACTCTAATGAATGCAGTATGAACGATGAAGTATAATAAATGTTAACGGTGAAGAAGTCTATGTCAGAACTTGTCACTTGGGTATGAATTATAGGTACTATAATAGATACATAGGTACTATAAAGCACACAACTAGTGATCTGTAGTATTGCTTCGAAAGAGAAACTTTTTTCTTTAATTTTTCATATATGAAAATCAGGTTTAAGAGGTAAATCTAAATTTGCGTCATTATCTGATAGTCCAACGTGTAATGCTTGCTTTGTCTGATGGAGAGGTGGGGAAAAAAAACAACCCTAAACAGAACAGGAATGATAAAATATGTCAGATAAACTTTAAGATCTGCCTGTGTAGCTTGCTGTGTCTGATCCTTTCCTGAGCTGATTTTTGTCTATTGACTGTTAATGGAAAATGCAGTTCAGAAGTATAACTTTACATGTGATGTTTGTGAAAGGCTGCAGATTAATGTGCTTTGAAATGAAGCCATCTAGGCAGGGATCAACAGTTACTTTATTTGAAGGTCTGATATGTCTACTAGGCTCTGGACCAGAGGTTGAGAATTTGCTACAGGTCTGATAGAATTCTTTATGTAATACATAGGCTCCAAGGATTACATCTTTTGAGCTATCGGAGAGAAGTATTTTGTGTTTAGAAAATATAGATGTCCTGCTGTCTTGGTTAGAGCCATAATTCACCTGCTCAAATCACTGACAGGCGCAGTGTTTAATCAGTGGCTTCCGATCTTCAGCAGCTGAAACTATACGCAGGTTCATAGATGCTCGGACCTTGTTAGTGTGCTTGTCTGGATTTTTTCAGTATTTAAAATCTTCCCCAGATCAGTATGCATTTCAGTGCTCACTGTCAATCTGTAGCTGGAGAACACAATAGAGGCAAAGTAGTCATCGGATGTCAGCTAAGCAGGATTGTTGTAAGGCTTCATAGTATATTCAGTTTCTGGCATCCCATATGAGAGAAACTATGCTGTCAATTGAAATAGTGTTGGGCTTTTTTTTTTTTCCCTTTGTGACTGCCTTTTTTAACTAACTCCTTTTGTAAAGCTGCTGTTAGGCAGTAATAGTATTTTAGGGCCTGACTAATACGCTGTGGTTTAGTGAACTGTAGGTGGCATTGAGTAAAGCAGCCCTAAGACTACCTGAATCTGAAAGTAAGAAACATTTCATAGAATCCAAAAACTCTGTAGAAGAAACAAAAGTGAACTTCAGGGTGTGCTACGGAAATTTACTGTAAATAAAGTCCATCTATAGACTATTATAACCTCTTTAAAGTGACCTGCTTTTCTTTTAAAACCCTCCTAATTCAACTGGTAACTGGTAAAATGATGTATTCCGACAATATGATTCTCAAATCTTTGTGTAGACAATGCTGACATGTCTCATTTTGAGCCCATTTAAGACCTGTTAACATGTTTCAGACTAGAGTAACCTATTAAATAAATACATCAGGAAAAAGCTTTTACTGGTAATGGTTGTTTTGCTTAGGTGACTATGGCTGTAATGTATTGTGAGTACATCTGGTACTTCAGTGCTTATCAGTGATCTTTTTTCCTTTAGGCGGTTTCCTAGAAACATGATTGCTTGCTGGTCTTGATCTCACAGCTTTGTGAAGACTTCTTCTCTGATAATGTCAAGTTCAGGCTACCCTCCTAACCAAGGAGCATTCAGCACAGAACAGAGTCGTTATCCTACTCACTCTGTCCAGTACACCTTCCCTAGCACCCGGCACCAGCAGGTAAGGAGACATGAGGGTTGCAAATTTAGCAAAAGTATAATTCGGATTTTGCTGTGCTAAATTGGATATTTTTTTTTTAAAAACTAATGTAATACAAGTCGTTCACATCTGAAAACAGTGGAGTTGCAGACCAGTATGCCCAGTTAAAACTGACTGGGGAAATCTGTATGGCAATGTTGTTTGTGCCTCCAGAGTACGGCTCTTGCGTTAAGGCTGACGGGTCTACTTATTCAAGTACGTTGTGTCTTTGAATGAGGGTCTGACTATGGTGTGACTTCTGGGAAGTGTAATCTGTAGCCATGTACTGCTCCTCAGTTCCTTCTGAAGTATTACCTTGAAAGGATGTAATTTCCTGTTGAATTATGCCTTCCTGCAATGCTGTAGCTGAAATTATTAAAATCCCTGACTACTGTTGACTGCAATTTCGGCTTTTTAAAGTTTTTGCTTGTGTTTTTCTTTTTCTTTTTTACCCCATCTTTCTTTTTATGTGGACTAGTATTAAAAAATGCTCTATAAAACCGTGAAGGTATCCTAAATAACACCCTACAGCATGTCAGCTTGTCAATATTTCCTATTATTTAACAATTGTAAATCAGCTCAAACTGGCACAACACTTCTTTAGAAATTGACCTGTCTTAAAGACTGCGGATCTTGTCTCCTCAGTAGGATGAGTCTTTTTGATTCTTAGTTCCTCTACTTTTTTTAATGTTGAAAAATCAAATATAAAGAAATTCTCAAAGTGGCAAAGAAGGTGTTTTACCTGCTGAGGAGAACTGCTGCCACCGTTGCTTGTGTGGGGTGGTTTGGTTTGATTTCCCCTCTTTTTTTTTTTTCTCCTGGAAGTGCTACATTTTGCTTCCTCAAGATTAAATATGTATCTGCTTTTTTACTTGTTTTTTTGACAGAAAACTGAGTTTTATAATTGTGTATCTTTATCATGGGGAATTAATATAAACTTCCTGTTTTTTATCATTAGTTTCTTGTAGTTTGAGTAAATTCACTAGGGATTGTTTTGTTGCATAAAGTTTTGTTGCAGTTTTGCTTTAATTTATTAATGTTTAGTCATCAGACTAAATTTGGCCAACTAAGTGTGTCTGAGTCCGTATGCAATGATAGCAGTAATTTTCCAAGATTATGCAAATAACCTGTCTACAGTTAGTATACATTTAATATGAATGCAGTGTTCTGGGTGTAACAAATCCTTTGGGCTCTTGGGGCATTTGTGGGTACTAAATTTTTATGGGGAATTAATCTCCTATTAGGCCCAGGAGCATAAGAAATGAACCCATAGTCATCTTTCCTTCTTCTGTGTAAGGACTGTTGGGCTAGATTATCTATAAGCTAAATGTAGTTCTTGACAAAATCTGCCTGCAAGGTGGAGAATGTGAATGTGAAATGTAAAAACTTTTGTTACAATCTATTTTTTCTGAAGCAGCTGTAGTAATGCTTCCAGCTAGCTGTGTTCTGCTAGCCAGAATTGGGCTAATGGATTTCTGAGAATCTCCTACTTGGTTATTTCTGCCGAGCATTTATTCTGCCATCCTGTGCTCTGTATGGCATGGTAGGCTGTGGAGGACTAACTGTTGGCTTTAGAACAGCTCAGGTTTCCCTTGTTTTAATGAAATTCTCCTCCTGCTACAGATACTTTAGATGTTTTGTTCTACTTACATGTTTGCAAAAGGAAATTCAAGAATTGGAGCTTTCTGGTTTGCTCCGTATTTATTTTTAGATCATTTGTAAAAGCTAAATCTTATGGGTAATGACCTATTGCCTGTCTTGTAGAGCTTCTCTTCAGTTAATGCCAGCTGCATATAATTTTAAAAAGAAGTGGTCAAAGACCCATATATACAAATAAATTATCTTGTACCTCACTTTGGTAGTACATTATGTCAGTCAGAAGATTCATCTTGTCTGACTCTTAGTGCTAATTAATAGTGTCTGATATAAGAATGTCTTGAGGTGATAACAAAAGGAATTGCCTCAGGGTTGCTGAAGTGTATTCTCGGTTTACCACTTTGTAGTTGGGATGTGCAAAACTGATTTTAAAGGATTTTTTTTTTAAAGGATATTCTTCTGCTGCTGACCCATTTGTGTTTTGTTAGAAGTTGTTAATAAGCTAGGTGGAATTCTTAGCATAAGTATTTAGTCTCTTTAAAGTTCATTTAAAACTTAGAACTGCCATTTACAAACTTTATTTTTTTGAGCTGGAATAAGGCTTTGGTGATCTGGTCTTGGTCTATATTTAATAACTTTGGAAACGATCATTCCGTGACACCAAATGCTTTTGATCCTGTCTTCTGCACCTTTGTTCTTGTTAACATCAGAAGCGTGTTTCATTTAGGAATTTGCGGTTCCTGATTATCGTTCGTCTCACCTGGAAGTCAGTCAGGCAACCCAGCTCTTGCAGCAGCAGCAGCAACAGCAGCAGCAACTTCGGCGCAGGCCTTCCTTGCTTTCTGAATTTCACCCAGGCTCTGACAGGTGAGGATGCTGTTTTTGAAGTATGTGAACAGGAATCTTGTATGAGTCCGTGCTCTCTGTAAAGTTAGTTTCAACTTTCGAATAGAAAGGTTTTTGAGTTAGGCAGTTTTTGCCTAAGTACTTGACTTTATTAATCGGCGCTCCATTGTTGCAACAGCGTCGGTCTCCTGCGTTTGAGTGTTGTAGGTGTTGTGTAATTCCTCCGTCCCTTTGGCTTAACTAATATATTTGTTTCACAGACAGGAAGTGACAGTCTGCTTTGCTTTTCCCGCACCTCTGCTAACAACGCTGTCAGTAAGCTTCTGAGAATCCAAGTGCATACTGCGAACTTTTTAATGCTGTTTAGGCTAAAAGTATGTAAAGTTTGTAACTTTGGTTAATTTAAACTTGCCGAGTAGAAGCAACAAGTGCAAGAGTTGTTACAGTGTGAATATTAACCTGTCACATTTCCTAGATTAGGCTTGCTTATTCAACAGGTGGTATCTATGTGGCTGGGCAAGTAAGAAACGACAGAGCTAATTGGGTGTTTTAGTTGTAAGAATTGTAAAACACTGAAATGTGGCACAAAATGGACTTCTAGGCACAGAGGACTAAATCAGAGTGTACTCTACTTTTGGCAAGACAGTTGACAGCTTCGTATCATTTGTTCTAAATATGCTTTTTGTCAGTCTCGTATACCATTCCTGTCTCTGTGTAAGCAGATGCAACTGATTTGTGTCCAGTAGCTTAACTGAGGACAAGTATGGTGGACAACTACAGTGAATTGTATGCTGTCATTTAATTTCGGATTGGTCATATCTTGCTTCTCAGTAAAATAGATTACTTCATGGTGGATATTGATGAATGTTCAAATGTACCTTAATATTACTGTAAGGTTGATAGGTTCAAGAAAGTTTTCAGACTGTATTAAGCATTCATTTGACTATAATCCTGAAAAATATTGGATGTATGTTGAAAACCAAATTTAGAAATTAAAAACCCACTACAGATCAGAATAAGATTAACTGGATTGTAATAAGTTAGCAAGAATATGCTTCTGTTTAGGGGGGAGGTTACTGTATGATTTATGCACCTCAGCTCTTCAGTGTATTAGGATGCTGATGTACAGTCGTAAGCAACTGTTATTGCTTGTAACAACCTTTTTTTTTTTTTTTTTTTTCCCTTGGACTCTTAGTAAGTATATCTGCTGGGAGCAGCTTTATATGCTGGATTACTGCTAGCAGTTTATTTTGGCTGTAACTGAGGTATCTGGTTCTGAACAAATACCAGTGATGAATGTTATGTAAATACTGGTCTAGCTTAAAATCTCATTAGAATATTCCCAGAAATAACTTGATGATAGTGAAATCTGGGGCTTGCATATTGCCTTCATCTTGTGTCACCAGAATGTCAGCAAGGCTCTGTTTTAGTGCTGACAATCATAGTAGCTTTTAGAGTTCTCAAAACTTCAGTTTATAGCGGAAGCAAATCTCCCCCACCCACCCCCTCCCCTTTTTACTCAATTTACTAATTCACCCAATTTACTAATTGTAGTAAATTTGTAAAAGCTTGGTCAGTAGTTCTGGCAAAATCCAGGAACCTACTGTCATCTCTTCCATGGCACTTCCTAGGAAGATTTTGAAGCATATGAGGTTCTTTTATGGACATCCTGTGCATTGCACTGCAAAGAAGCCAGTGATACTGTTCTTTTGCATTTTTTCTGAGAAGGAGGAGTTTTTAAATGACTCATGGATTGAATCAATGACTGTTTCTGTCATAGAGTAGCATTTTAGTAGAGATCAAGTTCTAAATAGACTCATGGCTCATTTCAAGCGTTCTGTGTATATTTAAAAATTATTTGACTGCAAAAATAAAATAATGGAGCTGTTGTGGCCATCTGTGTTCAGTGGAATATAGTACTATATTTACCTCATGGATTTTTTTTGTTTATAATTTGAGTCAGCTTTGATTTGAACAATATCATTGTAGCAGCGGTAAGTTTCTTTAAGGGTTTTTAATGATAGGCATGCATTTAAACAGTGTCTCTTAAGATGCAAGTTAACTTTCTGTTTTTCAATGGATTTTAACTGTTGTATTTTTGAAGATCATACTTAAAACATTTGTCTGCCTTACTATTTAGAAGGAGCTTCACTAAATTGCATCTCTTGTTTATTTGAAAAGGGTTGAGGAACACCAAATAGTTTTCTTGTGGAAAATGTATATTTTAATAGTTTATCTCTTCTGTATATTAGGCCTCAGGAAAGGAGAACTGGATATGAACAGCAATTTCATCCAGGTCCATCTCAGACAGATCATGATTCACTGGAATCTAAGCGACCACGTCTTGAACAAGTCTCTGATTCCCATTTTCAGCGTGTCAGCGCAGCTACTGTCTTGCCTTTAGTACATCCTCTGCAGGAAGGGTTGAGATCTGCGGATATTAAGAAGGTAAAGCCATTTTCTGTTACGATGCTGAAGGTGTAACTTCCTATGTTGTGGTGAGCTAATCAATATTTTTCTATTAGGTAATTTTTTAATTTGTTTTACATCCATTCTTTAATCCCAGAAATTTAATTTTATACATTATCACAAACTGTGGGCATGAGTCAGTGTTACTCTTTTCTAAAAAGAGCAAGAAGATAAGTCTGCCTCAAACACAGTAAAGAGGTTGGATTTCTGAGTTGCCACTACGCTCTTAAGTCAGTAAAATCTCAATTGCAAAATTATTATAGTACAGTACCTGAAATATTTCTGCTTTTCAGTTGAAAGCTGCTGGCAAATGCATGCAAGTCCATTTTTTTCTGTGATGAATATTTGTACTGAATGGTCAAAGTACTCCACTCTACCCCCTCTCCCTTTTAAGCATTTGAAATGAATCTGCTTATTTACATGATGCTAATTATACTTGTCACTGTCTCATTTTGGGTAAATCTAGGGCAATCTAGTTTGGTGTGGATATTTTCTGTTGTAGATACTGAATATAGATTAGAGCAATTTGTATAGAGCAGACAAGTGTCTCTTAAATGAATATTTAATATCTTCTCTCATGCACGCATACAAGCACAGAGACTCACACGCCAAAAAGGTGGTGCGTAGTGGGTGTGACTTCTGAAGGTGAGCGCTCAAGTTTCTAAACTCAGATCATTTAAAGAAAAATTTCACCATATGGATTCAAAAGCTAAGAGGCACCAAATTTTTTAGAGGTTGATTACTTCTCTTGCCTTCTCTCTACCATTCCTTTTATCATGTGAATAAAGTAAAATTATGTGAATAAAGTAAAATTATGATAGCATGTGATTTCTTAATAACTTGCTGTGTTGCATAGCAAAGGTAAGATCAAAGGGGATTGGAGAAACCGAGCTAAGGCATGCAATGTTGACTTGCTTGCATGTAACTGAATTTTTATCCAGGTGCTACAAATAGAAATCTATTGTTTCAATGTAGAAATACAGCCTTGTATTATCTAGAGGAGAAGTGGCATTCAGACACATCATCTTCCAGTCAGATTGGCTTGATGAGGGATGTATAACTGAGCTAGCATTTGCCAGCTAGGTAGTCATGGAGCATGATGGTCTGAGGACACAAACAAAGACAAGGTACAACAGTGCTGATGTTAGAACATAAAGCATGATGAAATATGTTGTTTGGAAACGGACAGGAAAAAAAAAAGATGAAAAAATCCAAACGAATAGTGATCTGTTCTCTCTGAAGTCATCAGTTCTCTTAAGTCATGTTAAGTTGAAGAGAACTTAACATTTATAACTGCAACTAACTCCTGACGTACTTTATCAGGCTAGTCATGGTTATCTTCAAGAATATCCTCACCAATATATGTGCAGAGTATTGAGGATTTGCTTTCAAGTAACCCTTCCTTTAAACATAAAATATACTGTTTACTTTTATGAAGATATATTTATAAAAGGGAGATGTTTTGATCTTATTTTATTTTCAAAGTAAATATCGAAGTATGCTGTTGTTTTTAAAGATGGACTTTGAAATTACAATATCATAAATGGACTGCCAATTGAGTCGAAAATATTTAGAGCATTAATAAACTGAAATATTAAACTTTAACTTAGCTCCTCAACAGAGATACAGGTAACTGGAAATTCTTTTTAATGCATGCATGCTAGTTTGGTTACCCAACACTCACTTGCATGTTATCAGTATGACTGATTTTCTCTCAATCTCTCCCATGCCATGAAAGGACCCGGCTTTTGGAGGAAAGCATGAGGGACCATCTTCTCCAATTTCTGGTCAGCCTTGTGGGGAGGACCAAAATGCTTCACCTTCAAAGCTGTCAAAGGAAGAATTGATCCAGAGCATGGACCGTGTAGATCGCGAAATTGCGAAAGTTGAACAGCAAATCCTTAAACTGAAGAAAAAGCAAGTAAGCATAGCAGGCACTACTGTTGTTATCTGCCAGTGAAAAAGGTGTGGAAAAACCTCATTTGTTGTTGGTGGCGGTGAATATTTTGGTTATGTGAACCAAATGAACAAGTTAAAAAGGGAAGGTTATGCATGCAGTTTTGCTAGAACGTTTAAATAGATTGGATATCATGTAGTTTTAAACACTTTTGAAAATAGGAGAAAGCCACACAGGAACACGAACAGTAGATGGCTTTATATTTTAAACTTTTGTTAGATGACTAGTGAAACAAGGGCACTGTGACTGTAACTTCAGGTTTAAAGGTGACTGCTGGGTGAGGGGAGGCTATCATCTTTCTTCTTTCCCAGTCTGTGCAAGGGGAGAATCCCTTGCATGCGTCTCCAAAACCAGAGCTTGTACAAAAGTCCCTGGATCATCTGCTTTCACAAGGGCAGGAGATTGGGGATTGCCTTGGGGGGAAGTGTAGTAGGAGGGGTGCGAGTAAACAAAGAGCGCAGAGAAACAAAGGAGGAAATATTACTTTTTTAGTACAGTCCTGGCTATGCTTTGCATCAGAGAACTGCACTTCGGCCATTGGAAGCAAAGGAAATGTTTGCTGGCAGTAGTTGTTGCCTTCCCAGTAGCTGTTGTAGCCAACTAAACCCACCCTTCAATCTAGGCATCTGTTATTCATTGGAGAAAACTAAGTCCTTGTCTCCTTTTCCTTTTATGACTTTCAAATATCCAGATAGAAGCATTGCCAGCTTTAAGGTTTTTTTAGTGGCAGCTCTGTAGGAACTGAGAGTTATGCTATAGGGTTTGTTAACGTGTAGGTCCAGGATAACAAATAGAGAGCTCTCTGGAGCAGTGTGTTTTTTATGGTCTGGAAGCATTTAATTACGTCTGAATTTTAATGACCTGTAAAGTGACCTTCAGCAGAAAAAACAAAAAAGGATGTCACTAAGTACCTGGCTCTGTGTTAATGATGCTTATCTTTGTTTGTTCACTTTTCCACAAAATCAGCAAGTACTATGCATATCATCTATGAAGGTGCATTTGTGCACGTTTGTATTATGATTTGACTTTAAAAAATTACAAAGCTGCTGTTGCCTGCAATAAATGAGCCTGTTTATCATGGCATTCTGCAAAAATTTTAGATTTTGAATACTTATGCAGTAATATAGCACATGTTGTGTAAGACAGGATGGATCCCTAGCATCAGAATTTTTTTTTTGTATGTTTGTAGCAGGCATTGGATGAAGGATATTGACAATTAAAAAATGAAGATGTCACTGAATCAGTTTTATTTGATGTGAAAGCAAATCACAGCAGTGTAGTAGCTTGGAAAATATTACAGGGTTTTTTTATTGTTTGGTATTTTAACAGTCTTGGAACTTCAATATATGTGGAGTGGTTTATTTCCTAATGAATGGAAGCTATGAAGTACGTTTAGAATGATGGTCTCTGTGGATTGTTAGAAGGAGCTTTGTACGTTTTTAAAAAAAAAAAGACAGTAGTTATAATGACACTTGAATACCTACAATGTAGAAAGGCAACTCTGTGGATTAATTCCTCTGTGAGAAGGCAGGTTTGGTGTAACTGTTCTCCAAAGTTAATATTTTTGTTTGAAATTAAATAGTGATAAATTACAATGCGACAGTGGCTTTAAATGTCAGGCTGAAGCAAGTCTGATTCAAAGCCAGTGAGTCTTGTAAACAGGTAATTTGGTTTACCAATAGTACAAGAAATAGTCTTGTTATCATCCCTATTGGCATTAAAACCATTTCATTCATTCCTTGTCAGTTAAGAGGAGAAGTAACAGGCAGTGCTAACTGTTGATCAGGTGCATATTTTATCTCTGGTGACTAATTACTGGTAAGGGTAACATGGTTTGGATGGCTGATTTTTCTTTCTTTCGTCTCTTAGCAACAACTTGAAGAAGAAGCTGCTAAGCCTCCAGAGCCAGAGAGGCCTGTCTCCCCTCCTCCAGTGGAACAGAAACACCGCAGTATTGTCCAAATTATTTACGATGAAAATCGGGTAAGCGTGCTTTTCAGTTGACTGAGTGTAGCTGTGAACCTGACCCAATGTGCTAAAATTCATTATGTCTTAATTTACTTCCATGGGGCAGTTTTTGCTTCTCCTGTTTTATTGATTTACCCACCCCTCTTTTAATATTCTTTTACGTCTTTAAATGAAAGACAGTTGCATGACTTTTTTACTCTTGATCACAGGATCCTTATTCTGTCTTGTAAGCAGTCTAGGGAAACATATCTATGGGTCTCATCCCTAGACCCTTGTGTTAAGATG
The DNA here is from genome assembly GCA_031468815.1 of Morus bassanus. Taxonomy (NCBI): domain Eukaryota; kingdom Metazoa; phylum Chordata; class Aves; order Suliformes; family Sulidae; genus Morus; species Morus bassanus. The sequence continues at coordinate 10,858,819 of CM062584.1, forward strand.
GATAGATACAGATATATAGAGACACACACACAGATATGTATATGTTTAGATGTGTGTGTATGTGTGTAGATAGATATAAAAAAAAAAGCTTCAGAAATTTATCTTAAATTCTCTTTTCCTCACATAAATACTGACAAGCTTGGCTGAAGACCCAACATTTAAATTAGCTGAAGAGGAAAAACTGCATATGTTGTAAGATTCTATGCCTTCTTTTTAAACTCTGACTTCTGGCACTTAAGATTTGGATAAATGAACAGTTATGAAGAAGTAGTATATAGGTGAGTTGTGAGCTTGTGTTGCATAAGTGTTGAGAAAAGTACAGAAGCTCAGCCATATCACCAACAGTAGCAAAGTGCTTCCTGCCTTTTTTTCTCCTGGCAGTTTGAGATTAGGGAGTTGGATATCTGCTGGTTTTGAAAGTATTATGATCTTTTGTGACAGTGGTGTATGTTTGTTTAATTTTCGAATTTTATTCTGTGGTTTAGAGGAACAGCTAACTTCTATTACAATAGACTATTTTTGGACATTTGAGATGGTAAACTGCAACACAATACTAGATTTTATACAGTAGAACTGTCCCAAGTGTTCCATGCTGCCTGTTCTCTCCTTCCCCTGGTTGTCTGTGAAATTTGATGTATTCACTTAATACAGGACATCAGGGCAATTACTATTTTATAAAAACTGATGTAACCCATGTACAACAACATATTTACTTCTGATTACAAACCAGTTTTACTGTTTTAAATTCATTTCACACTATAATGTAATTAAAAATTATTAAAATCGTACAATCACCTTACAAGACTCCCTCAAGCTGAGTTGCATGTTGGGTAGTAGGCAAAACTATGTGAATTTGAAGACATCTTAGCAGGCTGCTGTGCAACTCTCTCTGCTAATTCTCCTTACAGGTGGGTTTTACAACAGAATTTTGAACTTGCTGTTGCATTCCCCTTGTTGGGAATGTGCCAGTAGGTGGGGAAACCCATTTTTATGTTGCTTGAGATGGAGTAACATGAGTCAGAGTATAGTCATCTATTAGCTGCTTCTGCCTGCATAGCTCTTCATATAGCATTCTATATGCAAGGGGAATTACCAAGCTTGATGTATTTGTGAATCCATTTAGCACTGGGTTTAAGTTCTCATATCGGGAGTTACATGTACTGTAGAATGGCAATATTGATGGGGCTTAATACAAATAGTGTCTCTCAATACTCACAGTCTTATTTAAAGGGTTATTAAAGATGTATTAAGCCATTTGTGTACCTAGCACTTGTTTGGTATCTTTCTGTCTACAGTTGTACAAGAAGGCAGTCTGCTTAGCAGCTTTCATCTTCAAACTGTGCAGTTTAGGATAATTACTTTTAATATTCAACTACTGTTGGCTAAAATTTGGTTCAAGTAATAGGGCTAGAATTCAGTTTTCAATGTTTTGAGAACAGAAAAACCATTCTCCCAGGGTAATACTATAGTAGTTCCTTGATATATAATTATTTTGTACAGCTGTGAGTTCCGAAGAATTTCTCAAGGTGGAAATTACATGGAAAGAGGTTAGAACTTAGCAGAACGCTGACTAATAATAGCTGCTTTATGGGTTAGTTTCTCCTGTATTCTTCTCTGCACATGTCTTAGGGCTAGCACATACAACTATTGGGGGGAAAGAAACAAATTTGAACTAGTATGTTGAGTCATTTCAGATAGCCTTGTCTGCTGACAAACGGCTTTGGAAGATCGTACAGGCTCAAAATGAATTTGTGAAAGCCAACTGTCTTATCCAGTGCTTCCTCCTTTAGGGTTGGAATTATTTTGGGGTCTTCACCTAGTGTGAGGGAAGGAGGACATTTGACGTACATCTGTGTGTGTGTATGTACACATTGATTCACACTCCCAGACTTTGTAATTGGAGTATTTTAGTCTCTTAATTCCATTTTTCAAAGCTAACTATACTTTGTTTTACTGGACACCTTTCTTCCTCTTAATAATTATTTGCTGTATTATTTATTAAATGCATCTTCTTTTTGAACTGCAGAGGTCAGTTTCTACTTTTATGCTCTCTCAGCTTCCAAACATGGGAGATCAGAGTAGTAACTGCACAATTCAGGTACAGGTTTCTTGATTTGCTGAGGCAACACTGCACAAGTAGGTTAAGAAGGATGTAGTATGATCACACAGGGATTTAGCAGCTAGCATAAGTGAAAGACTTCAGATTCACTTTGACACTAACTTCAGGTGAATTACTTAGACTATACAAAAATATCTTATTTACAGAAAAAAGCAGAAGAAGCTCACAAGATTTTTGAAGGTCTTGGTCCAAAAGTTGAACTGGTAAGTTGTGGTGTGTTTTTTGGTTTGTTTGGTTTTTGTTGGTTTTTTTTTTCCCCCTTTTTGTTCTGTTTTCTGTGTTGCCAGTGTTGCTCCCATGTCTGTAATTCTGTTGTGGTAAACAGATGTAGTTCTATGGTTATGTATGAAAGAATTGTGTGTTTAAATACACTAGTGAATTGGGGCTTGAATGAACTGATTGGCCACATAAGTGTGACTTTTTTTTTTTTAAATAGATTTGCATCTGCTTGAGGGACCAGTTTGAAAGATGAAAAAATTGAAATACTGTTATAAACATAAGTAGTTATAATGATCTAATTTTAAGTAATGAAATCTGTGCTTTGTGTTATCTTCTAGTCCCTTCAGATTGTTGCATCCTCAGATTGAGTGCAATGTTGGCAGAGTATTTAAAATATTGTTAAATACATTGCATATGCTTTTAGTATTACATGCATTGAAAAGTACTAAGCATACCTTTCTAATCCAAAATTGTAGCCACTTTACAACCAACCGTCAGACACGAAGGTCTACCATGAAAACATCAAAACGTAAGTGCTTTAGTATCTTGTCATTGTGTCATTTAAGGGGTCTAGACTCAAACGTTCACTCAAATTTTTGATTGCTCTGATTTCCACATAGGATGTGTGTACTTTAAGTGTATTTAAAAGCTTTCAGTCTATGTAATTGTCTGAGTAGTTTTGAAGTTCTTGATTCTTATGTAGTTCACTTTTTTTGTTTTTGTTTTCCAGAAACCAGGTGATGAGGAAAAAGCTAATACTATTCTTTAAAAGAAGAAATCACGCAAGAAAACAACGGGTAATACTACCATGTTTTTGTAAAAAGAGCAGATGATTGGTTTTCTGTCTGGATTCCTTACCTGTATTCCCAAATGTGTCACGTAAATCCCATTGATTAGAAAAGTAAGATCTTAAGCTAAAATTCTGTTGATTTATTGGAAAACAAACTGCAGGTTTGTAACTGTGGTTTGTTGATTATTTGACTGAAAACCATCTAAAGTACAATAAGGAAAAAGCTTTTTTTTTCTTTCTTTTTCTTTTCTTAAAGAGTATGAATGGAAGAGACCCAGTGAAGATCTTTAACTGTCATGCCTGGCCTTTCTCTGAACTTCTTTTCTTGTATAGTTGCTGTAGTATCTGAAGGAAAATGGGGCAGATCTCCAGTTTTGGGTTTTTTTTTTTCAGTCAGACAGCATTTTTGATCAAACTTGTGTATGTTGGATACCAGTATAAATTGACTTAATGCTTTCTTTTGCATGCTGTTGTTGCAAGTGGCATACCAAGTCAAAAGGCTGGTTTGGGTGGTGTCTGAAAGATCATTTTTATTATTAAGAATAGCAGAAGATTATATATCAAATTGGAAGATTCCACCATGAAAATGTAATGAATTTACAGTCCTAGTATTTTTTTTATGTAGGAGCAGCTCCCTACATATTGCTGAGCTTGAGGACATAGTACAATTATTCCAACCCCATTCTGTCAATTAGAACTTTAAAATAAAAAACTAAAAAAATAAACCAATTCAAATAATTAAAAGCCTGGTACCAGAAGATGTGAGATTTCTGGAAGGCAGTAATAACAGTTAACAAATATCATTGTGATGTATAAAGCAAAGAAATAGTGTGTAATATTCTAAATCTATATTTTTATATCCACTTCCTCACCTTCTCTCTGCTGAAAACTGGGTATATGTCATCTTCAGAATGGAAAGCCACTAGAGCAGGAAAAATATGGAGCCCACCCATGTCATGTGTACTCATCACTTACTGTATTTGTGTTTAGTTCAAGGTTTACTTTTGCAATTTAACAGGAACAGAAAATCTGTCAACGTTATGATCAGCTGATGGAGGCATGGGAGAAGAAAGTTGACAGGATAGAAAATAATCCACGCAGGAAAGCTAAGGAGAGCAAAACAAGAGAGTACTATGAAAAACAATTTCCAGAAATCCGGAAGCAAAGAGAACAGCAAGAACGATTCCAAAGGTATTACCATAGATTTGAAATATTCCTCTAAAATCTCTCTTAGGACTTAAGTTTTAAAATTATTTATTATAAAATTGGTTCAGCTTAATGGTTAAGTTTTATGTTCGTCACTTTATTCTTTAAAGAAGGATATTAGTGTATCATACTGTATAAAAGTAAAATGTTCTTTCATTCGTTCACTGTGTTTCATGGCATTGAGCTCAAGTTTCACTTCACATCCTAAGGATCTTAATGACTGTCCTTGTATATCTGCTGCCTTACGTCTCGCCCTTTCCTGTCCCTCCTTATCAGCTTTGCTGGCAGTGCTAGCCTCATCAGTCTGGTGTCCTCTTGGGCTGCTCTACTGATGTCCAAATTGTTCCTTTCCTGTCCCCCTTTTTAGATGGGCCATCAAAACTCATATTTTCCAAAAGAAATATAGAAAAAGGCCTAATTAGCAAAGGCTAGTTAGGTTATGGGGCTTGGTGAGACTATATGAGTTAAGCTGTTCAGATGCACAGAGTGGTTTGTAGAAGTGGTCTTAAGATAACTGGAGCACCCGCTTCACACAAGCCTGTTCATTTTGGGCCTACACCCTGATTTATACGTAGTATTTTTCTGTTGCTGGATGTCTGTGTTACTCCTTTGTTTCATGATCCCTATATTCATTAGCCTACGCACTCAAAAATCATTTGACTTAATTAACAATTTGAGTGATCTTTTGTTGTACTTGCCATGTAATTTTATTCCAGACATTTTTGCTTTTTGCAGTATGCAAGCTACGACAATTAAGTCCCCATTATTTAATTTTAAACTATCAGACATTTGTTAAATGGAAACTGTACAAAGAGTCTTAAAAGGAATGAAGTGTAATTCATTTGAGATTTCACTTCATCTGTGGTACTGTGGGTAGTGCTTTAAATTAGAATTAGGTCAAGTTTGATTCAGTTGTGTTCAAATCTGTTTATCTACTTTTTGAAATCATTTTAATACACCTTTGAGAGTTCAAGCCCCATAAAGATTTCATTCCATTATCTCTTTTAACCATCATCTGTCTAAATCCCCTTACTTTATAAAATACAGGAGAAGCAGATAGTTTGCAATATATCATGAAGTCTGCAAGATGTGGCTTTGTGGAATCAAGAAAAGAGGAAAAGAGAGTAAATGTTTAGAATGGAAACAGAATTCCTGTCTATAAGAAGCTTTTACTTTATGAATATGTCACGTCTTTGTAATTGCAAACTGCTTGGGAAGGGGCCGTCTCTTTACATTATATTCTCTAATGTAATGGCGTCATTGCCTATAGCTGTGCTTATAATACTGTTGCCATGTAAATACTAAGGTTTTTTTGTCAGATTTTGTGCAAATTGATTAGTTCAGTAAAATCTTTGAGCAAATGAAGATGTTTTGTCTCTCTAATTATAAGTGATGTGTATCTCTGAAATGCTTTTTGACCCACATGCAGTAATATATTATTATGATGTTCTCAAGTGTAAAGATCATTAGCTGAAAAATTCTTCCAAATTACGGCTCTCCCCATCAATTCAAAAGTTCAAAATTTTCCTTTGTTGTAATGAGTCTCAGTGCTGTATTAGTAACTTGACCAAATTGATGAAAGGCAAATTTAATGGTTTTTTTTTTTCTTTTAAAAAATAAAATAAATAAGCTGTTTCACAGTGTATCAGTTGTACTAATTAAGATGATGATTTCTGTGCCACTGATGAACATTTCTCATACTCAGCAGAAGCCTATTAGTGTGTCTAAAGCATGTACTGGCAACGGAATCAGTGGTAACCCTCCTTTTTTTGATGTTGACTCAAGCATGCCCTTCTTGCTGAGCTTTGCAAATTCACCTGTGAAAATGAGCAGTTGTTTTGAAATTGCAGTACATTAACAGAGTTTGTTCTCTGACGCTACTCAGAACAGTCCTAACTAATTTGAGAGACTGGTAACAGTATTTTAAAGAATTTTGAAGGTTGTCATTGTGTACAAAATCTGAAGATATAGCTATTTTCCACTTTATCCTTACTACTCATGTTTTCCCCTAATTCTAGAGTTGGCCAAAGAGGGGCTGGACTTTCAGCAACTATTGCTAGAAGTGAACACGAGATTTCTGAAATCATTGATGGACTTTCTGAGCAGGAGGTGAGGCTATTGTCTGTACTTTGCTATAGAAGCACAGCAAATGACTCAATATCCTTTTACTGGCAGTGAAAGGTCTCTTTCAGAGAGCTTGGATTTTTGATAAGAGAAACCTTTTGGGGCTTGTTTGAGAGAGTCTGTGTGAACTTTGGCTTGAAATAGGTCTTAAAAATACTGTTCTTTTAAGGGGTATGTTTCCTAATTGTATCTGTCCTACATTTTTCTCATGTGTCTGTGTTCACTGCAGGCTTGCTACAACCTAGTTTTTTACAGCTCTAACAAACATGTGAAAACTCTTCCTTTCTAAAACCCAGCACCATTTTAGTTTTTCATCATTTGCGACACTATTTCTTTTAGCTGACTGTGTAAATGTTCATTGGGATAGTGACAACTTCTAGAAGAGTTAAGAAGTGGACAAAAAGAAGTTTCAAACTAACTGTGAATGTATACTGTGGTGGAGCTTTAAAGAGTTGTGTAATTCAAGAACTGTAAACGTTAGTAGCAACTTTTTGTATTCTTTACTTTTTCTTTTATTCTTTGCCTGTAGAATAATGAAAAACAAATGCGTCAGCTCTCTGTCATTCCTCCCATGATGTTTGATGCAGAACAAAGACGAGTGAAGTTTATTAATATGAATGGTCTGATGGAGGATCCCATGAAAGTTTATAAAGACAGACAGTTCATGAATGTCTGGACCGACCATGAGAAAGAGATTTTTAAGGAAAAGTAATGGGCTTTCTTATCTTCTATTTTTATTACCTTGCAAATGACAGTTAAATACCTAACCCCACAGTAAACATCAGTTAAATTGGGAATGCTGAAGCTTTTGTGCAATAATACTTGGTAATTTTCTTGGTTGGGTGAATGAAACATTGCAAATGTTTTAGACTTCTCCACTTATTTTTCAAGTGAGTAGGCTCATATGCATTTAGTCCTTAGATGAGAAATTCTCTTAAAAATACTTTAGTTCCATGAGAAGATTAAAATGAGAAGAGTAGGTATATGATCTCATTATATCAGCTATTAGCTAATTTTAAGTGCTTAGTTCTAAATTTCCACAATTTGAAAACTGGGCTTTTTAGAATAATTTCAGTTGTGTAAATCAAAGACTTGCTGATGGAACAGATTGTTTGGAAGACTGCTTTGCTTATTTGATCATGAATTATGTCGTTAAACTTAAATAATTTCTGATTTATAAAAGGTTTGTCCAACATCCCAAGAACTTTGGTCTAATTGCTTCCTACCTGGAACGAAAGGTAAGACCTTCTTTAATATAAGTAGAGCCTAGGGTGGGATCCCTATCTTTCCAAATGTAAGTCATTTATCCCCGCATCATTTTCTTTTCCTGGAAAAAATTGTAAGTCCAAAAAAAGTTACTGCTTTGACAGGTTTTTCTAATACTCAATCAGTAACACAATCAATGCATGCAAACACCTAACAAAAGTTAGTGAAATGACACTATTGACAACAACAAAAGAAAATGGCACTTCATTTAGTTTTGATTTTATTTTCTTTTTGAAGGAGGTAAGCTTCTTTAACTATCTCACTGTTTAGATAAAGACGTAATTGGCTCTGTTGAGCCACTGTGCGAACTCTAAGAAATCTTGCCACCACCTTTCAAGTCAGTGGGATCCTACTGCTGGCTGAATTAGTCTTTAGAACTATTAGTCTTTAGAACTGACTTGGCAGAACTGATGTAAGAAGTAATGGAGAGTTAGGATTTGTTAAGACTTACAACAGAATCTTGAATACATACAGCTATTACAATAAATAGAAGCTTTCAAACTTGCAAATTGTCTAGTATAGATTAAATCATGAAGACTGAAGTAGCTGAGGGATATTATAAATACATGAGACTTGTGTTTAACACTATAATTTTATGCATAGTTGTATTGTTATATTTGTGTGTGAATTCAGTTCCCTGCTGAGCAAACAAATCTAATGGAGTTTTATTTTAGTCTAGGGGCCGAATAGTTAAAGTGTTGAGAGAAATTAAATACTAAGAATGTATTTTTATAGCAGTAAAACCTAATTTTTTTTTTGCTTTTTCACTTTAGAATGTTCCCGACTGTGTATTATATTATTATTTGACCAAGAAAAATGAAAATTATAAAGCCCTTGTGCGAAGGAATTATGGTAAACGCAGAGGAAGAAACCAGGTATCTTAAATTTATTAATCACTTGGGTATTGTTGTTTTATTGTTTCATATTTACAACTGTCTTACTATCCGATATAGCAAATATATTATGTGCATGGGGGGTTGGGGGGGATGGAAAAATAATTATTTTTCCTTTACTGCATTTTTGCCCTTTTTAAATTTGGGTAATCCTGACCTCAAGGGTGTTCTTGGTTAGTTTGATTTTAATTCTGTGGAATTTCTTCTTCCTCTGCACATTTGTGACTTTTTTTTAATATGACAATTCATTTTATTTGAGGGCCCTGCCATAGACATTGAAGTCGAATCCATCATTAAATCCTATGTTGGAGCCAACAGAAACTAGGTTCAGCATGTGACTTGCAGTGGAAAACATATAATCGCTTCATAATGTCAGTTTGTCAAAAAGCAGAAATTAATAGTAATCTTTATTTGGTGGTCAGGCTCAAAGTCAAACTGGAACTTAATAGCAAGAAGAAAGAGACCAATTTAATGCATGCAAATAAAAAATTCTGCTGATTCAGGAAGTATTCTTTTGGAAGTTTTGGAAGTCTTTGGAGGGGAAAAGAACAGTATATTATGTACAAAACGCATATAAATGCATTTGCTAGGCTACAAGGGTTAATGTGGATACTGGAAAACAAACAAAAAAATTAAGAAACTTCAGACTTTTTTTTTTTTAAAGAAAGCAGGAGGAGTGTTCTGTATTCACTGAACGTGTTCCCTGCTCTTCCCATTCTAATTTCCCCTTGCATCTATCAGGTATTTAGAAAGTACTGAAAATAGAATGAAAGATATGTCAGTGGCGAGGTTAGGAAAGAAGTTCATATATTAAATAAAGTACGTGAACAGAGTACTAGATGTAACAACCAAGCGTGCAGGTATTTTGAGTTTGTACCCTTAAAATGAATTTAACAGCCGGAAACGAGTATAGATATGATGTGCTGAAGAAATACCCAGCGCTTTGTTGGAACAGAAGCTTGATGGGGGTGGGAGGGGAGGGTCCTCTCAAATTTAGGGTTTTAGAAATCCACAGACCTTAAAATCTGAAGAGTTGTGGGTTATTGGAGTTAATCACATCTCAGCAGCGATACTAAAGAGAAAATTGTTGAGACTTTGAGGTACTGTGACTGCACAAATCTGTTCTGAATTGCAAGACAGCAAATTAAGTAAATATTACACTTCAGGATATGTGAATCCTCTTTTCAAATAATGTAAGTTTTCTGAGAGTCCCAGTAAATGTATTTTTTTTTCTATAAAAGAAAATTGCTGCAGACAGCTTCAGTTGATAAGTTGATCCTGTTCACTAGAAACAGTCATCGTGTTGTGCTTCTATGGTGCTGTTGTACTTAAGCTTTTAAATTATGGTCTGGTTTTCTAAGAGGAGACATCGTGTCACGGAAGACTTAGTTGTCTGTACCCCACAAATTCTGGATTGTATGGGATAAGGTCATATTCATTATGCACAGGACTTAGAGCTTCTACTTTGACTAACTGTGAACTGCTGTGATGGGAGAAAATACTGGAAATATCCTGTATTTTGCCAGAACTTCTGTTAGGCTTTCGAAGCCTAATAATGCTTTTTATAGGAAGAGTTTGTTACTGCATGATTAGCGATGTTGAAGGATTCCAGTTAAAGTATGGATGTATGGCAATACAAAGAGGATGGAAATAAATGAGATTGTCCAAAATGTAGACAATTACTGTGGACACTAAACACAGATAATGCTGCTGTTTTAAGTGGCTCAGTTTCATATTCCAATATAAAATGAGTGGTGTGATGACAGTAAGTACACACATCTTGAGCAATATCTTTGCCGTATGTTGTTCTTCTGCAGCTGCTCTAAGAGATGAGGAGACAGAACTAGCTCAAGCTGTGATGTGATGTAACTGTAAGTTTTGAGATGTTCAGAAGATCATAACTGTATTTTTAAGTGTCTTTCAAAATTGTTAAATTTTAGAATATTGGAACTAGTAGAATTCAAAATTTGGATGGATTTCTCAATCCATAAATTGCTTGCTTTCCTTGGACAATGCATATAAACTAGAAAGATTTTAATTACAGCCTTGTACACAAGGGCATAGATTTGTGAACTTAGCTCACTATAAAAGGAAACCCAAGGTGCTCTGCCTGGCTCTGTAACTGCTCCTCTGAATACTGATTTATGTGTGACTAACTAAATGCGTGAGTTGGAACACTGAAGCTGCTGTCGTCGTTCGTTCAACTCAAATTACTTGCTCTTTGAATTTTAGTAGAGTTGTAGGTCTTAATTGCTAGTTGTCGATCCACATTAGGTACTACAGCAGATCGCTGAGCTTTGGGCAACTGCTAGACAGGCTGAATGTGTGCTTTATGTTAAGGATGCAGATAAGTGTCAGACTTTATTGATCTGAAGAATGTTGAGGTATACTTGCAAACTCAAGGAAATACTCTTAAACATTCTAAATGGGAAATGTTACCATTTCTGGAAGTTTAAATTCAGAAGTATTGTAGTTAGCATGTTTAGTGACGCTGTAGTAAGGAATTCTATGGTACCAAAAATCATATTTGTATTTCTTAATTTTATTAATGATTAATTAGCAACATCTATAACAGGTAGTAAAAAAGAACTTGAGAGTGTCAAACTGCCTTGCTTGCCAGAATTTTTATCTTACAGTTGCAGAAGGCAATTCATCTCCCCTCTCCCTCCTACACCCCAGCTTTGTTTGAAGCTGATATTTTTTGTATCTTTGAGTAGCAACCTGAAACTTCCTTGCTGATTGGCAAACACAAGTTGGTAAGATTTATGATGTGCTCCAAGATGTGCTTATGCCAGTAACAGGTGCTTCAGCTTAAACTCTTAATAGTTCATATATTTTTGTAAATTAGAAGGCAAGCAAATGGAATATTGCAGTGGAGAAGATATTAATCATGGTAATGATGTTGAAATCCTTCAGAGAATATAGTGAGTACAAGTTGACTTAAGTTTCAGCGTGGGGGCTTTTATTCTAGAGAATCTGAATGCTAGATTAAGGCATGTCAAGTTATGAGATGCAAGGCTTATTGAATTCTGATACATTTTTGTCCTCAAATAGCTCTAGAAAGGCCTTTTTATACAAGCCTCCGTAAACCATTCCAGAATGCTCACAGAGGCAACTAAACAAGTGCCTCTTAAACCAAATGTGACTTTTCAAATGAAGAGCAAGTTTTTAACATCGTGTTAGAAGAAAGCATGGCTATAGGATGCTTTTGTATTGATCACAGAGAATTTCTTAAATAACTCACTGAAAGGAGGCTCTCTCCGAGTAAAGCTTTTCATTGAAATTTGGTAGCAAAGCGGTAGTCGGTAAGGGGTGGGTGTGTGTCTGTGGTCTGGCTGCCTGGTCAGCAGAAATGCATGCCTGTGGATCCAGCCGTGTGCCTTTGCAGCAGGTGGTACAGTCCATGATCTGACTAGACAGAAATTTGCTGTATGTCTGTGACGGCCAATCAAGCCAAGCGCGGTGGGGATTACCTCGGGTGACCCCGGTGAGGTTAGAAGGTTGTACGTGAGATGGGCAACTCTGCGAAGGCAGCTTGAGTGGCAGAATGACACAATTTCCTGGAATAAACACGTTGCTGGGTCAGGCAGCCTCTGCTAAAGAGCTGTGTGATGTCGGTGCTGGTGTGGTTTTTGTCCTTTTGAATCGTACCCTGAATTAAAGCCCGTCCCCTTGCCTGGATAGTAAAAGTTTAAATCGACAGATGAATGTGCAGGTACGTCGCTGACAGAGGCTTCAACTGTTTAAAGGTTTGTGTTTAACCTGCACTTGACCTATTGTTTATGCATGTTAAATAAATTCACTGTGAAATAGAGAATCCTGTTATTTACAAAGTGTGATGTTAAGTTAGCCAGGCGAAAAGAACAGAGGATTTTCAGTAACTGTTTTGTAAATGGATTGTATGTAAAATAGAGACTTCTTTTTTTCTTCTGAAAGTGCAATTTTTAACTCCTTGCTTTTGAGGCCAATCTATCTAGCACAATGAAAATAATTTATCTTAGCGTGTCTCTGACATCTTGCTTGAAGGAAGTTTTTGCATAACCAAGTAACGCCAGCATCTTAAATGCTAATAATTCGCAGTAAGATGATAGTTGTTAGTGTTAGGGTTTTCTGCTCCAGTTCACATTATGAAAATGTCAAAAACAAGTCATTTTTGTGACTATTTCCAGCCTCAGTTTTGTTAGTGAAACAGTGACCCCTGCTGCTATACTTATAGGAGGGTTGGTTCCTCTGTGAAAAATAAGAACCAATTTTGAGGAATTTTTCAGTGGACTGCAAAATCTGAGTTAATGAAGTCCTAGAACAGCAATTTTGTAAACCTCTGTCCTTGTCTTTCCATGAGTTGCCAAGTGTACTTTGAGTATTTATTTGAAAGATAGCTTTATATAAATATTACATGTATTTTCCTTTTTTAAAGTTGACTTGCAGAGTCTAATGCCCAGTGAGGTTCTGCACACACCAAATTTGAGCATCTGGGTATTGCAGTTCTGAATGGGTGACGATTGACGGAGGTGGTTTGGTTAACCCATTCAAGCCCCTTCAGTGTAAGCTCCTGTGAGTGGTTCCCTCTGTGTGGCCATATCCGACTCCCCACCCTCTCTTACGTTCTGTAGTTTCTTATGAAAACATATTTAAGGCAGAATTTAAACTGTAATCATGCATTTTAAAGAAAAGTTAAGTGTTTTCAGAGAGGAGGAAGAGGGCTCTTTCTTCCTCCTCCCTCGCCTTTAAGTGGAGTCCTGCCTGCTATATCCTCGCCTGCAGCCTCAGGCTTTCTCTTCTCATTCTTCTTGTATGATGCCTAGTACAGAAGGTTTGGATTTTTCTGTAGCACTCAGAAGATCACCTTGTTACAGATACTATTCAGCATGAATGGGCAGTGTGGATTAAGCTCTAGATGCTTGATGCGGGTTGCTGGCTTTTGAGGCCCATCAGGAGAATTAATTCATTTACCATTTGCTTCATGTAAGGGTTCTGGGAATTTTGGGAGTGGGTTACATGATTTTCTTTAGTAGCAGCCAACTATTGCTTGGTGTTTTAACCTGGAGAGGAAGGAATTCGCCGATGAGCTGCGGACATAGAAAGTTGGCAGTGTAGGAAAGCAAGATGTTTTGGCCATGTGCAGATATATCATTGTGGATGGCAAAAAGCAATATTTAGGCTCCTAAATATATTTAGGGAGGGTTATAACACTAAAACTTAAGGTAGCCACATTTGATAGATCTTTCCTAATACTTGGGTTTGTTTGGTTTGGGTTTTTTTTTCCTGTATGAGCAATGTCATTTTACTAATGCTTTCTTAAAACACCACAGGCTATTTGGCTTATCTAATGTTAGACCACCTCTAACAGCAAAGTCAGACAGGGAATGCTGAGGCTATCTTATTTTTTGTGTGATAAGGAATAGCAAAAACAGTGCCACAAATTTTTCTTACTTTCTTAGGTGTGGTTTTTTGTAAGGGACCAAGCTGGTAATTCTATGTGATCACATTAAGTAACAGCAATTTCTTCCATTAATTCCTGTTTGAAGAGGATTGTATCTTCTGGAAAGTTTAAATTAAATTTACGTGCTTTCTAAAATGAGACACCCTTGCACATGGTAGTCATCTGGATTGCTTTGAAAGATAAGGAGCGAGAGCCCCTTAACAGAGAATGCATAGTGTTTTGTGCGGTTTTCTTTAGTATACTAACAGCATGTAATGGTAATTACTTTGTTGTTTGTCAGTGCTTATGAGCTTGTAAAACTATCATCTCGATAACGACTATAGTTTTTAAAAAAATAAATTAATAATTCTAGGCTATAATTTTCCTTCTGTAAATTCACTGGAAACATAAGTCTAAAATTCCTGACCCAATTTTTTAACAATTATATGTCTTAATTACTAACGACAGTTTTGAGAAGATGGCTTAGAGTTGGTCATAATGTTCATGCTACAAGATCTTCTGCTTCCAAGTTGTGAGCGATCAGGTTTCATTATTTTAAAACGGACAACGTTAAAAATGAAATTTGAGAGGAGCAACACCATTACTATGCAAGATGTTGGTCAGACCTCTCTAAGCACTTTTAAAATGTAGCTGCTCGTTTTTAGCGTGGCATACAACAGTGCATGTAGGTTATCTCCTCTGTGCTCACTTTGCGAAAGAAGCCTGTACCTCCGTGGAATTTATAAGACAAAATACAATATCTGAATGGGGCAGCTGACCAGAAGAAACGTAAGAGAAAGTAAATTGAGAGGTACTGAGGATATACAGCTAATATATAGAAACTGTACGTTCTGTGGCAAAGGGACTTCTGAAGACTGGGAGATAATGCCTGGAACATCACGTTTGTTATGATTTCAGGGTGCAGAGAGGTTAACACCTACTTAACCTAGTTTTTGGCAGAGGCTTTTTGTGGTTGTATTGCCCGGTGTGCAGTGACCGTAACTTAAAATATTATCGAGTGGCAGGTAAGGCAGCATCAGTGTTTCTGCAGCTCTGAGTACAAGTTGCTGCACCTTTGTGTGATCAGATTGTTATAATGCGTCAATGCGATTTCATTTCAGCAACAAATTGCTCGTCCTTCTCAAGAAGAAAAGGTAGAAGAAAAGGTAGAAGAGGAAAAAGCAGAAAAAGCAGAGAAAAAAGAGGAGGAAAAGAAAGATGAGGAGGAAAAGGATGAGAAGGAGGAATCTAAGTAAGTATATGTACTGAAAATACATTAATTCACTCTAGATCGCAGTTTTCTGCAAAGATCAGAACAGGACTCGCATCAGCCTGACAGTGAAATCGGGACTAAAAACTGTTGCTACTTAGGTCAGGTTTTGTGCATTAAACAATTTTGTAGGACTTACCAGTTTCTCTGTCTTGCTGAACTAATCAGTCTGGTGGAAAAAGCCATGGGATTATTTTTTTGCACGTGTAATCGTTTTCATATCTTGTTGGTTTGGAGTTTTTCGTATGTTCTACTATCACAGTGTACTTTTTTTGGAAGTTGATAATATCATGTATCTATGTTATTCTCTGGCAAATCTACATTGTGGGCAGTAATCGCCAAAGGTGTCTTTTGGGTTTGCAGAGGGTTTTTTGTGGCTTTTTTTTTTACGCCCATATTCAGGAATATCTGCTTATAATGGCTGTCTGAATGTGACGGAATTATATTTTAACTATTCCCAGAGAGAATACCAAAGAAAAGGACAAAACTGAAGTTGCACCGGAGGAAACAGAGGAAAGGGAGCAGGCCGCTCCCAGGGGCCGAAAAACTGCCAATAGTCAAGGTCGTCGTAAAGGCAGAATCACCAGATCAATGACAAATGAAGCTGCACAAGCAAATGCTGCTGCAGCTGCGGCCACTGAAGAACCACCGCCGCCTCTTCCACCCCCACCAGAACCTTGTGAGTAGCGTTTATAGGACACTCGGGGACCCATCTGCTCATCAGGCTCTTCACTGACATAAGGCTGTTTTCTGTGCGTGCAGTGCAGTGCACTTTTTTCATTTTAGTATTACATCTTAATTCTTAGGCCTGCTTGTAATTTTGTGACTGTGTGGTACTGTTGAACTTCACGAGTGTAACTTCATGAACAGTATATGTGCAATCGAATGACTCTTTTTTTTCCCCACGTGGTTCTAACAAAGGCAGTTCAGCCTTTGTGTGATAACTACATTTTCTCTCTTTGCAGGGTTAATGATGGATCTGTTGAGATCCAAATGCCTTTGACACAGATTGATTTACAGGCTGTAGTTCACAGAGGTTATTGTTAAATAAGTAGGCCTGATATTTGAGTACTTTAGGGAGTGTCATAATCTGAAATAGATCCTAGCAAGTTGTTTTTGTTGTTGTTTTTTGCGTTAGATGGCAAGAGACTTCTTATTTTCTTGGCAAGTATGGTTAGAAAAGACTACGCTATCTCTGGCTGCATTTCTGAAAAGACTGACATAATTTGTGGTGGTGCAGAAATACTAGCAAACAGAATACCTTGTGGCTAGTAAATAATTATCCAGGATGGCGGGACAGGTTTGTTCGGGTTGGTTTTTTGGGTGGTTTTTTTTGCTTTTTTTTTTTTTTTTTTGGTGGTGGGGAGGGGGGTTTGGGTTTTTTTGCCTTGCAGTGCTCTGCTCTGGCTAAGTATGTTGCTCCTACCTCTTCAACTGGGTAGTTACAGGCAGTTGCTGTTCTAGAATTTGTAACAACTCTTTTGCTCAGATATTCTGCATATCCTAAAAAATAAAGTAAGTGGGCAAATCAGTTCTTGTTTAACTGTAAACAGGAGAGACTCTGATAGACATTCTTGCTCCATTGATATGGTGGGGTTTTTTGTCAGCAGCTAGACTAAGGCAATAGTGGTTTTTGCTTTTGGGGGGTTTCTTTTTTGGTTTTTTGTTTTCATTTTGTTCTTTAAACCATTTTTGCAGGGTTTTCTGGAATATTCAAAATAGCTTCTCAGTGGATCAGATACTTCATAGTGTCTTGCTTTTGTTGTTTGTTAATTGAAGTTGTTGAAGGATCCATGCTGCATGCTATGCATAATGGCAGATTTTATGAAAAGGAAATGGAGGCTGTTGCAGCTTAATGCCACCCAGAAACTTAAACAGAATGATATCAAATTCAGAGAAGTGGATGAAAAGTATTTTGCACTGAATCATACTTAGTTTCCTGCTTGGTTTTGCTTACTTTTTTTTGTTTGCTTCTTTTATTTTTCTGTTTATCCAGTAGGAGACTCAGTGAATACAAGAATAGTAGATTTCTTGATACCCACTAACCAATAAATAACCATTTCAGTCCTTTCCAGAGCAGTCGGAGAAATAAGATGGAACTTGCTTGTAGAATGTTGGATTGCTGTTTTTAATAGTTGATGGTAATTATTGACAGTTTAAATAAACTTTTAGTGATAAACAAGTCTAAGTTACTTGCAAGTCGTCTTTGACAGATAATTAATCACAGTTTGGTAGGCAGAATAGTTTTGAACAGTTTGCTCTGCTGAGACTGTGGTGGTTCCTACTGTATCTCTAACTTGGTTTAATGGAGTCTGACTACTTCCCACTGACAAGAGCAGCTTTCCCAAGTGACTTGAACAAGCCTTAATGTAAATAGATCAGTTGACTATGGGATGCGTGATTGGGGCCATAATAGTGAATCCTGGTCTTTTGCCTGATCAGTGTCTTTGTTTCTCTTTCAGCTTCTGCAGAGCCTGTGGAGACATCCCGCTGGACAGAAGAAGAAATGGAAGTTGCCAAGAAAGGTAAACCGTGTAAAGCTTTTGACTTACTTCTGAATACTTGTATTTACAAAATCACAATAATTTACTGAATATGAATGCTGTGTTTTTTTGGTTTGGTGTTTTATTTGTTTTGTGTGTTTTTGTGGGTTTTTTGTTTGTTTTTTTTCTTTTTTGTGTGTGGGTTTTTTTTTTGGTTTTTTGTTTGTGTGGTGGTTTTTTTTTTTTTTGCAACACTACACTGAATGAATACTTTGAAATTTGCTGGGGTTTTGGTTTGGTTTTTTGTGTGTTGTTTTTTTGGTGTTCTTTTTTTTTTTTTAAGAAAAGCAAACATCTTAAACAGACAAAATCCGTTTTTTGAGACTCATGTTGACGTTTTTCATATGGGGTACTTAGAACTATTTGGTGTTGTACTTGGTCCATGGAAGTCTGTGAAACAGATGTGAAGGTGTATACGTCATGTAAATTTTCAAATAATGTATTTATAAGTTACAAAAATTCCTTTTGTAATTTATAACTTGTCTATGCATTTGGCAGATACTGTTACCTGTAAGTTTTATGCATAAAATCAATATTTTAGCAGAGGTGTTACACATTAGCAACAGCAAAGAGTTAAATTTGAAGGCTTCATAAGCAGACATTCAAGTTGACAGAGCTTTTTTTTGCCCTATAAGTAGTTATCAAATATATTGTCTCTTAAGGACAGCGGTGCTTCTGTATCCTACCTTCCCATAGGCATTATTCTTCCATTTATTTGGGTTTGGATAGCTGAATAATTTATCATGGTAAATATTGGTTCTTATGTGTTTGATTAGGCCTAGTGGAACATGGCCGAAACTGGGCAGCAATTGCCAAAATGGTTGGGACGAAAAGTGAAGCTCAGTGTAAGAACTTCTACTTCAACTATAAAAGGAGACACAATCTGGACAGCCTCCTCCAACAACACAAACAGAAAGTAAGTGCAGTGGGCAGTGAATATTTTGCAGGGGAAAATTTGGCATCTTTCTGAAGTCATTCATCATGCTTGACTAAGTCATGACTGCAAAACAGCCTTGTTTCCTTTTCTACTTGTTTTTGTGTTGTGATGTAAATCTCCTAGAAAAGGTGGCTAAAGCTCACTGACCTGTGATACTGATCAGTTCTTGCTCCAAAATGCAGTAGAAAAACTTCTATCAGATAGAACATTTAAGCCTGAAGAATTCTTTAGTGCTCTGAAAACCATGTTCCTTATCAGTACACCAGCCACTATAGAAGCTGTAGAATGGTTACCTTGAAGCACAAAAGCACTAACCTTATAAAACAGAGCAAGAGAATTGGTAGAAGACCAGGAACTGAAAGTTTTGGGGCATCTAAAGTAGAACCTAGAACCCTGAGTGTCGGAATCCTCTAAACTGCAGTGTTACCCTAGTGTTCCCTCACTGAAGTGAAGAGCATCAGTGTCTGTGTTTGTCCCCCAAACATATCTTGGGACAGTGGTTTGTCCCCAAACTTATTTTTGATCAGGTGCAGCAAAAGCTGGCCTGAATTTGAAAGAGTGTGCCCTTGTGAATGAATCTGTGCTAAATAGAGAATCTCTGTCTTTCATTTCAACCTCAGATTGATAAATGACAATGCATGTAAAAGGAAATAATACTTGCAAATTTTCAGTACAATGTAAATGCCGTGTCTTTATCAGTCTTCGCGAAGGCCTCGTGAGGAGCGAGATGTATCACAGTGTGAGAGTGTAGCTTCAACTGTGTCAGCTCAGGAGGATGAAGATATTGAAGCATCTAATGAAGAAGAGAATCCAGAAGACAGTGAAGGTAACCCTTCTGGGAAGGAAACTTGTGTATTGCCAATTATATGCTCAGAAAGCTGTGTTCCACTTCATAATGTAGTGCTCAAATACTATGTTTCAGTTAGATTTTAGCAATTGGAACTCGCTTTACTAGTTGTATCTGGAGGGGAAAAAGCATTTTTAGTATTGAGCAGCCTTAAGATGTTATTGCCTAGTATTTTGAGATGCTTTGACTATCCTGTCTTCTAAAGGATAAACTGACAGCACCGGATCAAAAAATTGGGCGTGTCGAAACCAGTTGAATCAAAGATATGTAACCTTGGCTAGTTGATAGTCTCAGTAAAGCTTCAGACAGGCAAATTTAAGTGTTAGTGTTAAACGTGTTGGTTGCAACTGCTAATAACTATAGGCACCCAACATCAGTCACTCTTGGCCAGCCTTTTGTGAAGCTATAAGCAACAGAATTCATAAACGATGAGTCAGAATATGGCTAAGTGTTGGGGATTTGGGGTTTTGGTTGGATTTTTTTTGTTTTAAGCTGCAGCGCGTGTGTGTGTAATTCAGCAAATTGTCCGCTTCTATAATAAATCAAAATTAATTACTTATTTTAAAGATGGGTAGGTTAAAATTTATGGATCTTTATTTCATCCATTTGTTGAACAAACATTCTTAAAATATTGATATAGTTCTAAGGAATGAAGATTCTTATCAGAAGATAAGAGTTGAATATAACATCTGTGTTCTAGATGTTGCCATAGTTTTTCATAAATGTTTTTATTTATCTAAAAGCTATTTATAATATAATGGAGTCCATGAACTAGGCTAAAAAGAGGAGGAAGGTTCTTCACTGCAAGAATCAATGCCCTTCTTTAACTGGTATCCAGTTGTTGGTGCTTGGTTTACACCTTTCATAGAGCAAAGAAGATATTTTCAAGAAAATAATGGTGATTCACAAAGGAAGTAAGCTAGAACTGTTAACTTAAAGCAAGAATTGCAAGTCAGCATGTCTATAAAGTGTGACTGATTTTTCACCTAAAATCAGTGTTTTGCTACTTCTGCTAGTGATGCCTCTAAAACATGTCCATTTAAATCATTAAAGCTGCACCTTAGGTACTGTGAATGTTGACTCCAATCTTGTAATAAAGCTGCATCATATATGGAAGTACCAAGTCTCTGACATATGTACGAGAGTTT
This sequence comes from Morus bassanus, assembly GCA_031468815.1. Classification (NCBI taxonomy): domain Eukaryota; kingdom Metazoa; phylum Chordata; class Aves; order Suliformes; family Sulidae; genus Morus; species Morus bassanus. The sequence continues at coordinate 10,879,603 of CM062584.1, forward strand.
ACTTGGCTGCTAAGTAGCTAGCTAAGTACTGTCTTATTTCTGTAATTCCAGTCTCCCTCCTTAACCTGTATCTGCTGATTTTGGGTTACTCTCCCTTTGTGAGTCAATTCTTCAGGGCAATTGTGTTGTGTTTTGGGACAGCAGACATATATTTGATTATTCTAAAGAAGCAGTTCATCGAAGCCTACTTAGATTTCATTAACGTTGAACCTTTATGCCAAAACTTTTTTTTTTCCCCAGGTGCTGAAAATAGTTCTGATACAGAAAGTGCTCCATCTCCAACTCCAGCAGAACCTGCTAAACCAAGTGAAGAAACTCCATCTGAGAGTGCTGCTTCGAAAGTAACCACTGAGACAACAGCAGAACAAGAATCTACCATTAAACCTGCAACCAGCACATCTCCCTCCTTAACAGCCCAAAGTGTATCAACAGCTGAAACTCAGAACCCTGAGCCACAGGTTAAGGAAGAAATAAATAATGAGGCAGAAGAGCCTATGGAGGTTGACAGTAGAAGCCATCCAGTTGAAGCTAAGCCTGTGATTACTCTTCCAGTGCACACCAAAGTAGAACCTGTAGAGACTGAAATGAGGCTACCAGACAATATTCAAGTGAAAATAGAGAGTGATACCAAAGAGAGGGATATGGAGAAACCCAAGGAAAAGCCAGAACCAGAGGAAATGGACTATAGTCTGTCACAACAAGTTAATACAGCAAGACAAGAATCCCATTCAGATAATGATTCGAGTGCCACCTGTAGTGCTGATGAGGACGTTGATGGAGAACCTGACAGACAAGGGTGAGTTTAATTGTTTAGCGTTCAAATATTGCTATCTTTAAGAAGTTCTTTAAAATGTAGTTTTAATTAACAATGATCCAAAAACTGTCATCAGTAGTGATGTTTTTGTTATGAGCTTCCGCTAGGGAAAGAATTTCTAAAGAGTCTTTGCTGGAAGTGCAACAGAGGGAAATGTTGATTTGAAATTTTGATGGAAAGCCAAAAGAAGGGTCTTCTAAGGCAGGGTAAGGCAAAATTCCATGGTGAGGGACTGACTAGGTAGGTAGCAAACTAGCACAACTACTTGGAAAGCTAGAGAATAGGGAAATCAAGCCATTTGGGATCTGTTCAGAGAATGGAAATTGTGTTAATTATCTGGAAAGGACAGCAGCTTACTGAAACAATTGAAATTTGCCAGAGCAAGAAAAGAGATTCAAGATGCTCCTGGCATGAGTTTCCTTGATAAGTAGCTCTGTGGTACTGCTGGTGGGGAGGGGAAGATTTTGCTGCTGCAGGATTTTCTAATACAGAGCTATTTAAAGTTGGTGACCAATTAAAAAAATTAACTAAGTAATGATCCCATGTATCCACTAAGAAACTCAGCAGTGATTGCGAACTGGATCTGTACTGAAGTTCTTTGCTTTGGTTTGGTTTTGTTAGTTTGTTGCTTTTACACAATACTTACGAACAAATTTACATGTTTAGAAGTAGATTTGGAACATTTTTTATGGTGTGATTGGTTAGTGTGGGATAGTACATGGGCCCTCCATTCCCTTTAGTGAAAAACTGAAGGTAGAGCCAAAAATTTGGAGGTAGAGTTGTTTTAATTGATTCTTGCTCTCGCAAACTCAGTTTAGTAGAATGCATCCAAAACTCCTTGAATTTGACAGAGAAAACAGCCTGAACTTATCTTTTAGTAGGAGATGAAACCTGCTTTAATTTTTATTTTCAAAAAATAATAACCTAGGGGCATAAAATATTGATATTTTAGTTGCCTTTTAACATTTCACATTTACATGATTGTATAACCTCTAGAGTCCTGTACCCAATTACTGTCATTGAACCATGTTATACCAGTCAGTAGAACTGAATCTCTTGAAGTCTATTAATAATGGAGTAGTGGAAGTATTTCTCACTCTTACCAGTCAGTGTCCAAAAATTAACGGCCAAGTATCCTGACCTCTTTCTCCACAGTGTACAGTGTCTTCATGCGAATATTGGTTCCTCGGAACTTGGCCCTAAACACTGTGGATACCTACATGAGTATATAGGGCTTTAAATGGACAATGCTGCATGTCTTTGGAACCATTTTATCTTCTGGGGAATGGCTAACACCACTGATAATATTTGAAGTCTTTTTAGTGTTCCACTGGTGCAACTCCTGTGTAACCATAGCGTAGTGTCGGAGCCAATGCCCCCTCCCTCCCAGTGCTCTTAATATACATGCAGTACCAAGGATAGATGTTAAATGTCAGACGTATCCAGTATCATCGTTCTGCATGTGCTCTTTGGAAGAGTGCAGTTGATGGTGTTTCTGTGCTTTCTTGCCTCTTCACACATCATCTTTCCAGTTCACAAATATATTAGCTCTCCATGTAAAACTAGTCTATTGTATACTACTGTTTATTTTATTTCCTGTTGACTAAATGTATCTAGTGTTTCCTATCTATTTGTTTCAAAGCATTTTTTATAAAGAAGGTTGCATTCTTGTAGTACTGTGCATAGAGAAACAGCATACATAAATTTCTGGTTTGGAGATTCTGAACACTTCTTTTGGTATTTCTGTGTATTATAAAAATACATCAGCATCTGTTGCCTATTCTACCAGATGTGCTGTGGGACAAAACACAACATGCTTCTGATTTTTCACCTATTTGTCCAGTGTGTTAAATGTGGTGTTTTTTAAGTTGAGAGGCATACTTTTGCCTGTAAATTTCTTAAGATATTTAATCTTGGTCTTTTTGTTGATATTTTTCCCTTCCTTCTATCTCTTTTTCCAGTATCTTCAGCAGGGAGTCAAAGCCCTCACTGTTAAATCCCACTGGGTCAATACTGGTATCATCAACAATAAAGCAAGGGCAGATGGACCTGCAACAACTTCACCACCGAGCTGCTGTCATACCACCTATGGTATGGGGTGTTTTAAATGATGTTTGAAGGAGTATCTCTCTCTAAAACTAGTCACAACACTCAAGCTGCAAAAAGTCATGAAACAAATGAAGAAATGTATCATTTGCTTTGTTATCATAACACTTTTGAGTGGTTAAGTTAAGAACAAGCAAACACACAAGTAATAGCTTAAACAGGTGTGGACCATCTGAACCACTCATATATAGACTACAGCCGCTGCAGTGGAGGCATTGAGCAAGAGAGTTGCTTTACTAAGTACCTGTATGAATGTACCTGATGTTAATACCTTCCCCTCCTCGTAGGTTTCTTGCAGTCCCTGTACTGTTCCCGTCGGAACACCAGTGAGTGGTTATGCGCTGTATCAACGGCACATTAAAGCAATGCATGAGTCAGCACTGCTGGAGGAACAACGCCAGAGGCAAGAGCAGCTGGATATGGAGTATCGAAGTGCTGTAAGCCCTTGTGGCACTTCCAAGAGCCCTAACGTTGAGTGGGAAGGTAGGCGTTTTCACATCTGTCGTGGAAATAACCCTCCATTATATGTCCACTTGTTACATTCATTCTTAAACAAGGTAGTTTAGTCTGCTGATAATCAATTATTGCTTTCTGATGGCACTTGGTTGAAGGAACCTGTCTACTTTACAGATCCTGCTGCAGTTACGGTGTTGGGGGAACTACGTTTTAGCCCACTTAAATAAGGTAGAAAAACTGGCTTCATTTGGGTGAAATCCAAAAATTAGTTGTTCCTGCAGAGAGAGATTTGGAAACATTAAGCATGCAGGTGAGAGGGCCCAGATAACTGTTTCCTGGAGGAGCCTTTTCCAGAAGCTTAAGGTGAATATGGGAGAGAGTTGCTAAAGGAGAAAGCGCATTTAAGAGGAATGTTTTACTGCAATGGAATACGTATGTGGCCATTGAGCCCTGGAGTAGGGCACAAAAGTACACTAGAACACTAGAACTGTCATGCTTTACCCTGTCTGTCTGCAGAAGGGCTGAGTGAAAGGTTCTTTCTCTTGGGAATATGATGGTTGGTTGTTTTTGTATATATAGAGGATACTTGGATGCAGGGTTTGAACTGAACTCTAGGATCTGGACCTATGTTTCCTCCTATATGACTCTTAGTGTGATCTTCAGTACAGAACAAGGCTAAAACTGCTCATAGAATCTGTCAGGGTGACTAAATAAGGACGTGTCTGTTACCATTGCTGGTTACAGGGAAGTGATTCAGATGGACAGTGTATGTTACATCATCCAAATTGCTGCATAAGAGCCAAAGGATGCATTTATTAGCTTTCATTAGACATTCATTTATGCTTTCTCTCTGTGTATATTGGCTATATTTTCCTTCTTTGAACTGAAACTATTCTAATTCTATCAACAGCTTGCAAATTACAAAGAGCTTAGCAGAAGATGGCTTTTTTTGTGAAAGAAAAGCATATCCTATGGGAGGCCCAGTTCTGTACTAAGTGTGTAACTTTTACCTCAGCTTTCTTTACTAGAAAAGGAATAGGTCCACAAACTGTACATTTTAACAGGGAAATAAACTGAGTGAGATTAATGTGCTGAATGTTATAATGCTAAGAGATATTATCACAGCTGCATAATTCGGCGTTTTTAGATTTTATGTCCTCGTGCGTTGTTTCTCTTGTCTCCACAGTATTAGCAACGTAAACTATCATGTTCTTTGAAACTCAAGTATTCTGTATTTAATATGCATAACAATTTTAAATTATGTTATGAAAATGTTTCACCTTAATTACTTTTACCTAAGTAAAATGAAAGAAACATAACCATTTTTTGCCTGTTAAAATAGTGAGAAGGGAGCTTGTAGATTTGTGGAGGGGAGGGTACGATTGTGGTTTTTGGAAGTTGCTTCTTTAGGTGGGAAGTCTGGGGTTGCTTAAAAGTACCGTTTAACTGAAATACTACCTGAATAACTCTTGGCATTGGCAGTACGGTATTATGAAGTGTGGGAAAGTTCTGGGGTGAAGTCTCTGCCAGCAAAAATCAAGGTGGTTATTGAGGCAGGCAGACAGGGAGGAATAACGGGGTTAATGTAAATGGGTTCTACAAGCCTGGACATCTAAATCTGAAAACTAGAAGGGGCTGAGATGTCATCAGATCATTACAACAGCTGCTTCCTAAGAGACGCTGTGTGTATGAAGCTTGTTCACCAACTGCTGTATGCAGCAGAGAGCCCACAGACTGTTTAAAAACCTTGCATTGCATATGTCAGAACACTGCCTGTGTTGTGGGGCATCTTGTCAAACTAAAGGGCCTGTTGTTGCATTGGCTTCTGACAACCTACACAGTACTTTACTGTGAAATAAAATAGTAAAGATCCTTTAGAAATCTATTATGGGATGATTAGTGCCATCTTTCTTGGACTCTAGAGGTTAAAGATAGGACTTTACAGCTGCAGTAAACTTGTTCTGGATCATAATTTTGAATAGTTAAATTGCCCATTCCCAAAGAAAAGCAATTTCTGAAGTTCTAGTAGTGGATTTTTAATTTCCTAATTCGATAAAAATGTATTTTCCCTTTAAACACCACTGATGGGCAATATTGGTACTTGAAATTTAATTTGGAACTTCTCTGGGAAAGCAAACAAGGAAGGGATGCTCTTTGTCTGGTGGGATTGGCATGTAAGTCTGGCTGAACTTGCATGTAAACCTGGCTGATGCACAGGATTTGGAAAGGAATCTGCTTTAAATGAAATCTTTTTCAATAGTAGAACTTTCACTTAAAGGACCTAAAGGATCCAGATACTGTTTTTCACATATAGAAAGCATGAGAAAGTTTTTCAAAGCTTTGTATGTAGAAGTATGGACATAAGAACATATTAAATTAAGTTGTACCTTAATACCACTTTTTAATTGAAATATTTGTACCTGATGAGAACATCTGACATGGGAATAGGCCCTTTGTTAAAATCGTGCTGTAAACCGGACCTTTTGACTCCAGTTTCTAATCCAGGGTCCTTTCCTTTCTGATAACTTTAACCTTCACAGGAAAACCGGTGGCCTATATGCCTTACGCTGAGGTCAAGCGAGCAATAGAACAGGAAGCACAAGTGCAAAATACAGCAACAAGGTCAGCATCACCATACAGGCTATCTCCAAGAGAAGTCAATAAAGCCTCTCCCCAGCCTGATATGAATGCAGCTCGCTATAGTGTCCCGCCAGGTAAATATTTTGTTATGTATCAGAGTGATATGTAGTCTTCCTTTGGAGGCTGGACTTCTGTGACTTGATGTAGTATCAAATTATTCTCTAAACACTTTGTGAATTAACAAGCGAAGAAAATCGATTGTTCTCTGTGTGTGCATGTAAACAGGTGCTTGGTATTTTTCTAGCTCCAGTGAAGCTGTATTTTTGTTCTTTATTGCTGCATCAGCTGCATAACGCATTTTTGTTAAGCAAATAGGACAATCTGAAAAGTGTTAGAACAGCATAGGGACAAAGTCATCAAGAGTTTTTCAGCTTAATACAAGTACTGTGATATTCATGGGTGGCCTTTCTTATGAAAGGGGGTGTGGAAGAAAAGAGAAAGCTGCTGCTATCCTTGGCATTAGTTTCTGACTGTAATTGCTTAATATTATAGTCTGAATGTTTTATAAAACAGTGAAATAACTGGCAAATCTTAATTCTGAAACTTGGATTGTTGCATTTTCCCTTTGGAGTATAATGTCATGCTAGGAAAAGACAAAATTGGGGAAGCTTAGATTATAGTTGACTCAGCTGCATTCCATTTAAAGAATAAGAACTTTCTTTAAAAACAGGAAAACAACAAAAAACTTTAATGTACCCTGGACTGCTATTTTTAAAAGCTTAGTTTTTAGAGTCTGCAATTCTACAGTGCAGCTGTTGCCATTTCTTTTTGAACTTTGATGCAAGGTTAGATATTCTTCATTGAGTTCCTATGCATAACATCCACTTGGACATAGTGAATTTCAGAGTTGTAAATACAGCTAGATGGGTTTTGGGTATTGTGAGGCAATTCCCATCAGAAATTGTCAGATGAACTGTGCTATTTCTGTACTTCTTGTCTCTCTAACAACTAAAAGAGCTGGAACAGACTGTAATGTTTAATGTACAATTTTTCCCCCAAGTTCTCCAGCCAGCACCTCACCAAGTAATAACCAATATACCTGAAGGAGTCCGCCTTCCAACAACCAGACCCACCAGACCACCACCACCGCTCATTCCATCCTCCAAAACAAGTGTGCCATCAGAAAAACCTTCCTTCATCATGGGAGGCTCAATCTCACAAGTAAGAGGATTATTATTTGAGAAATCTGTGATCAATTTTTTGCCCTTTCACCAATGTCTTGTACTCGGTTATGTGTTCACAGCATTAACACTTAAGACCTATACATGCCACCTCTATAAGTCCAGGAATTACAGGTGCCTTAGAAAATAGAACATGTTGCAGTTATTTACACTTAGTGGCATTGTTGAGGATGTCCAGTTTAAGTGAACTGCATCTCCAAACTAACAGTGACGCTACAATCCTGGTGTTCTGCCCTTTTATACTTTGTAGTGGTGTACTGTAGCATGTTAAGATGGGATCATAACTAGTATTAGCATTCTCCTTTAAACATAGATGTGAATCTTCATTCCAGAAATGAGAATTAACATATATTTGTTGTTTCAGGGAACACCTGGCACTTACTTAACATCCCATGGTCAAGCTTCCTACACCCAAGAAACTGCAAAGCCATCAGTGGGTTCTATATCTCTTGGGCTGCCAAGGCAGCAGGAGTCAGCCAAATCTGGTAAGAAAAGCTGACATGTGTTTTATATAGACTATTTAATGACTCATAATTAAAGGGAAAAAAAAACCCAAACCTCTTCTTCTTCTTCTTCTTCTAAATAGCTTCCCTGCCCTATATCAAACAAGAAGAATTCTCTCCCAGAAGTCAGAATTCCCAACCCGAGGGACTCCTGGTCAGGGCACAACATGAAAGTGTGGTTCGAGGTAAAGAAAGGCATACAGATTAAGAAACTTTGTCAGAGTCTGAGAGAATTATCTTCTAGAGCTCAAACTGCTGAAGTGTTATTTTTAAGTATTACATGATTAATCTGCTCCCTGTTTTCCGAGGCACGTGTATTTGTAGCTAGCTCCTCCTGTCTGCAGGTCTCATTTAAAACATTTGTTTCAAGGCATGCCAATTTCAAAATTAAGTTGTTCACTAGAGCATATGCAGAGCAATACGTGTGAAATATCCAAATACATCAAAAGAATAGAAACTAAATACCATGGATTAATAGTATAAAAGACTTCTAGTCTGTAGAAGACTGTTAAAAGAGGAAGTAGTCTGCCTCAAATGTATGCTGTTAAACTGAAATTTTCCCTGTATTTTAGTGTAAACTAGCAGTTCTCACTAGAGATTTTAATTATTTCAAATAGAGTAGCTACTTTTTTTAATTCTCTTATTTATCAGGATGTCTCATTATTTCAAATCAGGTACCACGATACAGGAGGGAAGTATAACACGAGGAACTCCAACCAATAAAGTTTCCGTTGAGACCATTCCTTCTTTGAGAGGCTCTATAACTCAGGTATTTTTCCCCTTCCTGAGAAGGCTGTAGCAAAACAGCGTGTTTAAAGTATCACCGTGAATGTATTTGCATGTCTGAAAAAGTAGATTAATATCACAGAGTAGGAACTGCCTTGAAAAAGAAATTTTAATACAATCAGATGGTCAAATCCCACTATTGCTGAAGTCAGCATTACCATGATTTCATCCTCATGTATATGAGTCTTTAAACTTTTTAAATAAAACCACCAGAGCCTTTGGTATACCTAACTGAAGGCTTATTAGCAACTTCCATGAAAATAGCATCACACCTGAGTTCAAATATTGAAATCAACTGTAACCTGTCTTGTGCAGGTGCTATTTAAAGCCAAAAAGGTAAATTAAGCCCTTTTGTCTCATCATTTTTTAAACGCTACTGTTTTGGTTGATTTGGGATCTCTAGTTATGGAGAGCAATGGTAACAATTCTTCTCTGAGAAGGGTAGATTTCATTACTTTGGATAGAAATAAAACCTAATGGCACCATTAAGTATGTAGTCTATGTTATCTTCCCCCAAAATCGTATTATGGGGTGAGTGTTCTAGGTCATGAAATACTTCTGTAATATTGTGCTCCCTATTCTTCATTCTGTATTTTTTTTAACAAGGTAGTGAATTGCCTACAAATAATCTTACTAATATTTAGGTTATATGTCTAATAATAGAGGCAGAAGTTTAAGCAATAGTGCTTGATAAAGTAATTGGTTGTCTGGAGTTAAAAATGTTGTGTGTTTGGGGGTTTTTTGGTTGGGTTCCCCCCACCCCCCTTCACTGCTTCCTATTCTCTTAAATAAATACACATATTCTGAATTATATTTGATTGATTTAAATGCAGGGTACACCAGCTCTGTCCCAGTCTGGCATAGCAGCTGATGCATTATTGAAGGGAACCATCACCCGGCTAGCTACAGAAGACAGCAGCCCGGAAAAGTGCCGAGAGGAGGCTTCAGCCAAAGGCCATGTTATTTATGAAGGCAAAAGTGGGCATATTTTATCTTATGATAGTGAGTATTTGTATATTCTACCTGAACAAAGTCAAGGCTGCAGCTGGTTCCACTTTTATAATCCATAGCGGAATCTCTTCCAAGCGCATAGGTATAAACCTCAGTCGCTGGGGTGCTGTCTGGGAGAAGTACTGACCTGCGTGTGTTTTTGAGGGTATGAGAATTAAAGTGATCCGGAAATTGTGCCTGTGTTCTATGTATTTAAAATATAATTAAACTATTTAATTTCTCTGCCATTGATTTCCAATTTGTCACGGAACATTTTCATTTTGAAAGGTTAAACTGCTAAGTTTAAAATTATCTGTATTAAAATCAAAAGAAATGTATCATTTAACTTTGAACTTCAGTTGAAATACTGATAAATGAGTAACTGAACAAATATATTTTTTTAACAAACCATAAAAGATCTTTTGAAGGTTGAGATTCAATGTTACAATATTATAGTGAACTTGTTGTGTTAAAGTATTAATGACCGGGGGTCTCATTAAAAGTAATGCTCGTGTCTTTTTTTTATTGTCCACGTTTCCTAACCATGCTCTTGTAAATTTTGCCAGCAATTAAAAATGTTCGTGAAGGAACAAGGAGTCCAAGAACTGCTCATGAAATTGGTTTAAAGAGAAGCTATGATACAATGGAAGGAAATATAAAGCAAGGAATGTCATTGCGGGAGTCTCCAGTGTCTGCACCGCTGGAAGGTAAAAACAGCTGCTTCCAAGGTGTTTTGTGTTTTATTCAAACGTTTTGCATTGATATAAGAGTATTTAGAGTTATTTTATCGAGCAGGCTAAAAGAGAGATTGGATTTAAATCTTACACTACTAACCAAATCCGTGTAACAACCGCTACAATTAAAGCATGCTGTAAATACGACAGGAGTAGATACTAGTTTTCCTTTTTGTTTTGCTGGTGTGTTACCATAACTGCCTGTAGTTAGCCCTTACTCCTCTCAGTAGTTCTGACCCATGTAACCGACTCTTCACAGTCCCAGCGGGTTGTCACAGAGCTGAGACAACACTGAGTCATACTAGCATGGATTCCACGGACACACCTATTCAGCTAAATATTGGTCTCAGCCATAGCGTAGTAACTTGGCAACACGTTGGCGTGACCTTTTGCATTCCTGCAATAAGCCCCTTCGATTATGCCAAGCAGAAGACTTGTACAGCTGCCGTATCCTGCTTCAGGGCATCCCTAGTATTGTTTTGATTTAATAAACTGTAATCAAACTAAGCCTGCAAAGGTCAAGTCAGGCCTTTATATAACTTTTCTGGTTGTTTTTTAAAAATACAAACGCAAGAAAATGTTTCATGCCTAAACTGTGGAGTCTTACTTGAGTGCATTTTGTCCCATCTTTGGGCAGCCCTAAAAGTCTATTTTGTGTACATTTTCATCAGATTGGACAGTATGATTAAGAGGTTTCTAGACAGTATATAGAAATTCAGCATTGCCTTTAAGTTGCTGATGGCATTTGGCTCGTCTTCAGGCTCTTTTGACATATGAGAAGCTGCTCTGATACTTTTATGCTGTATCTCATCATTCTGCACATTTTCTGTCCTCAAACTGTGGAAAATTATGAGCTCTTCAGGGGCTTGATTTAGATTCCTACTGTAGGAACAGTAAATTCAACTCTTCCCAGATGATTCAGTATGAACTTTGATTAATTTGGAGGATGCTGAGGTATATTTTGGGGTGTTTTTTTCTTTTTGTTCCACTTCCCATCATGAACACCTTTCTTTACTAGGTAAGGAAAGTGGAGTGTAAGAGAAGCAGTGACTGCTTTTGGGACAAGAGTTAAGCTTAATTATAAAAAATACCTGGTGTTTTCTAACTATGTTAAAACTTGCAACAGTGTAATAGCATGAATACTTGAACTGAAGGATTTTTTTTTTAGGGCGGGTTGGTGTTTATAACATGTTGACACAATGCCTAGCATACTGAGGCTAGGCCCTCTGGGCACTACCCTGATGCAGATACTATCTGTAATGTATGTAAGGAGGAGGAGGGTTTTTGTTGTTTTGGGGGCTTTTTTTGAACACTTGTTTAATTCTCTAAATTATGATCATTTTAATTTTAGGTTTAATATGCCGTGCACTGCCTAGGGGTAGCCCACATGCTGAACTAAAAGAGAGAACAGTGTTGTCTGGCTCTATAATGCAAGGTAAAGTATTGCAAGCTTAGAAGGCAAGCATTAATTGCATCCTCAAAAATCTCAATTTCTGCACCTGAAAACTGTTGTTTTGGTACAATGGGAGCTGTGTTAAAGGTGGAGCTTATCTTATCAAACATGTTTTCAGAGCATAAATCAGCAGCTTTCTGATATGCTGTATATAAAGTTAGTGTGTAAACATAGCTTATTATTTCTTTTTGGAAAACTAGCTTTTTAAAATATGAATACTTGGTAATTAACACTTTTTTTTATGAACACTAACAATTTTCCAGAGCTCTGAAGATGTATTTCCTTTATTTCAGCATCTGAAATAACTTCGGATGCTTTTAGTGATATATTGAATACTTGTTCAGTATTATTTTTGTGGTGATTTTTCAGTCTTCAGATTATGTTATCGTAGACTATAGCAAACCAAAGTTCCAGTATTATGACTTCTAGTTAGTTATTCTGTTTATGAAAAAAGAGACTTAGTAGTTATTAATACCAGTAATGTGACTCTTTCTTTCTATAAAAGGCACACCAAGAGCAACAGCTGAAAGTTTTGAAGAAGGCTTGAAATACCCTAAACAGATTAAGAGAGAGTCACCTCCCATAAGGACATTTGAAGGAGCCATTACTAAGGGGAAACCATATGATGGAGTCACTACTATAAAAGAAATGGGTCGTTCCATCCATGAAATCCCAAGACAGGACCTCTTAAGCCAGGAGAGTCGCAAGACTCCTGAAATGGTGCAGACGACCAGGCCAATCATAGAAGGCTCCATATCTCAGGTAGATACAAAAAGCACAACTAGATTCATACAGTTGCTTACAGCCTCAGTGGTGAATCAATTCAGGATATTTGAACAATGACAAATGGGGGTGGGGAGGCATTGTTTTAAGAAAGTTACCATCTTAAAAAGCTTAAAAATATTTTCTATGCAGTAGAAAAATCCTGACACTTCACCTGTAGGGAACACACTTGCAAGCAAACGTGAGAGAACTGGCAAGTAACAATCACTAAGATCCAGTCATATTCTGTGTTGATGTGATAGAAGCACTGAACTACAAAATCAGCAATGTCATTTTTTTAGCATGAGTGAAATGTTGGCAGGATAACCTTACCTGATCTTTTTCTCCTTTTCAGGGCACACCCATAAAATATGAAAGCAACTCTGGCCAGTCTGCCATCAAACACAATGTAAAATCTTTAATCACTGGACCAAGCAAGCTACCCCGTGGAATGCCTCAGCTGGAAATGGTGCCAGAAAACGTGAAGGTGGTGGAGCGAGGAAAATATGAAGATGTGAAGACCGGGGATGCAGTACGTTCCCGTCACACCTCAGTAGTCAGCTCTGGTCCCTCTGTTCTCAGGTCAACTCTTCATGAAACTCCCAAATCACAGCTGAGCCCTGGGATTTATGATGATACCAATGCTCGGAGGACACCTGTGAACTATCAGAGTCCAATGTCCAGGAGTTCACCTATGATGAATAGAGTTAGTGAGGGTATGTTATTCCTATCCAGAGTAAGACAAGAGGTTTTAATAATTTAATTTTAAACTTACTTTTAAACTGGTTTCTGTGATCCATTCTACTTTTTTTTAATTCTGATGGCTTCTGTCAGTTTGGAGGGTGGCTAGAAGGAATTTTAGAACACTGTAAGCTGTCAACTGAAATAAGAAAATGAAAATCATCCATATTGTAACATGGAGGTGGGAAGGCAATTCAATTTTGATTTGCATTTGATTATGGATCACGTTGAAAGTGTTGCCTACAAGGGTAGTGTTTTAAGGGCAGAAACTATTCCTGAGTTATAGAGGTATCTAGATGAGGAAGATAATATGATGAAGTGCAAGCATTCCTAGTTTTAGGATTTAGATTTTTCACCAGAAATAGTTTGTGATTTATTGTATCAGATTGTGCAGGGTCCTCTAGGACGTTCCTTGGGAGCCAGTGTATACTTACAGCTGAATTTTTGATTGAAAACTATGCATTTTATTAATTTGGGTTTTTCATTGTTTTTAGCTGGAATGTCTTCTGGGAAGCCAGCAAATCACGAAAGGAAAAACACACTTACTCCAACACAGAGGGAGAGCGTGCCAGCAAAATCTCCAGTCCCAGGAGTTGATCCTGTAGTGACTCACAGTCCTTTTGACCCTCATCACAGAGGAGCAACTCCTGAAGTCTACAGGAGTCACCTCCCTCCTCATTTAGATCCTGCTATGCCATTTCACAGGGCTCTGGATCCTGGTAAATACATTTGTGTTGGGTTTTTTTAGTTTCAGAAATATTGTATGCTTTGATGCACAGAAGATACCTTTTAAAAGGCAATTATCAGTGGCCAGAGGTTTATAAGAGGTTGCATATATACACTGTTGTGGTTTGATATCAGTTCAGTGGGGGGTTTAATATCTAACCTGGAAACTTATTCAAATATTATTGCATAATATCATAACTTTCTTTCAGAAGCTGCCAGGTTGCTTCTGTTTTGTTAAAAAGTTCAGACAGTATTTTTAGACAGGTGTTTGTGAAATATATTAAAAGCTTTCAGGAAAGCTATGCAGAGAAGGATGTGGAAGATGCTATAGAATCAAAGTGTAATCAGGACCCCTCTGTTCAGGACTGATTCATTCTCACTGAGGGATTATCAGGTTATCCCTGGTGATGCTAAATACAGTAGACTTCCTTTAACATATCCATCAGTCCACTTCTGTGAGGTATTTTAACCTTCTTTAGGTACTTCAGCCCTTTACGTCTTCAGAACTTCAGGATTTATATTTTTGATCAAGCCTCTTCTCTAATGCATTTCCTCAGTCTGGATTATTAACTTTCTCTGTCTACATACAGTGCATAAATTCAATAAAACATCAGTATTAAAATGCTATTTTAATTCATTTGGCACTGGCTAGGGAGAATTGATAGCACTTCTCATTGGAGCTGTATAAACATCTGAAACTTTCATTCAATATCACCCATACTGCTTCCTAAATCTTTTTTTTTGTTGTTTTTTTTGTCCCTGTCCCCCCCGCTTCCTTTTTCCTTCCTTCACCCTCAGCTGCTGCTGCTTACCTGTTCCAAAGGCAGCTCTCACCCACCCCAGGCTACCCAAGTCAGTATCAGCTTTACGCAATGGAGAATACACGGCAGACAATCCTAAATGACTACATTACCTCACAGCAGATGCAAGTCAATTTACGTCCTGATGTAACGAGAGGATTATCTCCTAGAGAGCAAACTTTAGCTCTCCCGTATGCAGGAGCAAGAGGTATGCCTGTGTTTTTCTGATGTTCTTTAAAGTGTGTTTTGGATTTGTGGTGTGGGTTGGTTGATTAGTTTGTTTGTTTTGTTGCTGCATATAAATATGTGTCTGGATGGATGGATGCATGCATGCATACAAGTGCATGTGTGTAGATGTGTCTGCAGATGAGTTGTCTTATATCTGACTGGCTTTTGTGGATATAAAGGAACACTGTATGTAATCAATATTGTTAAAGGGAAAGCTGTAAGACTTATTAGTGTTCAAGAAGCTAGATTGTTTTATGCTAGTTTAAATTGATATTCAGAAGGATATTTAACTCATCTTCAAACTTCAGAAAAGAGAATTATACCAAAATGAGTTTCTTCAAAATGGAAATAAAAGCAACAGCTAAAAAGTGTAAGGTTTGTGAAGAACATGGTGATTGTTTAAAGATGTTATGTTAGAGAGTTAGCAAATGTGTGTGACCTGTTGCAGGGTGGGGAAAAGCCTAAATCAATTTGGACATTTAACAGCAGCAGGAAGGAGCTATTAAAAGTAAAAAGACATCTTGCAAAAGTGTAAGTCCGCAAAGAAAGAAAATGGAAATCTTGACAAGTTAAATGTAGGACCATAGAAGTCAAAAAAATTGAGGAACAATTTATAAAACCAAATGAACTAGTAACTTCTTCGGATACACCAGAAACAAGGAACTTGGCAAAGAAACTGTAGAAACTGATAAATCATCAAAACTCAGAAGGAATGCTTTAGAAGATAAGCAAAGGAATTTCTTTGCAACCCTGTTCACTGTGGAGAGATTTATATTTCTGTGATGGAGATTTTCTTTAAGGGACATGAGTTTGAAGAACTCTTTCACACTGAAATGTTGAGCAAAGCCTTAGAACAAAATAATAAAATGAATAATAATGAATCCATGGGGTTACATGGCATTCTCCCAGGAGTAACAAACTTAACAAGAAATAGTCAATCTACCAGCTTGGTTACTGGATGTAGTTATATTGGAGTTCCAGTGGGACCTGTGCATTTCTACATTTCATTTCATTTTGTGAATCTAAGAGGTCTGGAAAAGGGAGTGAATGATGTTGGATAATACCATTTTGCTAAAAGATGATTATTTAGTGGAGGTGAAGTGTATTTTTCTGAAGTGCAATTAAAGGGAGTGCTAGAAATGCAAATTGTGACTTAGTATGTTCCTAAATTGCTGATTGCTATCTAAGAGAGTATAACCAGCTGGAATATAGTTCTGCACTTGCCTTATTCTTATATTTTTTCCACTGAACATTCACTGCTGACCATTATCAATGAACAGAATATATAATGTCTGGACTATTGGTCTGTCCTTCAGTGGCCATTCTTACATGTGTCGTCATCTAACAGGAATTATTGACCTGAACAATATGGCTCCCACTATCCTAGTGCCTCACCCTGGAGGAACAAGCACACCACCCATGGAGAGAATCACGTATATCCCCGGTACCCAGCTTACGTTCCCTCCCAGGCCTTACAATCCTGCTTCTCTGTCACCAGGTAAGAGCTCTTAGGATTTGGTGATGTCTCTAATCATCTGACGTGCTGAGATAATTGACCATCTTTATTTAGCTTTCATTAACGTCAGGTTTTGATGTTTTCTCAGGCGATGCTTTTTGCATGCACTTCTCACTTGGATAGCAAAGGTTTTTTTAATGTTATCCTTTATAGTTATGTTAGCAGCCGAAGGAGCACTGACAAACTCAGAATTTGCCTCATTCTGTCAGGTCTTTATTTATGGTCATTTGATTATGATTTCACTAACCTCGTATTACATGCGTTGAAGGGTGGAATTTGGGTCTATAAGCTGTCTAGTTCCTAACTGTATAGGAACCACTTTAGTAAAAAGCTGTTGAGCCTTCCACTGTTAACTGTATGTTAAGCTTTAGTCTTCCTAGGTAAGTGGATAGTCTTGAGTGGAATGAAAATGTATTTGGAAAACTTTGCTCTAATTGGATGGCAGAATATACTGGCAAGTGTTTACATCAAATTATGCTTGAGTATCTCTTTTTGTTTATTCATTTTATCTTGTGGACCTTCCAGGACACCCTACACACCTGGCAGCTTCTGCAGCTGCAAATGCTGAAAGGGAACGGGAAAGGGAGAGGGAGAAGGAACGGGAAAGGGAGAGGGAACGTGAGCGAGAGCGGGAAAGAGAACGTGAACGAGAGAGGGAGAGAATAGCTTCAGTCCCTGCTGAACTTTATCTTCGACCAGGTGAGTGCACATTGCCACATTTGGATCAGTTGTAGACTGTAACTGCTCGCTTTCTATAGCCACTGTTAGCAATGTGCAGCTTATTAACAACATATTACACAGTTTGGTTTTAGTCTGCACTTAAGACAGGCTCCTATTACCTAGCAGTTCTGGTCATAATTGCAACTTCAGCAAGTATTCCAGGCTTCTCGATCTTTCTTTCATAGCAATGTAGTAGCCAGGGAATGGTGTGAATCCCAGTTATTGCTAGTACAACTTGCATGCCATTTAGAGCATTTTAAACAGAATACTACCATTTAAACCTTTAATACATGCAGTCACATCTCGAGTGGTGGAGACATCTGGGAAAGGATGTGGAGGAGATGGCATTGATACATAGTTTTGCGTTGTTATAAGAGTGATCTGTATATGTTTTTTGTTTGTTCCCCTCCACTCTATGTTCTGCAGGTACAGAGCAGCCTGGCAGACCGGGCAGTCATGGATATGTTCGGTCCCCGTCTCCTTCAGTTAGAAGCCAGGAAAACATACTGCAGCAAAGGCCTAGTATTTTTCAAGGAACCAATGGGACAAGTGTAATCACACCTTTGGATCCTGCTGCTCAGCTACGTATCATGTATGTTTCTTAAGTTACTGATGCAGAGATATCTGTTCTACTACTTGAGCTTATTGAAAAGTGCATTTAGCCTGAGGAAAATAGTACAAGATGAGGGTAACGACTATCCGATTGCTCTTGAATTTATTGGAAATGATCTAATGCATTTTCACCCAGTCCAGTTTGGACAGAAATTAGTATCACAAAAGCTTCGCTTTGTTGTACACGTGGTATGGCTCTAGTTCTTTTTTCATGTGATATAATGCAGAATATTCAATGTTTGCCAACAGGCAGCTCACCCCTGGAGCTCCCTCTATTACTCAAGGGTTGCCAGCTTCCCGTTACAATACTGCTGCTGATGCCCTTGCAGCACTAGTAGATGCTGCAGCCTCTGCTCCTCAGATGGAAGTTGCCAAAGCAAAAGAGAACAAGCACGAAGGAACCAGGATAGAAGAGAACATGGGACGCCGGTCAGCTGTGGTTACTGAACAGCAGCAGATGGAACAGAAGACACTGGAGGTAGAAAAGAGGCCTGTCCAGTGCCCCTATACATCTGCAAATTTTTCTGGTGGCAAGTCCCAGGGACAGTCTTCATCAGTAGTCTATTCAGAGGCTGGTAAAGAGAAAGGACCTCCTCCTAAATCCAGGTACGAGGAAGAGCTGAGAACTCGAGGAAAGACCACAATTACTGCTGCTAACTTCATAGATGTGATCATCACTCGACAGATTGCTTCAGACAAGGATGCACGAGATAGGGGCTCTCAAAGTTCAGATTCTTCCAGTAGTTGTACGTATCTTAGTAACTATCTACTTCTTTGCTGTCTGTCTTAGCGTTTTAGGGACAACAAGCTGTGAAATGATTCTGATGTTTAATGATAAAATACTCAGGTCTGCACAGTAGAGGCACTCCGTAAGCAAATACAGTTTTTGCATATAGTGACCCAAGATTCTTGCAAAATCAGAGTTGTTTGCTTTGTTCAGATTCTGTGCTACAACATGAAATGCAGGATAATAAAAATAACATCAGAAGTCAGGAAACCTAAAATTATTTTGTTTACATTGGAATACTGCTTTATAGGAATATTTGTTTCACCATGGTTATCATGAGAAAAAGACGGTGTTTTGACTTTCGTTTCACTGGTGTCATTTTAATGGAAGCACTAGTGTTGCTATGTATAGGCAACAAAAATCTTCTGTGATATTTACACCTTATTCCACAACCTTTGCTTGATATTCAGTATCCTCCCACCGGTATGAAGCTCCTGGAGATGCCATTGAGGTGATTAGCCCTGCAAATTCACCTGTACCTACTCAAGAAAAGCTACAGCCCTATCAACAAGACACCCCTAAACCAAGCCAGGCAGAGAGTAAGTTTATCTGCATAGGCCAATATTCTCACAATTACCTTGCTTATATTTACCAGCTCTGTGAACTCAGGAGTCTTTAAGTGACTGCTTACCACATTCGTAACTTTCCAGAAACTTTTGTTGGAAGTATGTTGTTGCAATGATCTGTGGAAAAACTAGAGCAAATGTATTGGAACTGACACTTGGCATTAAACAGAGCTCCGTTACATTACAGCATAGTTGATTTAATAAGAAATTTATTTTCAATATATTCTTTAAAATTACTGCATATTAGTGTTGATGCTCACAATCTTTTACCTACTAGTAAAGCTGAGGCTATTACAGTACAGTTTGCAGGTGAGAAATGAGCTGAAATTCACCTGCATTGTGGAATGAAGCTTTACTTATCTATTCTAAATTGTAGGGTCTATATATGGAGGGGGGAAAAGGTGGTCATCACACAGGCTGCCTAAAATCTAATGCAGAAACACCTCGCCTTTTAAATTCGTAAGCACAGAACTTTCAAACCTTGAAGCTTCAGTAATAGCATCTTAACAGACTGACCTTCTTCTTCTTCAACCAGATGACCCAAACAGGCAATATGAGGGGCCGATTCACCGCTATAGGACACCACAGGAACCCTCTTCACCCCAACAACCTCCACCTCCCTCTTCCCAAGCAGAAGGCATGGCACACGTGCCCAGGACCCATCGACTTATCACCCTTGCTGATCACATCTGTGTAGGTTTATTTGCACACATCTTTTCAGATGTGAAAAGTTGTATTTTGATGGTGAAAACACATGTTTTGGAACGTAATACCAATTCTGTAATTATCAGTTTTACTTGAGGATATTATACAATAATGTGTCTGAATTTATAATAATCTCATTTGTTGCAGTTGGTCTCATATTCATCTAGGTGATGAATGCGTGTGCTCTAGCCAATATCTGACCAAGATCTCTTTTCTGTTTGGTTTTTTTTTTTCTTTTTGGCCACAATCAGCAAATTATTACACAAGACTTTGCTAGAAACCAGGCAGCTTCTCAGGCCTCTTTGCAGCCTCCCACCACTACATTCCAGAATTCCACCCCTGCTCCAACACCTGTTTCTACCCGGGCAAAGACATCAAATCGCTACAGCCCTGAGTCACAATCGCAGTCTGTCCACCATCAGCGGCCAGGTGCTAGAGTGTCACCTGAAAATCTGTCTGACAAGTCCAGGGGAAGGTAATACATGTATTCAGTTTAACTGAAAATTTAATTATTGCCCAAATATGGTATTTATAAAAAATAGCACAGTAATCTTGATGTAGATCAGAAATAGAGGTCTCTTTTGGTCTTCTTTTAGGCAACATCTGTCTTGCACCGTTTTTGACAATTGCTTGGCTTCACAACATAGCTTGTAACTGTTTTTCCTTCGCTTCTTACGCTTAATTTCCAGTCTTTAGAGGGGCGAAGATGTTAAATTACTTAGAACTTATCAAAGTCATTATGAACAATCTAAAGTCGTGTTTTTGAGGTCGCCAAGCATACTAAAGCATGTAGTACAAATAAGTAGACACAGGTAGTTATGTAACAACAGGAATGCAATTACATGTGTTAACTACTGCTTTACATGTATTAAGAGTACTTATCTGTCTCTGAATTATGGATGTAGACCTGGAAAATCTCCGGAGAGGAGTCATGTCTCTTCAGAGCCCTATGAGCCAATCTCGCCACCTCAGGTCCCGGTTGTACATGAAAAACAGGAAAACGTTCTTTTGCTTTCCCAAAGAACTGAGCCTACTGAACAGAGGTATGTGTAAAACTGAATTTTAAAAACATTATTCTGGATCTTTGTGCTGCAAACAGTATCTTTATTAAAGAGCAGTTTAAGTGATCTTCCTCTGGTACCACAGGCAAGTTGTTAATCACTGTTGATCCTTTTGCACTAGCATTCAAAACTTGCTGTTCGGGAGATGCTTTGGGAAGCGTGAGCAAAACATCATCTGTACATGTTCTGTCTTGAGTTTCTTGGTGCAAGCAGTGTGTTCTACATCATATCTGATGGAAAACATTATAACAAAACTCCTTGTGGGTGCCAGTTCTATGAAACTGAAGCAGTTTTTGGGAAAGGTCTGTTTTCTACGATTTTTATTAAATAATTCAGGCTTCTCCTGCCTGATTGGCTTCCTGGATGCTGTCCTGGTGAAGTGCGGAGGAAGCCAGGTTTCCAACACTCGTGATTCTAGAGCAGCTTATCACATGAAATATCACTAAGCTAAGGAGCTTAATTTCCAGGAGGTGTGAAGGTGGGATGTCAGGAAGTCCATGCAGCAGGCAGCCCTGTTTCCCAGGACTATTTGTCAGTCTGCCAGATCTGCAACATAAAACTACATGGGACTGTGTCAGTGCTGGTGTCTTCAAGTGTCTGGCAGATGCACGTTGGAATGGATGCTTCTGTCACCTGCTCTGTTGCCTGCTGAAGAAGGAATAGCACCCAACGTGCTCACCATGTGCTTATTTAAGGGTCATGCTGGTGCAATTCATTTTTTTTTCTCTTGTTTTTTGGTTTTTGGTTTGTTTTGGTTTTGTGGGGTTTGGTTGGTTGTTTTTTTTTGTCCCCCTCCACTCTGCAGTTGCTGGCAGGGTTGTTACAGTCCATTATGGATGTTAGCTAGATGCAAAGGGATTTTCAGGAACATGGCAGGGAAGATTGCACTTTTTAGAATGTTAAGATCTTGGCCTAGGAAACCTAGAGTCTTTGTCTTTTTAACTTTATTTTTAGTACATTTTTTAAGTATGGAGTGGGGGTTTTGTTTGTTTGTTTTTCTAAATTAAAACTCATCTGCCAGATTGCGGCTACTTAAACAAACTCAGTGAACATGCAGTTGATAATTTTTATCCACTTTTGAAAACAGTGCAAATTGTTCATGACCCTGATATTAGCTTAGATTTTTTTCACCTGAATTTCTTCATGCCTTAGTTTATCTTTTCTTTTTTTTTCTTAAAATTCTGTAATTGGAATACTACTGCTTTTACCATCTTTATGAACAGCCTAAAATTTGCATATTTTAAGATCTGAAGATAAAATACATACCTTGTCAGTTTGACATTTACTTCAATTTTTTTATGCTAATGTGACAGATTATGTGCAGAAAGTGTGCCAGCTACTGTGAATGTAAAATTGATGAGGGGTCTGAAATACAGAAACATGCATGGACCCTGGTCTGAATTTGTGCCATAGAGCAAGGATGGCTAACTGGCAGCTCTTGAGCCAGATTCCAGTTCATAAGGTTATTTTAACTGGTTTCTAAGAATGCCTGAAACAGCTTATTTGTTTGAACCATGTGTGACAGGGTTTGTGAGCAGACTTAAGTAGTAGTACATCCTTTTTGGTGGCATACTGGGGACAAGAGCGAGAAGGAAAATGGCAATGTGTAAATAGTAGGAGCAGCTAGGATGAGTATTTGGGCTTCTGGCTTGAACATTTCATCACCTACCAATTTGCAGCGCAAACTTCAGCCACCGTGCGGGATGCAAGGCAGAAGTAGGCACCCCCGAGATGATTTGTTAGGAGCATCATCTCTGTACCACTCTCCAGCACAAACAATGACATGGTCACTTTCTTCTGTGAGCTGTAGAATCTTAAACCTCTGTTACCTGCATAAAGCAGATGCTCTGCAGAGTCGTTATGTTTGTCTGGTCCCCAAAAAACAGGCTGAGGAAAGAGGCTTAAAGCTCGTATGAATGTTGACAGTTTCTGCCTGCCTGCTTTTGGAAAGATTTAAATGTACATCATGAAAAATGTTCTCTCTCTTTGACATTTGTTGGTCTTGGCAGGACTGACTCTCGCTCTCCAGGTAGTATAAGCTACCTGCCTTCCTTTTTCACCAAACTTGAGAACACTTCACCAATGGTAAAGTCCAAGAAACAGGAGATATTTCGAAAGCTGAACTCATCTGGTGGAGGTGACTCTGACATGGGTATGCTGGACTTGCCTTTTCACTGAATTTTTCCAGCTTAAGCTTTATGTGACTGCCATCCGCAGATGTCCTAATTTAAATAAGTTTCAAATAACATGAAAATTAATAGAAATCTATTAATATAAAACCACATATATAATAATTTATGACTGAAAACTGGAAGATTGATAGATTTTTTTTTTCCTTTTTTTTTAATGCTGGTGTATGTCACACAAGCTTTTTAACTTTTTTTTTTTTGAGAGATAGAAATGTTTTCTGAAAACCATGGAAAAAACACATAATTAACAAGAGAGTTGTTAAAACCTGACATTATTCTAGCTAACTTTGTGTCTATAGTTTGCTTTGTATCAACATTAACTATTACACATTTTCCTTTTTGGAAAGGTGTCTTGAAACTGAATGTTTTGTGTTTTCTTGGCCCTTATGATTATGGCTGTTAAAAAGACATTTTAATATAGTTTCAGTAATGGATACGCACGTTCATCTTGGAAGACTGAGAAGGAAAACACAGAACATTGCAAATAGTTCAAAGTATTATATCTTGTGCATTAGGACTAGTAGTGATCATCAGTGCTGGAAAGCTCAATGAAATGTTGTGCTTTAATTGCAGCAACTGCTCAGCCAGGAACTGAAATATTCAATTTGCCAGCAGTCACTACCTCAGGTAAGATTTTCAGTAAAAGAAACAATATATGTTCCAGGAAAAAAAGGAAGATATTACACTAGGGTTTCTATTTATATGCTTTGGGGGGGTCTAGTAAACGAGGAAGATAATGAAAATTTAAAAAGTAATATCCTACATGAAAATATGCTTCCTGTGAAGCAAAAATGACCAAAGGGAAAAGCAAAATCACCAAAGGAAGTTTCAGAAAATATTTTAAATGGGAACTTAGGCAAGAATGTTTTGTTTCTGTGTGTTCTGCAAGTCCTACACAGAGGTAGAAGTCATGAAGTTGGTTAGCATCTCACTTAAATTTAAATACAGTGTAGTTCAACAAAACTTGAGCTTAGTTCATTAAATGTAATTTATTTTATAAACTGGTATATTTAAAATACTTACTGATAATTTTCTGTGAGATGGGGAAATGAAACATAACCCATAATTTTACTGGGTTAAAGAGGCGAGTGAGACAGAGAATTGAACTGAAATGTGGGAGATAAGAACTGCCAAATCTGAATCATGTAAAGTCAGTCTGTGGTACAACTCATGATTTTGGCCAGTCACTGCCCCTTCTGGTGCAGTGCTTCTGTCTTTTAAATGGAGAAAGTACTGATCTCCATTAATTTAGATGGAAGATAAGCTTTTGGAATCAATATTTGCCATGTATCACACTTCATAAGACTAATTAGTATGTATCATTAATGAGAGAAGTATTTGTCTGGTCTCTTCTCTTACAACTAAATAACAGCTGCAGATTTTACTTAATATGCTGTCACAGTCAGCATGCTCAGTTTCGTTTGCTATTACGAAAAAAACCCAAAGAAAAGTAAAATTCACCCTCTTGCAAACAGTCTGACATTTAGTGGCACTACTGACATAGCTCTGCAGTGTTTGCTGGCACGTCTAACTTGTAGCCATTGTGAGCTGCTTTGGAGCACGTAGCTTTGCGTTTGAAAAAAATCCCATCTTTGGGGTGTTTTTTCCACCTTTCTGCCTCTCTCTCAAATCTTTTCCCATACCCCTTTGTAATTTCTCTGAGATATGTTTTTTGCCTCCCCTCCCACCTTTTCCTGTATGTTTTCTTTTATCTCCCAGGTGCAGTCAGTTCTAGGGGTCATTCCTTTGCAGATCCTGCCAGTAATCTGGGTCTGGAAGACATTATTAGGAAAGCGTTGATGGGAAACTTTGATGACAAGAGTGAGGAGCATGGAGTTGTAATGTCACAGTCTATTGCGGTAGCACCTGGCAGTTCCACTGCTGCAGTATCAGCAAGTACTGAGACGCGTAGGGAAGAAGCTAATCCATCACCAAATTCAGGTGAGGTATTGCAGCTCCTACATATTTCACGGTCTTAAAGAAAAAAATAAATTAAGGATTTGAATAAATTTGGTGTCACTGAAAATCACTGTCTTTCCTCTGGAAGTCATAGAGATGGTGAAAATGGAAACGTTCCCTCTAGTGGTCCTGGCTTTCAAAACGGTGCTGGTGACTTCAGGAACATAAGCCGGTATTTCTCGGAAAATGACAACACAGATGAAACAGGGAAGACATGACAGGGTGTACTAGATACCTGAAGCATCTCAGTCGTTTGATGAAAATGCATTTGTAGTACATCATTTATAAAGAACACGTGACAGTGGGAACTAGCTTGAACTGAAAACATCTCCCTTCCTAAAAATGGAAATATAACTCCGCTGTGACAAGAATAGGGATTTTCTAGCAGTAGTGTGTTAGAATACTGGTCTGTACAGTCACTAATTATAGTAAATCAGCATGTCAGAAGACACCAGTGTGAAACTCCTATTTGCTGCCAAGTGATAACTTACAGAAACAAACATAGGCTCAAATGCAGTGTAACGTTTTTGTAAAATCTGTCCCTTCTGTTTCCAGGAGGGGGAGTCAGCAAGCAGAAGCTAATCGGCAAGTCAAATAGTAGGAAGTCCAAGTCTCCAATTCCTGGACAGGGATATTTGGGAACCGAAAGACCTTCTTCTGTCTCATCTGTACATTCAGAAGGGGACTACCACAGACAGACTCCAGTGTGGGCCTGGGAAGACAGGCCTTCATCAACAGGTGAGAAATGGGTTTCTTTCAAACTTAACAAACCAGATGTGATATTTGTAGGAAGGTCAGATGTAGACATGCTGTAACACGGGTATATTGGTCAGAAGATTACAGCATGTAAGGATTTTCTGAAATGTTTTCTGCTAGTTGCCACAACCAAAACCAGACTGTCTTTCAGATACAGATCTCTCAGAACAGCTCATGTTTTTGACTTGGAGAAACTCTCTTTGATTCAGGTTCAACACAGTTTCCTTACAACCCGCTGACGATGAGGATGCTCAGCAGTACACCGCCAACATCCATCGCGTGTGCCCCACCGTCCATGAGCCAAGCAACCACTCACCAACAGAACAGGATATGGGAGCGAGAGCCTGCGCCACTGCTTTCAGCACAATATGAGACTCTGTCTGACAGCGATGACTGAACTATGCAGTTTTGTTTTGTTTTTTTTTTTTTAATTTGCGGGTCAAAAAAAGAAATCTATTTTTGACTTGTGCCCATAGAGACTTTCCAAGAGAGCAAGGGCCACACAATGAAGAATTAATGGAGAGTCCGTTAAATGCCTTCTGCACAGGCCATGTGTTGGAGGATCGTGATCAAGAAGGTTGACTTACTAAAGATAAATATGTAAAGAGTTTTTAAAAATGTGGACTATTCCTGTTCTACATCTATTTGTAAAGAAAACCATAATGTCTTTAAATCATTCTTCTGTAAATAGAGAGTACTTTTTGCAGTGTTTTTTCCCTTGCTATAGTATCTGGTGTACTTATGTTCAAATCATTGCCTAAACTTTGGGGGTCATTTTGTAATTTTTTTTAAGCATTTTCTCCAGTGTAGAGTACTCTTCATAACCCTAGCCTCCCAACCAGCCTAGCCTAACCATAACCCTAGCCTCCCAACCAGCCTAGCATCATTGCCCATTTAATGCCGTGCCACTTCTTGCAGGCATTGTGCTTTTATATAATTTTTTTCCCTAGACACACTTTCTCAGTGGTGTTCAAGCTCTTGTGAAAATGTTGATTTTTAAGACTGACCCCTTAATGAATTCTGTACATTAACATAGTCCGGTTCGCTGGAATAAGATGATATATTTCTTTGAATTTTAAATTCTGCCACACTGTAAATTTTTGGTGCAGTTGGTTTTATTTAGCAACACTGCAGAAATATTATTGCATGGGTATGTTATGGTTCATTTTTAAAAGGAAAAAAAAAACCAAACAAACAAAAAGAACAGCTTCTGGAGGCATACCTCACTGTTATGCACACTGGGAATTTTAACTGTGCCCCAAAAGGCTATCTTAGTGTTTTCTGTTTCTGCATTGTATGCAGTCAAAACAGGCTACTAAATTTTACTGTCATACTTAACCACAGCAAATGGCTTATCTGAACAGAGGCTCTGGGTGGGTTGATAAATCCTCTAAGAAGAAAAACCTCTACATCCCAAGTTTAAATAAAACAAAATGCTTTTATAGGATAAGTGAGCAACACACAAGTCAACTACTTGGCTTCTGTTACAACCAGTTTGAAATAGGTACTGTGATTTTTCACCTTCCTCCAGTCTGATTTTAAAATTGTTATGTAATAATTATGTTAAAGTCTGCGTCCCCATCCCAATCCCTAGCCCTATAAGCAAGCTTTTGGTGGAAGTCCTTACAAATGCTTGGCTTAACTCCTAAAGTGTGCAATACTTGTTAGGGTGATTTTTTTTTTAAAGTTTATATGGTACTAGGAGAGTCTCCTTAATCATCCATCTATCAATGCCTGCTATGATATGCTCGTAGCTCATGTATACATACATCTGGTTAGAGATATCACAGGGTGTCCTGACATCCATCTTCAAGAGCATCTTATTTTTTGCTGCACTGACCTCAGGAAGTGAATTTAAATCTTCCGGGGTAGGAGGACTGAGTTACAGATAGCACTGAGCTGGGGGGGGTGGCATGGTCTGTCAGATTCCAAACTGCTTTTGCATCTCATTGATGAACAGAGGCTTTGCCTTGAAGTTATTTTCCAGTTAGAATATTTTTAATTTAACACTGTATTTGCAATACGTTGTATGGAAGGTATAATGCAGCTGTGTAACCTTAAGCCATGTAAGCTCTACATCTTATGGAAGGACTGTAATGGTCCAGTTACAAGCAGGAAGAAGTACAGAACTATTTATCGATAGCCGATTTACTTTGAGTAGTTTAGAGGAAAGCCTTTTTGCCCTAAGCGTGGGAAAGAAAAAATCCAAAGGAACTCATTTGGAAACTTGACACTGCGTTGCAAATACAGAATTATTCTGCTACTTTTTTTAAACACTGCATCAGAGTAGATCAGCTGACAGTCTTAAATCTCCTTGCAGTCTTTCTCCAAGAAAGGTTTTTTTCTCACCCTCCCATCCTTTACCCTTTGGGCTTAAAGTAGTGAGTTTTTCATCCTGTTTGTAGACCTGTGCTCTTATTTTAACTTTTTTGTTCCCACAGCAACATATACTGGAAAACAAGTTGATCTGCCCTTTCTGTAGATTTAAATTTGGAGTGGAGAGTTAAGTTCCATTCTAAAACTTACTTGTTCTCATTTTCTCAGTGTAACAAATACAACGTGAAAGAGGCATGTACAGACAAATGTCTTTGCTAACTGTACAGTAAGTATAGCATGTTCATTGCAAAGCTTCATGTTATTGCTGCTGCAGCAGCAAGATATCCGAAATAGGATAGTCACTTTCTCCTAAGATACAGCTTGAGTGGCATTTGCACATAAAATGTTGCTGCTTTTTTGTTTGTTATCAGAGTTCTAACTTCTCCAGTGTAAAAAAAATAAAAAAACCTCTCCAGAGCCTAAGTTAGGGTTTACCACAATTCCAGTTATCTTCAAGTATGGAATTACATCTGACCTGTTTCAAACAGGGAGGTGTTTGTAAATCATGTTTACAAAGTGTAGTTTACTACAAATTTTTAACTGATTTCTGATCAGCGCTTTCACAATGCTTTCATCTTGATATGTTTCGTGATCTGATATGAAATCATTTAAGACTTGAAAAACCCATGCATCATAAAACTCAACTTTTTTTTTTCCACACAATGTCTTCAGTAGACAGTGACTTCTGGATTCAGACCAATCAATAAAGGGGATCAGTTCTCCATTTGCTTTTCCTGTGTCTCCCTCTTGTTTTGCAGCATCAAGCTATGTTCATGAGAACAGGCAAAACACTTCCCTTGGGGTGCTGCAGGGTTCCCAGTTAACACTGCTGGAGTGTCTAAGGTCTGCCACTTCAAAACCAAAAACCAGAACTTTAAAGATTGGCTCTGACATGTTGGAGCCTTTCTCTTAGTAAAAGTGTGCCTGTAACAGCCATATTTTTACTTCCTAGCTTGCTGAGAAAAAAGCTGTATACGTGACTTGAGTTTTTCCAGCTTCAATGAACATCTACTCTAGAAAACCTGCATGCCTCTTCTTAGCTCAAAGTTAAGCAGAGTTGAAGCCACTAATGCTACTGTAAGTAAACTAATAGCAATGCAATTAACATTAAGGGATATACCAAAGAGCTGAAGTTCTTACAAATGAGAAGTTAAAATAATGCTTGGTTAGTGACAGAATTGCAGTTAGTTCTACTATCCTAGTTAAATACGATTTGATAACTTCTTGTTTAGTTCTCCTTTAACATTAGGCTTCCCTCCAGGGCAGAACTGAAGAATTCTGTTGTGTAAGCAGGCTGTTCATACTAGATTCACATGAAGGCATGTACCTTGCGAACCTGATGGTGTATGTACATACCATCTTTTCCAACAGGAAGCCTCAGCACTCTAGCACTGACCTATCCAAGAAAGGAGAGCTTTGGCACTTAGTGTGCCCTTGACTGGAGTAAGGTAGCCGAGCGCTGAACAGCAGCTCTGCTTTGGTAACATAGGCTCACCCCTCCTCTGAGAGGGCACATTCTGTCTTTGGATGCTAAATGCTTTGAAGAACACTTGATCTTCAGGCAACTTGTCTGAAAAGGACATGGACCTACAGCTCTGTCGTAGTATGGGTATAGCCTCAAAATGCTCGGTTGAAGTTAATACATGCTGAACTGTAGCGCTGACACAAATACACTCCTTGACTGCAAGTATTAATACCAGGCTAGACATGCACTTTGCTGGCAGTCAAGACAAAGTTAAAGCACTAGCACAGTAGGTCACTAACCATAGACTACACCACAAACTTAAATAATTAAGATTTCACAACTTTATTTTGGGCTAAGTTGTTAGGCAGTAGCAGCCCTTCTTGTTAAGCAGTCCTGAACTCCTCACTGCTGTTCCCCTGGAGAATTGCACCAAACTAGTCCCAGGCTGCTTGTACTGACCAACCCTTGCTGCTGTCAGAGGTTGGACTCTGGCCAAACTCATCTGGAGCCCTTTCTCCTCTTGGCCAGCTCAGCTAGTTCTTCCTGGATATGCTGGACAGAAGCAACATCTCCCTTCTGTTGTGCCTGCTTGAGAGCTTCTTCGTACACTTGTTTTGCTTGCAGAAAGTCTTCTGTAGCAAGAGGAAGAAGTAGCATGGCTAGCCAACTGCATCGCCCATGTTCAGAGTCCCCTCCTGAAGCTCAGTACATGTAAAGGACATGCAAAAGACTACCTGGAACACTTCAAGAACTAGGGAGGTTCAGAAAACATCCAGCACAGGGTGCCAGCTAAAAGATCTAGACAGCAGCAGTGATGGCAGGACAAGGTGCTGCTTCAGCATTAAGATCTCACTGAAACAAGTCTCAAACATGTCTTCTGTCTTTTTGCAACCAGTTACTATACATACAGGACAAGGGAAACTAGATTCCCTGGCACCCTTTTGAGTCAGATGCAGCAGTACTTGCATTTATCTTGGACAGGATCCTTCAGCAGCTGGATTCAATCTGAACATGATACAAGTTGCCTACACCAAGTCAGCAGACCTACTGCTTAAACTAAAAATAGTAACACAAAAATAATGCTATAGTTCAATCCTACAGTACAGGTCTCTGCAGTCAGCACAGGCACAGTGACACGGGTTCGACAGTTATTTACTTACCTTTGTGCATCAGAATTGCTGCCAGGTTATTCAGCACCATGTGCTCCTCAGGGTGTTGAGTCTCCTTTGCCAGCTCAGCTGCCCTCTTCACATAGGAGTATGCCTCATCGTAGTGCCCCTGAGCATCCAGTACAGTTGCTAAGTCATTCATCAGGACCACAGTCTGCACCAGGACAGAAAAGGAAGCCTCAGAGCAAGACCTGTGTAGAAGTCTGGGGCAGCAGAAGCATCACATTCATACCCCTGTCACACTAGTTAAAAGTAGTATTTCCCAGAGAAGCTTTCAGTCAGAAAGTGTCTTATAGTTACATATCTGCATGCTCATTTTTCCTGGCAGGAAAACAAGCTATTTTAGTGCTGTGTATGTTTGATGCCAGCAAAGCTGCTTTTGAGGCTGCCTCGTGCCCTGCGACATTAGCCTTTCTTTCCCTAGTAGTCCAACTACCATTGTACACGTCACCTGTGGATGAGTCTCTCCCTGAACATCATTTGATATCTGCAGAGCCTTCTCATACATTTTTTGGGCCACTGGGAGCTGGTTAATGTCTAGGAGATAGCGAGCATAGGAGTCTAGGCTCATCCCAAGCAAGAGGCGGGTGTTGGTCTTTTCTTCAGCTGCAAATAGAGAGGAGTGGAAGTGACCACTTCTACAAGATCACGCATGAGTCTCCATCCAACAAGAGCAAGAAACTCGTGTAGTGTTAAGACAATGGATTGACATGAAGATGGTGCTTAGGCAATATGGAAAGCAACATCAAAGACAGGGAAATGGAGAAAAGATATTGAGAGAAGCCTTTGACAGACAAGGCAGTCCCACCTGGTAAGACATCCTCAGGCAAGTCCTTTTGCTTGGCAATCTTCTCCTCTAAGGTCAGGATGCAGAACTCATAGCCAGCCAGGGCTAATTTGTGCCTGCAAAGTAAAACAACTCAGCAAAGCAAGGCTCCTTCCATCCCTGAAGGGACAGATGTGAACACCTTCAATTCCTCATTATAGAGGGCCTGTAAGATAGTTTTACCCCTTCTCCAGAACCTTCTTGCCCTCTCTTCTTGATTATGGCCTGGACCCTGCTCTTGACCCATGGGCAAAGGGATCCAAGAGGTGGAGAAGGCCCCCCTGTCCCCCCAGACAAGGCCAGCTAAGGCAACTCATGCTGCTGCTCCACTGAAAAACAAAGCTACAAGTTACCAGCCCCCAACTGCTTCAAAAGCCTTCTCTCCTGTGAGGTGTGGATTTAAGACTAAAGAGCGATGTCCGCTATGGCTACTTCTGCCCTAAGCTGGGCAGGCCATAACAGCAATCACTGTGCTGCCTGACAGCGGGTAGGCAAATGTGGGAACCTTTATGTTGATGACCAAAGCCTCCTCAGGCACTCTGGTCTTAAAGAACCCCAGCTTGGCCACCACTGCCACTGTGAAGCTGAGATGAAAGCAAAAGATGCCTTTAGCAGGGAACTCACTGTTTCTGAGCAGCATAGATACTGGCCAGCTTGAGGGACATCTCAAGGATTGCATTGTCATCCTGCCAGGAGGACACACAACGCAACTGTTATTCTTCTTGCATCTCCCCAGTAGAAACATTACTTTGCCAGAGAACAAGCTTACACCTTGAAAAATGCCCATCCTGTTGTCTCCAGAGCGGCCCTCCCCTTAAAGGAAGTTCTTGAGAAGCTGGCAAGCTCATAGCTAGTATTGCAAATTTCCAATAGGAGGCATTACAGCACAAGAAAGAGACCAAAGAATTGTTAATACTTCCAACTGAAAGCTGTTATCAGAACAACATACCTCCTTTGTGTCCCCTGCAAGCAAATAGCTCATACTTGCTTTGTAGAGTTTTTCTGCCTGAAATGAGAATTTTTAAGAGAATACTGAGGAATGACGGCAGTTAAAACAAAAGATCTCTACCCTTTACAGAGGCAGACTACTGGGAGAAACCTGTCTCACAATTTGTGGCATTTACATTGTATGTCAAGACCAGTCAGAAGTGAAAGGCTGACCAGAGCCCAATGGTACTGCCAACTGGTAAGGTCCTTTCGGTTTCTGCTTTGGGACTCCTGCACCAGCTGTGCATTTACCGCATCTGTGTGCCTTCAAGGCTTTCCCAGATTCTCCTTGGGACAGCCATCTAACTGCTTGACTTTGGCATGTGACAGTAAGAAGTATTCCTTCCCTTGCACTCCATATTGGAGCTTAAAATTTAACTGTGAAAGCATCTTTCTTAGCAGCATGTGCTCCACGGGACTGCGGTCCCAAGGCAAATTATTCTGCTTTGGACTGCAAGAGCCAACATGAGCCAACAGTGTGCCCTGGCCGCCGAGAGGGCCAGCCGTGCCCTGGGTTGCACCAAGCACTGCACTGCAGCCGGTCGAGGGAGGGGATTGTCCCGCTCTGCTCTGCGCTGGGGCGGCCTCACCTCGAGCACTACGTGCAGTTTTGGGTGCCGCAGGACATCAAGGATATAAAGCTACTGGAGAGTGTCCAGAGGAGGGCCACGAAGTTGGGGAAGGGTTTAGAGGGGAAACCGTACGAGAAGCGGCTGAAGTCACTTGGTTTGTTCAGCCTGGAGAAGAAGAGGCTGGGGGCAGACCTCATGGCGGTCTGCAGCTTCCTCACAAGGGGAGGAGGAGGAGGGGCAGGCACTGATCTCTTCTCTCAGGTGACCAACAACAGGACCCGAGGGAATGGCAGGAAGATGTGCCAGGGGAGGGTTAGGTTGGGTATCAGGAGAAGGTTCTTGCCCCAGAGGGTGGTGGAGCACTGGGACAGGCTCCCCAGGGAGGCAGTCATGGTGCCAAGCCTGGCGATATTCAAGAAGCACTTGGACAAGGCTCGCAGAGCCATGGGGTGAATTTGGGGCTGTCCTGTGCAGGGACAGGAGCTGGACTCGATGATGTTTGCGGGTCCCTTCCAACTCAGGACGTCCTATGATTCTATGATAAGATCTCTGCTTCACAACTCCCAGCATGCAGCCTGTCACAGCATACCACACCTTCACGACCTTGGGCATGACAAGACCTTACACAAGATGTCAGCCTGTTGAAATTCGGGGGGGGGTGGGGGTGGGGGGGGGAAGACAGAGTTACTCACATTGTCCAGCTGTCCCTGCATGAAGGCCACGTTTGCCATCTGGAAGAGACAGACGGTGCCGACACTCTGCAAAGGCTGCGGGGACTCGACACCACTGCTTTTCCTTCTCCCTACACTGGGAGCCCCAGCATATGGCCCTCCACCCCTCCACCCCCGCGAAGGGAACTGCAGCCCCAGGGCGAGGATTAGCCCGGACCCGCCAGGACCCGCGGCAGCCCCGCCACCCCCCCGCGCCTCACCATGCTGTAGGTGTAGACGATGGCTTTCCTGTTATCCGACCGGTGCGACAGCCGCAGGGCTTGGTGCAGAACCCGCTCGGCCTCCCCCAGCTCGCCCTTGAGGACGCAGAGCTGCGGGGAGAGGCGGGAAAGGCCGCGGGGCTGGTCACCGCCTCAGCCGGGCCCCGCTGAGGCCACACCGCCCGTCGGGGACGCCGCCTCACCTTGGCTCTCTTCAGCAGGAGGATAATGGCGTCCTCGCCGTCCTCCTCGTCGTCCCTGGGGAAGAGGGAGAGGGCTGCGGGGCGAGGGTGACCGCCGCCCCGCGCCGCCCCGCGCCCCGCCGCCCGCCTCACCTCCCAGGAAGCCCAGGGCACCCCCGACCGGCCGGGCCCACCGCCGCCGCGCCAGCCCCGTCCTGCTGCCGCCCTCCTCCCGCCGGGCCCCGCCGCGCCAGGCGGCCCGGAGCGGCGGGAGCACCGCAGGCGGGCGGCGGGCGGCCAGGCGGGACAAGGCCCGCGGCACCCCCGCCGCCAGCATCCTCCACCCGCGGGCCCTTTAAGATCCCGCCCGCGCCCTCGCCACGTGATGCGGGCCGGCGCGTCACCCGGCGCAAAGGGCGCCTGTTGCTATGGAGACGCGCCCTCACGGCGGCGCGGCCGCAGGTAGGCCCGGCCCCGGCCCCGGGGCGCCGTCCCGGCCCCAGCGGCTCTGAATAGCCCCGACGGGGCCTCACCGGTGCCGAGGGGCGCCCCCGGGGGGCAGCCGCCGGGCGGGGCGGGGTGGGGATGGCGCGGCTCCCGCTCCCGCTGCCGGGGCCTGGCGGCCGCCGGGCCCGCCCTGAGGGACCCCCCGGGCGGGTCGCGGGCCCCGGGGCTGCCGGCGGGCGGGCGGGCTGTGCGGCCGCCTCGGCCGGGAACTGCCTCGGCCCGGCGCCGGGACGCTGCGGACCGGAGCCTCGTCCTGTCGCTGGGCGCGTCGCCCGCGCCGCAGCCCGTCCGCGGGGTCTCGTATGCGTGGGGGTATCAGAGGCAGAACCCGTGCGCTTCTGAGAAACCCTTTGTTCCGAGAAAGTGTTAAAAACACCCTTGAAAAGGTGCCGAGGATGCCCCTTCCTTGCCCTCATCGCAGGGCTGAAATAGTACATTGCCCAGGTAAACTGTTCCAGTTTACAGCACCTGTGGTGACCTTAATGATTTCCCACTGTCTCCTGTTCTGTCTTGCTTCCCAGTCAGGAGGCCAGTGCCAATGGGATGGATAGCACCTTGCCAGCAGTAGCAGAAGAGCTTTTGAAAGAGATCAAAAAAGCTTTTCAGGAGACCTCACATGGTACGTAAAGAAAAACAGAACCATCCCAGCAGGCGGTGGGCCGGTAACACCGGGGCTGTCAAACCTTCAGGTAGCAATGAGGGCTGTCAGCCTCTCCTTGCTGGCATCTTCTGCAGACTCTATTGCGTAGCGGGGGGCCTTCAACTTTCAGGAGTGGCAGAGTAAGACACTGAGGCTGCATGCCTTTTGTTGCATGCTTTTAAAAGTAGGATATTATAAAAGTATGTTTGGGCTTCCACATTTCTTTTTAAAATTAATCCCTGTGGTTCTGAGTGTGTATTTAATTGCTGTACTTGATACAACTTGTCTGGACACAAAGGGGTTTGAAGCACAGGTAATGAGGAGCAGCCCCCTTCTGACAGTCAGACCCTTCCAAAAATTAGACCAGGTTGGATACTTGTTTTGAACATGGGACCTAGGGCAATGCTGCTGGCTTGGAGCTTGTAGTGTAAGTGGTTGCACTTGAGGGGTGATAATTCACATAACTCTACGTAGGCATTTTGTTGTGCCTACTGTACTGCTGTTTTTACAGACTCACTAATTTCGAAACTAGAATTGAAAGGAAAATCTTCATAAAAACGGTCATGTTTTACGACTGACCGGCAGAGGGTGTTGCGTTAGTGATCCCAGGGCAAAGAA
Source organism: Morus bassanus (assembly GCA_031468815.1). Lineage (NCBI taxonomy): Eukaryota > Metazoa > Chordata > Aves > Suliformes > Sulidae > Morus > Morus bassanus. The sequence goes on from CM062584.1 coordinate 10,915,667, forward strand.
CAGCTTTCCCGTTGCTTGAATGAAGCAGGCGTAAGCCAACAGTTAAATCTTGGCCAATTCTAGCAGCTAGTTACAAACAGTTACCTTCATTGCACTCTGGATTACTGACATAGTTCTGTAATCTGTGCTGAAAGAATAAACACCTGTTTGTGTTTACTTGATAAGTAGCGCAGAATGGTTCTTCCTAAGCAAAGAGTCTATTTAAGGAATATTTTAACTGCACTAAACCCAGCCAAATGAACATTCAGAGAAATCCGTCTGAGTTCTACATCTGAGTGGGAAACGGGCAGAGACTTAACGTCTAAACTTTCAGAGTCACCACATTGACAGCTGTCTGGCATACTTGTAGTATGGCTCCTGTCAGGTTTGAGTAGATCCAAAATCTACATGTGACTTTTAAAAAGAGCTTCATAAATCCTGTTGTAAACTAGAAAAAAAAAAGTCAACATTCCTTTTAAGGTATACTTCTCCTTAAAGAACCAAAACAGTACGCTGGGACATAACTGCGGCAAGAAACTGATCAATTACTTTGGAGAATTAAATTAGAATAAAGTTGGAAAAGTCAAACCAACAGCGTAAGACAGAGAATATTTTGAATTGTTGGAACAAAGGATTTTAAAGTCAAGAGTCCTGATCTTCCAGTGGAATACAGAGACGTGGTATGCTGTGTCCCATTAGTGATAACAGAAAGATCAGATTGGATGATCAGAGCCTAAGCTGTTAGCTACAACAAACAGACAAATTTTCTTAAGTGTAATTTTCCATCTTAACAAGAAGTTCTAAGTGAAGACATTATGTTTCTGTGTGCTGTATTAAAAGCTATAAACCAGTGGCGCCTTGCAAGACTATGCTGGGAAAAGAACAACAATTTTGAAGTTTTGATGCCAGAGTTTTCAACTCATGCCAAGAGAGTTTCAGGGAACCAATATATATATATTTTTAACCAACTTCTTAAAGTAACAGAGTAAGGCATTGAGGCCACATGCCTGTTGTTGCATGCTTTTAAAAGTAGGATATTATAAAAGTAAGTATATTTGGGCTTCTGCATTTCTTTTTAAAATTAATCCCCATGGTTCTGAATCTATATTTAATTGCTGTACCTGATAAGTGCCTCAGCACTACCATAGCAGATGATTTTGCTGCTCCTTGTTGCTTTTTGGTGGCTGGACAGGATGGCTAGAGCACTGCAGTCCTGTGTGGCCTCTGGGGGTACGTTAGGGGACGCTAGCCTCCCTATGGTGATGATGTCTCTTACAGTGGGGAAGTTCAGCAAAATCACGCTTTGTTTTCTTTTTGTTGCAGTCCCCGATGACCTGCTGCTGGGGTAAGTACCTTTTGCTTCAGTTCTTGTCCCAAGTGTCCTGCTAAAGGGCAGCTGATAATCTGCTCTCATCACAGTACTGCCGGTTTTCTCCTGTGTTTGACCAGTACATGTTTCTCATGCAGAGTTGCTACGTGTTTTTGCTGGTAGTAGAAATGAAGGTCCAAAGAGACAATCTCAAGGGTTTTTCCAGAGATTCATGAAATTATCTCTGTATCGCTTAATCTCCTGTGATGACTTGCTCTAATTTGGGTGGATTAAACATACAGAATGTTTCCCTTAACTCTAATTTGGGTGGATTAAACCTCCAGAATGTTTAACCTGAGCTCTGAGTCCACCCTCAGATCTGGAATGAGTTTTCTGGGAGAGTGGACTGTGTTTCAGAGTGATTCATGCCGGTGGAGTGCTGCATCCCTGCTGCATTCATATTGTTGTGAGCACCGCAGCATCCTGAGGTCCCTTCTTCTGTTTGAGTCATGGGCATGTGTGAGAGAAAGGGAGAATTGAATGTATCATCTCTCTGCACAAGGGAATTGTTAACTTGAAGATTACCCTGAGAGTTTTCTTCTGTTTAGAAGTTGTCTCAGGTCAGCTTCATCGTCTTTGCCTTGATTGAAGCTTGTGAGTCTTTCAGTCGTCCCCAAGCACCTTGAACCTCCTAAGAGATCCAAGTTTCACTTCTGCAGCCCTCACTAATTGGTGTTGAAGGTAGAGGAGAGGCACCATCACAGTAAGAAAGGCTCTTCAGATTCGTCTTTAACTTTGTGTTCTTGCCTGCCTGTAATTTAGCCAGGACAGGAGATGACCAGGAACCCTTCAGGCCTTAATGTCTTTGGGTCTAAAGTTATCTAGCAGAACAGTTGTGAAAGGTACGCATGCTGGTTCCCTCTTCTGGGACCACAATGGCCTTTGAAGGCTGGGATTGACAAGTCTCGTAACTTTTTGTTTCCTTCTTGTCGTAAAAGAAAAGAGGAGGAAAGAAATTCCCTTGTTAAGCTTAATAACAGTTGGGTGGTAACTCTTGGCAGTCAGTTTTCCATCAATTCCCTGTGACCCACGGCTCAGAAGTATTCTGATTTAATTTCTGAATCTCTTCCAAATCTCTGAAGTCCTTTGGGCATTTCCCTTACTTATTTCCTGTTAGGCTGATCGAATTGTATATGTGAAAAAAGAATTCCCCGAATTTGAAAGAGTTACAGACATTCATTAAACTCAGCCCCCATATAGTCCCAAGCCTAATCATTAAGGAATGTCTTATGTTGAGTGTTTCCCCACCCACCACCTCTCAGTCCTCAGATGAAGCCAATCCTTATTGCCTTGAGTTTGTGCAACTAAAGATTTGGTCTTCCTGGAATAAGTCTGTCTGCTTGGCTTGTAATCAATGAGACTGACTCAGATGCATAGGTCAGCCATGCTGTGAGACGCCAGGGCTCTGCCTTGGCTCTTTGTGTCTTCACTGGAGTTGGAAATGTTCCTCTGCTTTCTCCTGTTCTCCTGCTCATGTTTTGTACTATCTTTTCATCACTGCTGATTTTCTTGTTGTTTACCCTTGTAACTAACCTAGACTACACAGATTTTTTCTCAGCGGATAAAAGGTCTGTAAAGTTAACTGAGTTGCCCCTGAGCTCTTTGGAACACATTCAGAGCAGCTGGATATACAGGTCTAGAATAACTTCTAAGCCTGTTAGCTGTCTGGACAGTAGGCTAAAGGTACAGATGTCCATATTTGACATACAGCTTATCATATACCCTTGCACAGCAGGAGATGTGCAGACAATGAGAACGTAGATGGAAATTACTGTGCCTTTAGGACTCACAGCTCTTTATTTTTCCACTTGCTGGTGTGGAATTTTACAGCACCGAGCACAGCAGCAGCCAGACACCAGCATGTGCCTCCATGCTGCTGCCTCACAGGACCAAGGCCAAGGAGAAAGTTGTGTAGAGGCTATGTTTTGCAGGAAGCAAACGTGTACCCAGGCAAACCTGGCTAACCTCATCTTTACCCCATCCTAGGCACACTCTGATCCATAAATGCTGTGCAGCAGTGCATCCCTGCGTGCTGGTGTGTCCTGCTTGGAAGGAAAGGAAAGGGGAAGGGTTTTTAGGGAGGGTGGAGTGACATAAGGCATACGCTGTCTGCTGGGTGTTTATCTGGAACAAATTTGCTGTCCCTGAGCCCTGCTGGTAGCTGGATTACAGACATAAAACTACTGCTATCCGGTGGCTCCATGTGCAGTGGAGTGTCTTAAGTATTTCCCTGATGGACTTTAGCTTCCTATTGATGCAGTTTGGTGGGTAGAGAAAGAATAATTTATAGCCCAGTTGTGACTGCGATAGAGGAGATGCGGTCACTACAAAATGACTCATTCGTTCTCCAGGGTTTAAACGAGTTTCCCTGGGATGAGGAAGGAGCCCAACTGCTGCATTTCCTATTGCTCAAGGAGCAATTGTTGCTCTCTCCTTGCTCAGAGGCATGATATGTGGGCCGTGACTGGAGGGATTCAAGACCAACTGACCATTAATGTGATCCAGGGCAACTCATCCAGGACAGCCTGTATGTACAATTAAGGTGTCCCAGAGCACGAACCCCTTTTCCCCTTAGCACTAGCAAGTCTGCCTCCGTGTGCTCTTATTTACCTGGTGCTGCCCCCACTAACATCCATGTTTATGCTCGTTGTGCTCACGTCACAGTTTCACAGTTTACCACAACAAGGATAATTGGGCTGCGTGTGTGACACTGCCTGTTGTCTGTAACCTCTGTTGGATCCCCAGCACTGTGCATCCCCCAGGATTTCCTTCCTGCATCTTCTCTTTGCCAGCATGTCTTGCTTTTGCTGCCAGAGGTGCAGTTTCTGCTGAAGAAGACCTAATGTATTTAGGGTGCTGGGCGGAAGCAAAGTTTCCGGCTTTAGAGTCTAGATTCACTGTTTGATAAATAGGTTAAGCACCAGTGCTCTGTCTACCCAGAGTTTGTATTGGAAGAACTACGGGAACCCTAACAAAAAGGCTGATCAGATCACTGTAAGGACAACCTGTGTCTCTTGCTTCAGTTGCATTCCCTTTGCAATGATCAGTGATCTGTAAAGGGACTGTCAAGACAGAAATGCTTCTCAAAGATAACTTCTCACCTACATGGTGTGTCACATACCACACTGTGTCACGGTCATAGAGACTGACTAAAATAAAAATCTCACTTCTGTGTCTCCGATGCACTTTGTCTTGTTTTAGTTCAGGACAGGAACCACTTCATGTCCTGTTTGTGCAGCAGGCAGCCAGAATAGTGTTTGGGTTATAGTGCTGAAGAAGAAACGCTTAAACTGTAATTTCCTGTGTGAGAAAAATCTTCAAAATGCCTTGTATTTAAATCTGAGTGGGATTTTGCAAAGAGATGTGAGACTGTTTGGAATCAGCTTGGAAATTTGGAAGTTCTCTTAAGAATATCAAAAACCATGCAGGTGCTCCAAATAGCTGGCAGAGTAGAGGCTGTCGTTACAGACTGAGTCCTGTCTGTCTCCAGGAGAGTGATTGTCAGCTGGGATTGTCTCAGAGGGACAGGGCAGGGATTGGTGGTCACTTGGTGAAAGACAGCAAAGCTGAGAATGACAAATGCACTTCATTGCTTGGTAGCATAATTAATGCCGGTGTAACTGGTGGCATTTTGAGAGGCAATGGGAACTTTGGCTACAGGCCTTCTGGCCTCCATAGGGCTGAATCCCATGGATTAAGGCTAAACCAGGTGGTCTCCTTTCGTGGTGTGACCTCACTAGAGACACATTCTTTTTCAGGCTGAAGTTCATATTTGGCCCATCTGCTGTCCCAGCTTTGGATTTGGTGGATCAGCGTTCTGTCACCCGAGTCACATCCCCCAGTGGAAGGACTGCGTACCAGGTACACACTGTTTTCCTCCTCTTCAGTCTTACTTTCTGATGGTTTCCAGTTGACATGCGAGCCAATATTTTCCTAACTTGCAGGACATGGAAGGGCATCTGGATAAACACAGAGAGAATATCAGTGTTTTACAAACTCCTAAAGCGATACTGGAGAGCAGTAGCCATGGACTAGAACTAGAACAGCATGGTACAATACTGTTTCCTTTGTGGCTCCCAGCCAGTCAGAGACCGTTTCTTACATGTTTGTGGGTATCACAATCAGAAGGAAGTTCCCCAGGGATTGCTAATTTTGCTTTATTACTTTCATCCTATCCAGCAAAGGCAGTTCTTCCTCTTGACAAACTGTACGCAACGGAGTGTTATCTACCATCACTGCATTTCTTTCCCTGTTGCACTCCAAATCCTCAGTGTCCTGAAGACTCTTGACCTCTACTTGGCAATAGGATCCTTTCTGCCTGGAAGGAAGCAATGCAGGCCAAATCCGTGGGTTTCATTCAATCACAGAAACATCTTCATAAAATGGCATTTTAGGGAGGAGAGCTCACCTTAGCCCTAAAGATCAAACTCCTCTTACAGCACAAAATCAGAGATGGAGCTGAGGCTCATTAGGTGAGGAGAGGAGCCATTGGCACTTCTTTCTGACTTTCTGTCTATGGATAATTCCTTGCTCTACTGTGCCACAGCGCCGGTGGCATCTCTGTTGGGGACAGTCTGTCTGTTCTGTGAGCCGTTGACCAGCTGCATCCAGCCCGTGGGGTCACAGAGTCAGAGAGACTGTGCGCTGTGCCCTAGCTAAGGCTGTATAAGCAGTGGGACCCTGTGCCCATAAGATTTCAGTGAAGAAGCACCCAATTCCTTCTACTTAGCACTACTAACCCCCTCAGACAGCACAGCCCCCTCCATTGCTGAACCTGGTGCTGTGCTTTTTCACACACCAGAGAAGGGGGAAATCTCTTTGCTTGCTGTTGCAGCAGCCAAGAGGAAAATTTCCAAATATCCTCCCTGCAAAGGGCCTTCTCTCCTTCACTGGAGGTGCTGAGATGCTTTGGGGTCATCTAGGGTAAGAGAAGAGCTGTGAAGCCAGGCCTGGATAATGACACGAACGTTTTTCACGTGTTCAGAGCTTGCATTGCTTGATTGCACATGGAGTCTTTATCGCTTCTGGGGCCTTGGAGAGGACATCAGCACCTCCAGAGAGGCATGATTCATAAACATACAGGGCTCAAGAACACAACCTTTGATTTGAGTTGAGAGCTTGCCTGTGGATATTTGGTAAAGCCTAAGAAACACTGCTTCCAGGACGCTGTGACAGCAGCTGCCTCAGTAATTGAACGCTTAAAGGCTTTTCCTTTTTTACTGTTGCTTGGCTGAATATGCCACTGGGCAGAGAATGGTCACATTCTCCTTACAGAGCTTTCTCGGGCCATGCAGGCTAAGGCAGAGCTTTGTGGGCTGGGATGCAGAGTCCTCAATTGGCACCCGTTTGTGTGGAGGGTGAGGGGGACTGGGACTGCTAGAGCCTCTGGTCCTCCCAGGGAGCCTAAACGTGCTTACATGCTCACAGCTTTTCTGCAGCATGGCAGAGTTATCTGCATCTTAAGAGGCCTAATATTCATCTCTTAGATGCAGGAAGCCTCATGAGACGTGGAAGAGATCAGAGAGGCATGGTGAGAGGGCTTTGGTATGCTGGGTGCTGCCCTGACACCCTGTTCTGATCTGGGCAGGGTTGTTGCTAAACAGTGCTGCCTCAAACTGTGTGTGCTGCAGCAAGGCAGGCACCCCTCCACACTGCCCAGTCCTCTCCCCACTGAAGTGAGGGGCCAAAAATTCCTGCAGGCGGTAGTCCTGCAGTCACCTAACTGGAGCTGACTGATTAATATCTACTGATGGCCCCAGCAGTTGGCTCAACTGGTGCACATTGGAAAAGAGCGAGTGTCAGAACTGCTCTCCTCCTGCTGCTGCAGGTAGAGGGAGCCACCCATTCCCCTGCGGGGAAGGAACCCCTGGACAGGTAGATCAGGGCTGGTCACCAGGAATTAACGTTGGACAAGCCCATCCTTCAGCCAGGCACTTTGTAGCTGATGGGTATGATGTGAGCGGCCCCTCTGCATCTCCCCGGGTCTGTGCCTGTGTCCGCCCAGCTGACAGGCAGCTTACAGGAAGCAGTCCCTGCCTGCAGGTGCATGTATGCTTCTGAGCAACATTCCTCTTCAGTGGAGCTTGATTGCTGATTAAGGCCATGCTGATGAGTTCATTAACAGAGAAATCTAAAGAGATATTTTCTCGGGGGTTGTGAGGCTGGTCCCATTGTGAAATTCTTCCTCAGCACAGCTGTCTGATATGCAGAAACAAAGAGCAGAGCCTCCCCTGAGGCCGCTGGCTGGAGCAGTGACAGGAACACAGTCTGGGGCCGTAGAAACCGGAACACTGAGTGGGATACTGCACTTAAGAGTAGCTGGGTAGCCTCACTGGCTCTTCCTCCATGTGTGTGTGTGGTGTAGACACGTATCCCAGCTGTGTGCACTTCTCCCTCAGCAGAGGAACGTGCCCAGTGCAGTGTGGAGTGGGGAGCATCCGTGGCTGCCTGGACACATGCACTGTTATCTCTTTCAGTTATTCCTCAGAAAGTCAGCTCTGCCGTTTGCACGGTGCAGATGTGGTTGAGCTGGAATGCGAAGTGGTGCTTTCACTTGCAGCTAGATCTGGAGAACTGTTGTCGTTGAGGCCGTGAGGCTGGTCCTATTGTGAAACTCTTTTGGGTCATCATAGCCAAATCTGAGATGTCGATACTTCGCAGGCTAAAATGCTGTTTGCGTTCCATATCACCCAGCACATCTTAGGTACTGCTTCAGGGGAAAATTGCTCTGCTCAGACAGGCTCTAGGACTGCAGCCTGTAGTGTAGGCAGCTCTTGCCCTCAGGAACCGAGATGGGAGAAGAGACCCCTCAGTCAAGTGAAAGCTATGATTTGTCTTTTAATGCCCGGGCATTAATGCCCTTGCTACTTAATAGAGGAGCAGCACCGATGGGGTGTTCAAGGGCTGATGTTACTTCAGAGTTGTTAATCATCCTGGAAGAGCTTGTATAATACCTGCCTACGCTGCAGACTAAAGCCAACCCTTGTAACTCCAGGTCAGGGGTAAATAAATCTTACCTGAGGCAGAGATGGTGGATGCTGGCTGATGGTGGAGCTGTGCTGGATGCAGCAGAAGTGTAAAGTGGTGAGTAGGCGGCCGTTGGGGCACCTATTAGCTATGCCTGAGTTGCAGAAATGCTGTGAGCTGTGGGAGTGAAGCCAGTTAGCAGGGGGAGAGGCAGTGCTTTAGCCCTCCTGCCAACTGTCACTTGCATTGCTCACATCCTGCACTTTTATTGGATTCTTCTTTTTTATGTCTTTTTTAATTAATTTCCTAGAACTGTATGGCAAGCTGCCCCACCGTGAAGGATTTGAGCGTCATGTCCTGGCACAGACTGCGGTGCTACCTAGCTGTACACTGGTGGCAGCAGTAGCTGCCATGCCACAGCTGGCCCTCCTGCATCCCCGCATGCTGGCAGGGACACCACCACCAAGGTGATTTTTCCTCGCTGTCCAGCCAGCAAGCGCCTGGAGATGAGGGCAGCGGAAGGAAATCTCACAGAATCTCAGGGCCAAGAGAGCACCCCAGTGCCTGGCTTGGCTGCAGCTGGCCAGAAACAGTGGCACCTTTTTCTCTTGGCCTTTGGATTTTAGATTCTGCCTTATTAGGCAGAAGCTGCATTCTTGCCATCTAGGTCAGGACGGGGAACACTAAACTCAGCCCAAATCTGGCAGTGTCTGCGTCTTCCCCATCTCCTCAAAGGAAAAACACTTCTGAAGGAAAGGCACCATTGGAATACTTCATCTTGGAAAAAAATAATCAAAGGGGTTAGAGAAAAACAAACTTATCACAAGTGAAACAAACTCAGCCTGGAGTGTAAGGAGGGCCCAGGGTAAAGGCCAGACTGAAAAAAGAATGGTTTACCTTGAAATGGGAATATGAGTCTTGTGTCCTGAATCTGCTGGGAGTAAGGGGGATTATGAGGCATAGGCGCTTCTGTGGGAGGGCTTAAACTTGTGGACGTTACCTGTCGGGCAAGGGGTGCAGAGGCAGCCCCAGGGGACAGGGGAAGGCCCCCCTGGCAAGTCCAGCTGTGGACCGGCAGGGATGATGTTCCTCTGGAGGGACTTAGGGGTGACAGGGGCATCCAGCTCTACTGGCTTTTCACTTTTTTGAGTTTATCTTTGGATTTAGGTGTATGTGTGCCACAAACACAACCAGGATCTAAAGCCTGGTATGGGAGAGGAGTGTGGTGTGCCACAGATAGCCCTGAGGCTTGTGTGCAGAGGGCACTGCTGGTGATTACACCCATGTAAATCCCCACCGTTCTCTGGAATATCCAGGAAGAGTTAGTGCCACCTGTTGAGGCCACAGAGCTGACACAAAGCACTTGCTCTCGCTGTGGCAGATAGGAGACACATCACGGCAAATACTCTGCGGTAATTGTGTTTTGGCCTCAGAGCATTAGTAAAGTCCACGCTATTGAGCGCAGGTTTCTGCTTAAAGTTTGCAAGGGTGTTCTGCTCCTTCAGACCCTTCCCATGCAATAGGAGAGGGCAGAGCAGTTGGCTGTTAAAGTAGCTTTCTAGAATCTATTTTCCAGTCTTGAAGAAACCAAAAGAGAAATAATCCATAGGTTGGATTTCCTCTACCATGCAGTCAGCTCCAGCAGCTCACAGATTGCCTGTCAGCTTCTCTATGCTGGAAACAAATGGTTCCCTCACCTGGCTGTCTGCATCCCATGTCCATGGTGCAGAGCAATACACCTCAGTACCAGCCTTGCAGAGGAACAGCATGTGGGAAAAGGAGGCGGTGCTGTTCCCAAACCAGAGATGGAGCAGGGAGGCTGCTTCTCTGGAGACTTCAACTTTGTTTATTCAGACAAAACTGGATTCCAATAGCTGCAGCTGGTTTTGGGAGCAGAACAGCAACAGCCTTCAGCCACTGGAGCTAGTTAGAAAAAGCCTCACTGTGAGTGCTTGTTGCTGCTCTCCTTCCATCCCCAGGCCTGTGGTGACCCTGGATTCACAAATGAGCTTTCTGTGACAACAGAGTCTTCGTCATCTTCAACATCCTGTGTCTGCCAGTACTGGGGGAGGAAGCTCGCTGAAGGAGCAGGCAGCTTGCTGTGCTGCCAGCTTTGGGAGATCAGGGGAGGGGGCTCTGTGCTCGGTGCCACTGCCCTTCTGATCTCCTAGCAGCAAAGTCACTGGAGCTGAGGTCTGCTGCAAGCACGGGTGTATGTACAGGAGCGCTTCCTTGTCTGTAGGGAGAGAAGCATGTAGAGACTGTAAGAAATCTGAGGAACTTCAAGATTAGATGGGTCGCAGCAGTGTTTTTTTGCATTTTTACAAAAGTGCACTTTTGTATTGTGGCACCTGCTCACCAGTTGCATGTTGGGAGTCATTGTGGAGAGGACATCAGGCCAGACAGAGGCTCAGAGTTAGAGAAATCAAAAGTGAATGCTGCCTCTGACTCCTGCCCCCTCTGGCTGCCTTTGTTTCAGGTCCTTGGGAGCTCAGGCAAACTCTACACCTGCTACAGTTCCTGCCACTTCTGCACATGTCCTGCTTTTGGTTTTACTGTACTGCAGAAAAGCGAGAGCCTTCTGGTAAGTTGTCTGCCTTAGGTTGGGGCCAGGACAGGGAGCGGGGGAGAAGGCTGTGCTCTGCTTCTTGATCCTGAGCAGCCTGAAGCTTCCAAGGGAGCAAACGCATGAGTGTTGAGTTGGCCACGCAGGCTGCGCCTGACCCACTGCATAATCTGGCCTCTGGGAGTCGTGGTATTTGGGTGGAGCTAGGCCTTACAAGGGCTAGGGAGGGCTTTTGTTCTTAATTACGCATTACTGTTCTGACTTTCAAGAGATGAATAATCCCTGGTCTCTTGGAATAAGGACTATTGCTGCTAATGGGACTACCACATGGAGTCTGGCTGATGAAGTGGTACAGTTCACCTGGTGCCAGTGAGGAAGGGCTCAGGATAACTAATTGGTCTGCAAGTGTCCCCCCGGCTCTGTGCCAACCATCCCTCCCTCACAGGAAGCCCATCTGTTTCAGGACCTCTGTCAGCTGGTCCTAATACTGTTGTTTTTGAGAGCCATATGGGCTGCCAGACAGTACCAGCCTGACTCTTGTTCTTTATAGTCTGGATCTACCTTTTCCTGCATGCGTGTAGGGTGGGCATCAGGAGCCAGTTAACACTTTGCTGTGTGTCAGATCCCTGTATTACATTATCCTGATGGCAGAACTGACCTGGTGCAGCTGGAGCGCCAGCCTGTGCCAGGGCTTGGTGTGCCAAGAGGGAACCGTGTTCCTGGGAGGGGTGAGTGCTTCATTAGACCCATTCTGGCCAGAGTGGATTCTTGTGCCTTCCAGATAGAGCATGACATTCCTGCGTTGCTCCTGCTGTTAACTTGGCTGCGCTATTATTTGCAGTGCAAACATATACTTGCCGTCTACCTCAGTCAGGCCATGGGAGCCTGCCAGGAACTATCTGTCTCTGAGGAGCAGCTCACAAGCATCTTACTGGCCGAGGAAGACGATGAAGGATGAAGGATTTGGATCACATGAGCATGTGCTTTCTGTGTACCTTCCCAGCAGCGTAGCTGGCATTTTTCATATCTACAAGGCTGTCAAATGTTCATCATGGCTGGTAGGTTTCTTCCTGTGCTGCAGCCAAGTGTGACATTAATTAGCAGCCTTGCACTGATGGATTAATTAATAAATGTTAAGCAGCCTGTGTTGACTTCAGTTTCACTTATTTAGGCTATTCTAGAGATTGCTGAAGATGTTTGAACTAATCTGTGGTGTTGTGTGCTTGTGATGTGGGGATACGAACAATCCAGCCTGTCCCTTAGTGATCCATTAAACCTTGTTAGCTCCACTCGTGCTTTGACTAACCCCACCACCCTTCCAGTGCCCGCATGGCTGTCTGGAGTTGGCTTTTGACAGAGTGACGCTGCAGTGGCTCTTTGTAGCTGGCTGCTCAGAGTGGTTTCTGATTCATCACTGGCAAACCTGTACCAGGGACTAGGGCAGGGACCCCTCAGCACCTCGAGACTGATGACAGGTCTGTGCTTCCGCTGTGCTTATTCCAGTACAGGATCTTTGGAAGCATCACCCTGGCTGCTGTGCTTTTAAATTGACCCGTTTCAGACAAGTTGATCACCTCATGCTGGCAGGCAGGGCAAGGCTGTCAACATCAGACACGAGGGAAAGGAGACTGCTGCTCCCCGGTTCCACACACCAGCCGGTGAGCTGGGAACCAGCTCCTTCCAGCTCTGTGACTCCCAGCCCTGCCCTGAGATTGGGCTCCTCCTCGTGTGCAGCGTGGCCTCGTATGATACACCGTGTGAACGAACACAACACCACAAGAAATAATGGGGCACAGGCTGAGCCAGGTTGTGTAGGTGGTAAATTAAGCATTCTGTATGTAAATAACAGTTACTGCAAATACAAAATCTGAGCAACATGAGGAAAACACATCCATCCTATGTACATCAGAGCAGTAATGAGTGATAGCTGAGTAGCTACAGCTCCCCTCACTACAGAAAGTTCCTCTGCCATTTTCACTTCACATTTTTATAGAAACCTTCAGAGCTTTTTTTTTGAGGGGGATGAGAGAGGTGTCCAATTTTTATTTTGCCTTGAAATGACTTTGGCTCAGATCCACAAAGGCACTTAATGTGCCTAAAGACCACAGCGACCCGGGCCATAGTTAATAATGGCTAACAACCCAATGGCACAGTCATACTAAGGAAACACCACATCTGTCTACAGGAATTCTGGCTCATTAGAGGCATATGAAAGGTAGCAGTAGTGGATGGCGAGCTGCAGTGCAAGCTGCCGCATACAAGCAAGTGTTCTGGGAGCATCCCTCTGTATTGCAGCGCTGTGTGTTTCAGTCTGTTCGTGCTGTCCAGAGTTTGGTTCATTTTCAGCCAGCAGGAGAGGAGAGATTACATTCTTTGTTGTAAGGATAAATGTGGTTTGCAACCACTTTGCAACACTGCCAGACCTGCAGGTGAAACCCTGCTTGTTTTCAGCCATGATTAACAGAAGGAGCACAGCCAAAGATAATACAGAGGGAAGGAACGAAAGAAGAGTGTCAATCTCAGCCCAAATGGCAGGAGGTGGCTACATGTGTCAGCTGGACTATGACCAAGGCAGATGCAGCAACGCTGAATGGGGCTGTTAAAAGAGAAACATGTGGGACAGTAACTTTTAACTATTTAGCTTCTTCTTGGAAGTGCCAGTATCTGAGATACTGAGCTGTAGCTAAATTTGGACATTGCATAAACATGTACAAACCCATTCAGAGCTGACTGGTGATTCACCAAGGTTTGGGGCTGGATCTTATGGCTGAGCTGCTACACACACGGTAGCGAAATCCATCACTCCTAGTGAACTGTCCTCTGTCGGCATGGTGAGCCCTAAGTCAGACCTGCAGCTGCTGCCTGCAGGTCACGCCAGCTGGCACAGCAGATGCTGCAGGAACAGGATTTCTTCAGATCAGCTTTTCAGCTGATTTTACACCATATTTGTCATTATATACACCAGAGAAATGAAACTCCTGGGGCCTTATATTACTCCCCTTCTAGTGCAATGCAGTTAAAAAAAGCAGAAAGCTGATTTCTGTATGATTCAAGTACAATTTACCAGGGACAAACTGCTCCAGGCATCACAGTCTGTCCACTGGACCTGTTCTTCAGGAACTGGCTGTGTTTAAACTTCCTTCCTTGCCACCTGGCTCTAAAAGGCCTGCTCCCTATCTCTGCCTCCCTGCCATGAGTTACCACTGAAAACCATATTTAATACACATCTTTGCACTCCAGCTTCTCACTGGTCGCATGGTGCTGCTGCTGGCATTGAGTGCTTCGGAGAGAGATGGTACCACTTCACCACGTAGGGACCTAAGGCAAGACTCCCGTTTGTAAGGGGGCCACAGCGTGGTGGCAGGTCTGAGCTAGTCAAGAACAGCTGTGTCTTCTGTACCACAATTGGCTTTTGGGCATGAAAGAGGGAGGCTGTTTGGTGTTTTTCTGACTCCCCTCCCTGGTCCTCTCAGTTGTGGAATGAAACTGCCCTACAAAATAAAAGACTGGTCAGAAACACTGGTTCATTACAGCGATGCACGTGCCGTCATGCAGGCTGGAGAAGTGGAGCTCCTACTTCAGAAATTAATGCACTGTTCTTTCTACCTTTGTCTAGCCTTGCATGTCACAGTTACGTATGAAATCAGGTGCAGTAATTAATCAGCTGTAGTTGCAGAGAGTTATTAACTTGCAGTACAAATTAAGACTGCTCTGCTGTTGAGTGGGGTTTGTCCTCACAAAGGGCCAGGACTCCGTGGCTAACTGCAGAGGCCAGGCTGGGCTATCTGCGAGGTGACCTTCTTCCCCAGAGAGCTTGGCCAAAACCAGGTCGCAAGCCAAGGCATTCTAGCTTCTCAAGCAAATTAGCTCCCTTCTGATTACTTTTGCTACTGATGCAGGTCAGGATTAAAAAAGAATAAAAAATAAAAATCACTATTAGGAAAAAGAAAAAAGCACTCACAGCTTCTGGGGGTTACTGGGCTGCAGAGGAACCCCAGCAAGACCAAGTTTTAGGAATCAGGTGAGCTGCAGCATCCAGCTATCACAGCTAAAACCTGCACTTCTGGAAGCACTGCAAGGCTGTCAAGTTTTGACCTGGGAGCAAAAACCTAATTGTAGAGATCATGTCACCAAGGGAGCATTTGCACTAACCTCAGCAACTCTGGATCAGACCAGCTAGGACTACTAGGGCACTTCTGCCTTCTGAGAGCAGGAAACAGATTTGAAATCAAACCTGAAGCACTGGTCCGCATAATCCTGTAGACCAAAGTGATTTAAAGGCAATAAAACCGCTGTTCTAAAACTTCAGTCAACTCTTTTCTAAAATTTTTCTCTTTCAGTAAGTAGGGCTTCCATACTGGGGCCAAAAATAACTGGCCAGTTCTGGTCTTGTTTTCCCATCAACACGGTAGCGTCCCTCAGAGCCAGGAACGCAGATTCAGTTTCACACCAGCAACTGGGCTAAGTAAGACTTTTTTTCCCATCGGAGAATACTAGCTGCATCAAACAATTGATGGAATAATTAGGGTATTACCAAAGTGCCGTCAAGTATGGACTTAGAGAACAACCCAAAACCAGACACAAAATTATTACTCCTAAATGAATCAGAAGATTAAAAAAAAAATAATAATTAAAATAAAGGTCCTAGGACTTGACATGAGCAGCACAATTGGGGAAACACCCACAACAGGTGGGTCTTCCACAGTCAATGTCTGACCTGGAAAGGAAATACAATACAATCACCAGCACTCACGCAACCTGGGTTTACAGTCGAGGCTGAGCTGCACTCAGTCTCCCCAGTCAGGTTATTCCTCTAGGAGGCACTATGTTAATTACAAAAATTAAAAAAAAAAAAACAAAACAGCTGCATAACTGCATAGTGGTCATCTCTGAGCACTCCTCTAGGAGTTAGCTGTAACTGTTCACATAGGCACAGGGAAGGGTAGTGTCAGGGACAGACTGCCAAATCCTAGGAGCAGGACATGCACGGTCATATGGTCACAGAGGCTACTGGACAGTTAATGTTGGTGACAGTCAGGTGCTGGTTGTTGTCAGTGGTGCACTTGGGGAAGTCATCCGTCTTACAGAGGATCTTGGAAATGATCTTGCGGAAGGTGTAGCGGAAGTCCCTGATCCTGTAGGCATAGATGATGGGATTGATGACAGAGTTGGCATGGGAGAGGATGATGGCCATATACATCACCCACTCAGGCTTGTATTTGGCAAACTCCTCGTGGAAGTAAGTGATGCAGTTCAAGACATGCAGGGGCAGCCAACAGAAGGCAAAAAGTCCTACAATGATGGCCAGAGACTTGGCTGCGTGGACCTCCTTCTGCAGTGTGGTCCTGGAGTTGCCCATCAGTTCGATCTGATGCAACTGTTTGCAGGCGACCATGAATATCTTAATGTAGATTCCCAGCATGATAATGAGCGGAAGCAGCACGCAGCCGAAGAAGTTGAAATACACCATGTAGCTCATCGTTACCACATTCTCAAAGAGGCATTGGATGAAGCAGCCATTGTGCTCTGTCTCGGTGTCAGCCCCTGTCTTGTTGGTGGTGTTGGGACAACCGCTCATGGCTTTATTCCAGCCCATAAGCGGAGTCAGTCCAATTCCAAAGGACAGGAGCCACAGCACAGCGATGAGTCCTCTTGCCCGCTTGCCAGTCACCAGACTATTATACCTACAACATCAAGAATAAAACCAAGATAGAGCCATTAAATAAATGAGTGCTCGTGACTTCCCTGCAGTAAAAGTCATCAGCATTTTGGCTAACAAACACCACAAAAGTCCCACCCACACCCACACGCGAACCTCACCTCTGTGATCACCAGAGGGGTCAAAAAAAAATCTCACCTGTGCTCTACACCCGCACAAAGTGATTTGGGGAGGTGATTCACTTGCTGTTCCTGAGAGGTGCCAAGCACTGCCCCTGCCCTTGACCATCCTTCAATAGGAGGTAAGATCTTGGAGGCTTAAAAAAGGCTTTATCATTGCATGAGCCTAAACCACCAACTACAAGGAGGGCAAGAACAGGGCGAAGGCTCACTCTGTAACCACCAACTTACTCTCTTGCTCTAAGGATCCATTACTGGGCATGCCAGGGCACGTTGCTGGGCTACATGAACTTCTGGGCTGACTTATTATAGCTGAGACAATGTTGGCTCTCAATTCTCTGCTGTAGTGGGTTGCTAAAGACTTAACCAGCCTCACCACACACTTACAGCCTTTATACCACAGCCAACTTGCTTCAACTTGGGCTGCTCTTATGCCTGCAGCAATACTGGCTTTCACTGGAGATCGCAGCAGTCCCGTAATGTGATGTCCCTTCCCATGCTACCTCATACGCTAAGGTGGGAAGTACACATGTGTGTGGAAACCAGGGATCCTCCCAGTTTCCCAAACAGTGCAATTGCTGGTTCACACATGCCAAACTGCAGCCCACGCGAGCTTGTTGTGGCTGGATAACAAACACCCTGAAAGGCTTTTCTGAGCCAGCATCTGAAAGCAACTGCTAATGATGGATTGCTTAGTAGAGTTACAAGTTAGGGTTTGTGTCTCCATTCAGAGTCTGGCATCCAGGCATGGAGCTGGGAGCCAGGGACACTGGGCTCTTCTCCCCCCATTCGATGTCCCTGCTTCATGCATCCTCCATCAACAGTGCTGACATGGGCAGCTTCGCTTAGCTCCCAGGGCTGGTGGCAGCCTCCACTGCTCGTGTATGTGACCTGCCAATTCAGTAGGACTTTGGTCCTATGTGATGGGTGGTGATGACGGCGACGATGATGGTACGCGATGGACACCCTGAAGTTGCACGCAGACTCTGATCTGCAGCTGCTGAAACCGTCAGTGGGGTTAAACCATACCACCATGCGTAGCTGCTGCAGTCAAACGATACCTGTGCTCTGCTGACGCACCATAACTGGTTGTAAAGATCCATATTTTTAAGTAAGCACCTTCCTTGGGCACCTGCTGCTCTCATGTGTGTTACAGTGAAGCTCAGCGGTGGCCCAGGGGCAAGTTGATGCAGCGCTGAGGAGTGCAGAGCCATGCATGGCCCCACACCTTTCCTAACCCCACGGACTGGGTGCCTTCATGGCCAAGAACACAAAGGTTGTGGCTGATGCTCAGAGACACAAATGGGGCTGGAACCTAAAGCAGCAAAAGCCAAGCTGGTTTGGGTGCAGCCAGAATAGATGGCAACGTCAAAGCATCAGTTGGACTGCTTTTTGGAGATACGAAGAACCAGTGACTGCCAGAAAGACAACATGAGAAATCCATTACTGTCCTCTCCACAGCCAGTTAGCATCTGCTGGCTGACACACGTCCCTCCCCCTTCCCACACCCTTCTCTCAGTGCTTGTTTACTCTGGCTTGGCTACCCTGCTCCTCCTTTCCTAAGAACGTTTGTTCTTATTTTCTTCCGGCCCGTGAGGCAGGGGAGGGTTTTATTCCCACAGAACCGCAGCTGTGCCTGTGAATCACACTGCGGTCGCCTCCGTGCGAGCCGTGTGTCCCTCTCCTCCTGCAAGCCACAAAGACAGGAGGGTAAGTGCGGGGTCTACCAGCACGAACCAGGTGGCAAAGAGGGGCTGAGGGGATCCCTCGGCCCCTTCTGCGTGGCCGTTGCCAGCGGGGCTCGCTTCGGGCATGGCCGGGGCTGGCTGAGATGATGCAGGAGCAGCAGCTGCATCCAGGCGATGCTGAACTGTGAACACACTTCACAGGGTAGATGTCTAAAGGGCAGGTCCAGCCACCGAGGGGTTTCTTCTGCACTTTTCTCTCATTATTATTGAGTTTTGCTGCTTCAGAAGATGAGAAGTTATCAGACAGGACCTCACTAAGGCCAAGGCCATTGCTTTCAAAACCTTGTGTTAAGTGCCTGTCTTCAGGAGCCGGAGCTGATCTGGGGTTGCGGGGCCTGAAAACTTTAAGATTTGGTTCAGAGCAAGTTCCCAGAAATCCGATCTCTTGGCAAAGCCTGAGTCTTGAGCTACGATGTTGGCCAAGCTTTGTCAGTGCTGCAGGAGCACCACAGTGCTGCGGCTGACCTACAGCTCTGCACATGGGAAGGAAAAAACCGTGGCTCCTTGGCTTGTGCTGTTCATGCTTAGTTGATCACTTCAGTTGCTTCATGTCATGTCACATCCCAAAAACTATTGTAGTGAGACCGGAAAATGCAAAAGGGGCCATTGTTCAGACAGAAAAACTGAAGCAGTCAAAGAGTTTTTGTGTGTCTGAAGCAGGCTGTGCACAGGAACCCAAGGAAAAGCCACCGCGGCTCAGCGTGCCATGCTGAGGCCGGTGTCCATAGTGCCACTCCAGGCTGGTGACATTTGGTGCTGCCTCTTGCTGAAAACATATGACCCCAAATAAGGCTTCTTCCATCTGCTCGTCTCCTGAACTCTTCTGCAAAGATAAGGCTCGGCTTGAAGGCTTACAAAACCAGTTAAGCAGTCACTTCATTTTCCAGTGGCTGCAATGGTGGCATGTTTATTTTAGTGTTGCTTGCTCTTCCCCAGCGCACACAGCAGAGCTGCAGCCAGGATCATGTTTAAGTGGGGGCCCTTTCTGCGAGGAGGAGATGGAAAAACGTGCTGCGCTCTGGGTCTGCAAGAGCCAGAGCTGAGCAATGGAGAGGGCTGCAAGCCTGTCAGCGCAGGGAAGAGGTGGTGCTCATTAAAGTGGAGATATTTATCCACAGTGAACAACGCACTTCTTAGATTAGGTCTTTATTTTTGCAGGGATGCATTGCAAATTCCTCCCAACATCTCTCCATTCAGTGGCTCGATCCCAGGTAACGATGATGGTCGCTGCCGTGACTACAGAAAAGGGCCACAGCTGGTTGCTGAGCCAGAAGAGCCAAGGTGAAATTGGGGATAGTTCGATGCTCTAAAATTGTTTGCTAATTACCTTGTTATTACCTTAATACACTTATTTGGTAGGACATTGCCTTAAGTTAACAGAAGTTAAGCATGTGCTCAAAAATAAAGAAGTGCATGACTATCACCAAATCAAGGCACGAAGAGTCTCATTAGCAAGCTGCTGCACACAACTGCACCCACCATCATAAACTACCATCAAGAAAAGCAGGCATTGGCTCTGAGACAACTGAGACTCAACTTTTTTTCCTAAGCTCTATAAAACATGATCAGACAGTGAGGAACCAACAGATTTTCACAGCTCTGAACGCTCCAGCAAACCCCTCCTTCATTCTCTTTTAGGCTTAATATTATTAGGCAAAAAAAACTATTAAAGTAAGTTTACTCACCTAAGTCTGCTCAATTAATGTATAACAAATATTGACTCTCCTCTACGTTTCTGCCCAGAGGCATCAAGTGTTGCTTTAATGTAAATAACAGCTGAATATTTTTAAATGATTTGTTGAGATTAAATAACCTGGCAATGCATTAGTTCCTTTTACACCGCCAGGCAAAGTCTCTTTACTGGCGTAATCATCATCAAGCAGCTAATACTCTCAGCTCCCACCCAGTGCCCCTGCAGTGGTCCTGCTGCAGAAGCCCCGATGCCATCCCCACTGTGCTGCCACTGTCAAGAGATTCAGGTTTCTATTCTCCTGACATGCATAACTCTACGTTTGCCACCAGTGCCACAGTCACACAGCCTGCCTTGCTGTATTTGCAGGCCAAATACTTTAAGGAAAGTTCAGCTGCTTTTACAACGTGGCTCTGACCTACTGGTGGTACTGTGTACAAGTGCCAGGCTGCCGGGTTGGTACCTGCCGTGCCATCACCAAAACGGGCCAGCGGCAGGGGCTTCAGCCAGGGCACAGCACAGCTCTGCCCGGCCACCGTGCCGTGGAGTGAGCAACCGCTGTGCAGCTGAGGCTGGAGGAGATGTCCCCGAGCTGGCCCGTGGACTGGAGATGGTGTCCTTCACCCAGTACATGGCGCTGTCGCCTGTGGCCCCTCCACTTCAGTGATGGCTCAGCAAGGTCCACAGCTTTTCTGGAAGAGCATCACGGCAACCACTAAAGCGACAGAGTCGTACATTAGCACAGGGTGCTGGAAACCTCTCTGCATTCCCCAGACACTGTGCCTCTGGTTGGTAGGATGGCCAGGGTTGTTTTTTTTCCCAACAGATCTCATTGCATTTCTACTGCTATTTACTAGAGCTGGATACCAGCCAAGACACCGAAGCAGGCATTGCTAAGCACAGCTGGAGCAGAGCAGGACGCGCTGCCAGGCTGCAGCCAGCCCAGCCTCTCCCGTGCAGGAGTTTGGCTCCCGACTGGCAGGAACTGAGTCATGTCCTGCACGTACCCGGCATCTCCCCACCAACCCCTGCAGTGACCCTGCAGAGACCACCCAAGCAGAGGCACTGCTGCCCCTGAGCTCCCGTCTAACGAGGAGCGTACAGCAGCAGCCAAGGGGTAATTCAGCATTTGGGGCGATTAGACTTGGGGCAGAAACCAGCAACAGCCTGGAGGAAACAGTCTGGAAGGGGACTATCATTCCCACATTATTTATCTTAGAGAGCAGAAATGGGGGAGAATCCCCCGCTGTCCCCGAGCAGCCCGGAAGGATGAACAGGTCAAAACGTTGTGGTGCCACACACGGACTCTCCTGGTGCTTGGTGGAGTCTGAGGGAGGCCCTGACCGTGATGCTGGCCTGGGCCCTGGCTGATCAATTACTGAGTAAATAACCTGAGGTTAGCAAAGAGCAGAGCCAATAGCAAATATATCTGAGACGTGTCGCTGAACAAAAGGGTGATCTGCAAGCCTTTGCCACCGTGTGCTCATGGGCGCTGTGGTGCAGGGCCCGCCGCAGCCCTTGCCCTGCCCAGGGACAGGCAGGTGGGACGTGACCCCTTTGACTGTCACCCGCAGAGTGGTACGACCCCCTTACATTTGTTCACCATGGCAGCCCCTGTTCCCAAAGTCCTTCCCTACCTCCCCGCTCCTGGGCCACTGTTGGAGACACAAAAACAAGCTCCGCCATCTCAGCCATGGTCTGGCAAACACACTGTGGGTCCTGGCTCTTCCGACGTCTGCAGTAGGATGTCCACCCGCCCAGGCATCAGCGCTGTCTCCTGCTGGTGCCTGCGTGAAATCCCTGAGGCTGGCTGAGATGTAGCTTCTAGCAACAAAAAGATGTTACGAGAAATCCATCCCCCTCGGTCAGGCTTCGTCTCGCCAGCAGCCCTCAAAAGGCCGCAGGGCTGCTAGGCTGTGCTTGTGAAAGCTGCACAGACTCTGGGTGTTTAAGTGCTTCTCTTGTGTATGTAACACAATGCTGAAGTTGCAGCATTAACTTTTCCATCAGGAAGATCTTCCTCTCACGACAGAGCCTCCCAGGCTTGCTTAGTCCAAGCATTTGAACAGGGACACCTCTGCCTTCTGCAACCTTAACTGGGAAGAGCCAGGAGGGTCCCAGCCCTTGTCCTGGCATCTCTGGAGTCTCTGGGATGGTGTAGGGGAGCGCTTTGCATCAAGCAAAGCACAGCTCTAAACCTGCACACTTTGTGTGGCCGGCCTCACTCTACGCCGTCCCTACACAGACGTGTCCGTCAGCAGAGCTGCAGTTCAGCAGCAGCGACACCAGAGTCCCTGCGCCCCAGCCTGACGGGAGGATGCTGCTCCGCTCTGCTCACGGAGTTTGGGCCAGTTCTCCTGCTGCCAAGCCCCAGCGCAAGATCAGCCTTCGACGAGCGATTTCACCGCTTAAACTCCAGACTCACAGGTATCTTGTGCGGAGGCCACATTCGATGGGATCAGTGGGGAGACACAGGCGTGATTGATGGCTGTGCAAGGGAGGCTGCGGCCAGCTTGGGTCCTCTCTGCACTCCCGCTGCCCAGAGCTGTGGAGGAAGCCCTGGGGGCTGGTGCTCCCCACTGCTCTCCCTTCTTCCCTCCCCGTTCTGCCCCATGCCCAGGCTGCCAGATGCAGAGAGGTGAGCAGATGGAGAGTTTGCAGAACTCGGACTATGCAGGTGCTCCGATACAAACAAGCAGTGATAATTTATATGTTTCTATTTTAAGTGTGAAGGAAAATACACAGACACCTCCATTCACAAGGGGAGAGATCAATTTGGCTGCCAAGCATTGTATCCTTGTCATCTACTTGCAGCTGTACTTTGCATCTCGCTCTTTTTTTTTTTTTTTTTTTTTGAGCTGTAACAGCATGAAATAAGCACCATTGCTGCTGTTCTGTTTGCTCCCTGCACAGCCATGGAAGGGAGATCACATACCAGCTGAAATATCCTGGCAGGACATTTTAAATGAATCATAAATTGCACCTTAGAGAGGGGAAAGAAAAAAAGAAAAAAAAAGAAAAAGCAAAAGCTGTGCTTTTTAACCAGGAAGGAGTTGGCGGTGAGAGTGAGAAATCTGATTAGCAGTTACGGTATCAGCCAAGGAAGCAGGACATCTGTGTCTGTCCATGCCCAGTTGTAGAAAAATCACTTCCTTCCACATCTGTCCCTATTGTGCACAGGGGACCACAGCCGCGTCCCCTGCTCGCACTCCTGGCCTTCCGCTGGACGGGTTACTGCAAACGTGCCAGCAACCACAGCTCAGGTGAGCACACAGGGGTTATTTGGAGGGGCAGGAGGTGTCGCTCAGCACCATCCGGTTCTGGCTGTCGGCAGCACCGATCCCACTGCCTGGTGCTTCCATGGGAAACCTGAGCACCTGCGGCAGCTCAGCCCCTGCGCACCCACCCTCCAGGGGATGGAGACAGCCCTCAACGTGACATAAGATGCTGGCTCATGGCCGTCATGTGGCCACGACATCGTGACCATCACCTGTCAGGAAAGGCTGAATGGGAAGAAGCGCGCACCCAGGGCAACAGCCCTCCCCAGCTCCCGGTGCCCAGAGCATGCACCCACCGGGCAGCACCCCCACGAGCACCCCCACCCACCACGGAGCACCCCTCCCTGCGCAGGCGGCCCTGCTGCTGTGCAGCTCTGGGTAGTGACATGTAAATGAGAACACCCAGCCCTCCGCAACCCACAGCCCAGCTGCAGGTTGCCGCTCAAGCCTTCTCTTCTAAAGGGAGGCTGGTGTGTGGGTGCTGCTCTGAGCTTTGAGCCTGGGTGCTGGGGGAACCCAGCCTTGCCTTGGCTCCCACCCTTGCAGCGTGAGGAGGAACAATTAGCTGCTCACTTCCCTGGGCTGTTAGGTTTCCATTGCTGCTTGAGGCAGCTAACCAGCAAGGTCACAGGCTGCAACACTTCATTTTTAGGTTTGGAAGATCACTAAAAGGCATTTAAAGACTGGAAGGCTTTAACTTGCTCCAGAGCTTGCTTGCTCATGTTATATGGCATTTTCAGCCTTAGTTTGAAATAAAAGCTAGATGCTTTTGAACTAATAAGAGAAGAAGACAAGCCCAGCGTGTGATCGGCGGCTGTCAGGGGCTGGGGTGGCTCTAGACGTGCCCTACTGCGTGTTTGCTCACTGGGAAGCAATTCCACCTGGGAGCAGAGTCACAGAGATGTGAGGCAGAGAAAGGCACAAAGAACAGCACAGAGCCCAGGATGAAGCAGCCCTGGCTAAAGACAAGCCCTCGGGTGGACATTGGCCACCCGCTGCTCCCAGGGGAAGGCGGAGGTGGGGGATGTCTGCCAGTCAGAAGCAAACCTGTTTGCAGCTCCGGGTTAACTGCTCACCGGTTATGAAGACTCCACATTACTCTTCCCAGGACAAAAATGGACAAAACCCACTTGTGCTTCACATGCAGCCATGGCGATGCCTCTTGGGATGAGCTGGGGGTATGGAGGGGAGCGTTCCCTACCCTTGGGTACCCCTGTGTGCTGGCATGCCCTAGCCTACCCCATACAGGCTAGGATGCCAGGTCCTGCAGCCTGCGAGCTTGGACTATGGAGTGCCTACAGGTTTAAAACCCTCTTAGCAAGATATCCATACCCATGTGTTCATCCCTCCTGTGAACTCCTCCTTCCCCAGGGTGGAGGCAGAGCAGCTGGGAGAATGAAGGCTCCCCTCTACAGCCCCCAGCTCCCACCCCATCCCAGTTTATCCCTGCACACCCCTCCATGGGCTGGCACCTCAGCAAGCCACTGCCAGCGAGGGCAGGGGAACGGCTGAAGGGCGTCGGGTTTGCAGGACCAGGAATGTGGGAAGGAGAAATGCAGGAGAGTGCAGTTTTGGCCCAAAGCACCCTGCAAACGGCATGACTTTGGGTGATCTGGAGGATTAAGAAGGGAATAAGAAGGGAAACTGCAGCTCAGGCTGCTGCGGGGAGCGGTGGGAGGGGGCTGCAGAGCTGTGCTCTTGTTGAACACCCACAGTGCCTGTGATGCGGATGGGTATTTTTCTTGCATGCATGCTTTCACAGCAGCCCGCACCCAGGCAGGCATTTACATTTGCTACCTTGGTTTCTGTCTGCAGAAGCCAGTTCCAGCCAGCTCTTGCCCCTGACGGGGTGAGAAAATGTGACTGAAAACTGAACTAAGACACACGGCGTACAAGCGGGGTGCAGGGGAAGCTGTGGGCTCCCTGCCCACGCTGGGCAACCCCACACTCCTGTGAACGTGCCTGATGCTGGGGGACTGCCAGAGGTGTGCAGAGCCCCCGGGGCACAGGAAGAAAATGAGATCAGCGCTCCGCACACCAGCTCTCACACTTCAACAAGCACCGATAGCAAAACATAAGCAGCTGCCTCAAGACGCCCATGTGCAGGCAGGAGTGTGCAGTGTCTGCCCACCCTGCATGCTCCATGGGGTGTTTCTGAGTTGCAGAGCACAAAAACCTGGTTCTCCCTACTGGAGACCACAGGGCTGAGATGAGCCTTACAAGGCTGCAGCCCTCCTGAGTTTTCCTCCAGCACCACCCTCCCTCCAGGGCTCTGAAGCTTCACGTTATCTGCCTGAAGGTGCCTGGGGCTGCAAATTTTTGTCATTCTGAACCTCCCAGAGCGGTCAGACCTCAGATGTGCAGCACCAGGGCAGCTGAGTTAAAGGTGGCTGGTAGAGGTGAGATAGGAACTATGACTCCCAGCAAGCTGTTTGGCTGTGATCCTGTATATAGAGCAGTGGTGCGACCACTACCCCTCCCACACACCCAGTGCCCTGCTCACGCAGATAACAGATAAGGGTGGGGAGATGGCAGATCTCTGCTGGATCACTATTTCTGTAATGAAACAGGTGCTAAAGCCCTTCCCAAAGGCCCCAAACCGCTGGCCTCTCCATCTGCCAGCCCCAGCAAGTTGCTACTCATTTGCCTTCCCTGCAGAGCCCTGACTGATCTTCGCAAGGGCTGTTGGATCTTGCGTGGTCAGCACCGAGCCCAGCACCACTCACCCACCCGCGCCCTGTCCCAGCGTGCTCTGGCAGCTCGAGGAGCCCGTCCTGTCCTCATCTCCCTGCCCAGGCGCACCTGGGTTTGAACCAGCTGGCGACGCAGCATCCAGCCCCCGCGTGCCAGCTATGCCACTGCAGCACGACGGGAAAATCACCGGCGCTCGGTGACCACCCGCTTTCCCAGCGCCACGCCGGCGCCCACATGGCCCCGAAGGGTGAGTGGAAGGGCACGGACACACACCCACCGACGGACTTGCAGGTTATTTGTGGCTCATGCCCAGGCCTGATGTCATCCATAGGATTAGGAGATAATCCGCTCTTTGGCACGTACAAAGTCCCTGAGCCCATCATCGGACTTTGCAAAGCCATGAGAGCCAGTGGGGCTCTCGCCCCAGCCAGAGAGGACTGACACATCTGTATGCACAGCTGGTGTCACTGATTCCTGGCATCCTGCAGAACAAAGCTGCCTGTAACACAGGAATAGGAGCCCCAACAACCCCCAGTAGTGACTGCCCGGCACAGCCACGGGCCAGGGCAGAACACTCCTAAAAGACTCTGCTTTGTGGTCTGTGCTCATCGCTATGATAAACAGCAAATTCATTAAAAAAAAAAAAAAAAAAGAAAAAAAAGCAAGCCCCGTTAATTAACAAAGCAAAAACTTCTAACTGCAAAATAAAAGTTTGCTGTCAAAGCATTTTGATTTAATATATTTTTTGCAGAGAGGTCAAAAGGTCTTCTGGAGTAAAATTATGCCATATTTCAAAAGCTGCTTTTTTTTCATCTAAAAATTAACCTGTATATTTTATAGATTGAGCTGGCCAAAACCGAAAAAAGCTCCTAAACCCAAAGCTTTGGGTTCTGGCTCATCCCTGAGATCGGTGCCCTCAGCCAACAGCCTGGAAATGAGGCTTTCAACTGCTGCTCCCTGACATCCCAGCTGCCCTCCAGCTTCTGCGGGACCTGCATTGGGGCAGGGGTCTCAAAAAATTCATTCCCTTCCTGTTGGGATTTTTGCTTTTTGGGAGGGAAGTAAACCCTGAAGTGGGGGGGAAATATAAAAATTTGGGACATGCATTTTAAGGAAACCAGGCTGCTCATAACTAAAAATAGCTGCGATTTCCCCTCTCCGGCTTATGGCCAGGAAGGCACATGCGATTATTCCTGATTTTTTTATTGTGCTTCTGTGTCCAGAGTTGGCTGCATCCGAAGCCCAGAGTGAGCAGCAGCAGCATCAAACCCACCACGTTCTGCCTGAGTCAAGCTCAACTGACAGGAACTTCCTTAAACTCACGACAGCTCCGTTGCTCAAGCGAGCACAGCCAGCCCTCCTGCCCCAAGCACTCAGCATGTTTGCCAGGTTTGTGGCATGTTAAGTTTATTAATTGATGGTAACCTTGGCCAGGAACAGCCGTCTGATGGCTGGGGGAAGCAGAGCATCCACTGCTCTGGAATAACGATGCCTCCCGTGCTGCTTGGGTCTCAGGGTCCAGCACTGTGCGTGAGCCACACATGAGCAGCAGAACAC
Source organism: Morus bassanus (assembly GCA_031468815.1). Classification (NCBI taxonomy): domain Eukaryota; kingdom Metazoa; phylum Chordata; class Aves; order Suliformes; family Sulidae; genus Morus; species Morus bassanus. The sequence continues at coordinate 10,943,352 of CM062584.1, forward strand.
GCCTGAGAGTTCAGATGAAGGGCAATGCAAGGATTTCCCTTCAGAAAGGAAGTGAAGCAAGGGCAGCAGAAGGAATAGCAGCTGCAATTCTGTGTCCTTGGTGGCACACAGAAAATGACAGGTGAGGACCAAGGCTCTGAAGAGGATTTTGACTCCTCCCCAGTGGCTCCAGCCATTCCACCTGCCGTAAATACCCACCAGTTTGCTTCGCTGAGGAACAAGCTTGGAGTTGAGAGGAATCCAGGAGCAATTCTTTGCTGGAGAACAGGGAACCCCCTCCTCTGTAGCAGCAGGGCACAGCGACGGGGCGGGCAGCCGTACAGCATCAGCCAACCCACCTCATGAAAGGACACTGCACAGCTAGAAGGCTCAGATAAGAGCAACAACAATCCAAATGGAATTTGTCCCCATGAGGAGAGCGGAAACGAGCTGGACTGTTGCCTTCATCATGTCAAAGATAAGAGGGGCAGCAGCTCGTGCGGGACACTGGCAGCACCAGCAGCAAAGCAGCGCAACACCATTGACAGATCGTGTTCCAAGCACGGATGCTCTGGCTGCAGTGAGGGCTCAGCAAGGTGCAGAAAGGGAGAGGGCATGGTCATGGATATCCTGTTCTAGTTCATGACAAAGCTGCTCAGGAACATCAGTCTTGCCCTTCTGCTAGGGATAAAATTGAAGACGGGAGAGAACTAAATCCAGGGAGGAAGAACAAGCAGCAGAGCAGCTCAAATCGCAGGGAGCTGGGGCTGATTTTTCCCTCCGCAGGTCTCAGCTGGGGTGTTTGCCAGGTAGGCAGCAGCAGTACAACGTTCACTGTCCTGCAGGCGATTACCAGGACAAGGGCACACATAGGGTGATGTTGTACAGCGTTCCGTTCTCCTTTTGCTCTCTAAATACAGGTACTCTTCTCCTTCCCTAGTTCCTGACATATTTGTTCCAGGCTTCTATGCGTACCTACAATTATTAGCCACGCCAAAGGATTTTGGTTAATGCAAATAAAAGGGAAAGATTTTATTCCACCTACAAATCTTCTTTGGCTCACAGCTATGGGACTGTGGGGTGAAATCCAGCCCTGAAGAAAGCCAGAGAGCGAAAGCCTAGCACGGCTCTTGTGCCAAACACTCTACAGGATGGATTTACTGCTGCTGAAAGATGCTCAATTGCCTGGCTTTGATATTCTGCTCGGAGGAAGTGTTGTGGGGGAGCGAGCTTTCAGGTGGGGGGGGTCAGGTTGGCAGATGAGAGCAGGAATGGTGCCGTGTCCCTGGGGTGGCAGAGGGACGGGCGCACGCAGGCAGCAGCGCTGCCTGGTCGGAAGCGCTGGGGTGCAGGAGGGGTGTGGGAAGAGATGTGGGGTCAGCGAGCGTTTGAAGACAAGAAGCCGTGTCCTGGTGCACCGGCCAGGGGAGAAGGGACCCGGGAAAGGACTCAGGGCTGCAGCTGCGCGAACTGGGCAGTGCGGGTAGGGGCTCCTCCACAAACAGTAAATTTGTCGAAAACAAACAAACAAAGTAAGAGTTTCAAGGGACAGAAAGAATTCATGGCTTCAGGTCAAATTCAGCAAATATTTTTAGCCAGAAGAGGGAGGGTTCCAAAACACCATTTTTAAATGTTGTAAGATTTTTTTTGTTCTGCAGTTGTCTAGATGAGAATTTGTTAGTTCCTTTCCAGCGAGCATGCCTCCATTTCAAAAGAGCAGCACAGCAACATCGGAAGGGTTAAGCAACTCAGGCAAAAATCTGCCAGGTTGGTCAGGATCACTTTGTTTCATTGAAACCTCCAAATATTGCTGTTTCAGTTTGACTGACACAATTTTCCTCTTCCCCATGGGATTTTTTGGTTCAGCCACAGAACTGAAAAATCCATTATTAGCCTGGCTGTAATGCAAACTTCTCCTGCGCACCCCTAGCCTGCAGGCCTGCCCAGCCTCCCAGTGTGCTTAAATAGCCCTGAAATAGTAGTAAATAATATGGCACACTCAGTTCTCAGTGTCCCTGCAGAGGTTTCCACAGGGAGCAGGCAGATGCGACAGGGACCCTCGTCTGCTCTGCAACAACGGCATTATTTACTGCAATTGCTAGCTAGGGCTGGGTACAAATCGTTTTCTTAAACCTTTAACACTTCATGGCCTGTTATCAGCCTCTGCACTGGTCTCCAGAACGAGTGTTTTAGTGAGAAAGAAACTTTTCCTAAGGTCACCATTCCTACAAATTAATGACCAGCTTTCCCTTTCCACAGCGCAGACCTCCTTCCAGAAATAGTGCCTGCATCTATCTAGAGCGGGTGGTTGGACAAGTCCTTCGTCCCTTGCTGCCAGCAGCGTTGTGGAGCATCGCACTCCTAGCAGTGAGAAACCCCCGCCCTTTTAAAGGGGTTTTACTCACTGGTCACCTCTAAGAGCAATGAAATGGGCCTCAATGCCCAGACCAGGTTTAATCCAAACTTCACACTTCAGACCAGCCTCGGATGGGAGTCCTTGATCTCCGTTTACAGCTGAAGGGGCTGTAGGAAGCACTTATAGGAATAAAGGTGTTTGTGCAAATGGATTAAAAGATTTGGCCTATGATGGGGTGAAAAAGCAATGTTGGGAAAGGATCCCAAAGCTACTGTCCCGGGATTTGATCCCACACAAGTGTATAGAGTGACCTAGCGGAGGGTTGAGCAAACCTGCTAGAGACCAGGATTGTGAAAAAAAAGAGCATGGAGGAAACACTTGCTTTTTTTGACGGTTAGCAAAACCACTTCCCTTCTGCAAATATTGAAAAGATCCCCTCAGAGCATTTCTGATCTGCTACTCTCGTCTCGGATTCCAGCAGCGTAGAAACCGATCTCACAAGATTCAACTTCCTCAGCCAAGCACTTTTCAGTGCACTTGTGGTACAAAGGAAAAGAGTTATAATTAACAGCCCGTGCTTGAACAGCTTGCTTGTGGTGGGTGGTGTGATTAAACTGAAACTTAAAAAATCCAACCTCCTTCCATAGCTGCTGATGTGCCGCTAGCCCCCATCCCAAGAAAGCCCCAAACAAACAAATGGAAAAGGCACCAAATCATTATCCAGAGCCAACGTGCGTCTCTGAGTCCAGCCGGGTGGCTGCGAAGGTGAGCAGCCAGGGTCAGAGATGCTGGCAGCCACCTGAACTGCTCTGCCCCTGCTCCCTCCTGTGCAGCCTCGGGCCGCAGCTTGGCTCTCGCATACTCTATGTCCTGTGGAATTTCCGTGCTCCGATGACACATGCAGTCACTCAGCATACATGCATTTCCACTACCAGTTTTTGTCATCTGCCTGATGACTAATCAATATTTGCCCAATGTATTAAGAGTTCTCTGATGCAAAGTGCCAGAACAGGGTGAAGGGTTTTGTTTTTTTTTTTTTTAAGTCATTTTAGGGTGAATTCATGGCTTGTGCAAGGGAGGTACCAGAGACAAGTAGAATCTAGGAAAGCTGCAGCTTACACAGTTCAGCTGAGGTCCCTATGCCAAATCTGCCCTGCTTCCCCACAGCCTCCACTTCTGACCAGTCCTGGACTCCCCAGTGGGGCTCCATCAATGATTTAGTCTCAGGGAGGGACAACAGAGACAAGAAGGAGACCAAGACTAAGGGACTCAGGTCATTTGTAATGCAAAGCTGGGGGCTTGGTGCACTTAAGCTTAAGGAAGCTCCTGCATCAACTCACTGGTGAAGTGCCTGTGAAATGTATTCAGTACATTTCTCCCCAGTATTTTGCAATATCCCATGAATTACAAGGAAACCAATTTATGTCTTTGATACTGCCCTGGGATGAAAGTTTAAACTGTAAAATTCTGAAAAACTGAGGTATGAATCCTTTTGCCTTTCCTCTTCTCCTTTCACAGTGTATGCACAGAGCTGACACCTTCTGACATTTGCTGATCTATACACTCACTCACGGTAAGCACTCAGAAGGAAAAGGTACATGTACAAGCACAGAAATATGGTTTCAGTGTTTGTAGATGCAACAAATTGCGCTTTCACTCTATTCCTTAGATCCCTCTAAAAAGTGGAAGACAGCCTAGTTAGACTCTAGTCCTAGCTGAAAATGTGAAGTATGTACAAAGTCATATTAAGATCTATTTAAGACCACTTTCAGCCTTTCCAAAAGTACTGTGTCTTGACCTCAGGAAGAGACAAGAGCTCGTACAGAACAGCCTGCAAAACTACTTCTCTATTAGGCTAGGAAGTCGGAGAAAGAGCGGTTGCTCCTATATTTAATTACCTGGGAGATGCCCAGACACCACAGCAATGGGGGCTGTATAAATACCTACATAGATTAGCTACAACTATCCCAAGCACACTACTGCATCCCTGCATAGCCCCCTCCCAAGAAGCCACTGACCCTTCCAAGACACCTCCTCACCAAAACTGAGCTCCAAGGTATATTTTGAACTCAGAGGCGGGATACTGAAAACCTGATCCCAGTCCTGCAGCGAGTGCAAAAATCTCTGTTATTTTCATCACCACCTGTGAGCAGCAAGGCTCTTAACGACAACACTAGGGGCTAGAAGTTCCTGGACACAAAGACAAGGAAGGTCACAGTCGGGGCTGTCAGGGAACGTGGCTACCTGCATCCACTCCAGTCTCTTACCTCAGTGGGATTTTAATAGCCAGGTACCTGTCGATGGCCACCGCCAGCAAGCTGAAAATGGAGCTTTGGGTCAGCACCAGCACGAAGCAGGCAAAGAAGAGGCAGCTGTGAAAATCCACGTGGAATCCAATGCTGATGGTGATGGCGAAAGGGATGGCTAACAAACCCACGGCAATATCGGCCACCGCCAGGGACACCAGGAAATAGTTTGTTGCGTTCTTCAAGGTACTGTTGATGGCCACGGCCCAGCAGACGAGGACGTTGCCAGCGATGGACAGCACCGCGATGATCAGTTCCAGCACGATATAGGTGGTTTTCATAGTGTCCATGGCGAGAGCCCGAGGCGAGGAGCTAGAACTGTTCATGAGAAAAAGGTACTTTCCACCGGGTGCCGGTCCGCAGGTACCAACAGGCCACGGGGCAGCGCTTCCCGGAGAGAAACACCCATGTCCGGGCTCACCGCCGCCTCCCGCCCGGCCGCCGGGGCCTGGGGGGCCGGAAGGGTGCGGCGAGCCCCGCACCGAGCCCCGCACCGAGCCCCCCGCTGCCCGCACCGCCCGCGCCCCGGGGGGAGCATCCGCGGCCGCGCTCCCGCGGGCACCGCTCACCGCCCGCCCGCCGCCGCCGCGGGGCCCGGCCGCTGCGGGGCCATCCGCCCGCACCGCGGGACCGGGCGGGACCGGGCGGGACCGGGCGGGACCGGGCGGGACGGGGCGGCCCCGCCGCTCCGCTCCGGGATGCTCCGCTGCTCGCCCGCCCCGCTCGCCCGCGGAAACGCGCTGCCGGTCGCGGCGGGGCTATTTCTGCACATGGGGCGAGCGGGGCGGGGAGTGCGCGGCGCCGAGCCGATTGGCCGACAACAACCGGCGGGGCCCGGGACGGCAACCCCCGCACCGCCCGGGCCCGCTCCCGCACCGGCCCCGGCCGCCGCACCACCCGGCCCCAGCCCCGCACCGGCCCCGGCCCCGTCGCCGGGCTGTTTGCTCGCCACGGGTGGTTTTGGGGCGATGGGCTGCAGCCCACCGAGGGCCACTTTGTCAAACAACAAGTGAAAAGTTCCCTCCAAACGTTCCGGCCCACGCTTCCCCACCCCTGGAACGCGCCCAGGGCTCACATATCGCCCCAGCCCGTTGGGACACCGCCGGCGGCATTGCCACGCAGAGAAAACCCCCACAGCCAGCGCGGCGACCAAAAGTAAAAGATTTCACAAAACGCATGACAGGACTCAGTCCGTGGACAGTTATTGCGCAGCGTGACATTTCCTGATGTAAGAAAACGGCAAAATGCCATGAATTAGCAAACGCTATTACTCACAGGGCTACAGTAGTTGCGTTTAGGTCTGAGGAGCTTGGAGAAAATTAAAACCCGATGTGGTCACCAAAAAAAGGGGTTGTCTGTGCTGGTGGATCCTAAAACCAGCAAAGAATATGAAGATAAATATAATTTAATAACTACTTATCTTTTCATCACAGCTTTCATGCTTTATATTGTGTTCACCATCAAAACGCAACCAGATCAGAGGCTGAACTTCACACCAGTTTTGTAGCATCCAGCAGTACTAAGTAATTCAGGACAGAAACTAGGAAAAAAATCCAAACGATCAGGCAAAATACACTTCCCTGTAGCAAACAGAAAGTAAAAGAAATTGCCGTTGTTTTTAAACAAAGTTGAAAATGAGATCCTGTGGAAGGGAAAGCTTTCAGGGGATCCAAAGTTAAAGCAGAGCAAAAATACATGGGAAAATCAGATGGAAATGATTTCTATGGACATGGCATAAATGGAACTACCCTCATTGACTAGAAATGCTTTGGATCCAACAGGTATGAGGGGGAAGTCCTGACATGTATTGAACGAAGCCATTTTTTTCAAGGTGGACATCTCGGGACCAGAGTGCTCCAGGATGGCTGGGATGCTACAGGAAAGCCACGTCTGCGGTATATTGCATTCGCTGGGGACGTACAGCAAAGTTCCCTTTGCTCCCTTTAGACAAAAGGATCTGCATTTGGGGAGTGTCGCTGCCCCTCGCCCTCCCACCTAACACCTTTACGCTTCGTATCCTCCAAGCACTTTGTCGGCACAAGGACCAATTCTCACAACGGTGCTACCAGGCGAGCACAAAACTCCTGCGACTCAACCCTCTGTGTCCGCCTGGGACCGCACCGAAAGGAATGACAGAGTTTTGAGGAAAACTCAAGGCTGCTGAAACGCAGCCCCCCCCCCCACGTCAGGCTGCTCCAACTCTCTCAGCACTGGCTGGATCCTGAACTTGCCTACACTGGTTTGGTTTATTTATTATTTTGGGATGAGTGTAGCTTCCCTCGTGCAGAGCCTGTTATAATCATGTAAACGATGGTAAACTATCATGGAAAAGCACTTTTTCCCCCAAAGCAATGGATTTACATCAGGGTTTTTACACGCTTTGCTTTCCTAGTTCTAAAACATGTGCCAACAGAAGCCTTCTGCTGCTTTATAGCACTTCAGTGAAATGAGAATTAACTTTCTGCAGTGGATACATTTTATTAGAAAAGGATCTGCTTTTGTGATCATGAAAGTACTTTTTACAGGCTGAGCCAAGGGAAATTGTGGTTTATCAAGTCAGACACGGACAGAGAAACCATTATTTCAGATTCTGATGAATACGTTGTTCTCGGCAAGGTCTCTCTGCGAGACAGGTAGTCAGGCGCTGTGAATATTATGGATTTTGCATTACACGGAGATTCATGGCTCTCCAAAGCAGCAAAGCCTTTGCCAAGGTCCAGGGGTTTATTCTGGCGTCAACTAATGCAACTGAACTTACTCTGAATACAGCGTAGCTGCAAGTGGAGCCAAGGACAAGCGTGCTCAGCTCTGTCGTGCCAAACGCGGTTAAATCCTGCTGGCAGTAAGAGTGGGATGAGCCCACTCCCTGCCAGAGATACCGACCCTGCCCTCCAGCTGCTGCCTTCGAGCCCTGTTTTAAAATATATGCCATTGTACACCCTACCACGAAATACCAACTGAACGTGCGGGCCTTGTAAAGTAATCATCTGAGCAGGCACTGTGAAACTCGGCAGTTCTTGGGGCTCTGAGGGCGATGAATCCGTAGGTGATAATGTGCATATTTACCGGAGTCTGTAAAGGAGCAAGGAAGTCACACGATTAGCAAGGTAAATATAGCCCAGAGCTTGCAGCTTGTGGAATCCATTCAAGAACCAGAGCATAATAGTAACATGGCAACAGGTCGCTGGAGCACCGTTGGATGCTAAGATGTCAGAGACAAATGAATCACCATTACTACTATTTTCCTGGATTCTATTTTACTCCAGGGATTTGCCTCTCAACACTCAAGTAGGAAATGGCACCAGCCCCAATCTTCTTCTTTCAAGTGTAAGAACTAATCTGGCTCTTTTGTTCAGAGGGAAACTGATTTAAACAGATCCCACGTTATGAATGGCGATGCAGTGGGAGACAGGATCAGCACCCTGGCGCGGCCATAGCCCATGTCTCCGTGGTTTGGCAGAAGCCCACCAACCTCGTACGTGCTGTTCCTTCTGTCGCTGCGGTCCCTGGGGGAGCAGAGCTGCCGCTTTGGAGGCAGCACGTTTCCTGCAGCCCTCTGTGATCTCTTTTGTGCGAGGTCTTTGTGCCTCTGCGCAGTCTCGGGCTTCGGTGAGGACTTCCCTAGCAATCTCTGTCTTGACACCTTCAGTGCTTTTGGCCCGGCCACAAAGAACTGGTGAGGAGCCCCACGAACACACATCTCTCCATACACACTGACAAGGGGCACGGACAGCCCGCAGGGGTGAGTCTATAAGCACAAAGAAAAGCTCCTGAGTCAGCGACAGCTGGGATGTTCTTGCTGGTCCTGCAGCCAGATTTGCCACCTCAGTCGCTAAGCTCACGTTAAACAGAGGAGTAACAAGCACTGAAGTGGGAGTGTCTCTGCTTCAGAGGGAGACACACATCTTCTGGATATCAAAACCAGGAAAAAAACCAGAGGTGGATGCCAGATAAAAAGTTCATCTGTCTTGCTGTTACGGGCACATCCATCGTATCGACTTTGGCAACCCTTCATCAACCTGCGAGAGCTGTGGTACTGAATAGAACTGGCTCTTGGGTGGTGGAGGGCATTCGCCCTGCACCTCGTGGCTTTGCAAGCAAAGCAGCTGCTAGCCATCCCCTTCCACGAAGAGGCAGCTCCATCCCAAGGCTGCCCATAGAGAGGGGAGACTGGGAAATAAGGAGGAGAGACAGGCAGTCCCCAGGGCTTTCTGAACAAGCCCTGTTTTGGAGTGTAGGCTGTAGCACAGGCCTGTGCCATGGCATGTGCCCTTCTATGGCCACGGAGGCTCAGAGGTTCTCTCTTCCTCCAGACCTGCCGATACACCTCACTACAAGCCTCCACAGACGTGTCTCCCCAGGAGGCACTTGCATTTCTAACCTCTTTTCACTACTCGTCTCCTCTGCAAGGACCGTTGGCGAAGGGAATGGCTAGTGACAAGGGTGGTGGTAGGGATTTGCAAGGTGGACGTGAGGAGATGGACAAAGAACCGGCTTACGTCTGTCCCGTGGCTGTGTCTGACTGGCAGGGCAACAGACCTCAGCCACAACTTGCTCAATAGGAACCATTAGCCCAGCCGAACTAGCACTGCCTTGAGTGGTAATGGGGATTTGGTTCACAAGTCTTCACTAGTACTTCTGAGTTGTTTTGTAGGACAAGACCTAGCTTGTCCTGAACCTGACTCCAAGAAAGGATTCCCAAGACACAACATAACCTGTAAACCACACAGCAGGTACAAAAGCCCTCTTCAAAGTGGTACTGCCAATGACGGGCTGAACTACACACAGTCTACACAAGCTAGGTGAAGGGAACAGAGTTTTTGAGGCTAACTTGGTATTCGGGCAGGTGAAGCAAGTACTCCGCTCTGCCTGAATATTTATTGCCTGCATTGCTGTGCTGAGCATTAGCATGTCAAAGATTCCAGATGAGCTCTGAAGTAAACAACGACGGAGGTGAATGGCCAAAGGTGAGGTTTTCCGCTGTATCGCTCTAGGCGTTTTTCTAGAAGAGACCTGGAGAGGAAAGCGGAGAGCAAAACTCCAGACAAAACTATTTCCATGCTGGAGACTTCAGTCAGTCTGTAAAATCCTTGGAAAACAAAACAGAAAAATCATGGTAAGATCGTAAACTTCAGATCAACAAACTTGGATTTTCCTAGTCCCCAGGATCATTGCCAGATAATAAATGTGTATTATCCTGGAATTTAAAACTGGTGCTTAATTTATCTGCAAGAACTCATCTTGTAACAATGCAGGTGTGTGAATTCTTTATAAATTGTGGGTTATATCTTACACCTTTCATTTGAAAACAAAGAAGTCACCGCAAGACTGAAAAAAAATAAACTATAAACAGCGGTGAAGTTAAAAAGGAAGGATTTTGGCTGAGCGGAGGCAAGGGTATGAGGGTACCATTTTGAAGAAATTTTTAATTTATCTCTGCGTTTGATTTTATTTACTAACCACCTTCTATGATGAAAAGCCAAGTACCTCTTCCAGCAGTATTTTTAAATAAAAGCTGCTGCTCAAGCCAAGAGCGTATGAAGCCCTACAGTGCCGAGCCCTGGTTGCAAGGTCTCACCTGCACTGGGCTCCCAGCAGGTACTGGGCCTGGCTGTCTCGTTTACGTTGGTGGAGCTGGTACAGAGAAATCAATAGGAAGCATTGTTACGTGTCCAGGCCAACATCAGTAGTGGAAAGCCCAGGGTGAAGCTGGACAGGCAGTGATGCTGTTTGCAATTCAAACAACCTGCGATTGCTTCATTCACAGCTAGAGCTGCTTCCCGGGCAAAACCTTCCCAACTCTATCCCCCTAAAAAAACCAAACTTGCTAAGTGCCTCCTCCACCGGCCTGCCTCAGAGCTTCACTCCCAATCAACACTTCACAGCAACAATAAGGAGAAGTGATTCTGCTCCCTGCCAAACCCTGACAGCGCAGGGAGATGTGCCCTTATCCCAAGTGTTCGAAGCCATCCCGCTTTATGCAAAAATGTGACATCCGGAGCTCCAAACAAACACAATGAGAAGACTTGAATTGGTGCAACACAACTGCTCCAAATATAGAATTATGCTCAAATTGTAGAGAAAAGCTAGATTTAATTCAAAGCCTTCAGCCTGTTTTCTCTGTGCAAGATGGAACCAAGATTTGTAAATAGCTGTTATTACCCTTATTACAATTAAGTCCAGCTGTCAGAGGACAGCTATAGCACGTAGAGAAGCCGTGAACCTGTGGTGTCCTAGGTCCCGGCTAGAGCCCCGAAAACCATCCTCGACCTCTAATAGCTAGCCTCCCTTCACAGGCAGATCCATGCAGGTCACTAAGGGGTTAAAGGGCAGCTTAGCTGTGGCAAAGGGAAAACTGCATAATACACACAAAAAATTCAAATCAGCCAATGCAGAGGAAGGCACCGGCCTTCCTGTCCCACTCCGGCTCCGCACTCAGCTGCCAGCAAACACAGCGTTTATTACAGCCCTTATTGTATTTCTCCATCACAAAGAGATGAGTTCTTTCTGTTTTGTCCAGTCTCCATAACTATTGGCAAAAGTGCTGTGTAAACCTAGTGCTGAACACTGTTACAGCCCAAGAACTTGCAGAGTGTGGTTTCCATCCTTGCAAGACTTTTTCAGAAACCCTCCTAGCTTAGGCGCTAGAAAAGCAATGTCTTACTCACCGATGAAGGGGAAGAACCTGGAACCTGGACTGCGCTATCCTATAGCATGTTATTTATTATCAATATTATTAGCCCCTTTGCAAGCCTCAGAGTGAACTCTCCCTTTCCAGAATGGCTCTCCAGGGCCTTGGCAGTACAATTGCTCTCAAGGGCTGAGCTATGCATATGATATTATTATAAGTATTATTATTGCTGTGCTATTCAGGCATGTTGGTTCTCTAAACTGAACACTAGTAGCTGCATTACAAATAAGCAAGAGGCCACGCTCACTGCTTTCACTGTAACTGCCCTGGCTGTAGATTTTATTTTGGCAAGGAAAATAACAGACATTTTAGAACTGAAAAAGCCAAGCAGAGCAATGGTGGTAGCCTTGTTTCCCAGGAGCTTGAATCCTGTTGGGAGAATGTTGGGTATGTCCTGCTGACTCGCTAACCTGAGGAGGTTGTTCCCTTCCTTGATTAGAGCATGGGAGTGCCTTACTATGAGAGAGAAAGGATGAGCTGTCCGAGAAGACAAAAATTACAGCACATCAAGGTGGAATGAGGGTTAGAACTGCTATATACTATATATTTTTAAGCCAAGAGAAGTGGTAAAATGGAGCTTTGCACAGAAGGTGTGCAGCTGTCTGTGTGGAGCAGGTTAGAAAAAGCACTTGCTCCCATGTTAATTCTCTTAATCTTGTTATATTTTCTTTAACCAGCTTAAACTCATGATGTGTGGGTAAGGGTAAAACCTCGGTCATAGCTATGTACTTAAGAAGGGACAGAAGTTCACAGTCTAGATACGTGAATAATGTTTACCCACATTGGCATTTTACAGCTTTTGTTTTCTTCCTGCTATGCTCAATAAAAACCACTGATTGCCCCCATAATCCGACTGCCATCTTTTCTGGGTGACATTTACTTCAGGGTCCTGCTACGCAGAGTTTGTGCCTGTAGTTTTCCAGCATCAAATTCTGAAAAACTATACCTGTGAGACTTCAGCCACCTGGTTCAGACCTTTGCAGCCCACCAAGGCTCCACCTGGAAGACTTCTTATTCTACTCGCATTGCTTATGCTTCTCTACCATCTATTATGGGTTATATCTTTCAAGCACATGGGTAACCAGGACAACTTCTCAACTAATGCTCGCCTGCGCTGGCTTCCTGTCCAAACATCACTACAGCTATTGCAGCCTAGAAAGAGGAGAGATGCAAAGTTGTTATTTTCTATACACTGGTGACACTGGTAGTTGGACAACTCAAGAAGATGGGGTAAGATGCTTGCTTGGCTCTGGAAGCTGGTCAATATAGGGGGGTCAGGAGGGAACTGCTTCCTGCATACTGCAGCTTGCAAGATCCCATTTCCCTTCTCCTGAGCCAGACGCTCTGAAAAAGCCAAATTGAAAACATGGCCATTCTGAATTACAGCACTACAGAAACTTCTGCTCCTTCAAGAAAATTTCCAGTGGGGATGGTCTCTGGAAAGCATGATGTCTCTCAAAATTTTGAAGCCCAGTGTCTCTGGGAAGACCTGCTAGGAGTCAGAATGGCCACTCAAAGTAAGCAAGCAGGGTAGTTCAGAAGTTAAAACAGAACCGCGATCTGGGGTCCCACCCATTTATGTATCAGGAGCCTGGGAATTTTGGGTAAAATAAGCATTATTAATAACTAAGGGAAGACAGTAAAGGATTGGCTCAGAGATGGGGGAGGCTGAAAAATATGGCAAGAAGCTTTTCCTGAAAACAAGAGTTTCCTTTTCATCACATGTCATGGAACCACAAATGTGTTCACATAGGTTGAAACCACGTTTATGACTAGCACACCTGCCTCAGTTCCCAGGGAAGGTCTCTGACCATTTTGGGAATGCAAGACTTCTAGCACTTATTCTGGGCTTTAGACTGTCTGGGTTGCCTTCAGCTTCAAATACAGAGCAGGTCATGGCACTTTGCCTTCGTCTGTCCCTGCCAGGGGCTCCAGTTGAACATGAACCTCCAAATGCTGGCATCGTGTTTGGAGCAGGCCTGTGTTCACAGAGAGGTCTTGGTTCATGACGGGGTCAGAGGCACTGTGCTGATACAAACCAATAAATACCTCTCCATCTCAAATAGAAGAATGTGCACCAGACAGGAAGGGAATTATTCTTTCCATCCCAATCTATGTTCTCTAAGCATTAGGAGACACTTGGCAATGAAAGCATACTAAGCAGCAAAGCAGTCCCCAATCTTCTCATCTCACCCTGTCTATGAACAGCCACAAATAACCCTGGGAAAATATTGCCCTCAACTCTCATTTTCAGTCTCTTGCTGAACCACTTGCAAACATATCCACATATATTACTCACTGACAAGCTCCACACAGAATCCAGCTTCTCCCAACAAATAAATCAAAGCATCTGATGTATATTCTGAAAAGAGTTGAGACAGTACGGCCTGTAAGCATCTAACAGCTAACGTCAGTCACAGAAACACCAAGTGTGGCAGTAAGAGACGGCAGGTCTTTGGAATCAATTGTTCCTAAGCAGGATCTATTTTCTGAACAATGACAAGGGAATTCACAGACATTTATAGTTGTAAAAGGCTGAATATAGCAAATTCTGAGAAAAGTAAGAACTGTCTTACATCCTTTCCAACTGCAGACCCCGATTGCCGGGCTGTTAATTTTTCCTGGTTTCCCAGCATACGCTTACCGTGGCAAAGGCACTGGCACAGCTTAGGTAACCTGCTGAAGTCAAGCAGCAGAGCAGTGGACCCGTTTTAAGATATTTTTTATGAGTGGTTGTTTGGCTGAAGCTTTGAGTCACAGTCTGTGATAGCATGACTTTGTTTTGTAGCGATGACAGTTCAAGCAGGGGTTATGGGGACGGGTTTTTAAAAAGCCAACAAACAGATATCTTGCTTGATCATTTGTTTTAAACCAAAGCAAACAGTAACCAAAGTAGCTGCAGTAACAGGTATCTCGCTACCCGCTGGTATCTCCATACTGTACAAAGAACAGACTGACTCTGACAGCAGTGTCTCAGGAGATTCGTATCTCTTTATAGACAGAGAATGGGACTGAAACTCATCATGTGCAATTTTGCTCACTGGTCTGTAAGGCAGAAAGGATTTTTGCCCTTCCCTGGCCCACGACTCGAGAGTCTATCCCCATCAAAAAATTGCTGGGTGCTACCAGACACGAAGGGTAATGCCTTACGAGCATACCTAACACTTCAATTCGGGGGGGGGGGGGGAACCCTAAAAACCTCACTTATTGCAGTTACTATAACACGCAGGCAGAAATTACCAACTTTATGTCTCAGCCAAGATCTGGCTGGGTCCCAGAAGACGGAAATGAGGTAGTCAGTCACACGCCGCTTGGAATGTCAGCCTGTAACCAGCTGATGTTACGGGATAATTTCTACATGTGTCACAAATACAGGTGGGGAGTCCGGATAGACCACAGCTTCCCCGAGCAGGGCTGGGGAACCAGGACTTCACCCCATTGGGACTAAATAACAGTACAAAACCAATCTGGTCTGATTATTAGTTAGTTCTGTTATAAGACTGCATATTAACTCTAGCTTGTGGTTGGAGGCTGTATAAACCTCTAGCACATCAGCTGTTGCCCCGCAGGTTTTATAGCTAAAAAAGACATGGACAGACAGAAGGACAGAGAAAATAGATCAGGATTGGGTATTTAGACAGACACGAACTGCCTTATGGCAAGGTCACACAACCTATGAACTTACGTCTTCAGAGTCCTGCTCTTCACGCTTTAAGCACAATACGAGCCTGCATTCCTGGTGATGGTGAGATTTCCAGATAGCAAGATAGGGCTGGTTCTGAGAATTTTTTTGCAGAAGACAACCAAGGTGCAAATATTAAGTCTCGTGCTTTCTAAGTGAGCTACAGCAAACCTTCAAAATAAAGTGCAGTGGCAGCTTGAAAAAATTGGGAACTCTAGTTTGCCATTTCATGTGGTCATACTTTGTCTGGGAGATAAAGCTGCCCAGACAAACCATCAAAACAACGTTACTTTGCCTGCGACATTGCCACAGGGATCAGCCCAGCATTAAAAAACCAGGGCTAAAACATGATACTTAGGTGGGGAAAGGCAAAGTAGTTTGGATTATGTAAATGAGAACTTTTTCCCCATGAGGTTTCATCTACCCAGCTAGACACAAACATACCTGAGAGGCCTGAAGAGGTTTAAATGCCCAGTTCTTTTATCGTCCTCTTTTCTTTGCTGACTCAGCGATTTTGATTGTTCTAATATTGCCACTACCATCACAAGATAAAGCAGCCTCCGTGAAAAGTATTGTGGAATTTGATCTCAGCATCTTTGAAAGCTCTGCACATAGACTGGACAGTGGCTGGAGTACAGCATCCGTGGGGCTGAACTCCTCCGCAGCAAAGACAGGCCTCCATAGCCCTCTTTGTGCAGGCTGGAAAAAGGAATTCTCTCCAGGGATACAGTCTAGAATTTAGGAAACCCTCCTTTACTCCATGGAGAGTGTTTATAATAAATGTCACCATGAGTGTCATTGCTTGGCATTCTGGTTTTGACAGGGAGTCATCATTTTTGCCCTCTTTTCCATAACTCAGCCCTACCTGAAATTCCGACACAAACTTCATTTTCCCTAGCGGTGTCACTAGTCGGACGGTGACGTTCAACCTGCAAGACGTGGACTCGACCAGCACGTTCTGGCTTCCTTTCAAAAGATCAGCAGCTGCCAGTCCTCTCTCCGTTGCGGAAGCAGAATGGCGCCAGCTCTGGTCACCGGCATGCCCGCAGGGTTTCGGTCTCTTACGTTTCTACAGTTTGTGTCACTGACGAGCGGAGGAATCTCTTTCTAGCACCGTGCACGTACTGTGCTCATCCTCTGCATCGTGTGTAACGTCCTGTTGCTGTCTACCAGGTGGATGTACTCTGCGAGCTGAAACTCATCTTCCCTCTTAGCTTACTGGTGACTTATTTTTATACTTACTCCAGTCGTGAGTCCTTGCTTCCACTTTCTGACTACTTCTTTCTTGATCCTCTAGACATTTAAGAGCTCTTAATCCAGAGACACATTGGTCTCTTCTGTGTTTTTTCCTTGCCTTTGCACTAGGATGATTTCCTACTGTCTCTTCAATATTATTTGTTTCAGAAACTGAGATCTCTCCTGCGCTCCTTTATTCCCAAGACAATCTCCGGAAAGGCATCCAAATGCATCCAAGTCACTTAAAAAATGGAACTTGATGTTTTTATGAAAAGAAGATTCTGACCAAATTTTCTTTGCTACCAGCGTAGAAGAATCAATGAACCATGAGTGTCTTTTAAAAACTCTCCTGGGAGTCCTGCTTCCCAGCAGACTGCAGAAGAATGTTTTGTATGTAGATATTTGAAACATTACAACAAATATCAGAAACAGAAAAAGATTTATTAGAAATATTACACAGATTTTTGCATCATACATTTTAATAATGTTAATCTTTAAATATTAGCATGTCCAAATCTGGCAATGCCTAGTATATACATTCTAATGTGCTCTTTGTATAAATTAGATTACGATGTAACATCTGTACCCAATAAAGAAAGCTAAAAGTACTTGACTTTACTAACTTGAGTTAGAGGTCATTATCCCATCTGACAAACTCAAGCCTGGACCGACAATCAATAAAAACACTGTGTCCAGCACTGCCCAGTGGAACTTGGCACACGCGCAAGTCAAAAATGTAGAGACCGTCAGTTGAGAAAAACGTTAATTGCAGTTCAATTATAAGCTTGATTCTACACCATATTGGTGAGTCTAAATGGCACTGGAGTTGGTAAAAACCAATATAGTCTGGCATAGTAGAAGTTATTGCTGGGTTTAAAAACGTCTTAATGCTCAGTGCCCTGAGTCTTTTTGGGCAAAAGCCCTCTTCTGACAGGAAAATGCAAAACCTCATCCCATACAGGCTCAGCCTTTTATCAGATACTCAAGGCACAGCTTTGCCAACAGCTGGCCCTGTCAGATACTTCCTGCTGGAAGACCCGGTACAATAAGTACAGAAAGATGAGGGAGGTACAAACCACCACCAGATGAGCCAATGCTCCTATTTTCATTGCCAAGGAAGGGGAAAAGTCAGTTAAACAAAAAGGTAGATTTTGAAGAGTTCCAGATCAGGAATCAAACAGGGAAGAACCAACCATTCTGCCAGCGTGCACTTATTTGGTTTGGACAGAAAACTCGCACGTCACTGGCTGCACATACGGAACAAGAAAATTCACAGAGAAAACCTGTAAAAACCAACTTCAAATTACAAAAAGAAAACCTGCTAAAACTCAAAGGGAATGTGTCTCACTGAGAGAAAACTGGACAACATGCATAAGTCAAAAATCACTCTGCTTAGTACGGCTGCCTTGCTGCAGCACAGGAAGAACCGGGAAATCTTTGTCGCCTTTGCATTTCCGTGACTGTCTCAGGCACAGGAAGGGGAACCTGGCAAAGGCAGCAAGCTCTGTGCTCTCTCCCCTCCTCATCATCTGAGATGCACCCCAGGCTGCACTCTCAGGAGAAATGTCACTCAAGATGACAGTAAGGACTCTCCAGCTGATGTCCTTCGCTGTCCACAAGGGCCCAGGTACGTATGTCCCATATGTGCCCCTCTCCTCACACACTGGACTTTCACTCCACTCAGTTTCATCGCGTACTTTTGGAAACAGCTCATCAGCCTTTCTAGAAAACCTTCTTAGAGGGCTGACTCTGGGCTCGCTTCTCAACGCCTCTGTACCTTCCCAAGCCATGAAACAATTGGTACCTTCTATGACCCACCAGAAATTCTGGGAGTCAGATTGTATACTTTTCACACTTTAATCTCCTTTCCTCTCTAACAGCTATAGCACAACACTCACACGATGCGATATCCCTCCATGGAACTTCACTGAAATCCCCATCCTAACCATTCTTCTCACGTGCTCATCCAAAATCAGCTATTTGGTGTCTTGCAGTCTGACAGACTACCCGGGTACACACGTACAAGCATGTGCAGGTATGTTTAAGAGTGACTGTATGTTTAGGGAGCATATGGTGACATGGTGAAGAGATTCCATCTTGCTCCTAACAGGGAAAGTCAGAAAGGATTTAGGCAGTTTAGGCAAACCATTACCAATACAATGCATTACACCATCCACGTCATACCATCACATGTTCCATTCTAGGACATTTTCAGAGGATTCTCAGAACTTCTATGAAGACTATCCCTACACCCTCTAGCTTAACTTAATTAACAAACTCTAATTTTAAAGGCAGCTAGAACTTTAGTTTTGCAGTTGTAATTTGAGATGTCTTACGGGGGCCCGTAGATTTTCTGAAAATCAGGCTGGTCTGCAGCACCTTTTGTGGGACAAATTTAAATTAATATTCAAATTTTAAGGCAGCATGAAAAAACAACAGTAAGTTCTGAAAATCCAGGTCTAGAAATGTAACTGCACAAGGTTCAAAAGGAAGAAAAAATACAGTTAAATGAACAAATAAACAATATTCTTAATCTCAAAAAATAATCTGGAAGAGCATCTCAATCTCAAAATATCGGCATTTCAAAATGAGATGTTTTGCAGGTTTGAGGACTGGAAAGTAACACTGAGCAAATGGTGAAATTGAGTATCATCTTCCCTACTGAGAGACAGCTCCTTGTTCTAACTCCTAGATAACTAAAAAATTTTCAAGAATATACCATTAGAATTGAGTAGCGTTAGTGTTTGGTCTATGCTATTGGGGGGATGGGAGAATAAGCCGCAGAAAGATGACAGAAACATTGCTTTGCAAAAATCATTTGGAAAAAAAACCCCACTGCTAGATCAAACAGAATGGTCTGTAAGGTTAGAATAAGTCTTGGAGAAACAAATTAGAATAAATATCAGAACAGCGCTTGAAGCAAACGACACTGACACATTAGATAACATACATATTTAGTGTACATCTGACAGTCACATGGAAGACACGCCTGCAGTGACCAGAGGGTTAAGATTATCTTTCTTTTTTTTTTGACCAAGTGTAGCCCTCTGACTTTGAAATGTTTACCAGACGCTGGGAATCGAAACAGTTTTTCTCATCCCTGCAAGTGCCCGATCCAAAGCCCGCTGAGGAATATGGAATTTTCTGTGTTGACTTCAGTACGCTTTGAACTACAGCCCGTTGGAGAGAATTGGGCTCTTTGCCAACAGATACCTCAAGGGAAAAGGGCCTGCTGCATCCACAAGGCAATGGGGCTCTGCAGTGTGACTGCTTTCCTAAATGAACTCTGCTTAGCAGTTATTTTTCTCTTCCATCTTATCACGTAACAGGAGACTTGTATCTAAGAACACTTAGAGCAACTCATCCTATGTTCTCTAGGGATGGCAGAGTGTACACTGAAAAATACTGGAGAGTTAACTTGATCTAGAAAGCACTCTCTTGCAAAGAATTAACTCTGGTCAGCTTTCTCACAATACAGGATGACACAAAGACTGCAAGGGCACTGTAAGTGCGTGCCACTGTCCTTTTTTATCACACAGAATCTCAAAAGATTGGAATCAGGCTTTCCTGGGGGCAATGGATTAGAATAAACATCAGACTAAAACTAAGAGCAAGTGATGCTTTTTCCTCCTGCAAAACAGGCACACATTGCATTCCTCTGACTTCCTTTCTGTTCAACACACTCACTGACCATGGCCACTGTCATCTATCCCTTAATCCTGTATTTTGCTATGAGAAAACCAAAGTCTGAAATAGGTTGTTTACTAATTAAATAGTATTCAAAAAACCAAACAACAAAGCACTGCGGGGAAGCCAGAGGCTGAGATCAGCCACCTGCAAAGCCCCAGAAAACCTGAAACCAAGTTTCTTCTGTGAAATCGCTTGTTTCTATTTCATGAGCCTTTTTTCAGGAGTTAAGAGCAGTGAGCACGCACTATTATTTTTTGTAAGAGAGAAATGATCCCTAGCTCCCTATGATTAACATTCACAAAGCATCAAGTCTAGTCACAGGGTTAAACATGCTAACTAAACAACAACTTTCTTCTACCAGCATAACCTAAAGCAGCTAGGCAGCCTTCTGTGGGGTCCTGTACAAAGCATGCTCTCCAAGAGCTGCTCCTAGAACAAACCGAGCAGCCTGTTTGATCCTGCTATCCTTGGAGACAAACAGAAAATTTAACTTCATGAAGTGAAATAAGAGAAACGGTATAATGGAAATTAAACAGTATCTTTCAGACATTTTACTAACAGTGTTATTGAGCAGAAAGCTATTCTCTGGCGCCTTAGAGATTTCCATGGCACAGGGAGGCGTTCCAGTTACATTCTTTGCCACTTGGGAAGTTGCAACTTCCATCAGTACTAATAAATTCCCACGTTCTTTTACAAGGTAACATCATTTCCAAGCATGTAACAGTGCCCTTTGGGCTACATTACTGGACAGGGCACAGGCTGTCTCAAGATTGGTGCTTCTACCTGGCAATTATGTATCTGTGCTGATTATCCAGGATCAGCACAGAAGAAAGAAGTTACTCAATCCACAAAAATATGAACTACTGAGATGTCACTGTATTGCTTAGAGAGTCACCACCTGATTACTGGCACCTTGCAAACTAAAGCTAGTAACTTGCATTTGCTATATTCCTATGATAACTGTGCCTGCACAGCCAGCTGGGAAACCAAGCTCCAGCTTCCCGCAGTAATCAAGTAACGAAGTTGTAGTAATAAAGCTATTTTTCCTCAAAGAGATTACTTCTGTTTGATCTGAAATGAAGTCCCAGCACCTAACAGGATCTTTTAGAGTTCTTTCACCAACTGGTGATGGAACAGAGCATGGTTTCTGACTTAGAAATAATCCTGTTATTATCTTGCTGGTTAAGCTATGGCAAGCAAACTAGTATACTTATCGGGTCAGATGAGTGAGAATAACTCAGGTTAAGGTTCTACACACCTATGTGCATCTGTCATGATGTTTTATAAGGTATATGGAGGCAAGAAAACAACATTTATTTGGGATGAGTTAAGCATGTTTTGGCAAGAAGAGCATTTTTTGTGAGCTTTTGTATTAATATTAATCTCCCAGCCTCCCTTGAGTGCCAGCATAGTCCGCATTGATTTGGAACTTCATTTTGTAGCAGGTCTCCTGTTGGCGGAGTCTGGTTTGAGGCAAACATTGTTTAGCACAAGGGATCCTCTTCAGAAATATCCCATGCCTGTTCAAAACTGCTTTGCAATTTCCATATGGGAATAAACTACAGATGAGTTTGGTTTGTATAGATGGACAATGGATATTTATTTGGTTGCAGTCCCAGATGTAATCAAAATTATGGAAGAGCTTTCTTTCAAACTAAAAGCTTAGGTTGGTTGTGGAAGAGGAGCAAGCGGATTTTTAAAGTGATCGAGTGCATCTGTAGCATTCTTTGTTCTCTTCCCCACTTCTGTCCACCTCTTGCTCTGCACCTCAGGTCTCAAAGTACTTGTAAATCTGGGCGACGTACTGCATCACACTCTGCCAGTCTGGCCGGTCTGTGTACATCATCTCACTGAGTTCCTGCAGAGGACAGACACATTGTCAAAACTTAGTCAAGCACCACCACTGGGAACATCACTGGGTCCTCTGAGTAGCCTTGGTTATTGAACACCACTTCTGCTTCCATTCCAGAGCTCCTTAAAGCCACATACAGTAGAGAAGTCCATGGGAATGATCTACTGGCCTCGTGCAATTCTGAAACTCATTAACAAACTAGTTAAACAGCCAAATGCATTTTACATGCTGAAAAGTTTTCTTCCATCTGCAATCAAAGATCAATTCTCTATATATCTGCATGTAAATTGCTGCTTCTTTGCATGTCTTTGGTTCTGTATTTAGCTCATGAACCCCATGATAATTTTTCCTTCATAGTAAAACTTATCTCTTTCCTTGTCATCATATTGTTGATTTTAGAAAAGGCTTTTTGAACACTTTAACAAACACATTATCCTTCTGTTTCTTAACACACTAAAACAAAAGGAAAGAAAATGGTCTAACAGCCAAGTCTGCTCAGGAAAACCCAAATCATCTGGAGTTGGCTTCCAAGAGGAGGACAAATTATATTTCAAATTACATTAATTCTATGATTCTACAAATTCTTTCTGGAAGTTCTCCTAACACTATGAGCTTTCAGAGATGGTGGTGCAGCCTTCCCTGGCCCTATGTGAACATTTCCAGTGCAAGCTGACTGACTGGCCACATGGTAAAACACACTTTGGAACGGTGTATGCAGCAAATCTTCCCTTGCTAAGAGAAGGTCACTCACCAGGCTGGGTTTGATGCCTACACTTTCAGCAGCTTGAAATGCTAACAGCAGATTTCTCTTCTGTAAAAATAAAACAAAAGTTCAAAAGGATTATCATTGAAGTACGATTCCTGAACCCTACCTTGCATCTGGTTAATCAGTAAGTTTAAATGAGCAGGTATATTTGGAAACTGAAAAACAGTAGATTCAATACTTTCACATAGACACCTTTTGTATTAGTAAGGTATACTCACAAACAAGTTCTGTCTTTGAATAACTCATCTACTTTTGCCCAAGCTACAGCCCTCTGTTTTTGACAAATAGGTTCTTGTGAAACTGATCACAACTGGGCCAAAAAAAACCCCACTGAGGTTCTGTCTTTATTACGAGTGAAAGGCTTCTGAAGAGGTGTTAACTAATATAAGGCATTCCTGTATATAGTATAATTCTTATTGTAATAGATACTAGCTGTCTGAAGTAAATCCAATAAGTCCAGGTTCCTCCCCTTTGTGAGGGTCTTAACATATTTGGAATGTGCTGACATGGTCTGACTTTTACATACATTGCTGTCCGAGTAGTTCAATGAGTGATCTGTCTGCCTACTGATCCAGCACTTCTAATGTGCGCTGCTAACTCAGGAGTCCAGAAATGCTTTAGCCTTTCAAAAAGGATGCTGTCTTCATGTTTATCTGCAGCACTCACTGGATTCAGGCAACTGTCACTAACTCTTTATCCAGTAAGCCCTGCATTTCTCTCTGGGAGCTCACCGTCGGTTTCCTTCTCGTTTTCATTCAATGTGTTTGCTTTGTAAGTTCTCCTACTGTTGCTCCCATCTACTTATTTTGTATCAGTCACGATCAAGATCTTGCAACACTGTCTCCACCACATAGCCATCAAAATGGATAATGTTCACCGTGAATTCTGCAAATGGTGTAGGAGTAGGTATAACAAAACTTACTTTATCCTGGCTGTTGAGCTCCTGGTAAGGAATATGTGCAGGCAAATACGTGTGCAGGAGAGCACAGAAGGCCAGCCCATCACTCCAGCTGCTGCTGAAGTTGGTAATATCAATGTTCTGTAAGAGAAAACATGAACCATCCCTGAACAGTGCTACACAACAAAAATATCCCCTGGCAATAGTTTTTATGCAGTCATGAAACAAAACCTCAGAGTATTAATGGAATATAGGTTTACATTTTCCATTCTCCCCTTCTTTTTCGTGTCAAGTAGAAAGATACCAAGTAGGATGGCAAGTTTCAAAGTCTTGGATAAGGCATTATTAGTGTTAAATGTTTTTCACACCAGGCCCCAAACAGAGACACTCTCTCCAATGCTTTCTAGAAGGCGAGAAACACCATGTGCAGCACATGCTGCAGCTGCAATTTTGCTGTGCTGGCAAGAGGAAGGACTTTATCTGGTCCCTTTCAATCACAGAATGGCAGAAATACGATTTCTCCAGCACCTACAACATTAGTCACTGATATTTTAAAATGTTTTTTTGTAATTGATTGCATTCTTCCTTGTCTCAGGGTATGTAACAGAGGAATGGATTTGTAGAACGATGAGGCAGTGTAATCAGTGTATTTGACCAGTTATCTTTCTGATATTACACAGCAGATACATGCTTTAATGAGAATGTGTAATTAACAATTATTACTTGATTCAGCCCCTTATCAAAAGTGATATCAAACTGATGAAATATTAACATAGTCCTCAAGCCCTAAATAAAGAATGTGCATACTTGTATGTGAGAGGGAGGCTCAAACCTGGCAACAGCAATGGCTGAATGGCCCATTCCTAGAGCTGGGCAGATGTGCCCTGCTTGCAGGCATTTGCAGGAATGCATGTCTGCATTCTCATGTTCTTTATCAATGCAGCATCTTTCATCTGCACATCACAGAGCACTTAACAAAAGGCAGATAAAGAATGGGAAGTCTAAGATAGAGTTTAATCACCTACCCTAATTTACAGAATGAGCCGTAAGTAGTTGAGAACAGAGGTTTCTTGATGCTCACTCTCCTACTACCATAGTCACTGACAAACAGATGTGGCTGCATCACTGGTAACAAGTACAATACAAGATCCTTATAGAACAGAAACAAACAGAAACCTTTAAATCTTGTCTTCACACATTTCCTAACGTAACAACAAGGCTGCGTTTGCTCGAGGAAGCTATGTTTCAGGGGGCATGGATATACTAATAAACAGCCAATTGAAACCCCAGAGCTGAGCTAGAAGAATCTCTAACTTGTCTGCAGCAATACTACCACCACTGCCAGCTCAAAAGGAGGGCAGTGAAAAGGAAACATTCTGAAAGAAATAGTCTAATATGGTTGCGAGTTTAAACAGTCAAAAAACATCTTCCTTCCCTTTGTTGCTAGACAGTGGGATTCTTCTTTGCTCATCACATAACTTATTAAAAGTGTGCACGCAGGTGCACAGAGGAAACCCAGTTTCCCTACTCATGACAACTGAAGTCCAGAAAGTGCTATGTTCAACAACTGGATTAGAGCGATTACAGAAACAGAAAGTGGTATTTTGAAAAATCAGCCCATCTATAAAGAACTCCTTTAAAATACAAAGCTTACTGGGAATTCAGAGTGAACTCGGGGTTCTTCACAGGGGTTCTGTAGTTAAACATATGCTGGTGGCCCAGTTCTGATCGTCTGACAAAAGTGACCTTTCTAATGCTCTTGTTTGCACTGACTGGCCAACTAGCCAGCACACTAAGCAATTCTCATGGCTAAGTTTTGCTGCTGTAGCAGCAGCTGTAGTTCCAAATACCAGCTAAAAACAAAACAGTGAACTAAGTGATTTTGCTTAGAAAAGTAACAGCTGCTGGAGCATGGAAGGCTCCAGGACACGATGGTACTGCACCATCTCCTACACTATGGCAGGCGTGGGGCCACCCTCAAATCATTCTCACCAGCCACATCTTCCTCTGTGCTGAACTTCAACTCAGACTCTCTGCCACCTCATTTTCTTCACTTAGCTATTTTCCAGTTTCTTTCAAGACTCCCCAAAAGACAAAGCTTTTACTGCATCCCTCATACAAAAGCTAATGCAGAGGCACTGAAACCCAGGCAGGAAGTATTTTAGCATATGCTCTTCACTTACGATGCCTCACTCATTAGTTGTCCAAGCTGGACTTTGTCCAGTCAGACAGGATTTCAGATTAGTAATAAATGCCCATAACCAAACATGACTCAAATTGAAGCAGTACAGAATATTTCAGGTTAAAATACTCTGGCTGTAATAAATCTACACATCTAATGGGCTCAGAAAGCAAGCCATCAGCAGTAGACATTACCGCACTGCACCAGTCACCGCATTATATTTTGCTCTATTAACATCTGTCAATGGAGATAACAGAAAAGCGACGTAGTGGCTGGATACCATCAGAAGAAAAAAAATATTTTCCTCTGAAAGCTGTCTTGACTCTGCCTAATCCATAAAGTCACACCATGAAAGTCCCACTTTGCGTTATGGAATTGGCTGAAGCTGGATTACTCTGCTGTCTTGACATTTCAGACAAACAAGTTACTTAATATTTATCAATCTGCAGTTAGTGGGAAAGGACTGACTGCCAAGTTACAGAAGTGTTTTTACTGCGGCCAATACATTTTATCAGCAAATAGCCTACCATCAAATGCTAATATTCTCATTTTATATTGTATGAGAGAAATGGAAAATGGAGGTTGTCCCCCACCTCTGCCAAAGGCCATGGAAACTGGAACAAACAAAGCCTTGGTTAAGCAACAGGACTAGACAAAAAGGCAAATCATGTTTGTGTGGGAACATTATATCCTATCCTCGTTTTCAAGATGCTATTATGAGACACACACTCTGAGATGATGAGATACAAAACTGTTCTTTCCTACAGTATTTCATCAGCCCAGCATCAGTTTGATAATTTTACTCATCTTTGTAATTTTCACTATACCTAAAACTCTTCTCCTCCCATCTAACAATATCTAGAGATAAGAAGTGCTAATGTCTACAATAAAATCAGAACTAGGTCCAAAAATCCTCACATCTCCAACAGCATTGTCCAGCCAGTCATCTTCAGTCATTGTTGAATCCAAGTCTTACAAGCAAGTACAAGTTCAAGGATGGGGCTCTGCTGACAATATTTAAACCACAGGTGAAATCTACTGCAAAGTGGTATGTCATGATCCACAGAGAAAACAAACTCAAATCTGAATTTTTGTCCTAAATGCAAACCCAAAATGAATGCCTAAAGGTTCAGCTCAACTGTACAGTTAATATTACAACAACAAACACTTAGACATACTCAAAACCACTTAGATGCCATTTTCACATCCAACAAGCATCAGCGAATTGTGGATTTTTCCTCTAAACAAATGCATTTCCATTTCATGCATGGTATAAACCCCTCTCTGGCATTTCATCTTGGATTCTGTGTTAACGACTTTTCAATTTGGGGTATAAGGTCATGGCAAATGAAGAGTGATCTTCTGTGTTTTGCTACACTGCAGCATTACTTGTAAAACCTCCCCACTACACCACACCAAGAGGAATTAAGACAAAATAGAGGCACTCTGATTTCTCGGAAGATCTCTGCCTCCGCTCAGTCTGGGGCGTGGGGTGGGGGTAGGCGAGGAAACCAACCAACCAACCAAACAAAAAACAACAAAAAACAGAAAACAGTTTAAAGAATGACCACCTTGGAAACTGTTTACTTCTCTTGGTTATTTTGGCAGTGGAACCTGTCTCAGTCTTTCTGCCACACCTCTCTGCTCCTCAACACACAATCCATGAATACGCGGGAGCTATTTGTGTACGTGCTGGTTGTTATTGTATACTTCCAAACTGCAGGATGGAGAGTTTGGTGATTTTTCTGTCTCCCAGTGTGCTTACAGCAGAACCCCCACCCCCAAGCTCTGAAAAACTGCATGTGGCTTCTCATGAGAGACCTAGAAGTTAACCTATGTAGGATGGCACCCTTTAGGAGGAAGATGCTCCATCAGAGAGTATGTGGAACAAACGTAGGGAGAAATACGAAAATGGAATAGGAACTGTAGATCAGACTGAGTTGTAGCACTCATTAGGCAGGGTAAAAAATTTGCCATTTTATGGTCACAGAATGTCTCATGGTCACTAGTACCCCAATATCTATCTTTAGCATGCCATCAGTGGATCCACACTGCTAAAGATATCTGTACCGGAGATTAACCCCTGGCCCATACATCAGGGAGTGCTGAGTAGCTTAGGCCTGCAGCACTCAGGGTCACTAGCTTCCCTTGGAGCAGACATATCATAGCCATATTACGCAGCACTTGACCTGGGTCTTCCATGGTGCTGCTAGGAAAATAACTGGGGAGGTGGGGGTGGTGTAGTTGAAAATCTTGAAAGAAGATGAAAGTCAGGCCGAAAGAGAGGTGTGTTTATAGCACGACAACATAACCATCTTTAAATACCCTGTGCGGAGTGGCAAAAAGGAGCAGAGAAAGATGTGAGGGTACAAAGTTTTCCGGGATAGTGGTAGAGTACTGTGTAGAGCATAGAGGTGTCAAGACTAAACTATTTCCAGTGCAGTTCCCAGGCTTCTTGTCAGTGAGAATAGTTCATTCACTTCAAATGAAAGCTGATGAGTGAACTGCTATACATGCACTAGGAATATTAAGAGACTGGGATCTGGAAGCACACCAGGGAGCGCAGTTATCTGAAAGTACCGAAGTACCCAGTGTGGTTCATTTCTATGAATATTAAAGTGCCTGATGTTAAGCAAAGTAAAAGAAAAAAAAATCCAGGCAATGTTATTTAGAGAGCAAATGTATTATCTATATTAGTGGCAGGCCAAGTCTAAAAGACACTAAACACCTGCAAGTCATTAACCTTAGCCCCCCACCCCAGGACCAGGACCTTTGCTTGCAGATAACAGAGTGCTATGAGCACCACAGTAAAGACACACAGGGAAATCTGTGTGATCTGTTCTCACTAAAAACAATTTCTTGTTTATCTGAGGAAAAAACAACCACCCCATTAGATTTCACTCAATCTTTGACTCCAAGTCTTCAGTAAAAAGCAACAATAACATCATACGCTCTTCATTACAGCCTGAGTATGTTAAAATACTGACACAAGATATTCCCAGACATGCCCACAGCAATGGCTCCTTGAGTGATAATTTTCTCTATAAGACCCAGATTTAAAAATTATAGACATGAATCAGCTTGAAGCTAGCCTGGAACTCTGTGGAAGAAAGCCTGCAATAATATGACCGTAGCATCAGTCTTGCCACCCTCCCCCTCAGCATACAACGTGCCCTCCTGCCTCTCAGAAGTCATTGGTACAGAACGGCACATCAGGAACATGCCAGAGTGGCTAGTTATTGAGGTTCAGCCCATACAGAATATAAACTTAAATACTGAAGACAGGACTAGTTAAAATAAATATATTGGATAAACCAAAGGGAATTTCCTTGATTTTAATAGCAGCTCCCCCTTATTTGGCTCAGCTTTCTGCAATTCTTCCTGCTTATCACTAACCAGAGACCCACATCTCCTCCGCAGACCAAAAGTCTTACAGCTCAGTGTTTTTACGTGGTTCAATTTAGACACAGATGTCTAAACAGGAACCTCCTTTTCATGAGCCACATATCTCTGCAAATCTGAACTCTGACCTTTCTAAGGTAAAATCCGACCAAGGTACCTTGAAAGGCAACTTCCAAAGATTACCTACACCCACCCATCTTTAACAATAGCTGCAAGAAACTGCAAATCTAATTTGGATTTATTACACCCTAATTGGCTGGGCACACGTTAGCAGGCTTCAGCCAGAGAGGTTCTGTCAAAGGAAGCATGTAAGCTTCGAGCTCTGGATAAGCAAGTTCTAAATACTTCCTAAGAAGCCACACAAATGAAGAAAGGCTCCTTTTAGCATGACCTAACCTTCTGAGCAAACAAAAGGACTCCAGTTCACCTAAAATGCTCCAGCAAAGGTATGAAACATTGGGGCAATCTACTGGAAATATGGGCGAATTAGAAGTGTGGTCAGGTCCAGTTAACACGGATGAAAGGCATGAATGCCTAAAATTAAAGACTGCCTGGATTCTTCGGTAATTACAGGGTGAACCCAGATGACTTGGACAATTGCACACAGCTATTTTCAATGGGTAGCTGCAAGTCTAAAGTGATCTGCATATCACATTTAGTCAGTCTACTACCAGGAACCTTTCTGAATTCTCTTACAAATCTTTTCCTCTTAAATGGAACACATAATAAAGTAATGCCTCTTGATTAAAAGAAAAAGTCCAGAATAACTTGTGGAACAGCAGTACTGTTTATTGTATAGAGATTAAGTGGCTAGCCAAGATTGGGAAGGAAGCCAAATGACCTTCTATCCTCCAGGCTGTATTAATATCCCTAGTTCAAATGGTTCAGGCAGCTGCAGTCTCCATAAGAATTGTTTTAACTTTTCTTAGAAACTTTGTGTTTCTATCCCCGTTATCCATTTTTCTAATGCCTCTACCAGCCATGTCAGTAAGTCACGCATCTTACTGCTGATTACATGTGTATGGAACAACATAGCCCAGGTAACATAAAATGCTATGTGAAAACGCTGTTAAATTATGTAATTACAGCAGTGAAATGTTAAGGAACTGGTGCCAGCTCTTTAAAGGTTATCCCATTTACTACATTCCTTTTTATAAAGAAACCCCATTTCCCATCACATTCCTAGGTTCTGTTTCCTCCTTGCTCCACTGCTGCCACAGGTGTTGCCTGGGGTTTACTGTTTGTCATTTGCTTCAGTAAGTGTGAATTAATGAGCTGCCTTAGCACAGACATTAGAAAGAGAGCTTATGACTATAACTTTTTGCAAAAGCATCAAACACCAGTTGACTACAGTAGTCACATGGAGCAGGGACATTGAAAAAGAGGAAATTTAACAAGCTTATTGTCATGCATCCTACAGAAAGATTTTTCAGCTCCCAACTATTTTAGTCTCGCAAAAGCCAGAGATCTGAGAAGACACCAAAAAGTCAGGCGTGTCTACTTGTCTTCATTACCTTTCCTAGTTGAGTCAGACTGGCAAGAATAGGTAGCATTATACTGTCTCAAGTTCTGTGCTCAAGACAAGCTCATCCGACAGGAGTTGTCTCAAAGACATAGTTCAGAGTAAACTGTAAAGCCATTCTAAAACGATCTGTGCACTCTTCAAGCTCAGTTCTTTCTTCATGAGGTACTGAGGACATCCAGGACCTCTCCCAGGCCGCTTAGTTCTGGTATTTTGATTACAAAAGAGATGTGGTGCAGCTATGGCTAAAGTTTTCACAAGAATAAAAAAATGAAAGTAGTACCAGCTGGGAGATATTCAAGGTAATACGTGATAAAGTAATTATGTGACCTCTCATCTTCTCTGCTTGCAAGGTGAAAAACAGTTCCCACTGACACTGGAATCATCACTGTAACTAGACATAGGAGTAACCTCCTTAATGAGCCAAATAGCATCCGTTCGTGCCCGTCAGATCCATTGCTCCCAGCACTGTGTAGACTGGCAAACATTTCACTATACTTTGTTCACATCTTTTAGGTTTTATTTGCATTTTTATATATTAAGACTGACTTTTTAAAATGAAACAAATTCTGGTGAAGGGTTGAGAGTAGTTGCTGGCACAGTGCACATTACACACAGTGAATGTATTTTAACTTTTCCTAGCGAACAATACGAGTTGTTATGAATGCAAATTATCCCATGACAACATTCTCATTACTAAAAGTCACCTACTACAAAGGTCTCACACTAAAGGCTAGTAAAGTAACGGGTTTGTACATATTCCTCATTTTGGCCTTAATTTATCACTTTGCACACCAGAGAGAATGTATATATAACGCTGAGTTCAGAAAGCTGGCTTTCTATTACACAAACATACAGGACCAAATGAGAGCTTGTATAAGCAGAAGCAATTTTATAGACATCTCTGGGCCATTTCAGAGATGACGTAATGGTGACAAAATGTATACATCAAATGTGACTGGTACTTCTGTAATTTACACCACTGTCACATTCAGTGAGTGGGCAAAACAAGTGTTAGTTATATCTGGAAAGGCAGAGGTGGATTACACAGCAAGACCAGGAACTAACAAATTCCCTCATGGTAATAATGCCATTAGATATTGATGAGTTCTTATTTTTGCTCTGTGACTCTTCTGCTCTGCAGCATAAATTATACTTGTTAATGCTCACCTGCTGAAAGCCAACTCCCTGCTTGCTACACAACTAACATTTCCATCAGTTTTCTCTCCAACTCATATAAATGACGCCACTGCTGAATGCCACAGAGAAGAAACAGACTGGGCTGTGTTCCTTCATTCCTAGGGCTGCAAGAGTGAAGATGCAGCAGCATGGCTCCAGGGACCACACAGATACTCTGGGGAAGGAGGGAAGGAGAGAGAGAGGGGGAGGAACTAGCTCCCCTCTGTGTCCAAGACAGCAGCACAGCTACTTCCTGCCTGGAGCCCTGGTGCAGAATTGCTAATGACCACACTGACTGCTCCCACAGCTATTTCTAATTATCTGTATTGAGAGTTCAGAGATCAGCCATGTCCTGGAATTCGTGGGCACAGGGATAGGC
This sequence comes from Morus bassanus, assembly GCA_031468815.1. Lineage (NCBI taxonomy): Eukaryota > Metazoa > Chordata > Aves > Suliformes > Sulidae > Morus > Morus bassanus. Next base: position 10,975,472 of record CM062584.1, read on the forward strand.
TGCAGACTGCAGCAGGCTCATGCTAAAGGATGGAAACAAGGTGGGGAGAGGTCTCAACAGCAAAAGATATTCCTGGAACTGGCAGCAGGGCTCAGCTCTCTCCCACTTAAATTCACAGTTTGGAGCTGTTCCAGCTGGTGACCAATCAATTCAGTGTTTTCACTGATTGTCATTGCATCCAGGCAACACAAGGAAAGCGTCTTGGACTTTGGGATGGATAGAATGTAAATGCTATTTTTAAAATTACCCAGCAGGATAGAAAGTTACGCATGAGAGAGCTGCATGGGCGTTCATTTTACCCCTCCAATCAAGAGACTTGTATTTGTTTACAGGATAAAGCCTCTTATGTGAAAAAAGGTAGAACTTGGCTCAAGTTATTTGGCTACACTGGAGGAGCACGTTTATGCACTGGCATCACTGTGAAGGGGGCTTGCACATCGGTAATCAACCTGATTATTCCCAACATGCCACGATTTGGCTGCTGCATTTATTTTCCATCCCCAACCCTGGGTCCAGCTGGGAAATAGAGAGAAACTGCATGTACACATACCACTATAAGTGTTTTTATTTAGAAAAAGAAAATATTTATTCTGGAAAAAAATTGAGACTATCTTGAAATTTTAAGCCCGTACTTTCATTAATTAAAAACTTTCAGGATTGTCCTTTTTATCAGAGCATCTTTCAAAATATTACTGAAACTTATCATCATCCAATGGTATGATATGATATGATCTATGTTTTAACAGCTAGGGAAATCAAGGCAATGGTATTATGCAAGACTGCAAAGTCACAAAGATGGTCCAAAGCAGACTTGGGAGTAAAATTCCTGACCAACTTATTGTCAATTTTTATTTAAACACAGGATAATCCTTCCTTTCTCAATAGCTATTACCAAGACTCCCTTCAACTTCTGCATAGATAGGAAAAGTCTCCCTGAAGCCAACATCCTCCTCTTCTGCAAAAAGCAGACAAACACAAACAGAGCCAGAAATCTCACCCATTTCTCAGAAACTCACAGAATATACTAGTAAGTTCCTGGAAAAAAACCGTTGCTCATATATCTTACTTCTAAATGTCAAACTGCTACAAGTACTGTGGATGCAGAGCTCTTAGGAAGCTTGTGCACCCTCTCATACCAGAAGGGATATGCTAGCATATGGTACTTCAGGGTAAGTGTCATCGTTCGCCAGAGAACTTTGTTGCATTAATGGTCTTGGTAAATATTAAGACAGACAGCTTTTTCCTGCTCATTCAGCAGGCTTTGGCCAAAAGCCTCTAATCTGACGCATACTTAGTATGGCAAAAAGGAAATCTTCCCAGTCCTCCCCAGAAGAGAGAGACTCTGCCATGAAAGCTGCTCAGAGCGAATGGATGGCTGCCATTTAAATCGGGAGGTGTGGGGGATGTTGTTCGCTGCTTTTATTCACCCACATCACAGAAACTGGGAATTATTTGTTTTGCTGCTGATCTTCAGCACACAAGATCACAGTACCGTGGGGGAATCCAGCCTTTGCAGAGTGCACATAAGCTGTGTGTAACAGCAGATGGGATTTATCTCCTATTATTGTTGTCTGAAAGGCCTTGGAAAGGTGGCCAGAAAACCTGTACATCCACTCCTCTGTTACTGCTGAATTACAGAATGCCACAGCTTACCTAGTTCTCATGACTAGTTAAATATTTAGATAGAAACCTGGTTAATGTTGACATACCAGAGAGAGACTGATACGATTTGGAAACATACTGAAACAGTTTTATGCTACTTGTTGACACAAACACAAAAAAGTAACGTAGAAAAGGGTGAGAGATTCACTCCGATACCCAAGCGCACATCTTTTGATGAAAACTGGGTTGGTCTCTGTATTTCTTTAGGACAGTGCACAGCTGTGCTGGGATTCTCGAGGCTTTAAAACTAAGCTCCATTGTTTTAGTGTCAAAGGAAGTGTTTATCCAATTGTTTTATGAGCCAAGTCCCAGGAATTATATTCTGCCCAGGTTCAGAGGTTGAGAGGGTTGATCCTGGCTTTTGTCCCTTTCAGCTCTTGGGTTTTTTACTAGAACTGCCAACCTGAGCACCAACCCTGAGGACTGCGGTAGCATTTGCAGTATAGTCTCTGTTCACCCTCCGTGGCCCAAGATAGTGCGTAACTCAGGTATAAGTGAGGCAAAGCACTTGGTCAACACTTAAAAAGATTGAGACAGTAGTTGCTTAAGTGGAAAGATAACGTCAACTACCCACACTAATGACGTACAAAGAAATAACAGACTTCTTGTTTCTAAATATAACCCTTACTTTCCAGAATAAGGAATAAACTGTAAAACATGGTCATGTTAATGTAGAACTGGCCATGAAGGGGCTTTTGGATCTCCTATAAAGTAGGTCCCCACAATATGCAGCCCCAGGAATACGCCTGCTTGATGCATCAGCAGTCAGAAAATAGTCATCCTGGCTGGCTGTCCTAGCAGCAGAGAGAGTCCATCTCCCTAATGAGAATGCCTGGCCCCATGACCACTCAACCAAAGGGAATATGTTATGTCCTCATCAGCCTATCTGCATTTGTACATCTTTGGGCCACACTTAATCTGTGCTGGATCTCACCCAGCCAGTAAACGAGTCAAAAAAATATGAGAAAAAGCAAGGGATAATATCATGGAATAGGGCATGAGAACAAAGAGGATACGGAGGAAATACTATCTAGTACAAAAAGAAAAGGAATGCAAATTCCTGTGAGAAAAAGAAAGCCACAAATTCATAAACAAAAAGCTAGTATTAGTCTGAGTTTAAACTGAATACAAAAGGGTAAAAAGCTTTATATTATATCCAGTGCCAAACCACTAGTCAACCAGTCTCTTGCTATAATTACTTGACAAACAGCAAATACTGCAACAGCCTTTATTTTTCTCCCGAAGTTTTTGCATCTTTGCTACATGAAGAACGTAGCACTACGAGGAGACACCAGCTTTTCCATAGTCTGATATACCAACTTTATGCTTCTAGTAGTAAGAGCATTCAGAATTACATTTAATGACTTTTAGATTATGTTCGGAAGTAATTTGTTTCCAATTTCTGTCTCTCAAGGCTGGAATAGCCATAATAGCAGGAATACTTCAGGGTAGGGTTTTTTTCTTCTTTCTGAATAGCTGAGGCACTACACAGGGAAGGCACTTTTATTAATATATACAGGAAAGACAAAGGTTGAAGTATTCAGATCCCTCTTAATGCCAATCTATATTTCTGGAAACTACGCAGGCTGCAGTCTCCAGCAGGATATTTCATCAGACCCCTAAAACTATCTCTGTTTTAAGAAAAGGAAGCTTCAAAAAGCAATTCACACAACTTTTGAGGCAAATATTCAGAATGGTTGGGCATAGAGATACTTGTATTTTGCTAATTTAGACTAAACAATACAATGTCAGAGAGTACCACCCTAAAAATAGTTCCTACATACTCCTGAGCATACTTTCTAAAGCTGCACAGTGTTCCTGGGACCTACTGCAAAGTCAAATAACTCTGAATAAGGCATGGAAACAAATAATACATTTTCTTCTAGCTTTGCTCATAGTTGCTAGCATATTTTATGCAGAATAATTAAAAGGAATTCTTTTCTCCAGGAACTACTTGTACAACATAAAAGCTACGTACAGATTGCTCTGGTTACTAGTTTCTCCATGCTGTTGATATTCCTCCAGATGGTATGAAATCGGATCTGAGGCTGGTCCCGCAAATACCAATAAGACCAATACAAATTTATCAGCCATCTCATATTGGTGTCACTGCTAATAGGGAGCACTGCCTCTTCTCCTGAAGATGCCCACTGCCTTAATCCATAAGCTGTTGTACTGACACTGTCATAGTCAGGGAGATGATGCAATGCAATGGCTTAGAACGCACAGGTCGGAAATATATGAAAGATAAAAATCTTCAGAGGTATAGCTGCCATCTCCCTTTGTCAGTTCTAGAACAGTCCTTGTCTCCTCCTGTTTAGCATTCCTCTACTTAAGACAACCGCATAGACAGCTTTACCATGAAAGATGGCAGTTCTTCAACAAGTGGACCCCAAATGGGTCCTGTTAAATCAAACGTAACTTTGATAAAAAGAATAACCATGATTCTGCATGGGAGAAAAGAGTCGATCTCAGATTATCTTTTCCTCTGTGCCACAGGATGGATGTATGGCGGTTGGAAAAAACTAGGAAAACAGTTATTTTAAGAGAGCTACATTCATTAACATGGTAGCAATACCCTCCCCTCACTGGAGAGCGTATATGTGGCAGAAACAATAATCCTCAGTTCTAATGCTCGTGGGTTAAATCCCTCTTCATGTTCCTTGTTTTCACAATACATCTGTGGATAGCAATAGACTTAATCTAGAGAGGTTTGGCCCCTTGACAAATGGTCTCCACAGAGAGCAAACAGAACCAGGGCACTTAAATAACACCACAGTCACTAATGATATGATTATGGAAGGTGATAATGCAACAAAAATGACTCTCAGCAGCTTCCAGGAGTTACGACTCATGGGAACAGAGCCTATTAGAAAAGAGGCACCCAATTTCTACTTCACATTGTTGCTATGATGTATAATCTTTTTAAATAGATTAAAAAAACACCACAAGACAACAGAGAAAAGCTGTTTTAACATAAATAACTTACTCTCAGCAGGCTTTGTGGTTTAAAGGACTTGTGGTAATTGAGTTCCAGAGCCACAAAAGCAGTTCTCAAGTCTGGGCATCTCATCACCCTACATTATACACCATGATGTCAACAAATTCAGAGAGGCAGAAGGCACAGTCTGTGCATGTCTGGCAAGAGAGATGATGTGCCAGTGCCCAGTTCTTATAGGGAACCATACATTAGATTAAGGTTGGCTTTTTTAAGCTGAAGATTTTCCTCAAGGAAGTTTTGCACAAAGCCACTGAGCCCAAAGCCTTATTTCACTATAATTCCTTTTACTGGTGAGGATTTTTTTAGCACCTCCCCTGCATAGTTATTCAAAACTGATGGCCAAAATGCCAGAAAACATTCCTCTAGGCATTGAAAAAAATGACAATTGAAATCATATGATCGATCATGCCACAGTTTATGCAATCCCACTTTCATACTTTTTCCCTAGTCATTAACTTCCTCTTTATTTTCATTCTAGTGATTCTGTTTTCATGTTCTAAATAATTACTTTTTCTCCTTAGTGTTCATATCTTTTTGATATCAAATCACTGCTTAAATAAGGATCTTAGAAATGACACGGCAGATTAGAGAAACATAGATGCTTTCATGTTTACCCTCAGTTACTGTAAACTCATGCAATTTCTTTCTTTATAAAACAAACAAAACCCTTCAGGCCACAACTAATTTGTGTTGCACTTCTCTCAACTCCCTCCAGTGTCCCTCTCCTGTTTTATGAGATTGCCTCCTGGGGAACACGCTCAAGTTCAAAGCCAGGGAGTGTTCCCACTACAGTCAATGCAAGGATATATGCCAGGAGCAGGATGTAAATTTCTATCTATAGTATAAGCCTTCAATGGATTAAAGCATTTAAAATGTGGAGCCTTGTGTGCTGGTCCCTAGGTCTTATCCCCAGATACCTTCCTAGGTCACTAATCCAGCTTTCCTCAGGGAATCTGGGACGTGGGTAGTAGCTGCTACTGGGAGTATCAGTTATTCTAATCCATTTTGCTCATACTATTTAATGAAATCTGCTATCTTCATAATTTAAACATAAAAGGAATCTCCCTCTTCCTCACCAGCTCAGATCAGGAACTGTTAATAGACCTCAGAGGCAGTCCATTTTGCCACGGAAAGAACAAGTTAGGCAGCCGAGCAGCAAGTCTTTTATTCTCTCATTCCACTGTGTCACAGAGCTGAGAACAGTTTGCATCCAAAGTTACCTGTGGTTCTGGGCTTCATGTTAGAAAGAACATGACAGATTATACTGGGATTTGCACAGATGATGCCTCATAGACAGGGGATATTATTTATGGAAAAGAAGTCGTCCACGTCATCAGGGTTCTGCTTGGTGGAATTCATTACCTCATCTCCACCACTGCAGTGGCTAAGGCAGGAAGGAGGATGACGCTCTTCACTCCACTCCAGTTCTTTGTACTCAAGAATGATAAAAACTCCCTGTGGAGCTTAATACCAGCCTTATCATAAGAGCACAAGGGTCTGGGAAAAGCAAGTTCAAGAAGAGTTAGTGAACGCACTGCAAAAAGTGCAATGGGAATGAGAATCTGGGGAAGAATCTCCAAGAGATAACGCCTCTAAATGAAGCAGTGAAGATAGAGAGGCAAGACTCTCACCATGTTCGTCCTTTGGTTCATCTGACTTTAATTTCTGCCCTGAGATCTTACACTCTGGGTAATAAGGCCCCCCACCACATCACAGTCTGAGCTTCTCAGACTCTCCTGGATTATGCAGTGTTTGTCAGTACTTTACCTACTTGTTCTCAAAAACTGCTGAGAACTCATTTTGCTGCTTTAGAAAGAGTAACGACAGAGGACAGCTGTGAACAGAACAAGAGCCTCATTGGAGCAGGAACCAAAACAAAAAAGCTTTTTCTGAAACATCATCTGGACAGTCACATAGCAACAACACTCCAACAGCCATATATAAAGCAAAGACTTCCACTGTCCTCTGAAGCATGGGCATACTTTCCTCCAGAGACTAATACTAAAAGGAAAAACAAAGAGACCCGGTTTGCACTGCATACCTCCTGGGTGGCCTGCTATCTGATACACAGTTAGCTCCACTACTTGGGTTCAGCATAGGAAAACAAAACTCCTTTTCTGTTCTATCACAGAGGGAATACTTGTCACTCTTGGTGCCGGTCTGGTACCTACAGAATCAGGACAGGCCTCTGTATTTGCAAAGCCACATAATAATTTCTAAAAGCAATACATTTCGTCCAACTTGGGTGTAATCTGAGAAAGAAAACTACAGGCTGACTCTCAGACAACAATTCTGACAGTGTACTCAGCAGAGTTAGACTGTTTTAAGAGAAGTGGAGGAAGCTCACCATAGGCACCATTTGAAACAAAAGGGCAACGCTGTTGGGAGAAACTGTTACTGGGTTTGCTGGCTTAACAGAAGTTAGACTTGGAAAAATTCTATTTTGTGAATCACTTTCTGAGGACTGGATGGGAATGTTCCCCCACACCTTCATATCCAAGATCAGGAGAATTTTAGCAGATGAGATAAAAAACCAAATCAACACAGCATAGAGCATACAGTTTCAGGGGGCAGAACGTTAGCCTTTTAGGCAGTATCACAGAACTAGAGGCTAAATGCTAACCCTGGCTTTATTCCTTCTACACTGTGTCTGAAGTCAAGAGCTGTATCTGGTATCTGTCCCTCTGTGAAATTGGTGCAAGCCAGATGGATATGCCAGTGCTAAGAAATGACTCAAACTTTTATAGATCAGTTTGCTTAAAGGGAAGGCTACTGTCTTTTCTTCCAAACTCCTGCATCCTGCAGCTAATGCTTCATAAAGAGCTGGTTGTGAAGAAAAAAAATATTTTATTATTTACTTTATAAGATGGACTCTGCTTTTGTTAAAGATTTGCTCCAGGGTGCATATCATGTGGTGATAACCGCTTTTGTCTTCTGCTCTAAGTAACAAACAATATTATTCTTAAGAAAGAAAAACCTCAACATTATATCAAACCAAGACTACCCTGCACACCCAGCATATATCACAAGATGAACTGTTGTCTATAAGTGCCTTCTACAGCTCAGTTACAAGCAGAACCAAGGGCAGAACTCAACTGCATACAAACACTAGTCAGAGCTTGATAAGCACAGGAATGGCCATACAAGAATATTATGCTTGTTTAACAGTGAAAATCACTCTGCAAAGAAATGAGACATTCTCAAGCATTCAAAACTTGCTTTGTAAAATCCCGTTCAACTGCAGCAGATTAGAAACAGCGGGGCCCCGGGCTGCAAACTTCATTTGGTCAAGGCCACACAAAGAAATAATTCTTTGGTTGTACAGAAATGACTAATGAAAACACTCTCACAATAGCACATTGCCCACAGAAGCCTACAGAAAAAATATTAGAATGTAATTTCAAAAATTGATGCCAAATTGAAGCTGCTACGCATATACACTCTGTTTCTCACCATCAGCGACCTTTGATGCAGTAAATATTTTGATGTTCGTATACGAATTACTTACAAAAATGTATTATTGGGGACTGCAGTGTTAAAGAACTCTGAAGGAAGAAGATGGAAACACCCAGTAGAAGTAAACATGCAGAAATCAGCAAACTGGAATACACATATTTCTTTGAAGTGACATTGCTTACTGCACACCTATAGGAAAGTCATGAATTACTCTCCAGAGAAAAGTAAAAATGTACCTATTCCCTTACCTGGTAACCTTCGGTCTTCTTTTGGCACCATTTCAACAGAGCATTCCTCTTCGAACCGCCATACTCCCGAGCCAAGGCTGCCAGCGGGTCCTTTCTCTCCACACTAATCCAGGGAAGAATAAGGGAGAAGATAAATATGCTTGAAGTCTCTTATTTTTTACCAGTGTGTAAATAATATCTGTATGACAAAGCAGAATGGCAGCACAGAACCTAAATGCAAACCAAACTGTAATAGCTTTCAGAACTTCCATTCTGAATTTGCCTCAAGATGAGACAAATTCAGTTAGTAACACCGCATACGAAGAGCCAAAAAAACAGCAGCCTACGGATATTCAATGGCATGAGTTAACCCAGCATTTCTGCTATTATTTTCATCAGCTTTACTTACAAAATTTTCAAGTAACCTCTTTGCTTTACATATTGAAAACTAGGATTTAGGGTGTAGAATTGAAGAAACTATCTGAAGAATCTGTAACAGCAAATTCACATCCAATTGAGCTGCTGCAGAACGAGTTCTTGAATAAAATGAAAAATCTGGAAGCTGTATTGCAGTCAAGGCCTCAAGGACAGTTAAAGGCCAACAATCAAAACACCCACATTGTCTCCACACTACAGCTTCTACTGTTGGAAATAATGGTGGATATCAGAGGAAAATAAGTCATTTTTCTCAAGACAGAAGAAAATTATGTGTCTTTCCCTTAGACCTCAAAGCTTTTTAGTTTTAAACTCACCATAACATCCAAAGCTACGGTAAGATAATGAGGGTTGACCACTCGTACACATGATAGAATTCTTGTATGCAACTCAGTGGCTCCTGAAAGCTTGCTATCCTCATTTTGTCATGATTGCTCATCTTACAGATAATTGTGGTTATTATAATCTGAATTTCAATATTTAGACCTGACACAGCCTGCTAATTCTGAACCAGAGAGATAAGCCAGCAGAGTTTGCGCTGGAGACAGGGGTCAAGCAGATTAAAAACATTCATCTTGGTGCCAGGTAATGCTGTCGATGTTTCCAGTGTGCTGTTTTTCCCAGAAAACTGAGTTGGTACCTGAGTTTGCTTTGGGGTTTCAAGCTGCTGGTAGTAGAGGTAAGCATTCTGCTGCTGAAGGCCATAGGGGGTTTGCTCAGGGACTCCAGGGAGGGGCTTTTGCGGAGGTAATGGTCTGGTTTCAGCTCTTCATTTCTTCCCTTCAGAAGGTCTGTGGGAATTAAAAAAAAAAATCTGTCAGTTTGCAGCCTGAGGAGTTTGATTAATCATTGTCCTGCCACCCAGCACACAATATGTAGTCTGTTGTTTTGATTCTAAACAAATGTACTCATTTGTTCATTAAACACACATGGGGCTAGGAAACCTTGAGCAGATTAGAGGTGATCATAACAAGGAATGGCTTTGATGATTTCAACAGTGCAGACTGCCTGGTTTCCTGTGATTGATACTCCTGCTGGGGGGTAGGGGCCTCAGGTGAATGAGGGGAAATACCAAAATCTACAGTCTTAAAGGTTCAAAAGCTGATCGCCAGATATCTTCACCAGCTGACTGACCAGCCCTAGTACAGTAATTTCTTTTCTGCCATTAGAAGACTTGTTACAAGAAAGCCTCTTTTCTCCTGAATACAACCCAGCTCAAGGCAGCAGTAAAAGGCACTTATCACGTGATGCTTGTCATCCTATCTGACAGAACTTTGGGAGGTCTCAATATATTCATAGCAGGTGCATCAATATTTTTATTACACATTACGCATTTTTATATATTTTATGAGATATATTTATATATATATAAATAAAATCAACAAAATTAGTAGCCATACAATCCAATGTTGATAGGTTTTTTGAAGAGAAGTCAAAGAGATCACAGAAATCAAATTATCTCCCCATGCATTTCAATCATGAGGTAGAGCAATGTATTACACAGGGAAAGCTGGCTGCTTCTTTTCTGTAGGCAAACTGCCAACAAGCCAGGATCTGTGGCTAGCACATTGTGAGCTGTTATCAGAAATTAATTGAATGTGGAACACAACTTTTTCTCCTCCTTTCAGTTACCTCCCTATGTTAATTATCAATTAAGGCCGTATCACCTAGAGGTGGTGAATTCCTTCTTATCTCAGCTTCAGCAGAGGCTAATATCACTGAATCAGTCCTAAATTTCTTTTCAGCAGTAACTGGGGTGTGTGTATCAGCAGTTGCCAGAGAAACACATCCTTCCAACAGGCATGCAGCTGCCCTTGCTTTGGCTCCTGAATTTTGCAAGACTAAAACAGCATTTGTAGCTGGCGAGAGCTATAGGCACCTCCTTTCCACAGCATAAATGGCTGCTAAGTTTCTATCTATTAAGAAGTCCAGATGGAAAAGGACAACCAGTCCCAGGAGACTGACTCCTTTCCAGCAACTTGGCTGTTGGCAGAGCTTTGTTGCATTGGATTGCATACACCTTGCTCAGTCAGGGTCATCCTTCCTTCCACTCACCTATCTCTTCTTTGCGCAAACCATGAATTCATAACAAACAAGAAATAGCACACAGCATACTTCTAAAAAGACTTTTTGTGGGTTTTCCACTACATATTCCAAATGTGTATGATTCTTCTAGCTCCTCATTAGGTTGGATTTATGGGGAATTGCCTCGAATTTAAATAGCCACATCAATCAGACAGGCATCCAATGAATGTTTCTTGGGACCGTTTTAAACTTCAGAACATTCTGCTTAGAGAAACAGACCTACTGCAAAAGGCATATCAATAAACAAAATCTGAACATTACAAAGAGGAATGTAGGTTTCTCACTAGTTTATAAGTATGGCAAAAAAAAAGGCAACTGTTAAAGTCTCATTAACATAATTGGACTGGTTAATGGCATGGTCCAATTAGGAAGTGCTGTGCCAAACATTCAGGATGCGTTCACGCGTGGTAGAGAAAAAGGAAGGAGCCCAGATAGGAATAAAGGCTACTGGAAGCATCTAGCTGGAAAGAAAAGAGGGCGAAGATGAGGGCATATTAGGAATCATTTGGAAGGAGAAATAGGATAATAATCATACGAAAAATATGCAACGTGATTAAGGAAAAAATCACATTCTGTTAGCACTATCTATTTGTGCTATTTAAAGAAACTTTGTGGTTACTGGCTTGAATTATACAGTAGTGCCTGAAGTGGTGCAAGGTAACAGTATCCGGTTTTATACTTTGAGTCTCACTTGCATGAGTAATATACTTCCTTGGACTTATTTCTGGCTACTAGAAACTCCAGGACAGAACCAGTAAACCTCTGATTCTAAATGAAAAGGTCACAGCCGAAGATCGTCTCTCTCTGCAAAGTAATCCATTCTCCTCTCCAACGATGTAACATTTGGGTCATATTAAGGACATCACAGAACCCTGCTGTGACACTGGTCAGATGGAATCAGCCAGAAGATTATTATTATGGAGACAACTTCACTCTGAATTTCCTTGGGGATATTTTTTAATTTAGTGTTGTTTGCATAGGGCTTGGATCAACTGCCTTCTAGGATTATTTAGATTGGAACCAGATCTATTGCAACTTTATAGTGAGTAAGCCTTTGCTATGGATTACTGGAACTAAATTAAACCCAGGTACAAAGAGAAGCTGTAAATACAGGAACTTGTCAGATAAGCAACCATAAATTTTTAGCATACAATGGCTAATAAAATATCTGTTGATTTCAACAGATTTTCATAGAACAATTGTCTACGGGTAATAACGGTAATTATCCATGGCCTGAAGCGGGATATTTATTATTAAGGACTGGCATTATATTACACAGTTGACAGATTACTTCACTCTGCAGTAAACTGGTAGAGATTAAAAAGATCTTATGTTCTGTTTAGGGTCACTGTATACTCTCATGCAAGACATTTTCTGGAAACCAACTGATACAAATAAGTAAACTCAGTCAGTTCCACTGATCACTTCAGCTTGCTTAGCATTTACTCCTGCAGGAGAAGCCAGTAGCACAAAGATGTTATTTGTTTATGCTGCCATCTACCCTATAACCTGTTTTGCTGTTCAGATCCAGTATCTCTTCATCTTTGAATGACAGAAGAGAAAGCTTAGCAGATTATCTGAAGAGTCTAAAAATGAAGACAGGTTCTAATTTCTCTCCTGTACTAGCAAACTACTGCAGACAATCCAGCCTACCAATGAAGAAGTTGTGACTGATTTTTTTTTTTGTCCCTCCCTGCAATTTCACTGAGGTTTCACTACAGGAATACAGTATTTCATCTGTCCCTAAAAATTCAATAATCTGTTGTTACTAGCTTTGATTCCAATGCAACAACTACATTTAGGACTAGATAATCAAAATAAAGGGCCCTAGAGAAAATGGGAAACAAACAGTGGTAGAAAAGAATATTAAATGACAAGAGAACAAAAGCAAAGTGTGAAATAAAAACAAACAAATCTCTTGAGAACTCTCAGAACAAACTATTTCAAGCCCAAATATGACTGCTCGTAAAACAGTCACATCGGTATCTGAAATGTTTGATGTATTACAAATGAAGCTCAATTTAAAAACAAATAAACCCTCAAAAGACAGTGCTTTGGACTTGTTCCAGATACATACATGTTGAACAAAATTCAATCCTCTCCAGTTCCACAGCACGGATTAGAGAGGTGCCATGGATACTTTGGAATAAAGGCAGCAAGTTTGTGTTGGCAAACCATAATAAATCAGCTATTTTTTAGTTTTCTAAGGCTACGATCAAGATAGGAATGGAAACATGACAAAATTAATAAGCTCTCTAAAACAAAGACTTTGAAGACACTTTTTCATGCTTCCCTTGACCACAGGAGAAGAAAAGTGGCCCAGGCAGAGGCCAGCAGTTAATAACAAGCTTTTGCCAGTAAAAAGAGGCAATATTAGTATGTTTACTGCAACTTACCTGCAAGAGGAAGGTCTGAAAGATCTGTGTGTCTGGCAACACCCTTGCTGGCCGGCTTGGCATTATTATAAACAGAATGCCTCTGTGAAACAAACAAACATACAAAAGATAATTAAAAAAATACTAGCCATCATGCTTAAATAAGCAAGCAGAAAGAAGAGACGTTTCTGCTATCTCAAGATTACAAAGCAGGTGGAGGGATACAGAAACCTTTCAACAAGCTATCAGCTGTACCTAGAGCTGGATAAATGGTTGTGAAAAGTAAAAGGCCAAAGGGACAATATTTTTAGCGAGTAATATATTGGCTCCCGAACTATTTCACATCTCTATTTGCACCATTTTTTCTCTTGCCAAACATAACCTAGTGTCACAAACCCAAAGAATGTCTGTTCCTAACCCTGCCTCTGTCCCCAACACCCCAAAATCATAAGTCAGAAGGATTCTCGTCTCTGCAGCTCCAGCACCAGTTTTCCGCATTAACGCCCCCCCAGCCAGGCATTAATGGAAGGTTCCCAGACCTCTGTTTAATCCCATTCTTTAAACTTCCTTTGCTGCTTCTTTGAAGGAAATGTGCTCACGCATTTGTTCAGGTAGTCTTTCAAAGTCATCTCATTCTTCAGAACACTCACCTAAACAACCTAGCCTCACAACTGTTTTTTACCCAGATTAAGAGGGGAATATCCTGTTGTAAGTCCAGTAACCACCCAGTCAAAAAATGTGCAATGGTTTCTCTAGCCTAGAAAGGTTAGCAGTCTGGTGGTATGACCCCTTCAGCACATGTGGAAATCAGGAAGCACAGTGCATTTGCTTCTCCGTCATTCACAAAAGCAGTATTTCCAATAACACTGCACCACAGATTTGAAAATTGCTAACAGAAAGTTAACTAACCGGTGCAGTGACATAAGAAGTATTACATTCCAAAGCAATTATGCTTCAGCAGGAAAAAACCCAAACTGTAAGAGCTCTTCATTCAGCACTGTATGAACTTACTGGATAACTGGGAGCAAACATCTTAGAAACTTATTATCCCTTGTCTCTCAACTCACATGCCAGCTACCTAGTTTAGTTTGATGTTTCTTGTAACTCACTCCCAATAATCGAAACCTATTCTCTGGTCAACAGCGATTAAAGTTCAGAATTGTATTCCAGAGAGTTCACATCCGTCCACTGAGACCTCCAAGCTAAAGTCAAACTCACTTTGATCCTTTTTGTTAGTACTACAGTATTTGATGTTTCACAGCAAATAAACAGATGAGTTTCCCCTTCCCCTTGTCCATATATGAACGTTGGCATGCTGAAGCTATGTCATGCTGTAGCAAATGCTGCATCTACCCATTTTAAAACTGCAAGGATGGAAAGAGCTCCCTCTACCTGCATGGGGGAAACAGCAGCTGCTGGGGCTGTCCTCACTGGAATTCCACTTAGAGGGCTCCTGGGGACCTTGTGAACTGTGATGTTTTGTCCAGTGCTACCTGCAAAGAAAAAACATGGAAACGTTTGCATTTCAAACCCAACTATCTCCCTCCTGTCAGAACAGGGAACCACAAGTGTAGTGACATTCCACAGATAATATTTATGTACCAAGCACTGACAGAAAATATCCATTAAGCAGCAAGAAGCAGCGCAAAACGGCAAGAATTACCTGCTCACTGCTAGAAAAATTGCTCACGACAAAATACAGTGTTCAAATACCTGAGCATCCTAAGTCAAATGATTTTATCAGCGACTTGACAGTGGCTGCAGATTCTGACGGTGTGGGAGATGCTCTGCTAATGCAGACTCCTTGCCAGCGGTTGGTTGTATCTGCCTCTAGAGATTCTACCTCTTCAGCTGTCAGCCTGCAAATCAGAAACCAGATCAAAGTCAGGGGCAGCAGGAAGTGCAAGCAGAGATTAAAGGTCTTTATATGTAGGAAGGCAAATCCAGCGACACACATCTTTTATTGTAGTGCCCAGAACATGGACCACTCATTAGAATGTTCGTGTTCTTTCCTTGGAGTGCCTGGCAAACATTAAATCATTGAGTTTAATAAACTTTTCTGCATTGTTAACCATATCACCCCCATTCTCCATCCTCACACAGGATGGAGGATTATCATAGAAAAAAGCAGTTTGATGAGACTTAGGAGTAATCCTCGACAGTTACCTGAAGGTGGGCTTTGAATACAGCACAGGGGCCAAGGGGCTACTGTGGTCCTCAGCGTATAATGAGGAAAGTAACCAAAGAGAAAGATGTTATTTTACACTCTATGTTTTTAATTGGCATGACCGCTGCTGGAGTAATTGTTACCAGTTAAAATGCCATAACCGAAAATAAAATAAGTAATTGGACAGGATTCAGATAAGAGCCATAAAAATTAAACCAGAAAATATATTTCATAATGAAAAACTTTGGAACTCAACTCTTACAGCTTACCAACAAGGGCATCTGCTGAACAAGTAAACCCTCAATCACAATCCATAAACAGTTATATGGGGAATAAAACTATTAAGTGCTTCATCCTAGCAGACACAAGAATACCAAACTTCAGCGGCTGGAATGAAGATAGACAAACTCAAAATAAAATAAGGTTCATATTTTAACAGGAAGGATCATTAAGCTACTCCCCTGAAAAGAAATTTTGAAGTCAAGATTAGGTGCTAGACTTGCGTGAATTAGTACAGGAAAGCCCACAGCTGTCTTAAACAGCAAATATAATCATATGGTATAACTGGGGCTTCCAGCCATGCATTTTACAGATCTGGCTAACATTGCTTAGCACTGACACTGTACTTACCTGGTAGCTCTCAGGTAGACTTTGAGCGTAATTACCTAGCTTTAGCTTAGGAAAGCTGCAATTAGATAACAAAGTCTAGTCACATAAAAAGAGTATACAGTATTTTTCTGATCTCCCAGCTGCTTAAGAAATGCATGCTGGGGCATCACCACTTTTCCCTACTTTTAAGTATGGTAGGCACCAAGAGCTACATGAACACAAACCCAGAAATTATTTCATAAGAAGGCTGGATGACTCCATCCAGAAAGTGCCTATGGGGTTGAACAACTTCTGTTGAGCTAAAAATAGAAGCCAGAGTCTTTTTCTTTCCATTTTGGCATCACAGTCTACAAAATGCAAGGGGCTAAAGGGTGTCAATGAATAAGAGAATAAGAACAACTCATGTTTCTATTTTTTGCAGAGCTTAAGAAGAAGGTGCTGTCTTTAAGCAGACATTGGCTATTTCTTTGCTAATTCATTCAAGCTCCTTGTGTGCCAGGGGAGCCTGCAGAGGCAGATGGCTAGAGAAAAAGCCATTTCAGTTCTATTCTCCATTTAATCCAATAAGAAGGAAAGGCACATTGGATAAGATTCGCTGAGCTCTGAAGGAGCCAATGTTTTCCTAACTATAAGTTCGACCCTTCACTTTTTCTTCTGTGGCTTCACAAAGCCTAAACAACAAATCAACAGGTGATAGCATCTGCCCTTTAGTTATATGAAAGCACAAATGTTAAGAGTCCTGCTTCTAAGTAATCTGCTAGATTTCTGCCTCAAGGTACCAAGGCACCTAATGCAATCCATTCCGCTTTCAAGAATTAAAAGGCCACTATGCAAGAGTTCTGTCTAGTTATTCAGGTAAGGAGGATATACACAAGGTTTGTGGAGTATTATCTGTGTAAGAAAGGAATAGTAAATGCCTGTAGGCCAACTGGCAAATGTTGAGAATAAAGCAAGCCAGAGGATGCTCCAGGCAGCCATCACTTCATTGGTTAGGATTTAACTTCAAGAACAGCTCAAACCTCACAGGCCAGTCTTCTCAGTCTAGCCTTTGATTGCAAAAGGATGCAAACATGTTAAATAAAGTTAGAGAGTAACTAGACCAGCCCCTACACCATGCCACAGAAAAGCCCACTGAGAAATCACATGCCATTATTCTGTCATTGTACAGAATTATGTAATTACGATGATTCAAGTGCTGGAGCTACTACCGGTTCCAATTTTGTTAGGATGCTTCCTGTGATCTTAAGTCTGTATATTTGTAATAGGCTTATAATGCACCCTGAAACAACCTCCTAGATTAAACACAATCACATCAGAAAACTGAGGCCTCTCATGCTGCAAACCTTGGCACGAAAAGTAGGAAGAATAGTGCTGAAACCTATTCGCTTCAACTAAAACCACACATGCCAACCAACAAGCAATGGATAGTTATGAAATTTGGTGAGTATCTTCCATTTTTAAAGAGAAAAATCTGTATGATAAGGGGATGCACATATGTGTACATATATGGGTTTCTTAGAGAAGCAGAAGAGTAATAGCTTAACTTGCAGTAGCAAGCTAATTCAGGAGGACAGCATAGGAGAATACATCTTGGAAAGATTAATGACAAGCCATAAATTCAAACCAAAAATGACTCCTTGTGCACAGAATTTTTTTAGCTTAGTATAGCTTAGGCCATCCAAGACAACTAAGCAAGCTCTGCTACAAAAAGGATGAATTTGAGCAAAATGTCATCTACTGCTGTATGCTTGCCTTGAAACAAGAATGAATGGTTTACACAGATCAATGCTGCAAGTGCAGCTGGCTTAAGTGGAGCAGCTCCAGGAGGAAGCAGAGCACTTTAGCCACAAAGGCCTTAAAGTGTGCAGAGTCCTTTTCACAAAACCTCTGCCTAGTTTCATTCATTCATTGGCGAGAGAAGTAGATGCAGTGAGCTCTTCTCTAATGGCAAGAGTTAGTCTCCTTGTTTTCTAGGTTTGGAATATGTGGGCAATAGACCCCGCAAAGTGCAAGTCTTTCTGTGCTTCATGTATAGATTTTGGTAACAGCAGCCTTCATGTGTTTGTGAAATTTCAAAATTGCTACAATGACGTCTGTTACAGGTGGCCTAGGACCACAGAACCATATTTTCAGAAATAATTACTCTGCAATCTAGTCTTTGACACAGTTCCTGTCATTGTTGTGAATCCTCCTGAACTCCAAGGGACACAGAGACACACAGCTACTGATGCACAGAACAGAAGAGAGGCCAAGGGCAGGCAGCAGACAATTCCAGACACTTAAACATTTATTTGGCACTTCAGTATATATTTCTTAAACATGAAAACCAACATTCAACAGCTGCCAGCACAGAAAAGAAAGGCAACACAAGTGTGCATATATGCATACACTCCAGTAGCACGGCACAAAGGTGAAGGCCATGCCAAAGCCAGGAGATCCTGTAGAATTCTCTACTAGCTCAGCCTGCTCTGAGACCAGGCCCTTGCTAGGTCTTCACATCCAGGAGGAAAGGACGGGAATCCCACAGCCAAAACATGAAATTCCAGTCCTGGAACGAATCCTGATGATCTCCTGGTAGAGACGGTGGCTTCTGAGTTTCTCCTTAGCATCCAAGTAAAGCTCTCTCCAGGTGTCTCCAGTTACAAAGCTGAACTTCAGCCAAGTTCTCCCTGATCATATACTTCACCTGAGTTAAGGGCATGAGAAAGACTCCTTTCTGAGAGGATATTCATTAGGGGCTTGATATATTCATTTCTTTTTCCTTCTGATCTCTCCATCTGCAGTTCTCACAGCCAGGACAAACCTCATGTGGGACATTCTCTGTGAAAGTCATAGCAGGACATGCTCCTTGGGCACCACCCTGCTTCCTAACACAGACCGAGTCAGACACGCCCCCCAGTGGTGAGTGCCTCGTCAATACAATTGTTAAAATCTGAATCCATCAAAGCAGCTGATACCAAATAAATAACTTCATGTTTCTATTCAGTTTTCCTGCTGGTTTTCAGTAACCTATCACTTGAGTTTGTGTGTGTGTATGTATACATACTGATCTGTATGCACACATGTATTTAGACACACACAGATAGATCTATGAATATAATACTATATGGAGAACTCAATGTGTATGCGCATTAAATTTTACAAATTAGACATACACACTCAGTTTTACTTTTTGCTTAAGCTTAAAATGGCATGTTTGAATTTCTGTTTCAGGGCAAATATCCCCGTCCCTCCAAAAAAGCCCTCAGTTATTTCAGTTCCCCACATCTCTGTGATTACTTCTTACGGCTTAGTTGGCTTTAGACTAATTCAGAACTTTTTCTGCCTCGTGGAGTCTTCTGAAGAGAGAAGCCTTCTGAAACAAAGAAATAGGCTCTTGCCCATGGGGAGGAGGTGGACCTCAGCAGCATTCACACTTTGCGATACACTTGACTTTTGCAGAGCAATAAAAAACTGGAGGTGCTTTCTCAAATTGAAACTTCCCTTTTTCAGCTGCAAGTTGAAGGTATGTCCTGAAGTGTCTCACAGGCCTGGCTATGCATCCGTTCAGGGCTGTGTTAGCTGGTAGAGATCAGGCACCTATGGAGATAGAGACAACAATTGGGGAAGTTATAAGAAGCAATACAATACCCATCCTGAGGTACAGCTCTCTGTTTTACAGTTAATCATCCCACCATCACTAAATAAAGGGGAGAGGGGAAAATGCTGATGGTGTCACTAGAACAGTTCAAGGAGTGCCTTAATACTCCACTAACCCAGCTTCAGGATGTGATGAGCAAACAACAATACGAAATACAAAAGAAAAAGAATATCTATGTTGCTCAGATGGGAAGAAATTAAGTATTTAAAGCCAGGGAGCCAGTTTCAAAGGACAGGGATGGTAGTGTTCCTGGCTTTCCTCTCCTCTAATCATTTAGGACTATTCATTCAGAATGGGCACATGAACCCAACCAGGCAACTAGAGTTGCTCTACCTCAGTCAGAGTTTCTGTTTCAGGGTCCTTACACCAAAGGGGATGGAATTGAAAAAAAAAAGAAAAAAACAAACCCAAACCCAAAAGAAACCAACTCTGAGGAGTCACTAACTAGAGCAAACAAACAATACTTCAAGGACCCTGCTCTGACAATCTAGTTTGCTTACTTTCAGTGAGAGCAGAATGAACTATCAAGACCTCTATAAGACAGAACAGCTGCAAAACACAGGCACAAATGAGCAGCACATCAGCACATACAGACTGACAGCAGGGTTTAATACACATAGAGTACAAGCTTATTTCCAGGAGAAAAAGCATGTAACACTGCCATGCTGTGGCATTTGAGACTTTAGGAGGAAGAACAGAAGCAAATTAGTGGGATACATCACAATCTTCACTTTAGGCTTCCGTTTGAAGATTTGGTTAGGTTATTTTATTATTCTAAGAAGTCGCTCATTTAATTATAGATATAATTTCTGTTTTCTGAGTACTACTCCCAGACCAAATGTCTTCCCTCCATGTTCTTGGTTAAAGGCACATAATGTTATGTCAAAATCATTCTGAGAACTTGAAGGGAAAGAGTCAAAGCAAGACCTTGAAACTTTCACTGCTGCTAAACAGTGTATTGCCAGAAAGGCTTGGAAACGGGTGTGCAATGAAGCCAAAAAGGGCTGTCCATAATTTGGGTACTTTCAGCAATAACTTTCTTCCTTTGTGTTACAAATCCAATATAGCATTTTTTTTTCCCACCACTTAAAATATTTGATCCTAGAACAGCTACAAAAATGAATTCATTTCCAAGGTGAGTGTTCCAAAAAAGTGAACCTTGCTACAGGACCATAGGATCATTCAGGTTGGAAGGGACCTCAGGAAGGCACCTAGTCCAACTTCCTGCTCAAAGCAGGGTCAACTATGAGGTCAGACCAGGTTACTCAGGGTCTTATCCTGTCTGGTCTTGAAAACCTCCAAGGATGGAGGCTATGTAATTTCAATTTCCACCACCTGTGAGGAGACAGTTACACAACAGTGGATTGTAAGCTTTTGCATTTTACTGAGAGAAATAATATTAATTAGGATGTAAAATTTCATAGAAAACTGTCCGAAACACAGGTTAATCAATTTGTAGGTTTCAATCAGAACCAACTTGGGACAAATTAACTCCTCTCTTCCTTATTCCATTTGTCTGATGCTGGTCCAACCTCCCCCCAACATTCTTAGTCATAGAATTAGACATTTAATCGGTGTTAAAGATGCCTTTGGGAGGCTCTTACCTTCATTCAGATGAACTCTGATGACCTCATCAGGATTTTTTCTGCAAGTTCTTTGGTTGTTCCTGAACCAAAAATGACTTTTTGTCTGATTAGAAGAATGTAACAGTGAAATCAAACTTGGCGGCAGGAACTCAGGCAGCCACAGGCAAACATTAAAATGGCAGGATGTCATAGGAGATAAATTGGCTTCAAGATCAATTTATGAGGTGGAGTCTAATGACTCTCAAGAGATGGCTGACATTTTGCCAAAAACCTTTGAGTAGCAAGCTATTTGGAAGGTACATTTTCCAATCAGAGCTTAAAAAATCAGACAGGAAACTATCACTAGGGACTGTCAGATATTCAGCTGAGTGCACAGCTGCTCAGCATTAGCAACTATGAGGAATACTTTATAGACTGCATTAAGGTATCATGCTACAAACTGTTTCCACCAGTGCTGGGCATGCATTAAAAGTCACTGCAGGTACCAGAATCTACTGCTGATTCAGAGCAGTAGCATTTGCGAAAGCTGACTAAAAGCAGCGATGCGAATACCCCTAGAACTTTCTGGGTGAAAGAAGCTGAGGCGCTGGGAAAGATAGTGACCTCAGGAATGCAAAAATAAGTGGGAGTGTAGAACTGGCTCTCAGCAGCAGCTTTGGCGACTTCAAGAATTGCCTTTATAGGTCAGTACAGTTTTAAAATTTCGGTGCTTAGCTGTTGATCACTGGTTTGTTTAGACAATGACTTACTTACACAGGCTTCATTATCTTCTCCATACCACTCAGTATAGAAATTTCGCACTTTCTGCATGGACACTGTGAGTTAAATTAATTACACTTAAACTGACAGATGCAAAATTTGGTCTCCACACCCATCTTTGAAAGAGAATAAATATTGCCCACTGCAGACAGTATATCTGGCTCCGTGACCAATGTAATACTCAAAGCAAGCTATTACAGATAGTCAACATGACGCAAAGACAGACATATATCTATATGCATGTGAAAGAGAGGGAGAGACAAATGCCAAAACTGACTTAGTTAAATACATGTCTGAATACCTCCTTCTGGTACTATGTATGTATGGATTCTGGGGATCTAATTTCAAAAGCAGTTTTTGCAGCTCAGGCTGCTTATGCCAAAGAGCTGACAATGCAGCCATGTTCCTTATACATGGAAGATAAATATCCCAGTTTGCAAATTAGCAGGTCATCTCCTATTCAATTTAAGTATTATCAAATTCATCTTTAGATCAAAAACCAAAAGAGTAAAGAGGGGAAACTACAAGTATATGATCCCTGCCCTTATATACGGACCCCACTCTAAACAAGAGAAATTTCATTAAGAACAAATCAGGAATGGAAGCAGAGCCCAGAACTTAAGTACTGTCTGGTAATCATTTTGTCTGAATACATAGTCTGTAATAGCTTTTCTTTGCATCCACCGGGGACTCTGATAATGAAACTGGAGCTTAAACACATTCCTTTGTTTTTCTGGGGAAAAAAGTATTTCTGTTCCTTCAATCCAGGAATTCTGACCCATACACCTCCGCACAAAAGCCCTCGTGCCTTTTTACTCCTGTCTACTGTACAGCTGCTATGGAAACTCCTGAATGGAAAACAGTGAGCAAATATGTGCAACATAAAGCTGGACTATTACTCCACCTGAAAGAAATGACAGGATTCACTGTCTTCCTGTGGCTATTCTACCAGTGGCCATGAATCTACTAGGAGAGAGACGAAATGGAAAAATCTAGAGAAGCAAAATTGATTTGACACACATTTTTTATAAATAGTACCACTGTTTATGTTCTTCGTTCCCCCTGTACAAATTTCCATCGCTGCAGCTCTGCTTGCGTTAATGCAAAAAAAAAAAGAGCAGAGCACTGACCTTAGAAATTTTGCTTCTTCCTTCTACTACATCTTTTGTTTTCCCATCTCTTCTTATTTAGTACTTCAACTGAAGTATGATTTTTGGAATGAAAGGTGGTACACAGAAAGGTCATGCACCGCATAAAAGCCACATTTTAAGGCATCTGTACTGGTTCCAGATTCAGCTGAAAAAGTCACTGTTGTTCTCACCACGCTCCCAGAGAGGGAAGCCCCATATATACAGCTTATCATGCTGGGGTATATCTCTGAACGGTTCATGATTACTCTTCCCCCTCCAACCACTGAGACTACAGCAATCGTTTTACAGGTGGGTCCACTGCACGACAAAGCCGCTTCTGGGCTAAAGGCTAACCCAGGCCACAGTCCAGACCATTTAACACAGCTAATCACACAGCAGATTTCTAGTTAAGGACAGGAGATGTGAGATGAGGAATCCTAGTACTTGCATTGATCACTCAGTCAACACGTATCACACTTGCAGAACAAAGAAGTCCAGCTAGTGCTCATTTTAATTTGAACATACATAGTCCTTGACTCCTCTCAGGTTCAGTAGTTCTCTTCTGGATGTCCCATTGAATATATGTAGCCAATCAACCTTTTCACAGATGGTTTAATACAGCTGCATAGAGAGTTATGAAGGCAAAAACACACAGTGGAATACCATATTGAGAACAAAGCCATAAGAGGATATTGGCAGTTGTTATTACTTAATATTTGCTGATTAAAACCTTCATGGCCTAGTTGACAGAACTAGATCATCAAAAAGAAAAAGAACAGAAATATCTTAGAATAAGAGACAACAAAATCTGTCAGAAGAGTTAAAAACAGACAACATGCACATCCAAGCCAATGAATAGTTATTGACAAAGCATCGTTTGCATGCATGTTAGCAGTCACAGAGATCAAATCTTGGCCTTTGTAAATAACCAACCTGTTGCTGCCCTTCATTTCATCCAGCTCCTTCTGCAGTCTGGCACTCTTCTCCTCCTCCTCCTGAAGCTTCCTCTTTACCACACGGAGCTCCTGCTGGGCTTCACACTTAATGTCATTGGCTACGACCACCGCAGTCTGCAGATCAGCTTGAAAACGCCTCCACTCTTCTGTATCTTCCTAGAAAGAGCAATTAGAACCCCAAAACTGTTTGATGCAAAAATGCACCTATTTGAGCTGAGCACTTAGCTATTGATCTCTCTTTCAGTGAGCAAAGGCAACCAGGATTTCACCACAATTTCAGGATGCCAAGGTTAAACTAAATACTTGCCTCTTTACATAGTACCAACAAGATTGCCAAAGAAGAAACTGATGCTAAGCTCTCCACTCCAACACAAGAAGTACAGTCAAAGTTCTTCCTATAGCTATTGATCATTCAGACTTGTGATACTACTACAAGCACTGTTGCTGAAAAAAGCTCATTGCTACTGATGATTCATGAAGCAGGAACGGCTGTTCCAAAGTAGCAGAAGTTCAGAGGTACAAAAAGCAAAAGTAATTTGCAAAGGATGTACTATATCTTTCCTTCCTAGGCAAAGAAACAGCTAGAAATGAGTGAAGAGAATGGAGGATGAAAGGATGTAGAAAGAACTTTCTACAACTGTTCTAGAAAAATACAGTGCTTCTCTCAAATCCAGTATTGCCATAAAAGCTCAGCTCAGCTTTGCCATGGAGTCTGAGTCTTACCTTCATTTGCTTAGTCAGAGCCTTCAGCTGCCTCTCTGTCTCTTGTTTTTGTTCTTCCAGCTTCATTGCTTTACCTAGGAACAGTAAGAAAGGGAAAAGATTATTAAACACGTAAGAGCAAGGGTGAAAAGTAAAAATGGGAGGGCAGAGCAGCCTAGCTGGTTTTGCTTCTAGTAATGCCACTAAATAGACTAAACTGAAATTAAGGTACTCTGTCAATGGATCAGGAATGGAATCAACAGTAGATTTGTTACTCAAACATCTCTGAAATAGGTCATTATTTTGAGGCATTAAACCAGACTTTTAAATTTACAGAATCACATGAGCAGGATCACTCATTCAGTTCACACACCCCGGGAGCACTGGAGGCAACACTGGTCAGCAAAATGTGCCACTCATTCCACCAGGTGGCAGCTCCCCTCCCACAACACGACAGCAACCTCCACATTGCAGCTCTTTAAAAGGCCAGTAATTCCGGTTTCTAGAATGACCAATACATCCTTCGCTGAAGAATGAGGCTTGGAGACTGTCTCTAATATTATTTCCGTGGCACTAACGGTTAAAGTAGTGACTCTTGTGCACGAACGGAAAGGATTGGCCAGAATTGGAATATTTCTAGAGTGAGACTGTTGTCACACATATCAAGGCATGCGTCCTCCTCCCTGTTGCAGCCATAACTGAGCCTCCAGAATAAGTTCACTTAAACCCTTTTTTCAGCTCCACCTACCTTCTAGGTCACTGATGAGCTGGTTATTGTGAAGTTTTATAGCACGATGTTGTTCCACCTGGTCCTCCAACTCAAAAATGGTCTCTTTCAGGTTTTTTATATCTGCTTCATTCTCTGATGTTTTTTCCTGCAGCTTCTGGCTGGTTCTGCTCAGTTGCTCAGCCTGCCGGTCACACACCTCCTTCAGCTGACCACATTCATTCTCAGCCTGGAAGGGAGGAAAGAAAGCTGCAAGTCTGTCTTTATTTCTCAAAAGATATCGTTCATTAGAGATTTTACTGGGCATTTTGTGGACTTAAGAATTGAACCTGTGTTCTAAGCATTGTATAACCTGAGTTTCAACGCTAATGGGACAGTTTCAGGAAACATAGATGAGCTATGAAATTTGGTTTTCTTTCCTAGTCATAGATACAATAAAACAAGATGCTAGAAAGGAAATTAAATTTTCTATTTGATGCCCGTAATTCCAAAACAATCTCTGCAGGTAATGAACAGAGAGGAAAGATATTCCTGGAAAGCTCCATGTCTATTCATGTATTGTTATGAGTGTGATATCACTGCCTTAGGGCCAAGATGACGATCGGTTTATCCACATTAACAATTTTACCACTTTTACCATGTGCATTTTCAATGGATTCTGCAAACTACATAGTAGAGCTAGCTACTGCAGATAAGTATATTTTCTGGGTATAGGACATCTGGAATTACTGAAGTGGGAATCTGCTGCACTTCAGTTTGTTGGCTCCAGCCCACAAGGCCTATGCTTCCAGGTTTGGGGGAGATCTGTGAGTATGAACAAGTTATGGAAAAGCAAGGTTAGGCTGCCAATTCAGTGAGTAGCACTGGCACAGCCTGACTGAAGGGCAGCCTTACAGAAGCCTGTGGTCTTGTTTGGGTGTCACAAATAGCCAATGACTCAAAACAGCTTAATTCGAGGGAAAAGAAGAGTAAAAAGGAGGAAATCTGTGGTTTCAAAACCAAGCAATAAAAGTTTGGTACAGAGTCTGAGCACTCAACAGTTTTTCATTTATTCTTCATAAACTGCAGCTCTAGCAAGCACTTGGGAGCTTCCTCTGACTCCATTTGCTGTGGTCACCTATTTAAGCTGAAAGGACATCTGGATTTTCTACATCACTCAAATCATGGAGGTGCTTTTTGGCAATGCTCTCTTCCTCTGCAGCTTGCCAATTTTACCATTCATTCTTCTCATGATCCCTTCCCCATACAGGAAAGGCTGCACACACTGACTATCACTCTTTCTGCAGTGGTGGGACACAATCACTGGCTTGTGCTTCATTAACACTTTTCTATGATACCTCACATCACAGCTCTCTTCTGAACATCCATGATGACACAGAACATAGAAACAGTAATTGACTTAAAGTTTTTTGGAGACTACCAAACGAGGCAGAGAAGAATTGTTCTAAAATAAATTTTTTTCCCATTACTTGACCTATCCCAAAACAGAATACTTCTCAGTTTTGTAAAAATATTTTAGTTTTATGAAAAGAATCTCATCTGGAGCTTGACCATGCATCTTTAGTCACGTTGCTCTAAATACCAGCTTCTCCAAGCATTAGCTCATGTCCTTGTGTTCTCATGACCAATGACACCTATAGTTCACTACTAATCAATCATGATTAATTATTCAGAATTTAATATTTGCTGCTACCTACTCATGTCCTTCTCTATCTGGATTACCAAGTGATTTTCACTAATATTTGTTCACATACTATCAAAGTAATTTTTAATTGACCTGTTCTCTTGCTCCAATTCTGATAAACACAATTCTATTTACCAAAATAGTAAATTCTGCAGAAGACTAGGGGAAATTAGTTTTTAATTTATAAACACAGCTATACTAACAGTTATTCCTGGGAAAAATATGCATATAGCAGCAGAAACAGACAGTATCATAGGACCCCAGCTTCCACTCAAAACTAATTAATGCAATTTAAATCCCAGAAACTTATAATCAATGGCTCAATAACGATCTAAAACCCAACAATTATCTATGGAAGGACAGATAAACAACCATTATATTTTACCGCTGTTACTACTTTACCTTAGATAGCAGACCCTGAATGTGCTTCAGCTCACTGTTTGCCTTCAGCAGCTCTTGTTTAAGCTCAGTGCAAGATGCTTCTAACTGATCCTTTTCTGCATGGGCTACTTTCAGCATCTCTTGCACCTCCGAGTTGTCAGTAGTACATCCCATCGCGTTGATTTCTGCGGCCTTTTGTTTCTCACTCTCTAACTGAGTTTTGAGAGAGCTATTCTCAATTTTTAGACCTTCTAAGGCAATTTTACAGTCCTCCAGAGTTTTTGTCACTGTGCTGTTGCTCTGCCGTTCCACTTCTAGAAGTTTAAGCAGCTTCTCATTTTCTTCTCTCAGGCTTTTAATCACCTGCTGGGCATCCTGATGCTCCCTTTCTAAGCTTCGTAGGCTGCTGGTTAACTGCTGCTGAATGTTGAGCAATTTCTCCCTTTCAAATTGTGCTTTTTCAAGAACTTCTGCACATTTCTGTTCCAGTTCAAGGACCTTCCCCTCCTGAGCTCTGCTTTCTTCATTCTTGGATCGCTCTTGGAGGAGAGTCATTAACTTTTCATTTTCTTGGCTCAGCTGTTCTGCTCTCTCTCTATGTTGACGAAAGGAAGTCTCCAGGAGAGCTTTCTCTTCCACCAGCTTCTCATTTTCTGCTGTCAGCTCCTGCACCATTTGCTGCTGATCTGACAGCTCCTGCAAAGTGGCTTGTAATTCTTCTGCTGTGCTATGGTGATTCTCCTCCATTTTTTGTATTCTCTCCGTAAGAGATGCAACAGAAAGGTCACTAATATTGTTTGGAGAACTTCCTGTAGTGGAGCATTTGGAACCTTTGAATTGGTTGCTGTTGGAGGATGTTGGCCTGGAAGGTACATCTGCTATATGTTCAAAATCAGATGCATCAGGTGACAAAGAAGCTTTAGTTACATCACTGCTGGAAGAACCCGAATTGCGCAGTGCTCCCCCATTCACACGCTGCCTGTGCTCATCCGTTTCACCTCTCGACACATTTTTTGATGGGCTTCCAAAACTGGATTCTTGGGTAGTTGGGGTTGGGAGGCTGCTGTCACCTCCACTGCTTGTTGTTGTGTCTGAGAGCGGAGAGTTCTCTAGATAAAGCAATTTCTCTTTCAAAACACGATTTTCTTCTCCCAGGCTAGCAAGCTCTTTTTGAAAAGTCCTGTTTTTTTCCTGAAGGGTCCGTATTAATGGATCTATGTCAACAGGTGATACTGTTTCTAAATTTTGGTTGGAAGCACCCATTCCTTCAGCATTAAGTGACCCTTTCTCTTTGCATTTCTTCAATTCACAACGGAGTTTGGTAATTTCAGAATCTTTCGTCTTTGCTTCTGCCAGGAGTTCTTTAACCTGAGATTCCAGAAGAGCCTTGTCACCAGTTTCATTCTCTTGCTTGGACTTGCTAGTGGGGCGCACGTGTTTGGTAGGAGTCGGTGTACCAGAAGAGGTGGGGCTGGGTTGTGTTTTTCTAGTATTGGCTTGACCACGCAATACGGCTCGCTCTCTGGATACAGATGATGATATTTCCCGGGGTGCTGGAATCCCTGTGCGCTTTGCAGCTGAAACTGTTCCTTGAAGAGAAAGAGATGAGGCAAATTGAGTTAGTTCATAAAGAAAACAAGTCACACGACGACAACGATGCTAGAGCCTCGAGCAGTCTTGGAAAAAACATCTGAGTGTTTGAATAGGTTTAGTCATGACTGAGTGTGTGGATTCATGTTTCAAAGGCTTGTATTATTTTGCATTTCTTTCTCTCCCACCCCCCGCAAAGGAACACAGTCTGCTGAACTTTTTCCCAATGTGATAATATAATATGTAGATGCTGCAATACATGAACTGCAACCCCCAATGCCAGGATATTAATGGTTCAAAAATAAAAATTCTTTACGCTACTTAGTGAAATACTGAATTTAAACCTATTAATTTCTGGGGTAAAGTTCAGTAACTTAAGAAAAGATACCATCTTTGAAAAAAAAGGTATTTTTGTCACACATACAACTAACATATTTGCATTATGCTCAGTTTATGCAGATCATCATAAAAAAGGTCTGAAACACTTATGCTGACTGCAGATTCAGTGAAATACAAAACTCTCCTGGCATTTCTAACACTAAGACAATTGTGTTGCTGCAGCTTCTTGCAGAGATGGATGAGAAATTTTTCATGTTATAAATTCCCATCCTCTTACGGCGGCGGAACAAAAGGAGGTTAGAAAGTTGATGCTGTTCTGTTTGGTGGTTGGTTGGTGTTTTTTTTTTCCCCCAACCAATTTAATGCAAAGCATTATGTGATTACAAAGGAAATAAAGTTTTGAGTTGCTGATCTTCGTCTTCCAAAGCTCACTCTTGGAATATGGGACCATGGGTACTGAAGAAACAATAAGAGCCAGCCTAACCACCCTAACTATTAACAAGCTGGTTAAAGAAAAGAAGTTGGTTCAAAGGGGAGGTATTATATGCCACTACAAGTGGCAACACTATGAATTTAGGAAATTCCTGTTTTCAGGACCTTACTCGAAAGGAGAAGCCCTACAGTACAGAGCCATAAAGTTTTGGGATATGGTACAATGAAGAGATATTGTACATAAACAGGATGCAAGGGCCAGTTATGCAAACAGAAAGGGCTAGTGAGCTAGTGTTTGCAGTAAAAACAAGTCCCAGAAGCACTCTGGGGGGAAATCCTAGAATTAATTACATCTCCCCATGTTTGGGAGGCTCTCTTAGCTGATACACATGTGCAGCCTTCACAGAAAATCAAAGGGCAGCTAAGACTAAAGGGGGAGCAGAATCCCCCCTGCACAACTGTGTGGCTACCGCCTTACACTGCAAGCAACTTCATAACCCTCCCAAAGCATTTTTCATACATTGAGGAAGCCTCTCTCAGTAATGCAGGGCAGTGAAGGGTTAACATTAACACCACCCAGTTCGGTCAGCATCTCTTTTGAAGAATGCACTAGGTTTATAAACCCCACACAAACAGGAGCCCCTCCTCCTCTCTCCCAAACAAACACACTCTGCAGCAGGCACAATAAACACCCGGAGACAAAGGGCAGCTGAAGAAAAGACCCCTGAACACAGAGGCGCTGTGCTGGGAGGAGAGCACAGAAAGGGCTCTGTGATGGCAGGGGCACGATAAGGCCAGAGACAAAGGCTCCAGTGTTTATGGGAAGAGATAGCAGGGACAGTCTGGCCCGACAGCGAGCAGCCCACACAGCTTCATTTAGTCATCTACAGCTGGAGGTGCCAACATATCAAGGCAGCTCCAGGCTCCCCAGTGAAAAGTGCAACGCAAGTGGAGAGGGGAGATTTTCCACTGCAACTCAAATGGCTGCGGGTGCAATTCCAGACCTGAGAACTCAGTTGTCAGAGCTGAAGGCCCCCAGCTCACTGCTCAGCCCGTTTCTTAAACCTGAGGGCTCCAAACTGCCAAGACCTGGCACCTGTAAACTGCATTCACGCTGAGCTCAGCAGACGAGCAAAGCTTTTAGTGTCAATGCAGCTAACACCGTAAGATGAAGGACAACACAGAAATTGAATGGACCATGATGTGATGCCTTGCTTCCAGCGGAGAAATACCAGCTCAGCACAGCTTCTTCTTGCTCAGAGGCAGAGCTTCACGTGGGGATTCCCAGGTGTCCAGACGAGAGAGAACAAGGCCTTGTTTGAACGTCTCTTGAACATATGGCAGGACAAGTGTCCAGAGTAGAGCAGCAGTACTCACACAAGCTATAATCATACTACAGATTTAAGATGTAAAACATGTATCACAAATGGCCACAGATATTCTTTGATGGAGCCTAAGGGGTGGATTTAAAGCCTTATGTTATGTCCTGGTTCTTTATTCAGTCTGAAGAGGTTTTCTACTGTTATAACAAAATTTTATGATAAAGCAAGTCCCTGGATAACCTTTTTTTTTTTGCAATGCGCAAACTAGTGCAATGACATGACTGTCATCTGGTCAGCACATGACTGGGTAGCTTTATATAAGGTAGTGGGTAGCGCCAACTGGGCAGTATTATATACATTACAAGAAATAATGATGCTACCATACACTGGTAAAAATTGCGCGGCACTGAGAAAACCACCTTTTCCCAAGAGAAATGTAGCACTTCTGGTAGTGCCAGTGTGCTTCTAATCGCCATCAGATGACAATTGCAACATGACCCTGAGCAATGGAAGATGTATACATAAGGATAACAATTAAGCATATTTAACTGGGATTATCTGTACTTCACCAGCTTGCCAACCAATGCAGGCTCTGAGCTTACTCAACCTGTCCCATGTGTTTTGTAAGACTCCATGCTCTGCTAACTTGTTCTGTCATAAATCACAAAGCATTTGCTATCCATCAATAACCATTAACCTACCTGTTTTTTTCATCACATAGAAATGCTTATGTATTTTCCTCTCTCCACTTTCCAAAACAGTGCCATGCAATACTAAAAAGCCACAGATAGCCCAGAAAAGAGACAGTTCTTAATGCATATGTGTGTTGATTACAGAGCACCAAAGCAAGTATAAGCACTATTATAAAGTCTATTTTATGGGTGACTCTCCCTCCAAATGACCTTGAAATTGAGCAGTGTAGTAGTTACAAATGGCACTGCCAGCCCCACAGCCCGAGGCACCCACAATGCAGGAACTGCATTTAGGGCTGTAGAGTCACCCTGCTGACCCGATTAGCTCGGCACCCCACACTGGTTATGGGCTATAGGAGACTCCAGACAGACGCATGCCTGCCAAGCTGCAGAACCCAATCTAGGGTTGATTTATGCTGCTGCTTAAAGTGGCTGGAATCACACACCATTTCCTAGAAAGTGCTACTTGTTCTGAGCAGGGAAGAGAAAAAACAATCAATCCTGCATCTCAAAGAAGACATTCCGGAAAAAGCACCCCAAACCATTAAATACCTTTCTGCTTGGTCAAAATGGTGCTATGGCACCTCATTCCTGTTTTCACTGTTCATCCACCCTGCCTAACCTGTTAGCTTGACTATTCTCTTGCCAAGTTTGAGCACAACCTCTTTCCCACTGTCCCACTTATCCAAGCTCAGGCTACCTCTGACCAACAGTTTATTTCTCATTCCTTTTGCACCATACCTAACATCCCATTCTCCCAGCCTCACACCCACTCTGCTAATGATCTCAGCTTAAGTTCCTCCCCACTGCAGAGGACCTGGGAATTACTCCGCTGAGAGTTATTGCCTGGAAACCTGTTTTGCTCAGACTGAGGTCACCTCATCATCACATTCCTCGCCTTGGCACCCATTTTCAGTACCAGCCATACTATTCAGGTGTGAGGGATTAAACCTTAACATGTATATAGAGGTTATAATTTTCAAAGTACTTTGACTCAAATCCTCTGAAAGACATAATCGTTAACTCTAGGTTACAGGACAGGGAAGCAGAGAGAAATGAAATGCCTCACCCAAGGTCATGGTAAGGACCAGGACCCTGGAGCTGGCTGGTGGCCTGCTGTGTGGCTTTATTGTTTGCACCACTTTCTGCCAGGGAATACTTGCTCACTTTCCGCTGGTGTCAGAAACAAAGTGGGACTTTAATGAGATAAAAATTGACCCCTCATGATGATCTTTAGCCATTTTAATCCCATTTTCAGCACAGCTACAATGTTTTTCACAGAAGGAAGGATCAGGATTACTCTTCAGTTTTTCCACTTAATGATCTATATTTGATCTAAGCTCTCAGCACCTGCCACATCAGGTCCCATAGGGCCATCCACAACCAGAAGAAAACGGACTATGGAATGCAGAAAACCATTTCCCACTCCCCCAAGGTGGAACAGACAGGACTGCTGTTCAGAGGTAAAGTCCACGCAGAATGGCTAATGTAATTACAGTGATAACAGGGGAAGGGAGAGTAGGTGGCAAACATTTCACCATAGTCACAGGGAGGACACGCATGACATTTTGGAATGAAGATTCCAAAGGCAGTAAGTTTATCTGCCTTCACACTCCGTGTGCTCTGAGATAGCACATATCACTGTCTTCCCACTAAAGTGCTAGCCCTGAAGTTGCATTTATTTTACTTCCCTCTTAAGTATAATTAACAGCTCAAATACCTGCTTCTCCAATCCCAGAGCAGAGGAAGAATCTCAGTTGGGAAGTGACTTCATTTGACCACAGAAACATCTTTGGAAATGTTCTGATTTCTGCCTTGAATCTAATTTTTAGAACTGGAGTCAATACAAGATTATTTGCCTCTGGCCTTTGTGCCATTTGTGTCCCCCAACCTGCCCTTTTCTTAATCCTTCCCTCCATCAACATATTAATAACCCAAAGGTTAATGCCATGGGCTTCTGCTGTTCCAAGGACCGAATTAACATGGAATGTTCCATTTTGTACTCCCTAAATTTTATTTCTATCAACTCTTAAGCTGAGAACAATAAAAACACATTTGCTTCAACGAATTTAAAAATCCATGTTAGTAATTCATTCTTCCGTAGTTTAAGTAGACACTAACTCTCCTGCATGTAGAGTTCATCTATGTAATTTAAGCATGCTGATCACTGATTCATTTCAGAAAGCATTTCAGTCATGTAAGACTAAAGCATGAAGACAGATGCATCTTTGGTGTGACGTTTTTAAACAATGGATACCTTATTTGAATTGCAAGGGCAGGACAACAAGAAATAAAAGAAAGCTATTCATAGCACTCTGCAATGTTAAAGTCACACGTTTCAAAAAGGCAAACTGTTGCCTGCAGACAATTTTGTACTCTCATGATTAGCTGCTGCTCTAGGAGGACTGTTTCATCTCTTTCATTCCAACTCCTGCCTTTGCAACAGACCAGCTATTTCACTGTCTTGTGTCTCTTTGCCAGCCCTCCCACCTCAAAAAGGGATAGCAAAACAAAAGAGAGAGCAACAACAAATTATTAGCCAACTCATAGCCTCCCAGCCAACAGAAGACTGTGATTCTTCCATTGTTCCAGAATTCTGTTCCCATGTGCTAAGATATTTTAATAAACTTTGCTATCTGAACAGAACTCCCAAGTCTCAGATAGAAAAGTGATTCCTGTGATACCTTGAGGGAAAGGTTAGAATAAATCAAGTGGGCTGCAAGCATTTAGCAGAACGGCTAAGTAAAGAAAATCATATTAACAGCCCATGCTTGAACAGCAAATAGAGTTAAGTCTCCCCATACAATTTTACTGTGCTCTAGTACATATGGTTTAGCTGAAATAGGTCCTTCTTGTCAGTTTTGGTTTTCAGCTTATCCTCTGGCTGTGACTTTGGTAGATCCTGGACTCAGCATGACTGCACTTACTCAGGCTTTGCCAAGATCTTGCTGAGGATCCACAGCAGCACTGGTAACATACAGCAACAGAGAGGTAACGCAGGCATGCACTCATACGTGCTCAGTATTTTGCCTGTGTAAGGTCCTATTAGTATTTTTAGCCAACTCAGAGTTTCTTATGCAAAACAAACCTGGGTCACAGGTGTATCTTAATCCCACCTGGTTTATGACACCTAGTGTAGGAAGCCAAAATACAGATGTCTAGGGCCATTTCAGATACCCTTTAGGTATAGTTAAAATACCTTCACTGAGCTGAAAGATTTGACAGTACCCGTGGGAGACCTGTCCTCTGCTCAAGAGGCAGAGAGAGAGCAACTGGGATGTCTGACGATATGTAGAATGCCACTGGACATTGAACTGAAGAGTCAGACTTTCACAACAGATTTACAAGCTGGTGTTACAGGGCAGGTAATGGCAGCTTTTATGTGTCATTTTCAAAATTACTCCAGTACCCAAGTACCACTTAGGTGATTGCCAGCCACACAATAAACAACCTACCGCAGTGTATTAATAATGCAACTTCATGACATTGTTGATCTGAATTTAGTCACAGCCAAATCAGAAAAGATGGTATTAACTTGGAGCCGCTGCACTCTCTGTTGACTCCTTAGGACATGTTACGGGACCCTAGCCATATTTCCTGTCTTCTGTCAACTCAGAGTAAAGTTTTCAAGAACTTAATTAACCTGCTGCCTAAAATCCATTTTCCACAAGTGGCTAAGCTACACTGAGAGCTCAGAGCTTAACCAAAAGCCCAGGGGACTTGGCAGATCACTTTCACCCTGCTCCAGCATTGATCCCAAGATCGATATTGAGACTGATTAAGAGTGAATTAGGGATGTCCTTTGGGAAATGACGACTGTACATCACAGAAGGATTGGTGTACGTATGACTCTTTTAAAGTACTTTTTCATTAAAAGATTTCAGAGTTTTGCACACAGATCTACTTCATTGAAATGCCTTATTTTTTCCTGCCCTTTTTTTCCTTTAAGCAAATGAAACAGTTAAAAAACACCTTCCCTGCTAACCAGAGATCTTCTGATATCCTAATTAACAGGAAACACACTGACACATTTCATGGTGGCATGAGAAAAAGCAAACACAACTGCTGAAAAGTAGGGCAGACACAACAGCAGCCCTTGCCCGTGCTGTTACGCTCTTTCATACAGATATCTACACAGAGGCAAAATCCCTATACATGTTCTGCCACATTGTTTAATGCTCCTATCCTTAAACCTCTGGGCATGCTAACAGTAAGACAGCTTGATAAATACTGAATGGATGCACATAACTAAATCAACTCACAAAGAAGATCCAAATCAGTTCTAAGTGCTTCTTGGAGGTTAGGAGAGTGGGACTGGATGAAAAAGGCCAGATTTCAAAGAGATATAGGTGCTGAGAGACAGAGATCAGGACCTACTGTTATTTTCAAAACTTCTTAAGCTGTTTAGAACATCATATTTGAGAGTGAAATGTCTAGAACTTCTGGTCCCCCATCAGCTTAGTAAAGTCAGGATAAAGAACGACACTGTGACAAACTATTACAGCTTGATCTGCTTGATACACAAAGAGAATGAGCTGAACAGGTTAGCTGTCAGGGTTTTTCAGTGACCACACATAGTGTTGGATACTCCTTTGGGTAATCCTCAATAACTCAAGAAGCATACCATTTTCGATCTCTTTTAGGGTTGTCCTGCAGAAAGATAATGCTCTCTGCTACCTGGTCTTTATGCAACAGCAAACAAAGCAAACCTAGGCTTGGCCAGTCATGGTTCTCCTGAATTAGTCTGTTTGCAGAGTATTAGTCATAGAGCCAACACCTTTACAGGTCAGCAACTCTTTGGGAAGGTTCACCTGGACTCCACCTAGCTTTAAAGAAGACAAGGAGATGGCTGCAGAACAACAAAGACGGTTTTGATAATCTAACACTAATTATATAGAAGCATCTGCTCAAATAAGGCCTTCTACTTACTTAGCAAACACTGAGACTAAAAAGTAATTATAACATGAACTCTTTTTTCTGAAGAATTTTAATAGCCTGTTGGACTGTCTGGACTCCCTGACTACATTGCCTGTGGAATAGGCACAATATTCAACAGGAGGAAAAAGCTAAAAGACTTAATGCAAAGATTTTTATCTATGTAATCATTGTGGACAGTGTAGGGAAGCAACTCAGGTACTGATATTTGACACAAAGAAAAAGAGTAAGAGACCAAACAAATAAAAATATTGCAGAGTATTAGGGAACTACAGATACAGGTATTTGAAAAGTTACACTACCAGAGGTTCCGAAGAAAAAGCAGCAATAAGCATCTTGATCTGAGCAATTCGTAATTGAAGACTACAGAGACCACTGATATTAGAGCTGAAGACTTGTAAGGGTTGGCTTACTTTTTCTTTTAATGAGAAGATATGAGTCTGGAGATCTGGGGTGCAAGAAGCACACGAGAAAAGGCACTATTTTGGTAACTCAAAGACTAAGTCATGACAAAACTACGTGTCATCAGTTTAAATCTGCAGATGAACTACTAGCAGGACATTCTTTTGAAGGGCGGCCACTAGAAGAGACTCTCCCATGGTCGGAATGTAACACAATAGGAGAGACGACCTTATATTTGAAGCATCTCCATTTAGTTCAAATTTTAGTATCTAAACCAAGTAAAAGTGTACAGGTGTACTGTCCAGTACTCTTAGAATCCACAAAAGGCCCCATTTACACTGTCCCCTTCAGTAAGTTATGCAAGAAAGGTACCCACAGAATCTCTGCTGCACAATTAAGGAATTTCTTAAAGATCACAAATATCTTATTTTCAGCTTGTTGGATTCACCCTGGTCAATAACTCTGTCATCTTGTTCCTTCTTACATAGAAAGTCATATTTAAATCTTCCAAAAGTGTTAAAATGCAAATAGAAAAAGATCAGCTTTTCTCAGCATCTGGTGGTTCCAAGCTCTTAGCACAGCCACAACAAGAACTGAAGCTCAAGTTCACATTGTCACAGCTCAATGCTATTACAGTGGAAACAAGGTTGCATTCAGAAGGTAAATGAGATGAGATCTGATCAAAATCCTGTTCACAAAGTCTCATTGTGAATTTCAGCCGACTTTCTTCCCTCTTTATAGGCCTGTTCACATAGAATTCCTCTCTGAATAACAGGAGTAGTTAAAACCTCTTTACCCTGAGAGACGCGCCAGTGTCTGTACAAAAGAGTTCCTCTGAACATTTCTTAGGCTCTTTACTTAGGTTTTCTGAAGGTTTGTTAAGTCTCAAATGAAAACTCAAGCTTGGATATGCCTGTATTGAACATAATACAGTTTTGTACCCAGTACAAAACCAGGTAGTACTGTAAGAAGGAACTTTTGCTCAGAACTCTAAGGACCAAAGATACATCTGTGAAGTACATTGGCAGAGGCAAGGGGAGGCAAGAATTGTTCTATGCATATGCATCCTTAGCTAGCATGCCCAGCCTTTGCTTTCACAAATAGAAATTTCCCTTTCAGATCTGTTCAAGAGTCCAAAAAGCATCAAAGGGGCTTCACTGTGCCATAAGCCTCTGGCACCAAGAGAATCATGAGGGTACCACTGCAGTCACCTCTGAAATGAGGTATACAAAACCCCATGGAATAACCAAACAACGCACACCATATCTGCCAATGCAGGTGCATATTACAAGGGTAATTACAATCTACCACCATGCTGCTTTGGATTTCGAGAGTACTCAGCAACCTGGCATAACAAACATTGAGACATCCAAAGCAAATGGTCTAGCAAACGTTCAGAGAAATTCTATATCATACACTTATTGGAATGTGCCCCCAGGAAACTCAAGCCTACTTTTTTTGGGAACCGTTAATACCAGTGGGCCTGCCAAAAACTTTAGTCACCTGCTAACTATCCCCCTTGCCTAGCCTCCCAAAAAAAAAAGGACTAAAACTTTCTATAAGTAGCATTATCCCAAAATTAATCTGGTGGAAGTTACAGAAATCCAAAATTTTCCTTTTTTTAAAAATAAAGTCACCCCTACTCACTGCTTCTTTTTATCCAATTTTACAGTTTCCACAACCATCACATCTCACGATTAAAAAAAATTTGTATTCCTTAAGAAGCCCTTGACTCTGTATGCTTGTGACATTAGCACACCAAAATTACAGGGATTTCTGTATACTGTGACACTTCCTGATTTTGCTTGTTCTGGAACATTTCCTGCCTAAGCACCTGTCAAAATGAGATGACATCAGGTATAATCACCTCATACCTACAGCAAAATGAATTTTAAGCCAAACTCTATTCTGGTTTGGTGGTTTGGTTTTTTTTGTTTTTTTTGTTTGTTTGTTTGGGGTTTTTTTTTGGGGGGGGTGGTGTGGGGGTGGTTTTTTGGGGTTTTGTTTGTTTGTTTTTGTTAAGACAACAACTGTCCAGAAGAAAAAACCCTAAGAAAAATACCCATAAATGTGAATCAGTGAACAGAGAGACAAAACCTCTGGTATTTCACTGAAATAAGGGATTTTTAGTTTGATCTGGTCGCTAAGTTTGGGGTTTCCTTTGTTTTCCTACCTGCTAGTTTTGAGGCTTCTGCTGTTCAGAAGGCAGTTAGCAACTGCTTGAAGGGACATCCTTGAAGTTTACTGACACTTCCCCCAGGAAGGTGCTGTTCAGAAAAAGCAGTGGATTTGCTCTGAGATAAAGGCAGAAAACTAATTTCTCAAACCAACTGACTGTACTAGGATTATTCCCGAGATAAACAACCGCTAGCTGGAGTAAAAGTCCCAGGATTTTCCTTGAGTCTAGCTTGTCAACAAGTAGATAATTCTCTTCAGCTCAGAAAATGGCTTCCCAGCTACTCCAGCCCAGAAGTTCATCACTCAACCTTTACTGGGTTAACAGTGGTGACAAGACAGCTGTACTTCCATTTCTGGAAAATACAATTATATTAGATAGAATACCAGGTGTTGAGGTTTCGAGAAGTACAGGAAATTAAAAAGCAAACAAAAACCCAACCCTAAATCTAACCATATAAATTCAGTTAATAATGGTTGTCATAGAGTAGCAAGTAGATACATTCCTCCATGTACAGTGCATATACAATGGCTGTCACAACCAAATGTTAACATCTGATCTGTGGCTGGAAGTTAATGAAGAGTTACCTAAAACCTCCTGGTCCAAGAATCCAACAGGAAAGAAAAGTGATAAGAACAAAGAACCCTGCTCCTTCCAGACAAATCGGGTGCTGTGGATCACTCCTAAGTTACCAAAATCTACCTGATATCACTTCTATAAGCACAAAGGGTAACCAAAAGGCAATTTTAAGTGG
The DNA here is from genome assembly GCA_031468815.1 of Morus bassanus. Taxonomy (NCBI): domain Eukaryota; kingdom Metazoa; phylum Chordata; class Aves; order Suliformes; family Sulidae; genus Morus; species Morus bassanus. The sequence continues at coordinate 11,015,696 of CM062584.1, forward strand.
GGAAATGCTTAATATCAACATTTTCACAATTAGAAGGCTAATTTATTAAACCTGTTTATTTAACTGTTCATGCAGCCATGCTGTGAATTGAATCATGGAACTGATTTGGCTATAAAAATATCTGCATGGGGTTTTTTCCCCCGCCTCTTTCGCTTTCTTTGTTAAAGGCAGATCCCATTCTAATTCACAGTCCTTTCCATAAACATTTCAGCTTGTACCGTTGAGTGAGCAGCAAGCCACTACAGAGGAACGGAGCAGCAGAAAATGCCTTTACACAGCACTGCTGTTGAGTGCTTTGTATTAGGAAACCATGACCTGAACCCTCCAGTTCAGGAATGCTGCCCCACACTTGGCCAAAAGGCCAGGACTGAGTGAGCCAAAACAGCTTCTTTCCTCATGAATTCTCAAACCCTGCTAATCCAGAAAGAGTGGGGAAAAAGGGATCAAAAATGGAAACATGAAAAGAGGTTCCTCTTCCTCCCCTAAAACTGAGGGCAGAACTGAAAAGCTAGAGGCCTTTTTCTTTTGTTTGTTTGCTTAATGCTTAATAACCAGTACAGATTGCATTGGTATTACAACTGCCTTTTGTTTACTAAAATGTGATGACCACATAATAAACCCAGTTTTGTCATTTCCAGCCTGCTTCAGCGAGGGGGAGGGGAGAGGACTGCAATTTAGTTTCCACAGCTCATCCAGAGCTTTAGCTCTGCCTAGTATAGCAGTAAGGGAGCCAGCTAGCACTGTCCTGAATAGATGATACTAGGAACTGGGCTGAAATCATTAAAACTATCAAACACAGGATGAGACACATCAAGAAAAGAAATGAGACAGAAGGGGAGAGAGGAAGAAATCTCATAACATAATGAGATGTTTATCTATAAAAAGTTGCCCACTTCAAAGCAGGAAGAGCTTCAACTCCTTGGTTAAAAAAAAAAAGAGAGCTTTTAATTAAAAGATCAGTCAATTTTCCACAGTCAAGCAGCCTCAAAGAAACTATGTGTGGAGGAGGCTGAGAGTAATTTCTAACATGATTAGTCCATTCTTCAAACTCAACAAGGTTTTATGAAAGCAGCATTTCTCAAGATCTAGAAGATAAGGATTGTGGAAATATCCTCAGTCTCTCAAAGAGCACCATCTCTTCCCTTCTGACACCTCCATCCTCACCAGCTTTTGCTCAGGAAAAGCCTGAAGAAATACTGTCAGAGCTTTGTGCCTCCCACCTTGGGGCAAGACAGACTATAAGTCTAGGACTGACAGATAGTCAAATGGATACTCAGCTTCAGGTTACTGCTATGGACTTTAGGAGGCCTGGAAACATAACACAAAATATTTCTGTGCTTTGCTTTAGCCAGACAAAAACAGGCTGTCTTCTGCACACAACCTGCCATTATACAAAGACTTAAAAACCTTTGAAGATTTATTTAAATTGCACCACTTTTCTGGAGCACTCTTTCCATTCAAGGAATGATATTTGCAGATGGGGATGGATATGACACCACTGCCTTATCCCCTTCCAGCATCAGAATATCAGCATTATGGCTGACATTACATGCTCTTGGGAACAAGACCTATATAACCAAACAGAAGTTTTTTATGCTTTTCTTCTTGTTTTCTGAGGAAACAGGATTTTGACAATTCGCCCTTGAACAGGTAAAACGTTACTTTTTCTCTACAGGCTGCAATTAGCAACTATTTTATCATGTCACACATCGGCGAACACCAGGGCTATTGTATTCTCGGCAAGCTGGTGCTGTGAACTTTCTCCAAGCAGAGAATACCAGTCCCTGCAATAACTGGTGTTCAGAGACTCAGTCTCATCCCCGCTTATCAGCTGTTAATTGTGACTTACAGACCTTACTGCTGAGCTGGTTCTGTTCTGCACAAGCACAGGGAATTAACTCTGCTTTATTTCAGACAAAAATGCATATGATTCCTATGAGAGTAAATATTCAGATATACTTTTGAAGGTCTTTCTCTTCCCTGTCTTGCAGAGAATGAGGTTCCCGCCAACAGATTTATCATTATCCACACCCTTATAGAAACAACTCCTACAAAAGTGATTATATGAGGCATAATTATATGGTATTATAAGGATTTTGACATCTTCGGTGTCAAAATGCAGAAGACCTTTAGGGTGTGAAAAATACGAAAGAATATCCTCCAGATGCTGGGAAGAAACCACCTTTGCATTTTACTTCGTTCATGTTAACCAAAACAGCTTTCTACCCTTAGTACAGGATGGGATTTCTCCAGTCAGTTGGACTGGTCAGACAGTTCGAACGGCAATGATCTGGAAGACAATATGCTCAGTTTCTACCTTTTTCTCTATGTAGCATTTCAAAAGCATTACCTTGCTGTGCTCACATTTGCTTTACATACTCCTATCAAAACAGCGTGTATTAAGATGCTTTTGCACAAATCTATCTAAAGGAAACCATTAAGGTAAAAGGCAAAATGACCTTTTACCTGTGAAAGGTAAACAGGACAAAATTAAAAGGCTGTAAGAAAATCATATGGCCTTACAGGTTTTTCTGCTGAATTCAAGAATCCTACTGCAATGTCCTGAGGCAGAAGCTGTGTAGAAGGGCAGTGTCCTCAACGATTAAGAGTTTGCTCAATAAACATTTTTGTCTTTTTTTGAAATAGCCTTTATATTTTCAGATGTCATCCCAGTTTAGAAACAGAACAGATCATTGAAAGCAATCAAAACATAACTAATTACCGTTCATCAAATTATCCTGAATACTAGCCACCAGGTCCATGGCAAAGAAATGCAAAAAAAAGGTTAAGGATAAACTGCAATTCTTCAGGGGAAGAGCGAAAAGTCAGCCCACATAAGTACAATATGTCAGGAGACTAACTGCACCCTGTCCCTAGAGCCCCTTTCCATACATTAATAAATATGACTTCACTGAAGTTACTGGTAAAATTCTTATTTGCTTCAGTAATGTCCTATTTTCACCAATGATTTTTAACAGCTAGTACCAAAGCATCCATCAGGACAAGAATATGAGAGGAACATTAACTCTGCTCACAGGACATGGACATATTTACTTAGCCCCTAACATTCTTCCTAAGCAATGGAACAAATTCTAATCACGACACAAAACCTACACAGTTCTTTCATCTTGGGTAACAAGTGGAAAAATATATGTCCTTGTTTCAGCCAACACATCCCCTCTGCGTGGGCTCAGAACCAGACCCTGCAAACTCACATTAACCTTACATTTATTTTCCCAAGGGTATATTTTTCCAGTCATCAAAATAAAACTCACCTGTAAGAACTTTACATTTGAATTTTGCTGCTGATAAAAATATACCGCTTGTTAGCTGTGTGCTATGCAGACTGATTAAAAGGGCAGAAAACTGCAGTTCTGCTGTAAATCTATAGCCCGAGAGAACTGACAGATGAGCACAGATCATACAAGGACAGAGTACTCTGCCTCAGAACATGCAATCCATATTTATTGATGCTTATCGAAAAACATTAGCGATCCATGAAATACAAGAGATGGAACATTTCAAAAGAAATCTGTAAACCCATGTCTCCATTGGATTATGGGAAGAGAAAAGTTGATGGAAAATCTAGCAGTGTCTATTGTCATCAGAGATCCTCAGTTTTACATAATTTTTAATTATGACATTCAAACCGCTTGGAGATACAGCATGGGAGAGTATCAAAAAATAATGAAAGTATTAAAGATTTATCAACCTGCTAGTGGCAGCCTGTGAGAATCACCAAAAAATCAAATTAAGTCCTCTTCAAGCAATACAGTGGCAATAAAATCAGAGAAGTACTTCGTTTCAGTTTTAATTTCATGTTGTTCTGAAAGCTACATCCCCCCTGTGGAAATCAGGAGATTTTATGAAGAGTAAAATAGTAAAATAGAGGAGGAACTGAAAAGAGAAAAAAGAAATTACTTTGCTGAAGTACTCGTAGAAGCTCCACATACAGGACTGCTCCTGAACAAGCTCGTGAATACCTCCAGGGCTCTGGCAGGTTTCAGTAGGAAGACCAAGGTGCTGTGCTTGCTCAAATTTCCTTGGCTAGCTTTATAGCTTTAAGACCTTGAGGAGCCAAATATAACCCAAATAAAAAGTAGCAAGCTTTGTTTTTTCTCCAAGGCTAGCATTATTCTCTCCTCCTTTCACCTTTTTCCTTCATTTGAGTAATTTAATATTGTGTCAGAGCCAACACACAGTAACAGCCATCCACTGGCTGTTTCCTTATCACTCTGCCACTGTTAAGCCAAATGCAGCACATTAACTGAACTAATAAAACAATCTTCAAGGAAATTAGCTTCTACGTTTACTATCATGCTATTTGTAGATCCTAAACCACCACCAGCACTGGGGCAAAAGCATAGTCTGCAGAGCTCTAACTATAGGACAAGCTCTTGCTGACCAGCTCATTCAGTAAGATTCCCAGCAGAAGCTCCCTGACTTCATCCAAGAACGGCTTTAATTTTCATCAGCAAAACAATCTAACACAAAACAAAATGCATAAACCACATCCTGCTGCCTGCCATGCCCTAAAAGTTCTTCTTGTAAAAGCTTTGGTCCTGCCCACAAAGTATTCCCACTCTGCACATCCTCCCAGCCAATGCTGAAAACTGTTCAAAGCCTTAGCGTAGGAGAACTTATTGATCTCTTTCATTAATTAAGCATCCATTGGCCTCTCATCTTGGGATCAGGGGACCTCAGATTATCACTTAACTCTGCCTCAAACAGCTAATTTCAGAGGCACCAAGTTAGTCATGCTCATGACTAAATTCCTCTAAGAGGCCAGTCCAAATTGTGACATAGTCTCTTGGCTGTTCTTGTTTCACTGGCCTGCAGAGCAGAAAAGACTACTGCCATTTGACATCTGTTTGTTAGAATTTCTGACATGATTTAATCATGTCAGTCCAGTCAAGTCACACCACAAGACTAATCAACAGAGCTGGCCCTAAGTGGCCTTTGAAGAGAGGCTTTAGTCAAGTAAAAATTACCCTCCAGAGGAAAATAAACTTCTTCAATACCAGTTTAATCAGCAGCATGTTACTACTCTGAAGAATGACAGCATCTGTAAAACCCCCATGCAAGAATGACTCGTGGGAGGAAGAGGTGACTAAGGAATTAAACTATCCACTGGAGAGCAAATTGTGGTTTGCTGGCTCCACTGGGAGCAAAAGGTCTACGGCTCCCTGCCCAAGCTCGAAGAGGACATGACTTGCTGTCGGTATTTCCATGAAAGCTGTTATGTGATTCATTAGCTTCGCTGGCCCTTCTCTCCTCTCTCCCTTCCCCCCACACCATCATTAAACTCATCTGTTCTCTTGAGCTCTTGCTTGGCAGAAATGGTGTGCTGACACGTAACAGAGTTAAAATGAATGGCTCCCACGTTTAGAAGAAAGGAGAAAAGAAGAGAAGCAGATGAGAGAGACGACTAAAGAGAATACCCAGAAAAGAGCTGACTACACACCCCAAAAAAGAAAAACAGAAATCACAAGCAAGAATGTATTTCTACAACACCGTTTACCTTGAAAGTCTCCAACTGTTTTACAAACTATATATCCTACACTGAAGAACCCCTTCCTCAAAACATAAAATGAAGCCACCCCTAGGCCAGGACAAAACAGACATAGGAAAACAGATCAATACTGGCTTAGTGTATGATGCACTGACATTCGATATTCTCATCCAAGCCATGTAAGCATGTTTTATAAATAAGCACAGTCCCAAAAAAAGTCTAACCCTTGGATAACCCCACCCGTAACCTTGTTCCAACTGGAGAAGTTCACATTTCCCATTCAACTGCTTCTTTCAAGAAAGTTTTTGTATTTATTGAGTCATTTTTTCAAACTCTTCCCAAAGATATTAATCATCACATCACCTGCAGATGTTTAGAGGATAAACAAAAACCCCACCATCACCGTGTCAACCAGTGTCAAAGAATCTTAGCACTCCTGTTCAGAAATACAGGCTGCCTCACTGTTTCCAAGGCAAACTAATGTTTGAAAGGCTTCTCTCAATAAACGCTAGCGCACTGGATAACTTTGTATTCTTTCATACAACTCCCATGAAACATTCCCACTACTTCCCAGGTGCTGTGGCCTGTGTTTGTGTATCTGGTGGTTCCTTTAGCTTGAGGCAGCCAGCTTCAGAAGCAGAAAACTAACCCTGCTGACCAACTGCAGCACTATTCACTTTATTTTTTTAACATCTTTTTCTGTACTACTTCATAGGTGTTTTCATTCTAAAACTTCCACATGCTTTATAAATACAAACATTCAGAGCACTCAGGTATAGCAGGAAAAGTGACCACTTGCAAGTAGCAGAGTTTTGGCAAACAAGCAATGCAAACTTGGGTCACGCACCACAAAACAAAAGTTCTTACAAATAATTGTAAAAGTGGTTTAAAGTAAGTTTTAAATTAGAAGTCAGGAAAAGCCTGTAGAATCTAACATTATTACAAGCAATTTCCTCAAATCCTTTTTAGACACTCTTACACTCTTAGCAAGATGTAAATTAACTTAAAAAGAGATGATATCGGGCTGTTACAGAGTCTTGTAAATCTTCTGCTCAAAACATACCCAGTAGGCACCAGCAGCGGATTACTTTGCAAGAAAGACACAATGTGGGACATCCTCCCTTTCTGCCTTCACCTCTCTGCAATCCCTTCCTCAGCTAGCTACATTTCTTTCCAATTCCCCTGTATTAATGTGTTGCTTCAAACCGCTCAGCCTGGGGGCAATCATTTCCTTCCTGTTCCTTGCCAGCACTGACCAGCCCACCCAGAACTTGGGGTTATCACAGCTGTATCTTTCTATCCCAGATCTTGATTGTTAGCTGTAGAGTCAGGATCACTCACACGGACACTGTCAGACTCCAGAAGTGTTGCTTCTGGAACCTGTATTATTTCATTTTGAAACTAAAAATATATCTTTGCCATAGAACTGTAGCCTTGTTAACCATAAGCTACGCTCCCCATGCCATGTTATTCCTATTTACACTCAACAGGAAAACCTGTTAAACTACACCATACTCTTATAAGAATACAAGAATAAGCATTTTACTCTGAGTTATAACCGATATCATAACAGGGGCATTTAGGATCAGATTTTTAAAAATGAGACTTCAATGTCCAGTGACACCAATAGCAGGAACAATTGATTTAAAAATCTGTCCCCAGTACCCCAAGATGGTAAGTTTGGGGTGAAAGACTTACAGATGAACCATACAGTGTCCATAAAGTTTCCTGAAATTAAAAGAAAAATAAACAAGATGACCCTGAATATCATGCTCAGGGAAAGAGGTCAAGATTTGATAGTCTGTAGTTAAAGCTGGCACATGAGCTAGATCAGTAGAGGCCTATTGCTGGGTTTTATTTAGGTTATTCCAGAAGGACCAAACTTAGAGTACCACAGTTATTCAAGATGTAGGTATTCCTGAATGAGAGTTGAATTAAGTTCATCCAAGCAGAAACAAAGCCCAACACAGATACCTCCACGTTTTTCACATTAGAATATGATACAAGTTTTTGCATCCTAGCTGTCAAAACTCAACACAAACTCTGCTTCTGATGTCTTTATGTTATCCTCTGACTTCCAAAGCCAGTGCTTTCACACACAACGAGGAATATGTTGTCAGAATTTATTTTGTCAGCAGGAATGTTCCTGAAACTTTTTTCACAGTTAAAGAGAATTTTAAGCATGTAGTTCAGTACAAAATGCTCTGTGTTTTTCAGTCATATTCATACCTTACGAACAATGAGGACATATTAAAACAAGCCTTAGTACAGCCCACACTTAAACTGAGAAGCGTTTTAAAACTGTTTAGGTGCAACAGAAGCATAACCCTTCAATAAAAAAAATAAATCACAGGACAAGAGAAAACAAAGGATGAAAGAGATTTTCAAAACCCACAGGGGGTCTGCACGCTCATTTATCATCTATGTTAATAGTAATAAGCTGTTCAAATCCCATCGCTGGCCCTGCAAAATCAGAGTCAGCTCTCTCAAACTCTGATCTGAAGTTAGTGGTGTACCCCCCCATGCCTTTATCCACATCTCCCTTAGTTTATCATCAGTATTATCCCTCCTCAAATGACAGTAACATGTTTAGTTCCAGCAAGACTTCTACAGCTGGCAGTGGCCAGTGAAATACAGATTTCAGGGCTGGGGATGTAGGCAGCCATACTTTCCAGCCTAAAGTTTAACTTTCCCTTAGGGCAGCATTTCTTCTGGTGACTGGATACTGGCAGCTTTTGTGTTCTTCATTAGCCTGCTGATTAACATACTGCTAGAGAGTTCTCCACTACACCTAACTGCTGTTCCAGCACTCACTGGCAGATCTATTGTGAGATCCTAGAGCAGCAATGCAGCGTTGCCTGCCTCTTGCTTTTCCTCACAATACTAGAGATCAGGTATTGTGTATTTGCTTTTAAAACAACAGCTACATACCTAATCCGAAGTTATAAGGAAACCCTGACCAAGCAACAACAACTTTAATGGAATTTTGTGAATGAAATTCCCATGGCAACAGTAAGAAACAGTGTGTCAGGAAATACAACCGATTCCCGTTTTCTGTGTTAGAGGGTTCTAAGCTCGAACAGAAACTAAGAAAAATAAAGAGCAGAAATCAGCGGGCCTACTGTTTTTTTCCTCATTCAGCATTTGAGAAACAAGCAAAATAAATCAAAAGGCAACCAAAACAGTACTACGGCATCAGGAACAAATTACCAGCCTTCCTATGTACAGTATAGACATTTGGCACAAGGGGACTTAGATATACCTGATACTAGCTCTTGGCTTTCCATAAAATCTGCTTCCTGATTAACATGCAGAGCACTATACTTCTGAAAGGACAATGGTGGGAAGACCTTCCACAAAGGCATCATTTTAAATTGTAAGGCCTGGAAAATTTCAGGCCTCAGGCCACGAACAATGGTAAAGGCTAACACAGCCAAGCTGCAGATCCTGACAAGTCGCATGTACATCACTAGATAAGCTTTGTAACTTTTTAGCCGCATCACGCAGACTATGTGAAATAATATCTGTCAGGCATTAAGGTCCCTCCCTCGTCGGCATTCTGTTCTAACCAGCAAAGCATTTCTTTCAGAAAAGCTTCCTTAAGGACGGTGCTGTGATCTCAGGTACGGAGCAGTAACAAATAGCATTTACAAGGCACAAGGTAAACAGCAGTAATTTCTCTAGCAGCCTCGAAGCCATCAGCATCAGCTATGGCAACAGCCTCTGTCTCGCTCAGTGGGACGCCGCGGTTAAAGCCCCTGAGAACAAAACCCCATCCCCTGCAGCAGCAGCCCCGAAAGCCGCAGGCAGCCGCCCCGGCATTTCGCACGGTCCGTACAGACCTTGGTCGTGCTCCTCCGCTCGCCCAGGCTGGTTGCCCATCTTCGGTGGCTCCCCCGGCTCTTCCCCGAGCTCCTCTAGGACCCCGGCGCCCCGCTCATGCTCGGTGCCAGAGGCGGACCTGCCTCTATCTGCTTTTAACGTCTACGCTTCAGTCAACTTAAAAAGGGGAAAAAAAAAAGTCAGCTCCTTCCTAGTTCCTGGCACCAGGAACAGAGCCTACTGCTCATGCTGAAGCAGCTGTGGCTCTCCCTCCTACCTCATTACAATATTATGCGCTGAAGGCCGGCCTGTGCAGTTAATTAGCTGCCTGACTGCTGGAATAAAAGGAGGGGGAGAAAGAGAGGCAGAGAAAGAGCGAGCAGCTCGCAGATAAAGAAAGAGCGACTCCACGAGCAGTGCAGGCCACCCAGGGGCAGCAAGCGCACACTGCAGGCGGCTCCAAGAAAGGCACCGATTTCATCAAGCCCCGCTGAAGCCAGCAGCCAAGCTCCACCACAGCCGAGAACTTAGCTTGGAAACTTGAGCGGGGCTTCAGAGCCTCTGCGCACCCATGGCTGCAGAGGGGCGAGCGGCCAGAGAGCTGCTTCTGGGCCATACACTGGTGTTCAAATTAGTGCACTAAATTTCAGAACAAAATACTGAAACGCAGCTGAGAGTGAAGAAGGGCAGGAGGACCCTCAGCGAAGACAAGAGCAGCCAAACACCTCCAAGCAAAGACAAAATTCATTTTGCCCGAGTTCACAACAGCCGAAGCACGCATACCACGGAGCAAATGGACCCTGCCCACAGACCTGAGAGCACTGCTGAGTAGAGATATACTTACACGACTGGTTAAGGACGGCTCTTAACTAAGCTGTCACAAGAATTAGGGGATCAAATTTCAGAAATGCTCAGCATCTTCTGAAAACTTAGATACCTAAAAGATACTGAAATGGAGATTGAACTCCTCTGAAAACCTGACCATGATCGTGAGCATAAGCCCTTTCTGAAAAGTCCTGTCTATCAGCTTTGTTCCGATATCCTCTGGGGCTATTCCTGGGCAAGCTTGGGCATCCCCAGCTCTTCTTAGCCAGAACTGGTGCTGGGAATAGTCAGTACATTGCAGGTTCACATCCATATTATAAGAACAATGTACAGGATACACTGAATACTATTAAAGCCTAATTCCCTTTGTTGAAGTAAGGACACGGTGTTCCATTATTCCTAAAAAACTATTTCAGTGATTTTCAAAATTCCCCTCATGCTAATTCCTCACAAGCAGTGAAAAAAACCCCAACCAAAGCTGATAGCCACTACTACATCTAGAAGCTGCAACCACAGATATGATCCACATACCCTATCTCCATCATCAATATTTTTGACTGTGACTTGTACCGCAAGAACAGCTGCATGAGGCAGGCCTACCCAGAGACTGGCCAACAGCCAGGCTTTCCAAGAAAGAAATCAAGATGCTCCTCACTAATGGAGTCAGGATGGGAAACAAGAATACCGAATGACTCCAGCGATCAGTTTCCATCACACGGATTATTAACAGAATCATCTTCTCAAAGTCTTGATTTCAACAAGAGGGTTAAAAACAAATTCAGAAATAAACTAATGTGTCCTAAGCTCAAAACAGATTGAAAATAAAACATACAGAAATTAATCTAGCTAGTTGTGAATCCATTGTTTCAAATAAAAAAATCTGGAGATCATTCAATGTGATAGAAACAGAATTTTGCTAATATTTCAGTGTAACAGGGTGAGTTAGTTGTCAATCTTAAATTTTTCATTGTTCTTGCTCTGACACTTTATGGATGAAGCTAAAAGTTTTCATACACCTGTCTATATTTGAATGACATTAAACAAAATTCCTGTCTACTTCTATCTTACAACATGCCAAGTATAAAATGCTTTGTTTAATGAATAAGGCATGTAAGTTCTGTAAGAAAGGATCATTGATAGCGCATTCTTTTTCTAAAAGTCATCCTATGGTCTCAAGTTTTGTATCTTATTAAGACGGGTACTCAGCTTGCCCTTCTCAAAGGTACAGATACAAATGTCCTCCAACTGCTGTTGAAACATATCTCCAAGACAAAGAGATTTTCTTCTATTATAGACTAAAGAGTGACTTCTGCTTTTCTTCAACAGGATTCACCAGAGGGATTGCATTAGCCAAGATAATCTGTTGGGTTGATAAATCCTGACACTGAGCATTTATTATTTCAACACCTGCTTTCTATTTCTGTAACACAAAAGGCAATAGTGGAACAGGGTCCCAGTACAGTATGGGGTGCAAGCCTGGAGTAATTACAAAATATAATCACTGAGTCGGAGCAACCACACCTGAAATCTGAGTACTGTAGAAGAGTCATGACTGGAAGAACCAATCTGTTATTTTTGACAGTGGCACAAAACAGAAGGCAGAACATTCTAACACCATAATAGGGAAAATTACATCAGGCGAGACACTTCTAGCCCAAGTCCACAGTGAAAGGTATGAATTTTAAAACGCAGCTATAGCCTGAGCAGAAGCCATGGATAAGAGGTCACTGTTCATGGAGCTTGCAGCTCAAACTGAGGAAAGAGAAAAAAGAATAATGGCAAGCATGACTTCTAGCATGGTGACTAGGCAATACATTAAGGCAGACACACAGCTAAATCTTTAGGCACCTATTTACTATCTGAACATTTTACATTATTTTCCCTTCCTCCTCAGTAATAAAGGTATAAAAATTAATGGATGAAAGAACAATTTAATCCCTATGAAGTACATGAGCTGGTTTCTTCCTAGGCATGAAGGTTGACTCATCCCTTTGCACTATCCACTTGTGGGACTGCTAATAAAATCCCACAAACACCCCTTTTCTATAGAGTGAGAATAGGAATTACTCTAGGTGTGACATGCATAATTCTTTCAACTCACTAGTCAAATGACAGGACTTATTTGCAAGGCATAACATTTCCTCAGACCCTACTCTTACAACACAGCACATTAATTAGCATAACTCCTGAAATTCAAATTGCAATCCCTCCTCAAAAGAAGCAGCATTAAGATGCCACAGAATGATCTCAAATTTCCAGTGGCCAGATAGCTGACAGTCTCTTCAGAAGGCTGAGGTCTAAAGTAGTTACAGATGCTGAGCAGGACCTCCAGGGGCTGGACCTTCTGGCAAAGACTGAACTAAACTGAATGGGCCCTAAGGGTGGACGCTGACTATCAATACCAGTGCTCACACTACCATGCTCTGCTTCCTTCATTAATGCTAAAGATTTTATGAGCGCTAAGTACATATGAAGGAGGGAAAAGAAATCTACAGAGGTGCGTATATCAATGCACAGTAGGGCACCCCAAAGGATTAGGAATGTAACACCTATGTTAAAACCCAGAAGAAAGAGCAAATTTATTTTTAACCATGCTAATACCAGGTTTTTTGTTGTGAGGATACTTGGTGAGGTCATAGTTAAGTTCACGGCACAGAACTGCAGCCTTCCAGGAACCCATCTGAGATGTAGCTGTCAATCCCTCCCTCTCACTTTACAGTATTAAAATCTAATGTAAGCCAAAAGCTGCTGAGAAACAGTGGAAAAAAAGGTATATGAGAAATGCCAAGCCCTCTCCCAATATGCATACTTGTTAGACCAGGCCAGCTTTGCATTCCTTTCTTTCGTTCCCTCCCATTCTTTAAGTGCAAACACAATGGCACTCTGCCAAGGCATTCTGGCTGTGATACATTTAGGCCCAGAGAATTTGTGTTAAGGATCATTTCACTCCAAACCAGCTGAAGGAAAGCTGATAATTAACCTAGGGCAGGTAGTTAATGCAAGGTTGTATTGACTTTGCTGAACAGCTTCACTAAAGAAACCTGAAAAGAAATGAAAACAAACTGAGAGATCATAGATCTGTACTATTCCTGGACCATCCAAGCATGCTCCTCTTTCTGTTTAGGTAACCCTAGCAAGGCTTTTGTGGTCATCACAGTTTGCTTACAGCTGTAATGGATCTTCCCTATACGTGCTGGCTAGAGCCAATTAACTGTCAACAATTTAATGAGTCAAGTCATTACAGTCTTTAAGATTTAGCATTTCAGTATCCCTACCACACACTGAATCCTCTTAACTGGCTCAGGTCCCAGGGTGGTAAACATGTGCCAACAAAGTCATTCTCAGGGGAATATACAACAGAGAAAAGGGTCTCTGTTTCACAGATTATTTTAACAAGAAGTTGCATGCAAAATCTTAGAATGTGTTAATACAGCTTCAGTGCAGTAAACGTAAATTGTGCAGTCCAGGCCGGCAACAAAACTGACAACAGTACATGCTGCAGACAGTGTTGTCAGCAGAAGTTAGTTCTTACTTGTTTAATGATGCCGGATGACTGCAAACAGCCTGTGAATGCCTCTCAAAGAAACTGTTATCCTTAACAGGATCAGGTATTAGAAATCGCAACAGACAGTCACTAAAATGCATTGTGCTCACTCCATTCCCAGTTATGGAAGAAGGTTCACACAATACAGCCAACAACAGAATAAGAGAATTATTATTTCAGCCCACCTTCACATGCCACCTTCAGAACAAGAAGAGAACATCCATTGAAAGACCTCTCCAGTTCAAGGAATCATGGGTCTGAGATCTCAAGCCAACAAATACCACAGTGTAATGATAAGACCATTGCTATTTTTTCATTAAAGAACTAGCGAGTTCCTTGTACGCTACTGGAGTAAGTGCCTTTTCCAACTGAAATATCCTACCAGAGAAACATATTTATCAAAGGGCAAGAAGAATCCAGAAGAGGAGCCATGTGAAGGAGTGCCCATTCCAAGCCATTCTAAGATGTCGAACTGTCCATGCGTTACAGAAAGAAAGAGCAAAGATAAGAAGAATGTGAAAATTTAACATGGCAACATCCATCATGCAGGAACTTTTTCAGCATAGGCATCAGAAGTGAACATACGCATTTGAGTATGCAGGCTATCGCAAGAAGAAAAAAAATATCAGTATAATGAGGCAATAAGAGAAACTTGACAAGTAGCTACCATAAACCGAACCTAGAATGCCAAATTTGATCTACCTCAATTCTTGAGCTTTCACTTTAGAGGTTAGTAGGTGAAATCTTCTAAAATGCTGCTGAATTTAGTCTGATTACTTGATACCTGGGGAAAATCACAGGTAGAGAAAATATTTTGCTAAGTAATGCCAGAGAGGTTAAGATTCAGAGTCACATTTGCACCAATATGTTACAAAGAACCATGCAGATATGTGTGTGTGTAGATGTCAATATGCATCTCCAGCTACACGTAGAGCTATAGGTACAAATGTAAGCATGTATTTCCACATTGTTTTGCATGTTAAATTCCTGCAGCACTTCTTGCCTATTTGAATGGCATCTTGACAAACTAATTTTTTTGAGTCTTTCTTTCCTTTTTATGTCAGCTCTGGAGCTAGAATCTCTTTCTTGATAAGAAAGAATAATTTTGCAAGAGCTGCGTCTTGTACCCAGAAAGGATAGCAAAATGCAACTAGCTTTCCAGATGAAGTTTAAAAGCATATTTATTGTTCCTGGGAAACCCCACATGAGATCAGTCATATGGTTTCTAGTGAAGTCTTGTGGAACAGAACGCACCAATCTCATTAGTGTCTCTCACACTTGTCTCTATCTTTCACAAGAAAAATGAGGCAATAACAAGACTGAATGCAAAGTGCAGCAACCTTTCTACAAACCTACAGTAGTCCTTTGATGTGACAGATCACAAAAAGCAGGGCCTGTCAAAAACTGATGTATGGGGGAGTACGAGGACCTCAAGGTCAGAGTCAGAGAGCTGTCCTTCAAAAGAAATCCCTTTCCTTTTGCCTGTTCTAATTGGAGTGCATTGGCATCTTATGAAAAATTAAACTGTCAATTAGATTTTTTCAAGGATTTTTTTAAAGAATGCTTTTATTAAGAAGAATGCTTTTCTTGAATTTTCTGACCATGTAGAGAAGGCTTCTGGTCTGGATTAGCTTCACATTAACCTAAATGGTTAGCCCACAACAGAAAGTGACAAACACTCGCCAAGCAGAGAATTCAGCAGAAAGGAGAAAGACGGTAAATTTGATAGATTCCATGTATTACTCTCAGATAAGAACCTTGAATTGACAATTCTATAAACATGCAGGAAGCTCTCAAATCTGTAGTCTGTCACATTTTCAATTTTGATGGGAAAGAAGCATATCTAATGAGTGATATGTGCAATAAAACCATACACCAGTCTCCCCTCTAAAATCATCCACAGTTGAACTTGTTCAAGTTTCACAAGTGACACGCACACTTTCCCAGCATTGACACCAACATGGTGTCAGGGGATGCCTGAAGTATTCTGAATGCTTTCAGACTATGTGCTTGCAGCCCAGCAGTCACATATCCTGGCTGTATCTCTTTTCTAATGAGGTATTTTCTTCTCTTATGACCAGCATAAGACTTTCTTTGGTTCCTGTCGAACCTGACAGATAATAGCTGCTGGCACGGAAATAACCGCAAGGAAGCACATTAACACAATTAAACTAGACAGCCTTGAGAGAAATTGTCAGAAAGTGCTGGAATGGGGAGTTTGCAGGGAGTGAGCAACAGAACAGAAAGCAAGGACTTAGAATGACTTCTAGGATCCATCGAGCAAGTAATTTCACCTGTCTGAACCCAAAATTTTCAATTTGTGTAGCAGTACTACCATGCAGCGCTCTTCATGAGAAGTATATGATCACTTAAGAAGTTTTGAAATTCTCTGTGAAACAGCAGTATGTAAGGTTATTTGGCTTGCAAACCTCAAAGGATCAGAATCTGAAAAATCACCGATTTCCTATAATTCTGAACCTTAAGGAGAAGAGAGTCCTAGTTTCTCATGAATATATAAATGTCATTAAACATTTTAAAATAATTTATTTACTATATGGCTTCATAGAATGGATGGCTTTACAAGTGCATGCATTAAAATAAACATTTTTCAAGATTAGCGAGTAACCTCTTCCTGCTGTTTTGCAATTTTTCCAGCTCTTTTTCATCTCCTGAAACACTAAAAGCAATGCAAGAGCTCTGTAAGTTTGGTTTTATTATAAAAACGAATTGCCACTTCAGGACAGTATGTGGAAGGACATAACACTGTGGATAAGGAAGCTGAATCCAAGACATTTATTTCTCCCTGCATGTCATTTCCCATTACTTGGGATTTCAAAACTGCCAAGCAGTTACAAAGCCAAACATCACAGCCCAGAACTTCCAGCCAGAATCCATCCCCAGTTCCATTTGCTCAGCTCCACTTGCCAAGAACAGAGACATGAGATTGGCCTCATCTCCCTTTAAGTTGCTTATGATTTACTGCGTTAGCTTCCAACAAGGCAGACAGGGGTAGTTATGTCAGCAAAGGCTAGAATAAATAACTTAAACTCCACCAAGGGCAGCATACAAACAAGCCTATTTAAACAAGCAATCTTGATGTCAATTATTTATTATCTGCTGCATTTGGAACACATGCTATTGCTTAAGGTCAACACACAAATGTTGGACAGTCACACCCAAAGAAGAAAGAAAC
Source organism: Morus bassanus (assembly GCA_031468815.1). Taxonomy (NCBI): domain Eukaryota; kingdom Metazoa; phylum Chordata; class Aves; order Suliformes; family Sulidae; genus Morus; species Morus bassanus. The sequence continues at coordinate 11,032,592 of CM062584.1, forward strand.
CTAAGCTTTTTTTTATTTCCACACCTTATTTCTTTTAATTTCTCTTACATGATACCATAATATCAACTGAGTACCACCAGAGTGTAGCTGGAACTAATATAATATCATTTCAGCAAAATAATCAGATCGCTCACTTGAGTAACAGACATAGAAAGCCCAATCTAAAAAGCTGAAACAAGGGCAGGGGGGAAGACATGATGTCTGTAGTTAAGTTATAAAAGGAAAACGCAGAACTGATGATGGCAAAGAAGCCAAAGAAAGTGGTTTCAGAACAAAGTTTCAAGATTCACACAGTTGGCTAGGTACACAAGCATCTGCATTTTCCAGCTACAGGAATGTTCTTACTTGGATTAGCTCCACAGTCAGTGAGCATTGCAGTGTAGTCTTGATCACTATCAGAGACTATTTGGGATGCCATTTCAGTAAAATAGAGCAGCTGAAATAATGTTCCTTCCTTTTCTACTTAATGTTCCCAGGAACCTGTTGCGCCCTCTGTCATATCTGATTTTTATTTTGCCTCTTAGCAACAATATACTATATTATAATACGCCTATTGGTATTTTTTCCATAGTGTGACAATCCAAAAGTAGCATTCAGCTTTGTAACCTTGCTCACTAATATCTAGCACCTTTCAGTGGCCATGATAGCGATACACTCAGAATATAGCTAGATTTCCAAGCACCTTTCTGGACTATGGAACCACTGTGAAAATTAAGATATGTAAGATAGAGGTCTTTTTATATACATACCTGTAGATAGCCCCTATAAGACCTGGAACAGTTCTCTCCAGGTTAAAAGGAATTTTAGAGGGGTAGCACATATATTCTTAGTGTTTATCTACACAATATACATAGCTCCACACTTGCACTCTTTTTGCCCAGCACTAATATTCCCATTCGTACTTCTGCAAGTGCTGATGCAAAGCAATATATGAGGTCAGATCTAATGATGTAATTTAAATTGGCAAAACAATATCCAGATGTAACTTGCCCTCAGTAAACTATTTTACCCTTTGTATTTAAAGTAGTCAACATCATAAATCTTATCCCTCCCCCAATCCCGGTTATTATACATGCATGCAGAAGGGGGCTCTCTATTCCAGTGCTAGTATTTTTGTATCTGACATATGTATTTCATTCTGGACTCCCTGCAGTGCTGTTTCCCTGGCTGCATTCCCAGGATCCTATGCTGCATCATCCATACAGGTTTTCTTCTCCCCTCGTTACTCCTCCCAAGCATCTTTTGCCAGCATCATGCCTCTTTATTGGCTGGTGAATCTCAAATGCCTTTGGATATGACTAGTCACTATTAAATTTGCAGATTTACACACCAATTAACTGCAGAACAGGATCTAGCTTTAGGTTAGTATGAAGCATTTATGCTGTTACAAGATGCATCATTTTCTTTTGGGGGCGAGGGGAAGTACATAAAGATCCCCCCCCCCGCCCCGAAATCCCTTTCTGGTTAGTAACATTATTCTGTTACACAGTCAAACCCTGCAGAGGCTGTGACAAATAGGGAGGTCATGGTCAAATTTAATAAGATCTCACATTCCCTTGGAAATGCCACCAGGGAGCAGACAAAAGCAAGCATTTGCTGAGCTCCTGGGGGAAAAGCAGAGCGTTTGCACAGAAGCCCTTGGTATGCAGATGGTGTCGCTGCCTTTAGAAACAGGCTTAGATTTGAAACCAATGGGAACAAGCTAATGGGGCTAATGCTGAGGGAGAGAGCATGCCACAACTTAGCATAGGAGCACAAGCTATACATGAAGATGCTAGGGCTGGCTCTTTGTTCTTGCGTCTCTGCCGTGTCCCAGGAACGGCAGGGTAGCCGCTCTGTTCATTCAATAGAGGGAGAAGAGAACGCTATTGATACGTAGCAAAAATTTATAAAAGAAAGCTTTCAAATTGATTTATACCTCTGCAAGACAGAGGGCTGTGTAACTAACACCAGCCCTGCCACAGGGCCCCACTGCGCCACGATGGGCCGGGGCTGCCGGTGCCAGCACATGACTGCTCAGGCTGGGACAGGCGCCCCAGGCCGGACAGCCTGGGCCCGTGGGGCTCACCCACTGCCACCTCCTGGAAACCCCCAGCTTCTCCCTTTTCTTAACGTCAGATTACCGACTCATGCAGTGTAGGATGCAGTGAAAGGCCGGTCTGCAAGGGACAGTACGTCTCATCCTATATGCTGAATATTACAGCAGGTAAGTTATAGCTGTGCTACAAGGAGCAGGGGGATAACGAAGACTCAGCTAGGATCTTGGTAAACAGAGTGACACTCACAGCACATTTCATATAAAGTAGACTGTCTTCCAGAATCTTTGTATCTACCTGTGCTGGGCTTCAGTCGACTCTCAGCAAGCTCAGAAATCGCTCCTGTTGTAATGGTCTTCTTCAGTCTAGAGACTCCAGAAGCTGCTGCCACCCCTGGTTTTGTCAGCATGTCATCACTGCTTGCCCTCTTCAGCTGCAATACAGAGATTGTGAGCAACCAGAAGATTAAGACCTTGAATATTCCCATCAAGTAATTAAAAATGCAAGGCTCCAGGGAGAAATGGAACATTTCCATAAAGTAACCCAATGGGAATATTGCTTTGATAACCATACTAAATAATTTTCTATTACTTTTCGTATTTCTTTTGCATTCTAGGTATTTGTGAGTGGGCTAAGAGACCCAACTGTTTCAACAGTGAAGAATGAAAATGGGAAAGACCATTCAAATAAGTAAATAATTGAAAGGCAAGGAGAAAACAGTTTACAGGAGAGACTACTGGCAACTCTAGCTTCTCAGATCTTGCTCTGAACAGCAGTCATGAGATTTCCTCACTGGTTTACATTTAGTCAGGTATTTGGGCCCGTGCAAGTAAGTGGTAGTTGCAGAGCCTGACACACCGAGTAGGTCAAAGCAGCAAATAACTGGCCCTTAATCTGTCTGTTGAAAAAAAAAATAATCCTAAAAGGATCTCCTGGTTCTTGTCTCTCCACTCAGGATCACGCAGTTTTGCCCCAAAGGTGACCTTAGATCCTCTGAAGAGATTCTGAGCTATTCCAATAGCAAGCAACCACCAGTTCCTTCCCATGTTTGTCAAACAGGAGTCAACAAACTTTGTGGTATCATAAACTAAGTTATCTGACATGAACAAAGATCATCCTGAAGACCAAGTCAAAATCTGAAAATCATTTAGCTGACAAGCTCAGGCTGCCACAATAAAATGCAAGAGCAGCCAGTGCAAGATCTAATGCAATACCAACTGGAAATACCTCATCCTAAACATGATACAATTTCAGCTATATACCCTCCTTGCTTATTGAAAAGCAGTGAGCAAACATGGCCAATGATCTCATGGTGGGACCTAATACTATGTGTCTTACTAGAGACTGTAGGACTCAGTAGGAGAGAAGCTGAAAAGTCTGTTCACAAGAAAGCATTTTGTTCATGTGACCACCAAGGAAATTATTCACAGCAAAGAAATGCACTGGTTTTCAGAACAGACAAGCTGCAGAATTCTAGAGACTAATACTGATATGTTTCATAAGCTTGGAAGAAGGTAAACTATTTGCTTTACAGGGTATTTTACACTATGTGTTTTTTAAAAAATATTAGCATATATGATCACTGCTGTTTGGTCTCTTTTGGGAGAGGGATTTCTGGTAAAGTAAGTCTAAATGTGTACTCAAGAAATCCATGCAATTCAAGCACAACGAGCTTAAGATTAAAGAGGAAACACTGAAATCATGTTGCTTCAACAAGCAGAAGTAGCAATTTATCTCAGAACATTGGTCAGCTGCTTTCCCATTTGTGTGCCTCTAACAGCCTGTGTACCTCTAATAACAGCCTCTGATTAATTTCAGGAAAAATACCTCAAGCATTTTAAAAGACCAAAGCTCTGGAGAGTCTTCCTAGAGCGTTATTTTTTTCTATCCTTTTCAGTTTGTGGACACCTAAACTGTTTTCACAAATCAAAATCCACTGCCTTTTAAGTTGTTCAGTGACACCCAGGGGGTCCATGAACCACAGGCTGAAAACCACTGCTTGGGTTAAATCAAAAGAGAGCACACAACAAGCACTTTCCCTATTTAGTGGTTCCTGAATGTAAAATCTTTAAGCAAAATGAAGTCTCTCGGCTCCAATTCTTTCTCCCTTTCATCTCTTCCTCTGACTCAGAGCCTGTGGTTTCCTGGACCCTGTGAGCACATAAGTTCCAATAGCTGAAGTGTTGATCTGCTCCAGGGTACCGAACAGCTAACAGTTTGCCTTCTGGCAGACGTTTTGTCAGCACAATCATTTTTTAAAATAGCTGTATCAAAAGATAGGATTCAAAATGCTTTTGTTCCATTGCAAGTAATATCTTTTGTTAATATATTTTGCCTTGAAGAGAGAGGAATTTGGAATTCTGGAAATCCATTAATAAATCCCTTTCAATTTCTTTACATGTGTAACAATCAGTTGAACTAAGAATTTGCCATTAATTTTATTCCTCTTCAAAGTGAAGGCAATTCCCTCACACACAGTGTAAGAGAACCCACTCATACCTTGTACAGATATAGTGTCTCCCCCATCACATGCAAAATATTTTCAGAAACGTACATTAGTCTAATATACAACAAAATTATAATCTCCCTATGCTTAGAGTGGTCAAGCCCACTCCAAGTCTTAGGCTATAAGTAATGTTCCAGGACTAAACCAAAGCTTTAACCTGGAACAAGACTGTAATGCTTACACAGTCCCTACTGGTTGGTACCTTGCTGAGCCGAGATTCAAAGGCAAGTGAAGTCGAGGACTTTGATGTCTTCATTCCTGTTGAGGTGGTGGAAAGTGATTTTCCTCTGTCAATCCCATGACTCCCTTGCTTTGCCATTGCACTCCAAGGCCTGGCAGTACTCTTCATTTTCTTCCCAAATAACTCAGTCTACAGACCCTAAAAACGCCAAAACAAACAAACAAATGTATATACACACATACAAAAATATAAACTGTCTTTATATCATCTGAAAGAGAGCAACAGAGATATCTGGCATCAGTCTAAAGGGCTGAAAAGGCCATGCTAAACTTTATTCCCTTTCTTATACACATCAAAACTCAGCCTAGAGGATCCCTCAGAGCAGGTGGCAGACACTTCTATTTTTCATACTGACTGGTAGCATGGAACACCACAGAAGGAACACTGACTTTTGTTGGGACTGTATAAGTGAGAGACATCTATCAGCCACAGCACAACACCTGCAAATGCTGAAGCACAATGAAAGAGTAACTGAGAAAACTGAAGTCCACAACAATTGAAGAGAACCTTGGGATAAAAAACCCTACTTCTCTTGCTGTTAGTTCCAGCATCTTTAAGTGAGATAATACTCACTTTTAAGAAGTCACACGAGAAGCAAACTTCCTCAGCTGTACGGAAAATATGATGTCTTTAACTTATCAGAGTCTTCTAAAGAAGCAGCAGTTGATGTTGCCACAGTGATAAAGAGATGTTTCACAATACCAAGATTTACAAAACATGATAAAAAAATATCAACTTCCTTGATACAAGTTCCAAACAAAAATCCAGATCCACTATTCCTTAGAGATAAGCTTACGCAAGAGAGAAATCCCACCAGGAATCAGCAAATAGACATGAATTCCTTTTTTTGGATATAACTGAATAAGTCTAATCTCCCAGCAAGAACAACTAGTCTCTTTCTCTCGGTAGGTAGACAGCTGCCAATTAAACAGGTAGCTCATGTCTTGCAGATCTAAAGCCATAAATTTTCACCAGCCATTACCCAAACCAAACCAGGAGCAAAATAACATAATTAGTTGGATTTAAAAAAAAATTCCACCAGTCTGAGCTGGGAGTGGGAGGGATGGGAGATTGCCTGATATCTCCTCCCCTCCCCCACTTCAGTATGAGCAACATTTTTCTTCTGCAGCTTCATTTTTTAAGAGACACAGGATGTAGCTGCCTATCAGTCTTGTGTAGGCAGAGGCTAACTTGCTTCTTGTCTGTTAAGCAGGTAACTGAAAGACCTACAGAGATCAGCCCAGTGTCTCAGCTAGGGGAACGCATGCACAGCAAGCACACGCTGTTTATCACACGGGGGTCCAGCTGGGCCAGCGTCAACTTGGACAGCAACCCTTTGACAGAGATGCCGAAATAATTTATTCCTGGCTGGGTCAGTAGGAGGGCTTAGGTCACATTTTGTGTCTCATAATTTGCTTTATACTTTATTTCACATTCACAAATAAAAACACTCGCTGAACTCATGCAAAACAAATCTGCTTGGGGCCAAGTCGCATTCGACACTGACAGCACCTTCCAGGTGCCGCGAGGGTCTGTTTAAGGAGTGTTTTGCTGCACAGAGGCAGAAGGGAATGTCAAGTGCTCTGCTGCTGTCCTACAGAGAACAAAGCTACCAAGTGACATTTCCTCTATTTATCCTTGGTGCCTCTTGCAGAGAGGGCTGTCTACTTTCTCCACAGTACTAACCTGTCAGCTCCTAAATAAAGAAATAAAAAAAGTTAGCAGTTATTACTAAGTATAGTCATTATTCCATTAAAATTCTTAACGCATGCAGTGTGGAGCCATCAACTGATCTCATTAAAGGAGAAAGCAGAGCAGTCTTTTGTTGATGCTGATGCTGATCATTGGCTCCTTTTTTAAAGCACCGACAGATACGTAAGCTATATTACAATAGATAATCATGTTTAGTATTCCCACCATTCATGATCTACCTTAGCAAGCTTTGGTGCCTACATTATTTAATAAACTATTTTTAATGGGCATATCATTCACTGTATTTATATGGGTGAACACGCAACTACACATGCAAACTATCTTTTTGATTAGATCTCCAAATTATGCAGATTTTGGTTTTTGTAGATCCAGTGGCTGCACATGCATTTTCTTTATTATACCCTCTAGATTTCTTCATAACTGTATCTCATGCTTTCCTGCCTTAAGCTGTACAGATGCTTTCTTGATATCCTGAAGAATTTAATTTTGAGTCATCCATGGCATTTTAAAGTTGCAGTGGAGTGATATGCTCATTAGACCATGTTAGAAGTTAAAGGAAGAGGTACTTACAAAAAACAAAAACAAAACCACAACTCAAGAAATCCAGCCAGTAGCCTGAAGCAAACTGGCTTTTTCATGTAATGATAGCTGAATTACGTGCCATCTGGATTTAATACTGTTTTACTACACCAAGCAGATGAAACTAAAATTAAGAGGAGTATATTCGGATTTATTAGTGTTTATTAGTTTTCTATGTATTTATATGGAAATCAGCATTTATAAAAGACGGAGGTAAGGCTTCTCATGCATTTGGCTAACCTGAATCTGCGCTGTGGATAAAAATCTCAATCTCTGAAGTGGGATCCCAGTACCTTCCACAAGCCTTACATGTACTTCAAAGAATAAAGCCAGGTTGCACACATCTTCAGCTGCAATTTCTAGGTAGGTGACACACATTCCTAGGTGACAATCATTCCTAGGTAGGTGACACACATTTGAGTTATTGGAAGTACTGCTTCAGGGGAAGTACTAAACAAAACCACCTCCAAAAAAAGAAAAAGAAAAAAAGTCTTTGAGAGCAGGAAATCCATTCTCAGAGTCAACATCACCTTTTTCTCTCCTCCAAAGTCAATTTATTGCATTACAGGAAAATAAACAAGCCTCATGGAAGTTGTGGGCAGTTGGGACAATGGGAAACTCGGAAGTTCAGTATCATGGAATGGCTCATGGACCGAGTTAGGTATGTAGCTGTGAACTGTCAACCAAAATATTAACTTAAATATGTAAAATGGCTGCAGCCAGTTAGAATTGAGGAAACCTAACATTAGAAGAGAGGCTTCTCTAATCCTTGCGTAAAAACAGGACATATAGGGGCAGTTTGGAATAGACTGTATTTAAAGAAAAAAACATACAGCTTTTATCTAGTTGTCTCAAAACACACCATTTTTTAATAGGTGAATGACTAAAAAACAATGTAATTTTTAAATCTGGAAAGATAAAGTATTTGTGGAGAAACAGATAAGAGCTAAATATGCTGGAAAAAAATAGGAGAGCATAAGGACAGAGTGCTATTAATACAAGCCACTAATATATCCTAATATATAAGATAATAATGACTGCAGTTCTTGAAGCTCAGGTTAAAAAACAGCTGAAATGTACCCTTCTGTCCCAAAATCTTAAACGAGGCAGCAGTTTGTCAGAGCAGTGCAACGACTAAATGGCAGCCTCTGCTTCCTTGATGTGATTTTCAGGGCACGGTTGGTAACAGTACCTTGCAGAGACTATCCTTCTGAGCCAACAGAAAATACTTTGAAAGTAGCCAGCCACAGTGATAAACTATGCTTGAATGAGGGCTTGGGAATGGCATCACCACTAACTTCTCATCACAGCTGAACGGACCTTGGAAGACCGTCCCTTTCACAAGTCAGGGCAAAGGTAGTATATACGTACTCCCACTGTAACTCCCATAACAGGCTATCATTCAACACCCTTTTGCACACAACCTTCCAAGCCTTGTGTATCTGCATTTCTGCATCTGAAATTGCCAGCAGGTAATGCCTCCCAGTGGCTTTCAAGTATATTGATAGAAGTCTACTATACTTTAACTAAATATCAGCATTTCCTTCCAAAAGGACCCCACAGAGATTATGACTTGATCTCTAGGCTACCCATAGAGAAATCTGAGGGAGAAGCAGCTTTCCACAAGAAATGCAACCAAGCTGCTTTTGCAAATACAGTGACAAAATCGGTAGCTTTATGCCCATTATGTCTCAATACATTTCAGATGAGACATGCTCTGCTCACTCTCCCGGAGGATGACTCGCTTTAAGCAACGCTTGGAGCTCTGATTTTAATTTCTTTCTTCACATTTCACAGGGAACTTCCATTTTGAAGCAAACAGAATGCCACCATCCCGAGATTCAAAGTCTGTCTTTCTTTGGCATCAGCCAGAGCAGGTCACTAGCCGGCCACAATTAAATCCCCGCAGCATGCTCTGCGTGGAGCTGTACTCTGAAAACATGTAGAAACTGAAGATAAGGAGCAGCTCCGTGTTGAAATAATGTTGAAACAATATGTTGCTTCAGAGCAGCAAAATCAGTTCTATTGCCAGTCACTTCCAAACTGCAGGGGTTTGGGGTTGGGTTTTTTTTGTGTTTTTAAAATCTTCTATACTCAAAACTGCTGGTGTCTGAATCCCTCTCTCCTCTGGCACAGGTGCTACAAATGAGATAATCGGAGGGTTTACAAAAAAAGTAAAGCTGGTCCTGACAGAGCTTTTTCTCTCCTTAATTCTCAGAATTCCCTGCAGGCATCAGAGTCTTTAAAAATTCAGGCCATGCTATAGAGTTCATCCTTTCTCAATGGTATTTTTAAAGGGTATTTGGAAAATTTTCATGTGGACTATTTTGACAGTTGGCAGAAGTTTTACAGTGGAAAGATAATCCATTTTACTTGAAATGTTACTGTTTTATTAAAGATTGAGAATCTAGACATTTCTCTATTAGGCAGTCCACATGTATTTATTAAAAGTCTTTAGAACCAGCCTAGAATGATTCCCATTTTATGGCTAGAAAAACTGGGTTAAGAATTTATGCTGTCACAGGCAGCCAGCATCAGCAGAAACAACACTAGGTCTCTTGGATCTTAAGGCTTGCCTATCCATCAAAGGAGTAATTCACCAGTCCTGTAGAACAAACTTCTAGGAAACCCATTCTGCTGACTATTAAAGGCTGTTTTACCCTGAATAACTAAAAGGAAGAGAGAGTTTATTTGAGCGATGACAAGCAATAATGTTTCACAATCAAGAAACCTAGCAGTTACACTATCAAGTAAATAAAAATCATTAGCACATCTGCAGAAATGAAGTTACATAGGAAAAATCCCTGTTGGGGGGCTAGAGATAGAAATTATCAGTACCCCATGTACTTTACACAAGGTTGGTTTTCATGCTCGTGTCTGTGTGTAGCACTACTCACTCAACAGGACAGTCAAATTAAAGCAGAGTCATTCAAGTTGCTTTGGGAAAATGAATGAAAAAGAATGATGAAAACTCATTCCTAGATCTGGAGAGTAATGTACCAGATGGCAGGTTCACCGAGACCTGTGAACACCCAGCATTTCTGAAAAATGAGGTCAGAATTACCAACTTCGCAGAAAGGACTCTCAAAGGACAGAAGTCTGTGACTTCACTGGGTTAAAACCCACATTCACCAGTGCCATTTTTGTGTAATTCAGTTACTTTTCATTACATCAGAAGGTCAGACTATTCCAGAACCTTTATTACACACTCATGAAATCAAAGCACAGTTTCTTTGTTTTTTTTTTTTTTTAAAGCATGTAAAATCTGCATCATGCTTATACTATTTTCCTTCCACCCTAATCAATCTCTGCTATTTTCAGACAAACTATCAACTGGAACACAGAAATATCTATCAAGTTCAGTAAACCGTAAAGCATTTTCTAGTGGCGTGTAGGAAGCTATATGGCAGGATAACCAGCTGGGCTAAAATAGAATTCTTTTCTGCCTTTCACATCAATTCAAATCAACAAGAATTTTTAGGCTTGACAGATGCTTCCATATGACTCATCCTGATTTCTTAGCTGATATCAGGAATCAAGCCAGGGTCACAAACCAGGGAAGGTGATAGTCCAATACAGTAATTGGTAACTTGCAGATAGATGGCACAGATAAAACACCTGTTTGGAAATAAGACTGGGCTAAGAATTAAAAGCAAACTGTTCACTCTCCTTTGGTCATCTTTAGCAGCTTTCATTAGGTGTCTGCTCCTTTCAGCTCATCGTGTAGCCTTTCCATATCTAACATATCCATCCTCTCTTCTCTAGTTCCTGTTACCTTGTTCTTAGTGCCTTTGAGGCTATCTCAGTGCAACCTTCCTCCATTATTCCTCCAAGTGGAGACACTTACTGGATTGTTGCTGGTACAAGCTTAGCTTTCATTAGAACTGGATTAAAAAGCCCAGCCCAAAAAAAAAAACCAAACCACAAGGCAGACACCACCTTCTTCCACCCAAACACAACTCAAAGGGACAGAAAAGATATGACCATTTCCCTAAACCTCACCTCTAAGATTCTTGCTTTTGCTGGCCAAAGAAAGAGAATCAATTATAAACCTGACCCCAAACACTGAGCAGCAGTTTTCTCTGGTCCACCTCAGTAGACTTGCTTTCCAATCTCATTTGCAGCTGAATTTTCATGGTTTTGCTGGTAGACTACCAGGAGACAAGACATTGCTTGGAGATATTCATGTCCAGACTGCATGCTACAGCAGGGCAAATTCTGCTGGTTTTAATGCACGCCTCAAGCAAAGGTGGTTTTAGTAATATTTTTTTTTTAAACTTTCAAGAGTGGAAAAAAATATATAGCTAGGCAGTTATAGAATCCATGTCCTTTGCAAGGAGTTAAAAGCATTGATAATTTTAGATATAAAACAAATACACAGAAATTAAGACACATACATGCCCAGGGTCACCCCACTAATCATTAGGAAAATACAAAACAAAATACCAGTCCCAGGATTTAATCATCAGTGGCTCTGATATAGCTTAAGAGTCACATCTTCAAATGTAGCACAATCTTCATTGTGCTAAGGTTGCCTGAAGATTATATCCTCATATGAAAATTACTCTTTTGGGTTTCCATTTGCTTTGCCTTTTTTTTTTGTTTGTTTAATTGCTCTTCTGTAGGACTCAAACCTCAGAAGAGCACTTTCAACATGGCATCAGATGAGATTTTTCTCACAGGGAACACACATGGCTCCCTTCCTCTACAGTATAAGCAACTACTGCAGAGCCAGTTCCTTTCCCTTCCCTTCACGGTATTAGGTGGAACCACACAGACAATGGAAACTCCCTTGGATCTCCCAAAGACAAAGTTACCTGTGGTTACAGTGGTAAGACAATGTCACATTTTTGTGTTAAGGTGTTTCTTGCTTATTTCCTTAGTGTGTTTTCCATAATTCTCTAAAATTGATATTTATTAACTAGTACAGAAATATACTGAAAAGTTACAAGGATGTGTAAATTACATCAGAAGTGACTTAAATGAGGACAGTTCCAGCCAGCCATAAGTGACAAGTTTTTGGCCATCAACTCAGCTTCCAGAGCCATCCCAACAAGACTGCCAGACTCTGGGTCAGCAACTGCAAAACTCCATGTCTTAACATTGCTCAAAATAAAGTCCTCTTCCCACAGCAACCATTAGGGTCATTGATGACTTTTCCAGGCATGGACAGATGAGAGCAGTGCAAAACCTTCTGCCCACCCTCCTCCACAGAATTTCTCCCTGGAGTTTTGGATTTGTCAGTCTTTTATTCGTGGTTAGATCTCACTTGAAAAAAAATGCAGAAGTTACAACAAAAGCCTTATGTGTGCATATGAGGAAAGGATTTATTTAGCTGCATTTCTCTTGTCCTTGTTCCATATTACTGGCCATTTATAAGACAGGAAAAAAACAGCTTTGCTGCTTCTCTAGCTAAAATACACAGAACTGTCCTCCAGCACAGTGACTGATGCTTAAAAATCAAGCCAAAGCTGTACTTTGAAGTGTCTGGGAACATGCTCCTCCTGTAATTTAAATTACACTGTTTGTACATGGACACTCAATCTCCTCCTCCTCCTTCCTCACACTGATTATCTAACCAGTCACCATTACACATCGCAGAAGAGAAACTATGCTACCTCCCTATGACCCCGATCCTATATACTACATGGGGATAAGGAAACAAAAATCCCAACCTATCTGTAATTTTTCTGCTCATTAGCCCTCCAGAAGGACAGTGGCAACCACCAGCTGGATGGTGCGATATCTGAAGCAGCTATGAAGCACAACCATATGCTGGCTATCAGTAAACAGTCCACCATGCTTCTCTGGTTTAAGTAGATGTGTTGTCTTGGTAAGGTTGAAAGGACAAAAGACTGATATGATCTTCCACTAAACTCCAGGGCAGAGATGTAGACTTAAATGTGGTAATTCAGAATCATGTTCATCACATTGCTGATGGATGCACACAAGGAAAAAGACATGAGCAGGAAGGTAGGGTGGCAACATGCATTTGTAGGAAGACAGGCAGAGGCAGCATACTCTCAAACTGGGAGAGATTACAAAAAAAGCACGTAGTGGCGGAATGCATACACAGATGTTATGCAATAAATTTCAAAATTTATCAAGTCACATCAAAACTACATCTAGGAAGTGATTCCACACTACAGAATTTGGAGAATGCACTGTTTTAAGTTGTACCTCCCTCATTACTTCAATGTACGACAAGCAGGGAAAGTATATTAATTTACATAGTGCTAACATCCACCCTTGGGAGACATACATCCAAGGAAAGATTCAGGAAGGGTAAAAATGATGCATTGATTCCAAAGTTCCTTTTTGAAGTTACAACCGTGTTACAATCACAAATAATTAGGTCAGTCGGGGCTTTCCCCAATATGACTCTGCCCTGAATAGATGGGTTTAATTTACGTTCAGTATATTGCAAGTTGAGAACAAAATGTTTTAGAACCATTTCAAGGTAGCTACTGCTCATTAATCCAGGTTCTTTGAACTACTGTCCCAGTGAATACAGCACAAAGCAAGTGACACATACTGTTAACACTTCATGTTTTGCCAACCCGCAAGAAGGAAGAAAAGAAGGTTTCATTTTAGATAGAGCAAGAGCTATATAATTGCTAAAGAAATTAAGAATAATTACAAGTGGTTTGCCTGATAATTACCTGTCATTACTCTTTTCTGTAGCATAGGGGTTAGATACATCTACAAGAAAGTGAAGGAACAATCATGTTTTTGGGAATGGCAGACACACACACAGCATGTGGCTACATGGTAACACTGACTGGTTCACGCACGCACACCGGCTGATTCCCTGCCCTCTCCAAGCACGGAGGGATGATACCGCAGTCAATGCACTGGCTTGGGATTCCACCCGATTCTATCCCCAGCTCCAGCACAGATTTATTGTACTACCTCAGCCATCTAATCTTTCTATGCCTTAGTTTTTCCATTTATAAAAATGGGATCGTAACTGTGCACTAAATAGTGTATTTATGAAGATACACTCATTCATGTGCCATGGAAAGGAATCCCACAGAAAAAAAAGTAAAAATGAGATAAATCAACATCTGTTACACAGCGCACAAGTGAGCAGCCCCACAGATTGCCACGTGCTGGGATGTCTCCCTGACTCCCATTTTCCATCCATCACGATGCAGAGAAATAACTGAGATCTGGAAGCTATCCCTTAAGGAGATATTTATCCTCAATTAAAGTGAGGAATAGACCACTTAAAGTTAATAAACTGGGAACTTCTGAATGTTTATAGGAGTGACAGTGTGAACTTCTAACAGAAATGGTTTTTCGCAAAGACAAGGACATAACTCCAAAACTGCAGGAGAAACTAGAGGGCTTCTGCATTTTAAAAATAGTCATACTGAATGGGAACAGAACAGATTTAGGCAACAGTATCAACAGTTTACAACTGTGACTTAGGGGATGACCGATGGACTGAAAGACCCACCTTGGTGGGCTACATAATGAAATTAAATTGTTTTAGAACTGAACTAGAAAGGGAAGGGGTAGTACGTACATCTGTGCATGTTAGCATGTGCTATTCTTGTGTTAGTTATCTGTGAAATTGTGCAAAGAACACTATATTTCAGCAAATCAAATATCCTCTCTCCCACTGAGGCTACAGGGACAGAGAGCAGTTTATAATTTCGGAAGTGTAGAAGAGGAACATGCAAAACAGTCCCTTTTGGAGGTGACACAGAAAGGATTAGTAGGGGACATCTAGAACTTAAGACTGTACAAGAGAAAGGGGTAGAGAATCCCTGTTTTCAAACCAGTTCTACCAGTAATCCTTTACTGCTACATATACAGGGCTTAATTAACATCTCTACAACTTTGCCATATTACATGCTATATAAATGCTATTATTATTACTATTGTTATTATGATCAAGCTTCAGTCCACAGTACAATTTTAAGGACAACTGTTAAACTGCAACAATTAAAAGGGTCCTGCTGAGAATCTGAACAGCTCTTTGCTGTAGTGTTGTAAGAGGGTACCCGTCTGGCGTGCTCCCCAATGCTTTCACTGATCCCCTGCAGAGACGCTAGCTGCCAAACCTATTTGCTTAGCAGCTTGTTCCTTTCTGCCCTTTCTTGACTGGACTATGTGAACATGCAGTAGCAGAGGAAAGTCTGCTCGTGCTCCTGCTTTAACTGTTGGAGCACAACCTTAAATTGCCAGAGAAGAAAGCAGAAACAGGCACAGAAACAGCTTCAACCCTTCTGTCACCGAAATCTACATAGCTGAGCAGAAGAAAAACACAGTAGCCAGCTCTCACAGGCTCACATGCTGGGATATTTTTTGTTGTTGTAATGACTTTTAGACCACCCCCAGCCCATTTTCAGCTAATGCAGAATTGTTTGCACCGTGCATTTTTTGTTTCATGCAATTTAGCTTGACAGTGAGACACTACGAAAAGTGTTGTTGAGCAAAGCAGGTCCATTCACTCTAAGAATACATTACTGATCCTAGAACCCTTCTAGAGATAATACAGTCCCCATCTTAAAAAATAAAAGAAATTACAGTACTTACAGTAAAAGCTTGTCCTCTTTTCTGCATTAAAACCAAAACCGTCTCCCACTAGCTTCTGACAGCATGTGCAAGCCAGACTGAAAATTCAGGACTCGAGTGCTTCCCTGAGAGGAAAACCACATTGCAGCGAGACACAGAGAGCTGCTTGAGAAATGATTCACATACGGAAGCAAGCTGGCTTCACCAGTGCTTTGGCATTCAGCACACACACGCAGACACATATGCACACTTGCTTACTCAGGGGAATGAGAAATATTATATTTTCATCAAAACAAGGAGGACTCACGCAAGAAAGCCATTTGTATCCCACCTCCAAAAGACTGAGATGCTTCAATCCGTAAAGCAGACAAAGAGTTTCTTTCAGTATCCCATCATCCCCAACAGCAGAACTGGACACTGGGCAGAGAGCATAAAACCCAGACTAGTCTGCATGATCCAATCAAGTAAAAACATGCAGTACATGCGATGTAGGAAGGGCAAGGAGGTGGCCATAGAAAGAAAGCATTTTTCAGAGGAAACCACAGAAGCAGCTTTCAGAAGCTTTTATATTCTATGCTAATAACCTCTCCCCCAGAGTGCCAGCAAACACAGCCAGGACACCTTACGACATTTCCCTTGCCTCCATCATTGCTTCAAAAAATGTGGAAAGGTATGTGCGTGCAGAGAAGGAAGACACATTAAGACAGAGGCTTTTACACAAGAAGTAACTAGAATTAGTCCTGAGTGACTTCTCTTGAGCTGTCCAAGAAGAAGTGTCAATCTGTTCTTTATTTAGAAGAGAGCAAATAAGAGACAAGAGTGAGCAATGCTCAAGAATGTTCCTCTTTAAGCTTTCTGAAGAGAATTTAGTGTCTGAAAACAGGAAGGAAGGGGCCAGAGGTCTTAACAGAGTTAAAGCAGGCAAAGATAGTATCAAGTTGGAGGAAACAGAGGGGATGCAAAGAGAAATCAAACCCAAATCTAGATTTCAAACACAGAAACCTAAGCTGGTTAGAACTGGGCTTTTTGTTTGACTCTGTCCAGAGAGGGGGCTGTTCACTCCCTGACGTCTCTCACCTAAGACAGACTGTGACTACAGAACAGGAACTCTCTCCTGAATTGCAGAGAGGGATCCTTTCCCAGCGGCGTGAACCAAGTATATAAGCAATGCCAATGCTACAGTACTAGTCTCGTAATAGAGAGATAGGGAAGACTAAGACTCATAATACGAGCATAAAAAGAGTTGTTGCATCTGAATAGTTCAACCTTTCTGCACCCTCTGGAACTCCTTACTCTAAGTGCCAAAGAGGGTTAAAGGAAGATAATGTTATGCCAAGAGTAAATTTACATTTCAGTTCAGTGTTGACACCACAACTGTTATCGCACAGTAACCAAACCTTAAGACACAGACTGAGTCCAAGCTGAAACCCTCTGAAGGTTATGGATTTGGGATCCAGCTTTCTCATAATACTCTTAAGAGTGAGGAACTCCTGCCTTCAGATCTTAAAACGCCAGAACAAGAAAAAGACCACATCATAACTTATTTAGCATGTGATAATGGTCTATGTTGGGCAGGTCTCAAGCATACATTATTAGTTATAAGTCCCTAAACATTCAACCAATCGTGCCGGGTGCTATTCCAAGTTCACAGACATTCTCAGTACCAATCCTTCTATCCAGCCTACTTTGCCAGTTTCTTCAGTACCCAAGGACAGGCTGTGTGATCACAGGAAGAACTTACCCATTCCGTATTTTTATACATCTAACATTTAGAGTTTTTGAGATTATTCACAGCTCAGATAAGGAGGCAGTATCTTCTGTCATTCATATTAACAAAGTTCTTGTAGATATCATGATCTACATGCATGGTGTTTCTCCTCCCTGAGGAAGTGACACTACATTCAGTGATGCATGCATAGGCAATGAGGTCACTTAGGTACCCAGTGGAGGGATTGCAAGTCACTCCCTCTGCTTTGATTATGGACCATCTTCAAAACTGAACAGATACAGGTGAAAAATACTGACTCGGATGCAAGTGACTGCAGGTCCCCAGACCCTGAACTCATTAAATGGGAAGGACACCAGTTGCATACACCTTGCTGAAAAGCTTCATTTGAAGAAAACAAGCACGCTTTTTGGACTACAGCACACTGTCTCTTTGCCATTGCTGATGAGTTCGTGTGGCCTCAGTGGGAGAGCAGCGTTGTCAGCTCAATAGGTTTTCCTATCCCTCAGCCAAGAGAAATAAAGAACTGAAGTGAGGGGAGTGGGGAGAGGAGATGAGCTACTATATTTCATCCACAAAGATATTTTTAGCTTTGATAAATATAACTTCAGCAAGGCCTAAAAATGAAAATGCTTGGACATGAGGAGACAGTCACAGCATTTACATGCTTCAGCTTTGGTTGACAGGCTGGAATAGTGGTGTACAATTCCCCCAGACCCAACAAGACCAGACAGTACATTTGTTTATTTAGAGGTTTTCTGGTAGCACTTATTGCTATAATTACCTGATCTCTTTACTTAGACCAAAGAATTAATCAGCACAAAACCTTCTGAATTGAAAAATTGCCTTTCTGTTTAATGAACAAAGAGCCCAGAAACAGACAGCTAAAATGAGTTGGCCATGGTCATAAAGAAAGCCTGTGGCCTGGCCAGGACCTTAACCATAATTACTTTCACGCAGCCAGGATGAAAAAACAATTTCAAGTAGCGATATAAACTTTTTTAAAGAATCTGCCAGGTTCTCACCCAGCTGGTAAATTTGGTTGACACACAAAAGTAACAGTGAGCATATTGCTTGCACGCTGCTCAATCCACTAGCTCCCATGACTGCAACAAGCTATGAGAGAAGACGACCAAACCCCACTAATCAACACACTTGTAAAATACTGCATTTGAGGAATTAAAATGCTTTATGTTGCAACCTGCACTGCCTGTGCAATTTTACAAGAACAAATATGGATGAGACACAACTTAATGGAATAGGCAAAGGGCAGAATTTCTAGTGGCACAGCTCATTTGAGAAGCAAATGCACAGAAAGAGAAAGTGTGGGAAAAAAAAGTCACACAAGGAACAAGATTTAAAATGTCTTTGCATTTATAGATATTTATGCAATATTTAACTGCTTTTGTGCATGCAACAACCTTGATTACAAAGGAGAAAGATTCCATAAACAAGGCTATTATGTCAATAACAATGTCTTTTTAAAGCAAGTCTCTAATTCAGTTATAAGGCTTGGAACATTACTGTCTGGAGTTATAAAACCAAAAAGTAATTACAAAGGAAAGTCTGCATCAGACAGTACGTATTAGTGGAGTCAGTCCATGGCTTTGGTGCAGCATTTACTCCACACTTTCTTCCTTTTTGTACATAACTGATAGAAACTTCTTTATTTTCTCAGTTCCACTACAGATGTCAGGAAGTTCAAGCAGCTAGTGGACATTTGCAGAATGAATCATGGGGCACTACTTTCCATTTTGACAAAAACAACTGCTGTTCAGTTAACAGAATGATGCTGATCAAATGGGTGGATATAAAGAGTGAACTCCTGGAACAGTTGCCAAAAAGGCTCCACCACTGCAAGAAAGCTCTGTGTGCTGACTTGGAGGACTCGGATTCCCTCCCCTCCCAGTTCTTAGGGGACTAATATACAGTTTCATGTTCCCACTCCCATACCTGAGGAGCTCAGCCTGTGGCATGGCAACCAGTTTTGACCTGCAACTAGAGAAAATTTTGTTGCTGGAAGAGACTAGAATCATTAAATCTGGAAAAAAGGCAAGATACATTTTATGGGACGTGGAGTGCTACAGGAGACAAGAAAAACAAGCTTCCTCTGGTGCCTATTGCCAAAACTTCAGAAGACCAGAAAACAACTTTAAAACTTCCAAGGGAACAGCCACTAAGTCCGTCAAAAATAGAATTAGGAAACTGCCTGTTTCAAAAGTAAGAGTCTGTAAGAGGTACCAGCATTTTTGAGCATTTCTATCATTTCCAAGTAGAACACTGAAGAGTTAAGTCATCTATCTACCAAAAAAAAAAGCCAACCCACAGAAGAAGGCAAAGTGAGGAAGGAAATCTATGTGGTGAAGGAATATTCATTGTATTTCATTCATTTAAGTCTCTCATCACTTTTGCACACATTTATCCAAAGTTTGTTTTTCTCTGCAATTCTCAAATGTCTGCACTTTTCTTAGGCATCAGAGACACAGCAACAAACCAAGGATAGCTTTACCGCAGTCACCCTTGTATTCAAAATGCAAATAAATCTAAATACGTCGAAGAAGGCAATACTCAGTGCTCTTCCCTGAAAGGGGAAGGTAAGACTTTCAGTGTTCTTTTTTACTTGAACTGAAATTTTTTTATTTCAATGATTAAATGAAAGACTTAGGGGAAAGGGAATATCTCCACTCTATTATTCCTCATTGTTAATTTTCTGATATATAGGTTGTAATGTGGCTTTCATTAACAATTCACAGAGAATTACCATACTCAAGTAGCACAGCAAGTTCTTAACTACACAGGCAAAATACTGCACAACCCTACTTGCTCCCTTTGCTTATTGTCCAAGAGGGATCACATGCTGGAAAAGCTTGCATTTTGTCACCTAACGGGAAGGGAATTACAACAAGTATCTATTAGAAACACTAAGGAGCCTTCAACAGAAAACCATTTCATTAAATTTCTGCTGATCACCGACAATGGAGAGCTGTGCAGGAAAATTAAGGACCAGAGAAGATGTGTGCTGGAGGCTGCCTTAGAATTAAAAAACCCTAACAGGATGGTGGAGGAATGCCCCACTGCTTTGAACTTTTTGGTGCATTTCAGGGTGATGCAAATAAACGCCCTGAGTTGTCAGCTTTGTTTCAGAGGGACTTGCACTGGAACTGCTGACAACCGCTGAATGGAAGCAGAAATGCCAGGTATGCCTAGATGCACAGAGTGCATCACAGGGAGCCCAGCAGCAACAAAAAGTAGGACAAATTAACAGAGAAAACTGATGAAGCACAAGGAGTTCAAGTCCCAGGAGACAAACAAGCCCTCTAATGTAGATCAGGATTTCAGGAAAAAAAAAAAATCTATTGGTAAGGTCTGATTCCCCATATAGCAATGTCTTAGTGCTTCCATCTTGTTCTTACTCTCTGCATCTTCTACAGATTACTTGAACAGAATCAGCTAATCACTGCAGTAGCTTAATAAACTTATCTATTTTACAGGTAGGGAAACGAACCTAACTTACTGACAAAATACCACGCACTAGTAGGGATCTACAGTGCCCATTGATTTTAGCTCCCATATAGTAAGTCAGCAGTTTGCAAGAGACATGCATGTTGTTGTACATAGGCACACAGAATCAGAGCATAAAAGTTGGGCTTTGGTGACCTAATCAAATCCAGAAAAAAAGGGAGAATCTAAATTAGAGTTCAGCAATTCCCTGCTTCCAGACAGCTTGTATGAACTAACATGTTTGCTGCTGCTTAAACTTATAAATCAACATAGCACACTTGAGAAATTTAACCATGCAGCTGAAATTTTAAGTACCCAAACACTGAGATCATCCCCGTATTAACTGCAATGTTAGAGAATAACGATGAAGAAACATGCAGTGGTGTAATGCAAGCAAATTTCATTCTGCGATCCTGGTTCTGCTTTCAAGATTTCTTATGAAAATTATTTCCTTGGATTTCTTGGTTAGTAATCATAATTGCTTCAGATTTTAAACCCTCAGTCCAAATTTGGTGCACACAATAAACATTATAACGAAAATCAATTATGAGCATTTTTAAGCTCAGCCAAAAAGATCTTAGTATGTGGATCATGTTGCCTCAGAGGCAGGTAAGGACAACTATCAGTGCTTCATCAGCACAAACTCCTCCTCCAGACAGCTGGAAGTCTTTTCATCACAGAGGTGCACTGTACCACTCGCTCTGGCTCTGTCATGTGAGTTGTCCCCGCACACAAACCCAAAAGATGAATGCAAACTGCACCTCTGCTCAAGGTCCATAAGCTCAGCCTTCCATTTTCTTGTACAGAACAGGTACACTGAACAGCCTGTTACACCAACAGAAGCCTCCCTTACCAAAAGGGTAGAAGGCCTAAAGGCCAAAACCAGCAGGCACAGCTAATGAAGTGGGAGAGCAGCAGAAATAGGTGCTTAGATTTCCAAGTTTCTATAAAAAACAGTGATAATTTAAAGTCTCCAGCAGATACTAAAATAGGAGGATAATGAAGCAAGAGAAGAGATTGCATTAAAAGGAATAATTACCCTATGGAGTTTGTGACCTGTTTACCATAAATAAATGAAAGCAAAACAACTCCTTGGGGTGAGAGGGTTAGCATGAGGGACGTCAGTGAACCTGTCATGTGGAGAAGCCTGTAAAAACAACTGTCGTTACAGAGCAAAATAGGATTGATTGGCCAAAGCAACAAGAACTTCGGAAAGAAAGCAAATGTGAGAGCAGGAAGAGGAGAAGATTAGGAAATCCAGGACAGCAGGAAAGTCGCTCTGGATATTGCCCAACTAACACTGCTAGACTGGTACACAGCAGCTGAAGGCCTAGAGCAAAAAAGTAGCACTTTGGGAATACAGAGAAATGAGGAGAGAACACACGAGCCAGCTCAGTTTTTTCTACTCCAGACTGAATCACTCAGCAACTCTGCCTGCTCTGTGGCAAGTGGAATATCACGATTTTCCATCCTTCATTAGGATTAATTAGTTCACTTGTTGACAGCATCAAAAGAAAGGCCAAGCGTTCGCTCAGTCAAGGAGAGTGACATTTTCCTGTTCCTGCAGGAGCTTGCTGGTGAAGGCATGCTCTCCATGCCAGGGAACGCTTGGCCTGTGTCACTGTCCTCTGTTCTCTGATCTGAGGACAGACTCCACAGTCAATCTTACTCCTTTCATTACCATTAACAGTCACTGTTATTGAAAAGAAGTAGTATGGTTTTTTTTTCCCCTCTTTGATATTGCATGTGATCTCAAACAAACTGTGAGAACAACAGCCTAAGCATTTTGCCCTGTCGTATCTCAGGGAGCTGGAAGCCTTCTACCAGCAAGAAACTCTTACAGCAGTTACCATGGTGACACTGGTAATAGATATTTAAAGGCAGCTCACTCATAATCACATCTATTAGATATCAGGAGGCTTTAGTAAGAAAGACACAAAAAGCTTGAAACCAGGGAACCAGCCAGGCTTAGCAATGGTATAAATGGACAAGAAATTTATGGAGAGAGATCTGCTTATACCACCATTTAGCTGGACACAAAGGACTCCTTCTGTTCAAATCTGAAATGGCACTGAAGCTTGCACAGAATAAACTATTTTTAGTTAGTCATTTAAAAATTGGTTCTGAAAGCCTCATTTCAATAGCGGTAACTCTATAAATCCTTTCAGAGTGGTCATTGCCAGAAGTATAATAAAAAAGCTGTGCTACAGCTCATCCCACATTAGAACCAGGCCACTGGAAATTCCCCAGCCTACCAACGTCACCTGGAGGGGGTTCCTTCCAACAGAGAGATACCCATGGCGGCTGCAGATAATGTTGCTCTCTGCACCCACCCCAACAGCCTGACACCAGGGAACCCCGTTCCTGCAACACAGCCACAAACTCGGCTCGAAAGGGACCTTGCCTTCCCACCTGGAGGGTTGGGTAGCCTAAGGAACAGTGTCATAACTGCTTTTTAGACATTATTATGCAGGGAGGAAACTTGAATCTGGATAAACATGAAGCTCACCAAGTTGAGGACGTATCTTTGGTGATATAAATGTTAAATAATGTATTTCTTTGGGTTCTAGTCTGTAGTGTTCCAGTCCACTGGAATGTAACGAAGAGAATCTGCAGAATCAGATCTCCAGATATGAAGCCACTTCACCAAGCTGGCTAAGCCTATGTAACAGTCATCAAACTGAGATTTCCTTTCTCTTTTTGCTGCATATTTCCATGACAACTTTCCCCCAGTATCAACTTCTTTATATTGGAAAGGTCTCTCAAAAGAGAATCTAGGCTTCTATAGCAACAGCTAAAATCCCTGGGAGATGATGATGCCCAAAACCTTATACAGATCTTTTTTTAGATCATGAGTTACAACACAAGTGCATTTCAAATTTCACAGGTGAAAACAAAAGCATGTGCAATACTAGGAAAATTGGGAAGAGGGGAAGGAGTAACTTGCTGAAGTGGGTCAAACACAAAGAAACCACCTTACTTTTTAAAAGGACGTGCACTTTGAGATATAAAACGTTAAAGAGAAGACAGGATCAAACACACGTCTTGAAAACCCACATCCTGCTCCTTCTGAGTTACAAAACAAGAGTCACAAGGATCAAGTCTGCTGATCCTAAAAGGAAATTTTATTTAAAACTCTCTCTCTCTCTCCAGTCTATCTTGTATTGACCTAAAGAAAAAAAAAATTTAAAAATCAGTGAGTCAGGATGCCTCTTCAGTTTTCACTCCCATAGACCTGCCATCTAGCTACAACCTAACCTTTTTTCAGTACTTTAGCTGTTTGCCATGGTAGTGACAGTATTCTCCAACATGGGAAGCCTTGCTACCTCGGAGAAAAAAAATAACTGCGCTCTTAAACAAATAAACTGGTTTAACTCATATAAGCCAAGGGAAGTACAGAAGCTAAAGCAACTTTCCTTCACTGAATTTAGGTATATTTCATAAACCACTTGACTTCTCTGATGCCCCTTCAAACCTAAAATCCTTTAAACAAAAAAATCCCCAAGCCCCAAAAACCTACATTCACAACCTGGATGAGAAGTAGGAAAGCACCAGCCTTAATATCTAGAAGAGAAGACTATAGAATAGAAACATTAAGTGGTGCTGTTGGAATCAGAGCCCAGCAGGCCCCAACACACTTCCTTTTGTAGCCACTGGAAACCTCTTTGCTACTCAAGAGGCAAGGTCGGCAGTGCAACCAACTGCAAAGCAGCCATGCTTTCTTCTGCTTGTGGTGTGACCGAAAGCTTTTCTTTTTTTCCTGAAAATATCCATCCATTTATCCCCTCCTCCTCTCATTCCCCTCGATCATCACAGTTCTGGTAAGGGAAAAAGGTGCAGACAGGTAGGCATGAATGAAAAAGAATGGATTTAATCTAATTATTATTGACTCCCACCTCCAGCCACTTCCTGCCCAGTTAGATAATTTTAGAAGACTCTGCAACTGGTAGTTTTGCACTATGAAAACTTCTTTTTTTTTTAAATAGCAATGCCAAAACTGACAGCCAAAGCCTATTCAAAACCTGGGAGCCCTACAACTAAGAGACATATGCAAAAACAGGATTTCAGACAATAATCCCATTATTTCCAAGGTTTATCCTGTCTGGAGAATATTGAAGTGTGGGAGAAAGACTGAGTCACTGTAAATGTCAAGTGAAATACAATTAATATCGCCATGTGCTGCCCTTTGCTGAAACAGACACTGAGCACACGCTGGAGCACTGGGTGCATTGCAGCCTGTCGAAAAACTCATGATCATCTGCACCTAATGCTGTCACCACACAGGAAAGAGGCGCACTTACGCGAAACCAAAATGTTTCATCCGGGACTAAGCAAGGTTAAAAATAACCTAAGCTCTTATACTGGACTTAACAGCTCCAAGATGAAAGTGGGATTTCAGGCACAGCATTCAGATGATAAGAGCCTGGTGAAGGAAGAGGATCAAATGTATTAGCTACACATGCCTGCAATAATGAAAGTTCACGGGTGTATAAAAAAGAAACAGCTGAAAATTTCATTTGAACAACTTATTTATCAAAGATGTGTTGAACTCTCAGATTCTTGCTCCAAGCCTTAATCCTCCATCTGATTTCAGTCACGTGAAAAGTCTGTTCAGGCAGATGAGATTATTCAAATACTCCAGCACATGTATTGGTTCATATGTAGAACACAGAACAGCAAGAATGGGAAAAGGAGAAAACTATTTAAACACCTAAGGGGGCGAATATAACTTATATATTTATTTATAAATATTCACATATATAAATATATTAAGTATTTGTTTATAAAAATATTATATTTACAAACAAATAGTAACCCAGCATTTTCTCTAAAAACCGGGAACAGAGAAAAGAAAGTCAAAACAATATTCCAGCTATACACGGAAACTCTCAGTGCTCAGATTCCAAATCCAACATATCTTTTTTTCCCTTTACGCCTCTGGAAAATAGGCTTTGCAGTGTGACTTCAAGATCAGCTCAACTAGGTTATTTTAGAGTAAGGAGAAGATTGAAATCTAAAGTTCAGGGCTCCTTAGGGAGATCATCCTGCCAGCAACCTTCTCTATCTTGTAAAGATACTGTTTTGGTAGATTTTTCACAGCATGCTTTTCAACAGTTTCTGACCTTAAAAAAAAAAAAAGAAAACCAACAAAAAAAATAAAAACAAAAAAGGAATAAAAAAAGAGGGAAGCGCACTGGGCAGGTGGACCCTACTGGTCCAGCCAGTAGAGGGCAGTGGAATTTAAGAGGAAAGTTGTTGAAAGCAAACTTCGTATAACGAAATACTTGAAGTGGTAAAACCATCAGCTTAAACTGTTACTTGAACCTACCTATCCAGTCCTAAACTGAGACAGAAAGAAGAAGAAATGCAAAGGCTAAAAAAAGAAAGAAATTTTATTACCTCATGATCTCTAAAGAGTTGCATTGCCAGGTATCAGGAAGATTTCATACTTAATGCATTATTTAAAAGTAATTACTAGATCTTCTAAATAATTTTCAATTATTGAAATACACTACTTCAAAGCATCCTATTGGAACAGCCACAGCTATTTCACAGGGGATAAAAGCCTACCGGTAACTTTTAAAATTAAAATAGAAAAACACCAAAAAAGAAGTCAAGAAAGCTATTTTTTAAGGCATAGCATCTTCACTTGTGCCAAGCTGAACAGAAAACTGGTTCCAGTCCACAAGAACAAGAAAGTAAAACGCAACACAAGCAAAGCATGCAGAGGATTTTTAAGGTTCACAGCGCCAAGGGTAAAAAGCATAAAAGAAACATTTCTCACCTCACTACAAAACGGAGCAAGCACACAAGAGCCAAGGTTTCTACATGATTTGACAGGAGCTAAGTTTGCATTTTGCGACGGAAAGGGGGATTTTGGTTATTCTCTAAGCCCTTTTATACAGGTCCTGAAGTAAAACTGCCGCTTTACGCCAGAGGCAGCCAGGGTTTCCTCAGAAAGGCCACAGGCGACGGCCCGATACTTTAGCATTTTCACCTACCCTGTGGAGAATATGGAAGAGCGGCGATATCATTTCAGAGCTCACCCGCAGAGGTGCCACGAGGCTCTTCAGCTCTCGCCTCAGACGACGCTCGAAGGCTGTAGGGGTGACCGCAGGCTGCCCGGGCTCCAGCCTCCCCACGGGCAGGGCGAGCAGCACCCCAGGCGCGCCACAGCACCGCGCCACCCCTCCGCGGGGCAGCGGCTTCGGCGGCACTCGGTCTCTGCACCGGCAACGGCAGCGGCACCTGCGCTCGGCGCCCGCCCGGTTGCCGCCACCCTCACCGGGGGGCTCCCCTCGTCCCGGGGAGCGGGACCTGTTGCCCCCAGACAGCCACAAGTCAGCCAAGGAGGGGAACGGCGCGAACGCCGCGACACCTCAGAGCTTCCCGCCCCCTCCCCGCACCTCAGCCAGGGCTGAGGGACTCAGCCCCCGCACTGCGGCACCTCAGCGCACACACACGCACGCACCCGCTTCCCCAGCCCGGGGCTGCCCCGGGCGAGGCCGCCGGCCCGCCCCAGCCGGACCCGGAGCCGGAGCCGGACCCGGAGCCGCGCTCACCTGCTGCCGCCGCCGCTCTCGGGGATGCTCCGGAGCCGGAGCCCTCACCTCACCTGCAGCGGCCCGAGCGGCCGGCAGGGGGCTGGCGCGCGGCACGCCGGGTAATGTAGTCCCCCTCGGTGCCACGGGCCCGCCCATCCCCTGAGGCGCCGCGCAGCCTGCCGGGAGTTGTAGTTCTCCGCGCGGGCGCCGAGAGCGCGGCCGGCGCCTCCCCTCCGCGGAACTACAGCTCCCGTGGGCCCCCGCGCGCCGCCGCCGCTGCCGGGAGCCGCGTTACCGGTGACTCGAGTGGGCCGGGAGGCGGTGCCGAGCCGGCGGCGGGTGTCCGAGGCCGGTCATGGCGGCCGCGCCGCCGCCCTCCGCTCCGGGTGGCCCGGAGCCTCCTCCCCCGCCGCCGCTGCAGTACAGCCTGTTGCTGCAGCACTTGGTGGGCGAGCAGCGGCGGCCCCGCGCCTGGGACCCCGCCGCCCTCGGCGGCATCCCCAGCCCGCCCAGGAGCGAGGAGCAGAAGATGGTGGAGCGGGCCATGGAGAGCTGCGCCTTCAAGGCGGCGCTGGCCTGCGTGGGAGGTGCGGCGGGGGCGGCCGGGGGAGGCTGGAGGCGCGGGGCGCGGAGGGGGAGCGGTGGTCGGGGCAGCCAGCCGAGGGGGCGGGGGGCGCCCCCGGTGGCGTCGGGAGAGGGGCCGATGGAGAAGAAGCCGCGGCACAGGGACCCCCGTGTTTCATTTTCCTCCCTCTAAGCTCCTCCGGCGTCGGTCCCAGGTCCCAGGGAGGGATCTCTGTCTGTCTGCCTTCCTTGCAAAGGAAGAGGTGCTCACAGCCTTCCCTCGGCACAGCACGGGCCGTCAGCAATCACGGCGTCAGCAACAGTTGTCTGTAGCATCAAGAGACAGGCCAGTGGTGCTCTCGCGCTGCCCCTTGCATGCTGCAGCGTCGACGGCGGGAGCAGAGGTGCTCTGGTGCCTGTGGGGAGCGTGCTGCTCGAATCCAGCCAAGGTTCATTTTACGCTGTTTGTCTTTTACAGGATTTGTTCTGGGAGGCGCGTTTGGTGTCTTCACAGCTGGCATCGACACCAACGTTGGGTTTGATCCCAAGGATCCATACCGCACGCCAACCGCAAAAGAGGTTCTCAAAGATATGGGGCAGCGAGGCATATCCTACGCAAAGAACTTTGCCATTGTGGGCGCCATGTTCTCCTGCACCGAATGTGTGGTAGAATCTGTGAGTAATAACTTCTTAAGCATCAGGAAATGTTTTCTTGTACACTGAATAATCTCTTTTACTAGATCCGAATAAGTACATATATCCATATATTCCCTTTGTAGCAGGGCAAGGGAGTAGGCTAGTTTGTTCTGTTTCTTGGCCATCAAAGCTTTTCAGCTTTGAGACCTGTCTTCAGAACTGCTGTTCTCCGACAGAATGAGCGAGCAGGAGAGCATGCAATAGCAAAGTCCCTTTCAGTTCAAGTCCTGAATATATTGGCAAGTATAGGCATTACTTTTTAAAACCCTACCTACAAGTTCTTGTTGTTACTTTAAAACATCAAACCACGAGTTGCAACGTGGTAATTTGAGCCTCTAAAAATTCCGTATGCAGAAACGGATCCTTTGATGAAAGTTAAGTAACAGGCCTATTTTCATCTTGCCCCTACAGCAAGAAATGACCTTGTGCAGCTCCCTGGTAAATCTATCATCCATTTTCTTAAATAGGAAAATTAGCCTGTTATGAATTTGAGTACTGCCTTTTAATTGAAAGACACAATTATCTCTTAACTCAGAAGAAAAGTGTATCTGCTTGCATAATGGAGTGGAACAAAATGATCTCTGCACTGGTGAAGAACTAGCGTGCTCTGGCTATGGAAATAGTACGTGTTTGTCAGCAGGGTGCCGTGGCTCTCACCTGTGCAGAGAACCAGGCTGCATGGCCAGGCTCAGTGTTGCACACATGTAGTTATAGTGCCTTGAAAATCTCTGAGCTGGTGCTAGGGCACAGTGCTGTGTTCTGGGGGCTGTATCAGCTCACCTGAGAATCTTGGCCGTAGCACTGCATTGCACCATATGGATTTGTCTTACCTCTCCTGGTGACCTGTTCCTTCCAGTTCTCCTGGCCCTGCAAGTCTTACGTTTGAGAGTGCAGGGGGCCATCTACTGAGAACAGAGGGAAAAACATCCTCAGCTGAGAAGGGGCTGGGACGTCATTTAATGTTTCTTGGTATTAGTACAGATACTGAGTGTTTATTTTGTATTTACTTGTTGACTCTGATTTTTAATTCCACAGTATCGTGGAAAGTCAGACTGGAAGAATAGTGTTATTAGCGGCTGCATCACAGGAGGAGCAATCGGCTTCAGAGGTTGGTAGTGCCTGCTATGAGCTATTTCCGTGATCAGACTCTAATTTGGTTATGCAGCATGTGGTGTTTTTAACAGAACGCACGCTACAAATCTCTTTGCATGGGGTTATGGTGATGTCAGCATGAGAGTGTACTCCAGACTGGCAGAACTGCTCTCTCTACCGCTTTCCTGTCAGCTTGAAATACATGTGAGGGTCGGGAAGGCTTGGTCATCCAGGACAGTGAGTTTGGAGGAAAATCAACAGAATTGATTGAAATAAAAATCAGGAAATGGTGTTAGCTATCCACACTCTTCTGTGGTGTTGTGGGGAGGGAGCCAAAAATACATACTGAGCCACTCTCTGAAGCTACAGCTCTTGTGTTAACAGGGCTCTACTTACATATACTATTTCACTGGCAGCAACTCTGTTAATTTGCACAGTGTGTAAAATGCTTTCCTCCTTTCTCACGTATCAATTCAAACAGACAATTCTATTTAGCTGTAAAAGAGCAGGAGCACTGGGATTTTAGTCCAGCAGGCACTAGTGGGGACTTCAGGAAGCCTTGATCGTGAACAACATCTGGAGAAAAGCCCCAAGTAGGAAGAGAGCTGCTCTGCTCATCAGAAATATCAAACTTCTCTCACCTCTGCTTAAGAAAAAAAACTCTCCACAGAGCATAAAAAAAAAAAGAAAGTGCTCTTGAAAGTGCTTCTAATTGAGCTTGTTAAGTTGTGTCTGTCCTGGACCTAATCCTCTCAGAGCCTTCAGAGCAGTAGCTGCCTTTCTTATCCCTCCCTAGTCCAACACAAAGCCACTTGCAGCGCTCAGATGAGAGCGCACTGAAACCAGCAATGGCCACTGGCGTTTTCTCTTCTGTCCCTTGGGGGAAGGCTTAGCAACACAGCACCTAGCCAGCATGCCGTGCTAGTCCAGCCGTGGTAGTTTAAGTCTGGTGTGTGCCAGCTTCCCCCCGCCACCTCGGGCGGTGGTAGTGCTAGTGTGACCCTGGTAGCAGACTGCCAGGTTCCTGCAGGTGTAAGCTCTTCCAGCCAGCACAGTGTAAGCTAGTTACTGTGAGGAGAAACATCTTTCCTGTTTTGTCTTATTCTTTCCCACCCTTTTTGCATTGCAGCTGGTTTGAAGGCAGGGGTTATCGGCTGTGGTGGATTTGCCACTTTCTCCGCTGCAATTGATTACTATCTACGGTAACAGTGGGATCCCTTGGGAGCAAGTTTCCCTTTTGTTCCAGTGTTGCTGCTAAGAGCCTGCATCACGGCAGAAGAACCGTCAGGCTTACCTTTCCACTGCCTTTGGAGCCCTGATCAGTGCAAGCTGGATGGTGTTGGCTGCTTTTCCTGAATGACTAACAATAATCTGGCTCTGAGCCCTGGCGTGCTGCTTCAGGCAGACTTGCGGGAGTGTGTGAGGATGGAGCCAGGCGCAGTGAGCAGTATCTCCAGGATGGATCAGCTGACTGTCAGTTTCCAGGAAACAAGCCTGGACTCTGAGCTTTTTCAATCCTTTGGGTCTGATTTTGATTAAGTCTGTTGCTAGCATCAAAAGAGGCAGGAGGACAATCTTCAAAAAGAAATGCAGTGATTTAGGTTGCCATGTACTTGAACGTGCTGCAAGTGTTTAAAACAGTTAACAGTTTGCAGCTTGCTACTCTGTTGGGGAGAGGTAAGATCCTGTGGAGAAATAGTTTGTTCCAGGCTTTTCTTAAAATACCAGCTGAAGACAAACCACCATCTGTACAACTTGTCTTATTTCAAGTACAGAGATGAGAGCCAGATTTCTTTACCATGTCTTAAAGAAAAAGCAAAAAGGAATCTTTAGCCTTAGAACCGTGTGGTTACTGGCAGATGAACAAAACAGTTTAAAGGGGAAAAAAAGAGGTTGTTGCAGAAGTATAATTCTCTGTAGCCACTTGGCTAGCCTGATTTAACCTCGCTGTGGGAGTACAAGTAATCTTGCTACTGCTTTAACTGCCACAGGCTCACACCATTAGTTCCAGCAGTTTAATGGTGAGACTAGAAGGTAGAGTTGTGAGAATAAACCACTGTTAGACAGATAACTGGGCATTCACTTAGCACACAGTCTGTTTCCCATCACGTCCCTGTACCACCTCTGAGCACCCCAGTGTTACCCTGGGGAAAGTGAAGTGTTATTTCTGCAGAACATTGTAACTGAAATCAAAATATCTGTTCACTAGCTCAAGGAGCTGCTCCCTTTTTGATTTGCGTTCATATTAGCCTTCTTGCTTGTCCAACCAAGCTCTGTTCTCAGACCTCAGGGGGTAGTTTTTATACTTGGAATAGTTTAGATTGATTTTAACCTTCCTTGAGCCACCCCACAAGGGGAAACATCAACCCTCACCTTTTTGAGGCAGCGGGATTTTGGATTCAGCGCACACACCTAATGGGGGTTCTCCCACCCACTTCCCCTCCTTTGGATCCATGGTTTGACATCCCAGAATGGTGACAACACTTGCTTACCTGGAAAAGCAATACTAGCAGGGGTGTTTGGCTGATATGGTGGTCAGTGGTCAGTCTGGAGGCATATTGTCTCCCGTTCCCACATGGAACATGGGAGACAGCACCATGTGATCTATCAGATGAGGTTTCCAGATCGCCCGATGTCCCTTGCTGTGCCTGTTCAGTATCCTCAGGCCAGAAGCTGTGCAAGTCAGCTGAATTTTAAGCTTGAGTAATTCTGGGCTGATTAAACAGGCTGGCTCCAGACAGTCCAGGTTTTTTTCCTCCAGAACGTACTGAAATGCAAGGATGTAGCCCAAACCATAAGATGTCTCTTAAAAAAATTATCTGGCACAATGCCTGTACTTATACCACTGGCTTGAAGTGCAACTAGCAAGCTTTCCAGAAACAGAAAGAGAAGAAGCTGCGATGCCAAGGTGATCAGTTAGTGCAAACAACACCACCACAGGGCTCCTTTTGTGCAAATGTTGGGGCTTTGCATTTTTTATTAACCTTTTTTTTTCCTCCTCACATGGTTTACAGCCATTTAAAGTTTATAATCTACAGAAATTGAAACAGAACACAAACAAAAATATATCCTTAACAACTTTGAAAGTCAAATATTAATTAACAGTTCTAATCTACCTGTAGCTGCAAGAGTCCACCCCCCTCTCTTCCTTCCTGTAGGGACAAGCAAAAGCCGGTCACAGGGACGGCCACAGCCTGTTGTGCCAGGGCTGTGTGGACCAGGCCTCCAGCCACTGTCACATGGCGGGGAGGGTGGATTTGGCTGTACAGAGTCTCCATCTGGAATGACAGTATCATGGACAGAGACTTGGACACATGTAACAAATCAGACACACACAGGGATCCGTTGTGCAGTCACATCTAAAACTCGGCCTCCTTACTGGGTCCAGGGCCAAGACAGACGCCTGGTTATTTTCTGCAGTGCTGTTTCCCTTCTGTTTAGCTGGTAGTCAAGAGGAGCAGGGTCTGGAGTGTGAGCCCTTTGGAGGGGGACTGAAAGACCTCCCCTCCTTTAGTTGCTTTGCTGGTGTGGGGCCGGCAGGTGCTGCCTTCCCCGGGGAGGTGGGCTTAGGACATACCTGGTGCATCGGTGGCAGGCAGCCGGGCTCTACCTGGAACAGTCTGTTAGTCAGGAGGGTAAAGGCAATGCCGCTGTTAGCAGGGATGCGCTTGGTCACTTTTCATCCATCTCCATTTGGCACAGGAGAGCACAGGGCCAACGCAATCGGGGAGGGGGCTTTTCCCATGAGAACATGGACTCGGCTCACAGAGCGAAAGGTTTCGTGTCCCAACAGGTACCAGCACCTACCTGGGAGGGTGAGGGACATACTGGGAGCCAGGCCCTCGGGCAGCAGGAGCACAGCCTGACAGCGAGCACAGGCATGTGACGGTCCTGCCTTGGGACATGGCGTGACAACTCCAGCCATCAGCCTGAGGGTCAAGAATTGGAGCCACTAACTAAAGCAGACCTGAGCTGGCTGGGCACAGCTAACCCAGCAGCAACTGCTTTGTGAGAAACAGCAAACGAAGCACTTCTGCCTCTAGTAGTGAGGGCCACGAAGGCTTTCCTCCTCCCGTCCCCTCTGCACTGGTTTCCAACCTGGGTGACCATCCAGCTGCCCCACAGAGCACTCACCTCCCGGCAGTCTGGCCAGCACTGAGGCAGGGCCCCATGTTTGCCCAGTGCCTGGGGTAGTGGGGAAGGCCAAGGAGGGAAACAAAAACTTCCCCATTCTCGCGGCCACGGCAGGAACACTGGTGCCCCAGCGGGCTCTGCCATGGGGCGCAGCCTGCATTGGCAACCCTTCCAGTAGTGCTGGGCTGGCAGCAGCATGCATGCCTTGCTACGGCAGAGATATGGGTGTATGGAAATGGCAGGGACCCTGTTCCCTGCCCTGCCAGGGCTTGTTGGGGAAATTGTGGGACCCGCGTGCCCCGAAAGGACCCCGTCAGTGCCAGAGCACAGACCCGGGGTCAGCCCATGGCAGAGGGAGCAGGCCTGCCCAGCTGGCTGTCCCTCAAGCCTGCCGTGGATCGAGACCAGCACAGCACCTCTCGCTCCAGCCTTGTGTGATGGGTTACCCCAAAACGCTACTCGGAGGCGAGAAACAGCGAGGGAAGTAACCGCCATGCTACACGCACACAGGCAAAGCACAGGATAAGGGCTGTAGAGGGGACTGGCCTGAAAGCACCCAGAAGAGACGTGGCGAGGAGGAAGCAGCACCCTGCTCCTCTGCTCTCATGGTCGCAGGTTTGCTTGGGCCAGAGCAGGATCCAGGCACAGGGTCCAACGTTTGCGCAGGCAGCAAGACAAAGCAGAACTGGTTGTCACTGTCACCGGGGAGGGAAACCGGTGAGCTCCCAGCCTCTGAAGCGAGCCAGTGCTGCACATGCAGGTGTGGGGCAAGGGAGCTGGGCAGCGAAACAGGCACTCGTGGGATGCTTCAGGCTTCGAGCTGGGTGAGACGAGGGGTGCCT
This sequence comes from Morus bassanus, assembly GCA_031468815.1. Classification (NCBI taxonomy): domain Eukaryota; kingdom Metazoa; phylum Chordata; class Aves; order Suliformes; family Sulidae; genus Morus; species Morus bassanus. Next base: position 11,067,293 of record CM062584.1, read on the forward strand.
GGTAGGAGTGAGCAGGCAGAAAGGAGTCCAGGAGAAAACTAGCCAAGGGGGAAGCCTGTGTCCACAGCCGTTGTCAGTCACTACCTCTTCCGTTGAACAAATATACATAAAAACAATTCTTGAACACAAGAAGGGACATAAGACACGACTACTTTACAGAGAGGCACAGCGCCTGGGGTGGGACCGGGCCACCGGTACGCGATTGTACAGGAGCTGCAGGCAGCACCGTCCTGGGTCCGGGCCGGTCTCCCTGGGGGGCTGCGATCCAGTCCATGTGGCCTAGCAGGGAGCTGGGAGTGTTTGCAGCTGGTGCCTTCTCCCAGCAGGCTACACGTCCGTGGAGAAGTAAAGTGTGTTGCGTTTCAGCTCAGTGAAGGAGATGGGAGGATGCTGCAGGTAGTAGAGAAGGACCTGGACCTGTAGCAGGCAAATGGGGGGGTGTTAGGCCAAAAAAAAAAAAAAAAAAGGGGGGGGGCAGAGCTGCCAAGTCCCAGCAAAGAGGGACAAACCTATCCAGACAGGCAAGTAAACCCCTCCACTCCCAGCCCCAGGGGTGCTGTGGCCCCACGCTGCCAGCACAGCTCTTACCTGGGCCATCACATCATGGGACCAGATGTCGGAGGCCAGGGTGAGGTGTCCCTTGCTCTCCCCCTCTGAGGGTCTCAGCAGTGTCGGCCCAAAGACCGTGGCCAGGTTGTGGAGAGACATTTTGTTGATGGGCTCCTTTTCAGCTACCCTGTGGGGTACAGGGAAAGAGGGAGCGTGAGCCTGAGCCCCTAATACTGTTTTCCCGGAGCGGGGCAGCCGTGGGGCGATGTGGGGGGCGAGTGCTGATCTCCCTTCTCCCAGCCCTGGCAGGGCACCTCCGGCTTGCCCTTGCCCTTCACAGCCCCCAGCAAACCCAGGTGCAGGGCAGGGAGCTCTGCCCCCTTCACGGCCTCTGCCGGAGCCGCCGGGCCTGGCCGGGAGCCCCGGGTGTGATGTGGCAGCGACCAAGCCCTTGCTTGCTTATGTGCTGTGCAGCCTCCACCCTTCCCAAGCCCAGGCAGGGTACGGGGAGCTCCGCACCAGCCTGCGCCTCCCTGCACCCACTCCCCCCAAGGCTTCCTACCCCTCCAACCCCATGGGACCCCAGCCAGCCCGCACCGAGGGAACCAGGGCCACAACATTGCCATGTTAGGAGGCAGCTGTGCTCCCCGGCACAGGCTGCACGGTTGAGCCCCAGCCAGGGGAGCAGATGTGGGAACTGGCTGTGCCCGGTTCTCAGGATGGAAATGAATTTTTCCTTTTCCACCCCCCAGCATCAATCACTTTTTCTGTTTGGTTTTAGCCAAACCAGAGAAAAAAACCCACTTCATGATGCAAGTAACATGAGCCGTGAGCCCTGGTCCCAAACTCGTGGCCAGCTCTGACCAGGCTCTGCGTGCTGCACTGCTGCCCTACAGCCCGTGCCCTCCATGGGTTTCAGGGCCCCAGTGAGCCCCAGAACCACCCATCCCCAGATATGGATGGGCTTCATCTGGTCCAAGATAAAGCCTGGCAAACCACGCATTGCTGCACTTGCCCCAGGATGAGCGACGCGGGGTGTCACCTGCAGCTCTGGGACATGTCCACAGAGCTTACCGTCTCTGGGTCTTGGCCACCCACTGCAGACAAGTTAGAGGGATTATTGCACCTTGTTTTGCAGGGGCTACTGCTGGACTGGTGGGAAGGGATGCAGCACTCAGTTTTCCCACTAAGGGGGACATTGCACAGCTCCCAATTTATTCCCCGTCCTGCGCCGAGGCCAGCTGCTCCCCGTGGAGAGCTCGTCCAACCAGTTGCACACTGGCTGCAGCAGCCAAGAGCCACATCTTGCCAGGGGATGTGTGCTCCCTGCAGAGCTGACCTGCCCGAGCGGCCTCACGCCGTGCAGTCCCCGCTGGCACCGTGGCCAATGGCCTGGGGCGCTGGGGGCTGCTCTGTGGGGCAGAATGGCTCCAGGATCCCTCCAGCATCCTACAGGGCCCACAGAGAGGAGCCGTGGAGAGGCAACACTGACACCAGCCAAAGGGACTCACAGAGTGCTGGGTCCCAGCCTGAACAGGCTGCAGCCTGGCCAGGACTCCAGTCAATGCACTGGAGCTCGGGGAGACGGGGCAGGTGGGACACAGCTGGGGCTGCACCCTCTCGGAGGGGCTGGAAGAGGAACGGGGCACCCTGCTACCTGCCCAACACCGAGCTGTGGGTGCTGGCCCCGGCTGCCACCCGCAGCCCCGGTCTACACCAGCATGGCACCAACTGCCTCCAGTTCAGGATCAGCCTGTGGCTGCGCAGGCACCAACGGGAAGCAGACAGCAGCTCTGACTCTGCTCACGTCCCATCCCCATAGCAAAGTGACAACACAGACCCATCCTGCACCTCCCGCCTGTGCCGGGCAGCCCTCCAGCAGCCGCTGCTTGCCCTGCTCAGTGGGCCAAGCCAAGCCGTTACCTTTTCAAGTGCTCTAGCAGGAAGAGGAAGGTGATGAGGTTGGGGTCAGGCAGCGAGCGGAGAAGGTGCATCATGCAGTTCTCCTTGGCAGCAGGATCCGAGAGGGCTGGAGACAAGGAGGGAGAGGGCTCAGGACAGGGGCTGGTGACACCTTGTGCAGCAGCAGGACCCACTGTGGCCGGATGCCTCCCTGCAGCCGGTGCACGAGCGGCCAGCCCTGCCCCGCAGGGCTCTGCCTGCATCCCGGGCAACAGCGCCACGAGCCTCAAGCTGGCCTGGAGCCGGCAAGGACAGCCAGGCTTGAGTTGGCCAAGCTGGGAAGGACCCTCAGGAGCCTCCCACCGCGGAGCAGGCAATGTCAGCACGCTTGGGCATCGACCCCTTCCCCACCCCTGAGCCCTTACCGATCCCCTCCATGAAGGCGGGGTAGAGTCTGTCAGTGAGGAGGGGTTCGGGCAGCTCACGGAAGTACAGCTTCAGCGTGCCAGCGATGGCGTTGATGTCCATGTCACTCAGCATGACCAAGATGTCCTTGTTATCTGTCCAAAGAGCACCTAGGTGTGATGCCTCCTGCGTCTCTTTCCCCTCTGGGTCTCAACACCCCACATCACCCCAGCTATCTGGGCAGGCTGCCAGCCAGAGGGCAGGGACAGCATCACCAGGTCCATGGCCCCGTTTAGCCAGGCTGGGGCTGGGAAGAACCGAGCAGTTCCCGCCTGGCTGGGCAACGGGAGGTGGAACAATTTGCAAATCCATTTGCAACGTTGCCCTGAGTCAGTGTCTCCCAGGAGCCGGCCAGGCGTGGCAGCAGCTCAGAGACACCAAGGCACAAACAAGGCTGGGACCTCTGGGCGTTTGCTTTCCCAGCTACACCCTCCTCCTCACCCCCAGACCCTTCCAGGGCACACCAGCACATTTTGCACATGTGCAGTGCAATAACCAGACCCTGGGCTTGCCGGGCAGGGGACAGGGTGGGTCTCAGTGCCTGTGACCCCCCCCCAGGGGAATGTGATGTGAAGGGCAGCCATCCCCCAGGACACTCACTTGCATCAAAGACAGCCTTCAATGCCTGGATGTCAGTGGCAACGCCAGAGATCCTGTAGATGCCGACCTCTTCGATGCCCCTCTTCTCCACCTCCTCGATGCACTGGCGCACGATGTAAGGCACCTTGGAGCGCTCGCGCCTGGCTCAGAAAGCAGAGGTGTGAGTAGAGATTCCCAGGGGACCCCGCCGTGACCAGCCCAGCACTGCAAACCCTGGGCCAGGGGCAGGATGGGCATGCTGGGTCGGAGGGATGGGGCTGGCAAAGGAACAGGAAAGTCCCCAGCAAAGAGCAAAAGCCGAGCTTTCCCGGAGTCGGTGGGAGCAAGGGGACTTGCTGCAAGGATGGAGCAGGTCCCCCAAGTCCCCCAACCCCAAGCCCACAGGGACCGGAGCACATCAGCCTCCCCAGCCCCGCACGTACTTTGTCACGACGCTGATTTTGACCCCGAAAACACCAGTCTGCTTTTTGGACGGGGTCCTCTTCAGGCTCATGTCTCTGCTCGTGAACTTCATGGAGAACTCCACCTTGATCTGCAGGAGACAGGGGGTGAGTCCCAGCAGCCCGGCCCTGGCCTGTCACCTCCACATCACATGAGGGCATGGCACAGCCCTGGGGAAGGGGCTGCCATCAAAGCCAGGGGCTGTGTGTCCCCACGGCCCCGCTTACCCCGTTCATCTCAATCACGTCCATGTGCCAGTTCTTTGTCTGCACGGCCTGCGGGTCCAGCTGCAGGGAGAGATGGTGGGTGAGCTCCATGGGGACACAGCCCCATGCCAGCTCCACGGCCCCTGAAGCCCCTGACCCACAGACAGTGTCATGCACTGACAACGTGCTGCCCATGGCAGGGGGATGGAGAGGGGAAAGTCTGGGGTCCCTCTGGCTGTGCCCCAAAGCCGGGTGGGTTCAGCCTCCCCACCCAGTCCCCCCCGCGTCCCCATGAGGCAGTGCCTTAACCCACACCCGAGCAGCAACAAATTTCCAAGAAATCAGGACTATTTCTGGCGGCAGATTGATGAAACAGAACTAGGGCAGCATTTTCCATGCAGAAAAACAACGTCTCCCCATAGCCAAGGCTATTTATAACCCCTGGGAATGACGGGCTCCGCTATTTCTGGCTTTGGGGCTAGCGGGGGACTCAGTGATGCTGCCCCGGCGCCCAGCCGCTGCAGCGAGGTGCTGGCGTTCCCAAGGCCCAGGCACGCGCCGTGGCCGGGCACCGGGCCCCAGGGCTGGGCAGAGGCGGGTGCAGTTGCCTTTCGGGACTTTTTGGTCCCCAGCCGGTGGTATTGATCCAGCCCCATCGATCCCTGTAATGCACGGGGCGGGCAGTGGGGCAGAGCCCGGCACTAATGTCCCCTCAGGGAAGGGGATGGGATGCAGGAGCTGGCAGGGACTGGCGGGGGCTCCCAGGGCTGTGTGTGTGCAGCTGCCAGGCGAGGCTCGCACCGAGCGTGCGGGGTCAGTCCTCAAGGACGCGGGGGTTTCCTATAGCTGCTGGCTCGGGAGATGCTCCGGGCAAGCACAAAGATGTCCAGAGCTGCTGCTCCAGCCATGGAGCTGCCATTCCTCTGCCCCAGCTTCTGTCTGCCCACGAAACCACTGCACATCGTGACGGGGGGACCCTGGGGTTCCTCATGTCCCTCTTGCACAACAAGACCTCACGCTCCTGAGGACAGGCTCAAGTTGCCCCGGCTCTCGGCACAGACCCAGCACCACGGCATCACCCCACACCCAGCCCCGTGCCATGGCAAGCCTGAGCAGCTCCTTGGCGGCTGCAGTGCCACGGGAAACGCTGTGGTCTCAAGCATGGCCCTAAACACTGCGGTCTCCAGCACGGCCCAGGAATGGCTCCTGACGTGGAGCCCTCCCCGGCGCTCCCGCCCCAGCCCCGCCAGTCCTGCAGCTGCTGGGAAAGGCAGCGGGGGGAGCAGGAGGAGGAGGAAGAGGAAGGCTGCAGCTGCCCTGGGCTCCCGTGGGGCCCTGCAGCAGGTTTGGATGCCAGGATCACGAGGCTGCAGCCAGACCACCACCAACCCCAGCCCTGCCGCTCCAACTCCTCTGTGTTCCCTCCCCAGCAGCGGTTCCCCCTGCGGCGCTGCCAGGCACCCACCACGGCCAACGCCAACCCAACGCCACCTGTCCCATGGAGCTTTCAACCCTTTTCCCTGCATAGCCAGGCACCGCTCATGGCAGTGTCCAACCCTGCAAGCCCCAGGCAGCAGCAGTGAAGCCCTTTGCCCCCGGACAAGTCGGGAGCCATGGGCCTCCCTGCTCTGCAGCATGAGTTTAACTGCAACCACCACATACGTCTTCCCCATCCCCCAGGTTCCCCTGGCTCCAATGGCCCTGGCAGCTCACATCTGGAAGGGCTTTAGCCGGGCTCTGAAGAAAGCTTTAATAAAAGCCAGGTTGGCTGCCGCCAGCACTGTGGACCTTACCCGGAGCATGCCACCTTCCTGTAGCTGCTTGCCCCTGGTTGGGCAGAATCATCCCATCCAGCTCCCCGCAGCAGCCGGCACGGCCCCAAGTTTGAGCTAGTTCAGCTGGCGCCACTGGCCCAAGCTCCCTTGCAGCTGGGGCAGGTCCCCGTGCACCCGTGGGGCACCAGGCTGTGGCCTGGCCCCGGCGCTCCTCCAGCCCTGCCCGCTGGCACCCCACGCAGCAGGCAGCACCACCACGCTGCCCGCTCCCTGCAGAAAGCAAAGCCGTGGCTGATGCTTCGTCTCCAGGCGTGGGAGACAGACGGGAGCATCCACCCACACTGCCAGAGGCAGCTCCTGCCCACGCAGCACTGGCAAACACCCCACCTCAGCTACCACTACCATCTCCTTCTCCTCCAAAGGGAGCTGCCTTGCTCCAGCATGGCGCGGGGACGTCCCAGAGCGGTGGGGAACTGCTGGCCTCGGAGCCCCGGGGAACAGCCTCCCTGCCAGCGCTGTGCAGGAAGGCACAAGCGACACGCTGCTGTCCCAGACGTCGTCGGCTCCTCTTCAGCAGCTCGGCACTTAGCTGGCTTCAAACACCAGCCTGTGCCCCAGGGAAACGGCTCAGAGGAGTCACCGGTGCCTCTCCAGGCTGCTCCCTCCTGTGCCTCAGGGGACTCTCAGCAGCAACACAGCATCCGTGCCCAGGCCAGCATCCACCACGGTGCTACGCTTATCCATGGTGAGGCGAAATATCCCCCTGGTCCCAGCTGCAGGGATGCGCCATTATCCCATTTTCCCAAATTATCCAAAGGTGTTTGCTGGTAGGACAAGGCCCCTGGTCGCAGCGTGGCAGGCGATGAGCATCCCAGCAGCTCTGCAGAGCTTCGTGCATCCTGGGGAGGGTCTGGTTGCAGAGGGCCCCCCCAGTCTTGCTGGTGCTTGCCTCCCGCAGCCCCTGTCTGCTGCTTGTCCCATGCATGGGGCGACTGGACTCAAGGGGACGAGGCCACATCCTGGGTTTTTGTCCTCAAGGCACCTTCAAGCCAAGCGTCGCGGATACAGCTCCTGTGCAGGCAGCGGCAGCCGAGACAGACCCAGGCAGTGCCGGGTCCTCGGGGCTCCCAGGTGAGGAGCTGGGATGACTCCAAACCCTCGTGGCAGCTCTCCAGGGCCCCGAGCACTGGGATGCTGCAGTAGGGTAGGGGCTGCCAGGCTAGGCACGTACCTTCCTCACGCCTCACGCCCATGAGGTCACCCAACCATCAGCCCAGGGTGAAGCCATTGGGAGCAAACCGGTGACTCAGCCGGTGAGGCCATCTCTGCCATGGTCCTGGGGAGCGGGATCCCAGGGCAGCTGCTACAACCGGGGTCACTTCCCCTCAGCACGGCACTCATGGCCACCCTAGCCCAGCCTCCCGCAGCTGCCCTGGCTCCACCGGGCAGGAGATGCCCCCACCAGACCCCCATGCTGGCAGCTCCCTCCCCAGGGAACAGGCGGTCCCTGAGTCGCTCCGTGCAGTGGGGGCAGAGCAGCCCCCCATACCAGCAAACGCTGCTGGTGGCAAAGCACAACCCCAAAAAAAGCAGCGATTCACAGCCATGTCTGAGAGTGACCTGATAAGCTGCAAGCACCCATGGCATGCCAGGACTGTGCACAGACCTGCTGGGGCCACATCCTGTCCCTGCAGCCCCAGTGCTCCCAGTTGGCAGCAGGCAGGGAAGCCGGTGGCCACAGTGGGGACACATGGGGCTGGGAAACAAAACCCCCTCATGTTTTGACCCAGCAACAGCCGGTGGCAGCCGCTGGGCAGCCTCCCCACACAGCCCTCGCTGCCCCTTAATCCCTTCTGCAGGAGCAGCAGCGGCACAGAATCGAGGTTAATGCCGCTGCGTCACAGGCAGCCCCGCTGCCGCGCCGGCAGCCCCACCGCCGAGCAAACCTCAGCCCCGCTGCTGCCAAACCAAACCCCCACGTGCCCAGGCAACTCCCGCCCATGGTCTCAGCCAAGCCCCGAGCCAGCAGCTCCCCGTGCAGGGGGACCCCGTGGAGGGAAACCCCCGGAGTCCCCCATGAGATTGCGGGGGCTCTGGGACAGCCTGCGACGGTGCTGTCCCCCTCCCTTGTCACCTCTGTTGCCCACCCCTGCCCTCCATCCTCCCACAAAGATGGGCAGCACCAGCCGACGGGGCTGCGACACGGCTGTGAGCTTGGGGGAGCCTGGATAAACCCGGGGGGGGAACGGCAGGTTGCAAACCAAGCAGCACCCTGGTGAGAGGGGGTACGCAGGCACCGGGTGCTGTAGTGCCACAGCTCCAACCAGCCTGCAAGCATCGCTGCCTCCTGGGCAAGCCCCAGGGCTGGGTAGGGGAGCTCCCCCACGTCTGCAGGACCCCCCAGAACAAACAGCTCAGCCCCCCCTGGACCCCCAGCGCACAGAAGGAGAGGGAAGGAGGGAAACAAGCACCCCACAGGCTGCTAAGTGCTTCTAAGAGCTCCCAAAGCACCCAAACAGCCTCCCCGCTCCACACACAGACCCCACAGCCCTCTCTCCACAAGCAATACAGCCCCCCCCATATCAGAGCCCCCACAAAACCACCAGCCAAAAAGCCAGAGCCACCCTGTCCAGCAGAGCCCGGCGACACGGCGAAGCCATCCCAGAGCCCATTTTGGTGCTCGCCACCGTCCCTGCGCACCCCGAGAGGCACCTTCTGCCGGAGCAGCTTGCTGCGCACCCTGCCCCAGAGACGGGCTCCCGTGTTGGGGGGCCGCTTCCCCTCGGGCTCCTCCACGCCGCGCTCCGGCTGCTCGCCCACGGGGCCGGGGCTGCCGGCCGGTTGCACCAGCACCTCTGTCATCGCGACGATCGCTTCGGCTCCGGGAGGCGAGACGAGGGTGGCCGGGAGGGCCCGGGGGAGGGTGGCCGGGGCTGGGTTAGGACAGCACCCGCATCCCTCCTGCTCCGGGCGGGAGGTCCGCGGCGGCTGGGGGAGGCGAGCGGGCAGGGCTCATCTTCAGGGTGTGAGCCCGGCTGGCGAGAGGCGGCTCGGCAGCCCCAAAAGCCTCCCTCCCCCTGCGAGGAAGTGACTCAAAGGCAGGCCCCCCCCCGTTCCCCCCCCCCCGCGTTTAACTCTCGCCCTGCCGCCCGCCGCTCCTCGGGAACCGGCCGCAGCATCCCCGGCCCTCCCTCTCGTTCCCAAGGGGCACGGGGACAGGAATTTTGGGGTCTCCTGTCAGGCCTAGGGACAGGTGGGGACCCCCACCCCGTGCCCCCCCGCCCCAGGCTGCCCCACTGCCAGGAGGTGATGTGGTGGGCAGGGCTGCAGGGCAGGGGGATGGGGTGCAGGCAGGGTTCTGCCCTGCTCCCCAGCCCTGGAAGGGTCCCTGCCTGCCTGCTTGCCACTTCTCCTGCCAGACAGGGACGTGGTGAGGTGCAAGATGACGGGGGGGGGGACCTGCATTGCCCCCAGGTCCAGCCCTCAGCAGCCTCCTGAGTCCACATGGGTCACCCTGTGGGTCCCTGCAGGTCCAGGGAGCCCCGACACCACAAATCTCCCCCTCCGAGGCCTCCGCCAGCCCAGTGTGAAGGGGACAGACGGACAGGCAGCTATTCCCTGCAGGTGCCTACCGTGCCCATGACAACACAGGCTCTACTTCAACAGCCGCATCCCCCCCCCCCCGCCCCGTGCATCAAATGGGGGCTGGGTAAGCAGCTGCTCCATCCTGCCCCGTCCCCGCCAGCATCACCCCGATATCCCCTTCATGCACCCGCTGCCTGTCTCCTTGCTCACCACAGGGCACAAGGGCCAGATCCAGCCTCTCCTCTCTGCAGTGTGGGCACAAGCACTCGCAGCCTGCGCTGCCTACCCCCAGTGCCTGTCTGCCAGCCCGCCACAGCACCAGGTACCCCTGCCAGCACCCACTGGACACAGCCCCACACAAGGCAGCCCGGCTGCTGGGAGCAACTGGGACAGCTCAGAGCAGGGCTGAGCCCTGCAGCTCTGGGGACACAAGCCCCACATGAGGACACGAGCCCCCCATGGCACCTCTACCCTGACCACAGCACATCCCAGCCTTGGAAACCGCATGCGAAACAGGGTTAACAACAACAAAACGGCGTTAATGTCAGCCACAGCAGAGCCATCCCCACGCCCAGACACACCTTCCCACAGAGCAGACGGGTGTTGTGGCCCAGCCCGACATGCCGCACAGGGTGCCCACCCTCTGCCAGCCATGGGGACGGGATGTGGGGTAGGGGTGCAATCCTCGCCACGCCAAGGACCCCTCGGGGCTCATTGCCAGGATGCTCAGAGGAGGCTGGTGCCAACCTCGGTCCCTCCTTGGACCCAGCCGCATGCTCTGGGCTGGCAGGACATGACTCCCGCCCGTGGCACCTCCGCAGCCTCAGGACACCACCGCTGCTCCCTGGAGAGTGTCCCCCTTGCACGCTGACCCACTCCCATCAGCCCATGATGCCACTAAGCTGCTTTCGTGGCTGACCCACATGCCTGGGCCATCAGATTAGAGCTGGGCCATGGGCACAAGTGCCAGCCATGCAGGGGGAGGTTCAGCCACCCTGGCAGCGCCCCCCCCCCCCCCCCATTTGCTGAGCTGCTGACCCCAGTGCTCCCTGTATCTCCCACTCCTGCAACTAACAGGAACCAGCAGCAGCTCACAACAAGCCCAGGGACCGGCCAGGGTAAGGACCATCTGGGGCAGCATCGCTGCCTGAACAGCTCAGGGCAGAGGGCAAGGGGGCAGCGCTGGGGCTTGGGCAGAACCCACAGCCCCACAAGCAGCACTGCCCATCACTGCCCGTAGCTGTGCTTCCCCATCCTTGCCCTGCCACCCACCCCACTCCCAGGGCAGGGGCCGAGCTGTGGCTCTGGGTGACAGCGGGACAGCCCCAACCCTGACACCACTCCATCCAGCCGGGTCCTCCTTGGGATAAGCAGCCCCAGGGCCTCCTCTCTCTCCCTTTCTTTCCCCACAGCTTTTGCATGGCAGGGACGAGCTGTGCTGTCCCTGTCCTGACCCCCGTGTCTCCCAGCGTGACTCATGTTTGTTGACCCAGGCTATTTCCGAGAGCACAGCTGGGCTGATCCCCGCGGGACACCAAGCCCCTTCCCCGCCCCAGCCCTCATGCTTGGCCCATTGCCACCCCCATTCCACCATTCCCCCAGAGATGGGGCAACAGATGGGTGATTACGGGCATGAACAAGCTGCTGGTGAAGCTGAGCCCCCATCTCCCATTCTGCACCCGGTGTGGTGCTGTCCCCCCATGGTGTCCCCTTCCCAGCAGCATTTCCATGCTGCTCCCCGCTCCCCAGGGACCTGCTCTCAGCCACTTTCCCACGGAGCAGGCGGCTGCGCCGGGCCCTTTGAAGTGGCCTTGGGTCGAGGGCTGTGTCCTGGGCGTGACGCTGTCCCCAGCACAGGGGGAAAGGCAGCCAGATTGGGGGTCCCCACCAGGAAAACACAGGGGGGACCCCCATCCTGAACCATCCCCGCTGCCCTGGGCCTCCCGGCAGCCTGGCCAAGGCAGGTGCTGGGGGGATGTGGGGTCTGGGGGCTGCCTGTCCCCCTCCTCCATCTTCCAGGTCCTGCTCACCTGGGAGCATCTCAGGGCAGCCCAGGCCTCCAGCCTCCCTGCCTGGCAACCACCAATCAGAGGCGGCTCAGCTGTTGCCCTGGAAACCCCCGTTGCCATAACAGCAGCTGATGGAGGCGAAGGAGAGGCAGACGGTGGCAGGGGGGGACAGCCACAGCTGGCGGGGAGGGATGGGGTCTGCATGCTCAGAGCCCTCCCTGAGGCAGGTGCCGACCCCCTCCCCAGAGCCCCCTGGGGCCGCAGCTGGGGCTGGATGCACATCTGGGGGTGGCTGCTGGCTTTGCCACCTCCGCAGGACCCCCTCTCACTTTGTCCCACCTTCTGCAGCCACCATGCCCTGGGACCATCACCTACATGCCTGATGCCCACCCACCTTGCTGTCTTCAACCCCAAAGCATAATCCCTGTACCCGGCTCCCAAAAGCAGAGCTGCCTGCCCATGCGGCCAGCCGTCTCCCATCCCAAGCATCACCCCAGGGCAACCCTCCCAGCCCAGGCGCCTAGCCCCAGGAGGTCCACCACTGGCTGAGAAGATGCCCAAAAGCCCCAGCACATACCTGGATCTGCCCCTTGCCCATGATCTTGTCCACGATTTCATTGTTGTCCTTGTTGAGCTTGGTCTTGTCGTAGCACTTCTCGTAGCAGAGGATGCGCAGGGACTGGGAGCCCTCCAGCTCGATCTCAAACTCCTGGGGTGTGGAGGGAGGGTGGCTCAGCCCCAGCACCCCAGAGCAGCTTCAGAACTGGGGCTGGAAGAGAAAGGGGGGGGCACAGGCCCCTCCCTGCATCCCACCCTCCTCTCACCTCATTCCACTGCGGCTCGGTGGTGTCCCGAAAAACCCTAGTCTTGGCTTTGCTGACAAAGTAGCCGAAGGAGTCCACTTCCAGTGTGCAGTAAAGGTCTGGGGGAGCAGACACCACTCAGCACGCGAGGAACATCCCCACCGGTTCCCGGGGGACTGCTACAGGCAGAGTGGGGCCACATGCTGGACCCCAGGTCCCCCACTGGCACCAGCCCCTCCGAGCAAGGGTGGGCACCCACACTTACTGGCAGACTGCTTGAAGCCCTTGGCGGAGTGGACGATGACATGCAGGAACCCGTAGAGCCCGGGGGACTCATCATCTGCGGCAGGGAGAGCAGAGGCTGTGTCAGGGCTTAGCTGCCACCTCCCGCACCCCGGGGCCAGTGCACAGGGCTGGCTGTCCCCAAGGCAGCCTTTGCCATAGCGAGCACTAGGTGCCCGCGGTGACACCCCACTGTCCCCCACCCCCTGGAGGGCCATCCCCAAGGTCTGGAAGAGAACACGTGTCCCCAACTGCTGATCCCTGCTGGACACCCTGAACTCTCCTGCTGCTAGACAGCCCTGGGGGAAGTTCCGAGTAGGGCTGGCTGGGTCTCGCCCTGGGGACCCCCTGGTTCTGCCCAGCTGGAGACACCCCAAAAGCAGCCCCATGTTGCAGCTGGGATTGCTCTGCCTGGGAGCCCGACTCTGCTCCGGCAGTGCCACCTGGTGGGTAGCTGTCCCCCTGCACAGCCAGGGTCCCTGAGCAGGGACCCTGCTCCAGCTGAAGGACCCCGCCGCTCCTTCCCAGCACCATCTGGAGGCAAAGAGGGACCCACCAGCCCAGTGGGCACTCACCGTCCTTATTGCTGGTGACCGGGATGTTGTGGACGGTGCGTAGCTTGAAGCAGGATCCCGTGAGCACCTGCAGCTCCACCGAGCTCAGGACAAAGGCCTGGAGGTCTGGGAGAGGACAGGAGAGGAGCTTCAGAGGGATGCAGCCAGAGCTGGCCCAGGAACCAAGCAGGCTGTGATCCTGCAGGACCTCCTCACGGTCCCTGGCGGGGGCTAGGAGCCCCAAAAGGGCCTTGGCAGCCCCAAACTTACCCTTTTTCTGCAGTTTCTGAATGGCCTCCCTCCACTCAGACCTCTCATAGTCAGACGACAGCAGGAAGAGGTAGCTCTGCAAGAGAGAGGGCGATGCGGCAGGCTGTGCACAGGCAGGGCTGACCCCGGCCCCCGGCCCCCTCTCCTCACCTTCCCGTTGCGGTTGTGGATGCGGAAGGGGATGGCAGGCGAGTTGAGAAGCAGCCAGAATTCGTTCTCAAACATCTTCTTCTTGAGGCGCTCGATGGCCCGGCTCTGCCCCTTATTGGCTTTCTGCAGGCAGGGAGCAGACAGAAGCTTTCACAGGTGCCCCCAGCCCTACCATGTCCCATCCCTGACCCCAGAGGAAGGCACCCCCCCCAGCAGCAGGTCTCATGCTCTCCCCGACCACCCACATCCTCCTCTCACCTCCTTCTGCACCTCGCTTTTGATGGCCGAGATCTTCATCTTCATGTCCTCCAGCTCGTGGTCAGGGATGACGTGGACCTGCGGGCAGTGCTCCGACTCCTCCGGCGAGGGGAACACCAGGTCGGCCAGGGGCACGTACCACTTGCAGTCATACTGCTGGTGCTTCCTGCGGCCGGGGAGCAGGCGCTGAGTGATGCCTGACCCTCCTCCTGGCACGTCCCTCTGCCCACTGGAGGACAGCAGGGTTGTCACACATTCCCCCCATGGCCAGCACCCTCCTTACCCCACCGCTGTCTTCTTCAGCTTGGCACAGAGCAGCACATCGGTGAAGAGGAAGACGTGCCTCAGCTTCCGCGAGCCCTCCGACAGCTCCACCAAGAAGCCATCCTTGACAAGCTGCCGGGTCTGCGGGGCAGCAGGGCTGGCGTGAGAGCAGGCAGGGAGCAAAGGCCAACAAACCAAAGGGGACAGATGCTCCTGTCCCTCTCCATGGCTAAATCAACAGGGGCACGGGAAGGTCCATGTGCTCTGGGTGCTAATTTGGGTCCCATACTCTCAGTAGGGTGCCAGCAAGCAGCAAGAACCAGACAGAGCCCTAGCCATGCACCCAGGACTGCGTCTAGAGGAAACCCTCCATCTCCTGGCCAAGCACCATGGAGCTCCTCAGGGTGGAGACACCAGCCAGGGGCTGGCAGAGAGCTCAGCCCTCACCCTGTGCACAAGCACTGCCCTCGCCATTGCCTCACCTCCCCTTTGGGGGTGGTGACCGCTGTCCTCCGGGGATCGATGTCCTCATTGATGCTGGAGAGGAAGTTCTGCGAGATGCGGAGGGCGTCCTGGAGCAGCGGGTAGTCGGGGTGGTCGGCTGGGGTGTGCTTAAGGAGATCCTGGAAGGGGACACGTGGGGGTGAGCGGCCCGAGGGCACTGCCCTGCCTGCAGCACCCACCCCAGAGACCCCCAGCAGTGCTCCCCATGGCTGCGGGTCCCCAGGAGCAACAGGGCAGAGCCCCCTGCCACCCCCTGCCCCGGGACTGGCATCACACTCACATGCAGGACAAGGGTGCTCCGCGTCACCCGGTCGATGGGTTTGTACAGCAGTGCTGCAGGGAGAGAGGAGGTGTCAGCAGCCACCCGTCGCCGGGGCCCCAGCCCCTCTCCCACCCACGAGAGCCAGCGCCACATCCCACAGGGGCAAGGAGGGGAAACCAGATGCCCAGAGACTCCCAGGTCTGCACAGAGCCCTAGGCGAGCACCTGTGGTCCATTCTGCACGGAGCCAGCAACAGCTGGACCGTCACATTACTGCCCAGAGCGGTGGTGAGCTAAGGCTCAATGCCACGGCCCCGTGCCCTGCTGCACCAGGGGCAGGAGAAACCACGGCCGGGCTGGTGCACGGAGAAAGGGCAGAGCCCAGTGCTGGCAGCTGCCCAACGCATACCTTGATTTCGGGGCTGCACCCAAGGGGTTTTGCCAGCAGCGCGGGCACCTGTGAGGTCCCTGCTGTGGTGACAAGGCTGGACAATGACCTCATGGCACTTGCCACATGGCACTTCCCGCAGGGTGCTCTGCTCCAGCCACGGCCCCGTGCTGGCAAGGTCTGTCCCTGCCCCGGGACGGGGCATGATGGGGACACCGACCCAGACACAGTGACCTCCTCCCCTCTGCTGCCACAGGTCACAGGTGGCAAAGCTGGAGGGGCCGTCGCAAACACCGCTCTGCCCCAACTGCCACCAGCTGCGGGATGTCCCCACCACAACTGTGCTGGCGCATCCCCTTCCAAGGGTAAAGGACCTCCCCCGGCACAGTGTGGGCGCCGGCACAGTCAGCTTGCCGTGCAGTGGCTGTGGAGCAGAAGAGCCACTCGTCACCCCCCAGAAGCTTTTTCAGTTTCCCTTTTGGCTCAGCGGCGGGTCTCATCCCCACCCGCCCTCACAGGGCTCTGCCACCCCATGAGACACCCTGTATCCCCCTGCCCTGGCTGCAAGGGGAACCCAGCCTGCCCCATCGGCAGCAAAACCCACACCTACAGAGACCCCAGGGGCTGAGGCATCATCCCAACACTGCTGCCCCGTGTCCACTCCCTGCAGCCCCCGTCCCTGCACATGCAGCTCCGTCCAGCAAAGGGGGACTGAGCTGCCCCACACACAGGGCACAGACACCCCCTTTCTCCTGCTGTGCACCCACCCAGTGGGAAACTGGCCCAAGGGGCTTTTCAGAGGCATGTTTCACCCCAAGCAGCCGGACCCTCCTCCTCCTCCCTAGCTTTTCAGGTGGGCGAAGGCACAGAGCACATCCACAGTGCCGCTCCCCGCACCCATCCGCTCGCGTGTCTCCCTGGGCTGCTTGCACCCAGGTCGATGCCTCTGGGTTTTCCCTTCGCTTCGGACCACTTCCCCAAACTGCAGGGGCCAAGCGGGGGGCAGGCTTTGGGCCAGGGGAGAGGAGGGAAAGGTGCCGCCCACCCACCCTGTGCTATGAGCTGTGGGGGGCTCCCATCCCATTTTCCTGGAGGGTGCTGCCTCGTGGCACCCAGTCCCATCGAGCAGGGGGTCTCTGCTCGGGAGGCAAGGACATGGGGCTAGACCCCAAACCAGACGCTGCATCCCCAATGACTCTGTGCCAGCGGGTAAAACCAGAGCCCCGCTCCCTGTGGCAGCCAGTGAGAACCCTGCTCTGGGATAGGGGGGGCAGGCAGGGTGTTCCCCCCCCTTTCCCCATCCCGGACCCACGAGGAGGACGGACCCTCATTGCTACAGGCACATGCAAAGCACCGAGGAGCCCCAGGAAGGGCAGTCCCAGCACAAGGGAGGAGCACTGGGCTCCTCGCTGGCACTATCACACCATCCCAGGACCCACACACGGGCAGCGTGGGGCCAGGCACCAGCAGGCAGGGATGCCCAGTGTCTCTCCTCCCCAGCTGCGGAGAGATGGGTGTTTCAGCTCCACAATGCTCACAGCCTCGGGCGAGCAAATGGGGACCCCTCCCCATCGCCCTCCCCGCAGCACAGCCCAGGCAGAAGTGGTCCCCCCGCCCGCCCCAGGCCCTCGCCGTCCCACCACCGGCATGAGCCCCTGCCCGGCGGGGAAGGCAAGCGCGTGGCCGCATGTGCCGGAGCCAAGATGATTCAATAGAGCCTGGAACAAAGACGCTCCCAACTTCAGGCTGCAGAGCACGACGCAGCCGCCACCCCCCGGCAAGAACAGCCAGCCTCGGGCCGGCATCCCCACAGCATCGCTCCCCGCTGGCACGCGAATTCGGAGTTGCACCCCCCCACCTCACCGTAGGTGCAGTTACAGCAGAGCCGGACGACGACGAGGATTTCCATGGCAGCCCTGTCTCCGCGCAGCCATCTCTGCCGCCCCGCAGCAGCTCAGCCCGGCTGCGGCACGGCATCGGCCCCTCAGCATGGCTCTCGGCGCAGCCAGCGGGCGGGGAGGAGGGGGTGGGCAGGGGGTGGGGGGCTGCTGCACGCCCCCAGCATCCTAAAGAGCTGCGTTCCCCCCCATCCTCGCCAGATCCGCACACAGGAACACAAAGGGCTCCACTCGCGGGAGCTGCTCAGTAATTCATCCGCGCCAGTCCCGCACACAGACAAAAGGCTGCGTCCCCCTCCCCACGCCCGCGCCTGCCGTACCCTCCATGGTGACGGACGTGTGGCTCTCCTTTGAGTCCTTGGGGCCCTTCACCTTCAGCTCCTAGGGAGGGAAAGGCCCATCAGAGCAGCCCATGGGGGACTGGAGGGGGGGAAGGTCATTGCTCAAGGTCATGGGATGCCCCCCACCCTTCCTGCACCCTGATATCTCCCCCCGGCCCCAGCCTGGTCATGCTGGAGGCCACACATGGGTGCTGGGGTGGAGGTGTGGACTGTACGGGCTGGTGCCTTGCCGGGAGCAGCTCTGGCTGCACCCAGCAGCTGGGACATGGTGGACCCACAGGGCAGCCCCCATGTGCCCCATGAGTCTTCCTGGAGCAGGGCACCCACAGCTGGCGTGGGGAGACTGCTGGTTCCACCGAGCTGAACGGCCCTGTTGTGGAGGGGCTGGAGGGAGCGGGGAGCCAGGCTGCGGCCACGGAGGTCTCTGTTTCTATAGGGGAGCCAGACATGGAGATGCAGCCAGCAGGAGATAAGCCACAGGTGCCCAGCACCCAGCACCCACACTCACTGGATGGGGCGAGCGGGTACAGGCTGCCCCGGCATCCCAGAAATGACGGCAGTGAGGGCTGAGCCTGACCTGAGCTTGCACGAGACAGGGGCAAACCCCCACAACACCCAGAGACCATGGCCCTCCGGCACAACCACCGATGGCCCTACCCCAGGGACAGTTCCCGAGAGTCCCCAGGGCAAGGAGAACATCTCTGCGGGACACACGCAGTCATGTTCTCTGTCCCGCACTGGGACAGCCCAGCCGTGGCAGCCCCGTCCCCCTGTACAGCCCTGGTCCAGCTTACCTCCGAGATCTTCTGGAACTGGTTGTTGCTCTGGCTGCACTTCTCCGCAGTTTCCAGTGCGATTTTGTAGTTATCCACAAAGGCCTTGTAGACCCCCAGCTGGCTGGCCTGCAGGGAGTGGGGGTTAGCCGGGCACCCAGCAGGATGCTGAAGCCCCCCCCACAGCAGGAGAGGCCAGGCAGCCGCCGAGGGGACACTGCCCAGAGCTGTCCCCTCCGGCAGGACACTCTGCCAGACCACAGCCAGGTGGGGGGCTGCACGCTTGGCCCCACAGGGAAAGCCCTTGCCTGGGGCTGGATGGTGGGGCTCCGGCCCAGCCCTGTGCCCCAAAACCCTCTGAAATCCAGCAGAAAGCCAACGGGTGCCTGCACGGTGGAGGCTGAAGCTACAGCTGCTTCCCAGCACCCTTCGACCTCCCCTCTCCTCCCCAGCACAGCCACAGCCACAGCACCTGCGGGCACAGCCTGTGCCCCCATCACAAGTCCGAAGCAGCAGCGGCAGGACCCGGAGCATGACCCCAGGGAACCACTACTGCAGCACCCACAGGCAGCCGGGGGCAAAGAGGCAGCGACCGTCTGCCTCTCCGCAGAGAGCTACCTGCACGCCCAGGCTCCTGCCAGCACCGCAGCAAAGCCACACCACGCACCTCCAGCCAAAACCCTGCCACGGTTGCAGCCAGGACTCGGAGCTGCGGCCATTCCCGCTGCAGCAAGGGGCACGGAGGCAGCACTAACTCCCATCCTGGGATGGGAGGGCTTGGGCAGGCAGCAGCAGCTGCTGCAGGGAAGGATGCAACAAGTCCCACAGCCACCAGCAAGGACGAGGAGCTGAGCCATGCCATGGGGCCGAGCCCCACAGCACGGTGCTCCATATCCCCAGCCCTCCTCCTCTTCCAAGTGGAGCAAGCCCCGGGGAAGGCACGTACCAGCTTCTGGAAGAGATGGCCCATGGTGACATTGCTGTCCCACTGCTGCACCTTCGGGCACAGGCTGTCGTAGAACTCCTTGTGGATCTCGTAGATGTCCTGGATCTTGTAGAAAATTGTCTCGATCTGCTGGAGGGTGAGGACAGGCTGCGACGTAGTGGCCGTGGCCTTCAGCGGCTTCATAGGCTGCCAAGGGAGAAGGGAGAGCATTTCAGATGAGGGCTGGGAGCAGAAGCGACCCCGAGACTCCTCCAGCCCTACAGCCCAGCTCATGGCAGCCCAGCCCCACACCCCACAGGCAGTCCTGCCCAGCCCTGCCACCGCACCATGGGCAGCGATAGCCACTTCCTCCGCAGCCACGCTAATGCTGTTGGCACAGGAGCCCGGGGATGCTGGGGACAAGGGGGACCTGAGCCGGCAGTGAGGGCTGCCCAGGACAAGTCCTGGCCAGCAGCTGGACTGAGGGGCTGCTCCCAGCTCATGTGTCCCCGCAGACTTCCCCGTCCGTGGTGGCAGTGACCCCCGCATTGTGCAACAGCGTCTCCGCCACGAGAGCCAGCGAGTCCGCAGGAGGAAGCAGGACTATAAATACCTCCCTGCCAGGCACGCTGGCAGCAGGGGGAGGTGAGATGGGGGTGGCCAGGCCACAGCAAGGCTGACTCCAGCATGGCTCCTGCAGCTTTGCTCTCGCCCAGGTAGCTCCTGGGCCAGACCTGCCTGGGGGAGGCTGTCCAGGAAGAAATTACCCCATCCATCCATCCATCCATGCATCCATCCACCCACCCACCCAACTGTACATCCCTCCACGCATCCATCCACCTACCCACCCTTCCACCCACCCCTGCTGGGGGACATCCCTGGAGGGGGTGCCCGGCCTGGGGGCTGTGCTCACCAACAAGAGGGCCTCCAGCTGGTTGATGTAGATCTCCTCGCTGGCCAGGAAACCAGAGAGCACCAGCTTCCGCATCTCCAGGCCTTTGCCAGCATCTCGCTCGCCCTGCGCAAGACAGCAAGGAACCCAGCTGAGCCAGCAACTGGCACAGGAGGACACCCTTCATCCCACCAGCCCATCCCCAGGATCCCCCGCATGGGCACTTGTCCCTGCCAGCGTTGGGGAAGCTCCACGGCAAGGGTCGGGCACGTGCCCGCTGTGCAGCACAGCCAGGCTGAAGCCAGTTGGGAAGCCACAGGCTGCACTGGCTTCGCTCCCCTCCCTGCTCCCGGCTGGCCAGGAGCCCGGTGCTGCTGGCAGCGCTCCAGGATGGCACGCAGCACGGCAGGACTCTCCCAGGGCAGAGTCCAGAGGCGCCCAGTGAAATCATGCCTGGCGGCGGATGGTGCTGCCATGTGATCCAGCACCACCCTTTTTCCCAGCCGAGGCTTTCCCAGGAAAGTGCCTTCCCAGTGGTCACTGCCCAGTGGCACTGGGGCAGGTCCCAGGCTGTGTGGGGCCCCACTGCCGTTCCAGCTGCCGGTGGCTCAGCCCGTGCCCGCGTCTGCTGCAGCACCAATATTCCAGCGGCACAACCCTCACAGCAGGGAGACAGGCAATGCTCAGCCGGGCTAGCGGCTCCTGGACCCCCAGCGAGGCTCTGCCAGCACCCAGGCATGGATGCTCCAGTCCCTGGACCCCCTCAATCACCCGGTGTGCCCTGGCCTCCCCCACAGCACTGCTTGTCCTAAAAATCACACTCGGGAGCTGGGCTTTGCCACCCAGACCAGGACCAAGCAGAGCCATGGGGACATCAGTTGTTCTGGGCAATGAGCCATTCGGGACAGTTTGGGCGTATATTGATTCTCTTTCAGCCCTGCCTGCACTGCCTGCCCCTGCCAGCCCTGGCCGTTGTGCCTGGCAGCTGCAAACACCCAGGGGTGCCCAGTCCCAGGGTGGGCACAGTCGCAGATCAGCATCTCCCCACCCTGCTCCAGCATCCACCAGCTGGCCCCGCGGGCTGCTGCACCAACCGGAGTGCCCACCCCAGGGCTCCCCGCCAGGCTGCATCGTTAAGGTCAGGCCATGGTGACCGGTGCAGCAAGGGGGTGCGTGGAGGGGGGTAGTTTTGTGCACCGGGAGCTCGCAGGCTCTTTGCCACGGATTAGTCATGGGTTCTTCCTGCTTCCCCCCAGCTTGGGCCCTGCACAGGAGCCAGGGAGATAAGAGACCTGTCCGTGCCCGAGGCCCGCAGCGACAATGCCAGCTGGACCCCTGTGACCCAGAGAAGCAGCCCTAAAGCAGGGTCTGGTGGCTGCCCCGTGCAGGAGACCCCAGGGAGAGCGGAGCCAGAGCCCTCCTCCAGCCCCGTGCCAGCCCCCTTGGGGCACCCAAGCACCCCTGGCAAGGCAGGCGAGAGAAGTGTGCCAGGCTGTGCCTGCCAGCACAGGGCCCCCCCCGGGGCCTCCCCCCAGCACCAGGGTTTGGGGCTGTTTAGCGGTTTGCCGGTGGCTGTGCCGTGGGGCAGTGGCAGAGCGTGGGCCAGCCCCTTCCTGAGCATCCGGTGCCGGCTCTGCTGAGCCACACAGCCGCCCCCCCAGCAGCACGCGTGGCCACCACTGCCCCACGGGAGGAAGGCCGGCTGCTCGCCCCGCTCTGCGCAAGCACCCACTGAGCCCCTTGCACCTGATGCCTGGTGCAGCCCTGCCCTGTGCCCCCCGCTGCAGGCAGTCCTGGGGGAGCGGTGGGGCTGTGGTGATGCTCCCGCTGCCCCCCCAGCTCTGCCCCCCCCACCAGCACCCGCCACACCAACCCAGAAGCTGCCCCGAGACCTGGGCATCACCAGCACCAGCAAGATGCCCCTTGTCCCCCCACCGCCGCCCAGCGAGGGAACGGGGTTGCCCCTGCCGCCCACCTTCTCGCTGGCCGAGAACGGAGACCCGGGGCTGGTGGGGGTTCCCGGTTCAGAGTCATCTTCATCCTCCAGCACTTTATCCAGGTACCCTATGGCCTCCTCTTCCTCCTCCATGGCTGGCTGGGCAGCAGGGGGTGGAGGGAACCCCGCGAGGCTCCAGGCAAGGGGCTCACGCAGCTGAACCGGCCCAGCCTGACTCAGCCCTGGACACCGGCCACCGCCGCGGGATGAAAGGAGCCATTATGGGATCCCCGGTGTTCCCGCCTGCCCCAGCTCCGGCCCTCGGCCCCGGCGTCCCGGCCGCAGCACCAGGCGCTGCCGGGGTGGCTGCACAACTGCCTCCGAGCAGCAGCGGTGGCAGTGGCGGCAACTCTGAGGTCACCAGCGCTGGGACAAGAGGGACAGCCCAACTCTCCCCTGGCCTCCGCTCACCCCCGGGGGGGGCCACCGGTGGTGGAGGGCCGCTGCCCGCCGCCCAGCGCCCCAGCCAGCCTTGCCGCTCCGCCCTGCGTGCTCGCTACAGGAAATGCATCTCTTGGCGCTGGAGGTGGGGCTGCTCCACCGGCGGCATGTGGTCAAGGCTGGGGCGTGCGGCAGCCGCCTTCCCCAAGCCGGTTCTCCCAATGCTGGCAGAGCTTGGCGTGCACAGCGAGATCCATGGGGAAGGGTCCCCTGGCCCCTGCCGGGACCCCACGCTCTCGCTAGGCAGAGCAGCCAGCAAGGGGAGAGCACCCGTCCTGCCTGCCATGGCCCCCCGGTCCCCGCGTCCCGCGGGCAGGCAGAGAGCCAGCCCACAGGGATTGCCACCAGTGAGACGTGACCTTGGAGGACAGCAGCAGGATCAGGTCCCGTTAGGGGACCTGGCTCCGCACCCCAGAAGGGTCCCGGGCCCCTCCCTGCCCCAGAGGGCACCCAGCAGCTCCGCGGGGCAACGCAGCTGAGACGCACGCCCTCCCACAGCATCTGCCCCGCATCCCGTGGAGATCAGCACCGGCACCCTGCCACTGCCCCAGCCCGACTGCAACCCCGGGGCAGCCAGGGAGCGGGGACACGAGCGGTGGTGTGACGCCTGTGAGGGACATCATGGGCCCTGGCGAATGGAGCAAGAACAGGCTGGAGGAGGGGACACTAACGCAAGAGCTGTTTCAGCAGTTTCCCCCTGCTCCTCGGTGGCGAAAGGGGAACCAGCGGCCGCATGTGCTCTGCCCGCAGGAGCCAGCTCTCCTCCCCATGCCTGTCCAAGCCTGGAACAAACTCCTGCTGAGAGAAGTGGGCAGGGACACAGACACGGGGACTTTCCAGAGCCTGTGCCCGGCCCTGTGTCCACGCCACAGCACAGGCTTTGCCCAGCCTTTGCTAAGAGGGATCTGTACCAGGGTAGCAGGACCCTGCCCGCCACGGCTGGGTCCCCAGAGTGGGGTATGCTCCCTGCCCAGGGGAAAGCCACCCACAGTGCCAAAGCCAGCAGCACCCAAGCAGGGGCTGGGCCACCACCCCACACCATGACCATGGCGCTTGCATTTCCCAGGCAGGAAAAGGAGGGACGGGCCATGTCTGCATCCAGGGACAAGGTGGCCCCAGACGTGGTCACAGAAGCCCCAGGAGCTTGCAAGAAGAGATGCTCCACCAGAAACCTCCTCTAGCCTCTAAGCTGGGAGGTGACACCTCTAAAACGCAGCAACACCAGTCCTGCCTCACCGGAGAAGAGCGATGGGGTGAGCCCAGCACCCCGTGCCACCGGCCACAGCGCGACCCACACACAAGCCTGGGCCCATCGCGTGGGATAAAACATGCTGGCATTCAGATGATGCTCTGCTAAGCTGCAGCGCAAGCAGCTGCAGATAAGGAGATGGGGGCTGAGCTGGCGCTGAGCTCCAACACTTCCCAATCCTGTTAGTGCCAACTGAGCCGCCTTCACCACCTGCGTCCAGCCCCAGCAGGCTCCACCAGCCCCAAGGGCACCGCTTTGCCAGCATCCCCCCCAGTCTCCCCCCAACCCCACTTCCCCAGGACCACCCTCTGCTACCCCTGCCAGCCCCGGGGGATGGAGCCCATCGCCCACAGCACACCCATTGCCAAACCCCACCGCCAGACCCTGGCACCGGGGTGGCAGGGCTGGGGCGTGCAGGGCTGTGCCCAACGTCCCGCTGGGGGACAAGGGGCCCCGAGCCCGGGGGGGGGGGGTTGCAGCCAGCCCTGGGACAGGGTCCTTGGTGCAGCAGGGTGGCAGAGGGCTGGCAGCCCGCCCTTCTTCCCTCCCTCCCTCCTCCTCCTCCTCCTCCCCCCCCCCCCCCAGGGACGGCCGCGGGGCCGCGCTGGGTGCCGGGAGGAGGATGCTGCGCAGCAGCGGGCTCTGGGGAGGAAGCCACACCTCTCGCCTCCTCTGCCTCAGCATCCGGGTTAAGGGCTTAACTCTTTCCACGACAAAAACCTTCACGTTTCCCAGCCCAGCCTCCTCCCCCTGCCAAACCCCGGCCCACTGCGGGACCCCGGCAGCCCGGGCAGCGGCAGGGGCCGGGGGGGTCCCCGGGGCCGGGGCCAGGCGGTCGCCCCCCGCAGCAGCCCCACTGCCCTGCCCAGAGCCCTCCGGCCCGGGGCACAGCCCGGGGGGGCGGCCCCCATGGCCTCGGGGGCTGCGACCCCACCGCCCCCGGCCTTTACGGAAACTTTTAAGTCTGGAAAACCATTTTTTCCCCTTTGGTTTCCCGCCTCGCAGCTCTCCAAGCATCCCTTCTGGGAAAGATCCTGGCTGAACCCCGAGGACTTCCCGAGGATGCTCTCGGAAGAGCAGAGGGAGAGGAGGGGTTAAATCTAAGCTCCCCAGAAGGGGGGGACAAGGTGTCCCTCCCCAGCTGGCGGCTCGTCCCCAAGTGCCGCTAGATGGAGCCGGCGGCCCGGCGGAGCGGCTGCGCCCGGTCCCCGAGGGCTCCCCGGAGCAGGGGGCAGGGGATGCTGGGGACCCCCGGGACCCCACGGACCCCCCCGCCACCCAGCAAGCCCGGCTGGGCTCCAGCACCTGGACCCCGCTCTCCGACCGGCCCTTGCCATCCTGGCTTTGCCACCAGCGTGGCACGACGGGGCAGGGACACAACGTGTCCCACAGACGTGGCACCCGCACAAACAGCAGCTCAACAGGGCGCTGCTCCCCAGAGCCCAGAGGGCCACGGTCAACATGGTTTGGGACGCCAGCGGACAGTCCCCCAGGTCACAGCAGCACCAGAGCACCGCTGCCACTGCTGAAACAACCGAGCCAGGCACCCCCAGCCCTGACTTCAACCCCACCCAGCACAGAGCTCCACATCCCGAGCACCTACCCCTGTGCCAAGGCCATCGGTGGGGGTGGGTGAGATGCCATCCCCGCTCTCCTGGCCGCGGGCGCTGAGCTGGGGGGACATGGTGGGTGACTCATCGATGTAGGGCATGGTTTCCGAGCCCTCCGGCAGCGCCTTAGGCTCTTCATTGCCCTCGGCGTCGTACTCATCTGCACCATAGTTGAAGTCTGCCGGGGGAAGAGAGGGTGGTGGTGAGCATCCAGGCAGCAGCACGGCTGAGGGTCACCACATGGCATGCCACAACCACCCCAGCCTGCAGTTACCTGTGGGCGACTGACCCCACCACGTCCGATACCTGGGGCCACGCGCGGACACGCACACCCACACCTGCAGCCCACCCCAGCCCCGCCAGCCTCAGCTGCCTGCTTTCTGCCAGCCCCATAGAGCAGGCAGGGCATCACACAGAGCATCCTCAGGCCTCTGCTCAACACACTTCCCTATATTTGCATAATTAATGGCACCGAGAGGCTGCAGGCCTTGTCTGTGCAGGGACAGCTGCTCTGCCAGACGCCTTGGCCCCACACAAGCAGCTCTGCCCTGCCCGCCCAGTGGCCACCATCCCCCTGCCATCCCTGGGGAGGGATGAACCGGGCTGGCAGCCAAGGCTGCCATCCTCCCCGCTTCCCCATGCCCATCCTACTCGGAGCGTGGGAACGGGTGCCAGGACACCCGGGTCCGCAGCATGGAGGACGTTGTCACCCACCCTGGAAGAAGGGGGATGGCAGCGGCTCCATGGTGGGTGGCTCGGGCCATGCTGGGGGGGCACAGCAGGGGTCTGCTTTCTCCAGCGCAGGATGAGGCCACCGCCACACCAGGCTAGCACATATTTTTGGATGCCCTATGCTGTTCCACAACCCATCCGTCGCCCACGGCCCAGAGGAAGCCATTTTGGGGAGCTGGAGCCCTGAGTGGGAGTGGGGGGTCCAAAGTCTTCGATGGGGCCCTGGGGCACAGCGGGGGACCCGGGGTACATCCTAACCTGTTACCATGGAAACGGCAGCGGCTCGGTGGCGGCGGGAAGAGGCGGCTGCAGCAGCCCCGAGATGCTGACAAAGGGGAGGGGGAAGGGAGCCCGGCTGCGGCAGGGGTGGCCGCGGGGTGCAGGCGGCACCCCTCGCTCAGGGCCCACAGCTGAGACCCCCTCGGCAGCTCCCAAAGAGGTGGTGGGCACAGCTCACCCAACCTGACCCCACATCAGCCCCTTCCTCCCCTCCCTGCCCAGCAGCCGTCCGCACAGGCTTCCCAGCTGTGGGCAGTGTGGGGACCCCAGCCAAGTCCCTGGCAGAGACCCTGGACAAAACTGGGTGCGTGGGGCTGGAGCAGCCATCCCAGACCAAACCCCACACCGCCACTACTTCGTGCCCCCATGGCCCCACTGCCCCAGCCAAGGACTCCCCCACTTCCTGCCAACACCACTCAGCACATTAATATTGCATTTAGCTTCATATTTAAAGCGGATAAATCTTTAAATCAAAGACTGCTGCGAAGCCCGCTCAGGCCAGGCGCCCTGCTGGTGCCGGTGGGGAGGGATGGGGGTCCCATCCTGCATCTGGGGGTGGGATGGAGGAGAGCCCCAACACGGACCAGATGCATTCCAGCTCGGCCACGGTGCCACAGCCCCTCTCGGACTTTGTCTCATTAGCAGTTAGCAGCTAATAACCATCCCTCAGAAGCTGGAGTGCCACCCACACTGGGCCACAGCAACCCCATTCAACCCAGGCACTGACTGGGTATAAACTAGCTGGATGGGCAGAGATGGGGGAGTCCGTAGCTCCCACCGGTCCTCATCTTCCAGGGAAAGGGGATTCCCAGCTCTAACTCAACCTGCCTCCTCAGGGTGGGATGTCCCTTGTCTCTCCTGCCTTTGACGGGTCACAGCTGGGATGCCCCCAGCACCAGCCAGGAGCGAAGCCCCACACAGCTCCCCTGAGCCCACCCAACCGGGCACTGTCCCCAGGCTGGGGATGCCCCAGAGAAACTCAAACCCCTCGCCCAAGCACCCTTCTGCATCAGGCAGGGCCTAAGGGGGAGCCGAGGCAGCAGAGAGGGGACAAAGCTGATGATCCCCACCAGGCACACCAACTCAGAGGCCGTCAGGCTCCACTGCCTCCCCTCCTCCAAGGCCAAGGTCTGCAGCTCTGAGCTCAACCATGGCCCGGGCAACAAGGGCACCCAGAGTGGCACCGGCACTGTGGGAGACCTGGCAAGGTAACAAGAAACACAGCTTTAACGAGGCAGCTGGGGACCCTGGGAGGTGACACCCGCAGCGCTGCAGGGAAGGCGGCGGCATCAATGGCATGGAGGGGGAAGGGACTGGCCTGCAGGGACACAGGAATGACCCGGCGCTCATGCAGCCATCGCGCCCAGTTGCAGCAGATCTACATCCCAGCCCCACACCTGAGCTGGAGACGAGACCTACAGGCAGTGCCCCAACAGGCACCCAGGGAGAGGTACCCTGTGCTGCCCGCAGGAGGGAGGACTGAGCTGTGTCCCCATGGCTCCAGCTGTGGCTCCAGCTGTGCCACCCACAGCCATGCAGTATTTATGGGGCTCTCACCTGGGGAGGCCAGGCAGAAGGACCTCCCCAGCACCCACTGCAGGGAGGGAAGCAAACACCACCAAGCAGCCAGGACGGGCGAGGGGACACGGAGGGGCTAGCCCCTGCGTCTCCCTGCCTGTGGGGTGCTCCTGCCACCCAGCCAGCCCAAACCGAGTGCCTCCCTCCTTCCCCCACAGCTGCATTGCCCCTGCAGCCTGTTCCTGTGCCTGTGCCAAAACCCAGTGCTATTTTTTGCTCCTGGTTTTAGCAGCAGTGGAAATCCTCCTGCTCCACCCCAGGCATGGGGACTGAGGGGAGGGAGGCAGCCCGGCCCAGGGGAGCCACTATGGGGGGCTGGATCCAGTCCCATAAGACACCAAGGGCTGGCACCCACAGGACACCAACACCCATCAGGGCAGGGGTCCTGCAGGCTGGCATGTGGCCCCAGAAGGGTGATGGGGCCAGGAATGTGTCCCCATGGGGGATTATTTTCCCCAGGAAAATAATGTTTCCACTCTGCCACATCTTCCCAGGTGTGACCTGGGGTAATCCTAGCGTGATGGTCCCCAAGAGGGAGCGCAGCCAAGGACAGCAGCCAGCTCCTTCCTAGCCCAGGCGAGTGACAGCGCAGTCACAGCAGCTCAGGGTAGCATTTTCTTCGCTTTCCAGCCAGGCACATGCTGTTCCCTGGCATCCCAGGAGTGCACCAGCACACCCCAA
This sequence comes from Morus bassanus, assembly GCA_031468815.1. Classification (NCBI taxonomy): domain Eukaryota; kingdom Metazoa; phylum Chordata; class Aves; order Suliformes; family Sulidae; genus Morus; species Morus bassanus. The sequence goes on from CM062584.1 coordinate 11,095,954, forward strand.
TGCTCACCCGTCTTATCCCACTGCTGGGAGAAGCCCAACACCTGCATGAAGCCTGTGAGGTTTTGGGGAAACATTGCGGTTTCCCTGTGCCTGGGTGAAAATTCACCATGACAACACAGATGCGTGAGCTGGCCTCGGACCTGCCTCCATGGGCCTCCTCCAAAGGGTGGCTCAACACAAACAGCATCTCCTCCACGCTGCCGCCTTCCCCGGCATGATGAAGACCAGACCCTGCCCCGCATCCCCCAAAACGTGGGCACTACACCAAGCAGCCTCCCCCACACCTCTCCCCTCCACGGCGAGGGTGGCTGGAGGAGGATTTGGGACAGCAGACCCATCGCTTTGCAGAGATGCCATGGCTGGGAAGGAGCGTGTGGAGGCTGGGGCTGGATGCGGCCTCTGGGCTCCAGCCCAGCCGCCTGCACAAGCTGCACAGCTGTGCCGGACGCCGGGACTGCCGCTGCTTGATGCAGCCTCCAGCTGTGGGTGTTGGAGGCTTCAGGCTGGAAAACTTGGGGGGGGCTCAGCCATCTGCAACATGCCTCCCGCAGCCCCCGCTGCCTCCAGGGCATGGCAGAAGCCAGATCCGTGCAGGGGGCACGGTGTCCCCTTCTCTGGAGCATCCCACCCTCCCACGCACCCACTCATGCCAAACCTCACTGCCCCAAAAACGCCAGGCTCTGAGCTCAACCCCACACCCCAAACCCACCACTGAGGTGCCCACACAGCTCAACAATCCCCCAGAATAAACAACGAGGACCCCGTGACTGAGCCCCCGAGCCCCCCTTGCTGTGTCCCTGGCTCCTTTGGCCACTGCTGAGACAGCTGCTGTGGGACCAGGACCAGCACAGCGCCGGGGCTCGTTCCTCCCTGCTGTGTGTCCATGGGACAGGGAGGATTCACATAAACACCCCCTCCAGCTGATGCAGGACGCCCCCAGCCCCACTGGCTGCCAGCCCCTGGGTACCGACACCGCGTTGCCACAGCATCCCCGGCACAGTGCCTCGGAGCTCGCTGCAAAAATCACAGCTTGGGGAGAGGAGCCTTCCCACGGCCACGGAAGGATGGGGGTGGGACCCGGGGCAGAAAGCACCCACGTCCCCAAGGACCCCTATGGGCAGCGCCAGCTGTCAGGCTGCTCCGGCCCCACTGAGCCCCACCTCACTGGGGCCACCGTCACCCATCCTGCTTATGCACCCCCCCAGAGCGGGCAGCAGGTCCCCGGAGCCTGCGGGATGCTGGACCGACTCCAGCCAGCGCTGCCCTGCCACTGGGGCATGCGGGATGCTCAGGAAGGGGAGCGCAACCCCCAGCCAGCATCGCCTGCCCCCTGCCCGGGCTCGGCTCAGCCGGGGAGCCCCCCGGCACGGGATCGCCAGCACAGCATCCCTCCCCAGTGCGACGCAGCGTTACACAACAGGTAGGGGGGACCCACCGCCCCAGCCCCCCTCGCCACCCCCCAGCCCAGAGCACGTACTGCTGTAGAGGGTGTCGATCCAGGAGAGCCGCGGCAGGCCGCGATGGCTCAGCGGCTCCATGCTCGGGAGGGCTGCACCGGTTCTCAGCTCCGCCAGCCGGCTCTCATCTCACAACAAAGGCAGCGGGCGAGGGCGGGAGGCGGGGGGCCGCAGGCCCAGGCGGGGGCTGGATGGGAGAGCCGGGCACGGCCGCCTGCCCGGGCACACGGTGGCTCTTCTGCCAGGGGTGCCCAGGGAAGGAGGTGCTGCCTGGCAATGGCAGCGCGTCCCGCCTCCCGCCCCTGCCTTGCCGGGGGGAGCCAAGCTCAGCGTCCCCCCGCATGCAGCCACGCCGACCCTCCACAGGGGTCTGGGGACCGGGGAGGAGGAGGAGGGGACAGTGGTAGCACAGGGGCATGCGGCTGCCCTGCAGGCCACCCCAAGGAGAGCAGGGGGAAAGGGAAAGCCCAACTCCATCACCCTTTCCACCATGCTCTTATCCCCTCCCTATGACCCAGGGATGCTGTGCCCCCTCCCCAGCAAAACTTCGCCAGCCACTCAAACCGCTACGGCTGAAGGACGCAGGCTCCTCCTGGCCCCGCTACCCCCAGCTCTGGTGACCGTGGGAGGAACCAGGACCCCCAGGAGCCGGGAGCTGCCCTGCCCTGTACAGCCAGGGTCGGCAGAGCGGGGTGCAGGCAGGCAGGGGTTAAACCACCCTCCCCAGCTGCATGTAGCCAAGGGAAATCTAAAGTGCCAGAGTCATCAACCCCAATATGTCAGGGCACCAGCCAAGCGTTCAAGTGCAGAAGCTGCCCTCGTTCAGCCCGTGCCGGCACCGCTGCCCCCATCCCGGCAGCGCAGGCAGCATCCCCTGCCAGCGCCCTCGGCCGCATCCTGCCTGCGGGCTGAGCCGTGTGGGGAAGGGCCTGGACCAGGGGCCAGGGCCAGATGGGAACCAGGCAGGAGGGATAACGCTCCGCCGGGCACAAGGGGAAGGCAGAGCCACTGGAGCGTGAAGTGCCAGGACGCGGGTGGCATCGGCAACTGCCCCGGCTGGGAAACCTGAGGGGACCCTGCCAAGGTGCTGCCACCACCTGATCCTCGCTCCCAGGGATGTCCACGCCAGGCTCAGATGCAGCCGATACATTTTGGGGGAGCACAGCAATGCCAAGGCTGTGGTTCCGCATTGCTTGGGCATGTGGAGCCACTGGCACCTGGCATCCAGGGTGAGAAGCCACTGCTGCCCCTGGCACAGCCCTGCCTCCCAGGGGGCCGTATCCAGCCCCAGTGCTGTGAGGACCCACGCCTGCAGCCCACCGCCCCCAGGGGCTGTGTGTCACCAGCCGCTGACTCAGCAGCGCAGGGTACAGCCCCACAGCTGCCATCTCCCACTCCTCGCCCACCCCACTCCCAGGTATTTCGGGGAGCTCAGTGCTCCCCCCATCTGCCCCTACCACCACCAGCCCTGCAAAAGCTCCCCTTGTCCCCAAGCCATTAGCGTGGGCGGTGCCAGCCCTACCCACGGGTGACAGCGCCGGCACAGCGGGACACGTTGGCCGCTCTCCATCCTCCACCAACCCCCGCATTTGCTCCTGCCCAGACTCCGGCTTGGTACCACAGCCCATCCCCACTCCATCCCTTACAGGTCCCGATGGAGAGTCCCCTCTATCGTCCACAAGCAAACCCTGTGTCCCCACAGCCCCCCGGTGCAGTGAGCTGCCAGGAAGGCGAAGGCGGTTCAGCCAAGCACATCAACCCCGTTCACAGCAGGAAACCGCGCTCTGCTCGTGCCTTGGGGAGCACCAGCAGCAGTAGCAGCAGCAGCACAAGGTGCAGCCGCTCTCTGCATGCATGCAGTGGCTTTTCCACATGCTTCCCCTGGCCAGACACACTTCCTGGCCGCTCCTACCCATGGCACCAGCCTCTCCACGCCACAGTGCAAACCCCACTTTGCACATCTTCCTCTTTATCCAACGTGGGGCATGAGCTGAGCACTCTGACGAACTGCCCGTGGGCCACCAGACCCCCAGGATCCCTCCGCCGGCTGGCCGCCCCCGGCGTGACACCGCGCAGCAGGCCCTGGCAGTGCCATGGCCTAGGAGGACCAGGCAGCCAAGCGCCCCAGAGCCCAGCCGGGCGGGTGTCCGGGAAAGCCTCCCCACACTCTGAGATGCCCAAACTGGAGCCACCTCCGTGCCACACGCGTCAGGCCTTATCTGGTTGCACACACCAACCCAGGCAGGTGCCCTTGCACAGCCCAGACAAAACAGCCCCACCAAACAGTTGGGCTTTATTTTTCACCTTTTTTTTTTTTTTTTTTTTTATGCTCTTTTCACTTTTGCAACAACAACAAAACCCCAAAAACCTGTAAAGCAGCTGAACTTCCCTCCTCTCCCCAGAGCCGGCGGGGAGCACCCACCCACATTCAGACACCCATCATCCTGTGGTGACACAGACCAGCCCTGGATGAGGAGATGCTGCCAACCACGTTCTCAACCCCCTTGCAACCGCCCCCAGCTCTGACCACAGCACAGCTCCAGCTGGGAGTATCCTTGCTGCAAGAGCCGAAAGCCGAGTCCCACGGTTCCTCCCCGCCACCGGCCAGCCCCGCGCAGCCTGCATGGTGTCTAGCTGTCTGCCTGGCATCTGCCCAGCCCCTGCCCGCCAGCCCACGCATCGCTGTTTCTGGACTCTTGTGCAAGAGGCTCCTCCAGCCACGGCCACACGAGCCTCAGCGCTCGCCCGGGGCTGGGCTGGGGCTGGTCGTGGGCACCCTGGGCTGGCAGCAACCGGAGAGCAGCAATAGAGCCGCCTGCACCTCCAGCACCGGTGTGGGGCAAATGGGGTGTTTTCCTGGGGGAAGAACAGAGAAGGAGAGGGTGGCTGGGGAGCACCATGCAAGTGGCAGCGTTAGACAGGGACTAAGAGAGCAGCCAGAGTCCTTTGGTTGGGAGAGGGGAAGCCTAGATGTCCTGGAGCTGTGGCAGGGACACAGCCAGGGCAGCAGAGCCCAGGGCTGCGGTGGGAGACACAGGTGAGAGCCCAGCTTTCCGAGCTCCTCCAGTGCCCGCTCTGCCAGGCTCTCCAGGAGGGCTGGGCTGTCCCTCGCTGGTACAGAGTAGCAGCTATTCCCTTGCCAGAGGCTGCAGAGGGGGAAAAGGGGAATAAATGAAAATGTTTCCACCTTCCCAACCAAGGAGCACAGCAGATCCTTCCCACTGTGTGTCCTGAACATGCTGCTCCTCAGTCCAACTCGGCATTAAACTTTTCCCCCAATATCACTTTCCTGCAGGATGGAAACCCTGAAGTCTGCGCTGCATCAAATCCAAGCTCCGCTCACAGCCCTGGGGCATGGCTGAGAGGTGCCTGGAGCATAGGGCAGCCGCTCGGAGCCTCCTGCCCTCAGGGAGGGCACCAGAACCAGGCACGTGCCCCCCAGCAAGCATGGGGAGGAGGGCAGAGACACAGCTACAGCAGCAGCACCCTTGGCCTCTCGAAATACCAGAGAGGGAAAGAAAGGTGGCAACTGCTTGCAGGAAAAACCCTCTAATATCAGATGAAGGCCTGGCCCAGCTATCACATTGCATCTCTCTTCTGAGAGTGAAGAGATCACAGCTGTATCCGCCAGCAGCGCAGCCCCAGGCTGCTCCTCTCCCACCCAGCCCCAGCGCTAGCACTGCTGAGATGGCTTGGCCAAGTTTGCTTCCCACCACAGGACCTGCAAAGGAGAAGGAAGACGTGTTGGTTCGCAGCTTCAGAACGAAAACTGCCCACGGCAGAAAGGCCCCGGTCTGGAGCACAAGTTCTCCCTATCTGCCAGATCTTCAAACAAGCCCTGAACTTTGCAGCTGGGACTTATCTTGGGGCAGATCGGCAGGACGTCCTCCACGATTCTGCTTAAGCTGGCCAGGCTTCACTCCGCAACCACAGCCAAGAAAGCCAAGAAGTGTTGCTGCTACTGATCTACATATGCAAATAATCCTGCTTAACAAACACTGATAAAGTAACAAGGGGTGGGAAAGCCAAGTCTATTTGAAGATATCTCTTGGAGATGCAGCGAGATCAGTGTGCTCCCTCCAGCTGCTCAGCCCCAGCCAGGCTCCCGGCGGCTGCTCCGGCCAACCTCAGTGGGAAGGGAATCCCAGCAGTGCCATGAACCAGGGGCAGAGGTGCCATTTTCCCAGGATGGATGCACACTTCAGTGAGCTGCCTTGGCGAAACCAGGCTCCCTTCTCTAACCCAAGGGAATATTAATCCCCTGCCAGCACAGGGGAAAGCATCTGCCTCCATTCGCTGCTGCAGGGTTGGCCACAGCAGACAGCATCCAGCAGAAGACAGAGCAGAGCCATCCGCTGGGATCCCAACTGGCGGCATCGCTGGCCACACTGGGCAGGAGGGGAGGAGGAACCAGCCAAACAAAGAGCGCCACTGCACAGAAGTGTCTTTCCAGGGGACAAAAAAACAAAACCAAACCAGATTTCAATAGACTTACAATGCAAATGTATTCAGGCCCCGCAGGGCACTTCTGGCTGTAGCCAGCCACCTAATGAGGGTTTCTTGCGTGCCCTGCTGCTGCCGCTGCTCCTACATGGGGACCAGCGACCACGCCACAACCAGCCACTGCTGCACCAAGCCCAAGGGGGCCGGGGGACCACCTCCGAGCCGAAGTGCTCACCCCTGCGCTGGGCACAGCCCATGGCACCGCTGGCACCGAAAGGGGAACTGCATCCCCTCCTTCCCTTCCACAGGGCTCTGGGGCAGACCACACAGCCCAGCGCCCTGCCCACCGCCTGAATGCTGCTGAGCTGGGGGAGCTCACCATTGTCTCTGCCCCTAATACTGGGGTGCAAATACCCAGCCAGGGGGACCGTGCTCAGCTGATGGCACACAGGGACGCACAGGGATGCTGCAACCAGACCCCCCTCCTGCAGGTGAGATGGTGGCATCTCTGGGCCGACGAGAGCAGGTACCGCAGCCGTGCTGGGGGAGAGGAGGAAGCCACCCCTGGAACGCTCACACCAATTTTGAGGATCTGGTTCGGAGGAGATGCAGGTTCATGCTGCTGGGCAGCAGCCAGATTCCCACCGCAACCATGCTTAGCTGATGTGGGAGCAGAGGGGAGCGGGCCACGTGAAAGCCAGACCCAGCCATCCCTGCTGGGCACAGACGTGCCCACCGGGGCCAGCTCACCCGCAGAGACCCCCATCCCGCCGCGCGTCCATCCTGCTCAGCATTCGCAGGGTGCTGGCTCCCGGAAGCGCCCGTTTCTCCACCCAGCACATGCTGTGACCGCTGCCAGCTCTGCCCCAGAGCACAGATCCCAGTGGTTCCCGTGGGCAGAGCTGGTCACAGGCTTCCCCTTCCTTCTCCTCTCCTTCCAGCTCCTTTACAAGCCCTCCACTATTTGCCCATCACAGGGAACAACAACAACAACCAGCACTTCTGCTCTCATTTAAAAGCAGTGCTTTTAAGCAGCAACTGTTCCACTCAAAGGCTTTTTAACCTTGTAAACTTTCGCATTTGTTTATATTTTCTTTAAGGGTGCTAACCTGTCCCAGCGTTAACCCTTCAGTCCTCGGCTCAGGCAGCACTGCTCTCTGGGGAGGCAGCCCCACGCCACGCAGCGGTTGTTGTCACACTGTCGTCAGGGGGGTTTGTGGAGAAATGCCACCCCCCAAAACGCCGCCAGGCCCCAGAGCAGATGGAGACGGTTCAAAGGTCCCCAGCAGGCACAGGCGCGCGCATACACGCACACGCACGCTGCGGTTTTGTCTTCGCCTAAGGAGTTAAAATTAAACACAGTGACTCCGCCTGGCCTTCCCCAGCCAGAAGAGGAACTTCGTAGCATCTTCAGAGCCAAGCAAGCGCTTTCGAACAGTGGGGAAAAAACAATAAAGTAAAAATTAAAAAAATAAAAGAGGACATAGAGGTGGTAGATGGGCTCTCGGGGAGGGACAACTCCCACCCACCCACGTCCCTGCTTTGGCACTGGCTTCGAAAACCCTCGTGGTGCTACAGGAGGGGAAATGGATGCACAGACAACGCACCACTTCACCTTTCTGGGCACTGCGGGATCACCGCTCCTTCGCCTCTTGCACACCGTGACCTACCCCAGACAGAAAGAGATGCACCGGGATAAACTCTGGACTTGGCTCACGATTTTTCATTCTCCTTTTGCTGGGGTTTTAGGGGATTTTCCAGGAAAGGGATGAGGAACCAGCAGGGTCCAAGTGTGGTTCAGGACAGCAGGACAGAGTCCTGCCCACAGCGCTGCCCCATTCCAAAAGAGTTTCTCCAGGACGGACAGAGATGCCACTTTTGCGATATCATGTATTTGCCAGCAGCAGCATGAGCTGAAAGGAGGAAAGGAGCAGCAAGAACAAGCCCTGCCTTTACCTGAGCCACGCCAGGAGCCCCCAGCACGATGCCCACAGTGATCCAGCCCCCAGCCGGTGCATAGGGATGTGGTGGCCAATGCTCCAGGGGCTCCAGACACCCCAGGGCCCCTTCCCCATCTCAGCCCTTTGATGCACACACCGACACTGCCACATTTGTTGTGCTCACTGCCCTGCAAGGCAGGGACCCTGATGCTGCTGGCAGCCGCCCTTCCTATTTCCCAAGGTAATAGCAAAGGCGGTGTGGTGGGGCGAGCAGAAGAGCCCACGTGACTCCAGGATCTTTCCATGAACAGAAACTGTAATTCCAGCTAAACAGAGGGCTGAGGATTTCATTTACGGCACAGCCTGCAGCCGCAGCATCCTGCCGTAACTAGATCCGCCAGCCAACCCCATCAAGGACTATTCCAGCTATGCCAGTGCTCCCCACCCCAGAGCTCTCATTTCTGGGGTGCAAAGTGGTGCGTGGGGCAGGTCAGAGGCTCCCGAACCCAGCAGCCTTCCAGAGGAGCTTCAGGAGCTCCTGCAGCACCCCAGCTCTGCAGCAAGGCCAGCCTCTTTCTCAGCTTCCCAAGGGCAAAGCGGGGAAAACCCAGCACTGAGTTTGTTCCACGTCTGCGCGCGCTACCCACAGGCAAAAAGCATCTCCCAACGAGCATCACTGCATCCCTCCTGTCGGTCACCCGCGCAGTCGCCTCCCACCCATTGAGCTCACCCCCTCCTCATGGATACCAACCCGCAGCACCGGACCCTTCGCCCCAGACTCATGCCGTGGCAGAATGGAGGCGATGGAGGCAGCACCCAGCCGAAGCACCGCCGCGCCCCGGCACACCCCGACCACCTCCCGGCACAGCCACGCGCAGCACCGTGCATACTCAGCTGTGAGGCCAGCTGTGCCTTTAGCCACAGGGACAGGTGACGGCCGAGATGAAGGGAATTTTAGTCCTTTCTACGCTTCGTTTGTAGCCATCTGCTCGCTGACGCTCAGATTTTGTCGGTCCCGGGTGAGCTGGCACAGGCATTATCTTAAATGCCAGGATCATGTATCTGGCTGTCACACGCACCGCTCTCATGCAATAGCTGCAAACAGGGGCATCTTGCAGATTTCCTCACTTTAAATCAGATTAATCACAAGCTACTTAAAGGAAACCACTGCCTTTCTCCGGTAATGCCCATAAAGACGATACTCAACACTCCTTCACTTGCTGTCCGCACAGCGCTGCCGTAGGTTACGGTGAAATGGCCAGGGACCAACCGCGTTCAGCCACATCCGCAGCACTGTTAAGCTCCAAAATTCACATTAATATACCGAGGGACCCCAGGCAGAGCAGCACTAGCTGAGTTACCACCTGGACTGCTGGTGGGAGAAGCAAACAGCACTGCTATCAGGAATTTTTAATTATATCTGAAAGATAAAGAGAAGTGAGAAGAAGACAATGGGAGCACTAAGTTAACCAACTGTCCAGAGAAAGGGGGATCCAGGCAATGACCACACGCATTTTACTGTACTCTCAAATTCTGCTTTTAAATGTCAGCACCGTCAGTGCACACAGGCGCCCTTATAACATGCAACAAAGAAAAGTGCTGATGCTTGGGAAAGGCTTTGGGCAAGGCTGGGGAGAGCTCATCGCCGCCATCAGCCAACCTCCATGCAGAGCCTGGCTGTGCCACAGGGCAAGGAGCTGAGCACTCGTCAGAGGGGACACTGCCTCCTCGGACGAGTGCAGGATGGAGCCCCTTTTGGGGGGGAGGAGGAGGAAGAGGCCACAGTTAACCACAGCAGACGCAACCTTGGATTTCAAGGTCCTGCCTGAAAGACTCACCCCAACCGGCTGCAAAGGTCTCGGTCCAGCCGCCTCGAAGAGCAGCGTGGGGCTGGAGGACCCCTCCGGCTTACGAAGCCGGGACCCTCGGGGACTCAGCGACCTATGCCTTACGCTGTGTAAGCCAGTGTAAGCCCCTTTAACAACATCTTCCCCAGCCTGACAGCAGCCTTGCACCGTCCTGGGTGTTTGGAAACATTCAGGAGGATTACCCAGATAGAAATAAAACGCAGGATCCGAGTGTAAATCAGGATTTGCGCTTGGTCGCTCCGACACATTCGAGCCCCCTTGGCCGCTGAGCAGATCTCCAAAAACCACAACCGGTGCCCAGTGATGGGGAGGTGGAGCAGGGCTTGGGGTGACCCTTTGAAGGCAACAAATCGAACATCCTCGGTCCTCACCATGGGGCCAGGAACAGATTCCTGCTGCCGGTCCCCACCGGTCGGGGAGAGGCACAAACGCACGTGTGAGCGAGCCCGGTGCAGTACGGAGACAACACCAAGAGAAGCCATGTACTTTGGACGTTTCACCTCCAGACAGCTCGAAAAGGTGCAATGGAAACTGAGCTGTTCTCCAGCCCTGTAGACTAATGCAATAATATAAATTATGCTAAATATTAAGCACGGTTCGACATCAGAGTGCTTGCTACCCAGGCAATCTTAAACCAGCAAGATACAGCCTTGGGGAAAAACCACCACCCCAAACAATCAAGCAACAACAAAATTAACTCAAGTCAGCTGCAGAATTAGCAACATAAAAAGTGACATTCCCTAGCTGTCAGGACTGTGTTTGAACTGGGATTAAAGATGATGCAATAGCAACTTGCAGGCCGCTAGAAGTAGGACAGCATGACGGGTGACAGTGCTAGCTGGCTGCGCCTTCCATGCCACAAAACAGCCAGTCGCTTGCAAAATAGCATCGTCCTCAATCCACCCAGAGAAATGCCCCGGGGACACCTCGCCACCCCAGCATGCTTCTGCCTCAGCAGCACCAGGACTTCCCCAAAGGAGATCACAGGGTGTCACCCGAGCAGAGGTGTCCCCATAAGCCAGGTCACACCTGGAGGAAGTGACACTCCTGCAGTGTCCCAGCCCCAGAGGTGGCTCCTGGGCCAGTGGCACATCACCAAGAGCCAGCTGCAGGGGACTGGCCAGCCACCCTCCCTCATCGCATGCCTGAGGACGGGGCCTTGGCACAGGACACGCTCAGAAGCGGGACAGGGACAAGACAGGGGCTTGGGGTGGCCTTAGTGGTGGGATGGGGACAGCACAAGGGCTGGGGGTGGCATTAACAGTTTGATGGGGGTGACACAAGGGCTTGGCGTGGCCTCAGCCACGTGATGCCACGGGGTGACCGTGGCTGCGTGACGGGGACAGCCTGCAGAGACCCTCAGATCCTCTGCCGTGCCACAGCACGGGGCTCATCGACCGTGCGACAGGGCCTTGGGACGGCCTTAGCAGCGGCATGGCACGGGGACGGAGCGGCACGGGGTGCCCTCGACTGCGCCCGTGGGAGCTCACGACGGAGAGCCCGAGGGCTGGGGCGGCGGCACGGGGTGCCCTGGCCCGCGCGACGGGGGGGACACGCAGGGGACACCCTGGTCCCTGCCGTGGGGTGCCCCGGGCCGCAGGGTGGGGAGGGCTCCCCCTCGGCCGTGCCGCGGCCCGGGGGCCCCCCCCGGCACCCACCTGCCGAGGAGGCGTCCTCCGCGTCGGAGCTGCCGCCGCTGCCTCCCTCCGGGGAGCTGCCGGGGCTCGGCGGCGGGCGGGGGGCGGCGGGCGGCGGCGGGGGGGGGGGCGCCGGCGGCGCGGGGGGGGCTCGGGCCAGCGCCGCCTCCAGGTAGCCCACCTTGAAGCGCTCCTCGGCCAGCGCCCGCTGCAGGCGGCGCAGGCGGCGGCGGCACCGCTCCAGCTCCCGCTCCATGGCCCGCACCGAGCCCAGCTCCATGCGGGGCGCCGGTTCTCCCGGGAACTCCGCTTGCCAGTGCCGAGCGAAGTCCGCCCGGGCCGCCTCGCCCGCCGCCATCCCCCGCCCCGGCCCCAAGTTTGCCCCCCTCCTCCTCCTCCTCCTCCTCCTCCTCCTCGCCGCCGCCGCCGCCGCCGCCTTCCGCCCCCCGCCGCCGCCGCGGGGCCTGACGTCGGCGCCCGCCCCCGGCCCGCCCCGCCTCGGCACGGCCCCGCCGGGGCGGGGAGCAGCGCTGCCGCCGCCCCCCGGCTCGCCTCCGCCGGCGGACGCGGTGCGGGGAGCGGCGCGGTTACCTGCGGCGGCGGCGCCGCCTCTGCCGCTCCTTCCCCGGGGAGCAGCACCGCCGTAGCCGGTGGATTCCGGGAGCCCGAGCGGGGCGCGGAGCGGGGGTGCTGTATTCCCGGCCGTTTCGACCTTCGGTTCCTCCGTCCCCACCTCTGGGTCTCCCCGGAGGAGCTGCGGGACGTGGGCCGGGAGGATGCTGCGCCGGCGAGGAAGCGTCTGGTACCGGCAGCGTCTGAGCAGTTAACAAAGCGACAGCTAATGACACAAACAATCCCACGCACTGCAAGGAATCGGTTCCCGAGCCAGGAACAACTGAGCCTTGAAGGCGCGGCGTAGCTCCCGTGCCACCGAGCTGCTGTGCCCCCCGCCAGCGCGTGCCCCGGCCTTTGCTGTGGAGCTCTGCCAGGCTCCCGGCCTTCCTCATCCTCGGGCCGGTGATGCTCTGCCTGCCAGTCCGTCTCAGGATGGATGGGCCATTCCCACCAGATGGAGGGGCAGGCACAAACTCCCACGGTGGGCGACAAAGGCCCATGGAAGGCTTTTCGCCCGCTCTGTGCCACGGCACGCGCGTCCACTGCGTTTGAGCTGCCAGGGCAGTGCGTGCCGCCCCGGCTCACTCCCGCCCCTCGGGACGGGCCTTTCCAACCCCACGGCCTGGGCAGGGTCGGCAGTTCCCTTGTGCCACGCAAGGCGCTGGGGCACGGGACCTCGCAGGGTGCTGGGGGCAGGGAGGCAGGAGCCTGCAGGCAGTGCGGCCCCGGGGAGCTGCCTTCCCCTGCCTCCTCCCGTGTGCTGCACGATGGCTGGCTGTGGGTGACTCACAAGCCAGTGTCCCTTGTGTCACCTGGCTGTGCCCCAGCAGGAACAAAGCACCCTATTTATTTACCCACGGGGCCCAGGCAGTGTTGCCACAACCGCCTCCTCTTTCCCTCCGTCACCACCCGAGAGCAGGGAGCTGCACAGGGCTGGGCACCTCCCTGCGTGCCAGTCCCTGGCTCTCATGCCTCCGCACCACGGGCTCTCTCTCCACGGTCTCCCTCCGGCACAGCCGTGCCTCCCGGTGCAGCCTTCCCAAGGAGGATGGATGGTGCTGGGACACTGCCAGGAGCCGGGCAGCCCCCCCAGCCCGTGTTGGCTGCCCCCTCACCACCCCATTGGGGTTTTATCGCCGAGGAGGGCTGTGCTCTCAGATGGCCCCGGCAGCTCCCACCTGGAAGCGGCAGCGGTTCGGGGGTGCTGGATGGATGTGAGTGGGGGGTGGCCAGTCCCAGGCCCTGTGCAGGAGCTGCAGCCCCCGCTCAGCAGCAGCGTTAGGGGCAAAGACACCCAAAACGCTTCTGGGCTGTGGGAGCCGCAAGAGCTGTGACGATGCTGCCCAGGACAGGCAGGTGCCCAGCGCTCAGCAGTGCCCCGGTCTGGTGTGATACATGCTGTAGAGGTGGGGTATCCCCAGGGGTCAAACCCTTCATGGAGGCTGGGGAAGAGGAGGGGGGTGCCGTGAGTGGCCTGATTTATGCGTGGCGACAGATAATTACAGCTCTTTCATCATCTGTCAGGCAGACGGGCCCGGCAGAGCCTTACAACACATTTCTGGCTCCCCGTCTCAGCCCATAAATCTCTCCGGCACAGGGCGATAAATCAGCGGGGGCCGAGGGAGCAGGGCCAGGGTAGGCGTTCCTCCTGGCCTCCCACCCTGTAATGGGCACCTAGGTAGGAAGCATCCAGGACGAGGTGGGGACGGCCCAGTGAGATGCGCTAATTACAGGCGGCAGGTGGCATCCGATGACCCGTGATTTATGGTCTGGCCTTGCGCGCTTCCGAGAGCTGGGGCTGGATCCCTGCAGGGCCAGGGCTGCCCAGAGCGGAGATGCTGGGAACCCCTGGGAGCGCTCCCCAGTGAGCTCCTGAGGGCTGCAGGCAGGATGGGGGCAGTGGGCTCTGCCCTGCCTGGTGGGCACCTCGGGGCTGCTGCCTGCCCTCTGCCCCTGTCGCTGCCCAAGCATCGCCCCAGTTGGGACACAGCTCTGTGCCCAGCTGAGCCACCTCTGCATCTGCTCCGTACTGCATCTCCTGACCTCCAACATGAGCAAAAACACCCCTGTGGCAGGGATCCGGCCTGCTTAGCTGGGTTTTGGACAGGCATGTCGCTAAGTGGGCCTGGCATGCACGTACTGCTGGCATTCAAGCATCCCAAAGAGCCTCTCGCTCCTGAGCTGAGCTCACCGTGTAAGTCAGTGGCCAGGGGAGCATCTGCTCCTGGGCAGAGCAAGACTGGGCAGCCAGAAGGCCGCTGGGGAGAACAAGAGGGCCATAGTGAGCACAGGTGAGTGCTCAAAAATATTTGCAAGCTTCACCTCCCTTTGAAGTCCTGCTGCCTGGTCCTCCCCTCTCCCCGAGGCCCGGCTCCTGATTTATTGGGTTCCTGGAGCAGAGGCACCTAAATTAGCTCCGACTTCAAAGAGCCAAGAGAGGAGAAGGGCAATAGACAAATAGCCCCCCGCTAATTGTGGCTATTGATCAAACATGAGCTGGGACAATCAGATAGGAAGGGATGGATCAAGGGGGGGCATGTTCTCCCAGAGGCTCTGGTTTTGCATGAGTCACCCCAACAATTTGTCAGACCCACTCTCGGGCCATTTTTCAACACATTACTCCTCGCACAGGAAGGCATTTAGCAACTGCTTGCTAATGAAATGATGGGCAAACACACATGGCGGCCCCGCGCTGCTCAGAGGACGGGCACCTGGCCCTCCCCATGGCCTCCGGACCCGCCGCACCTGGCAAGTCTCTCCGTCCCACCGGCTTGGGGATGCAGGGAACAAGGAGCTGCTTTTTTTTTCCGTCTTCCCCAGAGTAAGTGCTGGGCAGGCTGGGCAGCACCAGCCCAGACAGCTCTGCCCCCAGGCTCCCCGCTACTGGGAAGGGACAGGAAGGCTCTGGAGGCAGGTAGCACTTTAGCTCTTTTATCACCTGCCCCAATCCCCCCTGCCACATTCCTGCTTCCTGCTCCGCAGGGCAGAGGCGTGCCAAGCCCCGCGCATTCCTCCGCTGGCTCCCAGGGGCTGCTCCTGCCCAGGCACCCACCTACCTCCGTGCCCATGGATGCTCCCGGCTCACCGGGGTGCAGCTGCATGGAGCAGCCCTAAGGCGCTCTCTCAAAGGCAGCTCAGTGCTCCAGCCCCATTCCTGGGGCAGGAGTCATTTTGTCTTCCCCTGCGCCCAGGCACAAGACTCGCTGCTCTCCTCAGCAACCTCATCACTCTGTGCCTCAGTTTCCCCTAGCTGGGAAATAACAGAAATGCTGCAGCAGCAGTGGGCATGGGGGAGCAGAGCCTGAGCCCCATGCCAGGGTGGTGATGCCCCACAGGGCTGTGCCCCACAGCACTGTATAAAACCCAAGGATGACCCGGCCCAGGCTGAGCCGCCAGCCTGCTTCATGTAGGAGAGGGCAGAGCCACTTAAGAAACTCTTGCAGTGACCAAACGCTTAGCAAATACTGAACAAACTCTGCATGTGGTTGCTTCGCAGAGGTGCTTCCCCCCCCCGCCTCCCGGGCCTGTGAGCATCCCACCGCAAGCTCTGGGCACGCCAGCACCGATGCCCCACACTCCAGCCTGGCACCATGCTCAGGAGCATCCCCGTGGGCAGAGGCCAGGCAGGGCTCACCCTGTGCCTCTCCGCAAGGCAGCACACCTGCAGGCAGGTGAGGAGGGTCGCGAGGGAGCCACGTGACGAGCCCTGCGGTGGGGTTTTTAGAGGCGGCTGCGTGTCCCTGGAGGAGTGTCTCCCACACCTCGCAGGAGGCAGGACGGCAGCAGCACCTCTCCCGCTCCCCCTCACCGCGGCCATGTCCGGAGCAGCCATGGGGAAAGGCACGGTGCCAGAGCCTGACAGCTCAGAAGAGGAGCTGGAAGCGGGGGGCGCACCCCAGGCATGCTACGGGCAGGGTCTGTGGGTCCCCCAGGGCAGGGAAGCAGCCGCCTGCCTGGGGGACGCCGAAGGGATGAAGGTGAGGAAGAGGAGCAGGCCGGTGCGCTCCAAGGCCAGGAGGATGGCTGCCAACGTCAGAGAGCGCAAGAGGATCCTGGACTACAACCAAGCCTTCAACGCCCTGCGGCTGGCGCTCAAACACGACCTCGGTGGCAAAAGGCTTTCTAAAATCGCTACCCTCCGGCGAGCCATCAACAGGATCACGGCTCTGTCCCTGTCCCTGCACGGCGCTGCGCGCTGCTGGCCCTGCACCCACTCCGAGTGCCGCGGCTGGGCCGGGGTCCCTGCGCAGGAGCCGGGGGCGAAGGCCAGCCGCCCCCAGCTCCCCTGGGAGCCTGGTTATGCAAGGGCTGCCAGCTTGCAGCGCTGCCCTCCGTCCCCTCTCTACGCCGGGTTTTCCCCCGAGAGGCAGCTCCATCACTACGAGAGCCCGAAGGAGGATCGCTCTGTGCCCAGCCCTGTCTATTGCTCCAGCGGGACCCACCACCCCGGGCTGCGAGGCGCCTGCCAGCAGAGATATACGGGCAGCCTGCAAGACCCCCTGGCCGGGGCGGTCACCTGGCAGCTGGGCTATTGCCAGAGCTGGGGACACCAGCAGCGCCTCCCCATCCACTGACCTGCAGGGCTGGGGTGGTGAGACGGTGCCAGGAAGGTAACACATCCGCGGGACAAACTGGGGTATGGGAAGGGAGTGTTGCGTGAGAGAGAAGCGCTGCAGGATGCAGAGTTCAGCTGCGATGCTGGCGAGAGCCGTGAGCCCCCGACACGCCGTACGGGAGCCCAGCACTGCCCGGCTGCGGCTCTCCGCTCTGCGGGAAAATTGGAGAAGGTGGGAAGTCCTCTGGAAGTGCCAGCTCTGTGTTTCTTGTTGCAAGGTCTCACTGCTGCAGATTGTCACTGTTATTTATTCTCTCTTGCTTGCTCTGTGAGAAAACATGACTTAAAAACCCAACACCAGGGCACTGGCTGTTAATACGTGTGGGGTGGACAGATGGGCTGTGGAGATCATGCTAAAGCCCCTGGCTGGCTCGTCGCTGTGGCTCCCAGTGAAGGAGAGGAGCAGAAGCGGGAAAGGTTAGTGCCCTGGGACTTTTGATGCTAAGCTCATTGGTACACGTTTGTGCCCGGCAGATTTGCGAGGGCAGGCTGGGAGGGGAGACAGGCATCGGCTTTCATAAAACCAACCCATCCGTTTGCGATTTCCTCCTGATCGCAGCAAAGCGGCTCTGGTGGGACAGGCCGATAGCATGCTCCCAGCCTGTCCCAGCAGCAGGGAGGAAGGGGGAATTTTACTAAAAAGGCCCAGCTGTGAGGGCTCCCTTCTGCCCTGGGCTCAGCAAACTGGAATTGCTACAGGAATCAGGCAGGGTTTTACTGCCGCACACATGACAGCAGATTTTTGGACAGGGCAAATCGTACTGCATGATTTCCCACAGCGCTGAGCCCCCGCGGAGCTCCTCCAGCTCTTGCGCTCCCACCCGAGCTCCAGTGCTGGCTGCCGATGCCCCAAGGACAGTCTGAGCTCTTTCCCTGCCGCAGGGGGCACACACTGGAACAACCATCTCAACCCCCCAGCTCCGGTGTGCCAGTCCCTCCCCAGGGTCTCTTCCTCCTCCCTTAATGCCCAGGTGGGACAAGGGAGCTGGGAAATGAGCAGAGGAAAGCTAGCAGCAGCCAGGAGAGAGAGCTCTTTGCTCAGCAACGGAGCCTCTTTAAAGTGCTGACAGTGTGAGGTAGCTTGGCTTCAGTCTCCAATAGAGGTTTGTTTCGCCTGTCAGGAGAAGGCCTGCAGCGACGTCCGCTGAAGGACTCCTGCTTCTCCCAACGGCATCCCTGCGCTGGGCGACTTCTCCTGCTCTGGCTCTCCCCGGAGCAGCACATGCCCCTGCTCTGCCCCGTCGGCACCCATCACCCAGGGAGTGAGAGCCCAGCAATACCAGCATTCAACGAAGGTTTAAGTGAAACCCAGCCCTAACTCAGACACAAACCCCCCTCCCTCCACCCAGATTTGCATCTCCAGGTTTTAGCTCTGATGTTCAGTCAAGGCAAGGCAGATGGAAGCAGAAGGCCAGAGAGGCAGAAGCAAGGGAAGGCATAATAACCCCATGAGACACCCCACACCCCCACACCCCCCCCCCAGGCAGGGTCACCCCGCTGATCTCAGGTTCACATGTATGAAACATGGGTCCTAATTCTGTCCGGAGGCTGGGGGACAGGGTAAGTCCCGAGGGGGGCGGGTGGGGGGGCAGCAACCTGGCAGGCTCTGAGTAGTGTTGGGCAGCAGGCCCCAGGTGGCAGCAGGCTCCTCGGGCACCTCTCGGAGAGGCAGAAGGTGCTGAGCGTGCCCCGTAGATGGCACTCACTGCCAGGGAAATCCCCGACAAATTTGGAGCTGAAGGATAATGCTGAACGGGTGGAAAATATCCATCTTTGCCAGGCATCCAGCCTCTGTGGGTTTTTTTAGCCCTCCCTCCTGCCCCTCACAGCATCCCCCACTGCCAAGGATGCTGTTATTTGCTTTAGAGCACATAACCCACCCCTGCACCCGCACCCTTTCTCCTTTGCAGGTCCTATGGAGGGACGCGGTATCTGTCACCGATCCGGTATCCCTGTCCCCAGGATCACCCATGCCTTGTGAGGGCAGGGCGAGCTCAGCACAGCGTGCCGGGGGCCTCCTCTCGCCCTGTGCCCGGGGGGGATGCTCTCCCAGCGCGGCTGGAGCCAGGAGTACCACCGGGCACCCACACACCGCCCAGGGCCTGGGCTGTGTTGCGTGTCCCCCGCCCGGCCGGGGAAAGCCTTTCAGCCAGGAGGGACCGAGGGGCAGCAGGGCTGCGTGTGCTGGCACCCAGCACAGAGCTGCCCTCGGCATCCCGCCGCTCCTCCGGGGCTGACGGCGGCCCCCGAGCCCCGCCGGCACTGGCGGAGCCCGTGCGGGGGCTCTGCCCACCCCGCTGCGGCGGAGCGGAGCCCGTGCGAGCCCCCGGCAAGAGCTGGGGGGCCGGTGGGGCGGGACAGAGCCTGGGGCAGGGCTCCAGGGGACACCCCGCCTTTCCCACCGCACCCCCGGGGGCAGCGGCGCCGCCCGCACCGGGTCGGGCGGGGGCTGAGCGGGGCGGGGAAGGGGGGGGGGGGGAGGTGAACGGGCCGGGGACACCCCGGGGGCGGTCCGCGGCCCCGATCCTGCCCCGGGGGCCGAGCCGGGCTGGCCCCTCCTCCGGCACGGCCTCCCGGGGGGCGGCGGGCCCCGAGCGCAGAGCGGCGGCGGCGGGGCGCCCTCGGAGCCCCCTCCGCCGGGCCATGGCGAGCGGCGGCGCCGCGCCCGGGGGCTCGGGCTCGGGCTCGGGCTCGGGCTCGGGCTCGGGCTCGGGCTCGGCGCTGCCCACCCGCTTCCAGGAGACCGAGAAGCTGCTGGCGACCACCGAGTGCCGGGAGGAGAAGGGCCTCCGCTGCTCCAAATCCTTCACGGCCGCCTTGCCCGGCGAGGCGGAGCGCAACGGGCACGGGCTCGCCTACAAGTCGGTGTCGGTCGGGCACCTGGAGGCGGCCCCGCTCTCGCCGTCCCGGCTCAGCCTGGGCAGAGCCTCCTCCACGGCCACCAGCACGGCGGCACCGGAGCAGGGCCGCCCGCGGGACTACCTGGTGCTCGCCATCTTCTCCTGCTTCTGCCCCGTCTGGCCCATCAACGTCGTGGCTCTCGTTTTCTCCATCATGGTGAGTGCGGGTCCCGCCGCCGCCGCCCTCGACGGCCGGAGCGGGGCCGGGAAGGGGCGGCCCCGGAGCTGTCCGCGGTGCTGCACCGGCGGGGACCGGGGCGCGGCGGGGCCCGGCAGGAGCCCGCACACCTCCCGCAGGACGCTCCGATCGGGGGCCGGAGGCGGGTGGAGGGGGCTCTCCGAACGGGGGACCCGGTGCCCGAGCCCGGGACGGCTGGCGGAGAGGCGGTGGGATGAAGAGGGACGGCCCGGGATTTGGGGGTGGGATCCGGGAGCACCCAGGGCAGGGCTCCGGGAAGCCCGGTGGCTCCGGGAAGCCCGGTCCCTGCCGCAGGCAGCCGTCCGGAGCGGCTCGCTCGCCGGGCTTCCCCGGGAAGGAGCTGCGAGGCGAAGCAAGGACAAGGGATCTCCCTCCGCACCTCCCAGCAGCCGAGCCCAGCCCTGGAGCGCTGGGGAGACCCTGGCTGGGGGCTGGTTCCTGTTCTCAGACACCTCAAAGGGACGGGCTGCACCTGCAGCTCTTTTAGTTGCCCTGGAGAAGCAATTTTTTCCATTAAACACCCCCTGCACCTCAGCCAATACACCGACATCAGAGCAGGGGAGAATAAAACCAGCCAGCCTCCCACCCACCCCAGGTACAGGTGGCTCTGTCAGCACAGCCCTGCACGTACGGCCAGCTCCTTACCCATCAGGATGTCCCACTGCTTTACAGCCCCGGCCACCTTTTATGCCCTTAATTTGCAACAGAGGCAAATCTTTTCTTTGACAATCAGCTCAGGGAAAGCAATTACCTGCTTCCCACACAGAAATACACTGACTGAGGGGCACCTGCAGC
Organism: Morus bassanus; assembly: GCA_031468815.1. Taxonomy (NCBI): domain Eukaryota; kingdom Metazoa; phylum Chordata; class Aves; order Suliformes; family Sulidae; genus Morus; species Morus bassanus. The sequence continues at coordinate 11,116,423 of CM062584.1, forward strand.
CAGCGCTTCCCCCAAAGCGACCACCAACTTGAAGACAGACACCGGCAGTTGCCACAGAAAGCCCTCTAGAGAGACCATTTTCCATTCTGAGGAGGAATCATCATTTCTGCCAGTGCCAGCTGTCATCTGCATAGTACAGTTGTGTGACAGAGCCTGTTTAGGCAGCATACAGGGAAGCCAGCCAGCCTTGTTTGGCTTTGCACTGCAACGAGAGGGAAGGCAGCTGGGTATTGCATATCCACGGTAATAAACAAGGTCTCTCATGGGGATTTTCCAACCACATTAGCCATCATGCAAAATAGATTCTCACACTCTCCCTTGCAGGCTTTAGAGCCTCCAGCACGGTGGGGATGTGCCTTGGGCCACATCAGCCCCGTGGAGTAGGGGAGTAAACAGTGAAAAAAGAGGAGTCAGTTAATACTGCTAGGCAGCAAGGTACCGGTGTGTATTTAGTGTGTTAAACACAAAGGGAGGCAGGACCAACAAAGCAATAGGACTATTTAGCCGCCCTCTGCTTCCGAGGCCCTTGACAGCATAGAGCAGAGCCCACCCAGAGCTTGGGAAGGGGATGCCCGACCCCAGCCCTCTGGGGCGCCGAGGCAGAAGGCGCACTCGGATGAGCTTGTTCTCCAGGACAAGGTTTCTAGCACACACAGCACGTTAGTAGCCAGCTCGCATCCTCTGCCCCCTTCACAGTCGCCCCTGCACTCCCTGTCCCACTGGACACAATTTATTTCTGCCCTTTCTAGTCCTGGCCCTGCCTATACCATTAGACCCCGCCCCAACCACGACCTGCCAGTCAGGGACCCCTGCACAGTGCCTGCAGAGCGGGATGAGGAGCAATCCTTGCTCCTTACTGACCCTGGGAAGCCAGGAAACATCTGGCTGGGTCCTTCTGCCAGCAGGAACAGCTCCTGGGGCATCAGCTGATGTTTCTACCTGCTTACAACAGGGAGGAATTTAGTTCCCAGTGGCCCCCGAGGCTCCCACAGGCTTAGGTCTCCCCACAGAATAAAACCCAGGAGCGCCTGATCATGCACAAATCTGAGCTGGAACCAGGTTTTCACAATTCCCGGCGCCTGCGGGGGGCAGGGGGACCTTTCCACAATGTGCTGACGTTCCTTTAGCTCTGCAATTGTATTTTTCTTTCCTAAGTCAATGCTTTTTGCACATGAAAGCTTTTTTTCTGTGTAATAAGCAGCAACCAGAGAGGAAAGCAAATGAATGCTTTTGGGTTAAGTGTCTCATAAATCATTTTTCAAAAGCTGCTCTCAGATCCCAGCAGGGCCTATGGCCAGAGGTGGAAAAAAAATCTGCTCTAGCCCCCAGCCTGTTCCTGATAACGCTGGTCTCGTGGAAACGAGTTACCTGGAGGCTCCTCCACTGACCCTTGGATGTGCTTTCTTGACCAAGCGAGGACCTAGCTGCACTGAGGGGTTTGGGGTCCCTCCCCGAGCCAGAGAGCAGGGCTGATGGACACAAGGGCAGCGCAGCCCCATGGGACCCATCTCAGAGGAGTGCAGGGCAGGGCTGGGTACCCCCCCCACACACTGTATTGCTGTTATCGAGTCCCTTCCCCTTCCTACCAAAATGCAGCCACATGGGGGAAAGAAGCAGAGAGGTCACCTACCAGCATACAAAACTCCAAACAAATGAAGTGAAAGAGAAAGGTAAATCCAGCCAGAACCAGCATAAAGTAATGCCAAGGGCAATTCTGCACAGCAGTTGGTGTCCAAAATAAGTACTGTCATTCCCAAAAGATGTGTGAGAAGTCAAATTATCCTTACTCATTTTAAATGGCACAGTCATCTGTCTAAGTCTGATGTTGACTTATACCTCTCAGAATGTTTTCTTAAACAAAACGCAAGTGTCGGGGTTTAATGATTTATTCTGAGTAACTGGTGGAAGGCAGCCGAGTGCATCCAAAGCCCGTTCATAAATTGTGGCAAAGACTGGGGGAAAGAGGAGGTGATGATTCGTCTTTTCTGTCCCTGGGACTAGCACAGAAAAGTAATTGCCTTCGTTTGCAACAAGACAACTTAGGTGATCTATTAAGGAAAAAAAAACTCCTTCTGAACAGTAACTTGAACAGATAACAGTTTAAAAACAGGTAAGATTAATAACCCTTTTGAATCACCCAGGCTTACCTGGCCCCAAGGGTGCTGCGGTACAGCATGCCCTTCCAGCCCCACTTCTAGGGTCCTTCAGATTTCCTAACACTCCGCTGTAATACGGAGTCCCTTGGCACACACACAGTGACTCACTCCCCCATAGCCCTCAAGCCTTTCTGACATATCCTGCCTCGGCAAGTCTCGATTAATAAAGATGTTCATATTTTTATGTGGAAAGAAAAATACAGGATTAGTGATACTAGAGAGCTATAATCAAACCATTCCATGCTGAAGAATAATATATGTACAGTAACAAATGCTTGCTAAACACCCTTGCCAATACATTTTTCATAATTGTTCAGGGTAAATGAGCAGTAAACACTTCCAGAAGCTGTAGTGATAAATGTATCATATTCGTTAACCTATATATTTTCCCTATAAGACAGCTAAACCAGCATATTTCACTGCAATCTAACCCACACCCTGCAAAAATATTACACTTGTTACAGAAAATCTGAGCCTAAAAATCCCAAATGTTGGAAGCTGCCAGTGAGCAGGGCAGGGATGCTGTCAATCCCTGGGCTACTGCATTCTCCCCATCTCTTGCCACTAGCCCATGAGGCTTCATTTTGTCACCTCCTGTTCTGTAATAAAAATAGGCTCTTGGCTGCATCACATCAATTTTAGATATTGTCTGTCAAATGTGCTGCCGAGACCAGAAGAAACAAGGTCTTGAGCTCTCTTGGTGTCAGCAGTGGGGACGTTGTCATACAGGGTGGCACGTGAGCGGAGCAGGACGTTTGCAGGGGGGCAGTGGAAGCAGCCAGCTGTTTGAGGGTCTGCTATGTTATTTACATGGTGATACAAACTAAAACAAGTACATGGAAACCTTCAAAGCTGCATTTTTACCTACCTGAGCACTATGGAGCAGCAGCCAGCGTGCAGCCCGGGCTGGGGCTGGGACCCTTTTGGTCATGGTGCTGCCAAGAGGGTAGTGGTATTAAAGTAGGCTGAATGGGAAATGGGGAAGTAACATCAAGTATTTGTTCATTTGAATTCTCAGTGATGTTTCACGGTTGGTGCTGGAGCTGTGCTGGGCCTCCTAACTCTTAATTTTCTTTTCTTTTTTAAACACCTGATGGGGGACCCTTTCCAGCACAGTTGTTTCCGAGATACACATTTTTCGAAAGGAAAGAGGGATTGTTTTAATACACTTTCACCTTTAACTCTTTTTAAGTAGCATATTTATTTTTTCAAGTCAGATTTTTCCCCAGTTTTAGCGGCCACACTCCAAAGGGAGGAGCCAGCACATGGTACAGGGCTGCGGCGAGCTGCTGGCTCTGCAGCCTGCCCCAGATCTCCCTCTTCTCCTGAAACCCGGCTCAGTCGAGGCAGCGTGGCTGGAGACAGGCCAGGGAAGAAGCCTTTAACCCACGTAAAAATGTTAAATACTTAACAGCACCTCTGAAGAAAGAGGAACTGCTTCAAGGCAGTAAAGTATCTACAAAACCCTGTCCCCAGTGAGGTCAAGGGGAGTTTTGCCGACTCCTCCACGGGATCAAGGTGACAGACCTCTGTGCTGGGCTCCCTCCTCATTGTCCTGGTCTTTCCACCCAGCCTATGTCACTTCTTTTTGCCCCCGCTCCAAGCCTTCCCCACTAGGTGAAAAATGTTACTGATGGGCCTTAAAACTCCTTATCCAATTTCCTTCCCTCCAAAACCCCTTCCCGATGGATTTCATGGGAGGCAGAAGGGCTCTGCATGAATTCGGGAAGGCTTTTCGGTCCAGAGAGCCACGCTAGTCGCAGACCATCTGCCTCTTCCCGAGCAGGGAGCTCCTGTTTTGCTGATGGAGGGGCTCCAGCCTCTCCACTGCACACGCAGCCAATGCTGATGCACAGTGAGTAATTCCACCATAATAACCTCGCCGTGGTACTGCACAGCTGCCCTTCTGCTAAGTGCTAGGTCCTCCCTCAGCCAACTGCAGGAAGCCCAGCACACTCACACCGGCAGGCTGGGGAGCACTTTGGGCTCTTCTCTCAGCAGTAATGCTTCTCCCTCACCAGGAGCTCTTACTTTCAGTATTTTTCACTTGGGAACCGAATGATTGCCAATTACAAGAGCAAGAAACAAGATTGGTCCTTATTTAATCATTTACTCTCTAAGTTTATGATGCATCTGTGTATTATACTTTTTCTGATGAGCTGTGCTTGGTCTTAAGGTTGCTGTGTGTGGTTGGCATAGGTGGAGGCTTCTCTTGCCCAGGGCAGAGCACTAAGAGCTGGCGCTGAAGCTCAGAGGAGTCAGGCTACAGCATCACCCTTGCTGCCCCGTCAGGCACCAGGCAAGGTCTTGGTGAGCCCATGTTCGTCCAGTCTCATGTCTCTCCTCTTCGGCTGCGAGCCCAAATCCTGCTCAACCCATCCAGCCCCTTGCAGCTGTGGCCGCGGCAGCACTGCTGGGCAGGCCCTGGGGAAGCTTCACTAACCGCCCCGGAGATGCCCCCAGGGTCTGGATCTCTGCCGAGCCCATGGGTGGCCAGCCCTGGCTGAGCAGTGACCAGTGAAAAGCAAAGTTTCCAAGGAAACCTCCAAGTTGTGTTCTCCATCCACCCTGGGTTGCCACTTGTTCCCAAAGTCAAGGACCGCTGCAATTTATCCCACCGAGAGCCTCCTGTTAAGACGCCAGTGCCCACCAACATCAGCGCCAGGCAAGTCCTGTTCTAGCTCCAGCTCTTGGGGATCTCCCTTCATCCCTTAATGAGTCCACACACGATAATTTCCAGGCACCTACTAGTGCCTTCCCTCGTCCCATTCCTCAGCCCTGCCACAGCCAGGGAGCCCTTTCTTTTAGTTACAGAGCAGAGGAAAGCTTTCACTGAAGCCTGAAGAAATCAGTAGAGGAGCAGAGGAAATCACAATGAAACTAGAAGCAGAACAGAGAAGCTGTATGGACTATTCCTTCCCTCCCTACAGCGCACACAAGACCAGGAATTCACTGTAGGTGCACTGCATTTAAAAACAGAGATGGCGAACACAAGCCATCTACGTTGATGCAGAAATTCAGGGTAATGTAGAGGCACCATCACAAGACGAAAGCCAGCAGTTACTGCCTGCTTTATCAAAGCCCATTCCTCTCGCACAAGCTTTCAGGTCCAACGGCCAGCAAAGAGGCCACAGCCTGCTTTGGAAATGTCACGACTTTCTTTTTCAGTTTGTCAGTGATAGTTAAACTCGCAATATATATCGCTTCTCAATACATAAATTTGCAGAAGATGACACAGGCAGAATGCTTTTCCTGCACACAAGCTGCAGAAGTGCAGTGGCAGCCCTGGGGGACACAGTCCCCCTGCGCAGTCCTGTAGGAGTGGGCTGCTCTGGGGACTGAAGTCGAGAATTTCAGGGTTTTCCATGAAAGAGTCAGAGAGGGGCTGTTGCTGGCCGGGGCTGCACTGTGCGTCCTGTCCCACGCCGGGGCTATTCCTTAGTCACTCCAGCAAAAGACAGACTTTTGAGCCAGTCCAGCTCCTACCCAGGGCAAGCAGAACAGCATCCCAGGTGGGCTTCTCCGGGCACGTCAGTTTAGCAGGACCACAGGTTGTCAAAGCCATGGGCTTGCAAAGGGGATACACGAGCCATACGAGAGCCCAGGATGGCAGATCCAGCCCCGCTGCTAACACAGCAGCTCTCATTTTGGGGACTACAGGCAGAGAGTCAGCCCAGAGCTGCGGCCATTCTCAAGAGCCTCTCTCTGTGTTTCCCCCCAGTCGAGGAACAGCGGGCAGCAAGGGGACATGGACGGAGCCCGGCGACTCGGACGCATGGCCAGGCTGCTGAGCATCGTCTCCATTATCCTGGGGACCATCATCATTGTGCTCTACATTTCACTCAGCGTCAGAGGTAACATCTCCTTCTCTTTTCCCCAGCCCGGCGAGAGCAGGAACCTCACGCGGCCCCTGCCCAGTGTATAGGATGCACCTGCCTACCACCCACCACCACCCCGGGGCAGGTGGTGCTCCATTCCCAGCCCAGCTGCAGTGGTAGGGCACTAAGCACCTCTACGGTCCCGGCTGGTTTGACCATCACCAGCTGCACACATGCAAAACACCTCGGAGAACGGGCTCCTTGCAAGAGCAACACACGCTGCTCAAATGATGAGAATGGAAGGCCCCCCCCGTGCTGTCCCACAGGGCAGTGGTGACCATACGTGGTCCCTCTGGTGAAAGGTCTTGCCCTGGCAAAGGCTGTGGTGGGTTTAGCAGTGTGTAGTGGGGTAAAAACCGAAGGGTTTCAGGACACAAATCGACCTGCCCAGAAATGCAATCCCAAAATGTTTGGGGAACCTCCCAGACACAAACCCACCTGCCAAAGCAGCATGACCAGCATGCAGCTCAGGCAAACGGGAACCTCAGAAACACACAAAGCCCAAACCAAGAGCATAAGGGAAACATCTGTGACTACTGGAAGCTGCCCTAAGACTCTCTTTATTTTACAGTTTCCTAGAAGACGATTTAGCATGCAAATGCCTCGAAGAGGAGGAAGACAACTTTCCTTTCGGGGTTTTTACTTTCAGCCTTGCAACAAAAAATCGCCACAGTGTAGGTGGGCAGCCCTAGACAGCCTGCTCTGGAGCGCCGTCTGAAGGAACGCATGCTTCTACTTCACCGCCTCTTGGAAATGAGTCTGTACAAGTGATGGGATAAAAAAAACATCGCAAGACGGAATGGGAAAGGATATTAGATGCTGAGCGGAGAGGAGAAGGGGGAAATTCACTACCTCATTCCCCTCCAGCAAAACTCACGGAGTGGGGAGACAACTAAAGTACAAGAGGAGGAGAGAGTTTCAAGAACAAAACCTATTTTAAAAGAAAAATCTAAGGCAAGAACAGGACATTTTGAGGAATCCTCCTCAGAATTTTGGCACAAGTCACTGAATTTTTGGGGGGTTGTTGGTTTTTAAATCATCAAATTCTCTGTCTCTACAAAAACAAAAAACAAAAAAAAGCTCAAACTGCCGTCAGGAGCTGAGAGCTGTTCCATGGAGGAGGAGGGAGAGCAGAGCTGCAGCAGGACCACAGCTCTGCTCCAAACGAAATGCAGCCACGAAAGCTGGAGGATGTGGTGGGTGCTTTTGTATTTTTGATGAAAAAAAAAAAAAAAAAAAAAGAGACAATGACCATTTGCATGCCTTTGGGAATGTTCTCCACGTCTGTTCCTACAAGCTCTTTTATCACTTAAGGCAGATCTCAGAGCTGGCAGAGCAGGATGTCGCTGCATGAGAACGCCAGGCTCCTCCTCACCCCGATCCCACGGTGGGGTTTTTAATGGAAGGAAAAATAATGTTTTCTCTGTGAACCCACACATTTCTCTCTCTGTGCCCCCAAAGTGATGTTAATACTCGTGGAGCTGAGAAAAGAGCCTGGTTAATCTGCAGCAGCAGCACCAAGGCACAGAGAGCCTGTTCTACCCACTTACACATTTATGTCATGTCACGTCCACCACACAAAAGCTTCAGCATGATCCAGCCCCCACCACTGCCAGTGCTCATCTCCCCGACCCTTTTGGGCTTCAGCTTACGGCATTCCAGGAGATTTTCAGAGGCACGGAGGAGTTTAAGATCCCCGCTCCTGTCCCTGCACTCCTCACATGTCCTTCTGCATCTCTGAAAATCTCCAGCATCCCCAGAGCTGGCTAGGGTCAGTTCCACAAGTAGTATTATTTTTTAATGTTTTGTATTTAACATAACAGGTAAATAGACTTTGCTCCTCCTGATCTGCCTATAGGTACCCCGCGCCCCGCCACGTCTTCCACAGCACGCGGCTCCTCACCCGTTTCCCGTGGGATCCGATCTTGACAGGGTTCCTCGAGCCTCCATCCAGCCCCATCCCCTCTTCCTTCCCCCGCCCCTGCCCTTGCTGCGGGTTGTTACTGGGGTTGGTCCTCTATCTGGCCACCCAGACTATGCAAAGTTTCATCGCCTGTTATTTTATTCAGGCTTTGTAGATGGCTTCTGGCCATATCCATTGGCTCTGTATTAGCTGAGCCGCTCTCTTTTATCAAAACTTTGCGGTCACAAGTACATGGCCAAGAGCTGCACTCCCCGGCCCTTCTGTTGTCTCCAGCTGACAGCCTGGGACCCAGAAATATGGACTGCACTGAGAAATAAGGTGCTTCAGGGCACTTCTGCTCCCTCCCATCAATCTCCTGGAAAAAAAACCCCAAACCTTAGACCAAATTTAATGCTTCTGAGGGCTTGTCTACATGGAGAATCTACCGCACACCATAAGGAATTTCACAACATGGTAACTGCTTGGCACTAACTTCTTCCCTGGAGTATGTGAGTGGGCATGCGTGCGCACGTGGGGTTAGCACAGGGCAGTGGTCCACTGTAAATCCACGCTGTAGTTACTCTGCAGTTACTAATGGGCATTGCTGTAAAAATTCTCGTCACCTGTTTGATTGCTCCTCTTTAAAGTGTTTTCTTTTGCTAGGCATTATTTGAATCCAGGGGGTAAGAAAGCCAAATCTCGTAGACACACTGTTAACATTCTTCTCTACATTAAAAGGGATTCCAGGGACTCACAGCAATAGCACATCACTACAGCACTTTCTTGGGCTCCATTCCCATCCACCTGTTTGCCAGCGCTTTATTACAAACTATCGGCTTCTGAAATGGACCAAATTTGCAACCTTCCTTTTGCAATTCATTTTTTTGTGCGCTTCAGCGAACAGGGGCCACTGTGCACCGCTAGGCGTGAGCTTCCACCCGCAGCCGCTGCCAGGGTGCCCCTTGGCACCGGATCTCTTCTTCCCGAGCTCATCAGAAACCCTCCCTTGGAGATTCAAGCTCTCATCTTACGGTCAATGACATCGCATCAAATACCCCAAACATTTCTTCTTTATCACTTGAACCCAAAAGATGCTTGCTGGGAAACACGCATTATTTTTTCGGAGATATGTAAGGGCAGTGCTGCCTGTCCATGCATCTTCTGCCCTTTGCTCTTTGAGCTGCTGAAATTCAGCTTATGGTAAGAGCTGAGCAAGCTCCTCCTTGGGCAGGAAGAGCCAACATTCAGGGAAAACTGCCACAATGACTTATAGTACTTGAGAGCGCCAAGCATTTATTAAGTAAGAATTTAAATGCTCTTTTATCATTATATGAAGCCTTTCATCTAAAGTGTTTTACCACATTTAAAGGATTAAACCTTGTCACCCCCCACGAGGTGGGTTAGCATTACGCTGCTCTAACTGCATGGATGGCAAAGTTGCTCAGAGGCACCGTACCGCTCCAAAAAGAAACCTGTTTTTCTTTCTCCTCCTTAATAGAGCCACGTATGAATACAGAATTCCTTTGAATCTGGTTTTTCCAAAGGGATCTAAGCAAACACACACTACACTTCAAAATGGACTGGGATACCTGCAGTCGTAGGAATGTGGAGGCTTTGCGAGGCGGCTACAATGGTCCTTGCCAGAAGAAGTCCCAGGCTGGTGAAGCACAGAGCAGTAGAGATACCAGAATTCATCTGAATGCAGGAGAAGGCAGAAGCTTTCCCAAAAAAACCCCACAGCGATGATTTATTGCATGCATCCAGACGTGGTTTGTGCCTCCTATCTTAGCCTGTATCACCGGGCTGCTGAGGCAATTGCTTCTCATCTCACTATTAAGTATAATAAAAAAGAAAAACCAAGACACTTCAATTCCTTTCATTTTTTTATCTTCTTTCTGATTAGACACAATTGCACTGCTCTGCACTCTTGAATACAGCTTTTTGGTTCTTATCCTGCACTTAAATCCAGGGGAGAACCTTTGGAGTTACTCCTGACAAAATATTTTCTCTCCTTGTAACCTGGCTCTCCAGTGCTAAACAAACTCCCCAGGGTTGTCTGGAAAGTCTCTTCTCCCTGCTCTCCCCCCAGCTTCCCCATACGTTTTGCAGCCTAATATTTTGCAAAGGTTTTGCCACTAGGTCTTCGCTCTCCACATCACACACAGTTTTATCCCAGCTCAGCTGCCTAATTGGCTCTTTCAGGTGCATCAGCAGACGTTGCTGAGCACCCAACCCTTGACGTACACCTCACCTGTGATTGCGTTATGAGGGGCTAAAGCATGGCAGAACTTCATCCTGAGGCCGCCAGCAGGCAAGTTTCCTCCTTTGGTCTACATCTGGGGCACAACAGCATCCCTCATGATTTTTTGCTGATTTAGTGTCCACCTAAGCACAAGCATCTTTTTTTTCCACATCCAGGCACAACTGCTCCTCTCCTTAGTTTTTGAGATCACCCTCCTGTGTGCTAAAAACAATGTCATGAAAAGACTTTCCCTCTCCATCCCCACAAACAAGCCCTATTACTTGTATCACAGCTCTTTGCCACCTGCTGCAGCCTCCTCTGAGCACATCAGAATCAAGTTTTCTATGTTTTCACAACTACAACAGTCACAAAATCCTCAGGGTCTGGCCAACTTCTACCCCCTGGTGAAGGAGAGGCGAGAGATGCAAGCGATGCAGTGGCAAGCCAGCCTTACCTGACAGGGAAGTTGAGCTGGTAGGAGGATAGCTTGCTGAAGAGACGGAGAAGGTGGGAAACGTCTCTAAATGTAAGTTGAAGTAGGAGTTACGATCGACAAGTGTGAGGTCCTGGTGCGATATAAATACATGGTTTGCGCTGCTCGGGAAGAGTCTATGAGCAGAGCACGCGGCTGATGGCACCTCTCTGGCATTGGTGTCCCTGGGCTCCTCCCCAGGGTTTGGGGGACAGTCGGGCTCTGAGGGGCGGCACAGAAGAGCCCTTGCTGGGTGCAGCAATGCTAGATGGAAGGCTTAAGCTGAATGAATGATTTGCTGCTGCCAAGCAGACAAGCTAGTTGGGTTTCATACCACCTTCTCGTAGGATGCAATGACCGATGGTCCGAAAAGGTGTAGCACAAGTCAGTCGGTCACAGCAACACACTGGCTGGTACCCACCCAGGTGCCTGCAGAGGAGACCAAAGGGATTTGAGCACAAAGGGAGGAAAGAAGGAGACAAAAGATTCGATTTCAAAGTTTGCTGTGTTAATGATGAGTTTGCTTTTTCTGGTCTGTGTTTCACTCTGTTCCAGTTTACCCCTCTCACCCCGTCTTTGCGAGTTTAACGTGCTTTCCCCTCAGCATTTCTACCCCTAGAGCAATGCACGAGTCTCACAGGCTCTTCCCTCCCATCCTCTGCCTTTCCTTTAATCCGGCACAGGTCTTGTTGGCAACGAGATGCCATCGCTGGGCTTCACTGAAAGGGGTTATCGAGGGGCAGGGAACCTGCTCCTCTAAGGCTCTGACCCAGGCTGGCTGCAGGCTCCAGTGTGTACCGCTGCGGTAGCTGACCTTCCGAGTACAGACTTCTCCAGGTAGACAAGGGGAGCAGATCCTGCTTTTGAGATAAAATTAAAACTCCGTTTCCATTCGGTCTGAGTCCAGGAAGAGGCTGCAGAAACACACCCACTGGGCTGGTCCCGTGACTTTATTTCTTTTTTCCTGATACCCCCAACCTTGCCCTATCACTTTGTGACTTATCACAGAACCACAGCCAGGGCTGCACAGCTGAAATAATTTCAGATTTAAGGTCGATTTTATTTCAGCATACATCCTTTAATTTTGGCAAAGACCGTTAGATTTGGACTGCAGACTCCCATGCTTGGGCACAAGCCAAGGGGGTGGTGGAGGAAAGCAGCCTTTTCAAAGTGGGAATATTTGTAAAGCATTCGCTGACACCAGTAGGTAGCAAAATTCAAACCTATAAATACCCATCCAGGATAAGAAACATCAGAAAGGGAACGTGTGCAGGATTCGCCAAGGCAACCCTGATACCACTTCAGAGCAGGTGCCCTGGTTAGATGGTGCCCAGGACACGATCCTTTGCGTGGAAGTGCAGGGTCTATCCCTGCCACTGCCGTCGCCACCATCCAGGCACCGGCGGCTCCTGTTTTGAAGCCAAACTGGAAGAGCTGCGTTTCACACACAGCACGAACACGTCAGGAATTGCAGCTGGGCGCTTCTCTTTGCTGATAAATGTTTCTTTTTCTGCAGGATGATATGGTATATCTTATATACTTCCTTTGTATTTCTTGGCATGAGAAAAAAATTAAAATGTAACATGCATGGTCAAAGCTGAACTTGTTTCTTCTGTTTAAATGAGAAAAAAAAACCTACCCAAATTACTCATTTAACTATTGCTTCACAGTCCAAGAGCAAGTAGATCAGCTCGTATTTTGGGTGCGGTGGGTTGCCTATAAATACATATAAGCAAAAGGCAAAAGAAAACAGCACAAGTCAGAGCAGAGAAAGGTCCAGAATGATCAGCCTTGTGCTGCAGAGACAAGCGGCACCGAGCTCCTGGGAAAGCACAGCTATTGTGGGAGGTTTCCCCTGGGCCGTGCCTGCCCAGGGAAGCAGGAGAAATTCTCCTTGCTTGCAGCACACAAGGGTGGGATGGGGAGTAGCTGCTGGAAACTGCTTCTTATTGCTGGCCCTGCCACTGCAGGTCAACAGCATGGTGCACAACCAAATCCGAGAGAACATACACAAATTCCAAACCTGCTCAAAAACCAGAATTATTGATCAAAACCATAGATTTCAAGAATGCACAGCAATATTTGGTCCCCACTCAAAAAGCCTAAATGCAGGCTGCTCCCAGGAAGCAAATTCTTTTTAAAAGTTTCTTAAGACAAGGCTTGAAAATTCAGCCACTACCAAAAACATTGGCTTTAATCTTTTCCCAGGAGTTTTTCCAACCAGACTGGAAAGCTGTTGACCGTGTATAACACGCACCTTGGGTCACTACCAGAGTTTATTTCTGTGTAACGGCACACCGGTCAGCCAAGGCTACTGATCTCTACTGAAGATTAGTTGCACAACCACCTCATTCAGCTGAATCCTAACATCCTCCTCTGGCTGCACATCTCTGGCGTCCTCCCGGAATGAATGGCAATGCAGCTTCCAAGCCAGCTCAGCTTGGAGAGGAGACTTGCCAAGTCTGAGATTAATTAGTTGTCTTACACAGCTCTCTCCTCTGTAGCAATACGCTCAAGCTGTCTGAACTTCAGGGTAGGACCTACTGGCGCTAACATAGTCCTGCAGCTTCCCATGGATGACTCCTTCCCTCTCCCAGCAAAGCAGCACAAACAAAGCATGCACATGGGAGGCAGGTGCCACCACCAGCAGCAGGGATCAAAAACGAGGCTTTATGGCCCTAGAGTTTGTATCAGACACAGCACTTCCACTTTCATCCACATCTACGATGGAAACAGACAGATGTAAATTCTCTGCAACATTGGCAGCCTGCAGTGTGATTCAGCAACAAACGTACTTAATGGCCCTGCCTCGAGCACGTCCTGCTGATGAGGCTCCCTCCAAGGCAGAGGCCGGTCACTCCCCACCGAAACGGCCAGAGGCATTAAGGAGCGCTGAGCCACCAGCACTGCCGCAGCAGCCCGGGAGGGCCGGGGCTCCGCTCCCCCGCAGGCAGCTCACCTGACCGAGCCCATGGGGTAATAACTCAGCAGCAAACGCTGCAATGAAACGGATTCAGCTGTTTGACTTGCTGTGGTCACATCTAGGAAATGGTTACGCCCGTGTTGGCGAGGCAGCAGGGTGAACAGACCATTCAAGACCACCTCTGTGGTCCAAACCCAAATCCCTCAGCCTCTGATGTGACACAGTAAAGCTTTGGTCTACCTGTCATTTTCATAAGCAGTGTTATGATAAACACCTCTTTTCCTTTTTTAAGGATGCAAGCTGTTGGGGTTTTTTTTGGGGCCGTGAAAAATAAATAGGAAAAACCCCTGGGTACTCAAAGCCAGAGAGGATGCAGATTAAATGTTCGCGAACTCATGAAACACAGATCTGTTATCCTCATGTGCATCTCAGAAAATGATCAAAGGAACAGTAATTAGTTCTTCTAGATCTGCTGCTGCCCACAACACAAAGCCCAGCCCCTATAAGCTGGAGCTTGTCTCAATATTAGATCTGTCCCTAAGGTTTCCTACGGTTCCGGCAGCGCGGCACTGGTACATCACTGCCCAAACAACTCCCAGTGAGACAGAGCTGCTCTGCAGCTTCGAACACACCAGCAATGAGCTCAGCCTCCTTGTTTACCCATAGCCCTTCTCTTACGCTACACCACCCACCCCCTACCTGGCTCTGAACCTTACTAGCGCGTTTTTAACAAATTAAGCATATTTTTGGTGCGTCCACTCCCCATCGCTTTGAAAACTGCAAGTCTAACTAGATCTGCTGGTTCTTACTCCTAAATACCCTCCCCTTGTAACACTACCTAAATCAGCATTCTTGATGCTTAGGTTCACATACTGGGGCTAGGATATCAGCTGCTCAAACCTCTCTCTTTAAGAGCCTCCAGCCATCAATACTTACTCACAGCCACGCAGGTCCAAACTTACAACATACTACAGCTACTCGCATTTTGCACCAAGGCTGGACTTTGCTCGAAGCCTGTGTTATTCAGCGGCAGCGTCGCCTTGCTGCCTCTGCTCACCCAGAAGCGCAAGAGTTATTACCGTCTGTCTGCACAAGGGCCCTTGGCCACACGGCTGTGATTACGGGGGAGGTCCAAAGAGCCACCTTTGCCTGTCCTGATGGAGAAACAAAACGCAGACGTTCAGAAAATTCAGCGTAACTTACTTCGGACTATTTGGCAAAGCAAAAGGACTTGTGGTTGCGGTTGGTGGTACCCGTGCATAACAAAAGACTGGGACAGAGTGGTCCTGGTGGGGAGAGCTTCGAGGAACAGATGCAATTTGCATCTCAGCACATGATGTCTGAGGTTGCTTTAAGCCATCTTTGGCCTTCTTCATGTATTGCTTAAAGAATTCAGCATGCAAGAAGGCTGAGCGGGAAAGAACAATGGTTTTGTCTTGGAGGAGGAGGATTTTACTGACACAAAAACCCCCACACCATGGAGAGATTCCCCTCGGAGCATCCTGACCGTGTCACCCAAGCAGCTGGGTAGATGCAAGTTCCAGACTTCAAAGACCGAAGCTGACAGCCTCGCCTCTGATGTTTCGCTAAAAAGATGGGAGTGCCAAGTGCTTTAGCCTCCTGTTTTATTAATGGGCTGTTCTGATGGGCTCATGTATAATAGATTTGTAAAGGAACAGCAAGAGGTTTACATCCAGTTTCCATGTTGCATATGTTTTCTACTAAACACTATAGGCGCTCTGTTCACCGCTTAATGTTTGTCTTCACTAACGAATTTGCATGAGCTTTGGGGTTCAAGCAAAGGACAAAAAGTTGGTCACTGTTTCTTCAGCTGGTTTCCATGACTTTGCTCCAGACAGGAGCTATGAATTAAAAGCACCGGGAAAATGTTTCCGTTTTCTCTCTCATTCCTAACACTGGCCGTGGTTGAAAAAACAAGTGTGCAGCTAAGGGTTTCCTTGGGCACTCTCAAAGCTGTGCACAGCCTTCTGGCAAGTCATTTGTGAGGCAACGGAGCCGGAGCCCTGGGCTGCTGCAGCCGCCGCAGCCGTGCAGGCAGCAGCACGGCGCAGTCGCTCCCGGAGAGCTCAGGGCTGCAGAACTGCAGCAGCAAGACCTTGTGACGAGCAGCACACAAACACGCCTGGCTCCGGTACAGCTCACTCAGGTCTGCACAGACACAAGGGGCTTGTGGCTCAACGCTGGCCAGAAAAACCAATAGGCTGGACCTCAAGCGACACTCTACTCACAGAACAGGTTCTTAGCTGTAGAGTTTAAAAAAAAAAAAAGGCAGAATTGGAGCGTATCGTGGATGTCTCCTTCAAAATTTGAAGTTCACCAAACACACTCTGGGTAGGCTGCAGTAAAAGAGCAGAGAAAAACTGAATTTAACTTTATGAGGGTGCTGAAAGCCTCTGTCTTCCTATTTTTCCACCCAGAACCAGCCTTCCCCCTTACAGATAAAGACTTTTTTGCAGCACGACTCTGCACGTCGTCGCCAGTTCAAAGCTGCCACCGCTCCCCTGCAAACCCAGTCAGAGCGACACATCCACGGCTCCCACATCTACCTAGCGAGACATTTAATCAGGAGCCTAGCTGATCCTACATGGCACAAGGTAGACGTTTCTATCACATCTCAAACTCATTTTTTTGATCATATTAACAATGGGAAAAAGGAGAGCCTGGCTTGCACAGGTAAGTATGAATTGCACCGGCAGGTCAGGGCACTGCTCTGAATGACCTTTCCTTTATGGTGGTTACTGCTGGATCCTTCAGAAGGTGAAAACTCCCGTCCTGCAATCTCTAGAATACCTAAAATAGAGTAATGGGGATTTCTCCATGAGTTAAGCTACCTAGTTTACGTGCTAAAAACCAAAAAAAGGTGACTGATGGCCCTCATTGTTTCCAGCTTAGCTGTTATGTTAGATGCTATTCTTGGTCAAGAGCTGCTGAACACTTTGGAACTTGCAAAGTTGTTTGCTTTAATAGCACACAGCGTGAAACAAAGCAAACATGGGAAGTCTTCCCAGCAAAATGCCTCCTTCTGCTGAGCTCGCTGTATCTTGCTGCCTCTTGGAAATGTTTAATTATAGGCTGCAGATTCTAAAGCATTTTCTTCCAATTATTTGGTCTCAGGTCCCATTTCATAAAACCCATACTTTATACTCCTTCCCAGCGATGATCGATGCAAACGGATCACTTCATCAATTCCAGCTGGGCAGAAAAACAAGACAGCACCTCACCCGCTGCACTGTAATTCATTATGGGTCCGAAACAGCTGGCCCAGGTACACAGCAAACCGTCATAAAATAAGGGATGTTGATAAGACTCGGTATCTTTAAAGCTCTAAAGCGATGCTCTATTTTTACCTTGGTTTTCTACATTACAAAACGTACAGTGGGTATAGGCTGAAGTGTCCCAAAAAATGAGTTAACGGCTGCGGAACAGGCTCTTCCTCCTCTGCCCAGGCGATGGCTCATCTCAGCCTCTCCTGCCGAGAGCTCCCAGACCACGACCGGCCCAGCACTCACCTCCGAAGGGCGTTATCGGCACCATGCTTGCGGAAGGGACTCGGCTGCTGCGTTAAGGAACATCCCTTTCTCAGGAAGCGTAGGAGATGTTCATTCCCCTGGGGTGTAGCTGTGCCTGTGGTTAGACCCGAGGAGGCTGCTGGTGGTGCAGGACGGCCAACGTCTGCCTGACACGGCAAAGTGCACGGCGATGCTCTGCTAGCAAAGACACAGCTGCCTCCAGGAGCCTCAGATTTTCCAAGGCCAAACAGATACATGTACCTGAACGAATGAAAAAGATCTGAACACCAAAATCCCCACGGCAGCATCCCTTGCATCCCTCCTCCTTTCCCCTCCCAGAGGCACCGCGGCACAACTTGAGCTGAAGTATCCCTAAAGTATTACAAGAACTGGTCATCCCCTTAATGCTTGTTGGGGTTTTTTTGGTTTCGTTTTAAAAAAAATTCATCTAAGCCAAAGTGTAGGCTTGAAAATTATTTTCATTTCCTGAAATGCATGGAAACTCAAGAAGAGCTGGCCAGCAGATCCCTCAGTCCTGCTGTAAGGTACAGACACAACCTGAAGGCACAGTTGCTACCTGAGTACAAAGCCCTCTTTATTTCGAGAGGGCAGAGGTACACCAGGAATGGTCCCTGCTGCCGGCTGAAAAACCTCCCGCCTTCTGCCTCTTTCTAAGCTATATTTCTTTACATAAGCAGTGCATGCTTTTATAGACCTCACTCACAAACCTCCCCACCTCAGTAATATTTTAAAGTAAATTTAGCACTGGTGATACATGCCTGACCTAGAGGGAACTCCATTTATAGCACAGCAGGGAAATATCCATGTATGCCCCCTTCTGCACTCGGCCTCTCAACTCGGCTGTTCTCTTGCATCAAGGCGACAGGCTGACGAAGTCCAAGTGTCCGTCCAGCCTCCCCCTACACTGGAAAGGTGGGGGACGCTCACGGGCTCTGCCACTTGTGCAGCACCGTGACACAGGTACCCACCACTCGCCAGTGGTGACAAGGTCCTTGTATGGCCCAGTTACTCTTTAATGTCATAAACAATCATTTGTGTGCTAATAGCTGGACCTGCCAGGGACACCTGATCAGCGCTTGCACAGCTACTCACAATTTCTTTTTACACCTGCAATATTCCTGAGCATCCTGCAGAGTTTTAAGAAAAGGTTCCCTTAAAAAAAAAAACCAAACCAAACTCGATGTTTCAGCAGCATTTTGCCCTGAAAGAAGCCAGCTCAGCACAGTCTGAAGTCAGATGCATCTGTAGCAGATGACACACCCAGGCACATCTACCAGCAAACATCTTAGGCTGCCACTGTACAGCGAGCAGCTCAGTGGGACTCTGCAACCTGCAGCAAGGAGCTACTAGTCTTTTCAGTGCATCTTTAGAAAGACAAAAGATGAAGAATATTGTCCCTACTTCCAAGAACCTTGCATCAGAAGATGGGCAAGGCCAAGGAAGATAAGGAAAGAAAGAAAACAACATCTGAAGGGCCTAAAGCCTACCTGTTCACAGCATTCGTGGACAAGCACGCTGTGCTCGTGCACCGAGGCCATTATCAGCGAGTTTTCAGCTAGAGCTCTAGGTGTGGCTTTGAGCGATAAGCTTCAAGTTGCTCTGGGACAGGCTTTCTGGACTTCAAAGGATGGATTTTTAAAAGAAATGAAAATTATGAGATGAAAAAATAAATTCATGTGTTTGAAATGTCTAGTTGAAGCCAAAAACCCAGGAAGCAAGGGAGGAGAATCTGATGGGCAGTGCAGCGAGCAGACAAAGAAAGGTAAAGCAACACAAGACGCAAGACCTAAACGGACGCGATTGCTGACGACCTCTCAAAATCACACCACTGGCTGACAGAGGATTCACAGGGCGTGAAAGTCAAAAGACAACCAGAAAATAATCCACAATGAGAACACTGCAAATGCTGTTTCAAAAGGCAGAGGGACTTTGATTACGGCCAGACTTCTGTTTTACTAGCCGTGCTACCAAAACTGGGTTAGCAAAGCCTCAGGGTCCCATTAAGAACAAAGAGCAAGGAGGGCTGCAACGACAGGGGAAGATTAAGCAAGGGATGAGCAGCAGCACACATGCTTGTAACCGTCTCAAACAGCTTGCAGAGGAGGAGGAGGATGAAGGTAACAGCAGGCTCCGAGCGTTTAATGAGCGCATCCCGGAGGCTGAGGCACAACCAGCGGCAGCACAGCTTTTGTACCCGAAGACCCCGGTTTTGGATAAAGGGCTGGCATTCGGAAAATGTAAACACCTGCTGTAAACATCGACATTTCCTATCAAAACATTCACAAATGAAGTCCACACAGCAGTACATCTCCCACGTTCAGCGAAACGGAGAAAACAAAGACACTCCTGTCTCTCCCTGTGAATTTCTAATGCAGTGCTCGGCTCCCTTTCAGCAGGAAATCTGCTCGTGGAGTTGCACCAGGACTAGAGGAGCAGAGCAGGGCTCATCCATAATGCACGAACACCCACCGCGCCTGAGCTTGTCAGGAAGGACAGCAGTTTGCAATATGAACAACAGTATTCTGGGAGGCGGATGGTTAAAAATATCTATCTTACGCCTGTGCCACTATAAATTATTGACTGTACAGGGAGTTGGAAAAAAGGATTCAGCTCCATTAAGAATTTATTTTCTAATCCAAAAGAAGATGGAATTTTATGCACCACTTATTACCAGCGCTGCAAACTGGAAAAACGAGCTGCACTTCCCACTACCTGAAACCAGAATTGCCTTTCCATTTTTGAAACATTTTTTGAAGCTTCTTCTCTACCTTGGAACATACAGTCAAAGCCTTCCCTTGAGAAAGCATACGGTCATTGCGGAATACTTAGTAGGCACATTAAGGATACAGAAATCTATCTCTACTTTAAAGCAGCTCTACAGACCCAGCATGACAGCTCTGAAAGAAGAGAACCCCCCCTCTTCACTCCGAGCCTTAAGCAAATAGCCAGGTATCACACTGCCAGGCAGATTTTCTTGTTTGAGAAAATAAATGAGTGGCTTTGAAAGATTTAGCACCAATTGCAAAACCACCAGGTACAGACGGGTCCTTCAGGCACGACGCTGCCTGGTTTGAACACCTGAGGATGGGGGTGGTCCGGACCGGAGCACGGCTGGAAAACTACAGGGCATGACAGGACTTCACAGAGGGAGTTTTTACGATTGCTTGTACCACGTTCAAAGGATCAGCTTATTTTTGGTTTGTGTTGTGATTGCAGAAGGGGGAAAAAATAAAAGGTCCCAAACTACTGAGAAGTGTATTAAAAAAGGGGGGAGGCACCTTATGCTGCGAAGGCTCTTCAGATCAACATCAGTTTTGGTGTGCATGTGGGAATTAAATGTTATATACTATAGATACATAGAAAACTTTTTAAAGCTTACCTGTAAAGAAAACCATCCTTGTTCCATCTGCCAAAGAACAGCAAGAAAAAAGTCAGGACTATATTCAGCCCCTTCCAATGCGAATGCACACGCAGGCAGGAGGAACACATGCCGCCAAACCCAGTACTTCGGGTCAGGAAATGCTCCATCACATCTGATATTTGGTACAAAAATGGAGAACAAGCTAATTCGTACGTTCAGTGGCAAGCCCAAAGCAGAGAGATGAATCTTCTCTGCATCCTCCCTGAAGTTTAGGCAGGCAAAGATTGGCATGGGGAAAGAACCAAGCACCTTGCTTAGAATTCTAATTTATTATTAAATTACATATCAAAGCTTTTTGTAATACATACAGAGAATGCACAATAGGTGAGAACAAAAATAATTACAGTTACAATAAAATAATTTTCAAGAAGCTACACGAAAAGCAAAACAATCAGAAAGTGCAATCAGAAAATCATTCACAAGGGTCTGGACTGGGATATTTTGTGAGAAAGGGTTTTGGTTTTTGTCTGAGTGTTTATTTAAACTGCTTTCCTCACTTAGTAGTAGACAGACCAACAACCGCTTATGCATTCGGAACTGAAAGCATGACACTGGTTTCAAACATCCAGTTGACAGGAGAGATACAGGGCACCAAGAGGACGTGCAGGTGTCACCTAGAACATGGCTCAGTTTTGTCTCAGTAGGTCTTTCACTGCAGTCTCCTGTACTGCATATTGCTCAACAGAACCCCTGCTCCGAAGGGTTTCATAACCACATACTGTTATAAGGAGTTTCGGAATTATTTCCTCCTTCAGAAGTGGTACAGCTGTTACCCCTCCTTCCTGTTTCAAATGAAAGCTTTGGAAAAAAAAGAAGTAAAAATAAGAAAAGGTTATGCATCAAGTGATCTTGGGAAACAAGGTGCTAGGTTTAGAGTTCAAACAGTCCTGACTAAATGAGTTACACAATCCAAAGTGGTGGACCGGGCTTTGCTCCCCGTGTAGCAGTTTTGGGGGAGCTTCAGAAACACAGCTCCTCAGAGGACGCAGCCCTGGAGGACAAGCTGCCGACAATTTATCTGAAACTTTCACATCACCTAAAAATCTACTTTTGCTCTTCCGTTTTCAACATCCAGCGAGGAACTGACTCTTTCTTCTCACAGTAATCTTAAGACTGTCCAAAAGAAAGGACTTCTAAAACTACAAATGACAAAATTCTGGTTGATTATTCAGTGTAATTAATCCAGCAGGGATTTATACCACACTTCGGTATGCAAAAGCTCCTGAAATCAATATTGGTTAATAAAAAATGTTGCGCCTTCCCTGGCAGGGCCAACTCTCATACTACCAGAAGCGCCACGCTGCTTGGTCCCAGAGACACGCAGGCCAGCAAAGCCCTGCCCTCGCCCGTGCTCAGGCACGCTCCCGTGAAGGGCTGGGGGTGAGCGACGGCTGCGCTCTGGGCTACGGCCTCGCAAACGCTCGCTACTGACTGAACACGCAATACTGGGTGTTGCCCGAATGCCATTCCTCTGCTCCAGCAGCCAGCGCCTGAAGATCAGATAAACGGGTAAAACAATGGTCTAAAAAGCAAGGAAAAAAACTATCTGCGTGCGTGTGAAGCGTGGCATCAACAGTTATCAATACGAACCCCTTACGTTCTACTGCCAAGCTAAGGGGTTGTCGGGCAGGTTTAAAATAGGTGCTTGTGTACTGGCAAGAATAAAGCAGGGATTTAAAAAGTGCATGTGTGGGGGAAACGTGCCCTGTAGAAACATGATGATCTTCTCACTTCATTTGTAGGCCTTGGCAATAATTTTCTTAGCACAAAAATATCAGGTTGAGTTACGAAACTGCAACTTTGCCAGGAATTGCAGAAACGAGAGTTCTTTAACCACTTTTTTTTTTTTTTTCCTTAGAGCAAGAGGAACCACACAGAACGAAAAACGTAGAGAACCTATTTAGCAACAGCAGACATACAAACCTATATTTTGGGGTTTGAGATTAAATACTACAATCCACTGTTTCCGTTTACAGTCCACCGCCCTAACTATAGGTCCATGTGATTGGAGACGTTCAGCAGAATTAGCAAGTCCTTCCCCTCGGCTATATGCACGCGCACCACTTCAGAGAGCAACGCAGACGCCCGCTCACATTGCTAGAAGACTACAAGATGATGATGAAGGGGAGACTACGAGGTTAATTAAATGTATTTTTCAACACAAAACTCCGTCTCAATACCAACACAAATAAAAACCATGGAGGGATTGCCAACACTGAAACCATTTCCAGTAAAGCTTTATCAGAGATAATTCAGCATATTTCCATTATTTTATACTAAAATATATCAGTTCCTCCATAACATTTTCATAACATGAAAAATCAATTATGTTTACATATTTATTATAATCTACATATTTTCCATAGCAGCTTTTTCACACAATAAGATTAAATATATGCACCAAATAATTAATTAAGTCCAGTAAAAAGACTGGTTATAAGATTAAATAAGTGAATTTATTTACGGTACTGCAGATCTCATATCGTCAACTATATAGCAACCAAATCCTACAAATCCTAAACAGAAGCAGAACTGCTGATCAGGGTCCCTTAGGGTGGTGGTGGAATCAAAGAAAAAAGCATCAGGGAGAAGAGGTTTGATCTCCCAACACACAGATTCATTAATAAACCTCCTTTATCCATCAAGGTTTTTCTTAAACCCCTTTAATGAACATTTCAAACCAGGAACATTCCCAAATCAACCAATTAATCACCCTTTATTTAAAATACAAGCCCCGCAGTTTTACACGTATTAATTCCAAATGCTTTCTAATCCCAACGACAAGATGACTGATTAGAACCCTTTGTTGACTTTATAGCACAAAGTTATTAGTCTGCAAATAAGCCTTCAAATCCATACAAACATTTTAGGTGCAACAGCGTGGTTTTGCACACTACACAGGCACGGATCTCTACTCCCTCCAACAGGTACTTCACAGGCACTATAAAATGCAGTAAAAATTGCGTCCATCCCGCTAGACTTTGCTCTAGAGAAGAGAACCTGGAGACTATCTGACATTTGTGGGTAATGGTATACATGAACTCTGTTAGGAGCACTGTAAATTGATTGTGAAAAGAGTTATTAAGTTCTTCAAAAGGTGTTTCAGTGCCTCAGTTTGAATTTATTGGGTTATGATATGACAGATGGAAAAGAGCTGTTGAAAGAGCAGAAAAATCCTTAATTTGTGAATCTGCAATATCAAAGCCATTCCTGACATCAGCTTTGTTTAGAGATGCAAACACAACAGGATTTCATGTTGCGTGTTTGGACGAAAAAATCCCCCCCCCCCCCCCGCCCCCCAACGGTAAATAACGCGTGTTTCACTATTCATACATTCAACTCTTTACTATGAGGAGTTATTTCAAAAAATTTTGCACGCAGATACGTTTGCCTCAGGTATAACCATCACAATTTTCATTTCCAATTGACAGTTTCTATTATATCCTACTTACAGTGTAAAAATATTAATGCTATTGAATAACTTTATCTAAGTTACAATATAGACTTTGCGAACTGCTTATCATGTCTTTATAAAGACCTTTATGATACCAGCCAAAAATCAAAGTATTTACACCCAAAAGACGACTTTTAGGTGAACTCAGGTTTGGTCACTTTTCATATGACTGAACACCACAGTAAACAGCTGCTAGGACACTGCGCTCCCTTTTTACAAAGGGGGACTTGTTCGTCCCTTTAAAGCCACAAGAAACCTTACAAATCTTCCTCAGAGGGTAGTTTTTTCATATTCTGTGCAAAAAGTGAACTGAACAACCCTTTTTTTTTTTTTTTTTTTAACTTTGAAGAATTTGTGTGAAGCACAGTTTTCACAGCACAAATTATGCAGAAATAACTAGTATCTCAACCATGAGTTAAAAAGAATTACAGAACATGTATTTAGTAGTAAAGCAACCTGACGGCTTAAAGCTGCAATATTCTTCTCACAGGGCAAAAGTGTTCAGTACTGTGCGTGGCCTGCAGGGGAAACAGACTTCCTGCAGAGCGTCCACCCAAGGCAAGCGTAACCATCTTTTTCCGCTTACCAGCCAAGAGCAGACCTGCCCGGCACTGCTGAGCACAGAAATGCTTCTCCCAGTTCTGGTAAGCATCCCATATTTACTTACCTTGCAGTGAGAAAGTGAATTAAAGACAAATAAATCCCACAAAATTTAACCAAAGGAAGATGTATGACAAGGAAGGAGAAACACTGCAGCTTCAACCCAAAACCAGTGTCGCAGTCTACCATCATAAGCTCTAGACATCATGCTGATACTCCCAGCCACAAGCAGGCTGTTTGAAGTCTGTCACTTCCCCCACTCACTTTTGCGTGACTGGGGGGGAGGGATGGCGGTGATGAGTTTAGCAGAGTCTTATGGGGGAACATCCATCAATGAAAAGCATATAGCAGCAGTAAGATGGTACAGATGCCAATAATGCCACCCAAGATGAGAGAATCTCGTCGTTTCCGAAGGTTGATCCTTTGTATCAGGTTGTTCACTGCTGGAAACCGATCTTTAAGGAGTCTTGAGTCAAGGTCATATCAGCAAACAGTATCGTCACTAACAAGCCCCAAATTCTGTATGTGGAAATCCCAACACTGCAAGAAATGCAGAACTACTCCCGAGCTGGGGAGAGCAGATGCAGTAAAACAACCTGATGGATAGTTAGCAGGAATACAACTGTACCTCACCAACAACAGACAATCAGAGAAAAGAGGGAACAGAACAGCTCAGAGTTCACGTTTACACAGAATTCACCACCTGATCACCTAAGTTAGTGTTTGCTATACTTTAATCTCCAGTATGTGAGACTTAGCTACCCTCAATAATTGTGTTTAAATGAGAATTAAAAAAAAGGGGGGCAGTTACATAAAACATCTCTGGAATTCATTTAATGGAATTCTACTCCTGGTGAAAGGAACAACCAAAGGCATTTGACCGAGAAAATCATGCATGTTGCACGACTACGCACTGCTCAAGTACAGCACGTAAGGAAGAACTCCTCCTACTGTAAGATCATAAAGATGTAAATCTATTTCTAATGTACAAAATACAACTGCCGACAAGATAATAAGTTTCAGAGCTTCATGTCTTTGGAACCAAGAATCTTTCAAGGCCAAAGCTTATTGAATTTTTTTTGTTCTTGCCGGTTGCTAAGAAGTGTAATGAAATTTATGGGTTACCAAGATACATCTCTTCAAGATGTAATCTGTCTAATCAAATGATGCTAATGTTGTTCTTTGGGCCCTTATGACAGAAAGGAAGGAGTAAGTGGGAAAACGACAAACATGCATGATTTGACAGTCCGGCACGTTCTTTAGCCATGAGCACAGAATATGAGGAGAAACCAAGAAACCCAAATCTTAACAACTCCAAGACTGTGACAGACAAGAGGATACTCAGGTCATGAATACTCTTAGCTGTAAACCACAACAAGCAGCAATGTATGCCAAGCTTCAGCTCTGGACAGTCTTGAAAGCAAAAAGCAAGAAGTAAAATAAAATCATACTTTTACAAAAACAGGTAGCAGGGAAGGCCATAAAATGCTGTTGCAGTTCGCTACCTGGAAATTAAGCTACATTGATTTATATGCAGTATTAAAATTTGCGTAAAACAACTTATTCACCACATTCATCGTTAAGATGCTTCAGTCGGATTATCAAGTGAGACTGGTTAAAAAATGGTCTGTCTGTCACTAATGACAATACCAGTACAGGTTATACAGCCACTGACATTGCAAAGCATTTTGATCCCCAAATGACAGGGTGAAGAAGTCTACTATACCTCTTCTCAGGCACTGGCAACACAAATTTTTAGGAAAGGATACTAGCCAAGGTATTCATCTTGCTTTGTATTGACTTCAACATCCCTCTCTGCGAAGTCATATTTTCTTTAGTTGCCATGGCAATGCTGGAGAAAGAAAAAAAGAGTAGATCAAGTTGTTGGTGCTAAGAATAATCTACAGCTAAAACAAGAGGAAAGCAAGCAGGCAACAGCTCTTTAGAGAACAATGAATGAGGTGAAGCAATATGAATGAAACCGTATTTTTTCCATTAATCTCTATCCTTTATGCTTAAGTGATTTCTCTTTTTATATAAGCCGTTAACAATTGAAAACACTGAGATTTCTTGAAACAGGCAGGGTTTTGACATATCCCCTCCTAGCCCCAACAAAAAATGGTAGTACATTACAAACAAACCTAATGGTACTCTTCTGACATAAGTTTTAAATTTAGAAGATTGTTTAATCACAGAAGTCCCACACTTGCATTCACTCTAGAGAGCATATGAAATTTCTTGTCTGCCATCAGGCTATGATGGCTACAGAAGCATTAAGCAAATAAGAGCTGACTCACAATTCAAAAATCAATTTGCAAAGTGAACGTGCTGGTTGAGAGGAGATGGAAGTGCTGTTTGAGACCCAACACAGCTCACAGAGCTTTACACGAAGGTTTCTGGACAATCAAGCTGGGACATACCGCCACCAGGCCTTTGAAGACATTTAAACACAACAAAGCATTGAGATCTACTTTGACTCAGGATTAACACTGTCCTCTGACTCCAGACAAGTGGGCAAAGTTTGGACTCCCCTGCATTATCAGCTCTTCCCAGCAAGCCCCACCTGACTGTTCTCCACAAGCCAGAGTTGAGGGAGCTGGCGTATAATGAAATCATATCAAATGATGTTTCCATCACAGCACAGATAAAATCCATTTTTGAGCTTTGGTCCTAATTAAGAATATCATCCGTGGGTATTTAAGTTTTCATACTCTGTTTCTTTACTAATACATGGTCCAGCTGTATGTACTTTATCCAAATATAAGGACACAATACAGGTGAATATAAAACAGAATTTCCCATTTCAAATTTAATGCATTCCGGAAGTTGGAAAAAAGCAACTGTGCTCTTAAAAATAAGACATTTAAATGAAGATTTTAAAGAACTACTCGGCTGACAAAAATTTTTCTCTACCATAAGTTTCTCTTCAACTTGTAAAACAAAGACTTACAGGATGGAAAATGAAAGGGTAGGCTACTACTTCTAGCCCCAGGTAGTATTTCACGTAGCTACTTTGAATGCAATAGCTTGTCAAGACAAACTGTGCAGACAGATTTACATCTAGAGAAACAGTATATAAAAGTTTCAGCTCTGGAGATACGGTGCTTAGGAAGGAACAGTATGACAAATACTGCTCTCCTTGGCTGGCATGCATTTCAAGAATGAACAAAGTAGGACGTAAACACAACATGGCTGGATAATAACTCAGAAAATGACACCTATATTGCTGTTGACTATGTCTACATGAATAACAACAACTAAAACAAATTCTCGGACAAGTCTGTGAGAGTGAAATATGGAGGGAAAGTGTTCTGAAAGAATAAAAGTTCAGTGGAACAACACAATACCACAGATATAAACATGAAAAAAGGGAAATAAAGTCGTAGTTTCTCAGAGGAGAACAAACAGATAGGAAAATGCAAAATGCTTCTTTTACCCAATACAGACATCCAAATTTTCAAGAGCATTTTATGCTTGCTCACACTCAGTGTCTGTATACAAACACGATACAAAACACACAGCTAACATGAGCATTATTTCTAAGGAGGGGCAGGTACAAGCACCGAAATATGCAGTGCAAGCCTAATATTGTTCTCAATTCTGCAATATAAACCAGACATTGCATTTTGCATAAAGCCTAGATATTTACTGCTGAATTCTCTGAATGACTTCCTCAGTACAACTGGTCTCAAGCACTGTTCTGTACTGAATTCATCCGGGTTTCAGGGCTTTGGGCTTATCTTTCTGTAACAGTTAAAATGTTGAAACATCATTTGGTCCAGATATTAGTACTAAAGCACTTAGGCTGACCTGGCATTTCAGTACTGGAAGGTGATAAAACAAGAAAAAATAGGACCTTTATCCACCTTAGTGTATCCTTCCAGGTAAATCTGGTAGGAAAAGTCACACACACAAATGACATTTGTACACTTATTAAACATAGAATTGGCATTCCTGACATTGTTATAACACAGACCATTGATACATTTTATTTCAAGTTTCTCTCTGAACAAAACAACATTTGGAATGAGCAGCTCTGGATCATCTGAAGTACCACTGGCTTCCCCACCAGGATGCTACAGGCAGCATCTCAAGAATAGCTGGCAAAAGCCAGCAGAGCCAAGCCTAACAATTGTCCTTCAAGACTTACAGCGAACGGTCACTACCACAGTTCACAAACATCTTAAAGAAGAAAACAGCCCGGATCAATGATCCCTGAAGTATTTCTGGAGCAGTGGTTCCTTTGGGCTCCCTTCCATTTTACCTGCCTACTCCATCTCAAGTAGCCTTTGATACAGTTCCTTCAGCCTTCCTAGAACACGCCAGGCAAACTTTAAGAAAAAAGAAAGCAAAAAAAAAAAAGGGAAAAAAATCTGCTACCACCCCTTCAAGTGGAGGCTGCTTTCTCCAACTCTGGTCTTGCCCATAAAAACTAAGAGCTCACCGAGCCAAAGGCTGAGCGTTACAAGGGGTATGACTTTGTTTTTAACACAATACCTTGGAAAGCAAGACAGGTTCATCGCTCAGACGTATGTGAGACCCAAGTGACAGGAGGGCCAGCCTATGGCTCTCGTAGCTTTCAGGTCACAGAAAAGACTCTTCCAAAAGCTCAATACAGTGAATTGTTTTAAATAGAACAACATGCGTTGACAGGGCAGATCAATATATTATTTTAAGGTTATATTAGCGATCTGTAAATTTGGACATACATTAGGAAATGGGGAATTTATCAGCCATAAAGAGAATATAAACAGTTTGATAACATGCAGGTAAAACCCTGACATTTTCAACCAGCAGCTTTATAAGAACAGATTTAAAA
This sequence comes from Morus bassanus, assembly GCA_031468815.1. NCBI lineage: Eukaryota > Metazoa > Chordata > Aves > Suliformes > Sulidae > Morus > Morus bassanus. The sequence continues at coordinate 11,145,842 of CM062584.1, forward strand.
TTTTAATACTAAGTTTTGAAGTATTAGATTAAAAAAAAGTTACAGAAGTTTCAGGGCAGAACTAAGAAAAACGTTCAAGAATTTTTTATTTGCAGCCTGCTATTTAGCATTTTTCTCTTTTATACTTTTGAAGGGCCAAATCAGCACGAAGTGAAAATGAAAATGAAACTCATGGTTATCTGGAAGCAACAGGGCTCGCAGTCGCCTCCTTGGTGTTTATAAAGGGGTTGCCAGAATCCATTAAGCAATGCTCTTTATTTCTGCAAAAACACAAGAAAGTCTACAAAGCTTCTTCTCTTAGACTGTGTAGTACTGCCACTCGGCACATTGTGTCTGTTTGTTCCTGTGGATATACTAGCTCATCCAACCCATAAACGTAACTGATTTATTAGATTACACAGGAGAGTCTTTTCAGGACTAAAATTACAAGAAAAGAAAGTGAAAGTTAGATTAGAGAAGAAAAAGAATCGCATCGTTGCCTACCCCAACAGTACATGGGTATACAAAGAAAAGCATCTAAGAGAAGGTGTTAACAGAAATTCTGAACAGAGAATAAACAGCTGTGTATCAATATAGAAATAGCAGTTACCATCACGGGCTGAGGGAGGGACTACAAAATCAGAACAGGAAATACAAATCAAATCGTATCATGCGTGAGAAGATACGGCATTTGACAGATAATGTACCTTTACAACTCAGCATACAAGTGTTTTAGTTTTCTAAAATAAAAAGCCACAAGCTCGCAAAAACATTACATTCGCTGCTGAGAAGAGCACTCAGGAAATTTTTAATTACTAGGATCCAAGCTGGAAAAACCAAGATTTCCTGACTGTACAGAGGAAAGCTTGCTCAGTAACCTACAGCTTCTTACACCCCCACACTGCCTTGATACTTGTCCAGATGAAGTTTTAATACAGCATTTCTCAAAGCACTCCTGAATTAAGCCACATGTTTCCATAAGATGCATCCAATGACTCATTAAGGCATCCATTAATTTACAGAAGTGAAAATACAAGATGATTGCCAGGATATAAAGTGCTTCTGAGACACTTCCAAAATGCCTTTGGAAATAATTACTACAGATTATTACGGAACACAAGGTTCCTGCTTTAATATCTGAGGAGTGAAACTGTCTGTTTCATATAAAAAGGCAGGATGTAACTGTTTAAGTTTACATATTACAAGATTGGAGCTTTCTTCATTTCTTTTACCCAGTATTTTGAGAAATTTAGGTCAATGGGCTAGGTTTTACTGAAGAGCTCTGAAGAAAAAAATAATTGTAGTAATTACCATTTTTAATATCATACGGCCTAGTAACGAAATGTAATTGTGATATCCGTGAACAAGAGTTTAACTGGATTCTAGCTACCATTAACAAGTCAAAATGCAAGTAAAAAGCACAGTTCTTCATATATGATTTGGTCACAAAACATGAGCTGTTTACCTAAGCCTTTATATCTGTAAATGAGACTACTAAATTTAAGCACTACCAGAAAACACACAGCTCCTGGGGTCTGGTCCACTGATTGGTCTTGTACCGTCTTAAGTATTGCAGCTTCCTCACATCCTTCATTAGACAGTTTTGGTTTCAGTCCCATCCCTAACATATGCTCATTGACATACTGTTGCCATTTCTCCACTGACAAATGTGTTTTTAAGAAAATTAATCATATTCTTCCCATTCACAATATTGGCCCCATTTAGTTACTCAACACCGTAACCTCCCCAGACCAAGAATATGTTTTTCTTATGTTTTGAAATTTCTACACAATGTTTATGATAAAAGATTAAATGCTTCTTACTGGAATCAAGATGACCCTGATTTAACGTTTCATTTGGAAACTAGCATGAACTATTCTCGGTGCTGCACTGGCCTGAACTACCACAGTTGGGTGTAAACCAAGTTTCTAAAACCAGATGGTATTCTGCTCTCTGTATTTAATATTGAAGCACTGCTGAAGTACAACATTAAAGATTGCTGCACTACTGGAGAAATCTCTTTTAGGTAAGTCTGAGGTCAGAGCCACAAAGAGCCCACCCGTCCCTTCCACAAATCAGCAGGAGTACCTCAAATTCCTGTGCTTGCAGCAATATTTCCTCAAAATTTCACTTATATTTTAAGTTTGCCCTTGAATGTTCCGTGGTGCTGTGGGTATGTAGTAGTGGGTATGTAGTAGTGGGTATGCAAGCAATCAAATTTCTCTTCAAAATTAAAACTGATATTTGTACAGAATTTGCAGTTTCCGCTGGGATGAAAAAGTACAGAGCAATAAACATTTCCAGCCTTTATCACAGTCAGACTAGTCTAACATGCAGAGATATACTTTTAATGCTGCTTGACTCAGAAGCAAAGTGTTTTTACCTAGACAAATGTTTAAGCTGCCGGGTATTTTCACCCCACACAGCAGCCACATAGAGGGCTTTATCAAGTGAAACACACCAAAAAGTCAACTCCTTGCTTCATCCATTGAGACAGCTCAGTCAAATCTACATTGATGAAGAACTAAAACAAAGCTCTAAAGAACAGGACATGTTTTTAAAAATCAAATAATTCATGCATTAGTAGAACTTCTGCTTCATTTTGTACTCCATGAATCATACTTGCTCATTTAAATTCATGACAGTGTCTATGATTAAGGGAATAGCCTCTGTGACCCTGCACAGAAATGCAAGCTCTAGTTTTAAATTGGTAAGGGTTCTGATTGTATCACTTATTCTTTGCATACACATACGTATATTCATATCTATAAATATACATGTGTGTGTGTCTATATACGCACACACACAATCTTTCAAACTACTTTCAAGATCATTGTTTCTTTTGATGAAGCCTGAGATGAAAACAAAAGGAACATTTCCCCAGAAATGCAAGTGATTTTGCCTAGACACTCTGGCAAGGCTCTTTTGAAAAAGAGCTAAGACTCAAAATCTAATTCACGCCTTTCCATTCTGTAAAGTCAAGGTTCAATGCAAGTGAATGTTCCCCTTTTATTAAATCCTAATTATTACCTAAAGAAATACCCCAAATATCTAAGGAGACTATTTTTTTATTAAATCGACAGTTGTGGTCTGGCTTCAGAGTGGAAGTGGAGCCGTCCAATGTGTTAATATACAAACACTGACAGATCAGCCTGAATCAGGCCTCAAAAACAGTCTTACAGTAAAATCTTAAGAACTTGTCACGCTGTACATGCAAAAGTGTAAAAAAATTCAAACTGAGACAACCTACAAATATAAGTTGTTGGAAAACAAGAAATAAATGGTTTGCTATTTTCGAGAAGTGATAATGTTTGAAAATGAAAACCCGAGAACACCAAACATATTAAGCAAAATCTATGCTTATATTTAAATCCGGCCAAGAGAAGTGAACGCTGTTCCAAAAGAGCTGCAGTATGAAGTGACACATCCCACTCGTTTCTGGAAAGAAATGTGCTGCAGTAAGAACCCATGGCACGTAATCCATTTAAAAATTGATTAAAAATTTAGTACTAACAAAACATCTGGAATGACAGCCCTACCCATGGCTTTAGTTACTGAATCGTTTCAGCTTAGGTGCCCATATATTCTCTTGCCCGTATGTTTGTTCCCGCAGAGGAACCATAGACGGGAAGAGTCAGGCTCTGCACTCCTTAGGTTCTCTTCTCTACCGCAAGTTAGAGCAAGGGTTTCACAATTAGCGCTGACTACACGTAGAGTCCCTGGCAATGGGGGTCACCGCTATGCGGCTTGTCAACCAAAGCCTCTGCACGCGCAGAAAAATCCTTTCCGGTGTTTAGAATCACTGCTTAATAACAACCGCTAAAAAAAATAAAAAGCGATGTCTTAACTGCCTAAATTACACCCAAATAATGAGTAATGAACTACAGCAGATGTAAGCCTTGAAGACAAAGCAGGATTAGTAGCCAGAATAAGCTAATTACATCTCACTTCACCCAAGGAATCTGCACTCAGACAGCTTCCCCTGCACAGTTCCCTCTCTTACTTGGTTTACAACAGATAAAGCAATTGATAATCAGAAGTTGGGTAAATTTCTATCTGGTAAATGCACTTAAAATGCAGCAGGGTTTACCACCAATTAATATCAAACCTGAACACTTGCAATTACTGGGAATAAGAAAAGGAGTAAAACAAAAAAATTCACCCTGGTTTTAACAGTGTCAGAATTGAATTAAGATGATATAAATGAAATTACATTTCCTGCTCAACATTGATACCAAAACAAACTCTTTTTCTACAAAAAGAAATGTTGAACATTTTTGGCAACAACTAAAACAAGAAGTTCGTTTACTACAGATAATAAATGGTACAACAAGGAGTGCTGAAATCCAGCCTCTTAAAAATCAAAGTTCATTTATTACGAGAAGGAATGCTTTCAGTAAACAGCACCAAGGACCTCTGAACCAAGCCCTGCAGTAGGGATTATTGCGTGAGAAGCTGTCATTGCGGAAAGAGCCGATTTGTAGTCAACCACAGGACTGCAGCTCAGGCAAATGAAACTCAAAGCAGTTTTAAACCAGCCAGGACACCTACTGATGACACCATGGAGCTTCTGAGCTCCATCTCAAAAACCGATTCACCAGGAGGAACCTGGGTGAATATTCAAGTAGCTACCCTGTTCTGAGCCCCGGTTTGCCACGACTACATTCCCTTGCGCAGGCAAATCGACACGGAGATTCACGTATCACACATAGACATACTCTCAGCTTCTCTGATGACACATCATCAAGAGGCTAGACAAAGAGCTCAAATGATAAAATATGAGTCATTTTGCAGGATATTAAGCTTAATAAACCACCATATGCTGTTTAATGTTCTAGTTACTGGAGTGGCAGCAAATAAGAGATTCAACAAATGTTGAGCATTTTTACGAGACGGAAAAGTAGGGCTACTAGTATGGCAATAAAGGAGAGGATTTTTAATCAGGAAAGGACGAGAACCCAAAGTAAAACAAGTATTCACCATAACTCTGCTAAGTTTGGCAAATATCTTTACAAGACTGTAGTGAGATTATATCCACCTTCTCAGATGTTATTGTACTGACCACTTCTGGTTCATCACTGCACATTAATGTGGTTTAACACATTCTTCCACTATGTTAATTATACCGAGGCCACTATATGTACCTAAGCTAGCCAGCCCTTAATGGACATAGAGCCTTGCTGCACCTCTAATTACTCTTCTTGATCACTTATGCCAGTACATGCATTATCTGAAAGCATATCTTTCTTTCTTTTTTTTTTTTTTTAAAGCAATAATCTAAAATTTAAAACCATTAAGACAGGCACTCTGAATTATTGGTTTGCAAAATCCCAGAGTTCAATGGAAGATTGGGAAGGGCACAGATGATAAAAGTAATTTATGATGCTATGGTTCTAAAATTTCTAGATCAGTTAGAGAAGGTATCACTCAAGTATTCGAACCATGTAAAAAACCTAAAGATAAATAACTATACAACAGCAATAACCTCTCAAGCCCTTGTGGTAAAAGCCTTTACCTATATCAGCTATATACTAGGGTGCTGAATACATTGAAGGATTACAGAAAATCATGTTGTAGAAGAGTGTCACTAGGAGAAGAAACAGCTTCACTACTGGAATAGCCCTCAATAGCTCAACCTGAGATTCACTCTGCTCTATCATTCCCTTTGTTTTTGTAGGGGCTATTCACCTTTGAACAGAAACCCGGATTTTCTAAACTAAGACAAATAAAATATTTGAGCAACAACATATGTCAATCTTGAATAGGGGGGGAAAAAAAACCCCGTACCACCATTTCATTGTAATACTGCCTATGAGTTGTAAACAATGCAGTTATTGTACAAAAAAATGACTGATATCCTTGGACACAATTCAATGTAAACACTGATTGTACAGAAAATAATGAAAATTAGTAAGTTCATTCCTACCTTATTGTTTCTTCTATCAGTCGATCTGAGCTGAAAGCCAAAAGAAAAAAACTGAAGTTAAAAAAGGAACAAGCACTAAGTATTATTTTAGATTATTAAATCAAAGAACTCCATAATATAATCCTTAACAAATTTGCCCTTAAAATGTCTTATTTCAGGATGTTGTCAGTTTTTGCTACTACATAGATTTGGTATATAATGAGAGTCTTTGCAGAAGATGCATGTAGTGTTCTCTACAGCAGCATTTCCTAACTGTATACAGAGCAGATGCTCAGAACACACAAAATACCGAGAAGATGGAAAAAGGGGAATAGACTCCATGATTCATGGATAATTAATATTAACTGAGCCTGATGTGTACCAGGAGTCCAGGGCAGCTTGGAAAGGAGTATCAGAGAAGGAAGTACTTATTTTTTTCCTTCTTTAATCCTGGTCATTCCTGCCCACCCCCTCAAAAAAAGCAATTAAAAATAAAAGCTGAGGCTTGGTTCCAAGTAATAACATCTCAAAACACTGCTTCAGAGCTACCAAACACTGGTTTGTGGTGGTTGTCGAGGCAAGCTCTATCTGTAGTAATACCAGTTGGATGAGAATTAAGCGATGCTTATGGGGAACAGAATACACGCCATCTGTAAGAGAAAGACCTTTATAACACGTGCCCCTTACCCCTCGCTGCCACACTTTAATCGAGTTTCTATGTAGCATCACTGGGAAAAGGACAGCCTAAAATACATCACCACAGAGGGCACATTTCATTTAAAAATGGATGCCTGAGATTAAGACGACAAACAAGATCCTCAGAAGACTTGAGCAATTTCTCTTTGTCTGTACTCAACCTGCAATAGACTCGTTTTTAACCACTGTTTTACAGCCAATTATGAAATCCCAGAAAAACATATCTTGTTACAGCAATCAATATCTCAAATGTGACACTGACATAGAATAGGTGACTGCATCCCCACTTCCCATATTGCAGAAACAATGGTGCATCCCTACAATCGCTCCGTTTACCCCACAGATTTACACAAACTCTTGTAGAATAACTGAAAAAAAATGTCAGTTTGCAGTTTAAGAAGGAAACCCATCTGACAGGAAGGAGTTTTATGTTGTACTGGATATTGCTTCTAGTATTAAAGCAGAATTTATTAGTATTAAAGCAGAAATTTATTGCTGCCAAACTAGAAGGATTAAAAGACACTGAAAGGGCATGACCGTCTTCATCCTCCATCCTCCTTGTGTTTTGCCACCTCAGGAAGGGAAAGTATCAAAAGCCTCCGGCACAGCACAGTTCTGCCTCTGACTCAGCCAGAGCTGCCCAATTTAGAACTTTTCTTCTACCCCCAGAAATTCTGGAAATCCCCCCACACCTCCAGCTGGAGGCACAGCAAAGGAGCACGTTGTGCAGCGCGCGCGCGCGTGTGTAACCTGCTCGGGGCGGGGGGGGGAGATGCTAACAGAATGTCCTTATTTGTCTGTGAAGAGGAGTGAAAACATGAAGGTTGCTATTTCAGTCTAGTCCATGGCTTGAAATATGGAGACAGCACACAGCGCACTAAAAATATTTTGCCCAATTTGAAGTTGAGAGGGACTCAACTGGGGCAGCAAACGCTGAAAACACTAGAAGTGGAACACTTCTTTCTGCTCCCAAAACAAAGCCACACTCCAAAGATTCACATCAGTTACAAGTCCATCGGTTTAATCAGATAGAACTGTCTGCATTTACTGTGTGATATTTATTACCACTGGCACGGAGAAGTAAAACACCATAGTTATGTACACAGAGTAACGTAAGCAGTCTCAAGTCTCACAGCATCTGATAATGTCCCCAAGGCAAGCAGAAGAAAAAAGCGATGCATTAAAGACTTCTGTAATTGCCGATTCTCAAAGATACAAAATGCAACTGCGAACGTGCCTTTAACACAGAGGTAGTCTCTAACGGACAAGTGTATTATGTGGGCAGTGCAAAATAAGAATAAACTGCAAAAACATAAGAAACAGTCTGAAAAGCAAGAACGGTGCACAAGAATGCACCATTTTTAAAAAGTTGGGTTTGGGGTTTTTTTCTTTTTCATTTATTAACAACAAAAAGATGTCAGGTGCATCGCTGGAAATAAGTCAGACTTCTAAAAATTCTGTGGAACACAACATTGCTACAACAGTCCTATTAAAAAAAAACCTATCCTGGAAAAAATAATCACAGGCATTACCAGCTCTTTGTCCATTTAACTGATGAAATTATAGTATTTGCATGTTAATGAACTGAAGACGACAGGGAAGGTGAACACATTTGGAGACCTTAAGTGAACTAGGGTGTTCTCCAAGGTTTTCAGAGCACAAAAAATTAGGCTTGCCCCCTTGCAGCAGAGACACTAAATGTGTTTTATGCTAGAGAAAGCTGTAGCTAGGCAGTTTTATTACTTAATCAGAGATGTAAATGCAAAAAGTATTTAAAAGCTTCAGATTCATTATACTGCATTATTTTTATATATGTATTTATGTATACACACATATATAAATAAACCCTGGAAACATAGCTACGTGTAAAATGATGACAGGTAGAAGTTAATAAAAATGTATAAACCCAGTAATAAACAGTTAATACCAACACACACGGACATCAGATGCAAATGCCAACACAAGGCATTTAACAGGCATCGGAGGTCACAAGATCAATGTTTCTCAACTCACAGGGAGGCCATCCCAGCAGCGTGCCCTGGCCGCCGAGAGGGCCAGCCATGCCCTGGGTTGCACCAAGCACTGCACTGCAGCCGGTCAAGGGAGGGGATTGTCCCGCTCTGCTCTGCGCTGGGGCGGCCTCACCTCGAGCACTATGTGCAGTTTTGGGTGCCGCAGGACATCAAGGATATAAAGCTACTGGAGAGTGTCCAGAGGAGGGCCACGAAGTTGGGGAAGGGTTTAGAGGGGAAACCGTACGAGAAGCGGCTGAAGTCACTGGGTTTGTCCAGCCTGGAGAAGAAGAGGCTGGGGGCAGACCTCATGGCGGTCTGCAGCTTCCTCACAAGGGGAGGAGGAGGAGGGGCAGGCACTGATCTCTTCTCTCAGGTGACCAACGACAGGACCCGAGGGAATGGCAGGAAGATGTGCCAGGGGAGGGTTAGGCTGGGTATCAGGAGAAGGTTCTTCGCCCAGAGGGTGGTGGAGCACTGGGACAGGCTCCCCAGGGAGGCAGTCATGGTGCCAAGCCTGGCGATATTCAAGAAGCACTTGGACAAGGCCCTCAGAGCCATGGGGTGAATTTGGGGCTGTCCTGTGCAGGGACAGGAGCTGGACTCGATGATGCTTGCGGGTCCCTTCCAACTCAGGACATCCTATGATTCTATGATTTAAAAGGATGAGATGCATACGAATTTTCTTCAGAATGACTGATACATAGGTAAGGGCAGACTGAACTAACTCTTATAGTCTTAAATAAATAGCTGGGAAGCATACAGGTTTACTAAGCACAACTTCCCTTATATTCTTCCCACCCCAAGGAGCATCATCTTTTAATGGCCCTGAGAGGATTTCCAACAACATCTCTACTTGCAAGCCTCCAGCAGGTGAACAAACTCTAGCAGAAAATGGCAATGACATTCACTTTAATTTTGGTAAAGGCAGTGTGAGCAGGAACATTTTATGCTAAGAAATCAGAATCCCTTAGAGCTCAGTTTAGTTTAGTACTTCCTGCAAAAGTTCAGTTTAAGCAGATGCCAGAGGCTTTTCTAAAGGCAGTAACATGCACTCATACAGCATCTCTTAAAGTCTTTCAAAGTTCTTGCAAATGCAGATTGTAACGTTCACTTACAGTGATATCCAGAAGCAAGCAGTTGTTCCATCATTTTACAGTTCATAACTACAGAAAATAAGTCAGATTTAAGGAAGATGAAGAACACAAAGTCCAATGGGGCACAGAGACCCAAGGGAAGTTTGCAGATCTCTGACTATTAAATAAACTGTTTTACACAAATAGAAGTTGTTCTCACAATTATAAACAATGTTAATGTCAACTCTTTGACAGAATGGAAAACAACAACACTGAAAGGGGTAATTTTGCTCAACTTACACATTCAAAACACTACAAAAAGAGGCTCTTAAAAAAAAACCAAACCAAAACCAAGCCCTCTTGATTTTGTTGTTCTGCTTTCCAGGCAAACACAACAAATCCAGTGGACATTGCCTTACGAACATCCAAGCAAGCAGACGATGGATCTGGGCAATATTAATCTGATTTGCCATCTGTTCCAATAAAGTATGCATTTTCACCTGTCGAGACAGATGGCACTTTGACAGAGCCATTTAAAAATACTATACGAAAGAAACACTGAAAGATGCTGAGGCAATCACCTACTGTAATAGATGGCACAAACCCAACAGCAGCAGTCATGCATATGAAATAATCAGGCCTCCGTGAAACTGCTGTCTTCAGAAAAGGCTGCGCAGTTTGTCATTTAAATGTGCAGACGGGTAAATTAATCTAAAGGAAAAATTAAGTGAAATATGCCTCTAGGATAGAAAAGAAGCCTGCCCATCACATCAAGCTTTTACAACTAAAGAAGGCATTTTATGTTCTTTGTTTTTTTAAAGCAAATCTCTATGCCAGTAGTTAAAATTCAGTAATATAGATGATTACTTAGGTGAGGACTGGGCTTCTCCCATATCCATAGATTTTGCTGCTGACTTACTAGCTAGCTACCCAATACAAGCACTTGTCAGAGAAACAAGATACAGCACACAACTCATTTCACAATGCACTTCAAATCCTTCAGATAAAATTACGGGCAATATTATAATGAAGAATAATTTAAAAGGATTAGGGAGAACCCCTGTAGAATAAACTAATATAGCACTTGATAACTATTTTCTTACTTTCATAAAAAATAATTACAGAAATAACAATTTTACTTTGTTCTTTCTCTAACTGCAAGATTAATCACTAGTCTCAGCTCTCTCAAACTGCCTGCACTAAATCTTTCATGTTTTCACAGTCCTGGATCACCAGGAAACGTGGAGCTTCCAGGAATGCAAATACTGCAAAACATATTTGATATTCTAATACAAATAGACAGATTATGATGAAGCAAATCAGACAGTTATTTCCATCATAATAACCATTACTAACTCACAAGTGAAAGAAACGTTGCGCACACAAACAAAAAGAAACCCCAGCTCCAACTCATTTTTTTCTGCTTGCCATCAAGATAACTCATCATCTAAAAAAATTCTGAAGATAATTAAGCTCTTTAAAAACTTAACTAGAAGAACGTAAAGGAGAACACATTTTTTTCCTGTAATAACAAACAAGATATTCCAGATTTTGGAAGACTTGTCTCATGCTTGATTCAATTCAGTGTCAAAGGAAGAGTGAATTGCACCGGAGCTGCTTAGCTAGTTTGGACGGTCTCCCACAGTTGCTAATGAAGAGAAGAAGGTGTAGAAGGCGTAGAAGCCTACTCATTGACTGAGACCCAACAGAAGAGCACGGCGAGACAAACATACCTAGGGTATACAACACCCAAAGAGAGAAAATTTGTAATAGAGGACTGTACAGACAACACAAAATTCGCTCCTGTGTTTTTACGGAAGAGCAAAAGCAGTGCCTGCTATGAATGCACAGCATGCAACAAAACAGGGAGGAAAAGGAATGTATTTGACTACAAAGCATACATCTTACATTTCCAGCAAGAGGAGAGCCAGCTGGCCAAAAACAAAGACCTGAGGTAAAATGGGCGTTTTCAGGGATGAACAGTTTCCCACAGAAACCATTCAGAAGCAGAGAAAGGTTCAAATACCGACACAAACTGCTATCTTTTGTGGGTTCCCTTTATATGTTAACTAAAGCATAAATCTGGATGCTAAGGAGATACAGGGTTTTCACCCTTCCTGTTGCGGTAGACGAAATGGAATAAGAGCCTACAACAAACAAACATAAAACCCAGCACAAACATGAGCATAAAGTCAATGTATAGATTTGCTTCAAAGGAACAATACGTTAACAACATCATGCCTACAAACTCTAAACACGTAAGTAAGCTTATTTGTGCAGATCATTCTTTTGGGGAGTCTGACACTCAGTAATCGCCTTCAATAAGAATGAGGAATAGCTGCAAAAACAGAAAAGAAAAAAAACGCACAATAGCACAACATCACGTTGCTTTTAATCAATGCAAGCAATTTGTTAAATCTAGAATGAAAGGCACTGGAGCATAATCCATTGCTCTAGGCAGAAGTTAAACAACATTATTTGTTGTTGAATTTCTTTCCAGATGGTTCATACGTACCTTGTATATGAGAAAAAAAAACCAAGCAAGAGGCACGCTTTTCACCATAGGGAAGAAACTGCCAAAGGAATTCCAGGAAAATAAACTGGTGGTGCTGAAACCTACTCCCTCCAACCTGCAATCCTATAACACAAAATTCACTGAGAACTGGACTCCTAGCTACGTTACTAAGTAAATATCTCAACAGCTTATCAGTTCCAACAATTTGGACTTAAGATAAGCTAACATAAGTACTTTCTTTGCAGCTGTCTAACATCTGTAAACATGTCTACATATACAGCATAACCAAGAAAAAGATTAGTTGTTCTAACTCAGTATAAAGAACAATTTAATGGATGCAAGCAAATAGGGGGAAATCCCTGAACCCAGGGATCCACCTTCACAGGTCTGAGAACACCAACAGGTTGTCTCTCCTGGATTTCCAAAGGGTACAATCTGCACCTCCACTGAACCCATGGACTTATCTGGGAATTATCAACAGCGTGAAAGAAATGTTTCTGCAAAAAGAGGAGTTAGCCAAGAAAGCTCTTTGGCACATTGACTACTGGGGAGAGTGCCTGATGTCTGAGAGCCCCAAGAGGGTGAGCAACAGCAATACTTCTTCCTTTAAAGCTAATCTATAAGGAAATAAGAGCCTTCTCAATAATCTGCAGTATATAGTTTACCCAAAGAACGCAGTTAAAAACTTAAAATGAAAACAACTCCTGTCGTCTAAATGAAGTGGAGCAGCTGGTTGCCTGTTAGTAAGCATAAAACCAATGCCAGGATGGCACCACCAGCAACATAATGAGGTTTCCAGAGGCTCTCTATTCATGGTTGTGAAAGTTCCTGGATAGATTGACCCTCCCATATAATTGCTCCATATTACCCATAGGAACAAAGTTAAATGAACTGAGAAGGGCAGGCCTTACTGTAAGTCATTATCACTAACCACAACTGTCAGAACAATTCCAGTAACTTACTAATGGACTATATCGGCATTTCCTCAAATTTTACATGCTGCATGCAGAACTAGCATTCAGTGGGAGTGCTGTTTTCATTATTTCCTTTGGTTTAAAACATATAATTTAGGTTATACCTTTAACTAAAGGGAAAAACCCTCAAAACCAAGCAACCCAGCCTTCGATATCCAACACTGGTCTGACGAAAAATGAGCTCAACCAAGCTACCCTGTCAATACTGATTTGTTGGGCACACACAGACAAGATAGGTGCACAAATTAAAAGATACACAAGCTGTTTATAATCTGTACTGTAACAAAAAAGATTGTGGCGCTTTTCTAGCTGCGTGGTTTTTGACTAAAGCTACACAAAGCGAAAAAAATTGTTCTGCTACTCACGCGCTCCTAAGTAACCAAGAAAAAGAGAGCACAAGGGGGAGTATCTTCCAGAAGAGCCCCATCATATAAACAACTTTGTAATTAATATCTTTTTAATTTCTAGTGAAGATGACACAGAAACGAAGTGAGAGTTATCCCAGGATGACAACCCAATTTTAATTTAGTACGAAACCCTAAAATACACATTGATAGAAATGCATTCTGCTTCCTAACTGCATTTTTACCTGCTGTGGTTTTGAGGGTTTGCCTGGTAGATGTAGAAAGCTATATGGCTTTCATCCAGGACTTGGTCAAAGTACCTAAGGTTACAACTGTCTACCTGCCTGTTTATTAAGTTTTAGAAAATGATTCTTAAAACAACACAGTTACCTATACAATATAAGGAACACCTGTGGTTCAAATTTTAAAGTGCAGACTACATTTAAGCCATCTACAATCCAAATTCAGGATGCAATTCATTAACGGGTGAAGATCTCAACGTTTTTCTTCCAACCCAATTTCACTCTGTTCTCAGGCTTGTCTCTTATCTAAGACTGAACAAGATGCATTCTCCGAGAAGTGCGACTATACTCAATATAAACACGTCTCGCAAGTGAGAGGAAAGCACTCTGCATCTTTCACTTCACAACCAAACTATGGTCCTTGGAAGGTTGTAAGCAAAATTATATTATCAAGCTAAAATAGGCATGTTTTAGTGGGAATTTGGCTCTAGTTCTGCTTACCGGCATGGATTTGAAAGGAAGTATCCTCAGCAGATGGGAGTTGATGCCTTTTATCAAACCGCTGGTAAAGCAACACACTAAGATATCTGCATAGCCTACCATACAGCAGCCAAGAATGCTGTATGAATGATGAGAGCCTCCTTCTGATGCATTAGTACAGAGGTTCAAATTAAATAAACTCAAGAATGACATTTACACAGTAATATAACAACTTTCCAGAGGTACACTCTGTATTTGAGAAAAATGGAAATAATCACTATTTTACATCAAATGAAATTCAACAGCTTGTTTTTACTGGAGGTTCCAATAGCAAATAATGAGCAAGCACTTCTGGCCCTAAAGAAGAAGTACGTACACTGCCACGCCGACAAAATCCGACATGTCGCATTAGAATAATAAGTGATTCTCAGATTCCACAAGACAAACTCTATAAAACTCCACAATTGTTGATTCTGTTCAAAAGATGCACCTACTTTTCAGAACCAAACCATGTAATAAGGATTTCAGTACTTGTCAAAGTCCTAATTTCAATACAGACCTTGTGGGGGGGGGAGGAAGCTGTCCTAGTTAAGAAACAGTGTTGAAAGGAAAGCTAAAAACAAATAAAACATGCATCACTGACTTGTTTATTTCTGAAACGAGCAAGAAACTTCAGAAGCAAACACAGAGCTCTGAAGTTTGAAGTGTGGTTTTTTATCCCTCCCTCTCCCCAAATCAAGGGCACAGTGTTGTTTCTAAGGTAAAGCCTAGAAACCGAGAACCAGAGCAGAGTTTTAGTCCCAACCACCCTTTTTCTGTGATATATTCAGGTATTCCTTCACACTGCGTTATGAGGATTTGTTCTTTGGTTTCTACAGACGTTCAGAAAGACCTAGGGTAGTTTCTTAGCCTATTTCCTGGGGGTACATGGAAGTTCAGGCACAAACCTGCACGTATTATACAGACGAAAAACAAACAATGAGTTCAAGTTTCTTAATGCCAACAGCTCTGTGACTGCATCCTTTGTCACCTGGATAATTCAATTTTATAGTGGAAGTTACAAAGGAAGTCCCCAAACCGGGTTTTGTGCATGTGCGTGGTGGGTTTGTTGGTTTTTTTGGTGTGTGCGCGTGCCCCCTTTCTTCAAATATCATTCATTTTAGACATATTGAAGTATTAAAATATCACAACAGTCATCAATGTCAGAGAAATTATTGATTACTGTATTTTTAAAGCAATCCAACTATAAGGAAGGCATGCATATAAACCTTGTGAGACTAATATAATCTTTGGTTTAGTGTTTTGGGGTAGGTTTGGTTTTTTTAAGTCCTAAATACAGCACAGGAAGATGAAAAGCACCGGTGGATTTTACTCTAATGAAGCTCAAGCTATTTTTAAAAGGAAAACCTCTTTTAAATCCTGAAGTGCTTGGCTGATTTTCACTTTTTTATTAAGTTATTTATAAATAATAACGATACCCAAGAGAGCATCTTCCTTCATTGCCTACAAGCTTTGAAACTCCCCAAATTCTCATTAAACTGTTTCCATAACTTGCTCGTACAGTCACAGAAGTACAGTCACATAATACGCAGGGAAGGTTCTTTTTTGCAGAAGACCTGAACCGTCTCCCTCACTGAGGAATAAGATAAGTTGTGCTCAGTCTGGTGTTGTAGTTAAGTATATGATATGCCCGAGTCTCGTATTCAGTCTGGGACTGTTAAAGGGGAAACCAATCCAGCCACTTATGAAGTGGCCTTGTGTCATTCTGCCATGAATCTTCAAGAGACAGAGGTTCTGCCGGCAGGCTTGGAGATAAAACCCATTCAGTTTCATACATAAGGCTAAAGGAAGGAATCACTGATGTAAAACGGCCATTGAGAAAACTCTGGAGCAATAGGAGACAGAGCAGAAAGAAAAAAGAGAATCTTATTTTGAAGCAGGATTACAGTACAAGTCGTTGTGCATCTTTAAGTAAGCTTTTGCAATACCAAAAATCCCCCTTTGTTCAAATCCCTTCCTTGAAAACCATTTTATTTGTGCTGCCGCTCAGACAGAGCATGTAGCCCTACCCAGAAAGTCCGTATTACGGATGTTCAGTGGTAAGTCAGTAAGGTAATTACTGCAGTCATCCTGACTGGCTAGCTGAGGCACCAGCACACACTTCTAATGCAATAGTTTCCCAAACTTCCTTTTTCCAGAAACAAAGAGAGCAAGTCAATGGTATGTAACTGCATTTGGGAAAACAGTGACAGACCATTGCCAGAGCTCTTCCAATTAATGGCCAGCAGAGAAACATTTTAACCTAGACTCCTCAATCTCTCCTTGCACTGTACCTTCCAATTCAATAGACAAAGTGCTGCAGCCTTCCATTACTACTGCACAGCAAGTCTGCAGCCAAATTACACCGTATCCGGTGCTTCTTAGCCAACAGTCCAAATCAAGGCCATGGGTAGCATGCATTGTCCTTTCATAGCAGATCTGTTTTGGTTTTTCATAACTGCTGTAAAGCAAAGAAAATTATTTATTATCAAATGCTGCTTCAGTTAAAATCTGTATTAAAATTAGGAGAATGGAGCGCCAAGAACACCACATTCTGCTTTGACATGAACAAAAAATAAGTCTAATTCAGAGGCAAGTTTTGCAATTAAAAAAAAAAAACCCTTATTGGGCCTAACTGAAGTGGAGCTCAGCAGTTTGGAGGCTGCAGAGCAGGCAGCCAGCAGGCACCCAGGGCAGAGGCTCATCACGCTCCTCCTTCATGCTGCTTCCCCAACCACCTTGGGAAGGAAAAAGGAATTGGTGAATTAGCTGTTTTTCCTACAGTCTCTTTCCTTCCAAGAGAAGATGAAGGAGATGCAGTGGTGAACCATGTGTCGGCCGGAGCAGTTACCGCCCAGGCATCTGTGTGTCCTCCCCCTGCAATGGGAGGCGAGGGAGGAAGGGATGGAAGGGGAGACAATGGCAGTTCTCTGGTTTTAATCCAATACTGAAGGTCCACTGAAACCCACAGGAACCTGAGCAGCAACAGCACAGTGAATGGAAATGAGGGCATGCGGAGCAGAGAACATGGATAACGAAGAAAAGGAAATTAAATTGAGGTAGGAATGTGGTAGCTTTTTCCCCAAGACCAACACACCTGTAATCGAACACCCTGTCAGGTGTCTCAGCATCTCATTAAGCTGACCTCTCCGTGCAAATCAGTACTGGAGTAAAAATTTGTAAGCAAAATCAATATTTAGAAGAAAAAAGGTTAACTAGTCACTCCCTCTATTAAGATCTGGACTGTATTACGAACCAAGTTTCCCGGTGATTATTCTCCACTGAATGTGGCCATTTCTGCTCAAACAACAACAGGAAATTTGAAATAGTTCTGCTGAAAAATGAAACGCAATAATAACAGTAATAACAATATTTAGTACTTCAGAGTACTCCACATACATGAGGTACTGCACACACATTCATTTATCCTAATCATCTCCATGAATCAGGTATGTATTATTAATAGCACCATTACGCAACTGCTGCAGATTCCCGTTATTTCTTTTGCTCACTTCTCTTATGCCTCTTTTCTCTTTCACATGCAGAGCACATCCCTCTCTGATTTGTTTGCTCTCCTCCTTTTCTCCTTTGAAGTTTCTCACTCACCTACTCTGGCACCCCTACCCTCTCTGTTCCCAGTGCTAAACATCTTAAGACATAGGAGTGTTTTACGTCCTTAGCCAGCCTGACCACTTTGAGAAGGTTCATCTCATCCACCTGCATCACTTACACCTGATACTATCTAAGCTGAAAAATTTTTTCCTGGATAGGCTGATAGCCTGCATAGCAACACTCACCAGAAACGTGCAGTCATCCAACAATGATTAAAAACACAGCTAATGATATCTGCACCAGCACAGGCACCTGCTTCACCACCAGCCATTTCTTTTGGAAAAGGACAAACGTCTAATTTTTTTGCACTGGAGCTGAGTAATAAAGCAATAGTCATACAATGGCCCTACAATGACAGCACAAATCTACTACAGCAAATGGTAGCGACCACTAAATGGTCTAGTTTTCATCTAGTTTTACGAGGAATTCATCATAGGTAATAAAGTCTGTACTTTCTATCTAAATCTTGGAAGCCTCTATCCATTTTTACACAAGTTCATCAGAATCACCCGATGTGGTATCATTCACGAACAATGCAAGTACTAAGACAAGGGAAATTTTCACTCGCATACACACGCAGTACTGCAAATTTAATCAAACACATTAATCCCTCCTTTGCTGACTTAGGCTGTAACTCATCGATAACTGCAGAATTTCTCAGGGCAAACACTGAGTTGACAGGACTCTTTCCTCTGAGGCAGCACTTTTCAGAGCAGTTTTTAAAATGCTAAGCTAGATCTATTCATCAAAATTGTTTTCTTTAGATGGAAAAGAGTATTACAAGAAAAAGGACGACTTGTTTACCTCCCTGGCCAAAAGCATACAAACAGAAAAGATGTGACAAACACCTTTACCGAATGGCACAGACCTGAGAAAACAAGCATTCCCAAATCAACTGCAAACATGACCGTGCTAGATTTGCTATTTCCTTAAGCATGTGACATGCCAAGAGATCTGAAGTATTAGATAAAAATATTAACAGGGCATCAATATTCAACAAGACCTGTTGTCCTGCCTCAATTTAATTAACAGGTGTTAAAATTTTTATTAAAAAATTTAGACATTATCGTTTTTCTTTCCAGAGGTAGGTAAAACTATCCTTAAATTATCTGTATAGAAAGTTAAGTAGCAAACTGAGAGACTTGGAAACTTTATGCCTCCCACCTACAGTCAACAAAATTTCTAGACAAATCTCCTTTCCCAATAAAACTCAAAATCAGCCGATTTATAAAATGAATTGAACCAGCAGTGAAGCTTTCAGCCAAAGAGAGAAGAACACAATACGCTTTCTCTAACGCTGCCAGAACCGGGGTGCGGCAGCGCAGCGCCCCGCGTGCCCCCAGCCCGGGGGCTGCCCTGGCAGCACCGCGATCCTACGTGAGAGCGCACGGCACCCGTGTGCCAGCAGCGCTGACACAGCAGCCGGCCCCACGCAGGGCAACTGAACCCAAACGGATGCGCGAGCCTCACGGCTTCACGGACAGCAATTTTATGTATTACAGGCATAGCAAGGGTTTGCACAGCGCTTCGGCTGTTGTAATTCCCTTGGTGCTTAATATATATCGGATCCTTTTATTTATCAAAACCTTGGACTCGCAGATTTTTTATCTCGCCTCTTTCTTTTACGATTACCTACGTATGTAAAACTAAGGCAGACAGCTTCCCCTTCATTCTTAGTCCTTCCAGAAGAGATGATTTTCAAAACGTGACAGAAAAATAAAAAGCCAAATTTAGGCAAAAAGCAGAGGTCCAGCTTCTCTCCAAAGTCCCTCCAGAGAAGAGCTTTCTGGTGCTCCTCCTCTTACTCCCAAGTGAGATACCACCACAAACAATACCGCCTAGGGCTGCCAGCATGCTTTTTAAAGAGCATTCACGGAAAACGCCGCCAAGAGTAAACTCAAGTTTCCGTTTATCCTGTCTCACATGGTAGTGCATAAAGAAAAAGGCTGACAGACGAGTCTGGTACTCTGCAGTGGGGTAATAGCTCATATATTCTCCATTATCAGATCACGGAATAAATATGTAATAGGTTCAAGTACTTAATATCATAAATTAAGCAGGGTCAAGACCAAGTGAATGCTCCAATATTAGATACAAATATATCATTCCTGTGGCGTTGTTTCATTACTTTGCAGCATATAATAATACACTTGCAAAGTTTATGTTCCCATCTCCATTTTTCAAGCTCTTTTAATAAGTTTCACAACTTCACTAAGATACATTTGAATTTTTACTGTTGTGCCTTTGTTACAACATATATATATTTATCAGGTAGTTTTATCAATTAGCCTAGCACCGTGACTTACTGCACTGCAAATATTCAGCATCAAGACTCACCCAGAGCTTGTCAGCTCTTCCTAGGAGCACGTTTGGTGTAATCTGCCAGCTCCTGGTGATTTCTTGGGACCTTTTGCTAGCTTTTACAGCTTTTTGGCATTAATAGCTCATTAACTGCTTTCTCTGAAGACAAATATGTTGAAACTCTTTAGTAATTTCCTCTGCCAGTATCTCTTTCTGAGCTTACTGATTCTCAAAAGTTTTGAACATCTTGCAAGCTTTGATTTCTCACCAAGGTTGCCTTCTGCTTCTACACCAGACTTCTTCGCACACCTTGCAGTTATCTCCACCTTGCAGTAGTACTCCATGATTACTTTTGGACCCGTTTCCTAAAGATCCCCAACTCACACTTATTTCTCATTTTCTTTTTCTCAGTGTCCTGGGGGTTTTTTTAAGTCTTGACATTTTCAACTAATCACCTGGAAGACGGCTCAACTGTTTCTGAAACTGCCTTATTTAATTCTATTTCTCATGCATTTTTATCCTAAAAACACACTGGAGAGTTTAGCTGGTGTAAAGAGATCAAGTAATCAATGCCTCAGCAAACGCTAGGCTCAGATTCTGAAGACATCTGCCAGATAATGTTTACAAAATGGTTTAAGTTTTCCTCTCTTCATTGTTTCGAACTTTTCAAAATAGTGCGCTCAGAGGAATATCAGTTTTTTAGAAGTGTATTTTACAACTCCAGAAATATTTTATTTGTAGCCTCCTTTAACAAAACGCTAAATGTGTAAAAGTATTTACCACCCTTCCAATAAAGAGCCAAAGCAAAACAAAAAACCCCAAACACAACATCTAGAAAGTATCAGGCTTACTCAGATTAACTGACATCGATTCTTCAAAGTACAACATTTCAGGTAACATTCACCTCCAAAATATTAAGATTGGGGTTTTTTCCTGGAAACTTTACATTTCCTGATCATGGATGTTTAATAATAAATTCAACCTAACAAAAGTCATAATTCCAGCTTTATATCAATTAATTTCTACAGTTTAAAGATATTAAATAAAATTGAGGGTGAAGTGGTGGTAAGCCACAATCCAAAAATTTGGTTTTAAATTTCCTGTAAAAGATTTTTGTGCAGTTCTGGCTAGAAGTTTAAGTTCTCTTTAAGAAAGCATATTTGAGAAAGCCACAGGTAATTATTTATTTATTTATTTATTTAATTATTTTAAATGAAAGCCTGCCCTCTTGTGTAAGACTGAGGTTTGGCATGACTAGAGTCAAGAACGTAGAGGCATGAAAATCAGTGCTACTTCTTGACTATCTAGAAAACATGAACCTTCCAGCGCTCCTCTATCGGAGTCTGCTGCTTTTTCTGAATGGGGAACTACACAAAGCAGCTACTCAGAATCTAATGCCCTCTCTGCAATGAGAATAAAAAGAAAGTGCTTTCTATTTTGCTTGTAACCTTGGCCAATAAACTAGAGTCAATTTGCAAATACATAAGCGCACAATTTTGGAATTAGTCTCTTCCATCACCTTTCGTTCACATTCAGTAGAGACAAAAGGAAAAAAGGCTCTTCTCTGTCTGACTTTGACAAATAAAAAAGAAAGGGAAAACCAGCTAAATCACTGGGACTTTCTGTTTTGTTTTTTAACCCTTATCCCAGTTAGTATACTATGAAGGCATCTACTTCCTTAAAAGGATGCCAAGCATGAAGTCTGAATCACAAGTGACTTGCGAAAGCCCACTGAAGACAACACATAGATGTCACTTAGCGCTGACAAGATCCAAAAGTCAAAATCACTGAAAACTACCATGATGACTACCTACGACATGCACTTCACAGTCAGCATAAGCAGTAAGTGTTTATCGAGCTGCATAAGTAGCAGCACTGTCACAGAATACAGAGTGCAAGGCATTCGTTGTGGACATGGATATCTACAAATGGACAAAGCTTTCACACATACTTGAAATTAAGAATGTTTCACCCCCCAGAAAAGTTAGGCACGTCCAACATAAGTAAAAAACAATCACCACCTACTTTCGAAGGTGTTCGTGTTCCTTCAGGAATAGTTCTGTTCTTCTGTTATTCACGCCAGACCCACTTTTATAGGATCTAAAACCCAACGACAAAACAAAACAGAATCTCACCACAACCTTAATAAGAGTTGTGAATTCAAGTAACTTGTTTTGCTTTATTCAGAGCGCAGATGAATAAGCTATGCCAAGTATTCTGCTACAGGAGGGTTTCCACCTTCTCCCTCCGAGGACAGTCCCCTGCCATCGCTGTAACAAACAATACAACTTACTCGATATCTTTTCGTACTGATCCCAACAGATTCTCCCTTTCTCGTATTGCCAAAAAGTTCGCTTTGGTTTTGTGGAATTCGTGCGTGTAATCCTGTAATAAAACAATTATTCCTAAATTAGGATCCTGAGGTCAATTTAACAACACAATACACTCAAGTAAGATGCAACCGTCTTTTAAAATGTTACCTCCTATCTAATACAAAGTGCAAGAACAACTTACAAAATTAACATAAAAAATGCTTGGAAGTTAATGCAAAGTATTTTTAAAACTCACTGCTCTTACAGCAGTTGCTAACTTTCGGTAGCTACAGCCAAGGTCATAGAGGAGAATCCACTGTAATTCCTTCTCCCAGTTTCACATATCTTCACCTTTATGAAGAACTATCATTTTGCGTTGGAATTTCCCATTACTGGTTGAATCAGAAGCCCTAGTAAAACCTCCTTATTTGGTGTGGTGAAGATGTTCTTGGGTTTATTTTGTAAAGTTACACCAGATGAAAGAGAAGTCTTTTCTGGACAGTGAAGATGACTTTTTTTTTTTTTTTTTAATGTTCAAGCTGCAATTTTACATTTGAAAACATCTCGGGCAGCTAATACTTCTTGAAAACCAATTTAACTGGCAACTGGTGTCCACCAAAACCACTGTAAACATTCAGCACTATTTTTCATGCAAATGCTATGGCTTTTGCAAGACACTATGCTGTTTACATTGTGTATCGCTCATATACAAAACAGAAATCAAACTGTGCATGACCAGCCAAATAAACATGCATTTTTAACATTACTATGCCATGAAAACATCACCAGTTTGAAACATGGTTGATTTAGAACACTAATCAGTAGCTTTAGCCATCACATTTCCTTCAACACCCTTGAGCCTTTTAGATGGTTTTACAATCATATTTTCTTAAGTGTGATGTTCCCTCCTGTATTGCTATGTGACAGACCAGATAATTCATTATAGTACCTTTGCCCTTTTGCTATATAAAAAAAACCTACATAAGATAGCACACTTCACGGTTCTTTCTTAGTTAGGTACAAGTCACCAATATGACATAAAAAATGCTATTTTTTTCAACTCAGAGTTCACTGATTGGGGCGCCTGGAGAGAAGAAAAGCGAGATGGGATCGGTGGCATTTAAATCTTCTGCTAAGACATTCCAGCATGCTGTGATATCAGCACTGCTACTAATTCTCCCAAACAAAGAAACAAAATAAAAGCAAGAGGGACGTGCGTTTGTTACCTGCAATATGTCTCTGTGACGCTGCAACGTATGCATCAGTGCAGCATTCAGGGACGGGACTCCTGCACTATTTGTGTATTCTGCCATTTTGTCATTTACTCCAGTAAGCTAGAGGAAGGAAAAAAAAAAAACCAAAAAAACCAACATGAAATGGCTTATTCTCGTAAGAAAGTTACAATGCATAAGTTGAAGGAGCTAACTCTAACGACAGACACGTACCTTCAGGAACAGTTGTCTCTCACTCACACTAATATTTCCTAACATTCATCATAGAAACCTGTACTGCAATATTTCCTGGATGCTGAAGTAAAACCACAGTAACTTGAATTACCTTTCCCAGAAGTTGTTCAATCTCCACAGCCATGGTCTCAAACATTCTGTCCTGGCTTGATCCATTTAAGAGCGGAGTTGTGTCAGAACTAAGGAAAGAGAGAAGGAGCAGTTACTGAGACGTACATCATCTTTTCACGAACGCAAAAAATAAGGAAACACTAGTGTTAGGTGTTGGCAAGCTCCACTCCCCAGGTTTCCTATAGAGATGAATTAAGCTCAGAAAAAATACTTTTTCTTGCCATACATGCCTTTAACTCTTATCTAAACTAATGACACCGTATCACGTGGGGAAAATACAATCTCTCCTTGGAAGATATGCCTGACACCAAACACTTGTCTACTACCAGCACGTCTCTAGCACCAATGCCCTCCTCTCCCCAACTTTTAAGCCTGATTTATTTATTTAGTGGCAGGAGGGAGCACTGCACTATTAGCATGTTACACCAGCTACATAATTACACCTTAATAACCCAGCGTTAGGACAACTCACTGACCTGTTAAGCAGTCAGTGTTCTACAGAGCAATACAAACCACACAATTTATCACAATTACAATTTCATACAGTACGCTTTCCCTTAAGATAAACTAAAACCACAAAGAGAAGACGTATCTAAGCAACAGAATAAAAGCGCAACACTTCGTACACCAGCCTGCAGAAGTATGACAACTAGTACCTTTCAGAGACTACTCTCTGCTTTGGTAAGCTACCATAACTAAAGTAAGAGAAGTAAGTTTTGCATAGGACAGCAAAAATAACTAAAACAATTAGATTACCTGGCAAGTAACAGCACAGAGCCAGAAACAAGAGAGAGGCTAGGACTATGATTCAAGAGTAACATGATCATTCCTGAGGTGCTGTCAGGCTTCCAGAACCAGAAATTCATGGAAAGCTTCAAAACTGATTCAACCATCAAATTAAATCAATAAATAAAGCCACCACCACACATACATACAGCAGTCACACTCACGACTGATACACAGTGTTGGGACCCACAGTTACTAAGCCAAGAATGGCAGTTTTTAAAGGCTGCGCACAGGGACAGGGACATTGGTAATTAGTGCTGTGGGACTGCAGGGAAGACCTCAACTCTGGCCCATAAACTAGAAAGACTTGAGAAGTTTCATCACATTAATTCTTCGGTCAAACATGAACCTGCCTAAAACAAACAAACTATTCATATATATACACACCTGTACGTAGGTATCTGGTTCGTATATACATAAAAACATATATACAGCTCTCGCTATTATTACTCATCTTAGGAGAAAGACAGAAAGAAACAGCTACCCCTCCTGAAGGGAGGGCTGGTCCCCTGCGCAACCTTGGACCAGTCACAGCTGCTCAGTGCTCCCGTTCCCATATCGTTAAAACAGGGATTACATACACCGCGCTAGCCCACCTGGAAGGTATAGGGCTGAATTCCCCTCATACTGAAGTCCCTGAAAACCTCCTGCTGGGTTAATACAAGAAAAACTAGAAAATAAGCCAACGTAGCGTGCAGTGAAAAGCCCTATCGTTAGTTCACGCACTAACCCCGCGGTTACAAACTGAAGCTTAAATTCGGCTTTCCCTTGTGACATAGACGCTCTCACGATGCACCACGGCAGCCCACACACCTTTCTGACTCATGTGTCAGTGCCACTCAAGATCGCATCAAGACCAACACCATCATCAATAAGCGCTGAAAGGAGCTTCTTAAGAAGCTAACCATAAAAGCCACAGGTGGGACTAGCATTAAGCAAATTATAAAAATAAGCCAAGTACCGCAAGCAGCATTTAAAACATAAAGAAATGGGCTAGTACCTATACCTGTCGCGCCTTCCGTCTCGGGAGCTGCTGTAGCTGGTGCAGAGCTTGCTGAAGGAGACCAGCTTCAGGTCCAGCTCGTTCTCCAGCTGCCTCGCCTGCTTCCTGAGATCTGCACGGGGCGGCCGAGAAGTCACGGACCCGCACGGTGACCCCACGCGTTGGGGGGACGCGTTTTCACGAGGTGTTTTCCAGCAGAGCTGGCGCAAAGACCGCTGGGGAGCTCCGGAGAAGGGAAACCCCACAGAGGAGGGGAAACCCCACAGAGGAGGGGGGACCGACAAGGGGGGCCCTCACAGAGGGGGGAGCACCCCACGATGAAAGGGGGGGCGGTTCACGGCTGAACACCCGCAGGCCCCGTCCCACACGACCAGGAGGGTCCGGCGCGGGGTGCCGCTCCCCGCACGGCGGGCCCCGGGGCCTCCCCGCCCGCGGGGCTCAACCGGGCACCGAACGCCTCATGGCTGAGGGACCGACGGGGCCACCGCAGCCTCCGAGCGGGCGGCGCCGGCCTCCCCCCCCCACCCTCCCGGAGACGGACAGAGGAGACCCGGCGGCGGTTCCACCCCGCCCGGGCGGGGCCGGGCCGTGCCCCGGGAGGGCCCCGCCGCCCCCAGGCCCCATCCCCGCCGCCCCCAGGCCCCACTCGCCTTCCCAGTAGTTGCTGCTCCCCGCCGCCATCTTTGTTGTCCAACGTCAGCCGCGGCCCGGCGAGACCGCGCCGCCGAGACGGGCGGACCAGAGCGTCTTCCGGAAGGCGCGGCGCCCGACGGGACGGGCCGTCCACCCCCTACAGCGCCCCCAAGCGGCTGGGCGGCGCCTCGCCACCGCGGTCCCTGCGCAGCGCCGAGCACCGGGGGGGGGGGACGCCCCGGTCCCGGCCCCCAGCGGCTTCGTTGCAGCCCCGAGCCCCCACTGCCCGCTGTAGGAAGAACGAGACAACCCCAGTGGACATCAAAATAGTTTTATACAGATTATTGGATCTCGGTATACAGGTAAAAAAGAGGGCCCGGCTGAGGGCAGAGCCAGGCCTCACACCGCCCCGTCCCGCTTCCACAAAAAGGCGATTCAAGTCCCTTTTAAAAATGTACATTTGAAGGCACAGTGCACGGACTGACACGCTCCAGAGACAAGCGCCCGCGGGGGAGCGGCTCCTCACAAGAAGCGGCACAGGCGCTCCGGCGGATGGACGGACAGACAGACAGACTGACAGCGAGGGGAGGCCGCTCCTGCCTTCCCGAAACTGGTGACAAAACAGCCCCACCGCTTACCTGCTGCGGCTCCGAGGGCAGAGTGAGAACCAGATACCCCCCGCCTGGTCCTGCTGTGGAGAAAAGTCTCACACGTTTGCAAAACATCTCAAATCCACTCACCTTAAAAATATGCACCTACTCCAAGCTAATTGCAAAATGCACTCGGGGGAAAGGGCCAACTCCTAACAAGACTTATTGCTAGTGGAGCAAAGCAAGGCCAGCTCAGCCCATTACCTGCTCTTAGAGCAAACAAAGCCCAAACAGAGCCCCAAGAGCCATCTGCAAACTCAACTTTAATATAAAACCCCAGCTGTATCTCTTGTTAAAGCCCTCAGAAGCAGGATAAGTTTGGAGATTTGGCAGGGTTAACGCTATTGCATGGAAAAGCGTCGTGGCCCAGGACCAAACCCCATCCCCTGCTCAGCACTATGAGCTGGGAGGAGGCACAGGGACGTTCGTGGCTCCTGCGGAACGGAGGCAACAAGAGCAGCTCTTTCCCACCACAGGGATGCAGGACAGGAGCACTGGGAATGCTCAGCCTCATCTCCCTAGCCAGATCTTATCACGTGCTTCTTGAAGCATAATTCCCCATGGAACAGGGAAGAAGGTATACTGGTTGCTGTGGGTTATCTTTGTCCCTCCAGATAGCTGCACAAAATCAGCTTGCAGCTGCTGAGGCGATGAGCATGGTGGCAGCATGGCCACAGGTGTGTGGTTCCAGAAGGGCATCTACCACATGCAGAGGTGAGGAACAGCTCCTTCCCAAGGTGATGTGGCCCAGCAGCCTTCAACGGGCAACCCGCTGCGCTGCTCCCCTAGAGGGGACCAAGCCAGAGCCCTGCAGAACACACCCCGTCATGCATGTCGGTGCAAACACACACACCCCAGACACCCCATGCAGGTTTCACTAATGGACCTCCCCAGGCTGCTGGAGAACAGATCAGCTCAGGGCAAACTAGATGCCTAAGACACTGCTGCACCCGGCTCCTGCATCCCAGAGCTCAGGTCAGTGGGGCAAGAATTAAAAAAGAAAGTGAACAGCAAGAAAATAAGTGCCTATTCTAACCCCAGCCTTCTGCCCGGAAAGCACAGGAATGTCAGAGATGTATAAAGGCTTTGGAAATCAGAGAGTTCAGCCATTCTTCCTTTCTGGACATCCCTTCTATGCCCCCTAAATGTAATGTGTCCTGGGGATGCATGCTGCGGCTCCTCTTGCCAACTTCCTGCCAAGTGCTACAAAACAGAACTTTGCTGCTTCTCCCTCCTCCTTCAGCACAGCGTTCAGCCCTTCCTTGCGCGTTGCACCAGGCCCCCGCAGCAGCAGACACAACTGCAGATGCACAAGCAGGTGGAGCTCTTGCTACATACTTCAGGGATGCTGTAGTAGCAGAACAGGGCCAAGCCAGCAGGCTGATTTGATGCCTACCATCACCAGAGCTTGATGACAGGGTGTTTGTAAAGTGCTCTGATCACTAAACGGTATTAGGTGGACAATGGCAAATGTTGCAGCTTTTCTTCAAAATTTAAGACTGAAGTTGGGCCATGGACACTCCCATGACCTCTCCCTGCTGCTCCAATAACGCTCAAATATAAAGAGGTGGTCAGATTTCACTGTTTCCTCCCAAACAGTGGTGGACTTAACAAAACTGATCAGGTGGACTCAGTAACCGATTGCTTTTCTACAGTATCCACCACAATCAGTTTATCCATTTGCTTAGAACAACCTTCAGTTGCTCTTTCAGACACTGCTGTTGTAATGCTAACATGAGACCCCAAAGGCCAAGTCTACAACACATATGAAAAGCAACCACGGGTGATGGGGATAAAATTTCTTCCCCAGAAGTCAGGAACAGCAGTACCGCAGAGCTGGCAAGCAACTGAACTTTGTCAGAGCTCACTGAAGCTCCGACATGTGCTCCTTTCTCCAGCTCACATCAAGAATGGATGTCATCTCCCCCAGCTTTCAGGATGCCAGGTCACTGCCTGAACTAGCAACACATTAGAGGTGCTCCACAACCACCGCAGATCATAACAGGCCACAGCATCTCACGGTGGGGAAAAGCTCCAAGGGAGCAACTGAAAACCAAGCACAGTCTTTTTCCAAGGGCCGCTCTGTGGAACGTGGAGTCAAGTGAAGGCTCTGGCTTCCCCCAAGTACAGAGTGGAAAACATGAAGTCAAAACAGGTAGACGAACTGCTCTGGAGTGTTGTAACTACAACTCCATGCAGGTCTTGGGGCACTTCCCCACCATCTGCTCACTGTGCTGAGATGCTGGGGAAGTGCTAGGAACTCTGCTGACCACCCCCCATTAAGTTGCCTTTCAAACAATGTCACGTGAACCTCCAGATCTTGACCCAAAAATGAAACAAACCATGTCCTTAGCCCAAACACAGCCTCCAACACCCACTGATTTG
The DNA here is from genome assembly GCA_031468815.1 of Morus bassanus. NCBI lineage: Eukaryota > Metazoa > Chordata > Aves > Suliformes > Sulidae > Morus > Morus bassanus. The sequence goes on from CM062584.1 coordinate 11,175,363, forward strand.
CACGTACATAGGAACAGAGCAAACAGGAGAGGGAAGTTGGGAGCTGCCACCCACACCTCTGGAGGACACATCCTGCAAGCTAATGTTTCGAAACTGAACCACAGGGATCGCCCCCCGCCACCAGGTCTGGTCCGTGGGAACCTCTTTTCCTGCCCGAGAGGTGTCAGTGTTTGCTGGAGTACAATGTTTCTTCTTCAGTGTCTGTTTCATCCTGGAATTCATGGCTCAGGAGGGACTTCTTTGAGCCGGTGGACATCATGCGGATCTCGTCCTCGTAATCGTCGTGGTGCTGCCGGAGGCGGTGGAAGCCATCCTTGTGTCTGTTGGACTTAATTGAGCAGACACACCAGATGATACAGGCGGTGAGGACCAGAGCAGACATACTTGCACCTACCAGAAAGAAGACATTAAAGTTAATGCCATGTTCCCCCACTCCAGAGACTCATTGGCTTGCCACCGTCTCTCTTCTACAGTCACAACCACTTTCCTCACTTCACTGTGATCCTGCTTCTTCCTCCTAGGCCACAGAGAACATGCCATTCAAGAGAGCTGCTCCCAGAGCAGCACTGCGCTGCCTTTATTTTCTGTGCTCACAATCTAGGATAGCATCACTGAGCTCTTCTGCAGCCCACTGGGTATAAAACTCCAGCCTCCCCAGCAGCTGCCACCTCAACAAAAAGAAAACCTCTTAATGCTTACCTGGTGCCACACCACTCAAAAGAAACCTTGGGGAAGAAGCAAGACCTCCTAGGTCCTAGCTCTACGCACAAAACAGGCTCTCCCCATTCCAGCCACCTCAAAGTCCATTCTGGACCCTTCAGACCCCTGCAACACACTCTACTTCCTCCCTCCTCCCATCTGCCAGCCCAGCATCACCAGATCCAAGGGTTGTTGGACCAGTTTGCAAGGACAAGCACGTGTTCAGAAGGGAAAGCAGGAGATGGCTTAAGTCTGCAGGCTACTTTTCCAGTTCAGTGAAGAGAAGGGTCATTGTCGGCATAAACTGGTACAGAAAGCAAAGCTCAAAAGCTTTGATCAGAAGTGGCACTTTACCTGCAACAGTTACAACCAGCTCCCTCGGCAGACCAAATATCCTGTTTTCCGTGTCAAACACAATGAACACAGAGCTGGGTGCATCATGGCGTACAAATACCTGCAGAAAGAGACGGGAGCTCAGACTGTCTCGAAGCGTGCACCTCTCTTAGGTGTCCAGACAAGAGAGGTACTTGCTGACCAGGGCAGGACCAGGCAGATGCCAAAGACAAGTGCAATGGAAGGAAAAGCTACTGCCCAAAACAACCCTGCTGTGCTGGGAAATTTTTCTCCATCCATTATATCAAGGCAGAAGACAGCTACCCTGGGCAGCAGCTAAACACAGCCAGCGAGGCAGAACCCCAACAGGGGATGCATTTGTCTGACAGGGAGTGGGGGAAGGTCTCCAACACAAACATTCACACACCTTGACGTGTTTCTGCTGGTACCCATCGGCTGTCGCACTGATGCTATGCAAACCCGGAGCCAACAGCACATGGAAATAGCCACCTTCTTTAGTATAGACCTTCAAACCTTCATTAAGAATAATGGTAGCTTTAGAAATTGCCTTGCCGCTCTTGTCTTGGACAAACCCATGGACTCCCTTATGAACCTGAAATAAAGCATTTCAAACACTTCACGTTCAGATCCAAGCATGTGGCATATTTGTAACTAAAATAGGATCTAATCCTCCCCTCAAAATACAGCCCATTCTCCATCCCTGACTCTCATAATAAATAAAAGTGCACAATACTGCAAGGATTGCTCAGCCCCAGCAGCACAGATGTTTTAACTCTCATGTCAACACATTTCCTGGTCACTTGCTGCCTCTGTTCAATCCACTCCTCATGCAGTCTAAATTTTGACCATCTGTAATTACACAGCACCAATAAAAACACAAAGGCTTTCCATACTGCTCTCTTCCTCTCCCCCTCCCCACCCAGCCCCATACCTTCACTCCTTGCCAAAATTCCCCCCCACCCAGACTGCAGCTCACCTCCACAAGCATGCTAAGGAGAGATTTCCTGTGGTCTGCCCACAGGCCAGGAAGCTGCCCTGCGCTCGGGAAGTAACAGCAGCTGGTATAAACAGTGATCTCGGGACAATGACCAAACATAACGCTGAAATCCTGCAAAAACCAAAGCCACAGTTACAACAAAATAGGTGGTATTTAAAAAGCTTTGTGAAATGCAGCTGGAGGTGGGGAAGTTTTGCCCAGATGTCAGAACAAATGTGCTTTTTAATGCTTGTTTAGCAGGGAAGGAAAGCCTTGTGCCATGATGAAGTACCTTCATACTTCCCAAGTGACTGTGCCATTGAGAGCCACGAATCACACCGCCAGGAATATTCTCATCTGTGAGAGCAAGAACACAGCTGTCAGATACACCTGCTCCCAGCAGAGTCTAGCACAAGCTGATGGGGGGCGTTAAAGGATTCCACCAAACATACCCGACTTATTTGGACAGCCTGGCTGGCCCAAATGCATCAGCGGATGGTTGTTTGCATACAGAGATGCCAAATGCTTCAGTGTTTCTTTGTTCTCCACTACAAAGAGAAAAGTGAGACTTTGAGAGTGCAACTCCTATTCACTGGACGGGCAGATTCCCATTCTAACCCCAGGATCCTGTATTAAGCAGTGACACACATTGTTTCAGGAGCATTCCAAATTTCTTCTAACACGGAGGGGTGGTACCAAAAGCATATTTTATACCAGCTTTGGCAGAGGAAAGGCTGAAATACCGTTGTAGGAACGGAAATGGTAAGTGTTCTGACCCCTAGCTGAATCCTGTGAGGTTTTACAGCTTTACTTAACATACTGTCAACTCCACATACGAAGGGCTGAACACAAAAGGAGGCTACAGAACACCACCAGCCCAAGAAGCTCTTACACCATGTGGTCACACAAACTTCTGCAGGGACAGCCCGAGGGTAACTATGCATGCAAGGCCCTGGAGGAGTTAGTCCTACCTGTCTGTGCTGGCTTATCATATGGGTAAGTGACAAGCAGAGAACCTCCATCTAGCGCAACAGAGAGACTGAAATCCTGCTTCAATATCAAGTTCTCAATGATGGCTCTGGTCTCGGGCTCTCGTGTCCCTGAGTACCGGGAGTAATTGCCTGTAAATCAGAACAATAAATAAAAATGGGAATTGACAACAGTTTCCTCTGTTATTTGAGAGGCCAGCAGAAGCACATTCTTTATTTATGTCTGAAATTAAGTCCGTTGCATGCATTAAAAGGTATTTGTTAGACCTCAGCAGATGCACCTGACATCAAGTAAAGCACCTAGTCCCCACTGCCCGTGGGGGGAATTCATCTGCAAAGCTAAACAAACATGACACATCACTATTTCCCCAAGCTATTTACTTTTGCGATGCAGAGGGTATTTCATGTGTGTTTGCCCTCCAGAATGTCACTGAACTGACACTTTCTTAAGAAAGCATTTGGGATGATCCCATCCAAACCTGGCCAGAGAGAACACTTCGCCCTCAGGAAGGGTGGGCATAGCACTGAGAGGGCTATGGATAGAGCAAGCAGTGAGATGGAAACCAGAAAAGCATGGAAAAAAAGGAGACTGTTTCCAGGGAGGATGAACAGAGGGCATTTTCTGAGAAATGGGAGTTTGAAAGAAATCAATTAACAGGAAAAATACATTAGGTGTTGTCCAATTTCTGGACTATTCCTAAAGAACTATGCTTCATCTTTTCCTTGCAAATGACGGGCGGCAAATTACCATCTGTAAGGGGGATCCAAGCTTTGGAAGCTTCCCAGCAGCCGTGCTGCCTGGGCTCCAGGACAGGAGCGCTGCTCTCTTTACAGGTAGACCCCGTCACCAAACGACTACACCCAACCCTAGAGCAGGAAACTTCTATAGCAGGCTGCATTTCTACAGGGACAGTACACATCACTTTGCTTTAGTTTGCTTTACTTGTGAAGTCTGTGTCCAGATCTCTGCCATGAGCATTAGTCTGGCCTATCTTCGATGTGCAGCCTCTCTCCTGTGCTATCTCACGTCCGTCTGGATTCAGGGAAGGCACAATCACAATCCGTGTTCGGTCAATCAGCTGAACAAAAGGAGGAGAAACAGCACGTAAAGTGCAATTAGTAGGGTTCATTCTCTGTACATCTCATTTGTCTGGATCTCCTCCTAGGAACTGCTGCTTATATTGAAACCAGCAGTCAGAGGTTCCCACTGGCCCCACGGATTTCACAACACCTCCCCAGTATGTGTGGGATTCATGGCAACCCACAAGCCACTGTCAGCAAGACAAGTCTCTCCCAGTGAACATCATCTCAGGATATACCTGGAGGGAGGGCTCCAAGATGGTCCCTCGCATTGGCTTCTCACCTTTGTAACAGCAGCGTTCTTCTTGTAGTTCATGCAAAGAAATTCTGCCAGTGCCAGGAGCAGCTCCGTACCAACGGGAGCATTTCCATGAATACCAGCAACAAAGCGGATCTTTGGCTCCTCAGGCTCGGACTGATTGGGCTTGTTGGAGATTTCGAGGGACCAGATCTGACGGAACTCGACACTCTGACCCAAACTGCCAAGAGATGAGAAAGCAGGGCGTCAGCTCAGGAAGAGAGCCCGACCTTATGGAGAAACCCCGGTGTGGAAAGGAACTGCTGCCTACCTCCATGAGGAGGCTGCAGAGACATGGGACACAGAAAACACGAGCACATCATGAGAGGTTTGCAGCAGCACTGAACCAAATTGACTGTGAACATCAGTTTGAACACAAGCATCTGTGTAAGAATGTATCCAGGTCCAGATATACGGAACATTGGGCACCCTGTACATCTCTACATAGCCTATAACGTCACCATAAATGTAGAACTGCTAAATGCCTCTGTGCTTCCAATGTTGGGTTTTTCTTTTTTTTTTTCTCTTCTCCCTTCAGAGCGGGATACATCTGGACATCAAACTAATTTGTAAAGCACCCAGTTTAGAGGACAAAAGCAGGCCTATTTCCAGTAACGTAGAGGTTGTTGCTACAGTCATGCCATTAAGTTAACAAACTGAATGCAGCAAGCAAAGCAGGGAACACAATCGGGGCTGATGCAACCGGACAGACAATAGAGGCTACAGATGAGAAAAGCAGCCTTGGCACCAGCGGGGACAGCACATGAGCATGTTGTGCCTGGTAACAACCACCAAATGAGGTCCTGAGACAAAGAGATTTGTGCTTTCTAAAGCTGACAGAGGGTAAGTGCTACAGGTCACAAAGGAAAGCAGAGGACTGCAGACAGCTGGTCTCCTGCAGGAGGGCAGAAACCTTGGCTCAGGGCAAGCAAGCTCAAACATGTCTCACCCTATTGAATTAAAATCTGAAGGCAGACAAATCGAAAAAGGCCATCCGAGATTTGTAAGTCAAATTTGATCACTTTTGCTGGGAACTCTTTAGCAGGGTGGGTGTCAGAAAGTATTTGGAAAATGGAGGAAATAGAGAGCATGGAACAGAGAGATTTGCAGAAGCCTGGGATTATCAATGCTGGGAATATCGCCAGTCCCAGGCACTCCTGAGGAACCGACAGCATCCCAAGGTTTAAGTCAGTAAAATGATGTCTCAGGAAAAAGCACACGGATGCACCTGTGAGTCCCTGCAGCCAATGCTCTGCAACCGTGCCCTTACACGCGAGGCTCCCTCGAACTCAGGGACCACAGGGAAGGGGAGGGACGAGCTCCCCATCCCTGCAATGCGTTCGTGGCTCATCGTTTCACTACTTCCCTACCACAGGCTGCTGCTCAGGGAGGAGCTGAGCACTGCTGCTTTGAGTTTTCACCTGGTGAGATTTGTGATGTGCGGGTAGTTCAGATAGAGGCCTCGGAGGAACTCGGAGAGGTCCTTGTAAGGGCGGTATCGATAAGGAGAGACATCCCCCGAGGAGGTAAGCAGAAGGCGCTCCAGGCCATTCTCAGCAGACAGATCTTTGATCAGGGTCTCAAACTCCTTCTCGTTGGGGTCGCTGGTGTCTGGGGTGTTCAGGACCGGCACCTTCCCCTCCTCCACTTTGACGTCTGTCCGTGAAAGAGTGAAGTTGACTTGAACCCCACCTCTGCTGCCAACTTCCACCATCTTAGTGACCGGATCATACCTGCCCAGGGAAGAGAAGGCACAAGGAAATGCGTGAGGCCTTGAACCCCCGACGACAAGCCACCCCCCTTCCTGACTAGACACTCACATTGGGCTGCTACTGCTCCCCAGCCAAAAGTGAGAAGCATTAAAAAAAGAGCAAGAACACTTCAAAGGGACATGGGAACGGCAGGAGAACAGGGAGCAGCTCAGGGCCCGACATGGCGCTGAGTTGCTTTTGGCTCAGGTGTTGCAGGGTTACGTGGCAGACTGGCAGGACAAGAAGTCAGGCTGCTTTAACTCAAAGCTTTTGGCAGCTGTTGAAGTGATGAAGTCATTTCTGCGGGCAGCTGCCTGAAAGAGATTTCCCCTAAAGACACTAAGTTATCAGCTCCTTCCCCACAGCACCTCCAAACAAGGGAAGATTTGGATTGTACACCGGTGCCAGCTGAGCAGCCTTTGACATCAGGGTAGCATCACATCGCTAACGCCGCACAAGCCAGAGGGCAGGAGAAACACCCACACCTACATCTGCTGTAGGCAGAGGCAATGGGACTACTCTGGACTGGGAAGTCAGGAGTGCAGCTGTTTGCTCCTTGTGCTCACTCACCCTCGGGCAGATGCTGTGATTTTGTACTTCCCCTGGACCAAGAGGCGCCAGTAGTCTCCATCCTTGTACGTGGTCACCGGGTGGTTGATGTCGGCAACGCTGATGGTGGCGTTGAGAACGCCCCTTCCGTCCATAGCATCCAGCACAAACCCCCGGACGCCGCGGTGAACCTGAGCACAGACCCGGAGCCCTGCTGAGTGCCAGCCCTTGCTCTGCCTCCCACCCCGCACATCGCTGCGGGATCACTGACACCCACATCCCACCAGCTCCCAGCCCAGGAGGTTCAGCATTCCCAGAGGAGCAACATGTTCCAAAAGGGTTCAGGTTAGACTTGCCAGCAGCTGGCGTGGACAAAGGTCCCCTGATGAGTACAATGAGCAATTGTTTGGCTCACGGTGCCACCGCAGCACACTCTGCTCCACACCTTTGTTTGCAAGCCCCAGGTGCGCAGCACTACCACCAGCCCTGACTCAGAGGGGAACAGCACATAAAGGCCACTCCGGCCTAGGGAAAACCAAGGCAGTGGTAAATAAAAAGCCCACACCTGCACCACTTGACTGCTGTTTCCATACAGATTTTTGGTATGTAGAGAAGGAAGAGAGAGGAGCCGAGACATGTTCTGATGGGGAAGATCTCTGTGGAGCAGGTACCCAGTCCAGCCAGGAAGCAGCACTTGCTTCAGCCCACAGATTAGCCTGCTCATTCTGGCACATCTAATGCAAACCCCAGAGGCAGCTCACACGCTATTGCTTGGGGTCTAAGCGTCTCACCTGTTTCATGAACTGGAGGAGAGATCGGCGGTTCTGCTCCCAGTACTTCGGCAGCTCCTCAGCTTTTGGGTATTTCACGCAGCCCAACTCAATGGTCACTTCAAAGCAGTTCGTATGTAAGTAATTCCAGTCTTGCATCCCACCTACAACAGGAACGTAAAAAAGGTTTTGACGAGATCTCCTGAAGGCAACTGTACTACAGCTCAAAAAAAAATACATATCGGATAGTAGATAAAGATGAATTACAAACTACAGCACGTATTTTATAGCTGAAGAGAAAAGGCTTTTACACAGGGCAAGATTCAAGCTTCAAAGGGATGCCAAAATAGCAGACAAATAACCATCCTCCTTGTAAATACCTTTCATGCTAATATACCGCTGTAAAATTTTATGAAACTATTTTGCTAATAGCCAGAAAAACTACACTAAAAGTTATACCCAAGGGAAGGAATTTAATCTGGGTACCTTATTTAAGAAGTTGTAAAAGTAACCTGAGTCCCAGTAATCTAGGCTGACCAATGCAGAGTTTGTGACTGCTCAGACTAAGTTCTTCAACCTGCACATGCATTACTTTAGAGACAAACAGTGCAAGAGATTTAAGGCCTACTTTACCTGGAACGTTGTACCACTGAGCCCCATTAGTGATGCCATGCGGGAAGTACTCGGTGGGGTACATATCCTTACAAGGGCTTCCCTGATACATCTTTGTGTTTTCCTGAAAAACAAGACGCAACACGTGAAGCTGAGTCTCCGCACTCTGCAGCCACTGGCACTTTTGCTCTAGCATTAGTCACACACTTGGGGTTACCAAACCCAGAGGTTCATGCAGGCATGTGTTTGTATGGCTGCAGCACAAACAGACAGCACCCACACCCAACCACAACCTGTAGACATCCTTGCTCTCCTCCCAGCCCGTGTTTTCAGCATTTTCTACCACCCTTCAGTGTGTACGGCCCCCAGGCCTGCACAGAGCGCTCCTCCTACAGTGCCTGCAGACAGAACATGCTGGGTATCCACTCATGGAACGAGAGCCTCCCGCAGGACCCTTCCGCTGGGCCTGCAACACCAGGTGCCCGCAGTACCTGCGCCCTCCTCTACCAGCCGCTCAGGAGGTTCCCGACAGCATCAGGAGTTAACCCAGCAGGATGTGCCCATTTTCCCGTTAGAGCTTTACCTTGGAGTAGGAAAGCGCCAGCTGCTGAAACACAGCGTCGTCTGGGGATTTACTGTATATGGCTATTCCTTGTTCATTGTCATCAAAGGGGTAATTAACCACCAGAGAACCTGCAGGGGAAGCAAGCTTTGACTCGTACTTGCACGCTTTCCAAGTGATCCCTCAACCTAACAGGGGAAGTTTTTCTTTTTCTCCAAAGAGCGCTAAGTCTTCTGTTTCTCAAGACTTGGCATTAAACAAAGCCTTAAGCCCAGTGGCTAGGAGAGACAACAAAAGCACGGGAATAGATAAGACCACACCCAGTTGGGAAGGCGAACCCAAGCCATGACACATCAAAGGTTTGGCTCTTACAGGCAGGAGGGTTGAGCACAACCTCGTAATAATCACTTTCACAGAAGAGAGAGGGAAAGCAAGGGGAGGAATTTCCTAGAACATGCATAGTGCCCTTGGCCCAACTGCTGTAGTTTTTCAGCCTTCTGGAGTTTATTGCAAGCACTGTCAGATTATAATATCTTTGGCTTACTGAAGCTTTCCCTAAGCAAGTTGTACTAACAGCACCGTGGAACCCCAGACACCACTGCTGCTGGAGAACTGCCAGCTCCCTCGTACCCACACACGGTACTTCTGCACTCCAAAATTAAACATGCTAGCACAAAGCAACCACCTGCAAGTTACCACAGCTACAAGCCAGCAGACAAACTGTCTAGGGAATAAGCTGTAATACACACTTAATTTAGATCACTCCAAAAGGATAATTAAATTACAGCAATTTCATAGTTCCGCCATGCAATTCAAGGCAGGGAACCCTCAGGATTACATCTCATTCCTTTAATTTTGTAAATGCTATGAAGTCTCCAACAGCCACAGCACTGTTATCACATTCCCAGACCCAGCTGCTGAGCAGCTGCTGACAAGAGTCCATTCCCATCTCCCACCAGGCAATGAGCTAGCTACCCCCCAACGCATGTGCTCCCTTCAGAGAAGGGGTTGCGATCCTCCCAGCAGCCTCTTCAACTCCCCACAAATGTGCCTGGGGACACGGGGTTCACCCTCTGTTTCCAGCTTCTGATCCATCTTCCAGCAGCGTGAACAAAAGGTTTGGTTTACTCTTTGTTTGTGTTGGCCCTTTGGAAATGGCCTCACCCCTGTTGCAGGAACCTGGCTGCCTTTGCTCCTGCCATTTCACAGCAATGCCAAGGGCAGAGAGCTCCCTGCAAGAGCTCCTCAGTTCATGCCCAGCACACCAAGGAAACAGCCCTGCAAACCCCCATCCCTTGAACCTCAGTGCAAAGGAAGGAGCTTGGTTTGGCTGCCATACCTCCGTGCAGGTTTGCTGAGAGCACAAATGGGTGAGTCTTTAACCAGGTCATGACAGCGAGAGTTTCTGGCTGCGGAGGGTCTGCCACGTGGAAGAACTGATCTGGGAAGTTCCGGTTCAGGTCGTAGTTGTTGCTGTTGTTTCTGCCAACGGTACCTCCTCTGTCTCCTGAAAATTAAACACAAGTTCAAGCTTGCGCCCTATGCAAGTTCCCACTTCAGTGCAGAGGCTTCGTCCTCTTAACTACAGAGCTTACAGCTACCAGTTAATGGAAGACAGCAGAGAGCACAACGGTGCCAGCTTCCTACACCCCAGAGTGAGGGGACACCCACACTCTCCTTCAGCGACAGGCCTGCTCCATGCACACAGGTGTCCGAGGGCCCTTTCAGCGGGTGTTTGCACAGGCACTCAGAGCCAGCCAGACCACAGCTGAAAAGCTTAGAGCAGAAAGGCAGTGAACCATGAACAATCCCAGCAGCCGGATGTCCCGACTGCCGAAACCTCAGAGCTCACATCTCAAACCAGCCGGACAAGTTCTTTGTTCAACCCAAGCAGAGCTCTGCTTCCAGAAAATTGTTCTGGACAGACTTTGTTCTGCCAGTATGCAAGAGCCACGCAGCTTTAAGGACTTCCTTGAAGGATGTTTTTGCCAATTTCAACATCACAATAAAAGTCTATATTGTGCTTGGACAAGTGCTCTGCAGTCAGCCGGGCTCCCACATCACATGTTACTAAAAACATGGACCAAAGCACAGCAAGCATGAGCTGTGTCAAACGAATGTCTCTTTTTAAAATAAGCCTCGGGATAGCCACAAACCATAAGGGGACCCAAACAGGGCAGCATACAGCACTGCTGAAGCGTAAGAGCTCTCTCCAACGGCTTCAAGCATTAGTCGACCGCCCGCATCCCGCGGTGCGGGGTCCGCCCACTCATCCCACAGCACACACCGAGTCCCTTCCCAGCCTCCCTGTGTGTGCAGAGACCACTTCTGCTCCAGCAAGGCTCCCAGATTTCTCAGGGAGGCACCATGAACCCAAAGGCTTGTTCTCAGAGCTAGAAACCCCACAGATGTTTCGGCACAGACAGCACTACCTTCCTGGGACTTCTCATAGCCATCAGGGTTCATGGACGGCATGATGTGGATCCGTGTGCTCTGGACCAAGTCAGTCACTTCAGGATCTGTGCCGAAGTTCTTGCAGAGGTACTCGATGAGGTTCAGGAGAAGCTCTCGCCCCACAACCTCATTCCCATGCATGTTACCGATGTACTTGAACTCCGGCTCACCTGCGTACACGTGGCCACGCCAAAGAGACAATTAAAACCACTACATTAAAGCTTGGAGACATCTCACCACCCTGAGCGTTGCTGTCTCAGGCCTTTTTGCTGGGCTGGAGGGCATTTACCTAAAATTTACCCTTCTGCTCCCACAACACTAAAAAGGGCGAATAGTGTTTCGGGGCAGCCCCTTGGTCCTTCTGTCCCCAGAGCTCCATGACCAGCGCAGATGTCCCCGGCAACGCTCTTTAACACACTAGTGCCACCCACCGCACCTGGTCTTTTTAGAAAGGACACTGCAAGGAGCAGCTCAGCCTCTCTTCAGACAGGTGCCAGCTCTACACTCCTTTTTGCTCTGCCCTCAGTCTCCCAAAGCAAAGGGTCTTGTCACTTGCATTTGTGCCTCGCTAAAAAGGATTTCTCACGTTACCTGCTTCATGGATGCCAGGGTTGTCCGAGATCTCCATTACATAGAGCTCCCGCAGCTCCACCGACTTCCCCACAGAGTAGAGTCGGGTTATGTTGGGGTACTCGCTGGCATACCGCCGCAGAAAGATCTCCATGTCTGAAAAGTGATGGTGGCGGAAGTCCACAGGTTGGATGGGTTGATGGAGAGAAGTTGGGCTCGGGGCCTCTGCCTGCACAGGGGTGGGGGCGATGGTTGGGACAGGAGCAGCCGTTGCTGTGAACTGCGTGACGTTAAGTGCTGGTGGCATTACAGTTGGCTGCAAGGAGAAATCCACTTCTGTTGCAGCTCCCTCCTTCACCTCGATGTTCTCTCTGGTCATTGGTGTGTAACTGTGAAAAAACAGCTGGCTTCAGCAAGGACGCTCTGCAGAACAGAGGCCAAAACCCCCTGCAGCCTCTCCACCACTCCAGCCTACTCCTCCCAGCCCAACCGCACTGGGATGTTAACGACTATGCAAGAGATTCACTAGCAAACAAGCTGATGGGACTCATCCCACTGCCACCAGACCAAATTCTGCTGCTGTCCTTGCTGCGTCACAGAGGCACCGAGTTCCTGTTCACAGACTCACTGGGGAAGAAGCCACAGGCATATCACAGGGCTAGCCTAGGGGTGAGCTACACGTTTACACCCAGACTTGAGACAACACAAACTCTTACTGGGGTGACCCTCCTCCACTTTCTCGCTTTGGCCAGAAAGTAAGGTGCAGGTTGACACAAGCAATCAAAAGGTGACAAAAATGCCGTGCAGGCAACAGCACCCCGCTGCAGTGGGGCACGGGGTGAACAAACACAGCTGCAGCTCTAAGCTGGAGCCCTTTTCTCCTGCAGCTTCCAGCCAAGCCCCTTAAATACACAACAAGGTGCTCTGGAGGAAGTAGTCAAGCGAAGGAACACGAGCAGTTGGCAGCGTGGACACAAGCCACCACAGAGACATTACCCCATTACAACTGCGGTCACGTTGTAGGTCCCAGGCACAAGCAGTCGGTGGTAATCGCCACATTTGCCCGCTGTGATGTTATGAGCAATACCGGCAACAACAATGGTCGCATTCTCCAGGCCAGCTCCAGTGACTGCATCCTTGACAAAGCCTTTCACACCAATGTGGACCTGAGGAAAACAATGCAAGAGCCTGGCTGAAGACAGGGAACATCAGGGGAACTGCATCCTCCCCCAGCAATGCCCCCCTATCCTTCCCCAAATGCAGCAGAGCAGGACAGCTGCCAGGCAAAGACACACAAGGGCCCATGATTCAGACAGTGCTTGGCCAGACGGCAAGGACAGGAATTCCAGCATGCCCTGGGAAGGCAGCAAGATCTCCGAACTGATCCTCCCTAACAAATCCTCTATTTCGTCAACATGGGCACACAATATGAACAGAGCAGGGTTACGGGCCATACTGGGGGATAAAACGCAGCTGCCTCCCTTCCCCAACTGTCACGTACTCGATGCAAACATGGGCACCTGGAGACAGCCTGGCAGAGGACTCTGCAAGCCAAAGCCTCAGCAGCGTTGGTGCTTTTTCACATCACTGGAAGTTCACGGCACTGAGGCCATACAGGTACTCTGCATTACTTAGAGAACTGCACGGATCGGTCGCTCTGTTTAACACTGAGCCTCACGAGGCCTCTCTGAGCAGAGCTCTGCTGTTGTGGAGGATGCGGGAACTGTGGCAGAACCACAGAGATAAACAGCAGCTTCGTAACCACCGACCTCTGCGCAGCAACTGCAGCAGTCGTGTTACCGCACGCAGCAAACAAAGCCACAGGAGCAACCGAACGCGGTGCTCTCAGCCCACCACGGACATGGGGGTTTCACGGCTGCCGCCCCCGTGCCCCGTCCCAGCTCGCACTACCTTCTCAATGAAAGCAAGGAGAGACTCCCGGTTGTTCTCCCACTCCTGCTGAAGCTCGGAGGTCGGCGGATATTTGCAGCAGGACAGCTCCAACGTGATCTCAAAGCAGTTGGCCCACACGTAGTTGTAATCCTGCATCCCACCTGAGAAAATGAGGCAGAGACATGTCCCAGGAGCAACCCACACACATCCTGCCACAGGAGGCACATTTTTCCCCTGTCCTTCAGCCCCCCACGGCATCTCACCACGATGCTGTCCTAGCTCCAGAGCGAACAACCTCCAGAGAAAAGTCAGATCAGAACGTGTCTGAGGATGGAGAGATCCTGTGCTGGGGAAGACTGAGCTGTTTCCCCCAGTAACCGGCACACTGGGCCATTCAAGTCAGCCACAGACAGTTCAAAGATGACAGTCCCTTCGGTCTCACCGCTGTGCCAGCTGAACTCAGCACCACAGCACTTGGAAATTCGTACAGGTTCATTTCACTGTGAAGACATTTTCCAGGCACTACAAGTCCTGGAGGCCAGGGCAGGCACATCAGAGTTTGAACATGACCGCTGCAGAGTTCTTCGCTATGCTCCCCAAGCTACCTTTAGATTTGTGAGGTTTTCCTGCAAGAGATGTTACTCGACCCAAAATGAGCTTCAGGCCTCTGGTACAAAAAAACACACCAGACTATCAACCTGGGAGGTGGCAGCTCGAATCTGTATGTCAAAAGTTTCAAGGACCACACAGCTATTCTCCCAAAAAAATCTTAGCAAAACTCTAGACGAGACAAGAACAATGCTTCCCCTTCTCTGCTTCCTCAGGCTGCTCTTCTCCTCCAACTCCTTATCTGAAGGTCTGCATTTACTTGATATTTAGAGCAGCCCTAGCAGAAAGTCTGACAAGATCTGACACGGTGACAGCGTGCAGTGAACTGCAGCAAGTCCAAATCACCTTCAGGAAACTCTCCTCTTGATCGGGGAGGGCAGTGCCACCTCCCTCACCGCTGAGGACTGCTGTGACCCCACAACAGCCAGGTCCTGCAAGAGGAGAACAGGACACAGACTTGTCCACCTGAGAAACTCCAACTGGGAAACTTGCTCTTTTCCCTGAGCCCTGCAGCCAAGTCACCAGCCTCCTCCCACATTTCCTCATTAAGGCAGCGGTCTCAATTAATTTAAGGATGCTGCAGCACGTGGGGACAGCTTGCAAGCTTAGTGTTAAACCAGCCAAACCTCCATGAGCACCAGAAAACAGGAGTGCACAGAGCTGCTTCCCAGTATTAAGCTCAGCTTGTTATTCTTGCCCTTCAGAGAAACCACAGGCACTGCTATGAAACAAAAAGGTCACCTTGTTCTAGCAAGTGTCCTGACCCCATTTACCGAAGTTTACGTCCAACCCTCAGCAAGCAAACCTGTTTGTCCAACGCGAATGAATCATGTACCAGCAGGACCCGAGGTCCGCGGGTATCAACGCTCACGATCTGGAGCTCAGACTTTAGCATGCTGCTGAAGACTGTAGATGTTCAGCCCTCTAAACATTCATGGGAGTCTTCAATAGTAAAAAGGACATTCCAAAACCACCACAAGTCTGTGAAACAGGTTTCAGAGTCACCCTGACAAATCCCACCACATGACTATAGCCAGATGTCACGGCCACATGAGAGGATCATTCCCACCACCACCAGTAAATCAGGCAGTTGTGTCAGTACAGAAAACACACCACACTAAGTTTTATGCATACCAATGGTATTTTCTGGGTTACACAACCTTATACAGTTACAATCCGGGTGGACTGGCATGCCATGGCCCTGGCCATCGCTGCCCAGACAGCTCCATCCCAACCTGCACAGCAGCGCCTGGGACTGCTCAGCCCACAGACCTCCGTGCACCGACTGAACAACTCCCACCGGCGTCACTGGAGACAGGGGCCCAGGCAATGGGTCTCCTCTGGATGAGCTGAGGAAGTCAAACTGGCTCTCAGAAGCCCATCTGCCATGGAACAGCTATACATTTGCTCCGCAGGAGGCAGATGCAAACCTCAGGAGGAAGGAGAGCAGAAGACAGCCGGTGGCACGCGTCACGGCACCGGCCCGCAGGACCTCAGCAGGCAGATCTGTAAGAAATGCATGCTTTGTGCTCCCATCCTTTGCTTTGCCCACCAAAGTGCTACATTAGCGCTATGCTAATAAACCTCACTTGCTTTGTCTGAGCAGTCTCCTAATCATTCACAAGCGAGGGACCCTCTGGGGTGCTGGCCAATTAACCAGCCAGAATGGATCGATACCACGATGCAAATGCACTACCTGGCATTTGCAGAGGCTGTCTTAATGCACGGCCAGGAAAAGCTATCAGCAGCACTTTACCAAGCAGAGGAATCTTATAATAAATGTGGTGGCTGTGAGCATTCACTGACCCAAAAGGTCAGGGACCGCTGCTTGGAATTCAGTAGTCCCACCACACTCGGGAAACGCCGAGATGGCCTGACAGCATAAAGTAGGATTTAGGAGAACAGACCCCTGGGAAGATATGCGGGATGGTACCACATCAAAGTTGTCCCAGTTCCTCTCAATTCTTCTGGGAGCCTGCTGCTAAGGGAACATGAAGCTTTTACTGTAAAAAAATCAGCTGTCACTTGCTGCCAGAAGGAGAGCAGTGCAGCTTGTGCAGAGGCTGAGATCAAAACAGGAGACAGACTTTTCTGTCCTGCACAAGGGGCCAAAAAGTGTTTGTGGGCTTTAAAACTCTCAAACTCAGTTCAAGAGGTTAGAGGAACAAGGCCTGCCAATCTGCTTCGCACTCAGTTCTAGTCAGCTCCTATTACCAGGTTCAGAAAAGTAACCCACAGCGGGCTGCTCTCTCGCCAGTAAACACCATGCAGAATGAAACAATTTGCCAGCCTATAACCATCTGTTCATAGCAGGACACTAATGCATTTCAAAACATCCATACATAAACCAGAGCCATTATGAAGCATATTTAGTGCTTCATCTGCCTTTCAAGCAAATTTAGGACAGATGCTCTCCCATAATAGAGCAGCAACGGGCTAAATTAGAGCTCGCTACATCAATTTCTGTAAAACTGTCTCTTCGAGAAAGTAGTCCATTGCATGCTTGAAAATTTGGATTGTATCTGCTGCACATATTTGGCCTTCACATGGCCCCACTGCAGAGCAGGACAGTTATTTTTACAGCATATGGAATTAAGTATTTTTCCATATACCATCTGCACAGCCTCCCCTGGCTCTGCAGAAGATCTGGAGGTGTAAAGAGACCTGTACACAGCCTACCATCAGCAGAGCACTGCATTCAAGGAGCAGAGCAGAAAAAGCACACCCGAGACACAGGACTGTCAGACTGCAGTGCTTCTATTGCACCTATCCATGTGGGTACTATCTGGGATAACTTGCTGGGTTCATTCCAGCATTTTTTAACCACAGGGTGTCTTTTAGCCCACACTGTGTAAAGCTTCAGCCTCCCAATGAAGCATCGTAGAATCATAAAGGTTGGGAAAGACCTCTGAGATGATCAAGTGCAACTGTCAACCCAACACCACCATGCCCATTTTACCAGCGAGGAAAGCAAAGCAGAAGCGAACGGCTTACAGTCACAGCAAGTCAGTCCCTGGCTGGCAGTAGGTCACAAAAATGCTCGGAACAAACTTCTCTCCTGCTCTGTCCCGCTCCCCGAGCATCAGGCCTGCACTTCAGGCGAGGATCCCAGACCTCTCACAGCATGAGCACTGCAGAGTTCACTCCGAGAAGCATGCCTCTGCTCCCTGCCAAGCTCCACACCAGGCAGGCAAGCCAGAGAATGCAGCTCTCCAGAGTCAAGCCTGGGGATCCAGATACCATAAATACACCATGTGCCAGGAGAGGCCTTCCAGGCCAGCCAGGAAGGACTATTTTCAAGCTGCACTATGCAGAAAGCTCTCTAATTCCAGCTCTCACTGGAGCAGACATTAGGAGATGAGAGACGTGCAGCTAAGTCAAAGCAGAGAAATGATCCTGTCTGCTCTGCAGAGAGCGCAGACAGCACAAAGCAAGCTAGAGACGTGATTGAATACGTGGCACGAGTTGCTTACTCTGTGGATAGAACCGACTGCCTCGTAGCATGAGACCGGGTGAGCGCCAGCAGCAGCACCGAACAGGCAGAGGAATGTTCTGGTCCATTAGGCTGAAATCATTAAAGCTCAGAGGAGGTGAAGTTTCAGCCTCCAACTCCAGCAGCTGCATCACACAGCCCAGAGCAGCACAGCCCTGCAGCCTTCGCAGGGCTCTCAAAGAGGAGGGCAGAGCCTTCCCAAGAGCTGCACCACCACAGCACTGCCCAGCAGCTCACGTTAGATGTGAAGAGACATCAGACCCTCGAACCATCAAGCCAATACTTTTCTCAAGAAGAAACAAACATTTGCAATAAGGATTTTATGAAAACACAAACACATAAGGGCAGCTAATTGTGCATATCCCAGAAAGCCATGGCTGAAGACTTCTACCAGAGCTCACACTGTGTAACCGCCTTCTGCCGTGCCCAGGAAAGAGAGGCCACCACAGCGATGCCATGAGCACCCACTGTTCTCAGCACTCATTTTAACTGATCTGAGTTTGACGCCGCTAAAAGCTGGTCGGAAGCTCAGTGTGGCTAGTAACCACACTCAAAACAACCCAGTAAGCACACACGTAACCTAACCCACTTTCAACCTAAGAAGCGCCTTCCAGGAGACACCAGAAACACCTCAAACACTTGGACATCAGAGACTCAAACTAGCAAGGAAAATAGCTTATAGGAAGAGACTGCAAACAACAAGACCTTCCAAGGCTGCCCACAAAACACTCTATTGAAAGCCACGCTGAATTCAGTTTCTGAACTGGGCTCTTTACAAAATATAGGCAAGCACATCCTTCCCACAGATAAGACTTAAACAATTTCTTAACCGCTTTCCAAGCATCACCTGGACCATACACCAGCCCAGATTTGCACGTATTTTCTTGTTCTGAACCAGCCACTTGGTAGTTAAAACCCTCAGAGGTTAAAAAGGAAGGAAGAGTAACAGCATGTAGAACAGAGATAGCCTCTAAAAAAACGACCCAGTCACAGACGTGCTTATCTATAGCAGCTGGAATGCAGAAGCCAACTTCAGCCGTCTGGCAGAGAGCCACCTCTCTCTGTGCACACTTGACCTTAACAATTATTCCAATGGTTTGTACTCGCCACCCCGGTTTGACACACGTAAGAGGTTGTTTGCAAACTCAAATGAAAGTTAATGAGGTCTGGCACCAGCATAAACCTGAACTGGTAACGCCGGGACAATGAATCCCACTGCAGTTGGCTCTCCAGCACGTTTGATTTCACATGATAAAATGTGGCAGGAGAATTTCTACCTGTTGAGACATTATGTTCTCATTTCTTTGTTTTTCCTGGCTTTAGTTCGCTTGGAGGCAGCAGCATCTCCTGGCACAGCCTGATCCGCAGGCCACAAGCGCGTGCCCCGCACTGTTCACGGAACTGTGTGCTCTGGTTATCTCTAGAGCTCAGCCCGGCGAGGTCCCGCAGGGTCCTGGGATTTCCCAGCCTCCTTTTACCACACAATTAAATTCTGCAGTCATTGGGAAAGGTCTCCTGGTCCGAGCAGGAGCCTCAGCGGTCCCTGGCACAGAGCTGAGCGAGTCAGATGCCTCAATACAGCCACCGTGGTGGTTCTGCCACTTCTGTCACACGCTGCGTACAACTGACTCCCCTTTGCCCGCTCTTCATCCACCATTGAAAATAAATGTCAGCACCTAAAACTACACACAAAATCAAAACACGGGTGTACTGCCCTCTGCGGTATCTGTTAGTTCAGCCGTGCTCTTCCCTGATCTCGGCTCCTTGGGTCACACTTTACGTGAACTCCTCAGCCTGGGAGGTGCTCCAAGGGCTGCCATCACCCTCCACGTGCGCACCTTCAACAGCAACGAGACGTAAATCACCGCTTAGGGGAGAAACCGCACAGGGCTGCCAAGCTCAGCAACGCTCTGTTCTGAGAGTCAGTGTCAGCGCACCCTCCCTATAACCTCTGCCCACGAATCGCCTACAGCCATCAGCGCTGAGCCCGAGATTGCGGCTTGTCGCAGAGAAAGGGTTTGCTTCCGCAGAGGCTGGAGGCTGTTGGATGGAGTATAAACCACAGTGACAGCAGCACGGAGCAAACTGGTCTTCAGTTCGCACCTTGCCATGTGTTGTGAAAGGAAAGTAGGTGAAACCACTGCTCTGCTCGCTGACAAGGCAAAGGCAGCCTGAAAGGTTCACACCCAGTGCCACAGCCACTAGCCAGGGGCCTCACATCCTAGCAGGAGGATGAAGTTAACGCTGCAGCGAAAAATGCTGCTCACTGGGAGCAGGGGAACCCAGGCCCAAAGCGCTGGAACCAGCCTCCCTCCAGAGCACACCCATCATGCTTCGTTACAAGGGCAGAAAGCCTTAGAGCTGCAGTTAACAAACCTCCCGACTGAGATGTTTGCCGATAACAACTGCCACCAGAACAAGGCAGCACAGATCATCCAGGATATCCTGTTCCCTCGTAAGCAAATTCACCAGATTACACAAATCTTCCTCCTGCCAAACTTTCCAGAGCAGCAAAGTGAACCTCGAGCCAGCAAACACCAGGGCTGGTGTGCTCCACAGGGCGGAGGGAAGGAGACAGCTGCTAGAGGAAGAGGTAAAACTGCCTCTTATTTGAACATGGCATCTTATTTGACCAGTGAAACCCTGGGGAATGATTCAGTCACTGCTGAAATCACAACTTCCTCTTCCAGCAGAGGTGATGTGTTCAGGCCCGATACTGGATCCCTCTCCCTCCTTCCCAAGCAAGGTGGATGCAGGGTTAAGATCGGAGTCAGCTCTGAAGCCCACGTTTTGGAAAGACATCATCTTTTTAGAATTTGTTAAGCTGTAAGCTCTGATGGATAAACAACATTCGATGTCACTGCTTGCTCAGCACTCCTGCCATCGTCCCTCAGCCCTAGCGTGAGGGAAAGCAGAAGAGTCCAGGCGCAGCAAAGCAACGCAACTCCTTCGGATCATTTATGCAAGGTTTTTGTGGTGTCCCCACCCGAGGAGTTTCTGCACTGTCTGGCGAGGCCACGGTTGTACAACATCCGCCGAGGGGGCACAGCAGTGGTGTAACTTCTTCTAATGACACGGCCATGATTTCTCATTCCAGCAGCCACAGAGCCTTTTGCACGAGAGCGTCTTGTCACAATCTGTCCTTTAGATCCCATTTGAAGCAAAACCAGTGCACACAGAGCAGCTCACAGCACGGCTGAGCCAGGCCAGCCACCTCCACACAAGCAGAGTGCTGGCACCAGGAGGCAATTTGCTTATGTTCAGATCACCTCCCAGTGCAGCTGCCTAATGGAGGGAAGAGGAGCTCTCCTAGAAGCCCCAGCAGACCGAATTTCAGATCCCTTCTAGATCCCACCGCACCGGTGGACAAGAACAGGCCGTGCTGGTTGTCACCCTCCGCGCGGGTCTGACAGCAGAGCAGTTCATGGAAAAGCTCCCTACCCCACTTCCAGCGAGAGCAGCTAGATTAGCTCAGACCACGCATTTAAATCATTTTACATAGTTTTACAGCAGGCTATTTTATAACCATTTACAAAAGTACAAATTTGGCAGTTAAAAAAACCTCACGGAACAACAGCATTGGTTTAATACCTTTCACAATAGTTTCCTCTTTCCTGTATCAAAATTTAGTAGCCACCTGGACACCAAATGACAGTTCATTTGGCAAATGAAGCCCCTCACATGCAGGATAACTCTCCAGCACCTAACAGGGTCATGAAGAACCCTCCAGTTTGCTGTGATCTATTCCCTATGAACATCTCCCAAGCTGTGATTCATCAGGCACTTACTGGTGTGCCTGTGATACCGCTTCCCCTCATTTCAAGCTGCTAGAATAAATTCAAAAGCTAAAAATATCACTCCACCCCCCGTCCTTTCTTCTGTGATAATCACCACTGGTTTGGATGTCAGTTCTCAGTGGGAGCAAGAAACTATTTCTATACGACAGTCTGTTAGGGGAGCTAGCAGAGTTGGGGCGATTCACCAGCACAGCTTACCTTCTACATCATACCACTGGGCACCGTTTGTGATACCATCTTGGAAGGTCTCTCCCTCCTCGCCAGGGCAATTGGGTTTGCCAGTTCTCATGATAGGGTGGTGTGACGCGTAAGCTTTTGCCAAATATTTGAACACTTCGTCATCAGCTGATTTACTGTAGACTCCTGTGGGCTTATGTGTGGGAGAGTCATCATAGGGATAGCTTGCAACCACCGAGCCACCGTGAAGATTGCCAGAGAGCAGAAACCTGGGGTTGGGAAGGAGGAAAAGAAGAAAGAGTCATACTGGAACAATTTCAACAGGAAGCCGGCTACAGCCGCCCAACCAATTATTCTGCCGCCTTCCCATCCAAACTGTGTTCTCAGGAGCCTCCAAACCCTATCTCGTATCAACAAGGCAAACCAGACGAGCTGCCCAGCAGTAACACAACTTTGGAAAAGGAAGCAATCCGACCCTGCTCCAGGAGCCCTGTGCAGGGAGAACCCCCGCGGAGCCGCAGCTACGCCAAGGTTACGGTAACAGATACGCACTCGTCCGACAGCGAGTCGGATAAAAGATACACTGTCCCGGGAGACATATCCCCTCGTATTAACGCCAGCCTCCAACACCGCCAGCAGGCTCGTCAGAGGGTCCGACCAGCGTCCACGTGAGAGCACGCTGGGGAAGTCAGTGGATTTTTGCTGACTCTCAGGACTGCTTTATTCACTCCCCAAACTGACATCTGGCATTACTGGAGGTGAAACAAGTTTCTTGCTCCAGCCTAAGATAGAGACCTCAAACTCCGTGACAGACAAGCAGCGCCCTGCACTAAAGCGACGTACGTGGCTCTTCGTCAAGCTTTGAGCAACGCTTGGTATGTGCAACAGAACTGGCTTGCATAAATAAAATCTGGATATATGACAGAGCTGTTAAAATCCCAAGTCAGAAAATACAGCACGGCATGCCCTATATCACACTTTTATTTGATCACAGGCAGTGTAAGTATTTCAATGAATCCCAAAGGTAATTGCCTCTGCTCTTCCTTTTTCCACCAAATACAGCACTGAGGGGGAAAAGAGCTCTGCTCCTCACTCGGTCAAATGGGATTTCGTTTCTGAGCGGAGGTAACGTGACCAATACCTTTGCCTTGCTTAAAATGGTGCACACGAGTTACATTACACCCACTATCTCCTTTTTTAATCAAACAGTTCTGTTTACCCACTTCTTTTTCTATCAGCGGTTATGTCAGTCTAACAATCGTACCAGCATTAACGGGTGCTGCCAGGCAGAGGGGTGCACAAAGCGCCGCGTCCTTCCTGTTTCACCCTGGCTTAATGCAAATCTCACCTCAATCGCTTGCCAAAAAAAAAAAAGCCCAAGGTATTTTCAAAATGGCATTAAGAACATGCATGAGTTTCCCTAGTAACTAAGTCTGGAGGGATTTTGGTGCAAACTGCTGCATCAGAGCTGTCCTAAAGGATCCTTAGGACAAGCAAATTACTGGTGCAGTTCACGAAATTCCTCTAGAGCAATAATCCCCACGGGCACCGCAATCCACCAGGTTTTTATAAAGAGAGCTCTTCCAAGCAAATTTTGTTCCCTAAACCTGAGCAAACATTATACGATGCTGAACACTGCGTGTCTTAGTTGGGTCCAACCGAGAGCCCTCCAGCGCACCACGGCCGTCAGCCGCCCCCTGCCCGTTTCTCTCTCCATCCCCATTTTGGGAAGAGGGCCACAGTTTGTCTCAGCGCGTTGCTCGTATCCGATCAGACTCTGCATCCTGGCTTTCCCTGCACAACTTCATGCAGCTGGTTGCGCTGACCTTAGTAGTTTGGACCTTCCACTGAAGAGCAAACAAGGAGACAGTGCCCAGCCTGGCCACTGCGCTTTCCGGGGCCGCCCGGGGCCCCAAACCGGAGCTGGGCTTCGCAGGCGCCGCCTCCGCTCCCGGCTTGTCCGTCTCTGGGCACAGCAGCTTCTCACCATTCACCCCCTCGGTTCAGGTGAGAGCCTAACGGCTCAGTCCCGCGCGCTTCGACAGGACAGAAGGGAAGGGGGCCGAAGGAGCAGGGCCTGCGTTTGGAAATGCTGCTGCACAAAGCCTTATTGCCAAATCCAGGGAATCTTCCATAAAACACGGAGACGGGGGGAAGCCCTGTTCGACACAACTCTCTCGTTTATATGTTTGTACACAGACCAGTTATATGCTTAACCCCAAATATTTTAAGCATCCCACAGCTCACGGTGAAAGCGTTATCGGTCCTGAAAGCAAGACCTACAGACAAGCTCAAGATGAGCAGGCGTTTCCAGCCGCGGGCTCCTGGAGAAGGGAGACCCGTGGGTGGCCACGGAGGCCAGCAGCACCCGGGCACGGGCTGTGCCCAGCGTGACCCCTCGCCGGGCACAGGGCAAACCGCAGCCACCGAACCGCTGTCCCGCACACGCCGGGTCGGCCGCTGCCCGGGCGTGAAAACGGGCCAGCCCGGCGCAGGGCGGCCAGGCCGGGGGCAAACAGGTGGGAAACGGCTTGGTTTTGCTTCTCCCCCCTCGAGCGCTGCTACGGAGCGCTGGGAAGGGCCGAAAGCGAGCCGAGGCCGCCGGGGAGCGGAGGCGAGGGGCCGCCGGAGCCCGGGGGGGCCGCACTCACTTGTTGCGGCGCATCCAGGCGATGAGGGCTCGCACCTCGGGTACGGGCTCCAGGTCGGGCTCGGCGCTCCCGAACTGGTCGGGGAAGCTGCGGTTGAGGTCGCGGCCGCGGCCGTTCTCCCGGCCGCCCTCCGCCCCGCCGCCGCAGTCGCCTTCGCGGGCGCGCTCGAAGCCGTCGGGGTTGAGGCTGGGCAGCAGGTAGAGGTCGGTGGTGTTGAGCAAGCGGCCGATGCGCTCCTCGCCGCCGGCCCAGCCCCGCACCAGCTCCCGGGCCAGGCGCAGCAGCAGCGGCCGGGCCAGCGGCTCGTCCCCGTGCATGTTCCCCACCAGCTTCACCTGCGGCCGGCCGGGCAGGGCCGCTCCGCCGGGCTCCTCGCCGGCCCGCTCCGGCCCCAGCCCCGCCGTCAGGCGCAGCACCCACAGCGGCCGCCCCTCCACCGACCGGCCGATGCTGAAGAGCCGCGCCAGGCCCGGGGGGGCCGCGGCCGCCAGCGCCCGCAGCGCCTCGCCCAGTTCGGCCGAGTGCAGGTACCGCAGCGTCTCGCCGGGCGCGGCCGCCGCCGCCGCCGCCTCCGCCTTCTTGATGTGCGCGGCGCGGGCCGGGCCCAGCAGCAGGGCGCAGAGGAGCGGGAGCAGCGGCGGCGCCCGCCGCCGGCCGAGCCCCCGCGCCGCGCCCGCCATGGCCCCGCCGCACGCCCCGGCCCCGCCGCTCCGCCGGGCAGCGGGAGGACGACGACGAGGAGGAGGAGGCGGTGCTCGGCGCTCGCCCCGCCCGGGGGCGGGCCCTCCTTCCGGCGCCCGCCAATAAGCGACGGCCCGGGGGGCGGCGCCGCCGGGGCGAGGCGGCGCGGGGCCAATGAGAGGCGGTGGGGGAGCGCTGCGTCACGGCGGGGTGGGGCGGCGGGGAGCACTGCGGCGCCCCCTGCCGGCCGCGCCGCTGCCCCCGCCGCGGGGGGGGGGGGGGGCGCGCACGGCGGCGCCGGGGCTGAGGCGGGGGCGGGGGGCGGCGGGGACCCCCCTGCGCCCCCCCCGGGGCGATGCTTCCCGTCCCCCCCCTCGGGACAAAGCAGCCTCTGGCTCCCCGCGCTCCCCCAGAGCCCCCGCGGGAGCAGGGCAGGGGCCCGCGGAGCCGCTCCGCGGCGCTCACCCGTGCAGCAGATCCCAATAACAATCCTAGAGCGAGTTATTGCACGCAGGGGGGCGAAGACCAGCGCATGGCGAGGCTCCCCGTCCCTCGGAGGGCTGTCACGACAGGCCGGTGCGGCAGAATCCCCTCCAAAACGGGACAAGGGGTAACGGTTTTAAGTTGCGACAGGACAAGGGGTAATGGTTTTAAACTAAAAGAGGGTAGATTTAGACTGGAAGAAATATTTGACAATGAGGGTGGTGAAGCGCTGGCACAGGTTGCCCAGAGAGGTGGTCGATGCCCCATCCCTAGAAACATTCCAGGTCAGGTTGGACGGGGCTCTGAGCAACCTGGTCGAGTTGGAGATGTCCCTGCCCATAGCAGGGGGTCGGACTAGTGACCTCTAAAGGTCCCTTCCAGCCTAAACCGTTCTATGATTCTATGATTCAAAAGATAAACCCTAAACACAAAACACCAGCGTGGCTGGAGGTGAAAGGAGCAGGGTGGCCTCTTGCCTTGGCACGGTGACAAGCTGCGGTTCACAGGGGCCAAAGGGCTTCTCCCGCTGCCTGGCTTCCTGGAGGGAAGCACATGTGGCCTGCCCGGACTGCGCCGCCAGCTCAGGCTGGACCTCCGGGGGATTAAAGACATTTTAACGCTGTTTGATGTTTTGTATTGCAGGTCGCCGTATGGCGAGCTACCGCAGAACCGCGTGCCTGAGAAGATATATAAGTAGTACTTTGGGGTTTCCTCCATTCAGATCCTTACTAATTCCTTCTCTGAGGCAGGCGAGATGATAAGGAATAACGAGCAGAATAGCTTACTCTGCAAAAATTGCATCGCAGTCCATAAAACGCTGAAAGTGTCCATCTCCGACAGCAGATTCCTGTCGATTCCTGTTTAACTTGTCAGTAATATCTCATGTACACATCTGCTTCCCAGCTCTGGCATTTCCTGTTGGAGACACAAGCTCTGAATCTAGCACATAAAACTGATTTTCAGGGGAGCCGTCAGCGGTATGACTCTTTCATCCCACTGCATTCTGGGCTCCTTTGCGTGAGAGATCAGATGATGCAAACTTTTATGTAAGCCAAGCATGGTACAGCATCAAAAGGGCCCTGAGGAAAAGGAGAGTAAATTGGCTTCTCTTTATTGGGGCTCATCTGCGCCGCACAGTCATTAGGAGAGGGACAAGCAGGGACCAGGGATTATCCATCAAAAAGATATCCCAGATCTAATTAAACTGGAAAAGCCGAAAGACCTCGGTCATCAGGATGTTCTTAAGCCAAAAGGGAGAAGGATCGTCAAGAGGGAATTTGGCTGTCTCGGAAGTGATCACAGTTACATAGCTTTAAGTCCTCAGTCTACAAATAAATTGCTCTGAATTTACACAGAGTAACTGAACTCGTTTCCCTTTTTAGCTGATAAAAGCCCAGTTGTCTGGAATTTCAACAAACCAATTGTAAAAGCAGCATGTGGCAGGAGGCTGATGAGTCATCCACTCATTTTCTCAGCAGCCGGTAACACCAAAACCTTCACATTTCCTTGGGCCAACCTAAGAGAGCTCTGCCTTCCTGATCCCTGGGTGAGCAAGTCCGCAGATGAGGGACCGACCTGCAAGAAGCCTCCTCCTCTTCCTCCTCAGCTCTGCCCTGCGCTCGCGCTTGGTGAGAGCGGCAGCCCTGGCACTCGAGGAGGTGGTTGCTTTTTGCCTTACGACACTCTCTGCAGTGGTTCCAGTCACAGAGGAGGAGTGTGGTTTCCTCCTGAAGTCTGGCTGCAAATGGTTCCCCATGAAATGGAAAGACGGAGCAGCTCAGTCTTTGCAAGTTCCTCGCAGAGGGAACGAGGGATGATGCCACAGCAGGGAAGTTAAAACTGCTAATATTGTTTGGCAGCACTTCACAAGATCAAATCAGCCCTTGGTTTTCCAGCAGAGCACTTCCAAGAAATCCCACTGGTGATGAAAGTTCCTAGGTAGATAAAAAATATCTGAGGTCCAGGCTGTAGAGCCGCCACAGCAGAATATAGTCTTGAAAGAGAAGCAGATTTGGGAATACTGCTAGGGAAGGTCCTGTACTGTCCATCAGAGAGCATCTAAATAGGGCAAGAAACAGGCACTCAGCATCCTCCTCAGTCGTTTTTGTCTCCCAGAGGAAACAAAACCCCCTTGAAGTCCAGCCCATCGGTGCCAGAGGCATGTTTTCTGTCCAGAAAAAGAACAAAGTCATGGGAACCTGGCAGATAATCACTGCTATGACAGGGTCTTACCCCGTGGCTGAGGCAGGAGACCGCCTTGCACGTTGGTTCGATGAGGTAGAAAATGGAGTTTCATGAGTGGATGGTGCAAAGCAAAGACTAATGGTATTAATTTCCCTGAGCACTGCTAGGTGTGAAAGCTGAAGGCTGCTAACCGCGACTCCCTAGATGGGAAACTACACAGGCCAAAATTTAAGTGGAATTTAACGCAGATAAGTCACTTTTATCTCCTGCAGGGGACCTATATTGCTAATTTAACACCAAGTTCTTTTCACATTTCCTTTTATTTGGCACCACCGTATTTCTCATAGTCGGATAGCAACGGCCACGCTAGCGTACTATCTTTAGTCTTCTAAGCCAAGATTGGTGGCTGTAGGCACCCACCAGTGCTGGATGTAACCCAGAGCGGCCAGGAAAGAGGGGGACCAGTGCTGACTGCTGGCAACAGACAGCCGTGCGTGCTGCCCTGCAGCGATTTGGTGGGGCTTCCGTGTGCAGTCCTAAGAGTTTCCACAGTCCTCAGATACTTTCTTCACCGCACAGGAAACATTGGCAAGTGCTTCGATTTTCTTGATTAAAGGTTAGACTTGCCCTCCTGGAACGTGGGTCTGTTTCTTGCACTCACTTCAAAGCAGGAGAGTTTAAAAGATCCAGGAGCAGTTGTTTAAAGCGATGGCTGAGGTTCTCTAAGCCTAATTTACTCACCCTTCTGAAAGAGAAATATGAGTATGTCAATATCAGTAAAAGGCCAGGATATGGTCCTTTGTCGCATCGCTAGGAGCGCAGACGCCGCAGGGGACTTCCCACAGCACAGATGAAAAACACGAGGGGAATTACCACCTCAGAAATGCATCCTCCTCCTCTGAGCCAGTCACCCAAAGGTTTCGGCAGACCTGTCCACGACTGTGGCGTTGCTTTAGTCTTCCGCAGGATTTACTGCCTCTGAGCTTCTGCCCTGGAGATCACAGGGATTTCACCCTGTTTCCAGGGCTCCCAGGAGGTGACTTTCCTCCCTCCCTCCCGGACGCTCGCCTGCAGGGCTGCCAGCTCCCGTGGGTGGGTATCCAGCAGATGGCATCCGCGCCCAACACTTGTGCTGGAGCTTCACCTTCCTGAGGGCTTCTCTTCTGCTTTATTTATCTCAGGGTCTGTTTCTTCATTAATGCCTACTTTTCGTTTGAATGTTTAATGCCCTCTAAGCAACTTATTTTAAAATTTCAAAATATTCACTGATTTAGTGCTCTTTTCGCTATTCTTATTCCTTCCCAAAAATAAAAATCACTTATCATTCCTCTGCGTTCAATGGCATAGTGTGGGACCTTCTATAGAAGGACCATCAGAAAACAGAAATATTAACAAAATGATGAAAAAATACTTGAGATCTGCCCATCTCAACAGTGGAAAATTCGTGGGGTATGGGCTGGGAGTCTGAGAAATCAGGGCACACCACACCTCCGTTATCTTTATACTTGGGAAAAATAGATTTTGTGCGAGGGAGCGGGAGTGCTGAGTAAGTTCAAGTAGCATTACCTGACAGCCTCCCTTTCCAGCCCAGATATCTGGCAAGCGGAGGCAGTGGATTTGGGTGTTCCAATCATTCTCCAACAATGGAAGTGTTGCAAAATATGTAGCACCGCATATTAAAAAGGGATTAGGAGTGGGGAACCACAATGAGTAGGAAGACAGGAGCAGCCTTTCAGCAGAGCCTCAGGCACTGTTGCAGAAACCTGTTTTCTGGAGCGGGATTACAGCCATGTTACAGGCATTGTTTGCCTGACAAACCAACCCAGAGATACCATCCCCAGCTTCCACACGTCTGTGCGGATCCTGCTATGCCCGGGACTCCAAGAGCAACCTTCAGCCCTCACAACACTGCTGAATATAAATCGAGTTCTCGTCTGCCAGTGAAAATGCAGGGGGTTAGGAGTTGTGCCCCCTACCCCTGCAGGCACTGAGGATAACCAAGTGGAACCCAAACTGCTGTGAAGTTTGGAGCCGGAGGTTAAGAGACCCAGTGGAAAAGAAACTTCTGCCCAATCTCTATCATGTTCTAAATCTTCTCTTCTCAGGTTTCTAAGGCTTGGATTACACCCAGAAATAGACTGGTGTTTATTAATTAATTCCCTTTGGGGCTGCTCAGTCATATTTAACAGCAGTCTTATCCTGGGTTTGTCGGTCCACCGTTGCTGTAAGGATGACAAGCAGGAACCGGTGTGGCGGATTGCTCTGGCTCTAGCCCATGGTCTGTCTAACCCAGCCTTGACAGTGCCTGGTCCAAATACCTCAAATGAGAGGGCTGGATCCTTTGCGGTGGAGAGTTAGAGTGGAGAGTTACGGAGTATCAGTCTCACTGAAGAGGTTCCTCCCAGCCTGAGTCATTAGTGGCCACTTTACATTCTGGAACCTGAGGTTTACATCCCTGGTAAACGTAATGGAAAGGTGGATAACACAACCCACAAAACTCTAGACCTCATTAGTTAGACACCCACAAGATAATAACACCCTGTATAAAAAGAAAACTGTGAGAAGTGATTGCAAAAGTAATTCTTATCAGTTTAAAAATGCTGCCTTTCAGTGCCTCTGGCCAAGTAACACCTTGCTTTTCCAGTCCCTCTTCAGCAGATCTCAAAGCCCATTGCAAAACAGGATGCTGCCATTGCCTTCATTTAAAAGACGTAAACCAGATGTACCTCAGCTCACCTTGCTGCCAGTCACAGACCTGCCGCAAACCTGGGACAGGATTTTTCCCAGGTCCCACTCGATGCTGTGCCTTGCATCATGACAAACCCACCACAGAACAGCTGTTGTCTGACAATCTTTTCCCTCACTCTAATTTCTAGACTAAAAAAATACCCCAAAACTCCACACTTTCATTCTTTACATCCTCACTTACCCTAAACACCTCCTTCTGCTCCTGGATTATCATTGCAACGCCGGGACCAGAGGGAGCGCAGACCTTCCCACGCTCCCCTGCCTTCGGCTCACCTCTTGGCAGGAGCACACGAGCCGTTTCCCAGCCCGTTCCTTTGCCTCCCTCTCTATTTCAGCTCAGCTTAATCCCAAACCGCAAAGATCACTTTACTCTTAGGAAGAGCATTTTGATTGAAGTTTGTACTGGACCATAAGCCAACATTTAGTCGGACGCTACAAGGACAGGACATGTAACTTCCTAAAAATGGTGGAAAAAGCTAAATTTATTTCTTAAAATTTCTTAAATTGAGTTTGAAGGTAAAAAGTGAGTCAAAGCCTGGACTCTAGTTTCTCAAACGGCAGTTTTCTAGAAGGCAGGCTGAGTACTGTCTCTTTAAGGGGCTTTTGTGCACATTTTTTTAACTGAAAACGATTCCCTGTTAGTTTTAAGGGTAAACCAGTGAACACAGAAAAAGTTACATTAAGAAACACTCAGAGGTGACCCGTATTTGCAACAGCCCCACAAATAAATAGTGCTGTATGCTCGTGTGCTCTCTGCGTGCAGCCAGCCCTCACTGCCCACCTCCGCGCCGCCGAGCTGGGCCGCGGCACCTACAGGCGAAGAAAATGCCGAGGACGTGTCCCAGGCTCCTCCTGCTCATGAAATGCACTTTATGGCTCTGCTGAGCCAGTTCCCAATGAGTGACATGCCCCGTGCCCTGTGCGGGGACTCTGGCAGCGGTGAGAACACGATCCGGAGGCTGCGAGGACCCCATCACTTGCAACCTCGTCACCGTCATCCTGCTGAAGTATAAGCAGGCAATTTCAGACACTGTTTTCCCCGTAGCCAAGCGCTTCAGTCGTGCCCTCCGCAGGCACACGGCCCGTGCACACAGCTGTCCTGGGAGTGGGGGGACCCTCGCTCTACGTCGGGGGGTGCCCCGGGGCTGAGCTAACCGCAGGAGCACCCTGGGGGTACACACCGCTGAGCAGGATAATGTCTCCGCTCGCTCTTCTGCCAACAAGCAGTTCAAAGTCTGAATCGGTGCGTTTTCTCATTTTCCAGTCAAAGGAGGACACAGCAACAGAGCTTTGGGCAGGAAGGGGCGAATCGGAGTCTACTCCTGCTCTGGGATAATCTACG
The DNA here is from genome assembly GCA_031468815.1 of Morus bassanus. Classification (NCBI taxonomy): domain Eukaryota; kingdom Metazoa; phylum Chordata; class Aves; order Suliformes; family Sulidae; genus Morus; species Morus bassanus. Next base: position 11,207,085 of record CM062584.1, read on the forward strand.
ATAAACTTCCTACAGCTTGAAACAGTGTCATGAACACCCAGAAAGCTGAGAGGGAAAAGGTATTACTTTTGGCTGAAGGTCTTTATAGCTGATGCAGGAACTCTCTCGTTAGTTACTCATTGCCTCGGCAAGTCTCATAAAACAGCCAGCAGAGCCCAGCAAATACTTTTCTTCAGTCTTCTGGGAGCTCAGAAATCCAGGAATTGAACGAGGCCTTGAACCCATTTTATGGACTTACTTCTTACTGAGCTACCATAAAATATTAAAATTCAGACTCTATAAATAAGGAGGGGAAAGAGCAGCGCACTCCTTAGCAGAAGCAGCCTCTCCAGGGACTCTTCCCCAGGTAAGTCTGGCGTTACACATCCCAGAGACGGGTTCCCCTGATAGACGGTTGGCGACAACGAACTCATGCAACAGAGATTAGAGACGTAAAACCCCCTTGATTCTTCTCTGCACTGGAAAAGGTCCAGGAAAATTGACTCAGTTTATTCCCTGGTGACCCCGTCCCCACCTGCGAGGGCTCTCCCCAGGGCATCTGATGGCAGCAAGCAATTAACCCGCTGCGAGCCCTGAGCAGAGGCAGCAGCGCCGTGACCCTCTCTCCAACAGACACCAGCTGGGCTCCTCCGAGATGGTGCAGAGAAGCAGCCTCGCAGTCCCCTGTGAAGGGCCTGTCCTTGCCCTTTGCTTTTTGGCCTGCATAGCCACAGGTAAGCAATGGGAAAAAAAAAATCCATCGTGGCTTTGTCCAAGCCCCATCACGCCGACGTCCGAAACTGTTCGGGGCTGGGCAGTGCCCGGGGTGATGTGCCACACCAGCATCGCAGCGTTCAGATGTGCTGGAGGTCATCCCCAGAGGACTGTCTAAAAACTGGCCTCTGATTTTGAGACTAGCAGAGAAGAGAATGGGGAAGCTTCAGCGTTTTCCAACGTTATTGCAGCAGCTGCACGGGGATGACAAGGCCACCTATTTCAAACCTGCTCCAAGAAGTGGAAAGTGTGATAGCTTTGGCCCCCTGGGAACACCAGGGAGGAGACAGGGAGCTTCAGACTTTTTCATATTCACAGGACTATAGTGCCTTTATATTCTGAGCTGTAGTTTTAGTTCGTTCATCTATGACACAGGCTACAGTAGTGAGTTTCCGCCTGTTACAAAAATTTATTTCCCATACTGGTTCTTCATTTAATGTATCCTGAGGTTTGTACATCAGACAAACTGCACCTTTCCAACAGCCGGACTCAGACCGGCCGGGGTGGGGCTGAGGAGCTGATTAACTAATTTACATACTCAAGTGCATTCAGTTCCAACCAAAACCCAATGTATCAAGCTGTGGGCACAAAACCAGAGGGCACAGGTATCTGCAAAGCTGATGTGCAGCAGGAGGGTGAGCAAGACTGGCAGGACGGGGATGATCTTTTGCTGTGTGTTACATGGTCGCTGCCGGTTTTCAGAGCTTTTCTTATTACAGGTCAGGCTTTGGCGTTCTTGCAGGCAGCTGCAAAAGCCTGACTTATTTTAAGTAACTTTGAAGGCAGCTTTGTGACGAAGACACTTCTTGTCTCAAAAACTGAAGTCCCACCTCAAAACAGTTGTTAAGACTGAAGCCTGAAACGCCTCCTCCAAGGTCGAGGGCTTGGAGAAGCTGGTAGGGCAGCTTTTGTGGGAAGGGTACTGCTTAGGGAGCTTGTGGTCTCGTCCTCCTTCTTTTGCAGGTTTGGAACTGTCTGTAAATAACCACGCTGCTGACTTCTCCCTGTCTACATTGCCCGGCCCTGCCGTCTCCCTCTCCTGCCTAGTACAGAACAGCAGCCAGGCTGAGGAGCTGCTCTGGTACCGAGGAGATGGGAAAGTAGATCTGAAAGATGGCAATAAAGTGAACACCAGTAACATCTGCATATCCCCAGTCACCGAGTCTGACAATGGAGTCACATTCACTTGCAAGCTGGCGCGGGACAACTCTGTCCAGGTGTCTGTGGTCCTGGATGTCCAGTGTGAGTTGCAGGATATATCTGTGCAGAATGGCTGGGGTGGGACAAAATCATGGGCTGAGCACCTCGGTGTCTGGGCGCTAGGTGAAGGCGGGGTGTTTTGCACCCTTGTACGCTGTCTTCACCAAGAAAAAATGCATTTAGGAGGAGATAACTCAGGTGATAAGACACTCCCTTTGCACAGTGGTGCTTGTGGCCTGACCTAATGCCTCTTTTATAGGGAGTGGGTGGGCCCTTAAGTGTTCTGGATACGTCCCTGCCTCCACCTAGATTCTTTCTCAAGGATACAAGTCAGGGCAGAGGAGTCACGGGAGTGACCATCTCTGCCACTGATAGCCCTGCTGATTCCCGGGGATCATGAAAGGCTGCACAACTGTGATGGTGTTGAATGGTTACACCATCGAACAAGGTGCACAAGGGATGTGTAAAGGGAACTTATTTTGTGTTAAATGGTGAGCAGCATTATTAATGACCTGTTGAACTGTGTTACTCTGAACAGTTCCTCCCCAGCTGAGTGGAGAAGAGTCCCTCCAAGTCGAAGAAGACAAAGATGTTACTCTGACCTGCAACGCCAAATCCAACCCTCAAGCCCAAACAGCTTGGTATAAGAACACCACCACCTTGACCCTACAGCAAAATCGTTACCAGCTGCACCAGACTAGCGAGGTCTTTCAGCTCACTATCAAAAAGGTACAGAAGTCTGACCATGGGACCTACACCTGCGTGGTGAAATCTTCTTTGGGAGAGGGGAGAAGGAATTTCCACCTGAGAGTTGAAGGTAACAAGGCTGCTGTCAAACAATAAGCTTTACAAATAACTCTCCATTCTCTTTTATAGTGATAGCAATCCATGTACATTAAGAAGTGTCAGTGGAAAGTGGTAAATTCCCCGTGTTAACTTCTGAGTGCACAGCAACAGCAAGGAGATCTCCTCGCACCTGTGCCTGGGACCACAGCACCAGGAAGGGCCTTTCCTGCTCTACCTGTTATTCAAAGGCATTTCGCAAGCGTGACCTGAGGTGGCTCATCCCACTGTCTCACTTCCTACGCCGACAGGGCACATTCAAGTGTGGTTTAAAGCACCTTAGGTCTTCCCTGAAGCTTCTTACTCCAACCACGGTATTCTGTCATGCCGAAAGAGCTGCTTAAGGCAAGAGAGAGGAGTTGACCTCCAGCAGTGACCAGAGCCCTGTGGCAACAGGGAGGTGGCATCCTTGCAGGGGCTGGATGCTCAAATCTCAGGCGGGTGACGCTAGGTGAGGTGACCCACCAGGAATCCACGTCCCACCCCCTGTCCAGGCCCATTTCTGCACTCTGGGAATGGGGAGGAAGGCACCGTTAGCTGTGTCAGGGATACGGCTGGACACCCTTCTTTCCATGCGTACGAGTGCCTTGGGGGTCCTCTTCTTCAGAGACCACCGCTTCAATTCTTCCTTCAGTTCGCTAAAATTGCCAAGGCTTGGCTCCCTCCTTTCCAGGGGACTAATCCACACAGGCAATCTGTGGGCGGCAGAGAGAGCAACAGTTGAAATCAGCAGTGACAGCCATGGGAAAAGAAACACATCCTTCCGCACCTCTGGGACGTGTTCTGTTCTATCTGACTGCACCACTCTATCACATATTTAACCTCTTCTCCCTCTTGACAGATAAAAAACCTGTTTTTCCCAAGGAGGCTGTTATTGCTGCTTCTGTGGTGGTTACAGTCACGGTAGTTTTTGGAATTGTGGCTCGAAAAGATAAAATTTTTAAGGTACGGAAAGCTCTAGTTCCTTAGGAAAAAATTAGTATCATTTTGCTGCAATGCCCTGGGTTTTTTTTACCTTTTCTGTGCTACCTTGTAGTGTTGCTTTCCACTGTTAGAGAACTGCTACATACTACCTCCCGCTTCAGAATTACCAGTAGATAAATCAAATATCTGATATTTTAAGGTGGAAGGCATTATGCACTTCTAAGATATTCGTAAAAATATCCCTATGGCCAGGAAATACAAAAGATAACACAACTCTTTCTTTATTTTCAGTGCTTCAAAAGATCAAGTGAAACAGCTCTGTAAGTATTTGCTTATTCATGCAGCTTCCAAACGAACCCCCTTCTTTAAGCCTTGGCAGAACCTGGGAAAGACAATAGCACTCAGCTCACTGAAGCCAGCCACGCCGAGTTACCGAGCTCTTGTTCCGGCTGACTGACATGAGCCCGCACCTTCTCTCCCAGTGAAGAGGTCCCACGGCCCCCCCCCCCCCCCCCCCCCGAGGAACACAGCAGGACACAGGGAATCCCGCCTGAGGCATGGCAGGGCTCCTGCCCTGGCTGCCCCAGGGCTCTGGCTACACCTGCATGGAGGCAGCGGGGAGCTAACCTAACCGCGTATCCCCAGCCTGCTGAAAGCTTTCTGGAGCTGAGTGCAGCCCAAGTGAATTCAACTCACTTGTTTTTTTTCCCTAGTAGGTGATTTTTCATTTCTTCTTTTCATTTTGCTGCAGGTAAAGACCACAAGGTTCCTGTGCATACCCAGAAAACATCGTTTCTAGTGGTGGAACGTAAGCCCTTGTGGGAGATGATGAGATAAAGCACTGAAACAAGATTTTTTTGGGTCAAGTTTATACGGTCTTTTAAAAATATAAGTGGTTCTTTGCATTTGTTCATTCTAACCTACTGCTTAGAGCACTGCCTTGGGGGTGGGCTGCCTGAGCTGTTGCCAGATCTTGCCCTCTGTGCTTATTCCTAAAAGAAGGAAACAGACTAAACCAGAAAACCGACTGCACGTGCAGTCAGGCACGCGGGCCGTCAGTCGGTCTGCAGAGGAATCCACACGGGGTTGCCACAGATCGCGGTGTTGGTGCACGAATAAAGCGAGGTGTTGAGCTGGCAGCCGCTTTCTTGGCCCCGTCCTCCAGTGCCATTCCACAGGGCTTTAGGGGTGCTGGGCACCCAACTTGCTGCCCCTTCCCGGTAATCCTACGGGCATCTCAGCTTCTGCTGGCCAGGGCGAAAGCTGCCCGGCATGTTGCATGCCTCCTGTCTCCCTCGGCTGAGAGCAGACCTCAGGGCTCGGGGCAGCCCCAAGCGCTCGATGATACACACGGGAAGTTTCAGCGTGAATGCTCCAGCACCGCGACGGCAGGAAAACCTCTCCATCCCTCCCCTCAACAAATACGCCACTCAAGCATTTTTCTCAAGGTCCTGGCAAGCTTTTAGGGCCTCATCGTGCCTTGGAATGGTTCGTTGCTAACACCGTCAATAAACGCCCCGTGCTGTAAGATCAATTTGAGTCTGTGATGCACAAACACTCTTCTCGGAGGAGCAGGGCTGTTGCTCAACAGGACGCATCCGGAGCGTGACCTGGAGCGTGTCCTTGACCGAGGCTGGCGGGTGCTCGGGGAGGGCCGGCACCCCGTGGGGCCCGTCCGGGCCCTCCCGTGAGGCGCGGGGCAGTGGGTGACACGGCGGGGGCAGAGCCCCGGGGCCGCGGGATGCTCCGGCGGTGCCGCCATCGCCCAGGGCCCCGCCGGCCCTGAGGGAACGCGGCCACCCGAGGCCACTGGGACTGGGGCCACCAGGGTTGGGCCGGGGCCACTCAGGGCCACCGGGGCCACCGGGACTGGGGCCACCAGGGTTGGGCCAGGGCCACTCAGGGCCACCGGGGCCACCGGGACTGGGGCCACCAGGGCTGGGCCGGGGCCACTCGGGGCCGCCAGGGCCACCGGGACTGGGGCCACCAGGGCTGGGCCGGGGCCACTCGGGGCCGCCAGGGCCACCGGGACTGGGGCCACCAGGGCTGGGCTGGGGCCACTCGGGGCCACCGGGGCCACCGGGACTGGGGCCACCAGGGCTGGGCCGGGGCCACCGGGGCCACTGGGACTGGGGCCACCAGGGCTGGGCCGGGGCCACTCGGGGCCACTCAGGACCGGGACCACCGGGGCCGCCACGCGCTGCCTCAGACGGCGCCGCCGAACGTTCTCGAACCACGGGGTGGGGGTGGGGGGGGGGAGAGGGGGGAGTGGAGGGGGCGGAGCTCCCGGTCCCCGCCGCAACGGCGCGCGCAACCGCCGCAAGATTGTCCCTCGCGTCTCGCCGTCCGCCGCCGGCCCCGCCGGCCCCGCTGCGGGAGGCCCCCCTCTTCCTGCTTCCGGTGCCGGGGCTATAAGAGCCGCCTCCGCCGGTGGGCCCGGCCGTTGAGCGGCGCTTTTCGTCCCGGGAGTTCGCGCTGCCGGTGCCATGAACGCTCGCGGTGAGGGGTGGGGCCTGGCCGTTACCGGGGCAACGGGCCAGGGAGGGGAGGGGGTTTCTTTTGGGGGGGGCGGAGGGGTTACCGCGGAGGGGGGGAGCGGAGAGGAAAGGCCTGGTGGGGACGGAGGGACGGACGGACGGACAGACAGCGTTAGCGGGCAGTGGGGGGCCGTTACCGGGGCGGGGGGTGCTGGGGGGGCGCGGGGCCGGCGGTGACGCTGCCCCGCGTCCCCCAGGGCTGAGCACGGAGAAGGCCGCCGCCTTCAGCCGGCGGCTGCGGGCCGAGCCCCGGTTCCTGCTGGCCCAGAACGTGGCGACGTGCAGCGACCCGCTGGAGGTGTGCCTGCAGCGGCAGGTGGTGCAGGACACCGTGCAGGTCTTCCAGCACGCCGTGCCCGCCGAGGGCAAGCCCGTCACCAACCAGAAGAACTCCGGTAAGGGGCTGCCGGGCTGCCGGTGCGGGGTCGGTGCTCGCCGCGGGGAGGGGCGCGCTGCCCCGGCCGCCCTGGCGCGGGGGGTGAACGATGTAACGGTGAGCGCGCTCCGGCGGCTGCCTCCGGCCTCCTTGTGCCGGGCTCTGAGCAAGGCGGAATCCCTGCAGCATCCCCTCGAGGTCATAACAGCCTCTCCCCTTGCAGCGCTTGCCTATTTCCCCTTCCATCTAGTGTAACATGAAGTCAGTTGAGAGACCTACGCTCGCAGTAAAAGACTTCCCAACTTCTCGTGAGCCTTTTGGTATTTTACAATCCCAGCCAGAAAGGCTTGAGGCGGAACGGTGTCATGAATCTCGTGTTTAAACATCTTACGCAGCTCTTCAACGTGCCAATTTGATTATTCTCCCTTTGATCTCTCAGGGAGATGTTGGATCTTTTCCTGCCTCAATGCAATGCGTCTTCCTTTCATGAAGAAATACAACATTGAAGAGTTTGAATTCAGCCAGTCGTATCTGTTTTTCTGGGATAAGGTACAGTAGTACAGGCCGCGGGTTGTGCTGGGACGCCTTATGCCATCGGGTATTAGTATTGGGACAGCATTTCTTTTAGGCTGGACCGTCTTAATGATCCAGGTGGAAAACGTACATGAGAAGAAACTTCAGAAGTTCTTTAGATAAGTATTTTAAATGTGGATTGAGCAAAGTGGGACTTCTAGCGTGAGACGTTAGCTGTTGAGATGTTAACGTTTTGGAATAGTAGAAGTTGTCTTTTGAGTTCTGTGCATATTTCAAAAGTTACTTGTGGGAGGCTCAGGGGAAATATGATTGTAACTGTCTGAGCTTTCAGTTGTGCTTGTGACCTACTGATCTGCAAGCTGTGTGCCTGCTTTTTTCCCCTAAGGGAAATCGAGAAAATCTAGTACTAGTTTGGGCCAGGCTTTGTTGCATAACGTCTGTTTCACATTTCCTGTTCCCCTACCCTCAAGCTCTGTGCTAACCTGCTCCTAAATATTTGGTCTGTGACCGAAATAAGTTTATCGGATAAGCCCTGGAATGCTAGAGGGAAAATAAGGCCTTCACTATATGAGCAGAAGGTAGCTTCATCTAGTTAGGGCTTCTGGAGAACTGAATGCTCAGGAATTAATTAATGCATAATGTCGCGCTTGAAATATCTGGTTTTCCCATCTGTCCATTCCAGGTTGAACGTTGTTACTACTTTTTAAATGCCTTCGTGGAAACAGCTCAGAAAAAGGAACCTGTGGAAGGAAGACTGATACAGTTCCTGCTTTCCAACCCCACGAATGATGGTGGACAGTGGGATATGTTGGTTAACATTATTGGTGAGAGAATTGGTCACTGGGAGCCCCTCCTGAAATTGCACACTAGTTTGAGAGATGAGGAGTGAAATAGGAGAAGAAACTGAGTGTGAGACCTGGGAGTTTAAGGAACATGACGCCATTGGCCACGACCTCTTTTTAGTCAAAGACCTTTGTCATGCCAACTTATAAATATTAGGCTTAAATCTTGTCTGGGATCTTCACTCTTGCATGTTGCTGGTAGAAGCTCAGAAGATCAACAGAAATAGTTAGATTTCCCAGACTTTCCATTTAGTAAAAAGGTTCCATCCCCTTTTACATCAGTCATCAACTCGACACTGTGTATTTATATCCTTCTATGCAATTTTTAGGGCACTCAGTAAGGAAAAAACATGGTTAGACCAGGGTGTGTCTGCAAGGCAGAAGTAAAACGACTCACAGCTGCAACCTGGAGAAGGTTTATATACGGATCAGTGAGAGGGAAAAGATGTGGAATGTGGTGATGCTGGTTTCACAAAGATCCAGTTTAAATGGGATCCTCCTTACACTGATCAGGAGATACTTCTCCAGGTCTGAATTACACTCGCATTTGCTTTCATTTGTATTGGGAAACAATGCGACACCTTTGTAAATCAACAAGCCAATAATGCCAGTTTAGAATCACAAAAGGAGTTTTTCTTTGAAGCCTGGAGGTTACTTTTTTCCCCATCCAGTTGTTAGAAATGTTTAATCAGGGCAGAGAAGATTTTTGGATGCTGCTCTTACATCCAGAGCCTTGCACAGTGTGATCTTTGGTGCCATGATGTAGGAAGCAGCTGAGCTGTTGCTGGTGTTTTATAAATGTTGAGGAGGCAAGGAGACTGGGAAGTTAGTCAGCCGTAGATAAAATATACGGAATAATTCATAAGAGGCTCAGTTGTTTAGAAGATATTTCAGGAGCTTAATTTTCAAGTAATCAGTTTTTTCCCTGGTGAAAAGAGCTTCTCAAAAAGCACTAATTAATTTAGAACTTTTAAGTGTTCTTAAATGATACCAAGCCCTTCAGGGATTTCACTGTTCGAGATCCCCGTGGAATGCAGATCAGAGGTCAAGATTCAGTCACAAATTAAAATGTAAACTTGAGTATTTGTAACTTTTAAATAAGAGACTTTCCCTTATAGTCTGCACAAAACCCAACTACATTTAGTTTTTATGTGGGTATAAGCGGAAGCACTAGCATCTGCTGTGGGGAAAAGACAATTTGTAACCCATAGTTTTATTACTTTTAGAAAAGTATGGTGTTGTCCCCAAGAAATACTTCCCGGAGTCTCATACCACAGAGGCTACTAGAAGGATGAATGAGATCTTGAATCATAAGGTAAAATTGATTTAGATGATGCAATTAAAGAAGGGGAGGGGATGGGAATGACCCTGTTCCAGGTGTTCCTAGCCACCTTCATTTCTCTTTATTGGCCAAAGTATTAAGAGCATCTCAGCAACTTCACTTGCTTTTGTTCAAAAAGCAGCCTAAAGTCTCAGTAAAGTCTGATGTTAATCTTGAAACGTGGAGCAGGAAAGTGTGTTTATGGAAGATGGCCGTTGCCGGGCTTCAGTAGCTTGGAAGTACTTCACGTGGTTTTAGTAGCAATTGTTCCTAATCATCAAATTTCCAAAAAGTTAATTCTTGATGTGTGGCTGATTAAGCCTGTTTCTGCAAAACTAGCACTTGGCGTCTAGGTGACTTTTTCCTGCCCCCTCAGTATTTCATGCCAAGGTTTCTAGAGATTACTGCCAAATTTGATAGAAGATAAAAAAAAGTATTTTCAGAACACCAAATCTTAAAAATCAGCTTTCAGTATAGAAGTGTGCAGCTTTGCCTGAAGGAAGGTGTAAGCGTGCTCCCTGAACTACAGAAATGAATTAATTGGGGGAGAGGCTAGTGTAGGTAGCTAGATAAAAAAAGCTTTAACTGCCTTTTTACAGTGGGCTTTGATTAATTTTTTTTCCAGTTTGTATGCTATGTGCTTGGAGAATTCCCTGCTGAAATCCACATAAAAAATGTAGAATATGTGCTGGAATGAGCTTAGACATAATGAATGGTGTTAATGTTGTTCTGGTCCTGAATGTTGCAAACCAGCTGGTCTTGTGGGAGCCCAGCTCACTGTTCCCGGCCTTATGGATGGTGACAGTAATGGGAAGCATGTGCTGCTCTTACTGCAATTCTGCATGCGGTGGGGAAATGCTTCATTCTTTTTATGAACCAAGAGATCAATTATGCATTAGAATTGCAAAACAAATTTTACAGTATGAAGACGGTCTGTTCTCTGAGTCACAGGGGTGGTAATGCGTATGGGTGTTGCAGCATCAGTTATGGAACCGAGAGAAATCAAGCCTTAAGAAGATCTAATGGCTGGAAGCTTCAAATCAATGGTTGGGAAACAGTAATTGAGTTGCAACTACTTGTTAATTTCTGATTATTTTTTTGTGATCTTTTACTTTTAAATCATTCAGTTATCTTGATTTTTTTTTTAAAGAATCAATATCTAAGAAAGCCTCCTGAAAGGGATTTTCTTTTTTAAAATGTGTTACGAAGAGTAAAATAGGTGCTTGAAACAACCAGATAGGAAGTCCTGAAAACTGATTAGGTCGCACCTTTCATACCCTTATAATAAAATTACTTTCTCTTTAAACAGATGAGAGAATACTGTTTGAGGTTAAGAAACATGGTGGAAAGTGGAGCAATTAAAGGAGAAATTTGTGCTGCAATGGACACGATGATAGAAGAGGTAAATATACTTGTGTGTCATGAATCCTCTTAGAACATGAGGCTAGAATGGGTGGGATTTCTTGCTTACTCTTGTTCTATAGCTATTGGATCACCCAAAAGAAGTAAGTGCCTTTTGTTTGCCTAACTAGGAATATTTTGTATGGCAGTGTGCTTGGAGGTATTCAAGTGAATTTTTTTGAAATGGCTTGTTGCTTATCTCATTCTGAGTTTTTCTAACACTTCCAGACAAAAATCTTGAATTTATAGGTTCCAGAACTATGACACTTTACAGGGATGTCTGCCCCTTTCTGTAGGAAAGCAGCATTTTGCCTCTTGAGAGGTCAAAAGAGTGGCCTATCAGGCTAAGTAGTAGGAAAGAGGCAGGTTGAAAATGGCATTCTGATGGCTTTGAATGTAAAATCTTACTGCAGAAGTGTTGTTGCAGAAGCTCCCCACAAGAGAGCAGAAAAGAACAACAAAACGGAGTTCTCTGCATTATGGAAAAGGTGTGAGCTCAACACAAGGCTGAATCCAGCTGTGGTCTGATCCTGGGGGGCAGCAGAGGAAGGAATCACAGCATCTGTTTCTGGCTGTGTGAATTAACTCAAATTGCTCAGCAGATCTGTAGTATGCAGTGTGTGCGTAGTGGCTGGCCCTCCATCTGTTCACGCTGAATAGGACAGTGGCACATGTCACTTCTCCAGTAGTCCTCGTAATTCATTCTTAAATAGCCAAAAACAATTTTAAAAGTTGAGGCTGTTTTAGTTTTGACCAAGTTTTTTAAAAAAAAAAGTATGTTTCATTTGTTTCTCAAACACACAATTCAAAGTGACCCAGGGGCTTCAATGTCTGTTTAGATGACTCAAGAAATCAAATGTTTGGGTTACGTGCGTTAGTCTTGATGCAATCCAGTAAACATCAGTATTAGGCAGAACCTACCTTGGGCTATTTCTGTCAAGCTTCAGGCAGTCCCACTAATATGAAAGTATTGATTAATAGAATCACAGAATCATTAAGATTGGAAAAGACCTCTAAGATCATCAAGCCCAACTGCCAACCCAACACCCCCAGGCCTCCTAAACCATGTCCCCAAGTGCAGTGTCTACACGTTGTTTGAACACCCCCGGGGTGGTGACTCCACCACCTCTCTGGGCAGCCTGTTCCAGTGCCTGACCACTCTGTCAGTGAAGAAATGTTTCCTAACATCCAATCTAAACCTCCCCTGGCGCAGCATGAGGCCATTTCCTCTTGTCCTATCGCTAGTGACTTGGGAGAAGAGACCAACCCCCACCTCACCACAACCTCCTTTCAGGCAGTTGTAGAGAGCGATAAGGTCTCCCCTCAGCTTCCTCCTCTCCAGGCTAAACCCGCCCAGCTCCCTCAGCCGCTCCCCATCACACTTGTTCTCCAGAGCCTTCCCCAGCTCCGTTGCCCTCCTCTGGACACGCTCCAGCACCTCAATGTCCTTGTGCTGTAATGTGTTGGTTTGGTTTTTAGAAATTCATCTTTGTGCTTCATGTAAAAACCTGTCACTTTTTTTATCTAACTTTAAGGTAAGATTAAAAAAAACTGATTCATGTTCCTTGGGTTATACTATTGAAACTAAAACTTTTATGAAATGTGTGCCTTAAGGTCAGCAGCGACTCTGTGCTTTGAGCCTACCCCAGTATGTTGCCAGTCAGCACTTAGTTCAAAAGTGAATTAATACAACTTACATCCAGCGTGTGTATCCAAAAGGCCTTGGAGGATTTCACAGCAGACATCAAAAGCTTCCTAGAGATGTTCATTTTTAGGGCAATGACATACAGTTCACTGCAAAATGTGTCTCTTTGTTTGGAGCCTCTTGCCCTCTCACAAGGGATCCCGGAATCGGCATTAAAGGCTCATTAACTGATTGCAATTTGTTCTGTAAAAAGGTTGTGCTTAATTCTCTGAAGTTAACACAGTATTTCCTCTTGCGGCGGTAACAGTGGTTTGCAACTTAAGTGGATTTACTTTCAATAAACACTGTAGTTGGAATGTGCAATTGCACCTGTCTTGTATACTTTAAAAACCACTTAGTTTTAAAGGTTTGAGATCACACTTTTATTTCATGTGTTTATTGCGTGGTATTGCATCTATTTTTGTATGTGGCAAAGCAGAACTTGGTTTTGTTCCGTGAAGTTTTATTTGCATAGCAAATCTTGGTTTGCTTGTGCTGGGAGGCAGCGCTCTAGCTAAAATGGGGCAGCTGAACTGGAATACAAGATTAAATATTCACTCCAGAACTGTATAAACATTCTTATCAAACCAGTGCACAGCAGGTCAGAAGTTGAAATCAGTGCAGTGCATGTGATTGAATTTTTCTTCCTCTACTGTTCTCCTTTGTAGACCTTTCCTTATCAGGAGTGTCCTTTTCCCCTTCTCACTCATTTTGTTTTTTAGCACAAGACACTATATCTTTGCCTTATCTTGGCTCTAGTTGTCACTAGAGTGATATAAGTCACTATATAGTTTAAATATATCTCCTTATTTTATTTATTGATAGAGGAAGCTTGCGAGATACTAAGAGATGGCCTGTGATGGGTGTGGTGGCAAAACAATTGAGGGAGGCCATTCCCAGGCTCTACTGCCTCTGTTAACTTGAGACTTCTGTCTCCATCATTTTCCTTCCTCTGGCTGGAGCCCGCTTGCTCGTTGCTCTCCTTTTAGGTGTTTTTCTTATTTTGTTTTCATAGCCTCACCACTTGAGGTTATCTGAGGTAGCGTGGGTGTACCCGCAGCAAATGCCACCTTTTTGTGCAGTCTGTGCAAAATTAAATATTTATAGTAGCTTAGGGTTTTACATTTGTTCTTTAACATATTTATTGAGAAATAAATGTGTAGTTCTTCTGGTAAAAACATTAAGCCCACACCCTTGTTTCAACCTGTAATTAATCTCTGCACTTGTTTTCTTAAGTTGCTTGGAGCAAGAACACCTTTATTTGTATTTTGTGCACAGCCACGTAGCGTTACTTAGCGTGAACACTGTACTCCTTTTGCCATCAGCACAAAGCTAGTTCTTTTGGAGCCTTAGGATCCATATAAATCAGCTCAACGAGCTCCAGAAAGAGTAAGTCAGCTTTGGGAAAGGTATTATGTCTCCTCTCCTGTGAAAAGTCGGTGAGAGGGAAGTGTGAAGACTGACAGCCTGGGAAAGCTGGCATTGGATCCCAGCGCAGAAGCTGCAGCTGAGATCTGACTCCCCCTTCTTTTATTTGAAATAACCTGTCGGTCTCTTGCAAGGAAAAGACTTGTCTTATGCTCAAGACATGGGCAGAGCTGAAGTAGACCAGTGTCAGCTGAAGTAAACCAGATTCAAACCTGTTTAAACATGATTGAATTCTGTGTCCCCAGAGTACCTGCGGCAGGTCCTGCTAAATATCCCTAAAGACAGTCAGCTGGTTATGCTGCCTACGTGTTAGCACATTTTATGATAAGCCCTGTGAGAAAGCACAGTAGTAATTAAGTGCAGTTTCATATTCTGATTTATAGGGAAGCTGATGACTTGAAGGTCAACTTTTTCTGCTAAAAAAATTGATAGAAAGCTGCAAGCTGCAAAGGATGTCATGGTCAGCAGGCAGGGATCTTGAATTGAATTACATAACCTGCCAGCTCAACCCTAAACCGAGACATTGTTAAATGTATTAAAACAGACGGGAAGATTATTTTAGGCTTTGGAAAAGAAGCAAAGGCCCATGTTTGAAATCCAAATGAACATTACAGGAAAAAAGGGATTAGTACAGGAGAAACACTGGGATAAAATGCTTTGCTGTCTGCATGTTGGAAGGTCCGGATTGTCTCAGTATGGGGCAGACCACCTGGTGGAACAGGCAATGCTGAATGCCTTTCTGGCCTTCTAGAATCAGTTTGTCAAAGTTTCTCTTGCACTACAGAAGTATCTTGTTGGAGGAGCTTCAGAATTACTTATGAAATGTTGGAATGAGTATGGGCAGCGTATTGGCTTTTGCTTTTGGCTGCTGCATTCCAAGGATAACCTGGAATTTATAAGTTCAACCTTAAGCTTCTGTTTTGCCTGATAATGTAGAGTATAAGAATGGAGAGATGCTGTTGGTTTTCTGTGGCTTTTCAGATGGATTTTGAACTGTTGAAATACCTAGATTTCCAGAGCCGAATGCGAATAATTCATATGTGTACATTCATTCATGTTCTTCAAAGGTGGACATTAAGATCCCGTTTCTCCAGTTGGTTCTCACATGGAGAAACCCATTCCTCAGTGGTATAGCTGTGGTAGGAGAGCCAGATCTGCATGTTTCAGCAGGTTCACAGCTGTTTGCTTCTTTGGGCAGGTATTCAGAATAGTGAGTACTTGCCTGGGCAACCCGCCGGAGACCTTCTGCTGGGAGTTCCGGGATAAGGAGAAGAACTATCACAAATATGGCCCTGTGACACCGGTCGAGTTCTACAATGAGCACGTGAAGCCTTACTTCAACATGGAGGACAAGGTTGGGGATGTTGAAAGGCAGTAGCTTCCCAAGACCCCTTATTTTGCTGCTAAGCCACTTATTTTCCACTGTTGCAAGGGTACTGTCCACCCCTGTAACTGCACTGTATGGGATGGGTACCGCTCCCACAAGTCAGAGATGACCCTATGTTTATTCTCCTCATTCTCCTGTTTGTGCTCTACCGTTCAATTAGCTGTGATCCCACATTGCGCTTCCGTGGTGATTTTGTAATGATAAAATATGTAATGATCTAATCAGTCATAAAATGCCACAAGATAGCCATTAGAGAGCAGGAATAACATGCAAAGCTGCTATGCCACAGTTATGAGGTAAACTTAAAGCAAACAAAACCTGGCATTGCAGCCAAGTGGCTTCTTTGCTAATGGGACAGACAGCTAGCTGGGACAAAAGCAATTCTCCGAAATCCAACTAGATTTGCTTCTCAAAGATTTCAGTTAAGTCGCACCTTAATTTATGATATCTTGGTTTTTGGCAGATCTGTCTAGTGAACGATCCTCGACCTCAGAATCCGTACAACAGGCTGTATACAGTGGAGTACCTGGGCAACATGGTAGGAGGGAGGAAAACACTCTATAACAACCAGCCTGTTGACGTCTTAAAAAAATTAGCTGCAGCATCTATTAAGGATGGCGAGGTTTGTGTGGTTTCTCTTCATGGATGGCATGGTGCATCTCTTGTAATGTAAAACTCACTGGGATGTGGCCTAGACGTGACTCTTCCTTCTCTTTGTAGGCTGTGTGGTTTGGCTGCGATGTTGCAAAGCACTTCTATTGCAAGCTGGGAATCAATGACATGAATATGTAAGTAGAAAATCAAAACAGAATACCGTTTGGGATACTTGGCTAGGATGTAAACGGTGCTTTGGCTGCTTACAAAACTAATTTGTCCATACTTCGGGTTATATACCCGAGAAGAATATGTTTAAGTAATTCAGCAGTAGCAGAAATGGTTTTTTCACTTGTTAGCTAAAATCTTAATCCTAACTGCATCCTTAAAAGATGTCCTACAAGTGATTCTTAAATATTCTTACTCATGTGGATTGTCTAGTGGTGAGAAACTCCTAAAGGGATCAGTTTTCGCATTTATTCTGATTTTAAAAATAGTTGAACTTTCACGCCTGTGCAGTGGCTCCTGGGACAGTGCAGTTGACTGATTCTCTGGTTTGGTAGTGAGAATCCTCCCTGCATCCTTTTTGATATTGCTTATCTTTCTAATAGATTTAATCATGAGCTGGTGTTTGGTGTCTCTGTCAAGAACATGAACAAAGCAGAACGATTAATCTTCGGAGAATCAATGATGACCCATGCCATGGTCCTGACGGCTGTCACTGAGAAGGTAGAGTCTCTCTCCAGAAGCTCTGATGCTTGCACAGACATATTTGAATATTCTGGCAGCTTGTTTGTGTTCTGGGCTCATTCAGTGTGTAAGCTGTTCTGCTAGAGCTCGGCATGTGTGCCACAACATGCTGGTGCACAAGGCCTAGGTTGTCTAATCTCCCTGTGGTGTTTGTGTCTGAGTGTTCAGAACTATAAATATTTAACAAGGAAGGAAGAATTTTAGACAAGTCAAGGGCTTCTTTCCTTCTGTCCACAAACTTTATTGGAGAAAGGGAAAAGAAAGTTAGCTTCTATTTTTAAGAATCCAGAAAACCTGTGTTAACTGATTTTTAAATACAGACTGATGTATCTTGCTGAGCAAGAAATCTAGCATGACAGCGTTTCCTACCCTACCCCACTCCATGGGTTAGTCCAATCTGTTTTACAGCACGAAGCCCTTTCTGTTAAAAAGCCAGTAAGAGGCACGTTGCAACAACCTTAACCTCCTGCAACCCACTGGCATGTGACCTCTGACCTACTCTTAATTAGGGAAGGAAGATGTTGTCCAAAACAGCTCTGTGGCAGACAGTAGGCTGAGATGAATCCAAGACTAAATCTGCTCCTGGCAGTATAACAAAGCACATACAAAGTAAAAAAAAGTGAAAATTTACAACTCAGGGTTATCTGCAATATTCATGTTTTCCATTTATTTCCAGAAGTTGTCATTTATTAATTTTCTTTGAAGTGATCTCTTCCTGTCCAATGTGACCTTGGCTTGAGAAATAACAGCTGGCATATAACTGAAAAAGTTTGCTTGAGCTCTGGAATTTGAGGACTTGAGACGGGACTTCTGAGTCAGAAGAATTTTTCTGAGTTACTTTTTACAACTCAGTATAATTTTCCCTGTTGTGCTCTGCATTCTGAGCTCTTAAAACTATTTTGTGTATCAGATGGCATGAACACATCTTTAAAAAAATTTTCATTGTTTTTTTCTGTTAGGTACTAAAAATGATACTTTTCTACTGTTTGGAACCTATTTATTCACAAGTGAAGTGTGTATATTGGTACTTATTGTACCCAGTGACCGGCTGCACTTCACTGGCAGCTGTAGTATATGGTCTGTATTTCTAAATTCGTACTTTTGGATGCCTAAATGTATAGTTGCATAAAATGTGATCACATGTGACCTGATTCCCTTAAGGAAAGGATGCACATAAGATCAGTATGTGATTGACGGTATCTCTAAAATCAAAAGATAGTTTAAAAGAAATTATCCTAGAACAAGTTCAGCATTTAGAGGCTTTTCCCCATTCAAAATGGACTAAATTTTTTTCTACTTTTTCTTTTAACATGTCTTATATTAAACCTTAACTTAATCTAAAGGAGCTTTGATAAACTGAGTTGTAAAATGTAGTACTTTGGATTTACCTACTTCATAAAAAGGCTTTGAGTATTTAAAAAAAATCCTATTATGATTTGACAACATAAAAAAATTGATGTGGATTAAGTGCACCTTTTGGTTAAAGACTTAATGTACATAAATGTGTTTACCCCAGTTTCTGTCCAATAGCATCAAGAGTTGACCTGTCCTCATGCTGGTAGCTCTCGAGTGTCTCATTTTAAGTACTGTCCTATATCTTGTTTTTAAGCGAGAACAGAAGCAATACAACGACATTCCTTTCAATATTAAAAATGGATTTATGGGGTATTTTCCAGGTTAGTTTTTTTGCATTAAAAAAAAGTAGTAGTAAAGGAATAACTACTCTTTGGTTCCTCAGGGGATGTGCTGTTTCCTCGTGAGAGGCTGCTTGAAGGAAGCAGCAGTTCACTTGTGGCACAAGCCTATGAAGCTGTTTTTTCAGTGCTTTTATGTACTGGGTGGATTTGAACCAGATCTCAGATACACACGGTGCAGGCTAGAGTACGGCATGCTTCTGAATGTGAAATCAAATGTGCTCCGTGCTCGTTAGAAGCCTTGTGTATCTTTCAAAGCACCAGAGCTGGACCTGTATCCTTCAGCTACATTCTTCAAGTGTTTGCACTTGCTCTTAGTAGTGCTGTTCTAAACTGCTGCAGTTGCTTCATTGCCCTTGTTCCTTGCTTGAATGAGGAATCAGAGGAAAGTTGTGCATTCTGCATATCAGAAGGGCCCTGTGTCCTGACAGGTGACAGGGAAGGCTGCTTAAATTCTGTCAGTCAAGTCCAAACTTGAATTTAGTTCAATTTAAGTTTTTCTGGTTAAAATAAATATTTATTGCAGGCTCTCTTCTTAACCATATTTCCTTGTATTTCATGTAAGTGGATAGACAAATATTTTGGAAAACTACATTTCTCCAACCATTAGCAAGAAACCATTGTCTGAAACTCACCAATGCTTGTAGACTTCTGGGAGTGGAGCTCTGGTTTGCTGGTGCTGGATTTAGACTTGGAAGGGTTGGCTGCTATAAACTCACATGGTCCTTCACTACTGAATGGCCGTTGACTTGTTTTGTCACAGGACGGGCAAGAAGAGGGATTTGAAAAATGGAGAGTGGAAAACTCCTGGGGTGAAGACCGTGGTAATAAAGGTAAAGTAATTTATAGTGATGGGAGCAGAAAGCTGAACTTGGTGTTTGGGAATAAGGAGGTGGAAGGGGGGGAAGGGATGTGCTGTGTGTCCTTCACCAGGCCATGCATGAAACAAGCCTGCAAACAGCACACAGATCACAGTTATGGCACTGTATTCCTGGAAGACACTCTCTTCACTTAAATGTGATTTACATCTAAGTAAATTGAATGTAAACATTGAATGGAGAAGCAGGAAGTGTCTCTGGGTAAACTGGACACTGTGGTTGCAGGTTCAACTGTAGAGGCAATTGCATTTTTTGGGAGACGGCCGTAAGTGATGGAAGCTGACACTTCTTGACAGGCAGGGCATCTTTGTCCCAAAGGCAGGAGGACGAAGCTGACAGAAGCCCCTGCAGAGGCTTGAACTGGAACGCTGAGTGTAGCTCAGTGATATGGGGCATGTCTTGTCCTTCCACTACAGCTTTTGACAGTCCAATAACCAAACTGTTTAATTTGTGTATGGAAGGTAATGGGAAGATACTGGTAGACTTCAAAACAAGTTCGTATAATGAAGTATTTAAATTTTGATAAAATAACTTTGTTAAGGTTGGTTAGTTTATTGCTGTAAAGCTGCTTATTTTCCTAAGCACATTGTATACCAGTTTGCTGCTGGTCACAAGTAAATTGCCAGCTATTATCCCTGTCAAAAAAAAAGGCAGCAGCTGTAGGAGCTGGACAAGTGTGTGAGGGGGAGAGCTGAACCTTTGTTTTGTTGCTCATAATCCTTTGCTGCAGAACACAAGTCTGAGAAATCTGGTAGTATTAGTCTAAAAATGTGGTAGTACTTCTCTGAAATACCAAGTATTCCAGTGGGCATGTAAACCGATCTTTTAATGAAGGGACAATAGGTAAGAAATGCTTCACCGTATCAAATAAGATAGCATCACTTCTAAGAACTGCACTGTATAGAAATCCTTTCTCCTTCTAGTATGAAAGGAGAAGTAAAGACTTCATTGCAGTCCTTTTAAATATACTAAAGTTTTTGGTAACAGAGCTAATCTTAAAACTGTACGCTACAGCTGTCTTATTTTTGGGACCTCATGCTGGCTGTGGCTGATACTACTTAAAGAATCTTCTTGAGTCATGTGTGAAACCTAAGTGGTTTATATTTTCTTCTAAAGCACTGTTTATCAATCACTGCAAGCTTTTACTTACTGATTTTGTAGATGAGGAAATGAGGGTATGGCTGGTTTGGGCTTGTGCTGTGAACAGCTGCAGTGTAAACTCTTCTAGCTCCAAGGCCAGTCTGTGAAAGAAAAAAAGTAAAAAATTGCGCAGTTCTGGTTGCCTTTCTAAAGCTGGGCTGAAAACATGACCTGCGGCGTTCCTCGCTGGTATGACAAGCACTAGCAACAACAAAATCCAGTTACGTGCACTTCAGCCCATGCCAGGTTTTCTGCAAGAACTTGCTGAGACAGTCAACAGCAAAGCCTGCGCTATTGTTCCTTTAGAAAGGATTTGTAAGGGCTGTAGGGCTGTGGTGGGGTGGATGTGCCAGCCTGGCATGGCACATGGGCAGGCAGCATGGACGGAACGGCGAGCCACAGCTGAGCGGTGGTTGAGGAAATGCTCCCCGTCGCTTCCCTGCTCAGCCTGGGAATGACAGGAGAGTGCGTCCCTGCCCGCTCTGGGGGGCCAGCTCTGACCTCCCCAGCCCCAGGCGAGTGGGGCTGATGGTGTGGAGCGTTTCTACTTGCTCTGCCAAGGCCTGCAGTCAGCTTTTCTTAAACAGCTGGAGTGGAGCAAGGTCTCCATGGTTTTTTGTCATCTCCTGTCTAAGACAGGCCGGATGCGGACTCAGCCATGCCATGATAAGCTTGCTGGTGAGCATGCCAAGCCAGACTGCAGTGTGTCCCAGGGCACAAGGCAGTAGTCATTGCTGACCACATTTTTCTGTTGCAGATTAATCCCAAATGTTATACTAACAGGATTTGGTACGGCTGAAGTTTCCCAGGATGTCTGGGGTTTCCTCTGGGAGTAGACTATTTCTGGAAAAATCTATTTTAGGATGTGGTCTTACTCATAAGCTTTTGATATCTTATACATGAACAGCTAACTAAAACATAGAAGATTCTTGAAACAGTGTCTTGATTTATGTTCTGGCCCCCTGCTCTTGCAGTAGTGTCTGTTCTGAGTTAGCTGTATACATTCGCAGCAAGGTTTTCCAATAAAAATCTTTAGTTTTGACAAAACAGTGAAAGTGTGGTGACATTCAGCCTTCAAGGCTCATCAACGTGACAGTAGTAAAATGTACTTTGGAATGTGGGATTAAGTAAAGAAGCCAAATCAATACTAAAGAAGTAACATCAAAACCTTTCTTGCCTCAGATACAAACTAATAACTTTTGTTAAGCACCTTTATGTATAATAGAGAATATAAAATATAAAAATGCCTGGTTGTGCTCTTACTGTCAGAACGCTTTGTTTTGAGGCACTCCAGATGCTTGGTTTGTGAAGTTAGATGCTACTAGTGTTAGAGGAATGCTTCCAGGAAGGAAGCGCCTTACTCAGCGTGCTTTACCACTAACCGCTCAGCATGGACTTTGGTTAGTACTCCAACCACTCTGAAGTTAATAGGTGTCTGTCAGCAACTTTGATTGTGCTAGCATGTATGCTCCTTGGCCAAGGTTCAGAATTGTTCTTTGTTAGAACTGCAGAAAGACTGGGCTCAATTTCAGGATGTTGGCTGTTACTCCCAAACCACGGTGCAGGAGACTGAAGCCTGGTGCTGCTTAGTAAAAGTTGTACCTGTTGAGCTGTGACTGAAGAGCGGCAGCTTTGTGCTGGTGCTACTGGGCTGGAGAGTCAGCGGATGCTCCGAGGGAGCTGCTGAGGCTGTGATCGATTCATGTGGAGAGCTGGACGCGTTTTTGGCCTTCTTCACTTTGATTATGTAATATAATATTAAAAAAACAACCCTACAGCAACTAGAAGTGAAAGAAGTGTGGTGCCTCAGGCTTTAAGTTAGGAATAACACTAAATTACCCCAGTTAGCTTGTCGTCTTTGAGTATTACTTGAACTTGTTTGCCAGCTTTGTAAGCTTAACTTGCTATTTGTTTTGCAGTAACAGTTTGTTCTCCTTAGCTGTTCTCTCTTTTCCAAATATGGATTCACTTTTCAAGAAGTTCTTCTAGAGCTATTTAAGAGGAGATAGTTGTTCCCTTGAAATATAATAGGACCTCAGAGTAACTTGAATAAACCCTGCCTGTCCCTTGTATGCATGTATGGTATGCATGCCACCTATGTGAACTTTTCTGGGTGAGTCACTGTCACTGATCTGGTCTGTACTGGTAGAGACCATGGTCTCTAGGAAGTCTTGCTCACTGTCTCTATTTTGTTTTGGTTAGGGAGTTGCCTGGAAAAGTGCCTTGACAGAAAATCCCATCAGAACTAAGAAGCTTGACTCTATTTCAGACTATTTTTTTCAGGGAGGTGAATTCCTAAATGATTTTAAGTATGACCAAAAAAACCCACTGTTGAGCTACAGGCAGTTGGACGTAGCCTTCAGAGCTCATTCTCAAACATTAGAAAAGGTAATTCAACAGGGTTTCCTCCCCTCCCTCCTGCCCTGCTTTTTCACTCTTCAACATCCAGAGCTAGCTGGTGTAGGAGGGTGAGGATTTGCAGTCTGTCCTAGCTCTCTTGCTGTGTCACTGAGTCGGTCTGGCAGTGATTTTTTTTTAATCTTATCTTCCTTGTTAAGGAATTTGGAAGCTGTGCTTGGATAAGGCCAGCGCAGAGAACCAGAATCCACATCAGTGAAGAGGCGGCCAAGAATGATGTTAAACTTGGCACATCCCAGTTGAGGGCCCAGTTGGGTGTGGGGGATACAAGTAAGCCCCAACTCCGTTATTTCTTGGACACAGTAATAAAGGGTACAGTCCACAACAAAACACCAGAGACTAGACTTTGAGTTATTAAAATACAAACAAATGACTTACAGTTGGTCGGAAATGGAAGTGGTTTTTCACACGGGGTCCCTCTTGCTTTGCTCCGAGTACAGTCGAAGGTGCCAGGTAACACCTGTTTCCCCAGACTTGCATGGTGTGGGACTGGAAAGGCTCTGACTCCTGGTTTGGGTATCATGGGATGAAGTTATTTATATGCTCATGCTCTGCGGAGTGGGTAGAACCGAATTCTTGTGGTAGCGCTTGTCCCAGAGAAAGGGAAGCCCTGGGAACAGCCTAGCATTGCCTCTCCTAAATATTTAGTAATTACATTCATATCTGTTGTAAAAGTGTTTCTTGGAATCCTGTCTGTTTTTCCTCAAGGAATGAACACAGCTGCTGACAAACATTGCTTATTTTTTGAGGTAAAAAAGTCACTTCCCAGTCAAATGTTTCCTTTCTGTGGTTTACTGGCACTTTGTCAGCCATACAGGCAAGTTTAATTATTCTGCTTACTCTTTTGTTCTGGAGACACAGTACATTATTACCTAACTTTGAACCCGGCTTATCCCATCGGATATATTTTTTTTAAAGCAAGCAAGAGGGGAACACTAAATCACACTATCACATCCATTTGATAGGGGTCCATCTGCTTGTTTTGGCATGAAAAGAACTTTCTTGTGGTACATCTCCAGCTAGAAGTCAGCTCCCTTTTGACTTTTTTTAATCTCTTGTACTGACTGTCGAATACTTCTGCATGAAGACATTTTAAGGATGTAAGTGTAGACGCTTAGTGTCTTTATTCATATATACGTGTATATCCATCATCCCGTGAGTACGCTATGACAGAATGGCTTTGTTGATTTGTTCTCCCTGTGGAGGAGTTAAGGCACAAGCACAAAGTGCCTTGTATGAGGTCCTTTGGGAACTTTGCAAGGGCTCTATTTTCACGCGCCCAAATCCCAGGTTATGCAATAACTCGCAGGCTGTTCATCCTCCACTGACCTCTCCCTGGCCAGCAGCTTGTCAGTTATTTTAATATGGTGCATGTTTGAGTTTTCCTTTGGGTAATTTAGAGAAATGCGGACCAGTCTCATACGCAGAGGAGTATGCTTTCGTGGTCAGGCACTATGCTCTGTTACAAGATGATGATGCTGTTCCAGGTTCTCTTCCGTATTCTGGCCTTAACATACAAATGGTTTGAGTAGAAGCCATAGATTAATTGCCTGAGGTAAAACTCCATTGTGTGCCCTGCCCAGAAATGCATTAAACTCTTCTGTTTTGCTCCTGCCTGTTACCTGGATGGAATGCAGAGCTCAGGGTTGCCTTAGGCAGGCTCTTAGGTGTACGGATTGCTGCATATAAAGTATGTGTCTCCTTTTAATGAAGAAATTGATAATGGCTTTCATTGTGACACCGGGCACAGGCATTCTCAAAGAGCGACCTTACTTATTTGCATGTTCTGAAGTTCTGCTTGACGTTTCCTTCTTGTTCAGACACTGTGATCCTAATCAGCACTGTCAAGCTCTGAGATACAGGATGTCAGCAGCAGAGTTCATTATCCTCTCAGGGTGCAATTACTTGTTGGCTCTTGGGAGTGAGAGGTTTTTGTGTGTCCCAAGAACTCATATCCTGAAGAGAGAATAATCAAGGCAGCTCCCTTTGGCAGTGTTTCCAAAATGGCTTCTAGCTTGGATTACAATTGATAGGGTTTTTAATTTATGGGAATTATCTGATCTCTTGCTTTAGAAACAAGATGGTGTAGATAGATGCATTTATTGTCCATATTCTTTGGACATTTTCTTGTTTCATTTGATTGTGTGATGATACTGTATAAGGACATGAGGAACTTTATTACATAAAGCCTTCTCATCTGTCTTCTAAATGCTTGCGTTCTCCCAGCCACTCTTATTTTCAGTTCACCTTGAATAGCTTATTTCCAGTGGTAGCTTTCAGCTAAAACCTGTGCTACTCTAAATGTGACTCTCTTCTTCCAGTCCAAAGGCTGTTCACCAAAATTCTCAGTAAGAATTATGTTAAGGGAGAAAATTACGGTTTAGTTCAGCCAAAGTGTGATTTAGATGGCTTTACGTTTGAGGAAAGCAGATGGCCTCCTTCTCTTACTGCAAGACCTAAAGCAGCAGAGTTTTCTTAAGCCAGAGATGGTTTGGATATTCACCTGGAAAACTCTCCTTTTCTTACCAAAATCCTGAAAACTTCTAAAGCCAGATACTCAGATAACTTTATATTCTGCCTTAAATACTAAGTTGTTTTGTTTTTTTTAAGGCATTGTAATTCACTTGAGTATTTTTCAATGCCTGTTTTAACAGAGGAAGCATAAATGATTAATATTCTGGGTCTTGTTTTTCCTCACAGGCTTCTTGCTTGGTCTTTCAGTGCACATGATGTACATTTGATTAGCCTAGATGTTAATTTATTTGTGATTTTTTTCTTTGTCTTGAGAGATACCAAGTACGACTCAGTCCCATTTGTAATGCATCATTCATAGGTGAAACGCATGCATGTGGCTGCTTCACTGTATTGGTAATGGTTCTCAGTTGTAACGCGCTGTTTTCATCTCCAGGTTACCTGATCATGACGGATGACTGGTTTTCTGAGTACGTGTACGAAGTCGTGGTGGATAAGAAGCACGTACCAGAAGACATCCTGGCAGTGATGCAGCAGGAACCAATTGTTTTGCCAGCTTGGGACCCTATGGGGGCTTTAGCCAAGTGAACTACAGAATATTTGCCTCTTAATGGTCAACCAGAAGTAGATGCAATAGAGAATCCCAGTGGTTGGAAGCCATAGCCAAATGATAATGTGACCAAGCACTCAGCATGGTCCATATTCTTGAAATATAAGTTAAGGATCTTTGGGAAATAGCGCTTTACTGACTTGGCTGAATAAAGCTCTCAGGCTACTCGGCAAAACTAAAAAGAGAAAAGGAAAAAAACTCATCATGAAAATGTACTACACGTGCTATCAATGGCAGTTTGATTTTACCTTAAATTTTTAACAAAAATCAGCATAGCAACTCAGTAGAATTATTTTGACCAGTGTTCTCCCTAGAAAAGATGACCATAAAAGGCCCTTCTTTAGAATTAACAGTTAGGTGATTGTTAGAACAAATACATCAAGATACTTATAAATTAACCATCTGTGGTCTGATGTACCCTAAAAGAATGCCCGACATATTTTATATATTTATGTTTTTAGTTTTGCTGAAGTTTTGGAGGGGACATAAGAATTGAAACTGCTAAAAATGATGTTGAGAAAATTTTCTCTTCTAGCAGTATTGGGGGGCGGGAGGGAAACTGTTTCCTCGAGCTTGAGGTTTCCAGTTTCACTTGTTTTTATTCTTCCATTATTGAGCTAGGACTGGATAACCTGTATCAAGGCCCAGTGCTATGTCTGTGTGCACAGGAGCGCTATTTTTCAGTTATATTAGCAAGAACAAACATAAATATGTTCACAGGTGGAGTTAGTGTCATGCTCAACAGAAAAACCAATGTTTTAATTGCTGCATTTTATTTGGATGTTTTAAAAAACAAGATGGTGCTATGAAGCTTTTGAATAAACACTTTCTAAAGTGACTGGTACAGCTCTGTTTTCTTTTTTAAATGAGCCTCATGTAACTAATGAAATGGAAAGATATTAGTGACTCTTACAAACAAACTGAAGTGGGCTAAAATGTGAACATATCAGGAAAACATGCTGCTTTGTTCTCAGTAGTAGTCAAAGATGCTCCTTTCACTGAACGAAGATAAACACACAGTATCTTGTGCGCTACAGGCACTCAAATAGTTTGGTGATGAGCACAGTGCTAATTCTTCCATTTAAGTTGTGCCAAAATGGCTGGCTGTCTTTGTGTACCCCGACAATTTTCCTGTTCTGTACTGGGTTTAGTCCTAGGTAAATACGAGGGTAAGTGAGGATAAAGAACCAGGCTGAAACACAACTGGCAGCTACCCCAGGTAGCGGATGGGTGTTGATGAAGTCAAGCACACAGTAAAAAAAGGATGTTTGGTGTGGCCATGGTACCCTACAATTTGGTTTGCCTCTTATTCCATTTGGACTATAGGGACAGAGTTAAATGATTATCAAAGTGTCTTCTGCTAGTTATACAAATGTGTGTGTATGTATGTACATACATTAAAAATGCCAAGCTGAATCAAGTCTGCATGTTGCCTGTTGAACTAAATCCTGATTAGGGTTTGTTTAGGAGTCACCCAAGGTGATTCAACCTGCTGTGACTAACATTTCCTGACGTGGGCAGGAGTGCCGGTTAGATAAGAGAGTTGGGTGTGGAGCAGCGGCAGGAGGTTATTGTTACTGTCCTTGAATGAGGTGTTTTAAGAGTCTCTGCCCTTTGTAGTATTTTCTGCAAAGGTAACAAAGCCGTTCTGGAGAGGTACAGAATATATCTTGACAGTACAGTGATACTATAATTTGGTTCCCTTCTAGTGAAATTCAGCTCATATTATCCTGGGCTTGTATCAAAAGGTTTTCTGTCATCTCAAGACCTGTGAGGGTACAGAAGCAAATGGCTATTGCTCTCAGCCTGCCTTTTGTAGTAGCGATGGTTATGAGCAATACCATAAGGCTATATACCTTTGCAGTAGATTTTTCCTAATCTAGAAGACTCCCAAGTTTCAGTGCTCAGATCTTCTGTGTCTTGAGACAGGTAGATGACTCTTTGTGCTTTCTACAGTGTTGACTGGCAGAAGTGTGCATCATGTGCAGTTATCTCTGTGGAAGTTTGGGCATACCTGTTAATGATCAGGATCTTGTTGAATAGTTGGTATGTCAAATATATTTATCAAGTTATTGTCAAATATTTTGCCACCCTTTCTGATTCATACTCTGCTCTAGACTGTTGGGGAGTGCGCTGGAGTGTAGCATCGAGTTTAGGGTACTGCGCCTCAGGGAAGATGCAAACCAAAATGAGTGTGGAGAAGAGGCGTGAGAATGATCAGAGCACTTGAGGCTGTGACTAGTAAAAGGCTGAGAGAAACATGGTGTTTAGTCAGAGAAAAGGGGAGGCATCACATTCCTTTCATTCATAAATGGATGCTTCAAAGAAGGGAATTTTGTTCCCACTGCTCATAAATTGATCAAAAAGTCACAGGCTTTGACTGCAGCAAGATTTAGTGAGATTAGGGAAAGCTTTCTGGTGATAAAAATGGTGAAGAACTGGAATAGATTGCCCGAGGATGTGTGACGCCTCCGTTGTTAGAGATCTTTAGGAACAGGTTCCAGAAGAACACGTCAGAAACGGCATTGGTAGAGCCGATCCTTCCCTTTGGCAAAGGGATGGACCAGATGATCTCTTGAGGTCCCTTTTGGCTTTATGGGTCTGTGATGCACAATCTCTACCTCACGCTGTGTGACTTGCGAGTAAACAGTCTTGTACTTGATGCTGAACCCTGGTGGCTCTGAAACAAAGCCAAATCTCTTGGGAAGCTGTATTATGCACAATATTTTGATTATGACTAATGCATGTGGTGTTTTGGGGGCTTTTTTCTTCCAAAAGGTCAGTATTTTAGTCTTCCAAAATCTTTCTGCTTATGACATTACACTAGTTCTTCTATTTCCTTTACGCTATCTATGAGAGGGGGATAGCAGCCAAAGAGAGTTAACTTTTTCTCTAGAGTTTAACTAACATTTTTGCTGCCCATGGCAGCACTGATGAGGATTGAGTTTGACAAATTAAAAACAGTTTCCAAGCCAGTTTTTGTTAATTTGAGTGTTTAAAGGCATTGTCCAGCGTGTGCTTATCTCTGCAGCTGTTGCCCAGATATTTCCCTGTGCAGCTTATACAATAGTATGTTTTTTTCCTTTCCTTCAAATAAGCACAGAAAATCCACATGGCTAAAACGTGTTATAGGAAATGAAGCCAATCTGGCAGAAACAGTTTTGCCTTTATGCCCAGCAATTTTATAAGTTCTTTGTAGGAAGGAATGGGGAAGAGGAGGGGAAATACATATATCAAAGCGAGAGCTATATTTCTTCTACTTTGGGGACTCGGGGCCATTGAACAAACAGTTCTAAGGTTCGTGCTAATGACTCTCTAATTCCAGGCTGGTGCAGTATTAGGTAGGCGGTTCTGCTTTGCTGCCTGTGTGATACCAGTCTACAAAAACCAGTTCTGTGCCTTTGGTAAGAATCAGTAGCTACGTGCTCTTGCTAAGTAGCCGTCGCTGTTATCCATAAAACAGACCGTCGTATCTTCCAGGCAAGTGGGCTTGTTTTTAAACAGCAGTTTGAAATGTGAATAAAACCAGTACGTATAAAATGATTTCCCATTAACAGCTCCTGTTGATGTGATGTTCGTTGGATCGCTCTGCCCTTTCGTCCTAAAGGAAAAATCACTAAGTGATCAGCAGCCCTCAACTGGGGGACTAAGAATCGAGGCAGTTGAGCAGATGATTGAGATGCCATATGCTCCGTGTGGAGGCTGAGGAAGTTCTCGGTGTCCGGCGTAGTATGGGACACGGCTGGATGCAGAAGAACCTCAGTCTCTTCTCAGGTGCGTGGAAGTTAAGAGTACAGCCCGGAGATGACAACGAATTAGCAGACTTGGCCCAGCACCTCTCCGGCAGGGTAGAATGGGAGCATGTAAATGCGGAACAGGCTACTTCACTCCTGCCAGTTCGCAGGAAATGGTTCAGAGATGATAAAAAATTAAATTCTTTCCAACTGATGGAATGGAAATACTGTGGGACTAAGCCTAGCTTG
The DNA here is from genome assembly GCA_031468815.1 of Morus bassanus. Lineage (NCBI taxonomy): Eukaryota > Metazoa > Chordata > Aves > Suliformes > Sulidae > Morus > Morus bassanus. The sequence goes on from CM062584.1 coordinate 11,236,854, forward strand.
CTGCAGGTTTAGTCTCTCAGCAAAGAAAGCTCTATGCCTTATGAACTGTAAACTCAGATTACAAAAAAAAAATTAACATCCAACTGATAAAAAGATGTTTAGGTTAGAATAAAAAAAACAAACGCAATTAATCCCCTCTGTGTTTCAGTGCTGTTTCTTTCTTCAGTTTATATCCTTTGCAAATCCTTAAAAAGACTTTTGGATTGTTGAGGAACCGGCCAACTAACATAGTTTCCTTTTCCAGTTTGTCAACGAAACGATGTAGTTTTCATGTGATAATTCAAAGGCAGTTCCTCTGACAGGTGGAAAATATTGACAGAAAATGTTATAAGAGTATCTCAGATTCAATCAAAAGTCAGAAAATAATAACTACTGCTAACTAGGAAAAGGAAGAGGCAGGAGGAGACGTTATGTGTGGTGGCAGTTTGTAGGTTTTCGGAATCGGATTTCTCCTCCCAAATGCGCTCTCAAAGAGTTGTAGTGGAAATAGCAAAACCTCTCCAAAATCCATCTAACTCCCAGACATATATCCCAGCGCAGTCAGCTTAGAAAATAGGAGGGAAGGACAATCAGAATTCCTTTTATCCCAAAGCCAATCTTAATAGCTCCTAATATAAGTCTGATTCCTGATAACTAAACGAAAGATGGGAACAAATAAATATTTTAGGATTTGTTTGGTTTGTGTTATTTGGAAGATTGTTCCTATCCTCTTATTGGCAGTGAATCCGAGACATGCTTGCAGCATTATTATTAATCTCTTCTTAATACAGCTGGTACTACTGTTATTAGGTAATTTGATTGATGCTTCTCATTCTTGTGCTGGTGTCGGTAACTGGAATCTACAGCTGATTGATCTGTGGAGAACTGTGGAAGTCTTTGAAGTTATGTTTTCCGTAAAGTCCATTTCTTCCTTTTGTTTTTTCATACTTTCCCTAAATCATTAGGATTTTGCCCACCAATGCACAGAAAATTTCATGAAATTCTGGAACTGACTCTATACAGGACCCAAAAGGTTTTCACATATGGGGTAAATAAATGTCATAAAGTTGAGGGGTCTGCCTGAAATCTCAAGTCTGTTATTTATATTATGCCCCAAAGGCTCCAGACTGTTTGGCAAGAAATTAAAAAAACCCCATGCTGCTGCAGAAGACATTAATGAAAAAAAAAAATCAACTGAACAAAAAGGCCAGGATAAGTCATGAAAGAAGGTTTTGTGTTCTTAATATACAGCTTTGTATGCCCTACAAAAATAACTAAATGCTGACATTGGGTGCCACTGAGGTGAGCAGATGAAAGCAATTTAACTGCAAGTGTTGACCAAGATGAATGGTGTGCAATAGTGTTTCAGAACTTGTTAAAAGAACCTACTCTAAGCAGAGACTAAGACAGAGAAAAACCTCAAAGGTCATGATGCCCTTAAAACTTTAAAAAAAAAAAATAAAAAACAACAAAAACCCAACCCCATACAATTATGTAAAGAGCAGAGGGAGCCAAAGCCCAAGGTAGAGAGAATTTATTTCTTGTAAGAGGGTAGAAAAAGTGAGTTTGGAAAATCCGTTCCAGTCTCCCCGCAGTGGTGAGCTGGAAATCTGTAGAAAAGGGAAGGCACAGATTCCTCGTACCATCCGTCCTCCCACCTCCCAAGAAAGAAGCAGCCTGCTATCCACAGCATGGCGTCCGATCCACAGATGGGTAACGCATTAAAACATTGTGCCTTCGTAAAGGTTTAGTGAGTGAGGCACGATGGTATCTGTCCTTGCAAACTCTTCAGAATGGGACAAAATGGGGAAGGCTGTGAATGATTATAATATGCAAGGAGACTAACTTGTGGAGTTTTTTTTCCTGTCCGCAGCTAAGCGGAGATTAACGCGACCAAAGCTGTTTATTTTGGAAAGAAGAGTACAGGAGGGGGATTCAGCACGGCAGAGAGAAGACGAGTTAGATATTGCTATTTTCACTAAAGAACAATGACTCTCTTAATACAACTGAAGGCGACAAACTTAATTTGACAAAACGTTTTTAATATACTGCCCACAAGAATTCATGGGAAAGCAAAAACGATTTTAATACAAGTCTCCTTAACGTTTGCAACTGCAATACCTGAGCTATCCTTGAGATGGTGCAACCGGCACGCTGCTGACTGACTGCTGCCACCATAAAGGGACCAGGAGACAGAGAAAGGGAAGTGCTAATTATACCCCTATGCTTTTCAGTTTTCAGAGTTCGTTTTCTTTTCAATTGTTCGGAACAAGTCTCTGAAAACTGGCAACCACTTACAGCAAAACTGCTGTTGTGCTAACAATTAGCTATTCTCATTTGTCCCCATTCTGGTTTCCTACTCTCCCCCCCCCCCCAAATCTGCCACCTAAACTATGGCACTATTTCGTTGACCTGTGATTTAAGACTTTTTATAAACAAATTGTAAAGTCTAGGAATGAAGAAATCCTGGATGAAAAAAGCTGGAGAAAAAGTATGTGTCAGAGGTTGAGTGAGATATTTTGAGGAGTAGGAAGAAAGGAAATTACTTGTTGAGCTTGCTGAAGCAGCAAAATGCTTTTAAGAATTTGTGCTTAATGCTTTAAACCAAAACTAAACCTTATTGCTCTATTAAAATAATGTAAATGTTCAGCAAAAGAAATTATTTTTTCCAAGCCCTTTTACTGTGGTAATATTCCAGTCCTCCTATCTTTCTGTAATCTACAGACCCACCTGCAAACTTGTCATTTACTGCCTCCCTCAAAACTTCCGTCCCATTTGTCGTCTCCATCATCATCATCATCCTGTTATTTATAGCTGTAATAACAGCCAGCAAAACTGTCCCTTACCAGAAAAGCTTCCCTCCTTCTCACTCTGCCTTCATTGGATCCTGCTCTTTTGAACTGATCAGAACAGGCAAATGTAGCCACCCACCTCTAGGAGGAAAACTGAGCTGCAGCCCTGGTGAAACATAAAGTTTATTTGACTAAAGTGACGCAAAAATTCTTAAAGAGCTCTTTGGCAGCAGATTATCTGGAAATCAGACCATGTGAGGGGGATTGGTGTACAAAAACCTCACCAAGATGCTGAGTTGCCCACAGGCTGAGTTCCCGAGACTCTGAAGTAAATGTGGGTGAAGGTTACTCGAGCTTGGATAACTCCAAGGAAAGTGCTTCAAACCCATCTGAAAGACAGGTACTTTATGATTTTGTTTTTAACACACTGCTATCTAAAGTACTTTATGAAATTTAGGCAGACTCCTAGACGGCTGCCTTCAGAGCCTACCTTCTGAAGCGAGCAGGTACTGGAGGTTCATTAACTTCCACTCCTCATTGCCTCTTTCAACTTTGGTTATAAAATCTGAAATACTAATGACAGTCTAAAATATGTATACTACATTTTGTTTCATTTTAAATTAACTTTTAAAGTCTTAGAGTAATTTCTATAACATTGGGAAAATGTACATCTGACAAAGCTTTTTTGGGGGAAAAAACCAACATTGATTTTTGGTGAAAGCTTGCTTTTGAATTTTTTTAAACTTTTAATGTTGCTTCTTGCTTTTCTGATGTTACATGCTCTACTCCGTCTTGTTCAGGCACTTGTCCAGCAGTTCTGAATGTTGAGAGACAAATGCCTGTAGCAGAACATGTTACGACAATCTGAAATTAGAGCTTTGGCAGTCCACATAATTGCATTACGAATGTAAAGTTTATTTAAAATTTACAAAAAAGCATTAAACTATAAGGAAAAATAAAGGAAAGAAGCAGAATTTGAAGCAAAAAAAAAAAAAAATCAATGCAAACATTTATTTTGAAAGGGTAAAGTAAGCTTTATTAACCATATTAAGTTATATTTCAAAAGGTGAACTGTTCCAGCACAGTAAACTATCTAACTCAATGGGACAGATTTATTAGAAGTAATAAATCTGAAGAGTATGCTGTATGTATATTTATAGTCAATCATGTTTACTGCTGAAACCAGCTGGCTTGCTGGGATAGTTTGCTAAGTAATATGGAAGTTTAAGTGAGGAATGCAATGTAACTGAATATGTAAATAGTCATGGAAAACATGTTCTGATGTGTTAAGAAAGCCTGGGGAGAAAAAGATCGTGTATTTAATGGGTTTGGATTCTTGGAAACGTTGTGGAATTTTTTTTAATGTGGGTTGTTAGCTGTCAGCATTTTACCAGACAGGTCTCCTACACTTAAGCTTCGTCTTCTGGTGCTTTTGGTGACTGAATCGACCATAATTTTCTTGAAGAGTACTTTATAAACTTGGCACCTAGCAAATGACTGTTGGGGGTCCATCTTCTAATTGGGCAGGGTGTGATGAATTTCACATGGCTATATAAATTAAGAAAAACTGCCCCAAAACTGGAATTTAGTAAAACCCCTAAATTATTCCCACACATGGAATTGTGCAGTGTATTTAAGCTCTTTCCTGCTTTCCTCCATGGAAATATAAACCACCAAGTTTTCATTAGGAACAGTATTAAGAGCCTGAAGAAAGTTCATTCTGCATCCTGGCGTCCTTTCTGATGCTAATGTTTTAAATCTTTTCCAAAACTGTGTATTTGCAGCTCTGTTGATCTGGCAATCTGTATCTTACAGAACTTACACAACATAATGAAGCCCCTCTACGGGATAAGTGTTTCATAAAGAATTTACCTCGAACTCGGAGCCTGAATAAAGGGGCTGTAATTTGGAGACAGCCATTAACAAGTCTCCTTCAAAGAAACATCATCTGGAAGCAATGCTGACTGTTTCTTTACTATCTTTAGGTAGGAACCTTACAAACATAAGTGTACGCATGCTGGCATATATGTGCAGCCAGTCTTGGAGTCTGCAAAGAGGTCCTCTACTTGAAACACCGTGCCCATTAATTTGCCTGTGCTGAGTTATATTAAGGAACAATGCTCTATTTATTTGGTGATATTTGCTGTGTTATGACTCCTCCTTCAAGTTTATATAAATAATTTGAGGAAGAATACAAAAGGAATATCATTCCCTCTAAGCTTATCTGTTTCCTTGCACTACACAGGGAGACTCTCATCCATAAAATGCATTTTCTTCCCCTCCCCGCCCCGTTCTTTAAATGACTGTCATCAGTTTGGCAGCATTCCCACTACAATACAGCGTCTGTCTTCTCAACCAATTTTTAAAGGTAAAATCTCCCTTTCCTGCTGACTTTAATTTCAGACTGAAACACGGACAAGATTATGACATAAAACTCACAGTACAGGTTTATATTCCCCCGATACTATTGCTTTCAGAAGCACTATTTTCACATCTTACTTATATTTAGCCTTCTCTGGGAATACAGGAGTTAACTGGAGAGAGCTCACTACTTATTCCGTTCTTACTTTGGTAAGCAGCCTTTTATTCTCCCAGAAGGGCCATTGTCTCAGTGGGACTACTTGTTGAGTACACTCCTCCTCTGTTTTAGTAAGAATGTGAGCAAGCCCTTGGAGAACTGCAAATATTCATATACAGGGTCCATTTTGTCATCTACGTATGGCAAGTTTCTTATAAAGTACTCACATATTACAGTGATGTGCAGAGTACCCAATCCAGTTACATTTAAAATCACTGGCACTGGGATCAGACCTGCTATGCACGGAAATAATTCACTGGACCCCTTTATTTCAGGGGGTTTTGATCACTCTTTATCAAAAGTCAGTTTTGGTTCTTTTAAACTAGACTAGAGAAGCATAGCTAAAAAAAATCCCGAAGAAAGCAATTTTCAGTTGTTGAGGGGTGGTCTAGATATCAGCTGATACCTGCTTTGCACCTAGTACCTCTGATTCTGTGGTTACCAGCGGCCCTGCCAAAGCTGGGACTCTGTATCTTCTGACTATCTATTTATGAACAGCAGTTTTTGCAATCTGAAATACAATCTGTCACGCTTGCTATCAGCTCACCTAATGGAAACAAGCTAGTAGAAAGGGACATTCTAGGCACTAATTTTTTAATGAAATCAGTGTATGTGAACACAGTCAAAAGCAAAAGGCATTAATTTTTTGTTATGAACTCTAAATATGATTCACATATGACAAACAGCAGGTGAAATTTATCATAATCTAGTGCAATCTAGTTTCAAGATTCAGTTGGCTGAAATTTTTGTTTTCTAACAACTCCTCGCAGAATGGGAGCATCTGAGCTATGCCGTAGTAACTGATGAAAGGGATACTCCTGGCCTGTGCAAAATCAGAGGAAAAATGTGAAGCCTCTGTACTCCTTCACACCACACATGCAGCGAAACAGGGACGCGCTAGCCCGCAAAAGCCTGTCAAAAGGAACAATTTTCAGGGGGTTCTCGCTGTCATCCAGGTCACGTACCTCCCTCCTGTGCTAAAAGACAGACCAGGACTATGTGAGGAGATATGGGTGAAGACCAGAAACGTTTACTGTTATATTTATCAGAGTCCAGGACCTGGAATCACCCAGGTATGTGGCTCTTGGAGGGTCATGGTTGATATTGCAGCTCAGAGGTGAGAACAGCACCTACAGATAAACAGCACAGCCTTTTCCTGTGTGCGATATGTGATTTCTACCTTGTCATACAAACTTCTTGCTTGATTTTCTAGAGAAAAGTAATTTTCTTGGACTCTTTCCATTTATATACAACCGCCTGTGTGAACTGCATCCTTATTGCAGGGTGTAATACACAGTCAAGCAGCTACGTAATTTTAACAACATTAAATACTTGGTGATAAAAGTGAGATTTAGGTGAAGTTAACAGAAATCATCTTCATGTTTGATTCTGTTTGCCAACACTGTAGGCTAACTTTTTGTCTTAGAGTTCCAAGTATTTTAATTCTTTGTAAGTGTGTAAATGGACAGAAGTAAGGCAGATGGAGGAGCAGGGTGAGTGATAGTGGTAGTGTGGGTTTTGCTACAGGAATGCAGCTGTAACCCAGTGAGTGGCGGGTACACCGGCAAGCATTGCTTTCTAAAATTAGCACCTGGAAAGAGAACATAATTTGTATGAAGTGAAATATATGTTTGCAGCTGTGCAACTTAAAACGTATTTGATCATTTGGAGACAAGTAATGACTTCTGTAGTCATGCTCAGTGAGGCTGAACAAGCCTCGTGCTGAGGAATTCAGGAAGTCAGCGCTGCCCCACCTCAAACAAAGTACTCTCTAGGTGACTTGAGGCATTAAGGTTTGCCTCCCTTGAAGCACCTGGTATTTGCTGCACCTCAACCCAATTGTTTTAACCTCCTAGACACACTAAAAGTCCATTTTCTCCTTTAAAAAATATAGAAAACAGGAAAATAATTTTGTTTTAAAGTGCTGGAAAGATTTGGTTTCCTGCATGGCAGAGCATTAAAGGAAAGGGATTCCCACACTGCCACGAGAGGTCACTGCATGCCTCGAGAAAGAAACAAGGTGATGATAGACCAGTTGTGCAGCTCCCCGCTCGGGAAGGAACCGGACCCCTGGACAGGGATGCTCCTTCAGGATTGCTCTGATAGAGGCAAAGGAGTTGGGTTTGTGCATCAAGGGACATACAGGGCTTTTACAGTGCTGGTTCAAGTTTAGCTCTGTGTGGGAATAACCAAAAATTGTAATTTAATTAATATTTGGCTTTTGTGAACTGCGTTGGTGGCTTCAGCCAAGCTCGTAGGAACACATGGCTTCAATTATCCATCCTAGTGTTTTCAACAAACACGCAAAGCAGGGAATAGTTGTGGAGGACATGCTGCTTCTTACAGGGTGCTTCTCCGGAGCAGAGCTGAGGGTCACTCCTCTTACTCTGCGTAAGGAGAAGTGCCATTTACAGGGCTGGCAGCAGGGCACCTTCCATGTACTCCTAGACAACACAGCGTTACAGAGATGAAAACTGCCCTTTAGAATAATCTCTGTCGAGAGCTATCTTGCTTTTTCTTTTCTTTTTCTTTCCTCCTTCTTCTGTAGCTAATCATGTTGGTGATAAGAAGCCAATGTGTATTTATCTAAGAGCAACCTTTGCAACAGCTCAGATTGAAAATATTCTTATATCATTCGCTATCGTCATTCTAGCCTCTGTAACTACAGAGAGATCAGTGCACAGAGATGAAGTGGAGGCTGAGGTGCGCAAAATCCTTCACGATCAGCATAATTTCCCCCAGGTATCTTCCCTAGTGGTCCTAGCATACTTCTTGACCCCAAGACCTCTAGTTCTGCAGCTGTTTACACTCTTTGTAGCAGTTACAATTCCTTCAGATTTTTTTTTTCTTGAATTGTAACAAGAGGGGGGAAAAAGTACATTCTCCCACAGTTTTTTACAGTGTAATGAAATCTTCTGATTCTGCAACTGTTCTGTTTTCATGTGCCAAGTATGCCGCTGTGAACACCACTGCATAGCTGTAGAGGCCGTCACTCCAGAGATTTCCCAGGGTAGCTGACGAGCTGTAGTTCTCTTTCAGAAAGGAATAGTTCAAATTCCAGCTGAAGCCCCTGAAAGTTCACACAGCATTTTGCATATTTGAGGCTCAAACTACTGAAAATTCCACAAAAATATTTCAAATAATATGATATTTCTTTCCTGTGGTCTGCAGAAGACCAGAAGGAGCTTAGATCTGGATAAGACAACTATCTTGGTTGTGTCAGATCCAGGAAATCAACAATAGGGTCAACGACCTCTCCTCAGCAAAGCAAGTGCCAAGAAGTATCTATGTGCAGAAAAAGTGTTTTACAAATACAATAAGAGTTTAAGTCTCAGGTATGGACAATTCAGACTCATGAGATAATGCAGTTAAATCAACATCCTTTACTGCTTTCCCATTTATGAGTAAGAAGTGTAAAGTCCAGAAAGGCTCAGGTTACTTTTCCATATTCCTATCTTGGATTTAGCGTGCTCTATACAAGGGGAGGATTGGCTGTGGCCTTTCCCAGGATTTTTATGTTGCCACCAGTGGTGGTAGGGCTGTTTTCATCTGCGCAAGCTCTTTTTGGGACATTTGGAAGGTTTCAGACTCCAAAGACACTCAGTTTTTATAGTCATGCAGGTAAAACAGAAACTCTTTGCCATAGCATTTTCCTCTGGAACTTTGAAGATGTTTTGGTCTTTGTGGATGATTAACTAATGGTAGCAAAGTACTGCTCTTGTAAGAATTCAGCATTAATGATGCACTGTTTGCTCTATGATGAAAAGAATATTATCTGGGTAAAGACAGAATGTAAGCCTGAAGAACTAGAGATTTCTGAAAGTTATAAACAACACCTTTAAGGGACTTTTATCTCGAGAACATCCTCCTGTTTGCTCTGCAGCTCAATAACTTTCCTTCTCTTTCTGCTTGCGCTGATAAATGTTTAGGAAGAGATATAACAGTCTTTGCACAAGGCTGAAAGCTGGGAAAAACCTGAGTTTTAACAGCTCTGGCAATGAGCAAATTCCAGCAATGAGCAAATAATATCCCCTGCTTTAGTTTTTCCAACAGTTAAAAGTGAAATAATGTTTATTCTTCTGCTAGGATGTGACAATGATATTTACTGCAGTAAAATGCTTTGAAAAGGAAAAATCAGATGTAATTATAATAATTTAATCTGTGGTGGCATCGTGTAGATTGTGTAACAGTTTGCTAGCTATAAAGCAAGGTTGCTACCCCAGGGAATTTGCAGCATAGAGGATCAGCTCCTAATTCAAGATTTTGTTGAGTAAAGGCAGCTGGGCATTGACATTACCTGAACAAACAAGCAGAAAACAAAACATGACCCATGGAATCACAATTCTTTTTCTGTTCTTTCTGTTCTGAAGGAAAAGTTAATTGTTTTATACTTTTTCTTTATTTTGGGATGGCTTATTTCCCCCAGATTACGATTCTAGCACGTATGAAGAGGGCAGGTAAAGATTCTCCCAGTGCCTGTTTTCTTGCTGGCGGTGGACAGTACAACAGCAGTAGTGCCCACTACCCCTCCCAGGGCTGGAACCACAGTGTTAGCAGATCCAAACAGAATGAAAGATGCCTTTATTTCCCCAAGGAGTTAAATAAAACTGGGGACAAGTTTTGTCCTTTAGACCCACACGTTAGTTCTTGCTCAAAACAGTAAAATTGAAGTTTCCTGATCTTTTTTTCCTTGTTATTAGTGTTGACTGAGCCTCAAAAGTTAGTTGACACAAAACCACTGAGATTTAAGTACCTTTCTAAACTTTTGTTTAAGCCTTCTAGGTCTGCTGTTAAACACAACAGACACTGGGATTTGTGAAAAAAGGTGGTCATGAAATGTAATTTGTATATCCATTGTTACCTCATATTTGTTTAATTAATTCTTTTCCCTTCGTACTGGGTGAATCTAGAAATTGCCAGTAGAAGTCACAGGATGAACTTATGAAAATGAAAATACAAACCACACTAAACTCTGCCCTCATTTTTGCAATCTGGGAGTCCCACAGCCTCCCTGGGTGTGAAACCGGTGTTCAGAGGGAGAAAGTGGTACCAGAAGACAGCAGGACTGTGACTGCCTGTGAGTTGTCCAACAATACTCAGAGTCCAGCAAATCTGCCTGAGAGGTTGTAAGCCAGGTACACCGACTTCTGCTGTAGAAGAGGATGATTGCTTCCTTCCTTTCTCTGTACAAAATCCTGAATGAGTTATCTGCTAAATGATTCACATTGCATGCTGTGATGGTTAAATACTTCCAAAATGATTTTAATCACAGAATCTGTCAGTTGTAACTTGGAAGTTACCAGCACCAGTAAGCCCTGTAATGGATTTTTACCTATTTTTCATTTCTTAGATGGTGTTTGTGCCTTCAATCTGATGGATATAAATATGGAAGAGGAATTCTAAAAGTGCTGGGAATACGCTGGGAAGACAAGCCGCAAGGGGACTCTCCGCTGCTGTCCATCTGCAAGTGATCAGAATAAATCTCACAAAAAATGGAAAAAAAGGCAACAAGCAATGAGACTGAGCCGCTGACTTCCAAGAAAGATGTCTCAGACTGTAACGAAGGGGAAGATTGTAAAGAGAACGGACTTCTGGCCAGGAACCCTAAATCTGCCCTACGGCTAGTGGAGGATGGCAATAAAGTCCATCCCAGCCAGGGAGATAAAGGGGAGGCAGCTCAGATCTCAAATGGTTATTCAGGGGTTCAGAGCTCTGTTCCCTGCAATGGAATGGGAGAGGTGGAAGATGCCCAGTGCACTGCCCCAGCAGCCACAACCACCGCCACAACCACCACTTCTACCACCTGCGGAGCAGAAGGCCAGCAGCAGCTGATGGAGCTAGAAGACAGAGAGACCTGGAGTAAAAAAATTGACTTTCTACTCTCTGTCATTGGATATGCAGTGGATCTGGGAAATGTGTGGAGATTTCCTTATATATGCTATCAAAACGGAGGAGGTCAGTGACTGGTTCTGTATGCTGCTCCTTAATGGTGAACTTCCTTGCTTATAAATGGATGAGCTGAGTGGCTTACTTTAATACCATATATAACAAATGACTAAGGGGAAATTACTTACTTTGCCAGCAGACTGGAAAACCTAAATACTGGGATAGGATATCTAGATGCATTAAGATGGAAGAAAAACTATTTAGCAAGATCTAAAAAATCAGTACAACTAGAAGCTGAGAGCCAGTTAGGTGCAGAACCCCCTTCCAAGAGAAAAGACTCAATCCCTGTCCCAAGGAGTATTTAAAATCAGATAAACCAACAGATCAAAACACTCATCAGGAATGCTAGGTCTTAGACTCGGTGACATTTCAGCCAGAATGTAAATCTGATCAAGGAGACCTTGGAAAGGACTTTTGTCTCCCTGATGTAACAAAGGCATTTTAGTCAAGAAATTAATTCTTTTACCTGTACCCCGTCTCACAATTGTATCCATTGTAGGCAGTGCAGTCTTGGTGAATACCATGTATACGTGTTACAGAAATGTGAGAAGTTTGGCCTGAGTGTTGCTTCTATTCACACCATGGAGTAGTTACTCTTACGAGAAAGCCCATGGTAATTCAGTGGGGCACACCGGCTAGGGAGGGGATACGCATTTTCCCCGTGGGATAAAAGGAACTGTTGTTTATGGAGCGCTGGTGCTGTTGGAAGAGAAGTCCTATGAAGAGTTATAATCATCTGCTTGCTTTCTTGCAGGGGCATTCCTCATTCCTTACACAATTATGGCCATCTTTGGAGGGATTCCTCTCTTCTATATGGAACTAGCACTAGGACAGTACCACAGGAATGGGTGTATTTCAATTTGGAGAAAAATATGTCCTATATTCAAAGGTAAAGAAGGGAAATGGAAAATTACTAGGAACTTTCTGAATAACTGGAAGATTTTCCTATATAGGTGAAATTTCAAAAAAATCTGAAAATTTCATAAAACAAAGTAAGTCTTTTTCTACACAAGATTTTGGCTTTACAAAGAAAGCTTTCATAAAACTCTATGTACATCTGCAGAGGGGGGTGTGTACTCTCATATACACATATGATGCACAACTCTCAAATTGATTAGATAGAGGCCAGTCTACTTTCTCTGACCCAAGCCTGAAAATATTAAAAAAAAAAAAAAGGGGGCAAAAATTGTAGTTAATAAAGTAAGTGAATCCAAGGCAAAATTAAAACCAGGAACAAATAAAGATCTGCTAGTTCTGTTACAAAGGTATTACAGGGAAATGATTCCCCATCTTCAGCGACTGCTATCCTAACAGAGTCTTTTAGAGTAGAAGGACCTGTTCTATACGCTCGTTTACTCTTGCTCCCAGTGTTATAGCTCTGTCTTGTCTTTTTTATTTACTGAGAGTGCAAGATGCCTATTTCTAAATTCCAGGAATTTAGGAACAGATGAAAAAACCTATATAAGCATGTTCTGTCTTGATTACGGATGCTTTTTTGGAATCGGAGCCTGAGTGTTTCCGAAGCCACAAGAAATTCCAGTGTTGTAAACACTTGAGAGGGTATGTGTACCTCCTGCAGAGCTGCCTTAGATAGTTACTAATTGCAGTTGATGTGATAGCCAATTCCTTCCTTTTTTTGGCCTAAAACATACACTCACTTCATGTAATTATTTCCTGCCTTACTAGGAATTGGCTTTGCCATCTGTGTAATAGATCTTTACGTAGCCTCCTACTACAACACCATTATGGCTTGGGCTTTTTACTACCTCGTATCCTCCTTCACGACGCAGCTGCCATGGACTAGCTGCACAAATGCTTGGAACACAGGCAACTGCACTGACTACTTCAGCAAGGACAATGTCAGCTGGTCTCTGCACTCCATCTCTCCTGCAGAAGAATTTTATACGTAAGTGCATGTAAGTGAGGACAGTAATATTAGAGAGAATGGTGGAACATGTAGCAAGCTTTTCTTTGAGGGGGGAGCAGGGCTGTTTATTAGTGGTACCCTTTTCTGAACTATTCAAATAACTAAATACTGTGGGCTTGGGGTGTATGAGAGCGTACTCTATATTTCAGATCAAAGGTTCCCATTGTCAGCTGTCATCACTTATCATTTATTGTCACTGGTCTACCATTAATATAACACTTTTAATTAAAAAAAAAAAATCAAAACCCAAATGATATGACTTCGAAGGCTACTTATCAAGGCCTCAGGACTACTTGTAATGCTCAGACCACAGTATGGGACTGTTCAAAGCACACTTAACAGAAGCATTTGTTAAAAAAATATCTATACTGTGTTTTTCTTTCCTCTTTCAGCCGCCAAGTTCTACAGGTGCACAGGTCAAATGGGCTGGATGACCTGGGGGGCATTAGCTGGCAACTGACCCTCTGTTTATTGTTAATCTTCACCATTGTATACTTCAGCATCTGGAAAGGGGTGAAAACATCTGGCAAGGTGAATGCAAAAGCAAGACAAATCAACTTGGTACAGTGTAGTCTAGCAGCAGTTCTAAATGAGCCAATTAACTTGACAGAGAACTATCTCAGCTTGTCTTCGTGACAGGGGTTACAGGCTCATGTATTTGGGAAGCGTTTACTGTAGAGTGACTGCTACTGTTATCCGAGTTATATATAACAACAATAAGTTACGCCACTCTTCTCTGGACAAGACCAACCCTGCCACAAGACCGCGTGGGTATATAAGTGCAAAGTGCCTGTTTAAAGATCTGAGAAGTTCACATGAAGATGTTATAAATGCCAAGAGCTATAATAAGAATAACTCAACATCACCTGTTAACTTTCTACCTGTGGCAAATGCTATCTTACTGTTTTCCCTCACAGGTGGTATGGGTGACTGCCACATTCCCTTACATCATACTCTTTATCCTGCTAGTGAGAGGTGCGACTTTGCCTGGCGCTTGGAGAGGTGTCCTCTACTACTTGAAACCTGACTGGCAGAAACTCCTGGCCACTGAGGTAAAAAACATTATAAAAGGGTAGAGATTTGCTTTTAGCCTATCGGCATGTATATCAGCATGTGTACACTTCAATGTCTATTTTCAACAGAAGAGCATGGTTAAACAGATGTCTTAGCATGGACTTCAAAGCCTGACTTCATGCTTGTTTAAACAGTCATGCTATTCTTTCCATAATTATAAAGATTTTTTTTTAAAGACTAGAGTCACCATCAATTTAGCTTGAACTAATAGTAGACTTCCCATACAGTGGTTGAATAGAATTAGTGATATGATTAGAAAGACAAGTGGCCAAACAATTTTTCACCAGGAAAATGGTGAATAGCCTGACACTGAGCGAGAAGCTATGATTGCTGCTACACTGCAACAAAATCCTTTACCTGTGACAGTCACGCTGAGCAAACTAAATTTACTAAGCCCTAACAACGGGTCTAGCTGCAGGTTTTTTGGCTGTGAGGGGTTCATTACACACTTGGGCAGGCTTTGCCACAGCCCAACGGTGTCCACAGTTGCCCATATTTAAATACTGCAGGTTAATAGAGTTGAAACATCTGATCTCCGTCCTGTGACAAGCTTTGGCAGATAAGTCCATGGAGACTCTCTGCAGCCACCAACTAAAACGTGACTCAGTAATGCATGGAATAAACCAGTTAGGCCTGCATACACCACCAAGGTTTGAAAAGAAAGGAGGAATGAGGACAAGACTGAGCTAACCAACAAACCCCAAGCATTCCAGTATCTGATTCAGCTTTGAACCCATGGATGACAAGTAGCCCATCAGGCTCAAGGCTGCACTTACTTCACTGCCTATGAAAGTGTCTAGTGAGGAGGGTGATGGAAAATCCCCGAAGCAATAAATAACTACAAATACAAAGATTAAAAATTCTAATGTTTGCAAGTCTGCTGCTGCCCAGCTGATATGGAGAGTTTTGAATGAAGAGGAAATGAAAAGACACCAGTCTCTGATAAAGCAGCATCTCCAATAAGGGACCACATCTTCTGAAAAAGCAATAAAGGGCATTGATATTGTATTGGATGTATCTGAAGTGAGGACAGCAGATTGCAATCTGTGTGCTGGAGGATGACAGAGCTCTGTCTGTGGATGATACAGGATGGCCCCACACGATGGAAGAGAATATTAGAAATGGGTTGTAATGAACTCCATGTTTCAATCAAAAGAGGATAAATGAATGAGGACTTTCACCTTCAGAAAGAGAACTGATATTGTACTGTAGGAACACTACTCATTAAGGCTGTGGCCACTTCTCAAGTACAACAGGCTTTTCATAACAAGATCATCACACTTGCATCTGTCATGGCTACAACAAAGCTGAATTGAGTCCTAAGGACTAGAACTGCACCCACACTGTCACGTATTTCCATTAAGTCTAGGAAAAATCTGAGCAGCGATCATCTACTACTGGAGCACGCAGAGCCAAACACAGGACTATTCCACAGCACACAGAGTTTGGAAGAAGATGGGCCAAGCCCACTGCAAAATCATGGACAGAACGTTCTCTACACATAACAAAACTTGTCTTGAACTGATTGCAGGCGAACCACTGTGAATTAACCTGAGATGCTATCAGAAGTGAAACTGCCAGTGAGTACTTACAAGAATGTAAAGAGATACAATAAGCACAGCATAGGCACTAAAATTATAGTGGATATTTACAACTCTCACAGACCTACAATAAATATTCATATTTCAACATGCTCTCTTAACGAAATGTTTGCTAGACCAGGACTAGAATATAAGCAAATTAGTGAAACATGGTTTTGTAGAGCTACGTGATATTCTGAATATGCCAAACTCATTCGACCTGTTTTACGTCATTTTTTCTTCATCTTCAATATTTTTCAGGTTTGGGTGGATGCAGCAGCTCAGATTTTTTTCTCCCTTGGTCCAGGTTTTGGGGTCCTATTGGCTTATGCCAGCTACAACAAATTCCATAACAACTGCTACCAGTGAGTTCTACCTTATTCTATACGTAAAACTGAGTTAAAAAAAGTAACTGCGGGTATTTACAAAAAAGAAACAGAGTCCTGGTGAAAGGCACTGAATTGTCAGACCTGTGTACATACAAATCAGACAGAAGTGTAACAGAACAAAACTCCTTATTAAAAGAACCTGCAGTCTAAAGCATTTCTTCTCTGTTGTGCCTACCCTAAAGAGAGAGAATCTCTACCGATTACAGCAAGGAGTCTAAGGTGTAGAAACCTGCCACAACAAAATGGCCTAAACCCTTGCCTAACAATCACATTATAATTATTTATTCTCGGCAGTCAGTTAGGATATGACTTTAGAGTCTTGAGCTGAAAAGCGATTTATAGTTGTTTCCTTGCTATCTTAAAAAAAATCTATTTATAACTTGTAAAATAAAATTCTCGATTCTTTACTATTCCTATAGTAATTCCTATTTTTTTAAAAACACCAGTATACATCCAGCATTCAGTCCAGTGTCAGACTAATCTTACAGCATCTGTTTGAAGCTGAAGAAAAAGCAGTTGTGGGGTTTTGTTGGGTTTTTTTGTTTGTTTGGTTGGTTTTTTTGTTTTGTTTTGTCTTTCTTTCAAATCCACTGCTTGTTCTTGTCACTGTATTACCCTAGTTTTTGTAGGAGTCTATCCCGATCAGTAACTCACCCCATCTGGTAGTAAACTATCCTTTCTAGCAGATGCCAATTCCCTGATATGAGTTAGGTCTTCTGTTGCAGAGATGCTCTGGTTACCAGTACCGTGAACTGCGTGACTAGTTTTGTGTCTGGATTTGTCATTTTCACTGTGCTGGGATACATGGCTGAGATGAGGAACGAAGATGTATCAGAGGTTGCCAAAGATACTGGTAGGCTAACTTTTTGTACACATCTCTTAAACTGCTTCTAAGATAGAATAGATTTGGATATTGTCTGCTACACTGAGAACAGCCCAAATCAGGCAAAATACTTAGTATGTAATTCAGGATAGTGTCTTACTTTATGATAAGGGCACTGTTATAAATATACAGTACAGCTAAAAAATTATTCCATAAAGACAGCATATAGGAGTCATATTGCATGCAGCTTCCCAGACACGGTGGTAACTGCACACTGCAAAATACCCTGGGGGAGGAGAAGTTTTCCCCTGGAAGCCAACACAGTACAGTGAAACAGCCTGTCCTCCTCGCAGCAGTACTGCACTAACAATTATCCCTAATTCTCTGTTCTAATATCAGGACCCAGCCTTCTCTTCATTACGTATGCTGAGGCCATTGCAAACATGCCTGCTTCCACTTTCTTTGCCATCATCTTTTTCCTGATGTTACTCACGCTGGGATTAGACAGCACGGTGAGTAGGCAGTATGCAAGACGGCGGACCTCTCGGATATTTGGTGTATGGCCTTACCCCCGCCAACATCAGAAGAAAGAGAATTACAAGTATTGCACCGTCACTAAAGGGTTTAAAGCAGGATTGGCATCTCCATGCGCCTCCTATAAGACAGCAACTATTACTCCAATTTTAACCTTAATAAATAAATAAATGATATAAATAAATTAAATAAAATTAAATGATTTGTCAGTGTCATACTGTGACAATTAGTGACAGAGCTGGAAACACAACCAAAGCACTTGATTCATAAAGACCTGGTTGAATGCAGCCTTCCAGGCTCCTTCTCTCTTGTTCTTGTAAACTTACAAAGCAATTATTGATTTCTGGAATTTTTTCACACTAATTGGATTTAAAAGGTGGGAACAGGAGGTGGCCTTCGCAACAGCACTGTGAAAAGGAGATGTTCTAAAAACTTGCCATGTGAGCCTGTTTTTACAGATTGAGAATCAGCTCCTTGCAGGAAAGCTAAACTCGGCTGATTTCACAATCTTGGTTCTCCTGAGCCACCTACCACTTATCTGCATCCTATTATTTGTCATCCGGTACTTCCTCTGGATGATAGGTACTTCCTGCAGATACGTGAAGACTAAATCCCCACCTTAAAAACTTTAAAAGTTTTGAAGAAAGACTGTCTAAACAACAGTCACACCAACTCTACAGGCAGAATAAAGCACCAGCATTCAATGCTTTAAAGATCCTTTAGGCATTAAACATACTTTACAGCAGGTAAAACTGCCCTCTGTTTGCCAGTGATTTTTCCATGCTTTTCAGTTTGCAGGACTAGAGGGAGTGATTACTGGAGTACTGGATGAATTCCCGCATGTCTGGAGCAAACGCAGGGAATTGTTTGTCCTTGGTCTGACCATCATTTGCTTTTTGGGGTCATTAGCAACCCTGACATTTGTAAGTAATTTACCCATTCCTCGGCTTTCCTTACTGGCAGTTTCCTGCAAAGGACATCTTGGAGAGCATAGTATTTTTTGAAGACAGTTTCTAGAAGTCAGATTAAATCTTCAGCCTGTTTTCTTAATGCATTAGAAATCTATATTTGGAATGAATGTGAACAGTATCTCTCACTAGGAAATGTGATGCAAAATGATCCTATTGCAATTCAGCAAAACTCTAATGTGCTACACATCATAAATGACGCAGCCGCTGCTCCAACTGCTGAATCAGTAAGCAGAAAACCTTCCACATTTTGTCTGTGGTTTACTACTTGTTCTCAAATGCTCCGTGCTTAAAAATAACATGAATTGTTATTTTAATTTTCGCAGTGTTTAAAATGTATTTGGAATTTTAAAAAAAGATGATAAAAAAATTATCTGGTAGAAAAATGCTGTAATTGACTGTTGCTGTTCTCCCAAAATTTCTAGCCATGCATTTCCTGGACCCTCCTCATCAAATCAGGCCAGAAATCATGATCAGTCGCACCAAATAGTCCCTGTGGGGCTTGTGGGATTTCATTTTCACAAAAAGCAACATTTTGAATAGTGAGTGTAATGATCATAAGGGACAAGGAAAAAATATGTGGCTTTCCTGTCACGTTTCACTCCACTTGCTCATTTATGTGCAACTTCCTTCTCATGTAGAGCATTTGCTGTAAAAGGAGACTTAGTTATTCTCCAAGACACAATGCTCTCCTCCTTCATCCGATTCTAGATCCCAAATAGAAAGAAAGCAAAGTAACTCCCTGTTTATTTCCTGCTCAGTAACTATGACTCAGGTTGAAGGAAGAAGATGCCATCACAGAAGGCATGCCAGAAGCCATCCCATCAAACCCAGCAAATCTCCTTGGGTCATTAAAATCCAGCCAGAACTGCCAGCAGATTCAGTTTTAGCTTTTCTGCGTGGCACCAGAGAGCACATCAGCAGCACGCTCAAGCACTGCACCGGCAGGAACTGCCACAGAGCACCAGAACTGACTGAATTAGCCATCTGTGAATGCTCTGGTCCAGATGAAGGCAATAATAAACAACAGTACTAGAGGACTTCTGTCACCAGATCTTTGGTTCACTGATAATATGATCTCCTTTCTAGGGAGGCGCTTATGTGGTAAAGCTGTTTGAAGAATATGCCACTGGTCCAGCTGTCCTAACAGTCGTGTTTCTGGAAGCAGTTGCTGTGGCCTGGTTCTACGGTACGTTTACTGCCACGTTGACAAACAAGGCTAACCCAAACTCCTGAGCTTCTGCAGCACAGCACTTCCTCTGTTTTTGCAGACAAGATCACTGACGTCTCATAAAAGTGTTTAGCAAACCTTTTTACAAATTCACCGATTACCAAATCTGTGAGAATTATTAATTGTTCTCTGACAGAAGTAGAGCGACATCTAAAAGTAATGAGAGCTGTAATTCAGAATTAAGGATTTTATTAAGTTATATGAACAAAACAGTCTTTCATGATGGATTCTGAATTCATTTGCTGTGCCTATAAAATGCTGTGCATCTACTTATGAAAAACTTGTATCTGCTGTCACCACTCTCCTCCCACTTGTCTCCACAGGCGTCACCCAGTTTTCCAACGATGTGAAAGAGATGCTAGGCTTTATCCCAGGCTGGTACTGGCGAGTTTGCTGGGTAGCAATTAGCCCCATCTTCCTTCTGGTGAGTTTTCTTTATAGCTTTTTCTTTCCAGCACAAGAAAATTACCATTGAACAATGCAGCTACTTAGACTTCTAAAAGCTTAATTACAGAATTTTCTTGTGAAGTTCTTTAGTAACAATTCTCATTAAACCAAAAAGGCTCAATTAGTGAAAAATCCAATACAATGCTGCAAGGTCTTGTTACTAAATCACTGTTTTAGGGATTTTTGTAGATGAGGTAGATAAACAAGACTGGGTTCTGAGTAACTCCCCTCCTTCCCTCTGCTGAACAAAGTTACTTTGTTGTGTTGCTTTATATTTACCTCAGCAAAATGAAGCAATAAAAGATGATGATGAAACATACTGCCTGGGGAGGAAAACCAACATAAGTAAATACACTGCCTCAGCAACTGCTGACTGACAACTTTAGAATATTCCACTTGAAATTTACAGCAGTTAATTGCAACCTTTATAAATCTGTAACTCAGAATTGGCAATACTGGCCCCATGTTTGACTTGGCAGTATTATTGATAACATTTTAACATAAAGTGTTCATTTCCTGATCCAAAATTAGTTCACGCTATCTTTTATTGTTGCTAGTCTTGGTGGGAGCAGAGCAGGTCCAGATGGAGTTTATGAAGCACAGAATGTAGATTTAAGACCTACAGAGTGAATTCAAAACACTTGTAATGATCAACACGTAATTAACAGATTTGTCATTTTATTACCCCTAGAAAAAGAAGGGAAGAAAAGGCTATAAATAAAAGTGTGACACCGCAAGTAATTTTTATATTACTGTCCTCTTTGTGATCCTAAAACAGTACAACAAACAGAGCGGAATACAGCTCCGGCGATGTGGTTACTAGGCAGAGCTGTTTGTATGCTCTGTGGAAAATAAACTAAACTAAGGAAAGCCCAGAAGGTAGTATGTTATTTCTGTATGGAAATTTTGCTGGTAATCCTGATCTTCTGATGATACTCTGGAAAAAACGGAGTCAGAGATCCTTCCAAGGATAGTCACAAATATTATTCCTGGAGTATTCAGGACGAGTAACTAAGGGAAACTGTACACGTCCCATTTCTGGTGGCTTAAAATTAAGATGATGCCTTTCTGGAAAGGATGGTTTAGCTGGAATCAAGTTATAGGGCTCAGTACAAGGGTAACTGGATGAAATTCTGCAGACTGGAATCAATCAATCTGACTTTGTCCATCTAACATCTTTCTATCCGTTAAATGTACACGGGCGGTCCTGAATTTTCTCTCTAATGCTTCTTAAGCAACAAACACCACTGTGTGTATTTGCGGAATAAGCAACCCATATGAGAATTCTCACCTAGTTCCTTTCAGTTAGTTACTGGTTGGGCTATACTGTAAAGCTCCTGAGCTGTTTTACACTTCCTGAAGGAATGTCTGGATATCCAAAAGTGGGTTTGGGATTTTTTTGGTTTTGTTTTTTAAAATCCATACTAATGTAATTTAGGATTTTTTCACTGTTGACGTGTTTACACCTTCTTGAGTCCTACTAACTTTTTTTTAGTTCACTGCTGTGCTGGGACGCAGACTTCCCTAAAGTAAGTGCGTGCCATCAAAATACATGTATTCATACTCTCCTCTCTTCTTTTTCAGTTTGTCACTTGCAGTTTTCTGTCCAATCCTCCTGAGCTACGCCTTTTTGATTATAATTATCCCTACTGGACCACAGTAGTGGGTTATTGCATAGGAACGTCTTCTATCATCTGTATTCCAATCTACATGGTTTATCAGTTGATCATCACTCCAGGAACACTTAAGGAGGTACCCACGATGCTCTGTTGCTTCTATTTGACTGTTAGGAAGGAGTTGATTCCTAGAAATATTACGTGTAGATTGTTCTAGGGTCTGATGCCCTGGGACTTGAGGATTATTGCTGCTCTGTTCTTAGCCAGCTGATAGCTAACTGTCTTCTGCCCATTCTGAGTGATTCACAAATCTTACTGAAGCCATTGACATATTCGTATAAAATATTAAATCAAGTACTTTTTTTTAAGCTCTGGTGAACTGGAGGCTTTTCCCAGAAATCACACAAGACACAGTGTCATGTGAATAAGGCAGTGAAAGATTGGTTCCCTTGGGTACATCCGTAAGAACAAATTTCTTCTTCTCTCCCACACTTACTAAGATTTCTCTGCCATAAACCTGTGGCAGACTGTGATGACATTTTTGGGATTTCTTCTAAGTTCATGTAAATACCAGTTCAGAAAGAATATTTTTCAGTTGGCTCAGGGTATCCAAGTAAACTGCAAAGTCCTAAAGCATTAATACAACATCTGTCAGACTTCGATACGTTACAAATTAAAAAATAATGCTGTGTACTTCTATAGCACCTTATGTCTTCATAGAGCTGAAATAACAGAGGCCTGAAACATCCTTGTGTGGTTGAAGAGGTGTAACTCAAACCAGAGTCAAATTTTTGTTATAAATCTCTCCAAATGGCTGTCACATTATATATTATATCTTTCTTTCCAACAGCGTATTCTGAAAAGCATTACTCCAGAAACAGCTACAGAAATTCCTTTTGGAGACATCCGCATGAATGCAGTATAAGCTAACCTGTTTTCTGGGGGGAGAGAGGGAGTATAAAAGGTAACTTTCCCCATACTCCCCCCCCCAAAGAATTACATTTCCAGCTGAGACAACAAATGGAGGAGTTTTCTGTGGAGGCTGCATCACTGACAACGGGCATTTGGAAACACGATGCCTCCAGCACATTTATCCAAGCGATTCAATGAAATCTGCTGTGCACTTCTAACCAGACTGAACTGACTGAGGACTACTTCCCTCTGGAAACACGAGGACGTCTGTGTGCATGAGAATACCACTACTCCCTGCGTGGGCACTGGGGCTGTCTGAAAGCGTGCGCGATTGCATAAGCCACTACAGGACAAGTATCAGCGGGTAGGATTAGGTGTAGAATCCCAAGTCTGTGGCAGTACTCCTGTATCTTCCTCAATGTGATCATTCGTACTGGGCAATGTCGTATTCGCTTCTAAGGTTCTAATTGCTTAAACTACATTGAAAAATACAAAAATATTTCTGATAGCCATACATTACTCAAGTAACACAGGGTTTTATAAACTAGAAAAAGAAATAGTAAATTCCCTAGGTTTGTAGTGGAGTAGACAGAGGAAAAGGAAACAATCCTGAGCAGCACTATATACAGCTCTGCGTATGTTAGCACGCACAGTTGGTAGCATTATCCTCCTTCTCATGTCCTGCATTTTGTAGATGGTAATCGTTTCTATTAATTGTTTCTTGCATAACAAATACTACAAAAGCATTTTTGGTAATGTTGTAGGCTTCACTTTCCTTTAGACCCTATCAAGCCGCAAAAAACTCATCATGGGTTACCTGACAAGTACCTACGTTGCTAGCACTTACTATACTGTTTTCATAAATAAGGTATTCACAAAATCATTCTCCTGACACACCTAACACACCCAAAGAAACTACAGACCAACAACGATTTTTTTTGAGTTCCAATGCCAAAAAGTGGAATCTTAACAATCTGCTTCCCTTTTTTTCTCTAAATTTAATTTCACACCTAAAATTTTCTGGAGCCTGTGGCTTCTTCTATTCTTTCATAGAAGAGAACTGAAGTTTAGAATAATCCTTTTGGTCGGCTAACAAAAGTTCGTTTAACAAACCATCCAAACCCACTTTGAAGATCTATTAGCTCATATTCTAATGTGAACGCATTTGGTTTTCACCCTGAAGAAGAAAAGGAGGGGAAATTTTTTTTAACAAGAAGTTGAGTAGAGCTCAGCAGGATTGATTCTCATCAGAACTATTTCTATTATATTTCAAGGCGCTGATACACCAATTAACTTCCATGCATATACTAACATCTTTATATTACATGCATACACACGCTCTCCAAAGGTAACTGCCCTTCAGACTGACTGCAATTGCCAAGTCAGTTGGAGGACAATAATTTTGCTGCAGTTACATGGAAGTTGAGATAAACCTAAGTAGTCATCATTTATGGAAAAGCACTGTATTTTTACTCTACCACACAGATTATACCAAAAGTAAAATAAAATAGAGGATAAAAGTCTCTTTTGTATCTCGTGGTCTACTTAGGTAACATACTGCTAAAATTAACGAGGTTATACATGCATTCATAGCGGCAGGCATTAAGAAACCTGTTGAAGAGTTTACACGGGTACGAAGAGCTCACCATGCCAGAGGAAAGCAGTGATGGTGTGTTTGCCTTTTGAAAATGTTTTCGTCGCTCCTGCCAAGGTTCTCCTCCTTCAGTGTGCAGACACCTCCCAGAGGAAGGCCCCTTACACTTCAGCTACTGACTTGAGTTCACTTAACTTTAGGTCTCAGGCCCAACTTCCAATAAAGAAATAACTTAAAGGGATAATGACTGTTCTTTCAGAACTACGAAAAAAAGACTCCTAAACTGTTTGTAAAAAGGGAATATGTTCCTACATTGCCACCAGAAAAACATGATAAATCTGTCAGTTACTCATAATAAATAGTTTTGTAGCTTATCACTCAAGTGTATCTGAAAACTACTTCCAAAACTGGCTTCACTGTAAGGAAAAGAGGAACAGTTTGGGAATTCTTTTAATATTAGAAAGACATTTAGTTATTAAGTTACCAATCAGAAAATTACTGATTTTATAAAAAATTAAATTGTCTGTTACAAGTTAATTAGTTGAAAAAAATACATATGACATGTCAATGTAAGATGCATGAGGTACTTGCATGTATCCAATATCAAAGTGTGGGAAATAAAGGAGAAAACTCTACCCAGCTTCTCCATTCTTCCAACTGGTGCTCAACTAACAGTAGATACATTTCCTCTTAAATGCATATTTATACAGATAAATCTTACAAATGGAATTTTTTGCCAGACCTGATACCGTTTCATGCTAGGCATATTAAAAAAAACAAAACAAAACCAACCTCCCCTGCAACCAACCCAAAACTTACAGTTCCGATTTGTAGTCATTTACGTATACCCACTTGCTAAACAGACATTCTGCCACCTTTTATTAGGAAGGGTGAAGGTGGGGGGCAGAAATGGTTGAGTTAAATATGAGCATTCTCTGCAGCAAAGCCAAAGTTTCTCTTTCAGCCCTTCCAAACAACCTGAAACTGGGAACATTATTTCTAATGGAATAATTTGCAGAGTAATCATTGCAGAAATCACTGCTATTTAGCATGCAATACAACTGATGTTATTTTTTTATAATAGCATTTGAAATGGCAAAAGATGCAGCTTTAATCTGTATTTTTTAAGACACTAATATACAATAGACATTGTCTCGCTGGGTGGTTTTAGCACAGAATACTGAGCAACTTCCCAAGAAATGCCGCTGTTTTCTAAGTGGATTAAAAGTCAGCCAAGAAGCCCTGATATTAACACAAGCCCTGCAACAGTCATAGTGTAAAATATGGCAAGGTGTCTCAGCTTGAATTTCTCAGCTGAAAAATGAGAACGATACACTCCGAGTACAGATGTACTGAGAGAGGTGAAAGGGGGTTTTTAATTATTTGAAGATATAAAAAGCAATGTAGAGATGCAAAGTTACAGGAAAAATATTTTTAGAATAGGCAGTCCAGACGATCATTGGTGATGTTAGATCTTTGCTCTCTTTTCACCAGGATAATCCAGTCTGAGGTCTTTCTGGGAACAGGGGGCAAGGAAGCCCTCCACAAGTGGATTAAAAAGGCTTTTCTTTTCCTGAATAATACAAAGACAAAATACATCCATATTTTCACTCTATAAAAGCTGAACCTGCAAGGCAGTTTAGTCCCCATTTTTTTTTTATATGGCATACTGGTTTGAAGTTTTTCTAAGTCTTCTTATGATAAGCTCTTTTTTTAGTATCTGTTTAGCTGAGTGGCTGAAATATTGAGAAATTGATTTCATTTATTTTTATTATTGATTCTTTTTTTCTTCCTTTTACATATTCACCTGAAAACATTTAGAGTAACCAATATTTATCAGGTAGGTTAAGAAGTAGCCATATATTACACACCGGTTTTGTACAAAAACTAGTTCTACTGATACCAAATGGGCTGCACTGCAATTAAAAGTGTTTTGAGGCAAACAAACAAATTCCTTCTCTTCAGCTCATCTTCCGCTTATCTATCACACGAGTATATCCTACCCTCTATTCTGAACAGTGGAAAAGAATTTATGAAACTGGTAAATTAGGAATATGTTTGCCTTTTAAGCAAAGAGGATTAAACTGGAGTTTTAGCTGTACAGAACTAAGTATTCCCTCCAACTTGTACATGATGCACCTGTATTAATTTATGCGGCTGTTTAGTTACAAGTGTTGCAAGCTGACTGTAAGTCATCAGTATGTGCCTTGTACTGTAAACTGTTATTGTAATAAATTTAATATTCATAATCCATCTGTAGACATCTCTTGTGCTTCTCTCTTACGGGAAGAGCGAAGATAAAACTTAGTTCCATGAAAAAGCAGAATATCTTGTCAAGTTTACTACACCAACAAGGCCTCTCTGACAAAAAGCAGAGGATTTCCTTCAGTGTTTGAACCTTGGCCCACTGCAAAACACTCTTTTCATTCTACTCCAACAGAAGAACCAATGCACATTGCATTTGTTTAGACAGAACAGCAAAACCAAACTGATCCACACTCGGAGTTAAGTGCCAGCGACTCGATTAACTTACATATAAAACTCATTCCTTTTCAAGTCTTTGCAAACTGGCGGGCTTGGCATTTAATTTTACTCACATTTTGCCTCATTACTAAGTCTGCTGAACAAAATATTAAAAAAACACAAATCTCAAAAATCTTTTTTTTTTTTCATATTGGTTCACTTTATCATAGCATAAAAGCAATAAATTTACTACAAAACAAAGTGAAAGAAACCATTGTGAAAAGTGTTGAAAATGTA
Source organism: Morus bassanus (assembly GCA_031468815.1). Classification (NCBI taxonomy): domain Eukaryota; kingdom Metazoa; phylum Chordata; class Aves; order Suliformes; family Sulidae; genus Morus; species Morus bassanus. Next base: position 11,264,004 of record CM062584.1, read on the forward strand.
TTTTAAAAACTATGACCACCGTCAGATATCCTACTTACCGAGTTATAGTTTGGAGACAAATTTATTCTTGATTACGAATCTTTGAACAGACACATTGACAAATCTAAAATGTTACCTCCAGCAGAACAAGCAGATACGACTGTAATGCATGAAAACAGACTCGTGTACCTTATTTCAAACAAAAAACGAGGACATAAAATAGCACAAGCATTAAAAAAGACCTATGCATCAGAGCCAGTATTTATCTTACAATTTATTTAAGTGTTTCTGTACATCAGGTCCCAAAACCAAAGCCCACACATAAATACAAAATTTGTATGTCAATATGCATTCAGCTTACAAAACGCCATACTACATACAGAAATCTCCTAGATTATTATTCAGGCTGTTTTTCTTGCTTTTCCCCCCCATTTTTACAGGTCTGCTTCTCATTTTTGAGAGCATCAGTGGGCAACAACGACTCCTGCTGAGGCCTGAACACCATTGTTTCAGCAGAGCTCACAGTTTCAGCTGGTGAAAGGAGTAGCGTCTGCCAGGGGGAAGTATTCTCACCTTACGTTGTTTAACACTCCTAGGTCTGTACCAGAGTCTTCAAGTACCATGGACAGGGTACTGAAGGCCAGGGAGGACAGAGTCAGCCAAATTTAATATTTCAACTGTATAAACAGACTAAGGGTGTGTATCAAGTGATCTGTTAATCCACTTCAAAAGTTGTCCTTCTATTACGGCACAGAAAATTTCTTAAATGAAAGGCAGGAATAAATAGCTAGGATACACTTTAACTTCTGTACAAGAGTCCATGCAGCAGTGGCTTTTCCTCTTGGCTGACAGACCAAGTGTTTCTGTCCACCACAGGGACATTAATCCTCTTCCTTCTCGATATAAGATTTAGTACTGACACGTGCCATTTGCCTTGCCAAATAGCGGTCCCTTGCTGACATGACTGTCTCTTCATTGCTCCGTTTGGCAAATTTGCTCATGCTCTCAGATGGTTTCTGTGCTTGTTCCTTCTCCTCCTTCTCCCCTTCTTCTCCAGCTTTACGTTTCTGCTGAGACAAAATTCCAGAGCTGCATCTTCCCTTCTCATCCATCTCTCTCTCTTTTCCTTTTCCCTCTTTTTCCAGATCAGTCTCTTCATCTTTTTCTAAAGATGTAGGAGTAGTTTCCCTCCTCTCTCTGTACTTCTCATCACGACCGTGTTTCTCTCTCCTCTCCTTCACATGATCTTCCTTTTCTCTGTATTTCTCTCCTCTCTCCTTCTCTCTGTCACTATATCTATCTTTACCATTTCTTATTCTTTCTTTCTCTCGTTCCTTTTCTGAGCCCTTCTCTTCTCTCTCCTTTGCTTTCCTCCATTCTCTGCCATGTCCCTCCCTCTCTTTTCTTTCCTTCCCCCTTTGTTTATCATCTTGCTCTTCCCTCCTTCTGTAGCTATCTTTATTAGTGTGATCCCTGTATCTATGTCGCTCTTCCTTTTCCCTTTGGTGATCCTTTTCGTGGGTCCTACTTCTCTCATAATCTTTTTCCCTGTATTGTTCATCATTTCCCCTTCTGCTTGGTCTGCTCTCTCCCCTCTTTGTAAGATGATTTGTTTGGGCTTTTGTGCGCAGCTCTTCCTCCACACTGGATGAGCTTGGTGACCTGGAATGCCTCTGGCTCTTGTGATGTTTAGCCTCCTCTTCACTGCTCACAGGGCTCTCTCTCCTCTTCTTCTTTTTCAAATTTACTTTACTATTTCTGTGTCTCTTATCATCATCACTACTATCAGTTCCTAAGTCGGTATCAGCGTCCGGATTATTCTCTTTCTTAGCAGAGGGCTTCAGTGTTTGCCTTTCATAGGGGCATTTGTTTCTTTGAGTGGATTCATCATAACTACTGTCAGATTTTTCTTCCTTTATCCTATATTTTTTATGTTAAAAAAGAAAAAAACAACATTACACAGCCTGAAATCTCAGACTTTTCTACAAACTGACTTCTGGTCAGGACTTATGCAAAAGATGCTACTGAAAAGTCTAAGAAAGCAAATCTATCTGTGGCTCAGGAATCCAGCGCAGAGGATTTCTATTAAGTATCTGGTTCATTGGTAAATGTCAGCTGATGAATTTATCTAAAAGAACAACTACGGTTAAGTATCTGTAGCCTCCATCTAAGGAGAAAGACATAGATTTGTATTCTTGGGTAAGCTTTTGGCAAGCTACATATTTTCTCCTATGTGTTTATTCCTCTATTCACATCAAATAATCATCCAGAGAAGCAGCAGGTTCTGTGTTTTGTTGACAGAGTCAGGAACTTAGCTTCCATTAGTAGTAGGAGTAGATTATTTTTAATCCAGTATTTCTGAAGATCTCACTCTTGTGGCTAGATAGAAACTAGTATCTTTTAACAGCTCATAGATTCTTAAATACAAAAAGTCAACTCATGGAGGACCAATTTCGGCAGTAGACAGGTTATGCTTTCTCATTCTTTTCTGACTGATGAGGAAATCCGTGTTTACTCACACAAGCCACATGTCTCTTCTTCTAACCATACAGCTACAGTAACAGCCTGTGGTAAATTCTTATGAATCAGCACACCATCTAGCTAGATTGAATGTTTGATGCATGCTTGAAAGCATGGTTAGTCTATGAACAATGACTAAAAATTATGCTGAAAAGTTTGATAATTTATTTAGTAATCTCATTAATTAAAATGGCAAGTCAAAGTGGATTACTTTAGGGACAAGCGATGCAAATTCTGAGATCTAAAGATTGAGCTGTTTTCTGTCTGTATCCTATTGTACCACCAGGAGAAAGAATAAAAGTAAAATATGCACCTGAGCTTATTTGAAAGCTTTGCTGGGAGCACCATCTACAGTATTACTTGTTTTTCCCCTGCATTAATTTTATATACAACTCACAAAAGGAACATTTCCTTAATTTGCAAGGTTAAGAAACCATCATTTCAAATGATGTCTACATAGTACAAAACTACATTTCCCTGAAGACACTCTGAAAGAACTATTCAAGCAAATGGACAACCAAGTGGGCTGACCACTACTGCTACTGTTTTTATAAAGAGATGCAACCGAGTAACTTAGTTTTTTATTTTTATTCATCAATAAAAAGAAGAAACCATAAAACGCAAAATTCATTTAACCACCTCAGTAGCAATCTTTGTGCATCACTGAAACCAAGCAGGTATTTCTCTTTGGTGAAAGCCTGAGCCAGGATGTTCTTCCAAACACACTGGTATACTAATACTTTAAGTCTCAAATGACAAAACTGCGGCCTTAAATTTCCCATTTTCTGCTTAAATTCAGGAAGCTGTTCTGCTTTTCTTCCAGGCAGTAATTCTTACTTCCTATTTCTTTTACACTACTTTCCCCTATTTATTTCCAATAAGGTGGCACATCCTTACACTAAAGACATAATCGAGAATTCCCTTCTTTCACATAGCTGAGTAACTTCACTGTGATCACATTCTTCATTTAAGCTAAGGATTTACTTTCTAATAATCCAACCTCACATCTAGAAGATCTCTTGATGAAAGCTGTGTTTTCTTTGCCATGGCAAGCATTTAACTAGTGACTTCCAGGTTTACGGCCTATCTCGAGTGAGGTTTAACCCAAATTAATTGCTTCAAATGATCCGTTGTTGCATGTAAGAAACACATCCCCTTCACCATATTTATCCACAGGGCAGAATTTCACCATCTCAACTACATAAATAATTCAGCCTCATCTCATTACTTTGCTTTGGAATGTGCATATATTAAGAGTTTAAAATATTCCCACTGGATTTCCTGTGTATTTGATTAATTCCCTTTTCCTACAGCATCAACACTCAATTAATTTATTTTTTATGAACCTGTAAATGTGGAATAGGGACAAAGTTAGACTTGCATTCTTTTCAGGAAATTCATATCACAACATAATTTCCTCTATGCTCATTACTTTACATTTTGTCTCCCTCATGATTCAAAATACGCAGCTTAATGCAGATTGCCAAGTATTATGTAAACCAAAGTAAATATAGATTAGAATAATACCAAGCAGCATTACAAGTATGACTGTCCTCTTAATACTTTTTAAATGGCATCCCTCTCCTCGTTTCTGTCTTATAGTCTATACCACTGATGATCATTAGACATTTTCCAAATAATTCAGTTAATCAGCTGTATAAAGTAATCAGCTTACCCTACCAGTGTTTTAGTACTCTCTAATTCTTGCAGTGTTCCAGTGAGTCTGGAATCACAAACAGCCAGAAGCTGGTTCACACCCGAAAGCCTTCTGGAATCGCATCCTACCTGGCTTCACGGAAGCTGCATTTAGGCATTTCTTCTTCCCCTACCCTCTGGTTTAGAAGATGTCTGTAAAATCCACTGAGATCCTTCTGTTTGGTCACATCCAGGTACGCTAAGAGAAAGAAAGTAAGGCTGGATTTACCATGCCACACACACTCACCACTCACAGCTCACAATTGGTAGACACCACCAAGACTTCAATCTCCAGCCAGGAGATTTTCAAGCCCAGAGCAGAAAAAGCTCAGAACAATCTGATTTGACCTCATAGCAGACCACACTTTGAGCAAAAGGCTGGAACAGGTGACCTTCAGAGGTCCACTCCAACGTGATTTATCTTATGATCCCATATCCTATTCTTTACACCTATTCCTGGGACACTGTACAGAGTGTCTGAAGTAAGGAGTGCAAGCATCATTGCATCCCAGGCTTACGAGTCTCTCTTCAACAACTGACCCTTCCTCAGAAATTAAAAGTAGCAACCCAAATAGTACTGACACACAAACAGAGGAGCTTCCTCTGTTCCTTTAGTAACATGTACCAAGGAAAATAACAAAGTGGGATCTGATTCAGTATCTGCTATCGGGTTCTTTTTGATTTTAATTATCTCAAGCCTCACAGAGAGACCGGATGACAATGTTGTAAATCCTGTACAAGGGCCATACTTCTTTTTAACCGGAATTATGTGAGTGTGAATCTTACCCTCGAGAGCTGCCTCTCTTCTTTCTCTTTCCTCCTCCTCAGCCCTTTCTTGCAGTTTCTTCTTATAGGCTGAAGTCACAAAAGCCTCTTTGTGAGCAAACTCTCCTCCTTCCATTTCACGCTCTTTCTGAATTTTTCTTTCCATTCTTTTTTCTTGCTCCTTTTTTCTAATCTCAGCTGCTTTGAGGATATTTTGGATGTATCTGGGCTAAAATGGGAGGAAAAAAAGGGTATAAATGCTGAGAGATAATTAAGGTGGCTCAGAAAACACAAACTGGGATTGCTGGAGATGTTGAGGAACTTTTGTAATGGAAGAAAATCGACAGAAGCTAATCTAACATATTCTCACACTGTTTGACAGCTATCTGAAATAAACTGTCACTCCCTTTTAGATCACTAACACGGCATGCTTCCCTAACAAAAGACATTGCTGTATTCAATCAAAACATTCAGCCCATCTTTGACTAGGATTATTTTTGCTCTGAGTGAAATGAAATGTTTTTTGATTTCTCACCCCTCTGTCTTGTAATAATCTTGCCTTTCTATTGCTTTAAAGGAGTGGGAAGCTTCCTCTGATACCCGCATAACCTGACAAGAGCTTTCAAATGAAATAACAATGAAAATATCACTTGTCAGGATAATTCAGCAATGCTTTGAAACAAGGCATTGAGCTGTGGAAATTGGCTCACATTTCACCCATGAAAGTTAATTACTTTAGTCTTCTGACAGTCCTCCAGTACTGTCAGAGGAGGGTCGATTTATGCTCATTGGCTTAATAACCGAAGAGTCTTTATTATCAGAAGTAGGGCTGTTGCAGGGCCCACCACCTCTAATCCTATTATCCCGTTGCAACATTCTCTTCAGAAATACACAGAAAGCCATGCTGTATGTACATCATAAATCGGGCGGGAAACTTGTCATCTGCCACCCTCCAGAATACCCCTGGATCAGGACTCCGAGGTATCTGACAAACTAACCGTTTTGCCAAAATTCTTGCAAATTACTACCTTATATAACAGGGTTTGAGCACAATACTTGCATGCCCCATGAGAAAACGCATTTGGCAAAGCTTAAAAGTTAATCGATCATAGTTATTCCAAGCATACAGAGATAAGACAGACAGCATACATTTTCAGGTATCGACCTTTTTGTCATCTTTTCCAGATAACACTCTGGCATTACTTTCTTTCTTCTTCTGCTGCATTTCATCATAAATACTGTCATATTCGTACACTGTAGCATCTTCCTCCAAAGCCTTCTGAATCTCTAATTTGGTCTAAAAGCAAAAAAGAGGGGAGGAGAAGAAAAGATACCAAAAAATTGAGCAGGAAATTTTTATTATTTTCTAACATTTTATTCCTATACTGTAATTTAAACAGATCTATAGTATAAACCTATCCATTAGAACACTGAGTGTAAATTAAAAACAGTCTGGTCTACAAAGCTCTTGAACTGTTTACCAGGATTGAGAAAACGAACAACCAAATCACCACCAGTACTGGCAGCTATAGGAAATATAGGAAGCAAAGCACAACAGTCAAAATAATACTGGAAACTTCTTAATGAGCAAACTGTTCCATCCAATAACACAATTTGGTTTTTTATATAAACAATAAACAGTATTTCAATAAATTTTACTGTCCGTTTTCATCTATACTTTATCCCCCTTCCCCAACGCTCCACACAATAAATATGTACCAATGTAGTTCAGGATATGAGTCCATATTTCACAGTTCTATCTTGTGTTTGTACAGTCAAGTTGGAATTAAGAACTGTGAAAACGTTCCGTTTTTAAAAGCCCGATTGGAAAAAGCCAACTACTGGGGGTCAGATCTCCTGACAACAGAAGACGAATGCTGAACAGCAACCGTACAAGCTTCTCTCAACATTCTACCCCCATCAAAAACCAGCAATGTGTTAAATGCGTGATGCATAAACACCTTCTTCTTCTAGCTACGTCTTTTAAAGGTCTGGAACTTTTTTAAATGTAAAATTCATGTTTCTTCTGTACAATTTGTTCCTCAATTAGAGTAAAAGGCTCACTGTTGGTATATATTTAAATATTTAAAACCCCAAATACTTTGTAACATTACATTCTACAAATGAAACAAACTGTTTGAGAACTCATTCTAAAAACATCAGTGCATTCAATGCCACAAAACAAACTTCAACATCTTGTGTATTTAAGTGCTTGCACTGAGTAAACAGAAATTTTATTGTTTTAAATTATGTTAAACCTCACTCATGCAGCTTTCATTGGGCACTTTTTCAGCTACTCTGATCATAGCCAGAAGAATTTCAAAAAGAACAATCTTGCCCAGAAAAGTGGAACAAAATCTTTGCTAGAGGAAAGGCTCTGAGAACATCAAGTCAAGTTTTAAACAAAGTCTTGTGCCGCAGAGAGGAATGCACAAAATCATAAAATTACATGGAATTTTTTAAAGGGTAACTCTAACTCTGAAGTTGCACAATTATGTTTCTGCAATTATTTAATAAAAGAGAATGGATTCAGTAATTTCGCAATTTGCCATGGGCACAAAGAGTTCCTACTGCATCTTACCTGTTTCATTGCTTGTTTTTTCAATGCTTCTTTCTGAAGACTTTCACCAACAGATGGCTATGGAAGGAAACATTGCAGAATTAAAATTCATTATATTGACATAGTTCATATTATTTTTCTACCATTCTAACAAACAACTACATAATAGCCCGGTTACATAAGTCAGTCTCTCACTTCAATAGTATTTTTCTGTAAGGAAGAAAAATGAGAAGTTCATTCACAACCATAAAATCAATCAGCCTTTTCCATGAGCAAAGTATTGCAGTACCTCTATATATATATGTATATATAGACTTTTTTTTTTTAAGAAAACGGTGATGAGTTTAAGAATACTATTTCAATGACACACGTACCTCAAAAGCTGCATAAAATTTCATGCCATTTCACAAAACAAGCAATCTCTGTCCAAGAAATGCTCAGAGACAGAGGAGGCCTGTGAAAATTGTTGAGTTGCAATGCCTTCCTCCAACCACTGCCAAAAATCTGGCAGAAAAGACATACCCCTCCACTGCGGCAAGGGTCAGTCTGCTGGCGCAAGAAGCTAGCACATCAGCAGGCAAAACATCTAGCAAAGGACAGCTAAAGCCAGTACTGAAACAAATTCCTAAGAGAAAGATGCTTGTAATACACCTACTCACTCACAAGCACTACAATTCTTTCAGTTTTTGCCATTAAACAGAAGAAAAAAAGTAAAACACAGAAAACAAACCCCCCAAAATCAAGAGATATTGGAATTATACCCTCCTACCAATTTATGTATCAAAAACGTTTTAATGCTCTTGGGAATTATATGATTATGAATAAAGAAGGACAAATATTCTCAATGATTTTTTAAATTAACTTTCTGTCTGTGAAACAGATAGGTGCTATTCAGAATATACATACTCTTCTGTCAGCACGTAAATGTCATCAGAGACGTAGAAGTCATGAGCAGATGTTCTTACCGACAATCACATGAAAAAACTGCATTCATAGTAAAAAACCAGTATCTGAAAGGATTTAGCGCTTTTTTCAAGTTTGATCTGAATAAGAATGCTGCTAATTTGAACAGCATGTACTTCAAACACGTAAACATGTTAATGTTTAATTTCTCAAGATTAATATGCTAGAAAATAGCAATACTGATCTTCCCTAAGAAAAAACATATCCACTACTGAAAACATGTTCTTTAATCATACTCTCTTAAAAAAACTTTGCATTTTATTTATTTTTCTTTTAATTAGTGTTGAACTAAACTGCGTATCTATCTTTTCTCAACCAATAGATAATACTGTTTATTAAAGAGATGCACTATCAATGACATGACTTGTATCCTTTTTTACGTAATTAAATATCTCTTAATCTTAAAAAGCAGAAATAGGAAGGCAAAATCCTTTTGCATTTTGGCAGCTTCCCAAGTTTTGCAACTTTGACTAATATGTGCTCTGTATCACATTTTAAAAAGACAGATTGTGTAATCAGCTCTTAATAAAATTAAAAAATGGAAATCAGTAGCAGGGAGCTTGGCAGCAGGGACTAGGATCTTCTGAAATCAAACAGAATTAGTACCATGTAAATTCAAACTGATCCCCTGAACAAGGCGGCTTTTGATTTCATTTGATGTTTAAAACAACATGTCGTGACCCCTCTTTCTTATGCTATTAACATTCTAACAGATGTGTCAATGAGGAAAAAAACCAAGCGCTTTTCCACAACTTTCTACATGGCAGACTATAAACAGTCCAAATATTTTTCAACAGTTAATTTCAGAAACAGGGAACAAGTTGTGCCACAAGCAGCAGAATTAATGGAGTTCCGTTATATGTGACTTTGTGCCCTCTGTCTCTTTATTTCCCCTATCACCTCCTCAGACACCCTGCCGGCTTGATTTGGCAGGTGGGCAACACTGTGTGCAACCAAAAGCTGGCCCTGTGCTGAGCAGTTGGTCAGCGGTTCCTCCTCAACGCTGAGAAAGCTTAAAATCACAAATTCTCATCTACGTCTGTCCCTTTGCCCAGCTGCCGATTTCCATGAAGACCGCAGGAACACAGTGCCTTCGGGGCCTCTGCCACCCACCAAGGAGGGTTAAGATTGTTAGTGAGTTCACAAGCCGTATGGGACTAACAGGTACACACAGTCATCACCTCCACGGGATTTTTTTCTGCTATGCAAACCATAAATAATAAAAAGACTTGCAAGCTTCTGTATAGTTTTGGTTTGGTTTTTTTTTTGTTTTTTTTTTTTTTTTTTTTTAAAGAGCCAAAAAGGTAGTATCTCAGGAGTATCAAGTAATTCTAAACTCAGCAAGAGAAGGTGCTAAGGCAACACTCAATATTCGGAGAAGTACATATGGTACCACATAATAGCATCCACTGAATTCTAGACACTCAGAACTTTGCTCACTTCCCATAAACAGGCTAGGACTTATAAAAGTAAGTAATACTACAATGAGAAAAAAAACGAGACACAGAATATTTAAAATACCCCTTCCTAGCCCACTCCAAGTGAGCCACTTACAGACAAGTAAAAATAGGAACCAGAAAGGGCACATATTCCAACTTTTTCTGGTCCTTTAATTGCTACCTGCAGACTCAGATAAAATCCATCTCTGCTTTCAAAATGTTAAACCTTGTGGTTAAACGACAGTAACGAAGGGAAAGCGTGACGTGCACTTTCATGGAAGAAAAACCCTGCGCTGATTCAGTTACGCTCATCATTAGAAAGCAGCCCCTCTGTCTAACCCAGCTGCGGGGAACCAAGTGAGGACGCAGAGCGTGCTTCAGGCTTTAGGAAGCTGAGCTTGGCAGACGTCAGCAACACACTCACAGAGGCCAGTGTGGTACCAGGGACTACACCCTGGATACTGCAGCTTGCTGATTATTTGGACTAGAACTGGATATAGCCTCTTGTTTATTTATGGAGCTGGTTGGCTGGTTGACTGAGGGAAGTAGATAGCAGATTATTTAGTTTAGAACAACCTACAAGAATCCTGGCTTCGTTCATCTAGTATTTACCTCTGGCTTTCAGGACTGGTGAGCTGATGTTGAGAAATATTTAAAATGCTGTACTTGATTTTTATGTCATATTGCTTTCTTCTAAAAAAAATGCTATAAATGAGTCAGTATAAATGTCTTAATATAAACAACTATTTTAAATTGGCAGTGGAACATACACCGGCATTACACAGAAGACCTAGACTTCCTCCTGGCTCTTGGGGAAGAGGATGGTCCTCTGCTCGACATATTAAGGGTCATCACTGAAGGATTCCTCTACCAGACACTCTTACATTGGCTTTACAGAAAGGTACCTAAACAGTAAGGAATCTCCTCTGCATTATGCCAGAAAGCGAGGGCTCAGGAAAAGACAAAACAGATTCTGCAGTTATATTTACAGAATAAGCTTCATTCCACCAAAATATCTGAAACGCTGCTTAGCATGTTTTCTTGTCTGCCTACACAAAATAAACATGTTGACCTACAAAGATTACATAAACACAAATGTAATATATGATCCTCATATTGTACATATAATTGTAAAGAAGTCCACCTGTGATTTGTTTGTCTAGAGTGGCAGTAAGTTTACAAAAAACAAACACCTTCCCTAATGGTTTATGGTTGACAATTTCCTGTTGTGCTATGAGCTCTGATAGATGAGAACTTCCCGTTCTTTTGTATTGTTTTTACTTATCAACTGCCCATTTATTAAAGGCCCTATAAGCTCAGCAATCTGTCTCATACTTTCTCCTTCCCTGCAGTCAAGCTATTCTTCTGAAGCACAAAGCTTATAGTTTAATATTATCTGGAAGGAGAAAATGTTTTAACCCTACCCTGTGAGACAACATAGAAGCCATGCAAATCAAGAAACTCTTAGAAGTGAGACTCTCCAGTCTACCACTCCTACGAGACCATGGAAGATAGCTTGTATGCAACTGAAAAGGCTAAGAAAAAGAGTAATACGAGAAATGACCCCAATCTACTAACATTTCTCATTGTTCTCTCCCATGTCTTATCTCCTTCAGGTATCTATAGGCTTCTTTCAGGTTCTTAAGTGCTTGAGCTACCTCCTTATTTTTATCCTGCAGGCAAGCACCCTTCTAAGTTACTTCTTAAAACGTCTTCTTCACATTGCTCCTACACATCAAAGAAGAACAGACATTCAAACTACTGGCCAATGTTTTTTGGTTTGTCTCAGCAATGTTCAACTCATGACAGAGCATGCAAACCATTTACAGCTTTATACAAAAAGCTCGATCCAAAGTTCAAACACAAATACCTAAAAAGGCAATTCCACAAGTGAGACAACTATAATTTCATTTTTCTTACAAATTTGTCCTCTCTGCCTTCCCACATGTCACGTCCCAACTGCAGTTCCTTGGTTTTCCTCTGCATCTCCTGCTTCCTCCCGTCTCACCTAGACTAGGCAGCCAGACCTCAGCTTCCAGGCCAGCCGAACAGAACTGGGGAGGGTTGAGATCATCTTGTCTTTCTCCTCATCGGGGCATTAAAGGGGTCTTTGCTCTGCCATTAGAGACGTCCAGTCTTGCTGAATTCACTTAAAAGTGGCCTATACATTCAGAAACTTACTATAGGCAAATGTCAAGACAATGACTTGTATAAAGCTCTTTTTTGAAAGCCAAAAGGAGGATAGCAAATGATTCACCTGAACGTGCCTAGTTTAAAGAATACTTGGGCTCTATTTATCCTTCTGAGTTGCTACTCATTTATCTTATTTGCTCTTGGGGAAAAAAAGCCAGTTGCTGACATTGAGTTTTCAGAAGTAATTCCTCCTAAACTGCTGCTGTAAATGGCACAATTTCTGGAGCAAAGGGTGCAGCACCATTTAAGCATAGTCTCAGAAAACAAGTCTTAGTCTGTGACTGGTATTTTCAGTGCTGAAGCTGGTTTCTAGGAAGTTACAGCCTTAAATCTGAAGCTGAGAATGTCCTGTAAAAAACGTCTCAACTATTTCAACAGATGCTCTCAAAGTGCATGTGAGACACCTAACCTGTTTCTCCCCACTGACTGCCACAAGTACAAGACCAACAAATTCTGATGTAATAGCTATTATTAACAGAGTACCCTGTATTAGCTGCACAGCCCACCCTAAGGAGAAGCATTCGTGATTGCTACCAAAACCCCAGGCATGGTACTTACTGATAGACAATGTAAGCCATCGCACCATTCCGTTTTTAAAACCAAAAGATGCTTCTTCTCTAATATAACCTGTTATGAAAGACCCATGAGGGGGCTTTGCCCTTTAACATTGCCCTTTTGAATTCTCTACATGCTGCTTTGCAGTAGACATGTAAAATAAATTACCTTTGTTTAAAGTGAAATACATTTTAAATGGGAATGAAATGCTTCAATGATGTCAGGCAGATTATATGTAGTTTGATTTTAATCTCTCATTACAACCATCTAGTTTTAACTGGATGCGCAGAAAAATATTTGACCAAACAGCGACAGGAGGATAATTTGGAGCAATATTTGATCAGCAAGTGAAAAAAGCACAGATAGTCAGCCAGTTCACAAAATGCTAAGCTTACATTTATACTGAACTAGCCAGTCAAACAGCTGAGAAACAGACACTTTCAGGGCAAAATTCCTAAAATCCCACGGATTTTAGGTGTCTACTTCAGAATGAGAGAAGTTGTGCCTCAGAAGTACCTGCATTTCTACTGACTGTACAGGGAGCTCAGGGAACTCCAGTGTAGATACCTACATGTGTTTCCACGGATCTCACCCCAGGTTTGTGGCCCTGAAAGACTGAGATCTAACTCTGCTCCCTTCATTCTTCCCACATCAGATAAGGAATCTCAGACTGTGAGATCTTTGGATTCCTGACACTTTGGTAGCAAAAGATCTTAAAACAAGCTATTTACACTCTCATGTATATGTATTTAGCAGTGAATCATTAAGGCTTGCCCTCAGAGAGACCTATATTATCCAACTACAGCCTGCACATGGATGATCACTAAATGTACATGAGACTCAAGGCTTCACAGGAAAAAAAAAAAAGAAAATCAAGTCAGGCAACAGATTCCTCTCAATTCACACACTATTCGAGTCATGGCTACTAGCAGAAGATTAAGAGAAAGGACATGAAAAACAAGTCACATACAGAATTAGCTTTCCTTGGCATTCCCTCCTAGCTAGGAGGTTAGGGACTTCCTGAACTGGAGGATGCACCTGGACCATTGTTTGACACCAAAAACGTCCCTTAATTTGACTAATCCATTTCTGAATCCATTTATATTTTTGGCCATGCCACAATATCCTCTGGCAACGAGTTCCACAACCTAATTATACATTGTGTGGAGAAAAAAACCCCAACTTCCTTTTGTTTAGATTAAACCAGTTACTTGGTAATTCCATAATATACCCTACTGCTCTTATTATGAGAAATGGCAAAATCACTTTACTTTCTCTCATTCTTGATTTTACGTACTTCCTCTCAAGTTACTCCTCTCCACTTCTTTCTCCTCAGCGATCTTTTTTCTAAGACCCCGCTTAGTCTACTTAGTCTTAATTCGCATGAAAACTGTTGCATAAGCTCCAGCCATTACTCATTACTTTGCCAATCTTTTTAGTCATACAGTATCCTTCGCAAAGTTGCAAAGTGAGTGGAAAGATCTGTTAGCAAAACCAAAAACTGGAGTCTACAACAGCATATCATTTTCTGCTTGTTTTCAGTTTCTCCCATTGTGCCCGCTTAAACACTCCATTTATCTTTTAGATGGTCGCTAAAAAAACCACCAAATCAAGCTGATATATTCACAAAACTATCCACACTGACTCTACAATCTCTCTCCTGAATTTAGCACCCACTGTGGTCTATGTACAGTTTTTTTTCCAGTTAAACTTTACATCCTGTAGCAACAAATCAGTTTTGAAAGGCTGGTACGGTACAGGAATGTATGTTGAGTAATTCTGATAAAATCAAGAAACAAAAATTTTATCTGCTGTACCACAGAGATATTTTCAACTAAATTCCAGAGATAAAATAGAACATGGAACAGTGCACCAGGAATAGTGGCAAGCAACATCTGAAAATGCAAGGCATGAATAAGGGAGTAATATTTTTGGAGAAAATGGATATATCATAAATAACTCTAAGCCAGAATGGAAACTTACTTCTAACATACCATAGTTTGCTGCTGTAACATCTACTCTCTACAACAGGCTTTCCTAGGGGCAACAACCTTCCCCGAAGTTTTTAAAGATAGCAGCAATTCCTCATTATGAAGGCAAATAATTCAGAACTATATTGGCTAGAAGTAACTGTAATTGCCTGGTTTACTTTTTCCCAGTATACACTGCATTTCAAGAAAACTTCCATCCCAGATGTTCTGTTTCTTATGAACCAACCCAAAGATCATCCTCATCAGCAACTAACACCCGTTAATGTACTTAGCCATAGCAAAAAAACCTTTCAAACTCCTTCAGCAAGGTACAGGCAAAATCTTAATGAAATATGCAGAGTAACATTTTAAAAAAAAGGAGCAAAAGTTTGGTATCTAATATATAATCGCAGACCAAGTCAGGTGTGCAGATTTCCCAGCACAAACTTTATTAGAGTTCAGTTAAAAATACATAATCTCCAGACATTTGAGATATAGTTCTGACTGATAAGGTAGCAGGCAGGAAATGAAACCCCTCCCAAATGCTGCTCCTTATCTTGAAAAGCTCTGAAATTATTATTGAACTAATAAAGTAATTTTGCTTTTTTTAAAAATGATCCTCTCTGATAAAGGCAGTTATGAGATTATTACTTTTTGCTGGGTATGTACCATACTGATGAGCATGACAACTCTGAAGAGTCTTTACAGCAGACTCTGGTAGTAAATCTGTCAGCCTTTCTGAAAGGGAGGATACTTGATCTGTTAAGCTAAAAGTTAGTAGACCGCATCATACATTTTTAGAATTATTAGCATTCATTATTTTGCTTTAATGTTTAGATATTAAAAGGAAATAAGAAGTGAAAAAACCACAAGATAGCCCCATACTCAGGAAGGTTCCCACTCCTACCATGTAATCTTTTAATGATACTAGATCAATTCAAGCTCATTCTTGGATCTGGAAAATGTGCGGTCAGTCCCTTTATGTCGAGAAAGACACCAAATCCCAAACTGTCAGGGAAAGTGCTCCTGCCATTGAGGACAGCCGATCCACTGTCATCTCCCTTAGCTGTATTTAAAGGAAAGCCTCTCTTCAGGGCCACAGTGCCAGCTAAGAGCTCAAGTGGAGGGACACACCTCCTGAGAGCGCCGAGGACAGCAGCTAAGTGAGAAAAGAGATGGGATTTAAGACATGTTCCTGTCCTCTCTGTTTCCTATAAGTCCTATAAGCTGCACTGAGGCAGTTTCATAGAATCACAGAACTAAGGTTGGAAGAGACCTCTAAGATCATCAAGTCCAACCACCAACCCAGCACCCCCAGGCCCCCTAAACCATGTCCCCAAGTGCAGTGTCTACACGTTGTTTGAACACCCCCAGGGATGGTGACTCCACCACCTCTCTGGGCAGCCTGTTCCAGTGCCTGACCACTCTGTCAGTGAAGAAATGTTTCCTAATACCCAATCTAAACCTCCCCTGGCGCAGCTTGAGGCCATTTCCTCTTGTCCTATCGCTAGTGACTTGGGAGAAGAGACCAACCCCCACCTCACCACAACCTCCTTTCAGGTAGCTGTAGAGAGCGATTAGGTCTCCTCTCAGCCTCCTCTTCTCCAGGCTAAAAGAGGGCTGAGTGGATGTTACTAGGAAGGCCCTCAGCCCTTTCATGCCCTGTATAAAGGGAGCTCAGATACCTTCAACAGCAGCATTCTGGATTCTGGAATGGAACCAGGCACACAGAGGTTGGGAATTGCTAGATTCAGGCCTTCTGTGACATAAACCCAACAACTGCTAGTTCATTAAAAGAACATTTTAAAAAAGAATGTTTTGATAATAGGACTCAGAAACTACAAATGTTATTTGATGCTTTATTAGCACTGTTGTTTTCAACCACACAAAAGAAAGAGCATTAAGTGAAGCTCTAGAGCAGTGACAACATTTTTGTAACACGTTTTGTTTCTAAATTTCAACTGATTCTAAATTTCAACTTCATAAATGTTAAAATTCTATACTATGGGTATATGTAAAGTTTATTTTCTGGGTTTTGTGGAAAAAAAGTTCAATATGCACATGATGACATTATGATTAAATTATCACAAGTAATTCCAGATCAAAAAAACCCAGTAAATTGTAACATTATGTCCAGAAAGCTCCATCCACGTGGAGAGTTCACCTCCACAATTCTGAGTTTCTATACCTTACCTGTAAACTCTGAAGCTACTGGCTTTAAATCCTCCAAATATTCTGTTTTAGAAGTTGGGTTTCTCCAAGGTATCCAGATTAGCCTATACACCACGCCACTTCTTGGATGCCCCCCATACTCGCAGCAGTACATCCAGAAGGGTAATTTTTATAGTGTGCAGCACCCTCTACTGGGTGAGCAGGTAGAAAGCTAGTATTTTGAAGGTAATACTTAAAAAATTTAAAAAATTAAAGGAGACTATAGAGCAGAACAGCATCAACATCATGCAATACAGTCATATATCACAGAGTATCAATAAACTCTGTGATCAGAGAAAAGCTGTGTATTGTTCAATCTAGTATTACAAGTATTGCAAGTACTTCCAGAATTACAAGTAATTCTCATTACTTGCCGCTTTTTTTTTTTTTTCTTTTGCTTTAGAACTTCTGGTTTGTACAGCTTTGCTTTCGTTTACAGTGAGTGCGAACATCATAAATCAGTTATGTCAAATTTGGGTGGAATGAGCTAAAGGATAAAATACACTTAACAACTACACTTTCAAGTTAATATCTAAGAAATGACTGTTGATTACTACTGTCTTTCTATTTGCAGACATATTTACCAGTGACAGGCAACGAATTTCTTTACGAGCTAGATACTGTTAACTCTTGCAAACAGGTTGTCACATGTGATGAACTTTCGAAGAGCTGACAGAAAGTAACTAACAATCAAGTCACCACTTCCACATAAAGAAAACACAGATGGTATTTCACACCCAAATCCAAAATGATGACACGTATCTTAGCGACAGTGCCATAAGCTGATGAAGGCGTTAAGGGTTGTAAACAAATAATTTGCAGAATACGGGGCAAATTTCAGAAGAAAATTGTTGAACTGACCTCTTCATCAGAGTCATCTGCAAACACTGAGAGTTTCTTCGAAACAAGATTTTTCTGTGGCAATTTTTTTGGCATAATGAGCCCATATCTAGGGTGAAAAAAAAAGTTACCTTTAACACAACTTATGACAAAACACATAGCATGTTCCAAAACAATAATCTACCATGCACAATTTTAGAAACAAAAGATCAGCATCGATGTAATGTATCAAGTATAGACCTGAGCAGCATTTGCAGCAGTGCACTCAGCCTCACCACACGCTTGCCAGCTTCTCCCATAGCTATTGCTGTCTTTTTTCATGCAAAGTTTCTGGATGCAACGATCTTCCTAAATTAGGCCACAAATCCCTCTTATCCAGAGTTCTCTAAGTGATTTTTTTCCCTCCCTTGGAAAAGTAAGAAATTACTACTGTTTAACCTCCAGAGATTTAGTCGTAGCCTCCACTAGACACTATTCCGTCACTACGTACGCTGGGCAATAAGAAGTTCACCTATTTTGCACTGCAATGTAAACCAGCGCACAGACACAGCTATGGCAAAACACAAGATTTAGAGTCGGCTTATCTCGTGGGGAGAATGCAGACGTAACTGAGACACTCAGAACTCCCGTGCTGACACAGCCCATCTCTGTACTCTGAAACGCTTCCTATGGGTTTTGGTAACGAGCAAACTCTCTCCCCCACCTGCCTTTCCCGGACTCCATCACCGAGCGAACAGCTCGTCACAGCGTGGGGCTTCAGCTGGAGAACGCCACGATGCCGTAGGTACCACGTCATCTTTGTGACGAACTATTCGCATCCGTGAGCTCTCAACCCGCCCCCCAGGAGCTCCCGCTGCCCTGCCGCGGGGCGCCGGGACCCGAACCGCGGCCGCCCCCGAGTCCTGAGGGGATCCTGCTTCCTCAGAGGCCCCCCCCCCCCCCCCCAACAACAACACAGAAGCAGCTCCGATGCCTTCCCACTGTTTTGTTTTGGGTGGTTTTTTTTTTTTTTTTTAATAAACACAGCTCTAAGTTCAGGCCGATACAGCAAGGCTACGCGGCAGACATACGCCGGCCGGGAGGAGCGAGCCCCGCTCCCGCGGCCCGGCCGGGGGGCTCTGTCAGGGCCCCCGCCTGCGCCCGCCCTCAGCGGCGGCCCCGAGGCCCCCGCAGCCGCTGCCCCACGGAGCGGGGCCCGGCCGGACCCTCCGCCCCAGGAGCCCGGCGGCGGGGCCCCGCAGCCCCGCTCCGCCCTCACTCACTGCTTGCTCAGCGCCGCCATCTTGTCCCGGCCGCTACCGTCGCCAGGCGGAGCCGCCTGTTGTTTTGCGGCCGCAGATTCCTCGGTGACCGGGACACCCTCTTCCCCGCCCGTCCCGGAGGCTCCCGCCGCGCCGCACCGCGGCCCCGCTCCAGGGGGAAAACGGAGAGCGGCGGAGGGGACCGGAGGTGGGGGACGAGTATTTTTAACGGCTCTTTGGTGAGTGGCGAAAGTGCTGATAGAGGGAGGGAGGGAGGATTGCGGGCGGCCCGCCCGCGTCGGCCTGAGAGGAGCCGAGCGCAGCCGAGCGGAGCCGAGCGCAGCCGAGCCGAGCCGAGCGCAGCCGAGCCGAGCCGAGCGCAGCCGAGCGCAGCCGAGCGGAGCCGAGCGCGCCGGCAGCCCCTCACGGCGGTGGCCGAGCCCGGCGGCGGGAAAGGCCCCTGAGGCGTTTCTCTCCCCGCGAGTGGGGTACGAAGCCGCCCTGCCCCCGCCAGGCATCTCCTGGCGGGAGGCGTCGTTTGTTGCCGACGAAAGAAAGAGAAGTTTCAATTTCCCAACATTTTATTAAAAAAGTGATTCTGCCAAAAGAAACGTTATTGGAAAGATGAAATCTTGCCGCAGGCAGTGCGGTTGGCTGTAATCTCGAACTTAATCCCAATAAGAAAGCTTTTTTTGCTATATTAAAAATGTAGGGCTTTTCCGCACACGTTTAGAACAACTTGACAAAATGCTGATTAACAACCTTTACTTAAAATTATTCCTAAAAACTAATTAAAGGAGACTGAATCTTGAGGATTTTTGCTGTATCATTTATGAGCATTGTAGCTCGGTAGTCATGAACTCGTCCCTGCCTCTCTCTTTTCCCCATCAGAAGTAATTAAAAAAAAACAACCTTTAATGAAGCTTTTAAAATTTAGTAGCTATACTAGCAAAATTGTTTCCTTCAATGTTTGTATTGCTATTTTCATAATAATCCCTAACAGACTTCCTACCATCTTAGCAACAAATACTTAACAGCTATGCATAAAAAAATAAACAACAGTTAATTTAATAAAAGATGCCAAATACCAGAATCGTGAAGGTTAGATGAGGAATTGGGGATTTAACTGGAGGCACACTAGCACTGGATGCCAAGAGGGGCTAAAGGTGGGGCTGGTTTACTTGTGATCTCTGCTAGGGACAGGCAGGTGTGTGCCCAGTTGTACAGGCACTCGGCTGGAGCGGAGCCCTGCTGCCGCACCGCCGCTCTAGGTACACCTGAAACAAAGAAGAGAAGTAACTCCAAAAACCAAGTCAAAACTATGTGACCAGTGTTGTTACAAGACCAAACAGAGAAGATCATCCCTTCGGTGGAGCTTTCCCCGAGCCCAGTAATTCCACCCTGGAAGATGGCAATGCTTTAAAAAGCACACAGCTTTATTGTGACAGTGAGTGGTCATGCGCAGGAGCGCTGCCTTTTTGTTATAATTCCTTTTGTATTGTGGTACGTCCCCTGTTGTACAATGTGCTCTGCTATATCATAATGCTAAACATTTGATAATTAAAAATGTAAAGTGAGAAGTGCTTTTTTTCCAAGCTCAGATTTGATTAAAGAGTAACATCCTTCAAAGCTCTTGGACAACACCCTTGGAGATACAGTGTGAATTTTGGGGTTGTCCTGTGCAGGGAAAGAAGTTGGACTTGATGATCCTTGTGGGTCCCTTCCAACTCAGGACATTCTATGATTACATGATTCTACTAAATGCTATTACAAGTCACCACAGAATCTCACAATTAAAAGTTGCTCTGTCGATAGAGTGGAGGTTGTTTTGTGCTCTGTTCTGTATTACAGCACAAGTATGTGGAACATTTGGGCATTATCCAGCATACACCATGTATAAACACTGACGTTCATTTGAAAAGAATTCCTATAATTGTGAGTTATACCTGTGTTCACACCACTGATCTGTCAGTGCTCTCTCAGAGCAAGTTCCATCTTGGGAAACCAACCTTTTGTAGCACACCAGCAGTTTACCAAAGCTGTATTCTTTTAGTTACATCTACGTCCCTAACTGGAGGAAAACTGGATGCTCTAGGCCTGCTTCATTCTCTCCAGTAAATTAGTTTAATATCTACGAGGAGAACACATGAAAAGGAACTATGACTGCATTAAGTGTTCACTCTTCATCAGTAGGTAGGGTACTGTTGATAAATATCCCAAGCTAAATTAACGAGTCTTGTCCACATTTGATTTTTAACAGGCCTCTCAGTCTGGCATTAGATCATCAAGGGAGAGATCTCAACAAAAACAACAGTAATTTCTCTTGCAGAGATATTAGAGATAATAATAGCCTCTTGACTGTTTTGGCACCAAAAAAGCTCACATTCATTAAAGGAGAGAAATACAGACTGAAACCCAGCACCTGTATATGGCCAGGGAGTATATTAACTACCTGGCAGATGGTGTTTACAAAGAGGAGGGCTCACACTGTCCTCCCACAATCGTGTTGCTATTTGGAGCTGGGTCAGTCCCTCGGGCAGGGCTCAGAGGTCTGAGGTAGATTTACTTGCCAAAAGAACCGTCATTCTTAAGATGTCTTTACATATTACTTGCCAAAAGAACCATCATTCTTAATATGTTTATCTGGGGGTTTACAAGGAGATCACTTGTTCTGGCAGGTTTCAAAGCTGATCTGCTCCCCTTTCCTTAAGGGATTGAATTTTGATTCTAAATTTAACAGGTTGACTTTTATTGACCAAAAAAGACTGCAGATATTTAGGACCCCTTATCTGTTGTTTAATCTATTGTGAAATCAAAGTTAGTTTCTGAAGTAAGGACCTCAAAAGCACTCAGCTGAAGGTTGTCACTGACACTTTTCATTGCTGAGCTGTGTCCGGTAATCTCACAATTAGTTTATGATATTTACCAGTGAAGCAGTCCAGCAGCAGCTCTGCTTGAACTTGCACAGATGCAGCAGTTGGATCAAAGCGATAAATCTCCTGAATCAAATTGTCATCAAGTTTCTGCAATGCAGAGAACAAAAAGAGTCAGGTGGCGGTGCAAAACTTGAGAGGATTACAGAATTAAAGATGGCTAAGTCAAGCATATAGGAAATCTGTAAGTAATGAATTATTTCACTGCCAATTCACACTTGGCAAATTCCACTGTATCTTCTTGGGGGAGGAAGAAGAGAAAACAAAGTCCCAATATTTTGAGGTCTCACCAGTATACACTGACTCCAGTTCTCAGTCTTTTCTGAGCCCTTCCAGTCTGGATGGAGAAGCAACAGCACAGCCTTAACTATGTTATGTACCAGAGCTGGCGGCTCTACATAGCTCTTTATTTCAGCAAAGCTCTCAGCATCGAGTTTCTGGACACACTCGCGCAGGTCCTGCAGCATGAACCGGTAGAACAGAATCCCTGCGTGCCTCAAATTTGCCATGTGTTCTGCCTCTGCAATCAAAAGCAAACGTTTCAAGAAGTTTCTCTGAAA
Organism: Morus bassanus; assembly: GCA_031468815.1. NCBI lineage: Eukaryota > Metazoa > Chordata > Aves > Suliformes > Sulidae > Morus > Morus bassanus. The sequence continues at coordinate 11,286,428 of CM062584.1, forward strand.
CAGCTGCTACTCAAGACGTATGTTATTGACGAAAGCCTCTGCCCTCTTTAAGATTAACTCTTTGTCTCCGTGACTGATTGATTCGTATACAGCCCAAGTATCCTGTGAAACTTTTATTAAAAATGGGTATGTGCTTGAGAAGGAGACAAAACTTGCCTCAGGGGCAAGCAGAGGTCCTGAACCCAAGTAGGGTTCAGGCATGCAGGTAATTCTGTAACTGTCTCATTCAAATTCTTTTGATCTTAGTTGGGGCAGTTCTGAGGAGGGCATGCGAGATCCCTGATACAACAAAGCACCTTGCTTCACACCTTTGATTTCAGTGGGAATTGGGCATAAAACATCCTGTGAACCAGAGTCAGAATCTAAATATTCTGTTTAACCCTACTCTGCTAAGCACTTGGGCTCACTCAAGAATAGTTTATGTGTAGCAAAGGTTTGTATTTGTCTTTCCATACTTGTAGGAATGGTATTTTAGATGTGGTTTTACTGAGATTCCTAATTTCACCTCTAAAAAACCTGGCTTGGCTCTGTTCACAGTACCCAGTATGTAGGTTGGTTCTGTTTCCTCTAAAGACCTCTTCAGTATCTCAGAGCAGGCAGCTTGGGCCATCTTCAGCATTTTCTGCAGGTCATTGTGTTCATGAGGTGGTAATTTCTGGTGGTGTCCAGTGCTGATATCAAACACCCCAAGAGCTTGTCCTGATAGGTCACGGAGGGGTACTGCAATGTGGTGTTCTCCACAGACAGAAGTGCGAATGACCCCTGAACTGTCTGTGCACTTAAATAGGTAAAGTCTGAAATGAGAGTTAAGAGAGGAAAATGTACTAGACTTTACCATTCTGGTTTCTCTTGGCAATTTATTTAGCATATTTTAGTAAGATGCCATTCATGTCTTATTGTTAAAACAAAGGTATTACTGTACTAAATCATTGCTTATTTCCTTGAACTGAAATATGCACAGCTTTAAGTATCATTCAAGCCATACACAAAAAGGAGAGAACAGCATTGTGGAACACAATATTGCTTAGCCATAACAAGAATTTAACAAACCTGAATTAGGTTGTAGTCTTGCTTTAAAAAGTTTCCTGTCTATAACCATGCTGACATTTGTTCTATAGAGTTTTATAAAAAGTAAAAACATCTGCTGAAACAGCAAATGGCTGTTCAACCAACTTTGACAACAAGGATGATACGCGTAAAGGACAAGTGTGTGAGGATCTTGGCAGTGGAAGGAAACAGGCAGTTGAAGGAAATGAGACTAATATGGCCAGGAAAAAAGACCGATTATTCTGAAGAGCAAAGTGCTTCAGTGTAGGCTCTAATCCTGCAAACCTTTCACAGCAGATGTAGAGCTTGCTTGGCAGCTCAGCTGGTGAGCGTTAAGCTGGAAGTTAAGTTTTTGCAGGCCTAAACTCAAAGAGAAAATACTCCTCAGCCCTTCATAATTCAGTATTACATGCATATGCACCAGAAGCCTTGATAGTGAGAGAGCTACAGCCAGATGCTCTTGCAGGGTTGCATTACCATGGGCTTTATATAATGTGGATCATGCCTGATGCAGGCTAGAGTCTAGGACCAGAGGTACCTAGTTCGATTGCAGGTGCTAGAGCCTACCTTAAGAGGTTTTCTTGTCTGAGGAGAAGAACAGGAGAGCTATGAATTTCTTTTTGCCCTGTATTATCTGTAGTAATCACCTTGCGCAGAGCGAAGTCACATGTCTGCCAGAGAGAAAAGGGAGGTTTAGCTGCATCCAGGAAAGGAACAGCCATTTTGAAGCTTGGAGAGGGAGGAAATTGTTTCTTTCTTAAAGGAAACTCCTATCTACATTCAAGTGCAATGGGATGGTTAAAGACATTTCCCGACAATGCTTGGTTTTATTCCCAGAATGTATTGCTCAAGATGCATGAAGAATGTGCCCTGGACCTCCCTCAGCCAGACTATTTAATCCATCCCCAGGCTCCACACTGAGGAACACCCCCAGGCCAAGGAGAGGTTTCCCTTCTTTTCTTCAGCCCCTTGCAGTCCCCTTTCTCGTGTCATGTTTGTGTCAGTGTGCCTTGACACGTGAAAAGCACAGAGGGGAGCAAATGACCTGGCTATCGGGCAGCTAACAGGGGAACAGAGCAGAGCCTGGAATGACAACAGAAAGCTGCCAACATAAACCATGCTTATCAGAGGAAGCAGCTACAGCAGATGTCATACAGACTTCGTGATGACACAGGATCGGTCCTAAATATTGCATACACTTTTCATCTTCTTAACTCACTTGTATATGAAGTGACAAGCTTCCCAGGGCCCGGGTGCCTGCTCAGCAACTGCAGTATGACCGGCAGGGAGGGGGGCTGCCTTTACAAGCCAGCTAATTGGGAGCAGCCACTTCCTGAGTTGTATTTACATCTTGGCTGCTGACATTAGTTCAGAATGAAGAGCTAATACATTAGCTAGGGCATTCCTTTTTCCTATAAAATACCATAATTTTGACATGCACAGAATCTCCACAGAAGAGTATCTCCCTTTGTGGAGGTCCCAAACAGCAAAGCTTTAGCGGGGACTTGCAGTGTTGGCTAACCTATGGATGGATGGATGGATAGATGGATAGGTGTGGGGCTTTGCTCTGTTGGTTGCTATGCAGCTGTGAGCATTGAAGTAGGAGAATATTTCCTTTTCCCATGAAGAAGGGACTATACTAGCAGTGCTCTTGAATTGTTTTACATGGGAGGATGAAAAGAATGAAGAGTGGCCTCCTTTACAGGGGGAACCTTCTTCCCTCTCTAACTTTGTAGCCTTTGTGTTGCACAGGCAGGCACAAGAATCTCAGGCAGGCTTCAGTTTTTATGATAAAACCAGTGGGAAATCACAGGCAGCTAGAAATGGCAGGTCCTCACTAAAGCAGCCTTGTCAGCCCCTGACTATTGCAGGCCTTTTCACTGCAGTAATCTGTGTACCTTGTCTTTGCCAGGCTCCACCAGGTACGTAGTAACAGCGTGGATGCTGGGTGCCCTGGGATACAGCCAGTCCAGAGCAGTAACAGTCATTTGTAGAACATTTTCCAGTCTGCAGACATGGTGGTAGGCTTTGCTGAACGCCTGAGAAACTCCCTGTGAAAGCAGAATCCTCCAAATGAGCCAGACAGTTCCATACGATTTGGGGGAAAAGCTGGGGAAACTTTTGTGCAGCAAAATGAAGCAAAATGGTTGTAACAAGTTACTTTAATCGCAACTTGTAAAGCTGAAAAGTGACTGTGGAATGTCCCTTATCAAATAATGCTCTAAAGCTCCGGAGTACCCGGGTCACAGCCAAGTCCTAAACTAGACAAAGTTGGTTTTTAGTGAAGGTAGCCTAACTGACTGGTAATGTTGGCTTGCTGCGCTCCCTGCTGCCCAGATGATGCATCCACAGCGAGGCTGATTCTAAAGAGCATCCCAAAGAAATCCAGACTGCTTATAATGAGTCCACCATGTAAAAAAGCAAGGTTTCATGCCACTTTATGGAAACAAACACAAACATGTGGTTCAGAGCTTCAGGAAATAAAAGCCACTGTCTTTGGGCTTTGCACAAAAGTGCAATTAGTTTACTAGTCATGAGAAGCTTTAAATTATTGATAAAGTGATACCTCATAATCAGTTACAGATAAGAGGCTAATCAGTAAGATATTGCTAAGGTGTTCTGCTCACACCACTTTCACCATATACAGTAGAAAGGGGCCCACAGTTCTTTTCTTAGTTGTACATCTTACGTTTACTCAGAACGAACATGTAAAATTCATGTGGTCCCTACACAGTTTTTTGAAGAGTGGTCTAACAATCTGCTTTCCGATAGTGCCCACCTGATAGAAACTGATCTCATGGGTCAGAAAGATGGTTTTCTCACACTGGTCCCGAAGAGTGTCAAGTCCCAGAATGCCGAAGACTCTCCAGTGAGCATCGTGCAATGGCAGTACCAGGAATGAACCTCTTCTCTCCTCCAGTGGGCGGTCATAGTTCCAGAAGTGGATATTTCCGTGGAGCTGAACTCTTGGAACATGGATTGGCTTTCCCTCTTCAACAGCTGCAAAGCTGAAAAATAAACTGATGAGGAGGTTTGTTCAGAGTAGCAGAAAACCTCTAGCAAAGCAATAAATAACTGCAGCTTTGATCTCTCCCTGCTTTTTGGCATCAGAGAAGGAAGGTGTTAGCTCCTTACTCTGACCACACCCAGAAATACCATATTTACCACTTGCATCCCAAAGACAGTGGTAATAAATAAGGCACTTTTCATCCTTAGGACATTTTAAAAACATCAACTAATGAATGTAATGAAAGGGAATCCGGAAGCGAGCAGCAGTTACATTTAATAGGTTAGAAGAAGCAGTATTTAAAGAAAGAGACAAATATGTCTAGCTTTTGGAAATGAGAAGTAAAGAGGCATGAAAGCTGTTTATAGTGTAAACACTAGGGAAGGAGAGGCATTGTTCTCAACAAATATCCTGTGGATGTAAACTGGTGTAAGGGAATTAATTTTTAAAGAAGAAAACATAGGCCCAAGATAATAGACTTTTGCTGAAGGATGAGATTTATTAGGCTGTGAGCTAATCTCCCCAAGGAAAGGAGTGAAATCCCAAACAGAGCAGTTCTAAGTAAACCATGCAAAGTATAAGGGCATGTATATGATAATGAATCATTCCACAACAGTCCCTGAGGGGATTTCTTCTCTGAAGTACTCTATCAACCTTGGTTTCCAGTGCACCCCAAACCACTGCCTGGTACCCCTCCATTCCAAATATCTTTGAGAAAAAGGAACAGTTATTTGCAGCTTTTCTTACCTTACTCCTTTCATGTCTCTGTAAAGTATTTGGTTTAGAACATATGGAGCATCATCTGCAGTACATGCCACATAGTGTAGGAGAATCTGTCCCCGCTCTGGTGAGAGCTGGTTCTCTTCCAAAAGGGCAATATATGCGCTGATCTTCTTGTTATCCCCATGGGCTTCTGCATCCTAGCAACCAAATGTTTCCCATTACATTATGTACATTAGCCGTTGGCCATTACACTTATTTCATGTACTTAGCACTTGTCTCATTTTTTGCTGAGATGCTGTTCTGGGTCACTGATTTTGTATGTCATGCACCAGCTGCATGACATGGACGTGTCTATGCTGTGATCGTGTCTGACCGCTATGCTCTGTTACAAGCTAAAACACTTGCTATTTTGATTGGCAAGGAAAATGGATGCTAATGGGGAGAAGTTTACATAAAAGTAATCCCTAATTATAACCTGTGTCTAAGCAAAACTCCTGTGGATTTCTTCTCCAGTAGGAGATTCCTTTGGAACAATCAGACAAACAAGTGCCAGAATTGCTATTACGAATCTAGACAATATTGTAACAACATTCCAGCTACCATGAGAGAATTTTTGCTTTGAGGAGGGCTTTAATGGTGAGGACAAACATCTAAAGTTGCAGCTGCAAGTTAAAAACAAAACTATTATCTCCACTACAAATTAACCATCTTTGTCCCAAACTGACTCTGGTGTGTTTCATTTCAGAAGCTCCAAAACTTTAACTATGGAATTCCAGATTTGATGCGAGTCAGCTCTTAAAAAAATGAGACATAAGTACCTGTGAGACGCTTTCTGCATTGGCAGAGTGTGGACAAGAATTCTTGTATCACAGATCTGACCTGTGACTCTTTCTGCGCATAACTGTTGGCTCTCATCAGATAAGTGCAGAAAAGCACAAGGACGCCAGCCTCAGACCAGCTTCCCATGCTACCTGCGAGTTCCACTCAAGTGCACCAGGGTTTGAAGTCAGTGTCACCATCCCCACGCAAATGAGTGTTGCGCTCCCTGGGATGCGTACCTGGGAGAGGGCCTTGAACACTGCTTTGTAAACCGGTTCCATGCTTGCTCCGCTGGTCTCAGCTGCTTGCTGGATATTGTACAGCCATTTCCTCCTGGCTAAGCTTTGCAGGCACTCCATGCAACTTCGTTCCACACTTGTGGTCAGAAATTCCACCAAATTTTCAATAGCTTCATCCTCATCACCAGTGAACTCAGAAGCAACTAACTCAAGAAAAGTCTGGAATGCCTTTGGGGATAGCTTCCCCACTCTGCTGAGCTGTGGGTAACGGGAGCAAAGGTGTTTCTTTGCTAGTAGAAGAAACAGAAAATAAGACAGGGACAGTCTAGTTGAATAAAATGTTCTGCTTTTCTTGTGCAGAATACGAATCAAGCCCTAAACTGGCTTTGGGTGCAGTGCTCCAGTCCCTCAGTCTGGGTTTCTTCAAGCTATCTCCTAAACGTAAGCTGTCATCATGACAGGTAGTCTCCAGCTTCCAGACTGGATGCGCCTTTTCCTCTAGATGCCTGCTTTCTTACCTACTGAGAAAGAAACCTGCGGGACATTGCTCCTGTGCCACTTTTGTACCTCTGCAAGATACCTAAACAATAAAGGTCAATGGAAAATAGGAAAGCTGCTTGGAGTTATCAAAAATCAGAGGTATCTTCATGTCAGAACCAAATTTTATGGACACTCAAGGGGCTGGTGGGACTGGGCTGCAGGTAGGCATTCTGCATACAGTCATAGTAGTTGAGACCTTACAGAAAAACTATTCGTCAATCCCATTAAGAATGTGAAGGCCAGAGCCTACAGATGATTTCACAGATCACTCATAGTCCTGGATTTTCTATTATGTACCACACTTGCAGACATATTTTTCTTTTGAGACCTTCCAAAGTAACTACCATTCTTAATTACCCTCCCTTGGATGCCTTTGATGAATTATTGAAATAACATTTGTATTGTGCTTCATCTCATAAACGAAGAGCAAAGGAAATGAAAGCTCTACTGAAGTTGTACAAGAGATCGGGACAAAAGCGCTCTGGAATCACCTGTTACGCACCAAGGGGTGTAGATGTGGAGCATGAGAGCTTTTATAAGGAATACAGGGTTTAGAAGAACAAATCAGTATGAAAAACATCTAAAACAGTGAAGTGCTGCCTGTTAGCTCTCAGGGGAGTGAAGGAGTAAAGTTCACTGCACGGAGGCTGCTCCCTCCCATCTTGCCCAAGGCCGGGGAGTGGAGCTGCCCCAGCCCCCTTTTTCATGTCCCAGAGATCGCAGCTGAGCTGGCCCAAATACGGGCAAATAAGAGTTTCTCTTTGCTTGGAGGAAGTAGAAATGAGGAATGCCACAAGGGTCAAAGTGTGATTCTTAAGGATCGCTTTCCTGTATCTACTCGCCCTAGTTCACAAACTTGCAGTTTTGCCCAGAGGTCCTGAAGACAAATGGGACTCATTTTAGACTGGTAATCCTAACAGATCGAGCGTGAAAATGTAAATTTACCTCATCGTTTTCTATTCAGATGTTACTTAAATCATCCGCCAGCCTAACAGGGTCGTTCAGCCCCTGCACCAGTCCCTGCAGGACCCGCTGCTCCCCACGCCCCAGCTCTGGGCTCACGGGGGTGCTCTTGCACAGGCTTTCAAAGTCGCAAGCAGCTTCCCGGCTCTGGAAAGCCGGGACTCGCGGGGGCTCTGCCCAAGGTGTGCCTGCCTGATCATGCTCCTGGCTGTGCCTCTCCTGAGCACTGCCATGACTAACACTTTCATCATTTTTTTTCTACATCCTGATTTCAAATCCTGTTGACCCGAAGAAGTAAAGAAAAGGAGAGAGCTATACGTCAAGCCGCTTCCTATTGGCAAACTAAGCAAGCAAAGATACATAGGCAGAAGAGTGACTTCACTGTTAAGCAGAGAGAGTTTCGTGATCAATACGTACAATGGGCTATAAGGAACCGCGTAATAGAAAATGCTTTGATTAATGATGCCCAGGAACCGGCAGGGAGCTGCCCTGATTGCCTCCCAGTGCACCCAAGACACCGGTGTTTATGGGAGCCGAGAGCCGCCTCCCTTCCCCACAGAAGTCAGGGGCATTTTATCACTGATGTTGGCTGTAGAAGTAGCAAGTACTCACTGGCCCCAGCCATGGTGGAGCTGACTGTTAATGCTGGCTTATCCTGCCCATCATCTAAAGAACATTCAATATTTTTTAAATTTAATTTCTGATTTTCCAACAGAATCAGGATGGAGAATTTTTTGATGGTATAAAAATGTTTGGATTTTTCACCTCCACTTTCTCCTCTCTTTTAAGAAGAAGATGAAGAAAGAGATACACATGAAATTGAACATGGCATGATCAGTTCCTTCATTACTGAGCTACAGCATAATGAGTTATTTTCCCCATTATATCTGTAATGTTACACTTTTCACTTAACAAGGAAAATCAAATAATCCTCCCCACTTTTCATTCTGTGTTTTCATCCAGGAGAAGTGCAATGTCTGTGAACCCTTCCACCAAACCTGCTTGTTCCACAATGTCTTTGAGAGATTAGGTTGAAGCTGCTAGCAATAGTTTTATGTTGCTTGTAGGTGGAATTGATTTTGCTATGCTATCTTTCTATTTATTTGTCCTTTAGTTTATGAGCCCTTCATGGAAGGGACTGTGTCCTTTCATATTTCTGTAGTGTGTGCTGGCATGCTTTGAATACAAGAGAGCTGTGAACTGCCAGTTTCTTCTGTGGCTGTGCAGCCTGGAGACAATGAACTGTAGCATGCTGGTGCGCTCCCCACCCCACCAGCTGCCTCAAGTGAGCTAAAGGACAAAGAGATTTTGGCTGTTGCCAAAATGAGCCATTTTTAGTAATGTGAGGCAGAACAAGCAACATGAAGATGAGCATGGAGATGAATAAACCAGTCCTGTCCACCAAAGCACACATGCAGACATGTTCTTAATTGCTAATACAGTATTTCAGAGCACCTAATGCCCACGTGTTAATATGTATGAGGCTGCCAGACAGGTCCAGGTGAAGCACTTCTGTCTGACCCAAGTCTGTTCTGTCAAGGACCAAATTTGCTAAGTTTATTCGAAGAAATTAACCAACAGAGAAGTGAGACTTGACGTTGCTAATCTAATTCATGAGAGCTGTGCACCAGTGTGCATTACTAAAGGCTATTTGAGACCTATAAGGAAAGCTGGTGTTCTCTCCTATGAGATACGTTCCTGCAGATAGCACGGTAAAATGTATCTGTTAAAAATAGCTGGATAACACAGACAGGCTGGACTAAAGGTGCAAAACATGTCCTCAGGCTTACATGTGTTTTTCACTGCCATATCACAAGTATACATTGCATGTTAGAGCTGAAATAATTTTTCAACACATCACAATGTCATGAAAGCATCAGGCTACCTCTCTGACTGGGAATCTGTCGCAGGGGAGTCTCGCACAGGAGGAGGGGATGGACCTATGCATTAACAAGTAGGTCTGCATAACTGTTCCTTTTCATTTTATACATCCTACCTTGTATGCTTATGACTGCTTGCAAAAACCAACGACTGGTGCTTGCCAGCAACTTCATTAGCGCTGTCATTGAGTGGTTCAAGGCCTACCGTGTTGACATTGTTCTCTCAGAGCAGAGCTGTCTCCTTACCCTTCCTCAAGGCCTCTTTTTCCATCCCTTCCTTGAAGGTGCTTAGAACAGCATCCACCTCTTCCAGGTCCAGAAACCCGGATGCATTGTTGTCCCATGTTTCAAAAAGTGCCTCCAGAAGCAGTTTCCGTTTGGCCAAACGAGAGATGTGGTGAACCTACAACAGAGGAACAGCTGGTCTTGGATAGTTCCTGGACACTGATGCTCAGTGTCTACACAAGTACGGAAACTGCAGTGGTGTGCCGATCACATCATTCCTATGGGCCAGGCCAAACCTGTACATACACAGCTCAGACCTGGAGACGAATCGTTAAACCTGGGAGATATATGGAAACACTAAACACAGCTGACAGTTCAGTTTTACCAGGGAGAATCATACTGCAGAGGGTTATTTCCCAGTGAACAAATGACACATGTGCTGGATCTAAGGTGAGATCAACTCAGGTTAGTGCAAGTTTCCCAGAATACAGATGTCTTCCTAGCAACAACTAACTCCAGCCTTGTTAGTAACACCAAGGATTTGACAGTTTGTATTTCTGGGCATTATTATTTTGCTGGTGCTGCCCTGAAGTATATGGGCTCCAAGCAAATGCATGTACAATTTGTCCTTTAAGCCCAGCCTTTGCACAGCGTACAGTGATAAATGGCTGAGTGGAATTCTCTCAAAGGCCAAAATACTGGCAGTGTGTGTTGTGTTCAGTGTGAGGACAGCAGAGCCGTCAGATCCAATATCTCATCCAAATTAGGTCAGCAGCACAGAGGAAAGCTAGAAAGAGGTCTGAGGAAAATGCAGCTAGAGAGGCTACTAAGGACAGACCCACCACAAAATATATCTGTACTCCGAGGTGCTATAGGGCACCCTGATGTTGTGCATGAGGATATTGCTGAAGGGGAATATATTTTTTCAACACATGGCAAGAGCACCTTGTAACTTAAACACAAAGAAGCATGTGCAGATTCACATACAGCCATGCACACAGCAAAACCAAACACATTTGTTTTAAAATCCTCCCCAAAACATCTACAACCTCATATGTACATGCCAGTGCAGTAGATCAGAGATCAGGTTCTTGGCTATTATAAAGGTGAATAAGCAGAATGGAATGTTTTGAGCTCTTTCACAACTGACTATCAACCTGCTGTCTCACTGAGTCCAGCTCTAGAACAGACAGACAACCTCTTACAGGATGAGTCTGTCATCACTTCTAGAGCTAAGGGCTAGGGAGGGAGGATCCTCATCAAAACAAAGGGGTAAAAGGTCTCCTGAAGAAATAGAGAATGCAAGGCTGCAAGTGGATAGCTCTGCCAGCATGCAATTAAAAGTTGACTCTGTCAGTGTCTGTAGGCATTTGCTTGTTTTTTGTTTGCACATGGGATCAGCAAAACTTATCAATATTTACTTTTTCTAGTTGTTCCATTTTTTCCTCTTCTGTCTGTTTGTATTCTTCTTTGATAAATGCAATAAGCCTCTTCACAGTAGGCAGAGAAATGTCTTCACCAACAAATGTCTCCATGAGCTGTACAAACTGTGGCAGGTTGAGGCAGCTTTCATCAAAGGCACTCCTAGTACAAGAAGCCCAACGGTTCTGAATCTCTGCCATGATGGGATGTAAGTCTGAAAGGCAGAAAAACACAGTGTGCCACAAGAAGCCAAGTGCTGCCCAAAAGTCGGCCATGTGGCGGATATCAACGCAGACCTGAATCCTGTGCTTCCTATCCCGTGAAATTATGGCTGAATATGGACTGACTCCATGCTGACGAAGGGCCTGAATCTGCTTATACTTATCTTATACTGCTCTTATCTTGAAGTCAGTTTCAGGAATTGGTGTTTGTATTCTTGCCAAAACTTTCAGCTCACAGCAGTACTGGCATGTCTGCAGACACTGCCAGCCACTATGTGCCCAAGTGAACACACAACTTCCTGACCAAATACCTGGAAATCTAGTGTTCTCACACTTCCCGTCCTCTAGAATTCTCTCTCCATAGCTGCTATACCTGCAACTTAGGTCAGAAGTCAGAAGGTCACCTGATGAAAGATAACATATCCCTTATAATGATATACACTTTTAAAAAAGACACAAGATACAGCTTTTATAGAAGCCTTTAAATACATATATCCAAGCTATAGTTTCTAAAGCAGATGAAAAGATCTGACAGAAGCAGTCACCTGACCACGGCACTGCAAACTCCAGGCTAGCTTCAGCTGGAGAATCCTGTCTGTCTGAGTGTGCTGGACGTGCAATTTTGAAAAGAAATCTTCCGTGAACCAGAGCTTACTAGTCTGAGCACCCTGCTGATTAATATGTAAAATCTACCTCCGTGTTTCTGGAGTTACCCTTGTTATCAGTAGCTATTTATTTTTACTGTCTGGAAATACTGCTTCCTGAAATTCACCTGGTGAATGTTACATTTCTTAAGCCCAGCTACAAATATCCATTTTAGCAAGACCAATAAGATAACTTTTTCCCAAGACAGGTTCAAAATTATATTCAGACTTCATGTTTCCATCCACATTTCTCTCAAAGAGCATCGTACCATCACACCATCGTTTCTGCAAGAACAGGGTGGGAATCTGCTCTGAAGATGGAAGTACTCCATGCCCCAAACAACGCGGGATGTGCGCATCCAGGGACTGGCTGAAGGACAGGGTAGTGCTGTGTAGCCACAGTTAGCCACAGAAAGTTAGCCACAGAAAGCCGTAGGTACCAATGGACTGTACCATCAACTTTACAGCCCTTTGTGTAGTGAGTCTGTCACTAGACTGCTCTGGCAGTGTAGACCCAGTTCTTGCAGTGTTTTAAACTGTGAGACACAAGGGTGTATTCACAGAGCACTAGCAAGGAAGTTGGTCCTTCTGGGATGTTTAAGAAAGTACCTCTTATGAAACACACAGCTGCCCGACCACAGCCTTCCTAGAAGAAGGGCCTTTGTACACACTTGAGTATGATACTCCTTTGGAAACACAGTGGGAGATTTAAATAAAAGGTTCCTGGTATATCATCCCATAATATATCTCCCTATGGGCAATTACAGTCTAAAAAATATTAAAAGCAACTTCTATATTTAACATGCTCAGGCTCCCGTCTTGTTACTAATATTACAGAGTGAAACAGAACATAAAGTTTCTCCTTATTATAAAAATGCTGCTGCTTCAGAAAGTCCCTACTTGAATTAAAATGTCTGCTCAGTGCGTTGAATACAGATCACCATCAGCAAAGTGACCCACCTGCCATCCTGTGAGAGGAACACACTCGGAAACCTTGGCAGAAAACACCATGCTGAGAAGATGTCAAAGCTTATCGCCTTGCGTATTCAGAAATCACTCACATGCTTTCAGTAGTTTTGAAATGGATTAAAACCACACCTATAGTTAAGCCACTCCAAATGTATATGTTGAAAAAGATCAAGGTCTGCCAGAATAAAGGAGAATGCTTTACCTTTACCTTGGTCTTGCAGAAGATCCTCGTCCTGCAGTCTTGTCTCTGAGCTTGTCTGTTGGCCAAACTGGCTGCCATGCTGCCTAGAAAAACTGTCTGTTCTTGCAGGAGTTTCTTTCACAACCTCTGCAACTGGAGCATCCTGTTTTGAAGCAATGATGTCCATGTCTGTCACAGCTCTGTCTTCCGAGGTCATGGTTGTAGCTTCAGGTGTTGGTCCTGAAATTGTGTTGGTTGCCTCTGCAATCCAGTTGTCCTTCTCCTGACTAACTTGCCCTTCTGAGCCAGGTTCTCTGTCTGAGACACAATAATCTTCTTCCCTATTTGTTTCTGTATCAGGCTCTCTACCCAGACTAAATTCCTCCTTCTCCACCTGTTTTTCAGATCCAGGTTCTCCTCCTCTACTGAGACTGTACCCAGTAGAGGCTGATCCTGGGGAAGCTTCCTCCTGTTTGTCTGCGCTTGCAGACTCCGCTTGCCTCTCAGTTTTGATGTCTTCAGGGAAACTGGATTTCTCACTAGGTATTGTATCTCCATCCAAATCACTAGCTTCAAAATCAGTGCTTTTCACCACTGACACAGCGTCCTCACCTTCCTTTCTCACGTCAGCATCACTTGACTCTGGTGCTTGGTTTTCTTCCTTAGAAATTCCTCCACTCTCAGCTTCACTCGTACCCATTTGTTCAAAAAGACCTTCTCTGACGCTAGTTCTCATTCTGTATGTGCTTTGCCTATTATCATCTGCAGGATGACATGCTAAAATCTCTCCCTCAGAAATTCCTGTTGGAGCCAAGACTAACTTTTCACTGAGTTCCTCACAATCTTCCTGGTCATCAAGGCCTCCCCATAAATCCGCAAGCTCAATCTCTTGCAGCTCAATTATTGGCCCTAGAAGAGAAAAAATATTGATAGTTTGCTTTGGTGTTAGGTTCTCTACTATTGCATAAGAAAATTTAAAGAAAAAGAAAAAAGTATTCCCAAGGAAATATAAACAATCAGAAAGTACCTTCTGCAAACATGCATCTCAGAAATTCAAAACTTCAGAATAATGTCTTTGCCTGCAGAGAACTGCACTTGTTATTGTGTATTACACCATATTTCTTTTGAAATCAATGTTTCATAATTCTCCACACTAAGAAGGAAAGCTGTAATTTGCCTTGCATTTGATCTTAGTAATTAATTAATGTCCAGTATCTTAAAAATATTTTACTTTCACGTAGATGATTTTCTGTGTTTTCGTCTTTATCCTTCCATGTTCCTGGAGAAATTTTAATGTAAACACAAAATTAACTTCTAATATTGCCCAGTAAGAAAGAACAATTGTTTCAGGAAAAGTAGGCTTTCTTTAATCCTGCTCCCAAAAAGTACTTCAGACTTTTGTAGGAAGGAAGAGTTTTGGATGCTGAAGTATTTCTGAACATTGCATCACAGTTTGCAAAACATGTTTGCAAATTACAGTGTGTAGGTCACAGCATTCATTTGGGTCCTTTTTTAGGCTCTGTCCATTTCTGGTAACACTTATGAAACTTATAATACTACACAGCCTCATGTGACCTCCTCATGTTCTAACCACGGTTGGAACACCCCATGTACTTACACTGTCTTGGGTTACAGAATCCCCTCTGAGCAATCACCGGGCTTCTGTCATAGAAGTCTACCAGTAGGGCAAGTATTTTTTGCCTGTCTAAGAGACCAACCTAGACAAAAAGATTGCAATTACTGTATTTTTTATCTGGTTCTTGGGACTTACATCAACATTTGCAGCACTACAAAGGCACCATTAGCTAAGAATTACCTGTGACTGAAAATTATCCATTACCAGAACATCAGCAAAAATTTCAAAGAAATGAATTTCTTTCCTAGGGGCAAAAATTTCTTCTCTGGGCTTAGCTGGAACTCCTCACACATACTACTTTGCAGGCCCATCCTCTTGCATATTCTTGACAAATTACAGTTGGGTGATTGTAACCGCTTCTGCCAAAGGAGTTCTTCATGTCAAGATCAAAGCTTCAACATTTCACGCTTTCAGGACAGATATTGATTGCCTGACAGGACTATGGAAGAATTTTCACATTACGGGCTGTCCTGTATTATGTTAGTGACTGCACATCGTAGTTTGGTTTTGTGCCCCATCGTTTCCTTTGAACCATCACATATTGGCAACTGCCTGGGAATATAATTAGTCAAAAAATCTGAGCTCTTTTGACAACCTCCCTAATTTCCTTTAAAAATTCGTACACGTTTGACCACAGAGGTGAGAGAGGTATCCGCGGTTCCAGTGCAGAGGAACACACAGGGTTTATTAAGTCCCTGTAGCTCAGGGCAAGTGTATACAGACAGTAACACCAGGAAAAGACAATGAAGTGGGTCATTTCCAATCAGGAAATTGTGAGTTTAAGAAGTAAAGCAAATCTAAATGATTGCATGTTTTCCATTTTATGATTAATTACTGTGGTCATTATTTAAGTCCTGCCACCTTTGTAATCTCCCTCCCGTTAGTGAAACACAGTAGTTAATTAGAGAACGGATTTACTTAAGTTCATTATTTGTAGCAAGTAGCTTTCCAACTGAATCATTGATTTCCTTTTCACAATTTGCTCTTAAACACCGCAAAATGTAAAATTCACCAAGCTTTTCATCCTTTGTGAACTTTTCCTGCCCTTAGGCTGAAGAAATAAAGGAAGAAGTTTGCTGCCCTTTTCTGGAAATGAGCTCAAGATGACTGTGTTGTTTATAATCTGAAACTGTAATTAATGGCATCAATGTTTAGGAACAGAGATTTGAAAACAACCGGGAGATACCCATCACTTAGTGAAGTGCCTCCCAAGGAAGCTAATGCTGAAAACTAAGAGAATAAATCACATTTTCTGTTATTGCAATACCTTTCCTCTAAAGGGGATTGAAAGCTTTTCGCAAATTCCAAGAAAAGGATCGGAACTGAAATGTAACCTGTTGTCCAGTCCAGTTTTAGAGTTTCAGACTCTTGTAACTTAGTTCCTGCTGGTAAAAAAATGCTGGAAATTACAGCTGAATTTCAGCCATGTGGGGGTTTGGAAAAACAAATGTCATCACATAATTCTGTCCCTAAACTTATAAGACGTAGGCCCTGATTCCCAGTATCTTCATCTTCTTGATGTACAAATATCTCACACGCTCCTATGCAAATATTTCTTTGTACTGTTTGGTTTTCAGCTGAATATATCAGACTGGATTCTGCATCCATTTGGTAGGTGTACAAACACAGAACATGTTTTTGAAGACGTTACTAGATCGCTGCGTAATACTTGGATTCTCCATTCAGTATTTCCATTACAGACACTTAATTTTCCCTTTAAATTTCCTCAGCTGTTACTCGTCACAATCATCTGCTGGTTGCCTTGAAGCTGGCAGCACTAATGCAAAGCTTTGTTTTATTGAAAAGGTAAATCAATGAATGAAGTGCTATTAAAAAGAAAATAAAAATGTTGTTTTGGGATTCAGATACTTTTTTGTCATGTTAAAGTAATATACTGGGAGGATTTAGGTAGCTCAGATTCTACAAGAGTTTTTTTTGTGATTTAGATGAAATAATTTTATTTTTAGATATTGTTAAAAATAGTAAATTCCTCTTCAGAAATTACCGAGTATGAAGTAGAGGTACATTTTCCACTTTGTTTTAACATTTACAATTTATACAGTTTGCCATTCTACCAGAGGTCTCTGTTATTTCAGGACACTTTGCCTTACAGCTTACCTTGGGAGGAACGTGTCACAGTAAAGCTATCTAGAGAAGAGAGGAGCATCACGACAGGAAAACCAGTTCCAAGGTCCTATACCCAGTTACGCTATCTTTCTGGGTTCCTAAATTTACTAGCAAAGGTCATATTTCTTTGTATTTCGTGTGTGACTGGGGGGGCTGATGAAAGATTCCTACCCGTCAGCCCTTGGAACTGAGTCTTGTCGGCAGGACAGGTACAGCATCCGCTATAAATAACAGCAGACCATCTGTGTTTGTACAACCGCCCAAAACTTGTCTCCACTTATAACGAGTGCCAACTTGAGTGGCTAGAGAGTTGAAACATGTTGACCTAATTTTCTTGTCACCTAGATATTGGCAAGTGTTGATTCTCAGTTGTTTTCAGCAATGCTCTGCGATCTATGAGTAATTCCTTTAGCAACACAGACTAAACCAGACTTGCCATTTAATCAGTGATAGGTCAGTGTTTAACCGCTTGATTGTTTTTCTGGAAATGTGATGTGTGTATCTTGAACACCACAAGAAGCTCGTTAGTGAGCAAGAGGGGGAGAACAGGCACTCAGAAAAGGTCATGAGAAAGCAGCCTTTGTTGTTGCTGTACTGCAAGAAAGGTAATCAGAAGCGTCTCAAAACTTCATTAGTTTGAAAACTAATCTCTGACTAAATTCAGTAACACTTAAAGATCCCGGGCTTAAAACATCCCTGAAAATTAATGCAGATTCTGTTATAATGTATAAAAGAAACTATACTTGATGCACGTGAGCACAGAGAGACAGTAAGCTTACAATTCACAGAGCTATTGCCTTTTTGGGCATTAGAGCAGTGATTCGACTGTGTTCTGGTGTTGTCTTGGAAAGTTTCTGCTTCACTGTATAGTCTGGGCTGTTCTTGCTGAGCTGCCATCCTTCTGGATGCATGCATTTGAAATCATAATAATGATCATGTGGATACCTTCTAATCTGACTGTAATTTAAACACTGCTTTCTCAGCTCTGTGGCCCTAATTGCAACTCACTAAGGCAGCCAGCCACACTCGCCATGCAGACTGGAATAACTGCCTGCTTCCAAACAAATGTAAATTAGGAACTGAAACAACTGCTTTGCTGTGCTTTGCAGAATGAGTACTACAGGTAATGGATCACATTCAAGTGGTGGAAGTCCTTGGGTTAGTTTGCATCTTTTATCTTCCCTGTGGGTGCAGTACAGCAGGACTTATTAGAGCTATACAAAAGAAACCAGGTCAGGTTTAAAAGAACTGCATGGTCCACACTACAGATTAGTGAACTCTGTTTGCAGAGCAAGGCTACCTTGGAGGCTAGAAACAGCAACCGTGTTTGTGCTCTGATCGTTTTTTCTGGGCAGCAATGGCGTCTGTGCTGATAGCTGCTCACTCTTGTTATGTTGCGCTAGCATTTTTGGCTCTTTGCCTCCGAGATTCCACTGGGATTAGTAGCATGGAGATGGTGATTACTGCCACAGAAATAATAGGAAGAAAGTCACATTAAAACATGAAAGGGGAAGAAGGGATCCTTTCAAAATGCATGGCAAAGATAGGAGTCAGCTTTATATATTACTCTACCCAGGAGGATCCATCATGGCTCTCCTTGACAGAGCAATAGGAAAATGAAATGCCTTCTAACTGAGAGGTAGACACATTTCTTTCCTCATCGCTGAAACAGCAGCTTGCCTGCTATTCTCTAAAACACACCATTGGTGTTGAAACGTGGTCTGTAATTCCATTCTCTTAGAGGTAATGCCGTTATTAGCATGACACTGTAGAGCACAGTTCATTCTGGGTAGGCATGCTGTAAACATCACTAGAGGAGTGCTGGATCGAATATATAATTTATGTAGGGGACAAAACTGTAGGTTTACAGCAACGATTTGCTGTGTCGTAGCCAGCAACTGGCTAACTGCAGCTACTCATAGCAAGTATCATACTTCTTGGATGAAGCCCAAGTTTTTGGCAACAGCTTATGCCATTGATTCTTCAGCTCCTATTATTTACTGGTTTTCTAATAAGTCTAGCTTTTTTTTTTTTTTTTTTTAAATGGGGATGCAGGTGTATTCAGAGGCCGATAGGTAGAGTTTAGAGCTGCTGAAAACCAGATTATGGCTTTAGAGTTCCAGTTCCAGCTCTGTAACTGACTCATTGTATTTTAATTTCCTGCCCATAAACTGTGGCTGAAGTTCACAGTACTTTTCTCAGAGAGGTTGTAAAGATAGATTACTTTGCATTTTAAATTTAAACTCTTATGAGATTTATTGATAGAAGCCATAAAGGTGTATAAATTAATGCAACATAATGAACACTATATATGTTACTATCGTAGTCATGTGCACATTTGTTAAGGTCAGTCTGTATCGGGTTATCTTTGCTGAAATATGGCTGACTAGACAAATTAGCACCCAAACATTCTGAACCTGCTGTGGGAACAGGTAATGACCAGAAGTAGTAAGATTTGTGGTTCATGTCTTCTCCAGAATCGTCAAACTTTAGCCCCAAGTCATCACGTCAGGTCATTCAGTTTCTAATTACCCATCAGCTTATAGGCTATTGGCTTGTTCTGTGTCTACCAACTATGAATTTGAAGACAATGCAGCGCTATTGTCCTCTACAATAATGCTGAGTAAGCACAAAGAGAGTATCTGGAGTCATAAAGAATGAACAGAAGGCAGTGACCCAGAGAAATACCAAACTGGAAGCATCACCCTATTGAAATTAGGTTGAGAGCTGCTTTGCCTACCTTTCCATAATCACAATCTAGGAAGAGATCAGTAAATATTTGCCTCCACATATCACGTCTTATTGCTTCTTGGAAGTTATCAGCACACTGACGGAGATGCTTCAGGATTTCTTGGAACAGGTCATTTGAAAAATGTTCAGTGTAGGAATGGACATACTATGGAGAGAAAGCAGTAGTGTAAATGGTTAGCTTTCTTCAAGTATTTTCACCTTTATTTGAACTCTTAAAAATCTATTGCATGCGATGAAATATATGTGAATTGGTAGTTTAATCTGCTCACCTAATGCAAACTCGGTGCAGAGATGCTACGCTGCCTATGTTGTTCTTTCTTTCAGAATTATTCTCCAAGCAAGCCTGGGACACTGCTGCACCAGGCACTGCCCAGAGGTCACTTCTCAGGTTCAGAGATGCCGGACCAGAATCCCTCCTATGACATGTCATTGCTTAAGCTATGTTATCTCAGGGAGGATATAAGTTCTCCATGGTTTTCTGCAGCATTTAGTATTCCTGACTTTACTCCCAAAGAGGCATTTTGAGCCATTAGTTTTTGCAGAACTGACAGTCACTCAACTCTCTAATGCCACAAAATGACCGTTGCCCACAATTTCAGTGTTTAGGGAACCAGTCTGGATACAATAAAAAAAGGAAAGAACCTTTTGAAAATGAGCCTGCTGTCACCTAAGTCCTCTGACACTGGGAATAGTACTGACTCGAGATTTATTTTAAGTTCTAGCCTTGGAGACACTTTAACACTTTGGATTTATAGCCATGTGGTTTTTATGAGCAAAAGCAATATGGTTCTAAAAATGTGGTGTGCATGACATAAATAATAATGGCCATCAGAACAAACCACAATCCCAAAGCTGAATTATTATAGCAGGTTTCTGGAGCCAGCCACCGTAACGGGGAGCCCATACAGTTAAAAGGAGGAATTTGCAAAACACAGAATGTTTCCCATTATCCCATTTTTAGAGTTTGGATACCTGACGTAAGTGCGAGAACATCTTGGACTTCTTGAAATGCCGAACAGGCATTAACGAACTGAAATATTAATATATGTTTTTATTATTATTCAGGTCTATATTGCATAATTTCCAAATATATGGGACAAGTGGAGAAGAGAGGAAGAGCAGAAAAGCAGCAGCCAATGGCCTGAGGGGGGGCTGGTGGGAAAGAAGAACTCCTGACAAAATATATGTTCTTTTCTGCATTTCAGCATAAAAAGAGAGGATGTAGGTGGGTTGGAGAGAAGGTGGCAGATATGGGACTACGTGTATCTACTAGTTTTTCAGAGCTATTACACCACAGAGCCCTGTGACAGATGAACCTTAAAGATGACATCAGTTGGGAGGAGGCAGGTTGGACAAGCAGCTTGTTGTTTTGCATGTCATCTGGATGACACAGCCAAAGGCTTGTGTATTAATACTGCCGTCTAACAGCTCCGCAGAAAATTTGTTAGAGGCGTTATGTTCGGCTATGTGGGCAGGAGGAACTATTGTAGAGTCATAAGCTTTTCTTAGCTGCTGTGTGTAAAGCACTCTACTGTGTAAAGTACTGTACACGTAATAAGCACACATTTATTTGTTATTAACCAAGAGATTTTGGCACCCATCAGAAGAAAGCTGGCACGCCTCCTTCTTGCTATCCAGTGTGAGACCTCAGTGTAGCTTGTGAACACATTATCATCAATAACAATGGATCTTTGCTTTTTGTTCCTGCTCTCAATAGAAATCGAGGAAGCCACATCCAATCATGAAAAATAATCTCACCTTTAAAGCCTGATTTTGACCCTACAAAGGCAATGTGGGTATTTCCCTTGGTGTCAACAGCTTTGTGTCAGACTGCTGGGGGTTCTGCACGTTAGAGTACAAAGCCTGTGAAATTAACTATTAAGGGCTGGTCTCTGGGATTTAAATGCTTTTTATATAAACGACCCCATGAGCTTGTCATGAAGGATGTAAAAATTCAACAGCCACTCTTTTGCATGTCCCCAAAAAGACCCCAAAACCCAACAACAACAATGTGTGAGGTCTCTCTTCGGAGTTTCTAACAGCCTTTAAGTAACCCAAAGCTGCACTGAATTCAAGGGGGGGGAAAAAAAGCGCCATTTAATTTTAAGGTTCATTAAAAAGCAATGCTTTCCACATGTGAAAGGGCCTAGACTGGCATGGAGAAAGATCATCTCTCTTTCTGGTTTTGGTGGATGATGCAAACTGATGAACAAAGGTAAATTGTAGCTGAGGATTAGAAACAGCCCTGTCCTGAGAGCGAGGCCTGTGATTATGGAACAGTTTCCCAAGGGAAGTGATGAAAGCCTCATCATCTGATTCAATTAAAACCGGACTGGAAAAAGCATCAGAGAATATATTCCAAGAAGAACGTTGCACTGGCTGGTAAATCAGACAGCTTGACAGTCCATGGCTTTTGTATTTCTGATCTCTGTTGTCATATCTTTAATTGAGTTAAAATGAAGAGTACACAAAATATATTTTAAAACATTTTTCTAATGCTAATGGAGCATGAATTCATTCAGTGCTTATACAGGTACCATAGGGGTTATGGACTGATGCTTCATTTCAGTGACAAAAGCAATTCTCTGGGCTCCCATTATCCACAATAGTTTTCTTAATTAAATGCAGTTACTCTGAGGTTAAATTTAAAAATACCTCATTTCATGCTTAAAAAGCCTTCAACAAGTTATCATAAAAATGCATCTCTGTGCAAAATACCGAACATGTGAGTCTCCTGAGAGCAAAGAAAGCACAGAAATCACACATGGTTGCTTGAAATTAGTCTCTCACAGCTGCTTTATACTCTGCTTTTAATTATTGCAACAGCACCCACTAGCACTGCTGCAATTGAAGGTCTGTCACCATTTCTATTCTAAACATCCCTTTTTACAGGTTTAATCACCCAGCCATAAAATTTAGCTCTGTCATGGGTAGAAATGGCTGGCAAAGTCTTGGCCTGGAGAGTTTTTCAGTGAATATTTGGTGGATTTCAAATTGATGAAGAGTAATAGGTGAAACTTCCAACTATATTTTTTGATTCTGGTGAGTTAAAAACACACTTCTGATGTTTCTCAATGACAGCTTTTGATTTTAAAACTGTGTGGTCTTCAGCCTGGTTATGCTTCTCACACATTTATGATACTTATTGCAGTTTGGTTATGGTTCAGGCCGGTAATAGTTCAGGGCAAAACCAATAGCGCTTCTCATCCCAGTTCATCACTTGTCAGGTTTTTCTGTGGTTAACAGAACTTAATCAGAAAAAACAATACTTTGGGGATGGTACTAATTACCTCAGGCTAATGGTTATATTGGGACACCAAACCTCCCTTGAGTGGCCAACGCAAAATCTGAATTCACAGGTGATTCGGGGCTTTGGCTTGCTAGAAAGGGACTGAGTGGGATGTCCCAAAACCCGCTCCTTCTGGAGTAACTTCTCAGAGAGCGGCACAGGCTGCAGCGCTGAGGAAAGCAAAACACTTCTCCCTTGCTGGCCAGAATGGAAGCGTTGTGACAGCAGGGGATGGATACCGAGATGGAACGTGAAATGTCCTGATACAACCGGTTACCTGGGATGCTGCAGAAGTGAAGCCCTTCACTTACTCCTCTTAGCTGTCCCCAGGGAAATGCTGTTACTTTGTGATAAACATCATATTCTGAATCAGATGCTCTTATTTCATTTCTCACCTCTGTGAATTCATCTATGTTTAATTTTTTTTCCAATGTGTTTACGATTTCCAGCTTCCTGGCATAGTTTGCTAGTAAAAAATGAAGGGATATTGGTTTAGAAAGCAAACAGTTGTGGTTTTGCATATTGTACAGTTTTTTGCACACTGTTTGTTACATTAACTTTCTTCTCGTGTTGGATTACATTTATTTGAGGTTATCCTACACAGCAGCTGAAGCATCTGACTGTGCAGAGGCAATCTAAATCTGATTGGTACATATTTCTCTTGCTGAGAATCTGCACTTAACTACTCAGAACTGTATGGTCATGTTTATTCTTGACATATGTTGGTGCAAATTGCAATGATTTTAACAGTACTTATAACCAATTATGTGAGGGAAGAAATGATTTTTGATCAAACAAACAGATAAAACAGCCTTAAGATTCTGGGGACATGGATTCTGCTTTGCAAGAGTGGAATCTGAAAGTCAGTAATTTTCCCAAGAAGCTCTGTGGGAACATTTTTAGTGATTCTGATATTCAAAACTATTTTTTGGTCAGCTTCTGGGCTGCTATCATGGAACGGAGAACGTATGTCAAATGTCTGCAGAGATTCCTGAATGAGGTCTGTGAGCACAGACATGCTATTTCTGTTGGGATTATTTTTCTGTTCTTTCTTCTATATATTCCTGATAATACATCAGGAATAAAGAGAAAATTCACCACAGAATGCATTTATCTCTTGTTGCTTAAGACATTCCTAAACTGTACATTATCTTTATTAAACTATAAAACAAAGCTTAATGTTCCATTACTGTCTATTAGATGCTATTAAATGAAATACACTAAGAAATGGAGCTGCACTGTTAGTGAAATATGACATAAAGCACCTCCAGCATCTGGAGAGCAAGCATCTGGACAGAACTTCCGTCTCAACCTGACGTCCCGGTATCTGTTCACACCGGAGAACCACAGCCGCTGCAGCAGGAGCGCAAGGGCTGCGTTTGGCATTCGCACAACGTACTACCAATATAGGATGATTACTCAGAGGAACAATTCTGTAATATAGAAAGGGCTGAGCAAGGGCAAGTTCTAGGCAGAGGTGACTTCAGCAGCAAGCAGAAATGCACTCAGGAGGTTCCCCGCTTATCATCCCATCTTCCAGCGAAGGCAGATCTGTTATTATTGATGATCATTACAGGCTATCGATGTAAAGGGCTGGCAGCAGGCTGTATGTTGCCACTTCAATGTTCCTGGCTCTATCTAGTCAATCATTACTCAGGGACATCAAGTGTAAGCTATGTAAAGTGGACAGGAATTATGGAAATCTTTCTGTGCCGAGTGCTCTGGCACAGAGGCCCTTGCGCTGTGTGTCACTGGCGTGCCTGGCACTGGCAAAGGGAACGGCGAGACAAGATGGGTGATTTGGTGGAGTGTTAGGTAAGCTTCGGCATTTTCCCTAAAACCATAAAAGGTAACAACAGTCAGACTTTAACTTTTTCCGATCCTGCCTTTCCTCCATACCTCCCAGTATGCCAAGCTGTCCATGGGATTTCCAAGACCTCCTGTGAGACAAGGAACACCGAGGGATAGAGTAGATGAAGGAGGTTGTAACAGTGATTCTTAAAAATCGTGATAGGCACATGGCAGTGCCTGGCTAATGCAGGATGTAAGTGGAAAGGGCCTGCATCTGATCTTTCTATCTCTCGAAAGATTTTTTAAACTTCTTTCCATACTTTTCAAGATCATATGAATGAACCACATGGTGGTTCAGTCTCTTCAATCAGCCTGAAGACCTGTGGTTAATATCCTAGCTGGTGTAAGTACCCATAGAGACTCTTTCTCTGCTATCAAATCCATTCACTGTTTGCTCAAAGTTTGCATCAGAATTCAGACCACAGAAATAAAACTGAAGGAGACACATCGAAAACTTACCTTTTCTCACATCTGTGGGAGTGGAAGCAATGACATCCAGAAAAGACCTCAGGGCACTCTGAACCTACAAATCAAGGTAATAGTCAAAGGCCTGTTTCATGCAGACAACAGTAGGCAATTACTGAAATAAATCACCTGGAATAATTAGTCGTATGGGCCAGCAACGCTTCTTACCACACATAGGTGGGCCCTGTTAAATGTAGACCTCGTCTATGCTGTGCTGCGTGCAACTGCAGGACAATTTCCTAGGGGTCTTGTGTGGCTTGTAAGAAAGGTGCTTGTACCAAGAGACGTCTTACAATTACTGCAAATCTCATCTTTTATGAGCTGCAGTATCAATTTGTATGAGTCACAGGGGTAGAAAGAAGATTTAACGGAGGCCACAGGAGAGCAAGAGTGGCTGCTCTGGACCTTTTTAAGGGGATTCTGAGGGACAACCAGCTGCAGGGAAGGACATCCAGTGATGAGGTATGTACCCAACAACCTCAGGAGTGTCTGAGTACCTCACAGGGCATTTAGCTTTCCAGGACCTCTGTGGAGAATGCATCGCAATCCTTCCACATGCTCGTGGGGAATCAGGGCTTGGTGAGGCTAAGTGGCAGACAGCGTCCTGCACCCTGATCCCATGGGATGTCGGAGCCGTTACCCATCCTTGCGCTCCGTGCTGCCATGCCAGGGCAGACGGCACTATCACAAACTTCCTTCTCCTCCTGTCTGGAACAATCATAGCACTGTGTTACCAAGGATGATCTCTAGTTACCAGTGCAACCGGTATCCTGCCACTGACATCCACCATCCACTCTTTGAACTGAATTGCCAGCGCCTCCTTTCTCATCTCTTTCACCTGAGACTTCATATTGTCCACCTGCTCCCTTTCCTTACGTTTGTTCTTTGCCTCAGACTTCATCCTGGCCAGCCTGTAGGACATGGGAATATGGTTTAGAAAGATACCATCATAAACATATTTAAGCTAGATTAAGCCTACCCGGAAGAACAAAAGGAAAGGAAATAACTTCTTACTGAATTTCTTGTCCTTCTAGTACAAGCAGATTTTTTTTCCAAATAAATACTTGATGTTTGGGGCACAAAATTAATAGTGTGACTATTGGACTAGGTGTTAGTAATCTGTGTTTTCAGAGGGAAGCTCCAAGGAGGTGAGAGTATTTCTATTCTGACATGTTTCATCTCCTGAAATCTAGTGTAACTATGAATGTGAAGAAATAGCCTCCGAGTGTCAGATACGTGCATGTGGAGAGAGCCTCTTGTAGAGTACGCGATAGACATTTAAGGGAAAATCATCTGTACAGCTCTCCTAGTTTGTGTAGTTTCAACAGTGATAAATTTTACTTTCACATTTATAATGGCATTAATCATTTATTGTGCTGATGTCCTTCAATTTTCTTTCAATTTTAGCAGGAACAGAGGTGCTTAATTTTGCTACACTTGATTTACCAACAAAATTGCATCAGTACGCGTTTGTCTCAAAGCCTAAGTACCATTTCACACGAGCACTTCACTGGCAGAGAACAACGTTCAATGAAAATTCTTAAGCAGTCTCACACAATAAAGTCCTTACTGCCTTAGGACGGGGATAATACACCAACCCCTCTGTCATTTTGAACACATAGAGTTTGCAAGCTTGGACTAAAAGTACCTCCTTTCCTCTTCCTTCTGTTTTCTTTGCTTCTCTGACCACCCAGCCATGTTTTTCCCAATCCTCCATTTCGCACAACAAAAGATCTGAGTAAAAATGATCCCGTAGAACTTATCTGCTTTGGTTTTGACTTTGTTCATTTAGGAAATGAAAAAAAAAGCATTTAGGAAGTTAAAAATTCTTAAAGCCAAAGGATCAGTTCATATGGGGGGAACAGTTCCTGCTCACAGAGGCTGCCAGAATCTCTCTGCACTGAGGCAGCTGCCCTGCTCACCTCCGTGGCTCTCACTTACACCCTCTATAGCTAGCCAGAGCAAGGGGGATTGCTCCTCTTTTGTACCTGAAAACACACTAGTCCAGAAACCGTATTTTAACTAACGATTTCTGCTCCCCTCTTCCCCCTGGGCTTCACGTATTGTGAAGATGGGCTGATCCTGCCCCTGCTCTCTTCTGTTGCTATGGGGTCATCCTAGAAATTATAAAACAATTATATTTTCTTTAATGAATAGAAAGGCCTGTTTAACATGTTACAGCAATGCACTTTGATCACAGCCAGTTTTATCAGTAGGTACTTGTTCTTCATGGCCACTTATCGCAGAGGTTTCTTAATGAATAACTGGGTTCCTTAATCGTGGCATTGCACAAGTGCCTGCTGAGGCAGTTCAGCCTGCGGCACTTTGATAGCAGGAGAAGGGTAAAATAATTTCCTATCCTCTGACTCCTTCACAGACACAGCAAAGAGGAGATATGGAGCAGGTACCAAGCTAAATGGACT
This sequence comes from Morus bassanus, assembly GCA_031468815.1. NCBI lineage: Eukaryota > Metazoa > Chordata > Aves > Suliformes > Sulidae > Morus > Morus bassanus. The sequence continues at coordinate 11,313,850 of CM062584.1, forward strand.
AACAGATTTTTCTCCAATGTATGCTACAGACAGAAAGAGAAAACCAGACCATTTCTAGCTGCAGCTCCTCCTCAGGAGTGGTCTGCAAGCTGAAAGCAGAGCTAAGGCCATGCTAGGGGTTGCCAAGGTGCTCTGGTGATTAATCTGGGCAGTGCCCAGCACAAGTGACATTGTGTGCTGCACCTGCGCTGTGCTGCAATTTTGCATTTATTTCTAGGGTCCTAAAACACCAGGCAGCTGCATCCTCAGTCTGCGTGTCTGGTGTGGGACAAAATGTTTCCCCCCTAGACAACAACGGCAAAACAGGCTGTAACAGCGCTGGGCACCCGTTTCAAGTGAGCTCATTTCAGTATTAGACATTTCCAGAGAAGATGAGATGGCAGCGAGGGTGACTTCTCCCTGCAGAATGAAACATGTTTCTTCAGGAAGACAGCCGCCTAACTCCCACACGAGGACGGGTGACTCAGACTGAAGGACTATCATCCCTGGACAAATCAAGCCTCTGTTTCAGGTATCAGTCCATTTGGATAAGGAATCTCTCCCATCTGTTCTCCTGCATGCCTTGACTCCCGGTCAGGTGGCAGTTAAGGAGAGACCGGAGGAAGCCTGAGAGAGCTCACTGAGGATGGTCAGCTTTAGATAAGAACCTGTGGTGAAATCCTGCCTTTCCTGAAGGTAATGTCACGGCTCCTGGGAGCTTCACTGGGGCCAGAATTTCACTCCTCGTCTTTCTGGTGCTTATGTGAGAGATTTGGAGCACAGACTGGCATTTCTCTTGTAACATTTTTTTCCTGTTTAGAAAGCCAGTGACTCACATGAGGAGTCTCAGTGCTACATGGTGTCGGTAAAATCCTCTGTGCTGCTGTGGTTTAAGAATCCTATGCAAATCCCACAATACAGCCATCACAAATATGTAAATCCTGAGCTGCTGTGAATGCAAATCCCATGATACTACTACCAGCGGATATGCAAAACCTGCTACAGCTATGGCTACATAAACCCCCGCAGCAGTGCTGTCTATGGAGAGATTGATTTCTACAAGTCTTGATAGTCACTTCCTTTGCATCAGCTCTGATAGCTACAAATTGAGAACCTGTCCCCAAATGTAAACATGGACTTAACAGCCACGGCCAAGATAACATGTCACTGGTAGACAACACTTTGCATTCTACAGGAAAATCTGACCTCTCCAGAAATAAGCTTTGATTCACAATGAAACTAAGAGTATTTTAGTGAGGAAAAAAAAGCAAAACAAAACAAAAAAACCCAACCCCAAAACCAGACAAAAAACCCAACCCAAAACCCCAGGAAATTTTATGTATTTTAATTCAATTTCTTTTGCAAAATAAAAATGAGATATGGTTCTGAACTTCCTGCATCCAGGTATCCCTCTGTGAAGCAATATGAATGGTGAAACAGTCCCCAAAACAAAGGGGTGGCAAGGCTGGCATCCTAAACATCCCCCCAGAACAGTATGTGCTTGAGTGAAAGCTCACAGAAAAAGATGTTTCCCCAGATCGTTTGTTTCAGTGGAGCAGCATTTAAAAAAAAAAAAACAAAAAACTGAAAATCTTTTACCAGCTCTGGTTGTACTACTGTATGTCTCCTTATGAAGAAAACCCAAAAAGCTAAGCTCTTACACACTGGCCACGATCAGACAGTTAAAATTATTTTTATCTGTGGGGAAGAAGGAGGAAGTGACTGTATGAAATTCACTTATCACACTGCTCTAGTTGTATTCACACAAGGCATGTTCCTATGAACTGTAACAGTATGTGGACTAGAAATGTAGAGAGGCAGAAACTCAAAGCAGTAGAGAGAGATTTAACATATCCTTTTACTCGTTATAATACTGGGAACTTCAGTTATCTTCATTTAGAGTTTATGCATAAGACATGTCAACATTGGACTTCCCTAATTCCTGACTCTGAAACCCTGAAACCAATTTTCAAGCTGTATGTACTATTTATGCAAATAGAAGAGACAGCCATTCAAATACAAGTCATTATTCTACAAACACAGACATGGAATAAAGTGATCTAGTAGCAAATGAGTAATTTTGACATCATTCACAATCACCTCTGGGTCATCTGTAAACACAAAAGTTCACTTCTATCTTTTTCTGAATAGAGCAATGAAAATGAAAGCATTATTGTTCACCTAATACACTCGCATTCTAACCTGAGCATCTTGTAAGATGCCATGGAATCCCCTTCCAATATTCATTAAATGTTATACTAAAGAAAGCAGCCTAGAATACACACCAGAAATGAGCGACATAGTAAAATACAAAACAGTTTCTACTTTAAAGGGAAAAAAGAATCTGAAAGGAAAGCCTAAGTAAAAATCCCAGGAGAAGGAGTTTCTACAATCCGCCAGGACAATATTGTCAGTATGTCGTTGGTTTGGTCAAGAGAAATCATCCTGAAGGAGGAAAAAAAGGTTACCTTTTTATTAAGTTTGGAAGAATATATAAGAAATGATCTGAAGAGTCCATAGACCTTTGATACTAACACCTGTCCTAAAGAACTACTGTCACTAACCTAGACGGGTTTGAAAGCAGTTTGCATTCCACATATGTCATTCAGATAGAGTCTAAAGAGGAATTATACACTTGTGAAGGGCAGAATATTGCCTTAAACAGGAATAACTAGTGTTTCATTTTGTGTGACGTCCTGGCATTTGTCCTGCTTCTCAAGTTTTTATGAGAGACAACTACCAGCTCCGGCGCTGCACTCCACAAGGTTCATTTTGTGTGACACTTCGCACAAGGCTGCAGTGACAGCGTTCCTTCTGTAAAACAGAAACCAAGACACCAGCTCTGGTCTTGTGACCAGCCACGCTTTCAGCTCTCTCACCTCTCTGATGTTGTACCTGGCATCTCAGTTTTTAGCTCCTCCGTGACCATCTTCATTCCTCTCAGGTACGGGCCTGGTTTTGCAGAAATACTATACTGAGGGTTATGTCTCATCAGATATTCTCCAAGAAAATTAATGGGGTTAAACTTGGTTGGTTCTGTGTCTGGTGCAAGCACATTCTTTCTTTCTACTTCCATTAACAGTTTTTCCATTCCTGGGATTAATGTAGGTAGGAGTTTGTCAAGCAAATAGATGCGAGTATCTAGTGACTCTTTCTCCTCACTGAACCACTCCTTGGACAGCCAGTCAAAGGGTTCTCTCTTCTTTATCTTTTCTTCTTTTGCTTTTTGTGCGCGAATCATCTTCACCTTTGTCTCCTGCAGACTCAGACACCTCTGCTGTACTTTTTCATAAAAACGCTCTTTCCATGGAGCATAATCACTAAGACACGGCAGCTCATCATTCCCCTGATTCCTCTTCCTTTCTGTGGCAGTCATATTCTCACCTCCAAGTTTGGGATGTTTCAGACCTGCAGTTTGGGCTGCTTCTTCTGGCTGAGCAGCCATACGTCAATCACTGTGACACAGAACAAAAGCAGCGTGTTATATAATGCCAAAAGATGCAGCAGTGACCTGGCAGATGACACAGGAAGAAAGTCTATAGTTTGGAATTACTGAATATTCTTTTTCTATGTTCTTTTTATTCTGTTACTGCTGCTTTGTACTCTTAAATAAATACAGCCCCTTTACTTCAAAGATCAGTAAATGATTTATAAAGATTAATTATGTATCACAACAGCCCTTGGACAGAGTGACTAAGTAAGTGTGTTCCTTTCTTACGGGAGAAGAAACTGAGACACAGAAGAGAAGTGATTAATTCCAGATCACTTAGAAACCAAGTGGTGAACAGTGCTCAGAAGTCTTGTCCCCCAGTTCTAACCAGTGGATTCCTCTTACGCATAGTATCATTATTTCTGTTGAAGTCCCATTCCATGCCTTCAGGAAATCCAGTGGATACGAGACAAAGGAAGCAAGTAATGGAAAATACCAGATGCCTAGGAGCAAGATTTCTCTACATGCCATCTTCTGCTTCATCTTTTCTGTAGCTGTGAAAAACAGTGAGGAAGCTTGTCCCATAGACTACTTAATTTCAACTTTGACGACTATTTTTTCCTCTGGACGTTTTGTTAAGGTAACGAGGACACAGGTGTATGGGTCAGCAGAGCTCCTACAGAAAGAGAAACTCTATACGGTGAACTCTGTAATTAACCTGTTCACAAGCACTTAATCTTGTAGATTATTCTGTAAAAGACAGACCTACAGAGAGTTGCAGATATCTCCCTTTGCGATTTCCCAAACTCCACTGTTTTCTTCTCAAAATGTTAATTCTGTGAAACATCAGGAAGAAACTGAGTCGCTCACAAGGCACAATTTGAAAACTGTTGCTATATGTCTCCACCTAACTATCTGCATCTCTAATGGGACTTACACATACAGAACGGAGCAGAGTGTTGCCTAACTACTTGATTCAAAGCATGAAAAATCACCAGCATGCTGCAAAAAACACAGCCCAGTCTTAAACAACAGCAAGGGAAGGGTGACATTAATAGAGAGTGCCTAACACCTTTCCAGATGAAAGATGAAACTCCGCTCTGAACTTGCTGCCACACTATTCTTTTCAAGCTCTTATTTAAAAGTGCTTTTCATGAAGGCCTTTCAGTATCCATAGCAATACCGTTGCTTTTGATGTGTTTTGCTCTTCACGTTTAAGCATTTGTAGCTGTTCTGAAGGGAGTTCAGCCTTCCAGGAGATGCATAAATGTGATCTACAGCCCTCCTGGCACACAAATGTAATTACTAATATGTTGACCTTCTGGTTCATAACCATTGTTTGAGTCCAAATAACTGCTTGGATAGGTAGGATGCTTCGCAGCACTAAATTTCTATGTCTGTTTTCTCGATGGGCTTGTCGGCATCTTCTGGTAATTTGTTTTCAAAGATGACAATGTGCTGGGGAGTGAGATGGATTTATGGATCAAGCTGCCTGCCTGACCCACACAGTGGGTTTTAAGATGGTAGCTGGTTTTGTCACCGAAGGACACGAGCTGTAAAGGAGTCCAGATTTATAGTGGTAGAAAGGAAAACCTGTCAACCCTGTCAAATTGTTCCTTGCTTAGGTGAGTTTCTTTCAATAAGCTGTAAAACCAGACTCCTTCTGGTTCAAAGCAGGGTGTTAACCAAATGTTCTGGTCACATTCCAAATCAGCTGGTTTTGTTGTGCCAAAATAAATGGTTCTTGCAGTTTCAAATACTTATGTTACTTTTCAACATCCTTTATGAAACCGCTCTGCAGTTTCTGTGCAATGTTAAAGTGACAACTGCGCCCTGCTTTGTGAGGTGGCTGGTTCTGAATGATGATGAATATATCTTCTACACTGCTCTCAGCCATTTGTTAGGATGATTTTGAGGATTAGTAAATGTTTATAAAGTATCTCTATGTCTCTGAGCAAAACAAAACAAAAACCAACTAAGTGTGACTGTTCTATCTCAATTCCATGGCATTTGCATCACTCCAAGAATTGAAGCAGAGCGTAGAGAACTATGCCCACTGTATTAATGCAGGACAGAAAAAGAAGACTAAGAGAGTATGGAAGAACATACAAACAGCAAACTGTTAAAATAAACAACAAAGGAGTGCTGTAATCAGGCCCTGAAACTTGGAATTTGTTGAGGATTACGGGGACACACCTCCAGTTTGTATAAGATACCATTGGCTCATAAACTTCAGTGCTGATTTACATTAGTTGGGAATTTGGCCCATAATATATAGGGCTCTCATGGCCTGTGACATTCCCAAGAGGAGGCTTGACTGCCCAAATAATAGTAAGCATGGTGCACAGAGACCAGCTTTAGAAACACCCAGGAAATTTGAAATGTGATATTAAGTTTCCTGTAAGCCTTTGTTCCAGCTGAAGGCAAGATAAGCTTTTCATTATTTAGGAGGATGCCACTTTCCTGGCTCCTTTTCTGTGAGAGAAATACTCTTGCTGGAATCCCTGCAGGTGCAAAAAGATTATCTCCCTGTTTTCTGTACAAAACCCAAATCTGCTCATAAATAAGATGTTTATGGTTTCATTGTTATGCTGTTAGAGGATTTTGATGGGTGGGACAGGGCCAGGAAAGACTAAAGTTTGTCTAGGTAAATATTTTGGAGATGGTTGAGTTACAAAAGTATTTTCAAAACCACAGTCCAATCTCTTTGACACTCTATTGTTCAGAAATAGTTTTGCCTTTCCCTAACATGCTTCACAAAGCATGTTTATCTCACCGATCATGAAGAGCCCAATACCCTTTTCCTACATGAGCTTTTTTTCAATACAATTAAAATTTAAAAAGACTTTCTCTTTTGCTTTCTGAAGCTTCAAAGAACTGTTTTTCTTACCTTTGGAGCAGGTATCAAAATAGATCTTATTCCTCCTGCTTTCAAATGGCTTTGCAAATGAACAGGAATTTAATATATGCCCATCTGTTCTCAACCATTAAAAATCTTAGAGTGAATTAGGGATTTCTCAGACCTGCTGTGGAGCCGGGCTGTGAGTTTTACTCCTCTGTGTGTTTGCAGTTGCTAAGCAATAATCCCAAAGGTTGCTATGTCTCTTCCACGACTCAGAATTGCTGTAGGTTGTCTTTTGGCTTTGGCAGCCCAGCAGACTCTTCTGTACTGAACTTAGATCATGGCATCACATGACTGAAAATAAAATAAAATTAAAAAGGCTATGAATAGCAACAGACAACATTAAGGGCACAAATAGCCAGAGAGAATCCACAGGTGCCCAGTGACAGGAGGCTTACCTTCAGAGTCAAGGTTCACGGGGTCCAGAACTGTTGCAAGTCCATTACAAGCTGCACTGAGGACTGTATTAACCAGATGTGAGACTCTGGGAGATAAAAAGAAATTAATTACCAATGCAATTTAAACATTTTCAGGCTCTCTTTTTTGTAAAGAACCGTGTCGCTTTGAAGCAGCCTTTCAGGAAAGGCACGTACAGCACTAATAAGGGGGGAGTTCATAGTGCCATTTTGTTAGACTGTCGTTAAACCGGATTCTAACGGAATTTGATGAATCACCTTTAATAATTTCACCTATATTCTTGAAGAATAATATGCAACACGGGGAAAGGAGAAGGGAAAAGACAAAAACATCTAGGACAGCCAATCTGCACTCATTGACACTAATGTACATCAGGTGACTGTTCAGTGATTTCCTTGGTGTTATGCAGGCCTTCCAGCTGAGACATTTAGGGCAATTTCTGCCAGGAAACAAGGTTTGTCTAATGCTGTTTCTTTCCTGTATTTTGCACTGGAAGAGGCATGATCTTTGGATTGCCTACCTGCAGGAAAACTGAACTGTGACTTTATCTCTAGCATTTGTCATTGGAACAGCTGCACGGTACCCTACCCTCTGGCAGAGTATTAGTCTCCATTTTATGGGACAGCTGAGCTGATTACAAAACTTGAAATAGAGGAGGTTCAATACAAATAATGGAATTTTTCCAAAATCTGAAACAGTTACTGTCAGAGTCACATTTGTTCTCTGGTTTAGGAACTCTGGAGTTTTAACTGCGTACTTAAATATTTCATTCTCTGTCATCTTCATCAAGTCACTTGTTATTTATTACAGCACCCACAACACCACCGTAAATAATAATTAATCTGTAAAACTCTAGAATTGGAAATAGCTCTAAGTGACATGCACCCAGAGTCCCAACATAAACCCAGCACAACATTTATGCTGCCCTTAAGAAAAAGGTTTCGTTTTGATCCTAAGACCTGCCATAGAAGTTAGAACGCGTACCTGCTGTGTACAGGCTCTTTACAAGGAGGAAATTTGCTCATAAATTGCAATAACAATTGTACTTTAGTGGACAGTCAAAAGCCTCAAATTGTATTTTATTTTTATACTGTCTTTTCTGGAAAGGAGGATGCAATAGAAACTCCTGGTGTTTGTACCTGGCAACATTTATTTTCTTCTATGTACTCCTGTACATATTTCAGAAAAATTTGGATGGTTGTAACTTCTATGGACACCTTTGGCCATCTGTGCTAAGTGTCTCTCTGAAAAAATGTTTCTTCTGGAGACTCTCAACCACCACCGGAATGCCAAGCTTGCCAGTGTAGTAATATGCCACAGATGCTACAATACTGACTTGATTTTAGAATTCACTATTTGCTTGCAGAGAGGAACCATAGCACAAAAAAACCCACAAGAAACATATAAGTCATCTTTCATATGAAAAACAGGCTGTAATAAATTATTTCTCAGCTATTTATGTGAAAAAACGTGTATCAGAAGGAAATATGCTCATTGCAGTGTAGTGCCAAGATGTGCTGAAGTATAGCATCAATTATGTCAATAAAACGAAGCAGAAAATTAGTGCACAGGAATATTTTAAAATGAGGCTTAAATTGGATTGTGCACTTTTTTCCTCAAAGCACTTTGCACATGATTAACTCCTGTTATCTCTTCTCCCAGGTGGGCTTGATTTTTCCCCTTTGCAGTCCAGAATTCTGTTGCTATTATGATCAACTTGCAAAACTTTTTCTTTTTTTGCTGTGAAACATACATTAAAAAAATACTCTCCCTTTTCTTAAAGTGATTTTTTAACCGCCAAACAAGAGCATACAAATAGAACGTGGAAGGAGGGATCAAAATGGCTCTATTTTTATTTTTCTGGAAGTGGAATCCTGTGGGTTAAGCAAACCTTAATCGCACCCTATTTAACTTGGCTGTTATCCCTTAATGTTTTTGCTAAGCAAAGTGTATCCTTTTATTATGCCATCAAATACTTGCACTGTTGACAAAATAATGGGTTGAATATGTCATCACAGATGTTTTGCTGGAATTGCCTCTTCTATCTTTTTATGTTTTTCTGTGTAAGATACATTTTGGGAGCACTCTGTTGCCTTTTGCAGCTGATGCCAAGATTATGCAGTAAAAGCCCCGACACGTAGTAATAATAAGTTGTGTTAGCCAGAGAAATGTTTGCAGTGTATTAAAGAAGGAAAATAGTCAGTTTTGGAAATGCATACAAAACCAGCTCTGTATAGCTTCCCATCCTTTAAATGATAATATACTGGGCTAAAGCTGCAGGTGCTGACGGCAGCGCTCTCAGTGCAGGGAAGAATCAGGCCACAGGCTTCCAGTCTTTTTTCTGTACCGACCCCGATGCTGTGACCACAGGCTGCTCCCTAATTGCTCTTTTCAATCAGAATACATCTGCCGTATAGCTTCCTCCTCCACATTTAAATTCCGCTGCAAAAAAACATTGCACATGGAAATTATACCTTTCTAATGGCTCGGAGAACCATTGCAATCTGTGATTATTGTCATTAATCACTGATATGTTGGACCTTCGCTAACTCTAGATAGCAACTCCATTATTTACTTATGGCAAATGTTTTTAAAAGTGTTTGCTGTTCAAATACCTGGAAGAGCTACCAGATATATGAAAATCACATAAAAGTCTATTTTAGAAGCTGGTTTAAATAATCATTTCTTGATAGTATTCCCTGCATGACTGTTGCTCAAAATCCAGAATGAAACACCACCCCCAGGTGAGGAAACTGCTAGAATACTCTGGGACCTCGTAGCCCTCCACCTATCCTCTGCATCAATGCAGACGTACCCAAACAGACTCTACATGCCTTGAAGCAGCCCTATTATTTGCAGGAATCCATTTGCGTGAAACAGAACAGTAACCTGGATACTATGCTTTAGAGGAAGGTGAATAGCGTTAAGACTCCTGTCATAGGCCAGAGAAGAAAAAACTCTCCCATCCTCAAATATGACTCCTGCCTGCACTGAGAATCATGGCAAAAACTTGGCAGCAGCATGGCCTCGTAGCTGGCCACCACCTTGACACGGTGGTTGGTAACCACAGAGAATCTCTGCTAAGCTTCACGATGCTTTGTGTAACCAATATGTAGCCAAGCACCCGAGTCCGTGCTTCTTACGTTCCCAACACCTTCTCCAAGGGACTACTAAGTGACGCAGGATCATTTTTACCTGAAAGAAACAAATGCTTTGCCAGGAGACAAAGCACTTTTTCAGTTTCACAGAAGATAAGACAGAAAAAAGTAGTTAGGAGAACAAACACCATATCTGAGTAAAATATAACAAAAAGCACCTACAATGAATATAGCAGCAAACCTAAATAATCTTTAAAATTACTGAAAACAGAAAGGTTCCCATGTGCTCCATTAGAGTGTTGTTCCATGACATTTTTAGTTAACGTTTTACTTCTGTTCTTTCCTGAGCTGGGTACGAACTAAATAAAAAGGTGACTAATATGGTCTGAAAAATACACTTCAGGCAGTTCAGTTATATAGCTGGAACAAGTAGCAAATATTGTTAGGAAAGAAGTTCTGCTGAAACTACAGATAGAGCTTTTTTCAGCAGCCACACCTAACAGCCTTACTGCTCTAGCGAAGTCACTTGAGAGTGTGAAAAAATCTGGTATGTGCAACTCGCAAGCACAGAGGAGTCCTTTTTCTCCCAAACCTTGCAGCTTGCTTTATCTATAATGGCAAAAGGATGTCTGTATTTGGAACAGTCTTTGCCAATCTATATCTACTGTGGAGACACAGCAAAACCACTCTGTATTGCAGATTTGCCTGCAGAAAAGATAAAACATTTAATAAATAAATGGGAGGGAGGGGTCAGACAAGAGGCTGCTCAGAAAAAGATATTGTTTTATGGGGAAGCTGTGGAATATGCAGCACTTGGGGGATACTAATTTAAAAGGGGTCTGGAAGGCATTTTCTTGGCCTTTGTGCCATAAATCAGAGTGTGCTGCTAGCACGCTTTCCATAAATATTGTGTTTCAAAATAACATGATGGCTGTAAAAGGCAGGACAATGAGTTTTCGTTTACCTACGGGTTTTGCTTATTCTCCCCATGTGCTCAGATCCCACTGGGGGCTTCTTTCGGACTCTTTCATGTTCAAGATCCGGGCTTGCTGTGCAGTTCACGCTGTAAGCTCAGTTTTAGTCCAGTTTAGGGCCTGTCCTTCCTCCTCTCTTGTCCACTAGGAGGCAAAATGCCTCTTTAGCGAGCCTGACTTCTTCCTTGCAGTGAAGCCCAGCTACCAGAGCCGCCCTGCTAATTATTTTGACTGCAGGGCACTGGGGAATAGCCTGAAGAGCTACTGTGTGGCTTCTCTGGTGTTTAGATTTACAAGGGCAAGAGTCTTGTGCAGCCCTGTCAGTCTGAGGAGCAGATGAAAGCAATATGGACCGGGTGCTTAAAAGGAATCAGTGGGTTAATACACACTCTTGACAAAGAAGAGTTTGCTCTGTTTAATATTCAGACTGGTTTCTGTTTGTTGGATGTAGTGTTGTCATTAGGTGCCCAAGACGTTTCTGGATCCCAATTACCTCCTTGCCAACATTCCCACAAATTCGGTAGCACTGGGCTGAAACTGCAAAACGAATGAAGCTTAATAGTGTTTGGCCCTTTGTCTCAGAACCCAAACTGTTGAGCAGTATTGCATTCTGGGGGTGTTTGAATACTTTAAATGTCACGTATACTCATTAGACTAGTGTTTTGGTGTTTGGGCTTGTGCACTGGGTATAAATAGGTGTTATATGCTGTTTTCATTACAGAAGGAGTCACTATTGCTCCTTAACCCATGGAAAACTGCTTAACCCAGGGAACTGCTTGAGCGAGTCCAGCAGAGAGCTGCTAAGATGATCAGGGGACTGAAGCATCTCCCTTATGGGGAAAGGCTGAGAGACCTGGGTTTGTTCAGCCTGGAGAAGCGAAGACTGACGGGGGATCTTGTCAATGCTTATAAATATCTGAAGGGCGGGTGTCAAGAGGATGGGGCCGGGCTCTTTTCAGCGGTGCCCAACGACAGGCCAAGGGGCAACGGGCACAAGTTGGAGCACGGGAAGTTCCACCTGAATATGAGGAAAAACTCCTTCCCTGTGAGGGTGCCGGAGCAGTGGGACAGGCTGCCCAGAGAGGCTGTGGGGTCTCCTTCCCTGGGGACATTCAAACCCCTCCTGGACGCGGTGCTGTGCCCCCTGCTCTGGGTGTGCCTGCTGGAGCAGGGGGGTTGGACGGGATGGTCTCCGGAGGTCCCTTCCGACCCCCGCCGTTCCGGGATTCCGATTCTATGAAAAGCAACAGCGTGTGAGCATTAAGGCCAACTTTCACAGAGTACGGTGCCGTAGGCATTGCTACAGCTCCCAGCGGGATGGGATTCCAAAAAAACCATCACGTTTTACACAGCAGAGCGCCCCGCCGGGAGGCACGTTCTGACATTCCTAAAACTCATCTCTGGGGCTGAGAGGCCGGAGGGGGGACGAGGAGCCCCGCGCTCCGTGGTGCAGCGTGGCAGCCCGCCGGCGCGGCAGGGGTTAACCCGCCGGCGCGGCCCGGGGGCGGCGCCGCGCTGACAGCTGGCGCATGCGCACTGCCGCCTTATTGTGCCCGGCCGGCCCAGCCCCGGCGCGCCTCAGTCGGCGAGAGGCCGTTGGCGCGCGCGGAGCTGCTGCCCCCTGCGGCCGGCGCCGCCCCCGCTCCCCTCCCCGCCCTCCCGCCATGGAGTGAGGCCCCGCCGGCCGCACGGGGGGCCCCGCCGCGCCTCGATGGCTCTGGTTACGGTGCAGCGCTCGCCTACCCCCAGCGCCACCTCCAGCCCCTGCGCCTCGGTGAGTCCGTCCGTCCGCCTGTCCGTCCGCCCGCCCGGCGCTGAGGGGAGCGCGGCGGTTGGTGGCCGTTAGGGTCCGGCGCGCGGCGGTGCGCATGCGTGCGCCAGACCGCTCGCCTTACACCCCCCCCCCCTCCCCTCCCGCCCTTCCCGCCGGTCGCCGGGCCCTGACAGGACCGGGGCGGGGGGGGGGGGGGGGAACGGCGGCCCCGCCTCAGCCCCCCGGCCCGCCCGCCCCAGCGCCGCTCGGCCCCTGCAGACGGGGTGAGGCCCCCCTGCGGGGCCCTCCCGTCGCGCTTGCGTGGCCGTGGCCTGGTGACAGGCGAGGAGCGGGTGCCGGGGGTCCCTCAGCGGGCCCGGGCTGGCCGGGGGGGGGCTCTCGGGAACCGCAGCCCGGGTGCTTCCCGCGGGGTCCTGGGCAGCGCCCCGAGCCCCAGCGCCCCGCGTAAAGGTGCTGGTGCCGCGTCTGCGGCGCGGAGCTGGCTAAATAAAGCAGCCTGGTTTAATTTTGTTTTCATTGTATGTGGTGGGGGAGAGGCGGGAAGCGTGCGTGGAAGTAAACTGACATTGTTCCGGTTACAGCTGTTTTAAGGTGATTTAATCTGACAGTACCCTCTGGGTATCTCCCGTACGTGGCCCTTTGCGAAGAGCTAAAATTCTTCTTTCTTTCCTTTTTTTGAACGTTGAGTGTAATCTTCAAGAGGCCGTGTCAAGCCCGAGACAGGTACAGAAAGGCCAGATTTCCCATCTCTGGGTGAGATGTGCAGAATGAGCAGATGTTCTCATCGCTGCCCTCAATGAGGAAGTGAGGCAGGCGGCTCCAAAGACTTCTTGCTCTCCATGCTCTTTAAACTCGGGACAGGCTGTTGTTTTAGTACTTCTGTACTGTAAAATATTGCACGTTAACCTCTTAAACTGCTACCTACTGATTATGTCGTTTGGTTCTAATACAGCTAAGGATGAGAATGAAAATAGTGAGCTTGCTTTCACTTCCTGTATGTTTAGTTCTCAGTTAGCTTTTTTCCTTAAAAAAACTCATGCATTATCACACTGGTGTTACGTCTGGTTTGCAAAAGTTTGGGGAGAAGAGTTGAGATCCCAGTTGCGTCCATCATGGTGGGGGGGATGAAAGAGCCAACTGCTCTGAAAAGACTTCTTGTTGTGTTAGGTAACCTCTTCTGAAACTAGATCAGCTACTTGACAGGTCCTGCCTGCCCCGACAGCATTTTAGCTGTCAGAACACTTTCCCCCCCTCTTTCACTCCCATGTCTCTCCTAAAGTATGTTTATTTAGCAACACGGATTAATTTTGCTTATATTTCTCTGCTATAAATATTAATGTGCTGCGTTACTTCAGAGTTTGCTTCTCCCTTCTAACTTCTTTACCCTTTCCACTACTGTTTTTCTCATACAATTCTTGCATTTAAGGCATCTTTTGAGAATAGGTATGTCTCTCTTGGCATCTTCCTTCTTTCTCCCACGTGGATGTATACATAACCTCTTCCCTTGTTAAATATTTGATATATATGAACAATTAATTGTGTTCTGTAAGGCTTTCCTATCTGGAACAGTCAGGCTGTTTCCCAGACTGTTTCCCAGCCAATTCAATTAAATTGAAACTGTACTGATTTTTGAACACTACTTAGTTTTTAAATATACAAACAACTTCTTCCAGAGCCTGCTAAATCCAGAGAATGCAGCTTTTGCTATATTAATCTATATTATCTTTCTTCAATCTCACAGTACGGAGGTGTATTCTGTACCAGTGGTCCTTAACTCCTCGGTGCCCCATGCAAAAATAAGTGTGTGACTGTTTTCCTGGCCTGGTTTTGGTTCTCACAATTACTTCTACTTTCTCAGATTTTTCTTACAGTCTAAAGTGGAAATCATAGTCATCATATTTTGCCCTTAACTGCTATTGTTTGAGTACTTCTGCATTTCCTGTTAGAACTTCCTAACCACACTTGAGGGGTTTGACTGCCCTTTTGGCCTCTCGTTAGATAGCTGGGGTTGGTTGGTTCTCCATCCTTCTGTCAGAACGTTGTTGAGCTTGTGTGCATTCCTCCTCTGTCACAAAGTTGTTGTTTCTTAATCAAAACTTTTGGTGTCGTTTCAGATGATGATCCTTCCTAGGCTGCTGAGGGCTTGTGAACAGGGCAGTCACCTTTTCAGTCCTTAGGAAGGCTTTGGTCCCGCGAGCCTGCCACGCTTGCCGTTCCTTTGGGCCCTTGTTTACTTCAGCAGGGGGACTCGAGTCGTTCAGTATTAAGTGAAATTGGTTGAAAGAATGTGTTGTAAACTGATGGTGGCTTCCTTCTGTATGGACTGATAACTCTAGCTCTAAGTTACCTCTTTAAAACAAAGCTCATCTTGCTAAACCATTTTTATGAGTCGTATAAGGGTCTAACTTCCTGCGTGAAATCCTGCTGTTTCTGAAGAAAGGTTATCTGGTAACTGCTGGAACTGTGCTGTTCCAGCTTGTGGGCAAGGAAGAAGCCTGTCGGTGTGCAAGCATATGGCTATGTCTGATTCTGTTTCCAGGTCACTAAGAATTTTGAGGACAGAGATGGATCCTCTGTTAAATTGCTTGATGTCTCTTTGCTTTAGGGATGAACTTCTCAGACAAGAAGAAAGGGCGAAATTGATGTCCTCTAACTGAATTTTTGCAGTAAGTGTGCCCTATAAACAGTTATAATTGGCTCTTAGGGATTCAGGGGAATAGCTGATCTGAATCACTCTGAAACTGGATGGCTTTTATTTATAGGTTTTTATCTTGTTCTCATTGCCATAGAGCATCTCATGAACATTCATTTCAGGGCAGTTCATGCAAAGTGTTGATTATACATTTACATTATACATCAGGCCCTCTGGTTGCTTGATGACTTGTAAAATTCCCTTAATTGTCTGTCCAGACTTCTGCTATCTGTTTGTTTTGGCCTTTGGTTATGCAGCTGCTTTTGAGAAATAGGACTGCAATCTTCACTTCTGTATGGCAGAACAGTTGTCTTCTGACATGCTCTGTTAGCAGAAAATGGTACAAGGCAGGGCTGTACAGCAGTAAAATCTAAAGATGCCATGAGCCGGAGAGGGGTACTTGGTGCTGAGCAAGGCCTTTGTTTATCTTGTAACACAAAATAAGATTTCCTCCTTTTTTTTTTCCTTTTTTCCCCACTGTGTTTTTTTGGGGGGAGTTGAGAGGGGCGGGTGTTCTCCCTCCGATCCCTCAAAGAAGGTTGTTTTGGGAGGAGGAGGAGGATGACTTGAGTCAAAGTGAAAGAAGGGCCCTTGGACTATGCATCTGCGTTATAGCAGGTGGGCACAGTAGTCCCATCATGAACAAAAGCAGTGAAATAAAACCACGGTGTTCACAAGTGCTACTCAGGCATGCAGTCAGAGCTCTGCTAGGGTGACTTGAAAAATCTAGCCTGTTGCTTTTTCTCTCCATACCCCAGACTTTTTGACTCTACTTCCAAATATCTGTGCCATATTTCCTGTCTTGCAGGACAGTGTCTTGTCAAGTGGTAGGGCTTTCCATCTGTCCCTTCTAGCATCTTCATTTCAGTGGAAAAAAAAAAAAATGAAAGCATATTTTCTTTGGGTTCTTTCTTGACAACTGTAAGATAGTGAACAGAAAGAAATCTGAATGAATTTAACTTGCTATATCCTTTGCTTTTGGGGTTTAAATAAAAAAAAATTGTTCAGCATTGTTAACTAAAATACAACGTTTTTAAAGGGAGTAAGTTATTTTGCTGGGGCTGTTGGTGTGCGTGCATCGTTGTTGAAGGCAGTTGTTAACACCGTCCTTGTTTGTGTATCATTTTAAAGTTACTTCTGCTGCTTAAATCTCTAAGCAGTGAACTGTCTCTCTGAACCTGCTGTTGGTATTAAGCTGCAGGTGTCTTACTCTGTCTAACAAACATGGAATATCTCTGTTGCTCACTCTGTAGCAAAGTGTGGGCACAGCAGCCACGTTGTCAGGTCTAGGGACAAGGTGCAAGAAAGAGTTCTAGCTAAAGCAGAGGAGAGCTAGTAGAAGATGCCTGCCTCAGAATCCTTTGTGAGCCTTGTTTTCTAAGGCACTGGAAGCTTTTGGGTAACTTCAGCCACCAAGGCTAGCATCAAATCTGTCGGCATGATGACGGGAGCAGAGGAAAACAGCTCTAATGCTCTCTGTAGCTTTCCAAAAGACTTCTGATAATTATCTGTATTGAGAAATAATCTATTGGAACTTGCCCTTTTAAATTATTTTTATGCATAGTCCTACAGAACAAAATCTGTATTTTCTTTTAAGTCCTGGTTTTCCTTTGTCTATCACGACTCTTTCCTGAGAAGTGAAGGATCTGGGCAGGCAGTCTGGCCCTGATTGCTCTTGCAGTTCACTTGTCTTCCCGACCCTCAGGGAGACAATATGCTTTTATTGGAAGGGAGCGACTGACCCAGAAAGAGAGGATATGCTGCATATATTGTTCTAAAATGCACGGTTTTAAAAAAAAAAAAGTTTAAAGCAAATGAAAACCTAAGCCATTTGACTTCCCCTCCTTACTCCCAGGAGAACAGCTTGAGCAGGAAGCAGAGTCCTACAAATGTGTTTTGGGAGTCTCTGTCATGTTTTGCTTGAGAACTCCTTGCTGGTGGAACATAGAGGAAATATTTTCCCACTTATTTATGGGGAAGCTAAATATAACATTTCTCTCCCCCTGGTCCTGTATATGCTATTAAATTGTGAGTTTAATTATTGATAAGTCCAGTCTCATGTAGAACTTTTTTGGTTTTTTCCCTTTTTAATTAGTTAAGAACTTGGTAGCTGCTGCTTGTATGGGGTTGTGGGGAGTTGATTTTTGGAGGGGACTGCAATGTAGCTAGGAGAACAGAAGCTTCTTGTGAAATATTTAGTAGACTTAGAAATGCGTAATCTTTAAAGATGGTATCATCTCTTATTTGTTGGTTTTCCTCAACTGATGTTTTTCAGGTATAGGCGTAGCTCAGTCTGAAAACTGAAGTTTTCAGAGGCAGTGGACCAGAAGAACATGCTGATTCCTGCTTCAGGCAAACTTCTCGTAGTGCCTCACAGATACCTCAATTTCCTGCGTTGCCAGCTGTCACCGTTTGAGAGATAAAACTATATTAGTGAGGTGATTTGTAACTTCATCCCTATCTTTCAAACTTGTACTTCTGTTGAAAGCTCTGCAAGGAAAATGGGAGGTGTCTACCTCACGTTGGGTGTGATGCAGTATCGTTAAAAGATGAAGGCTTCTATCCAGCTGCACAAGACCAGGCACTTGGGTTGCAGAGAATTTTTGTGTGTGTAAATGCATTTATATGTGGTGAGACTCAGCTCCTTAAGCATCTGGATGGTTGAGCTGAAGCTACTTCGTGGCAAAAGACCGATCTTTCTCTTGAAGATTTGGTGTCCACGCACATAGCAGGCTCTTCTGGGGATCTGCATGAGATGCGAGGTCCTTTTTCAGGTTGAGAGCAGTATTTGGAGCTGAGGAGGAGGATGATGACAGTTGAATTGGAACCTCGTGAGGATCGTATAGGAACATTCTTAAAATTTGCAGAATACAAGAAAGAGTCTGTATCTTTTTTCTTTTTTAAGGGATCTAACTGTGCTTTTGTAGGATATCTCAATGATAGCTTGATATCTTTTTTTTAATTTCTTCCTGAAACAGCCATCCCTTTATTTGCATTTCCCAGATATGTTTGTAGTTTCTTCTGAGCGTCCATACCTTATAGCCACACTGATGATGGTTAGGTTTGGTTTGTGTAGTGGAGTGGTTTAGTTTTAACTGGCTTTTTTTTATCTGATTTGTGAGAAGAGGAGTGTAAATTTGGACCTGGCTGTGACTTACTTTGACTATCTGGTCTAATATGTCACGCTATTTGTAACTGTGCTTATTGAGCTAAAGGATGTACTGAATATAAAATACCTCTTTCGTATTGTGCTTTACATTAGATCACTCAGTGCAAGGTTTCTTTGCGAAGTTGGCAGCTACTTCTCCCATATCCTTCCCCTTCTTTTTGTTTTGTTTATTGGGGTGTTGCTTTACAAGTTGTCAGTTTTGGAGTATTTGTGTCTTGACCAGTGAAGTCCAGCCAAAAGGGGCTATGGTAGCTGGTCTAGAAGCTGAAGCCTGCTTTTCTTGGGGAAAGTCAGGCTTCTTGTAGTACTTCGTCAGTGTTGACCTAAGACGGCCATTTTTAGGTTAAGAGGGAAATTTTATCAGTTGCATCTTTCAAAATATGAAGTTACATTGAACGAAACTGAGTGAAATATACACTGACATTGTCACCTCTCAAGTTCCAGCGGTACATGAATTCTTGTGTTTTGAAAAGGAGCTTGTAATTTGAAAATTCAAATGGCTGTGATGCTGTAATGAATCATTATCTGACCAATATTGATTCTTGCTGTTTAAGCAACGAATGGCAATTGAAAAGGGCAGGGTACTGTAATATCTACAGTTATTCGGAGAGTCAATGACACATTTACTTAAGTGGAGAATGCTGTTTTGAGTGGAGACTGCCATTCAAAAAGCAGTCTGCTGGAAGTATTTTAGTGTAAGAGGCCTGCCTTCATGCAGGGGTGATGCCTGAGGATTTCCAGTTACTGGAAAAAAAAATCTTGAAAGATCTATAACTGCAACTATTCTGTCTTGGGAAATTAAAAAAAAGAAAATAGCCTTTGGGCAGCTTAGCTCAGTGTAGCTGCTCCCTGATCACAGCCTGCAGCTTGAGGTTTCATTCTTCAGTCACAACAAACCACATCCTCCCAGTACCACAGTGCAGCTTCACTCTGCTGAAGCGAGAAGGCTGTTTTACCAACCAGCTCTCCGGAACATTTGTCCACTGGAAGCTCTTGCTGTCCTTGCAAGAATGTAATGGATGGGAAGCTTAAAAAATGCTCTTGTACTTTTAGAGTTTGACTGACTTGAAGCTTTTACTGTCTTCATATCTGACTCTTGCTGGTGCCATTAGCAAGAAGTTTGTACTAAGCTGCTGGTCCTCTGTGACTGATACTTCCGTTATGTAAACTGGCCTTGCAAGATGAAAGCACTAGGCTTGTCAACTGCCTGCTCCAAGTCTTCGAGTTGTTTAGCTCAGCCTGTGAATTTAAAAAGGGTCTCCTCTCTGTTCCATTGGTTTGCCTGAGCATCCTTTTAATTTGTTTCTTAGGTAGACAGTGAAGCTCATATCTTTTGTATAAAGGTTGGGGGGCATCTTGGAAGCCAGAGAAAGAAACAGGTGATATGTACTGGAAGTAGTCAGTGATTTAAACAAGGCAGGCAGGGTTTCTTGCCTTTTGGCTGGAAGCTCTTCCTCCGGAGTGCTCTGTTTAAAGGGACAAAAAATTAGGAAGGCTAAAACCCATTTTTGCGTTTCTGAGTTGGGCTGTATAAATTGGTTTCGATCACTGTCAACCGTCTGCAAAATGTCTTACTGCAATAGTATGGTATTGCAGCGTGTGCGTTCGTGTGCTTCAGTTAGCCTTTGGGCAGGCTTCTGTATATGCAATTTTGAATGTGTCGATAGCTTTTTGCCCAAATAGAATTGCTCTGAATATGCATCTTATCAGTGTTGCTCATTGTAGGCTGATCTCCTCTCAGAAGGCATAAAATGTTGCTATAAGATGAGTCACACAGTTAAACAGCTTGTCGCTTCCATGGTGAGACGCACCCTTGCTGTGTGTGCCAGCAATCACGAAACTCCTGGCAAATACCCTGTGACGTGAACTTCTTATGGCCTTGGTAAATGAAATGCCTGTGGCACTTGCTGAAACGCATTGTGGCTGCTCCCTGACTTTGGGTATACTAGTCCTCCTTCTTCCGAGGAACTCCTCAACTGAGGCTTAATTGAAATAATGAAGTTACCGCATCAGCGTAACAGTTTCAAGGTGAAATTAGTGAGGAAATTAAGGCCGCAATATAAACCTCTTCTATTGAAGTAATCAAAGACATTAGAATATTTAATCTGACCTATTTTGAAAGAACTGTTTTATCACAGATCGTGCTGTCCCTGTGCTGAGCTCATATCAGAGCTCAGGAGGTGGCTTGGATGCCTGAGCTTTCCACTGCTCTGCAAGTAAAACAACACGAGAAATCTCTAGGAAGTGAATTCCAGAGACGTCGTCGTCTCAGGAGTTGTGCGGGTCTGGGACTCGTGATGCTAGGCTCCTTGTTGCACAGCTTACCCCTTGCCCACGCCCCAGTGGGGTGAGCCACAAACGGGTCTGAGGTGAGATGAAGCAGGATCTGAAAGGCAGAAGGGCATAACCTGACTCCTGTGTACTGTGAGTCCATCGAGTCACACATATTCTCTATTTAGTAGGCTTTAACATGCTTGCTGTAGTGGCTGGTATATGATACTCTCTCCTTAGGAGAAAATCTGCAGGCTGCTTCTGTTAGTTTGCCTGTAACTGGCTTTGCTGGTGTATGAGTGGGGATGCCCCAAAGGGAATTTGGAGCAGGTTCCAAATCCAAGAGTTTGTTCTCTGCCTTAGAACAGGTAAGAAGTGATAGGAAGTAGTAGTTGGGGAAGAGTAGCACTGTAAGGATTTTGTTGAGGAATACTGTATTCATTTGTTAGGTGTCAAGGTCTCCTTAGCAAAAAGGGAAAAGCTGCGGTGCTAAGCACCTTTGTCTTCAACTTTTAACTGCATTAAATATCTGAGAAATGGATTCTTAATGTGGAAAGCTGGTCCTGTCACAGGGGGCTGTGGTTGTCCTATCACCCTCGCTGGCTGCTACCACGTCCCTTCTGTTTTGATGTACAGAATTATCACATTGAAAATTGCAGCAAGAACTTTTAAGACTTGTTCAACTAGCTTGGTTTCGCTTCAACGACTAACATCTGAGAAATGTGTATATTAGGATTCTTAAGCAAAAAACAAAACACTTGAAGCATTTCATCTCTATCTTTTAGTGGGATGATGAGAGGGAGGGATAGGGCATAAATGCCTTGCATGTGTAAAATGCTTTGCTTTCCAAAGGAGAGCTTTGCTGGTACTTAGAGGTAGTCTGAGTCTTTTGCGTGATGCAGGACCAACCCTTTGGCTTAATCCGTCTGCAGCTGGAGTTTCCCACGAACCTCTGAAGCAGCTGAATGCTGTTAAGTGTCCCGAGTGCCACGTTCCAGGCACTTAAAAGCAAAAGTCCCTAACCTTCACTTGCATGTGGAAAACCTGTGGGCTGCTGACCCTCTGTCTGAAAAAAAATTTGCAAGGTCTTGCTCAGCCAGGAAGGGGCCAGTCTGTAGCAAACTGTAATTAAAAACCCAGAACTTCTGTATGTGAATGTCGATGCGTAGGAGCAGAGGGTCAGCAGTTGTCTGTGAGATGGCCCGCTTCTTGTACGGTAGCAGGTATCCTTCTGAGTCTGCTGTTTCTTTGCAGTAGTCCTGAGTTCTGGAGCATCTTCTGTAGGAAACAGAATGTCACACTGAAAATTTAGCTCATAAGTAGCTGTGGGGCAAGCAGGAAAGTGACTCAGCTCTGTGACCTACAGGCGGGAGCTAAACCTAGTTGCAGGAGGAAATGCTAGGTGAAAAGATAAAGATGTTTCTGGAATAAGGATTGAGTCTTTTTTTGTTGTTCTTTGTTTTTGTTGTTGCCTTTTTGTTTTTGTTTCCCTTTCCACAGTCCTCCTCAATAGTTTAAAATAGTTTAAGGACAAACAGCTCTGGGCATGTTCTTCAGATGATGCTGTAACCACTGTATTTAAATACAGTGCTTCAGAATGTGGTATGAAACAGTTAACTAGCTGCCATATTATATTGTCTTCCTGGGTGAAGTGTAAGCCTTGAAATGACAGCCTTCTCCTTTGCCTTTTAAAATTGCAGAATGGTTGACAAAGACTTAATTCACTTTCTGAACAAGTGTTTTCCTTATGTAACATCTAGTGAGTTTTGTTACTGGGACTTTCCTCTGGTTGTGTTTTCAGCTGAGTTGCGCTTATGTGGGGTAGCAAGCTTGTGACTTCAAAAACTGAAGTGAAACAGGACAGCTTAGGGTTTTTTTGTTCTTTTTGGCATTTCTTCCTTCTTTGTAGTGTTCTGGTTGCGCAGCAGTTAATAGAACGTGGAAACCTAAATTTCAACATTTAAATGAACCTCCAGACAGCCGCTATCCCTGTAGTGTGGGTCGAGTATAATATTGCATAAACTTGTCAGTACCGTTGCACATGGAAATCAAATATTACTATGTCATCCCTCGCTTTTTGTGTCAGCCTGCCCCTGCGTCCCTCAGCACTTTGCTGTGTGGTGGCTGGGGGTGGCTGCCTCCGTGATGTGCTGGGAGCGAATTGTCCCGTGCATCTTCTGCTCTGCTCCTGAATCTTAAATGAAAGAGATCGTCAGGGCAAAACAATTGGAACGTAGCATATTTTCAGATGCCTTCCCGAAAGTTGGGCATAGTTACATAAACTTTAAGGCAAGGGAGACACTGTCAGTTAACGTTTATAGTATGACTGGAATAGAGTTTGCATAGTCTCAGTGGGTGATATGAATATTGTTCACATATACATTACAGATCCCTGATCTCAACTTGTGCTTCATGCTGCAAAGATAACAACTGTGCCACGGGCTTCTGCAACCCACGCTTCTGGTCTTTGAAGTGGAATTTTTCTCTTACACTTACACCAGAAACTGCTTTTGCCTGGAGGAAGCTCTGTTTAACTTAGATCTGTTCATGTGGACTGTAGATGGTTGAGACGGTTATTTTGGGGCAGTTTCTTTCTGGTTCTCTTATGAGTGAGGATATTCAAACATTTGCTTTCCCTTGAGGAGAAGGGAAAAGTTTGACATCTTTTTAGTACTTGGGAAGAAGGTGGTGTGAGCCAAAATAAATTTTTAAGCTTAAATAATTGCTCACATCTTGATTCTAAACTTGATGTGCCTTGTTTAAAAAAAAAAAAAAAAACAAAACAAAACCAAAAAAACCAAACTAAAAAGGAAAAAAAAAACCCAAAACCCCAAACAAAAACCACCCCCAACGAACCCAAAACCAAACACCCTCCCCCAACACTCCCCCCAAACCCCAAAACAACCCCAAACCAAAACTACTGAGCTTGTTTAAACTCTAACTGGCAAGTTTGGCTTTAGGACAGATGCGCACAGAGTGCCTTGAGCCCAAGGGGGTACGTGCGAAGATAGCTTGAGGTGAGAAGCCATCTGTATTTGTCAGAACTTCATTTGTTTGCTGTGAAATAGGACATCTTGGACATACTTCACTCTTTTTAAACTTTGCTTTGATGGTAAACACTTCTTTTTCACATGCTGTGGGAAATGCTGAAGAACCCTGAAGCGGTTGAGAGATATCAACAGAGTATTAGTGAAGGATCTTTTCTGGGGGCAGAGGATGGGAAGTGATTTGCCAGCTGACTTCTGATCGCAGTCAGTTTTGCTAATGCATAGCGTCACTCCTCTTGGCTTGGTTTCAGTGCCTGTGTGGGGTGGAAGCACGCTGTGTAAAACGTGAGAACTTCCTGCTGTGGTGAGGAACCGACAGCTCTTCCAACAGGTGCAGCCTTTAGCTGCAGTCCTGGAGACCTAACAGAAATGTTTGCTGCCATGAGCCTTCAGTATTGTCAGTCTCAAACTGAGTAGCTTACTCGTGAAGGAGTAGTGGAACAGGCCTGAACCTGGCCTGAACCAGTTCAGAAGGCAGAGCTTTGTCTTCTGTGTTGAACTGCTATGATAAGAGAATTAGGAGGGGAAGCTGTGTGCAAGAATCTCTAATCCGTGATGGTGGCTCTGACTGAAATGGAATAATCTTATTTTAAAGAGTGCTCTAAACCACTGAAGCTTTATAAATATTAATTTTTCTCCTTTGTTTCCTAATAAAAGGCTTTTATTCATGAAATCACTATTTATTTATTAACCTGACAAACTAATAGCAAGCTCTCTTCTTTCAGTGTATGCATGTGCCATATCACAATTCTGCTTGTCACCGTACATAAGAACTTCATTCATCTGCTTAAAAATGTCATTGATAACAACCTGGCAGTGGCCCAGCTTGGAGCAAGTTCACTACAAAAGGCTGCATTGTAAACCTTTCTGAGAGTACATGCTACATTAAGTCTAAAATTAAAAAAAAAAAAAAAGAGAAAAATGTGCAGGCTGGTCCAAGCTGCATACAACTGCCAAATAGCTTCAAACCTCTGAAAAAAATGGAGCTCTGTATAGAGGAGTTCTGGCTGCAGATGGGATAGTTTGGAATTAAGGGTGCATTCTGCTCACTTTAAAACCTTTGAGGTACGCTGAATCTATAAGCCTCATCTTAAAATGAGAGGGAATGTCTTACTGAACCCCAAGGAGCTAAATAAGAACTTGTACCTGTAAGTATCTTATTTCCTTTAGTCTTTTCTTTCTTCGACTGAATGCCCAGGATAAAAACTGCAGTCAGAAAATAAGTCATAAACCTCTGGGAGTTAACTACTAGTAAGTAATACTGTGAGGTAGTTTGGCTCGGTTATAATAACCTTCCCTGACCCCAGCTGCAGTCTGTACACCAAACCTACTTACCCACCTGTAGGTTCACACAGTGCAAGCAGGGTGTGTGTCGTGCGCGCTGAAGTGCATCAAGCGCCTGATCTTTCTGCCAGCTCCTCTGGAAGTACCCGAGCTGCTCTGGCAGTCCTGTATATAATCCTGTATATGGGGCTTCACGTTCGTGGCAGTGTAGTGCTTCTTGCCTTTGACTCTCCGGTTCTTAAAACTATTACAAATGAAACTTGTAGCGTGAATGAGGGTGAACTGAATTGCCCTTGAAACAGATTCAGAGCTTGTGAACTTCTTTGAGAGAAGCTCCCAGGGATCTTTAAAACGGGCCTTGCTCTGTGATACACGTGAGGACTGCGTTTTCATGCAGCCCCTGACTAAATGAACAGTTTAACAGTTAGCAGAATATGAAGCTTTAAGGCATCTTCATCCGAGGTCTTCTGGGAGCACTGTAAGCATGCCGTAAATCACCGTTGTTCTCATCCTACACTCTAGCGATGTAGAAGGTTCAGGCAAGGTGGTGAGGGGCTTGCTCGGAGCTGATGGGTCATAGTCTGATTTCTTAACTGGAGTGGGGACTGCAGGAGTCTTCAAAAAAAAAAAAAGCTACAATTTCATGCTGCTTCACTTCTGTGGTTTTTTTTTTTGTTTTGTCTCTTTCTTGAGTATAGTGTATGGACAGCGCCATGGGTTAGGGAACACTTCCACTTCATCTTCCGAGACTTTTCCTATGTAGCCCTCTACTGAAGTCAATGGGCGTGGAGGTAAGCAGTGCTGAGTGCTTTCTGACAACATCACTACCACCCACTCTGCAGCCTGATGCACACAACACCCCTTGTATTTGAGCATTGTTTTTCTCCGAAAAAGCCGCATGCAGTTGCACAATGAAGACACTGCGTATTTGTGTAATGCAAATCTTTTCCTACTTGTTGGTACAAAGTGCGAGCAGCGAAGTGTGGGAGACTTCACAGATACTGCATGAACACTTGCCACTGAACCTCAGTGACATCCCTGTCTTATGTCAAAATAAAATGTGGCTTCACAGTTGGTCTCTGAGTGAATGGGATTTGAAGGTAGGGTTGAATGTCACTGCCTGACGCGCTTGTGCTACTGATGCTCAACACCTTTTGCCCTACTATTGTTTGTTTGTTTTTACAACTGCTGAGTTCAGTCTCTCAATGGCTCACCATTTTATCACGAGCCAGTCAGAGTCAGTGAGAGTTTCCTGTTTCCTTGTCTTTCTGTTGATTTCCTTTTCTGTTGAAACACAACTTTCTCTGTTGAAACAACGTAGTTGCTGCACTCTTCGGTTTCCATCTAGTGGCTTAAAGCAGAGGGAAGGGGAACAGTCTGAAATGGGCTGATACTCTCTCAGAGATATTGACAGCTGGGTCTGGGGACTAAATTGTTATGATAAAACACAAATTCATTAGTAGATGCTGTTGAAATCCGCTGACTTTTCTGTACTCCTGATAGAAGGCTTTAAAATATCCAGCTGCAGATTGATTCTCTCCAAGCATGTGACACTGACATCAGTCCTAGAAGTGAGACATTGAACTGCCTCCAAAAATGAGCTCATTGGGTGATATTCAATGCACTGATTTAGCAAAATATTAGCTAATTCGATTACATGGTCACCTGTACTGTTTGAAAGATGGGAATTCATTCCAATTTTAGCTGCCATCATTTGAAATATCAGTGTTACAATCCTAAGCTCCTTTTGACAGGATGCTGTGCTCCCACTCTTTGTTGGGAGCTGGGCTTGGCAGAGCCCACCACTAATTGCCACTAATTTGCTCCAAGACTTGCCAGTTTCTTTGCGTTTCTCCTCCCTGTATCCTTCCCAATAAGCTATAGGGAGTAAGAGTTTGGCATTCTTTTATTAAGCCGTCCCTTTAAGCCACTCATAAAATCTGCTTAATTTTCTTGTGGCTCTCTTGACTTGTTTAAATGGCTGCATAAAAACACAGCTCTGTCCTTTCCCAGGAGCCTGGGTAGTGGTTCCTCTTCAGCCTGACCCGCCATCCAAAGCAGAGTGACTAGTCGTGATCGAAATAAAATTAAACCCTGGCAGAAGCATTCTGGAGGCTAGCTGCTGTGTGCATCTGGCTTCCTCCCCTCCTGTAGCTTGAGGTCAACGGTAATTGCATATTTCCTCTTACAACCCGCACAAAGAGCGTGCGTTTGGGCAGCTCATCGGAGTGATGGTGACCTCGAATAAACATACTTGCCCGTTACTTTGTAGACCTGAAGAAATTTTACCTGTAACTGCAGTAGGAGTGTGTTGTAGATGCTAGTGTCCCAGCATCTCAACGTATGCCTGATTATTTATTTATTTGAAGCACGGGCATAAGAGAAACAGTATGGTAGAAGAAGGGTTCCTGTGAATTTGTGCAGAAACATTGTTGTCTCCTTCCCCCCGCCCAGTATTTTCTGTCTGTTATTGTACGTTACAGGATTGTTTGTTTTGGATGCCGTTTCCTGCCGAATAGAAGTCTTTATCGAGCTGGCCATAACGTTGCTCTTTTCTTTCAAGACATACTGCTGCTAGCTTAAGACAGAATAAGATGCTGTATCTTGCAGGGCTGTAGCAATGTTGCCTGAACTGCGATCTGTAACGCAACTAAAGAATTATACTGTGCAAAACAGAATGGAGAGACTGCTGACGATGTATACAGAAAGTTGAGATGACGAGAAGCTCTTAAAAGCCCTATGCATAGAGCAAAAAAAGAAGCTAGGTTTGAAGAGCAAGGAGCAGAAAATTAGATGGGAAGAACTCTGTTTTTGTAAGAGTAAATGATCCCTTAGAGTAGCCAAGGAGGCTGGTTGATGCAAACTCTCTGTAAAGTTCAGATGAGAGTGTGCTCTGATGTCCCGGGTGATACTGTCTCTTCCTATTTCTTGTTTACAAGAAGCTGGCATGTTTTCAGAATAAGCTTCTGAAACACCCTTGGTGGGGAGGAGGATTGGGATGACAAAATACTTGTTTGCATCTAGAAAGTTAGCTACAGCAGTAACTATTCAAGCTGGCTTGATGGCTGCTGCCTGGTTTTGGTTAACTTCAGGAACTGTGCTGGCGAGAAGTGAGGACTCGGGGCAGGGCTCGGCAGGCCTTGTTGTGCCTCGGCACACGCATTCTGCAGCAGCAGTTCAGTGGCGTACTTCAGATGCTGCCTCTGCAAGAGGATGAAAGAACTTTCCGCTTTTCCCAGTAAAATGCCTGTGGTACACGTGTCAGTTGTTTTAGTTCATTTAACAATAGCAAGAGTTGTGCAGAATACATGTAGGGCATAGCGATGGAGAACTGAGCCCCGTCTATCCTCCGTTGTTGGAGGGCAGGAGGAGGTGGGGAGAGAGGGAAAAGAGGAAAATGGCTTCGCCTCTGCCGGTTTTGATCCTGAAGAGCCCTCTGCAGTGATTTGAGAAGGGGGTGGGGAGAGAACCAGATGCTCTTAGGAAGTTCATGCCATTGTTAATAATGTAATTCACAGATGGTGGTGAGGGCCTTGAAGAGGCTTTCATGCACTATTTGTGCTCTGCAATAGACAGATCATCACATAAGGGCTCACAAATAGAGATGACTTAATCCCAAGGATGAATCTACTGTGATCTGTTTGACAGTGGCCCTGCAGATCGTTCTAACCTTTTTAAACAGTTGAGAGCCTCCACGATCCCTGAACGTTGAGCACTACTCAGCATTGGACCAAGCCCTAAGTAAATTGTCAGGGTTAAATGTTAGTATAGCTTTGAGGCTTTTCCAATGGAAGTGGCTCTTATGAAATAAAAAACCAAGTTCCTTTGTCCTGGTACAGGAATCAATACAGACAGGAGAAGTGTTAAAATCAGTTTGTACAGTGCCGTCTTGTTAAGAGGCGGTTCTGCTTTCATTTCCATTTATCTGGTTGGAGTTGGAAGCAGACCTTGTATGTGTTCTGAATAGCTGTCAGTACTTCTTGACAGCTAAGGAGGAGGATTGTGGGTTGCATGGCCTCTGACTTCTTTTTTAAGAAGTCCCTCTTACCTATAAGCTTTATAGCAAATGAACAGTCTGCTGGTTTCCAAACATGCAGAATCAGAAAAGTTTTAGCTCAACTCTATGCAATTAAATTCAAATATGTGTATGTTTGTGAGAGGCTTATTGATAAGGTCTTCGCTGCCTGCTGATCAACTCTTCATTGGCTGTAAGCTATGTAACTAAAGTATATATTAGGGACTTCTAAGCAATACTAACTTATATGCATAGCACTAGAAATCCAAAGTTTCAGATGACACGAGAACTGATCTTTGCTTTGTTGTCTGCTGCTGTCTTTTCAAGTGTAGCTCCTCCCTTCCTAAGAGATGTTTCCATAATGGTTTTTATTATTATTCTGAACTTTTTCAAGTTTTAATTGTGTTTAGTAAATTGGCTTCTTGTGATGTTTGTCATGTGATGGTTCATGAGCCCTGAAGAATGTGCTCCTGTGATTTTAGCCGTGTATTTGCCCGTACCAGTGCAGGCTGTATCATGTGTTCTTGTTGGTCTTGCATTTTCAGCTAAGTAGCGGAGGGGGTGGGAGGTAGAAAAAAAGGGGGACTATTTCAGGGCTAAGCTACCAGAAATTCTCAGACCTTGTTCACTAGTTAAATACAATCCAGGATTGTCTACCTCTTCCATATTTTCACAGACGTGCTTTCTGCATTACAAGCTGGGGTGGTGGTTTTTTTTTTTTTTAAAGAGGATAGTAAGGAAAAAAAAAGAGGGGGGGAAAAAACCCTCATGCTTTGGTAAAAGAAACACCTTGAAATCTTGGAGGAAGAGATTTTTTATTTAAAAAAAAAAAAAAGTCTTGGTGAGGGGTGTGTGCTTTAACCAAGAAAGTTGGAAATCATCTACTTTCTTCCACATTTTTGCATGTATCAACTGTGGCATCTGTAAAGCAATGTCTTTATTACTGCAGTAAAATGAACAAAATTGAAGTGACCACATCTGCGCTAAGAGTTTACTGTTTCTCCACAATGGCCGAAGTTTTTGAGCACTAGAAGTGCTGTTAGTGAACGTGAGTACAGCTCCTAGTCCCACTGCCAGCATGTGATGTCTGCGTCCATTCCACCTCCGCACAGTGGAAGCTGGGCCCTCCCAGGGCTGAGGACAGACAAGGTCACACTTCATATTAGGTTTGTTCTGAGCAGTGCTTTCAAGCATTTGGGCATCCTTCTAGGTAGCTTTACTTCGCCTCCTTGACACCATGTGATACGGTTTTTCTCATATATACGTGTATATATGTGTGCTGCTACTGCCGTCCAGTCCTCTGTTTTCTCCCCTCTGCCTTTGATACAGCAACTGCTGTTGGGTATAAATCAGTGTTGTTAACTCCTTGAGATCAAGGGTTTCCGGGAGAGACGACTGTCAGGTGAAGTTGTCCAGTGTCCTGAAGTCTCTTTGTGTGGATGCCCTGATAGTAAAGCTGTCCATCTGGAGTAGCTTTCATTTTTCAGCAGATGGGCTGTGCTCTGGAGTTCACATACTGTTAGACTTTCTTGTACTTTTTATGTCTGCGTGGGCTAATGTGTTTCTCTAGATTTGAATCCGACATCTAAATAACATTGGTTTAATACAATGTTTTTTATATCACTTTTTTTCCTCCAAGTTGGATTTTATTTTAAGATCTGTCCCTAGTATTCTTTGCTTCATAATTGGGGGCTTTTTGCTTGCTCTTCACATTGTTTAAAAAACAAAAACCCAAAACCCAACCCACACACAAAGCTCTGTTTTGCTTAGCTTGTACAGTACTTCCACTTGGCTCAGAAGATGTGGGTTTGTGAGCTGAGGGAATCCTCTTTTGGCTGGTCACCCGAGCTTTCAAGAGCATTAGAAGGATCTACAGCTTAAGTTCACCAGAGGGCTGACCTGCTCTAGTTTTAATGAGATTTATTATACCTGTACCTTTTGGATTCTGTGGCTTTGATCTTTAAAACAATCTGTATAAACCTGTTAGTAAAGCAATGCTGTTGACACAAAACTGACCCTTTATACTGAATCTGCCCTGTGTTAAGACTATTGATTTTTGCAATTAAAATAATATCCCTTGTGCCAGTGGTGTGCAACTTATCTGTGTTGTTTGGCAAAGAGCTTGTATTTGTGCTTCCTTTCCTAGCTCCTCCAGTCCTCCCTCTCAGAAAACCGCATTGATCAAACCCTGATATTGCAGCTCAGGCTTGGAGGGGGGGAAGAAACAAATCTGGATGTTACAGCTGATGGGTGATTGTGTGTGAATTTTACGGGTACGGCTGCAATCCTAATACACACAGGAGAGATTGGGGGAGGTCTCAGCCAAACACAAGTATGTATTTTCCCTAAAATTGCCTTTGGCTTTCATAAAAGCTTGACAGCATTTAATGATTTAAGTTTTGTTAGCTTAAAAAAACTGTGAGAGTTCTTGACTTGCTCCAAAACAAGTTCCTGTGGACTTTCAGCTTGTCAAATAATGGTGGGGCTCCAAGGCCTCAAAGGGGATCCAGCGGTACTGGAGGGGTAGGGATGTGCACCACTTATCCTTGAGCGAAGGCAGTGCTGGAGAGCAGGGGCAACATGAGTGGGGAATCTGGTGCCTGGAATGAGAGTATCTGGGTCAGTCTCCTGCAGAGGTGCTGCAGTAGTCTGGCTTAACTTCTTTCAGTTTGACCTCTATGGCTGTGTTAAATCTCCGTGGAAGATGCAGGTTGACAGGCCTGTAGCGGAGGTGGCCAGTGAACACAGAGGTTTGACTTGTTCCATCAAGATTTGGCAAGACTAATGAGTAGGTGATCTCTGGAGCTGTGAAGAGCGTGGCTTGTCAATAACAGAATTTGTTAGCTTTTCTGTGCTTGCACTGGGTGTTTGTACATGCAGCACTCAAGCCCGCAGAGGCAAATGCATTGCTGGGTGTAATGCCTTTCCTTTTTTTTTTAACACGTACCTATTAACGGAAGCAGAGTGCATAATGTAATCTTAAAATAGCTATTCCATGAATGCAGAAACATTCCACTTCTGACTAATCGGCCATTCAGAATGACAATTTAAATATGCACCAGAGACTGAGCAGCGGCTTTCCATATCTGCGTGAATGGAGTTGGAAACGTATGGCAGCTCAGAGCTGTGCAGGCATCTCGCCCCTTGTTTTGTCCTCTTACACCGAGATAAGCCGGCGTGGGGTAACTGCTTCTGGCCTGGGAAGCAGAATGCGTATTCTGCTTGCTATCTCTTTGGTTAGGCAAGCAAGCTGATGGCGTTGTTCATTCTCACTATCCCCAAGACTGAGGATCTTGGAAGGACTAGGCTGATAAACAGTCCTCAAAACCAGATTTCTATTTCTCTTGGTTGTGAATGACCAGGAACACAAAGAACTTATGGTCCGCGTCCTGGCTCTAGTGCATAGCTTGAAGAGCTTGGCAAGCACCACGGAGCCCATGTGCAGCGTTTTTTCTCTGACAGGCTGCCCACAGCGATGCGTGCTGTGCCAGAGCCTCTGGCCCAGGTTCACAGTGAGAGTAAGACATGCAGCTACGTGTGGGGGCAGGATCTGTGTGGTCTGTCAGGTCACTGACCTAAAGCCTGTCCCAGCTTAAGGATTTCTCTTGCGACTGCTCGCTGCCTGCCCGGGGGTTGGTGCCAGGTTACACAGAGCTCCCTCCCAGGGGACAAATGCCACTGGAAGTGGGGACGGTCTCACCTGTCAGAAAGGGACACGCTTTCATACAGCTACTTGTCCTCGTTTTCTCAGTGCTATAGCAGGGAATGGGCAAGATTCTGCTCGGGACACCTCTGCATCTTCCCTTGGGTGTGTTTTGGCTTTTCTGCAGGGCAAATATACATCTTCACTGGATTAGTCTGTTGATGCCTCGTGCGTAATGACACAGTCCTCATGGTCTGCATGTGCCGGACTGGCCTCTCCTGGCAGGCTGAGCACTGGGGACCGGCTGCCTGCTTCTAGTGCTGCCTTCGCTCTCCTGCCTACAGGGGTTCAGTGCTGAGGGAGCTGGCTGGGCCGGATCAGCCAGGCAAAGTCTAAAGAAGTGATTTTCTTTTGTTGAGCAGTGTTGCTTTTCCAAATACCACATGGCCTCTATGATTATAATTGTATAGCCATCTCATTTAGAGCTGACCTCAAAGGCAAGTTCTCCTCTCCTCCCAAAAAGGGGGATTTTCACATAAGGGCTTATACTGGTTTAAGGCTGCTTTATCTTACTATAGCATAAACCTGTTTCTAGTTATCTTAAGGCAGAAAGCGACTGGGGGATTTGGATTGGACTGGATGATTGATTCCTGCTGACTTAAACAATCCATAAGGAGTGCCTTTTGCCCTTACCTAGCTAATCTTGATTTCCTTTTCTGGCACAGGCAGTAAGTACTTACTCTGTGCTGTGTCTTGCAGCAGGACAAAGTTCTGGGAAGTGCCATACTCTGAGCATTGGCTTCTGCAGCTCTGCTCTTCAGGTGGTTATTCATGCAAGGCACCAGCCAAAGGGAAAGGAGAGTTTTAACTGGATTAACCTCAAGAAGAGGGGATGGGGATTTAGGGATTAAGGAACCAAAGGCAGCCAGCAATCACTGACTTAAAACCAGCTGTAAGAGAGCCAGTTTCTATAGACTGAAAATACAGTCCATCCTTACCTGCATAGTGTTGAGATTGGCAGTGTTTTTACTTTTGAGGTATTAGAGAAGATGGTCTTAGGGATGCAGGATATGTGTAGGGTGTTTTTTGTTAAGACT
This sequence comes from Morus bassanus, assembly GCA_031468815.1. Taxonomy (NCBI): domain Eukaryota; kingdom Metazoa; phylum Chordata; class Aves; order Suliformes; family Sulidae; genus Morus; species Morus bassanus. Next base: position 11,347,642 of record CM062584.1, read on the forward strand.
TGTGTATTGATGGGAAACTGTTCATAATTGGCACCTCTTTAAGAAAAAACTATCGAAGCGCTGGGCGTTCAGATGAGATCTTAAGCCTGACACTCGGAAGGTGGCTTGCTCCGATATAATGAGAACATCTGGTTTCGACAGACTTATAGCTCTTCTAACTTCATGTGCTCCCCTTTTACACCCTTGCCCTAAGGTGTTTCTCTTGTCCCGTATTCTTTTTTCTTCTACTGATATGCTGTTATGCATCCCCTGCAAGGAAAATCCTAGTAGATTACAGGATTGATAGAAAGATTGAGAGGCGCAGGAGAGATCAATAAAAACCTGTTACTAAGGAGACATGAGTTTTAGCATTGTGTCTCTAATGGCCAGTCTGCTGAAGGGGAAACAGATGGTACAAAGGAGGCTGGGATTATAGAGACAAGTACTGCAGGGTCACAAATCTGATACATCTATCGAACTTACAGGGGTCAGGCAAATCCAGTCTTGTGCCAAGACTACTGTGGTTCCTTTGCCTTTGGCACGGTGTTTCTGTCCTTCTGTCGTTAAAGGCTGTTCTGGACAGTGGGCTTCTGCATGAGCCATTCTTGCGCCTGTGAATAGCCATGTTTGGCATGGGGGGAGCGAGGGCAAGCGGCCGTATGGTCCAGCATAACGCTGCGTTCTGGTCTAGTACGGTTTTTCTCCTGTTACTGATGTACACGTGTAGGAACATGACTTCTTTTCTATCCTGGGGGAATGGGAGGACGGGTGGTAGCCACAGACGCTCCTGGCTTTTGACACAGCCTGGCCTTTATTGCAATATAATGTTTCGCAGAGGCTTAAATTTCAGGAGTGGTGCTCCCAGCTGCATGCTGCTCGCCAGGCGCCTGCTTCCCCTGCTGCTGCCTGCTCTCTCTGGAGAGAGATGTGAGACGACACTGCTGTTCTGGACTGAGCGGTGGGTAAATAGGCAAAGGCAGAATTCATCCTGGCCGAGGAGAAACAGTGCTGGAGTCGCTTTTGCGAGAGTCTAATTAAGATCTGTTTTTCTTGTATTTAACTTCCAGGCTCTAGAGAGTGTTGCAGTAAACAGGACACTGATTCATTAATAGATGGAGAGTGCTAGATGACTACGGTACTAGAATTAATAGCTTGACAGCATTTCCTTTCTTCCTTTTCTCTCCTCCCACAGCAATTTGGACTGATACCCAAATAAACAATAACAAATAAATTTTTGGAGGAGCTGGCTGGGAGAAATAACAAAAGTCAAGGGAAGCTCGTTATGCAACTTTGTTCTGCTCATATTTGACTCATGCAGAAAACCCTGTTCTACTCCTCAGCTTCATTTTTCTTTTTCTTTTTTACCTTCAACCTCTGTTGGAGGAGATGTCGTTACATTTGCTGCCTTGTTTTTGGTCCCTCGCAAACTGCTTAGACCCTTGTATCTCCAGTTGGCTGTAGATGTGCGGTGCTGAGAGAGTATAGGCAGAACTCTACTGTGGAGAAACAGTGTACAAGAGCTTATAAACCAGCTTGTACCAGGCAATAAAATGGCTCAGTGTGTTGACTTAAGGTCCAACAGCATGAGCCTAATACCTGGGTGTATTTTTTAAGAAGTGAGTGGGGTTGGGTAGTTTATAACCGTTATGTTCCAGTTCTAGTAGCGGTGGTCCCCTGCCAGAAGTGGGGCAGCTGGGAGGCTGTTCTGCGACCTGGGGACAGAGGATGTGAACAAGGAGTACGCTTTGTACCTTGTGATTCTCTCTGCAGTGTCTTGCCAGGGAATATCTTCAGGCGTTCCTTTCCCTCTGCTCTCCGAAGACTCTGCTTTGTGTCCTGTGTGTGCAGAAAGCTGTCCCAGCAATTGCTTTTGAAGTTTTGCCTGAAACACTTGGGTTTTTTCCCTACCCAAACGGAGGCTAGAGGTGAAGAGACTTTACTGCCAATTCCTCTTCTGATATAGTCTAAACTCCTGCTGTTAACCCTCTACCAGCCACTTCTGTTCTAGATATGTCGCTGCAATAGAGCAGAGACTCCCCGGCTGTGCTCTTGCTTGAATCCAGGGTTACGCAATAGCAGCCTGCGAGTGCCAACGCAGATGCTGCTGCATCCAGACATGCTGTACGATGTAGTTGCTTGGATACCTTTTTTTTTTTTTTTTTTGTTACCTAGCGTTTGTGAGAAAAACAACAATTTGCAACTTCTAACTGTACCATTGAGCACAGATTCAGGTTAAGTATTGTTAGGAATTTGAAATATTAATTCCTTCCCCTCCATATTGCTTTTTTAGAGGATGAGTATCATGGAATTTGAAAAGATTGAGTGTTGCTGTGCTGCCTTTTCAGAGCCTTTATTTCACCTTGTTAAGTATTAAATAACTTCCCACTCTGAGAAATTTTTTCATCCAGAAAATTATCCTTTAATTATTGATGCAGTAGGCCAAGGGCCCTGAGTGGCCTGGCTGCTGGTGCTTGTAGTTCAGGTAGGTCATGAAGATTTCTGTGCTGCTCCTAATTCATCCTCTCTGTCGTACATGCGTTACGTCAAGGGGAGATTTGACGGGAGCTTGCAGGGATTGGATCTCCAAGGAACTGAGTGGGTGAGAGTCTCTTCTAACATTCTGGCAGGGAGAAAGATGTTTGTGTGTTGCAGCCAGCCACTCGGCTTTAAGAGCATACTGCTGAGCCGGTACGGGGTGAAGATGCAACCTAAATGTCTCATAGATGGCTGCATGTGCTTTCCTCTGTGTAGTTTAAGGCATGCTGTCGAAATGAAAAGCCCGTGCCTGGTTATGCTGCTGCTAACTGGGAATTAGACTTTTATCGAGAGAGCTGTGCTGGTGCAGCTTCGTTCTGTGGACACAGTTAGATAGAGACACAGACATAGACAGGAGTAGTATCCAGATAGCTCTATTCTTGTCCCGTTATGGGAATAATAGAACATATTTAATATATGATGCAGGTGAATCTGCATTGCTTTAGTGATCCTAGTACACATTCTGGGAAAAGTCAAAGCTCTGGAGTTGTAACTTGAACCGTGCCTGCACAGAGCCCTAGAATAACTCCCTGGATCTTAATGGAGATAACTGTAGCAGGGATACAAATGAGGCTGCTTTGAGTGTGCACCAAGGTAAGCTGGATGCTTACAGGAAGATGGCTGATTGCAAGACAAAGACCCTTCCCTCTACAGTGTACCTCCCTTCCTTCCACCCTCCTCCCTCTAAAACAGCCCTTCAGCTTGAGGAGTGAAAACCAACTATTTCCCTCTTTTAAGAGCAGGTTTAATGTTTGTTCATTTCAATGGGAATCTGACTTAAAGCAGAAGCATCTGCTATGTCTGCTTTACATCCTTACTCCTTGTAAAGCGTAATAGTATTGTTCACGAATGATAAAAGATTATCAGCTGCAGCTCCAGGTCTCCAACTTCTCTGCGTATGGCTCATAAGCCAGTTTGCTTTTCAGGCTCCTTCAGCCTTGTTTAGTTCTAGCTGTCTTTCTTTTTTTTAATGCAGCAGTTCAGGAGTCTCTCTCCCCCAGCTGGAAACAGACCTAGCTTCTAAGGTGAAGATGTCAGTCCTCTGGGTGAGGAGGTGCACGTGGCCATGCTGCTTCTGAAAGCTCGAGTGCATTGGAAGGTTGAGCAAGGTCTGTGTATTAACAGGTAGTGACTGGAGAGGGTCTGAGGTGTGAATGTCCACCCCGCATAATTGTATAGGGATAATTTCATGCATGTAAATGTGTCACCCTGCATGAATGGATAATGAACGGCTGCTCATTGCGGTAACCTGTGGAGCTGGGATTTCATTTTAATCACAGGCTGTTTGTTGTATAGAAGCCCTGCCCTGAGATTCACTAGTGTACACATGCATATCTTTGACTTGGTCTTAGTCAAACTATACCCTTGACATTAGCAACAGTTCCCAGCGTGAAAGCTGGAGTTATAGTGCCTGTGTTTATACAGCAAGGGAGTTTTCTCACACCTGTCCCATCACCGTAAGCATTTGTTATTGTTGTAGGGAAACAAATGCTTCTAGATTTTAAGATTTCTAGTGGACGACTTCATTAGCTTTGCCTAAAAGGAGATTGAGCAGGTATCTTCAAGGTTCTGGGAGGCGTTAAGTGTAGCAAAGCATCATAATTATATTAAATATCTGCCTTTTCTGTCATACTTGAGCAGTGTCGAAAGGCCCTCTAAAAGTTAGAGGAAAGGTCTATTCAGGGAGACAATAGATTTTTTTTTTTCATAGTGTCTGTAAGTGTCTGGAGATGATATGCTACTACACGGTTTTAGAGAGAAGTTATGTATAATACTCCTTTGGTGTAGGGATATTTAATGTGAATATGTGTCTGCAATGTTTGTGTTCTTTTTTTTTTTTCCCTTGGGTGCGTCTGTGATTAAGGCAAAAGCTGTTGTACTCCCCACCAGGCAAGCTTATTTCACTGCAGAAATTCAATTGACAGTAATCTCCTTTTTAATCTGTTCTTGTGGTGTAGTGTAGCAGGCTGCGTCACACTGTATTTCTCATCCTGACTCTTGTTGTACCAGTTGGAGGCTTCTAATTTTTGTCTTCAAGTGTTTGAGTTTTATTTCTGCAGTTTTTAGTGAGGTCTAATCTAAACAAGGTTTGCATAAATCTCTTGGCTCCAGTGGGAAGATGAAAGCTTTGATAAGGAACTTGTTTTTTTCTCTCTCCAGAGCAGCAGCGCAATGTCTTTGACCTAAATATACCAATTACTGACACAGCAAAGTGATACAGAAAACAATCCAGAAGGAATGCCAACCTCTGAATGAACACTTGGCTGCAGAAAGCTATTGCTTATGTGAAACCTCAAACACAGAAGAAATGTGAGGAGGAAAACAGGGTTCATTCAAAACATTTCATGCAAATAGTGATGGGTGAGAGAAATGGCTGGAGAAAGCTGCTTGTTTACCCCCTATCCCTATAGCTTTGGAGAGGTAAAAGCTCTATGCAAAACACAGCACAGTTCTACCCTTTCCCGTTTGTGGCCTAGTTTGCTCAGCTTAGCTTTTTGAAGAACTTTTATGTCAAACTTAAAGGCTTCCTGGTAGCAGCTTCTATTTTAAAAAGTGTTTGGCAAATGTAAGTATTTCAAAAAGTAGCAACGAGCTAGCTCTCTAGAGCATACTAGGTGACTTTATTAATTAGTTTCATAATTTTTAGTAATGGTTAAGGTTAACCACCTGCAGAGACCGAGGGATTCTGAAGTGAGCTGGTTTTCAGTTCAGCTTTGAGACCTATCCTCTATAGGCGAGTACTTGCGCATCGCTACCATGTTGACGGTTTCCATAATATACCATATAAATTAGTTCTCACAAACTGCTGCAGATTTCTGGTTGTCTTTGTTCTCCATGTGGCAGCTGTGGAACTTGCAAACTCTGGCTGCCCATTTTTTTTTGGTGGTCAAATCACCCTTTTTAATACCGAACTGCTACTAGACACAGTCGGGCTGGAAATGGTACCTGTTACAGTTCAACATCCCCCCTCCGGCCCCAGAAGCTCTAGCTGCTCAATTTGTGTGTAGTCTTGGGCTTCTTGCAGGAAGAAAGGAAACCTTTTATCAACCCAGGTTTTCGAGTCAGCCCTTGTTTCTTTTTACCAGGCAGAGTGTTGTTGCTGGCACTTCAGCCTTACTGCAAATGCAGTGTGTGTGGGCTTTTTGCTAACACAGTTTATTTAAGAGATTGATACAACTCAGGCTACTGTATGAAAGTCTCTCTGCCATAGAAATGTAATAGATATTTGGCAGTCTGACTGAAACATTTGTCACTTTGTTCCAGCAGATGATTTGAGGTTATTGATGGGACCAGCCTTGTGCAGGGCCTGCTGTTGAATAGGCATCTGTCAACTCTTTCATCTTGGAAGGTGTTGAACTTCAGTTCTATGTGATGTCCATGTGCAGATCCTGGTCCTCTGGCCTTCAAGGGCCTCTATTCAGTTGCTTTTTTTGGGCATCTAATGGCAGTCCCGTGCAGATGTTGGATAGCCCAGGGCATCTCTAATGTCACCATGTGTCTGTGTCAAGAGTTGAGTTGAGCCCTAAGGAATCTGAACGTGCAGTGGATGCTCTTATCTCTGGGTGACTTGTATTGCATTGGAGGAAAGGCTGTGGCTGCTGCACTAGGCACCCTCTCTGCAATACTCGACCAGACTGGGTTATCCATGCGTTGGGTAATAGTTGGGGGAGGGTGGTTTTTGTACTGACTTGCTTAATACTTGCTGACACACGAGGAGAGCTCCTGCATGGAGGAGCCTGCAATGCACTGTACAGCTGTAGCCCAAACAAAGATACACTGGGAGACTGGTGGATGCTATGAAGAGGAGTATTTGCGGGGTTTAACGACTGGATCGGTGCCTGGATGCTCAGCCTCTGATTTGACTAAAGCAGCTGCCTTCTTCCCGGCAAGGGTCATGTTCAGCTCAGAGGCACTTAGTGTGTGTTTGAACAACTGGATGGGATCTAGCCAAGGGAAGGGTAGGCAGAGAACTAGAAGATCGCTTATTTAATTACAAGCCTTTTCTTTGTAATACCCCCTTTGAGACGGGGTCCAGAGTTGTTCACATGATGGTGGCTTGACCACGTTAAGTGAAAAGCCTCTCTGATGGCATGGCTACATCTGAATCTTGCTGCGGGTTTTGGAGGATCTATATTAACGAAGTTTCTGTTGTATGAATAAGAAGCTGCCAATTGCACTTCCCTAGGAGAGCTGAAAAGGCTTCAAGTTCTTTGTCTCACGTGGCTTCTCACAAAATAGCTTCTGCGTTCCTCCTCTTGCACAAGGCCCCTCTGCCCCTGTTAATAAGAATCTTTTTTAAAAGAACAATATTGACTTTGAAGATTAACAGCTTCAAGAAATGAGAGTAGTTTCACATCCACCTCTTGGTTCTGCCTTCCTATGAGGAATTTGGGATCACTCACTACTGGTGTTTGTTGCTGTGCAGAGGATTGCTGTAAAAGGGGAAAGTGTACCAAACAATGAAAATAATGAAGTTGCCCATCCAGAGAGCAGTACCTAGCCAAGATTTAGAAAATGGAGAAGGGGAGGGAAGTTGTGCACCCTTCAGACATTACACATCACAACTATGAGCAAAATGTTGACTTACGGGGTGAAAACTGGAATCCTCGTCCTGTCTAAATTGCCAGTGCTCTCTTGATATTGATGGCTGTGACCACTCACGCTCCTGATGGGATAGAAGCACTTCCCAGGCATTGTCTGTACATTCAAGTATGTTGGCATAAAATCATATGTAGCAAGCAGTTATTAAATCGGAATCTCTTTTAAGGTTTGAAGGATGTATTTTTAGGGCGTAGCCTGTGTGAAGTGTTGTCTGTGTGAAATGTTCCTTGGTTAATAGAAATGTAGTGAATGTTAGACACATGACTTATGCTAATAATCATATCTCTTACAGTAAAAGAACTTGCTGTGATGTTCCTAACGTTAAATACAGGCAGACAGCTTCAGTCCCTGTACGTAAGAATGCAGACTGAATCTTGTTTATCATTACATCAGTCTGCAAAAAGGAGATTTATAAGAGCAGAATTGTTTGCGTGACATGGAGTGACTCCCATTGTATAGAACAGAATAGCACTCAAAAATTTCTCTCCTCTCCCTTGCCCTTTTGATGACAGATAGTTGGCAGTGGATCAAAGCACAAACAGGATTAATGTTTTGCATATTCTGTCCTACAGGGCCTGAAAGGAGCAGAGATGGAATTTTTCATCTTTCACTTTAAACTGCATTTAATATCGTGGCCTAGTTTAGAGCTATGCAACTCACTCCTTCCATTTCCCCCAAGGCCTCTGTTTCTGGTCAAGGAAAGCAGGGCATGACTCCCTCTGGAGCTCATCAGTGCTGCTCAGCTTCCTCCTTGTTGCAGGCTGGTGGAGGAAGCTGGTTTGAGGCTGGAGCAACGCAGCATCGGGAATCTCCAAGGACCGTTTGTGGAAGCTGCTGTCTCTTGCACCTATTGCTGTGGCTACAGCCCGGGTGCTGCAGGGCACGGGGAACCCGGGGCTGGGGCAAGATCCAAGGTTCTCACTACCGCCTGTGCAAAGGCAGCTTGGAAAGCTGAAGTGGGTCACCGTCACAGGTCACACCTCCAAATGGCTGGTTTCAGCGTCCAAGGATGCGGTCCAAGCATGTTCCTTCTCAAAATGTAAACTGCCTTCTCAAAGGTGTCCCCAGAAAGGAACGTTTACAGATTTTGATCCACTTTTTTACTGATGAGTTGTTGCACTGACAGCAGTACTTACTTCCTTCTCTTCGGAAATAAACTGAAAATGGCAAGACAATTGGAAGATGCTTGCTTTAGTAGTCGTGTCATATTGGAGTCATTTCCTTCACCGAAGCTTGCACTTGACCATGCATTGGGCATGTCTTCTCTGTCCTGCCCTCCCCTCTAGTGGGGTGACTTGTCATTGCAGCTTAGTTTTGGCTGACAGGAGGTTTCTGTGATGTTTTGCAGTTGCAGAATTACACAGTGACCAGAACACAGCACAGAGAACTGTGGGACGGGTATGGTGGACACTGGATGGTAGCCCGGACTTGTGGAAGAGGAGAAATAGTAGTGGTTGGATATGTGAAATATGGGAGCGTTGGCTCTATCTTCTTCCGTACTGAATGCCCTCTGTCCACAAGACAGTATGGATGCATTTGCAAAGGAGGTAGTTGATGGGTTGAAGATGGTTCACGTATCTGAAAGTGACCACTCTGTAAATACCAGGAGAAAACATGAGATACAGGGAAGGAGCAGGCTGCAGGCTGGTCAGAGTTGCTCATGAGGGGGAGGTTAGTAAAGGTTAGTTTTGTTCCAGATAGCATCCCAGGTACTGGCGATGGATCTCTTGCGCAAATCATACTTGTCTACACTTCTGTTTCTGTAGACAGTCAGTTATATTCTGAATAGATGTGCTTCTCACACGAATCTGCTAAATTTATGTCTAATATTAAAGAGAACTTGAAAGAGTTTCAGCAGAGACAGATGGTAATTGATTGGGCCATGTCTAGCCTCCTCCACACTGAGCTCTTGAGGGCTGAATTTTGAGTGAAGCTAAGATAATGATCTGCGTATTTCAGGATCTTTTCCTGTCATTTGTGGAACTTTCGGCTATGGCATACGAGGCTTGCCAGTTGCTGTGACGAGGATTTTTTTTGGCATGTGGAAATGGCCATTCATTATAATACTAAAAATGTTTGTATAGCCTGGGTTCCTCAACAGGGCAGTACAGATTTCAAGCACTCTTCCAGTTGTTTTACCTTGCTGTGGGTTTGAGGAACTTGTTCTCAAGCCAAATATACGTTTTTGACCTGTTTTGGCTTATTCAAAAACCCCACCGTGTCTTTAGCTATCCTGCATGTAATGAAACCCCTTCCCCTCCCCTCTGACCTCTTCCTCTAGCCCCGCCAAGTCAACCTTTTTTTGTCAACCCACAGGGAGCTCATCAGAGCTTATGCTCTGGCAGGATCTGAGAAGTTCCAGCAATAACAAACACACCCACAACAGCTAATGGTGTTTTCAGAAGGACTTGAGATAAATACTGAATTTGTTCAAAGGAATCTAACTGCACACCTGATGCTGGCTTCCAGTTTGTTGTCTTGCTGATCTTGTTTAGGACATCTAGCACGCCAAGTCCTTAAGGTGATGCAGCATCCTGAATGAAAGGTGTTGTGGTTCTAGTATCTTTCCTACGCTCAAGTTTCTCATCCCCATCTAACACCTCCATCCTAACGCTGGGAGGCTGTTCAGTCAGGTCCTGCAACCCAAAGCAGTGGCTTGGCGTTGGGGATTGGGCAAAGCCGGTGGTGGTAACTGCAGTGCTAGTGTCTTTCTCGGTTTAATGGGGCTCTGTTGCTGACGATACTTGAGTGACTGACCCTTTGGAGGTCTGAATTCTCACCCTGCAAATCTTGTCTGCGTGTTTTATTTGTGTTTTTTTTTTTAACTTCTGCTATGACTTCTGCTACATATTAACTTCTAATATGCAGCTCCCTTGAGGAGAACCCACTGAGCTGTGTCAAGTTTTACAAGATCTGTCCATTGCACATAGCAACTAGTAGTGTAAAGGACGTGCTGCATCCCTCTGTTTCCGCAGGCAGATCTCTAGAAGCTAGTGCAGTCTGCTCAGGATAATCCAGAAGGTCCTTTGCTCTCAAATGCAGCAGCCATAGACAGTTGGCTGCACTAGCAGAGCTGGTGAGGTTAACCCTGCATGCTCTGCCTGTTTGCTCTAACTGGTGTGTGGCACTAAGGAGGTGGCCCGTGTGGCTTCTGTGGTGACATTGGCTGCCTGGCTAAGAGAGGCACTGTGTGATCTCGGGGATTGCAGCTATCCTTTTCACCATAGTGTTCTCCACTCCAACCTACTGGGAATTGCCCACGCTTTCTAGTACTGGGGTGAGAAATGAATATATGCTCTCCTGGGAAGTGCTAGTAATTAGGCTTACAAATTTAGGGGAAGAGGAACAGGGCAAGGAGGTATGAGAGAAGTATTTAGGACTGAAGTAGACTTTCTTTGCTTGCTCTAGAAATGCAGGTAATTATTGCCTTCATGCATGCAAGGTAGTTAAGCATTAGCAAACTCCTTGGAAGTACTTGATGTCTTACTTTTGCAACCTTAAAATGCTGCTGTTAACACCTGTTAAGCCAAAATAGGCCAAAATGCAGAACGAACAGCATGGTCCATTGAATAGCTACTGCCCCTGAGGTGTTAAGCAATGCAGTTGCAATGTGTGGAGACTTTGGCTGCGTGGGGAGCAGGGATCGCCAGGACAGCTGTCCCGTGTCTGGAGCTGTGGACAACAAACAGTCTGGCTCGGAGAGGTCCTGAGCCAGTGTGGTTATTGCAAAAGCTTGAATAATGGAAAGTGACTCTACGCCATTGGATTCTTCTTTAGCAAGGCCAGTCTTGGGTCTGTATCCCAGAGAGTATCCCGGACTGTCCTGCCAGCCAGGGAGCTCAGCTGATGCTTCATCTTGGGAACAAGGGCTTGGCTCCCTGGTCTGAAAGAGCTCTGTGGCTGCTCATGCGATGGCTGCTTTTCATCTGGGTGTTTGCACCCTTCTGAATGATGCTACAGCTTGTTTTCTGTTGACTGGGGAGTTCATTGGTGTTTTCATTTTGAAGGGGTCAGGAATGCTAGCTTCCTTATCGAGTTGCTGAGCTAATTCTAAGGTATAATGAGAAGGTATTTCTGCCAGCTCTTGCTTGTTGTAGATGATCTGCAGGTTTTAGCTTGAATTTGTGGTTGGAGGTGGCTCCACGTGAACTACTTCATGGTGGTGTTCTAGTTTTGTTCTTAGAAATAGAAGAACAGTAGCAAACATGCATGTTCTAGTTATTCTTACTTCTCACAGATTCAGATAATTTAAATAAGAGAGAAACAGAATATCTGGCAGGAGTATCTGCATTTAACTCTGTATTAAAAAGTGAACTGAGCATGACCTTTGCATGTAACAAGCACAAAGACTGTAGTTCAAAAGATCCGCATGAAAAAACATCTGTTTATATGGTTATCTTACGGAAATTTAACTTTTCCACTCCTCCCCTTTTCTGAGCTTGACACTTAGATGTGCTAGTTTCTGTAGGTTTTGTAAATGTGTCTATTCCAGAATCTCTCTCTCTCCTGTTGCTTCCCTTCCTTTCCTGCCCTGGGCGGCAGGTAGGTCCATGTCCTCTTTGGGGCTGAACCAGAGGCCCGGGGATTCACAGTTCCTCTTTTCCTCTTTATCACTGACTCCACTTGGAATTGACATTTATCTCGTTCCCCAGCCTTCCCCTAGCCCATGAAATCTCTTACACACCTTTTTCTTTTTTTCCATCTGTGTGCTGTGGTACGTAAAACGGAAAGCACTGCATGCATGATAGAGCATCTTTCAAATTGCTCTCCTGAAGCAAGCTGAAGAGGAAGAGGAGGATAGTTTCCCTTCTCAGAAGAGCTGTACAGTCTCCCCTGGGCTTGTTCGCGGGAGACCATTATCAGAGCCTGTTGCCGAGGTGTTTGGGCAGGGGGCAGTGCTGGGGAGGAGAGCACCGTGACTGTGTTGGTATAAATCGCCTCTGACTTCATCCCTGTGTGAAACGCCATCGCTCTCTGGCGTTTTGGCTTCAGTGTTTCAGCTCTTCTGCAGGTGTTTGCAGAAGAGCAATGCTGGGCTTTCTTTGTCCCAGCTTTTCCGCTTCAGAAGCATGGTGCCAGTGCATCATTTTGTGTTTATAAAGCGACCCTTGGGTTCAGGAGTAATACAAGCTACAGAACGTGACAGTTCGCTCTACTATTGCCGCGACACAATCCGTGCCAGCGGCTTTGTTCGTGAGAGGATGTGTTCATCTTAAAGGATGGTGGGATGAGTGGTAGAAAATTGAGAGAAATGCAGTAACAGTGCTGGTGCTCTGTAAAAGTTAGAGAGAAAAGAACTCAGTAACCAGTTTAAAAAAAAAAAAAAACAAAAAACAAAAGCAACCAAACCCTGAACACTTCAGGGAATTAAGTGCCCACCACATGACTTTGTTAGTAAAACGTTAGCACCGCTGTTGTCGGAGTGGCAGAGGTCTCTTGCAACCACCTACTTGCTGGTTTGTGTCTTGAAAAGTGACCAAAGTACATGGTGCCATACCGAGGTCTTGCTTTTTACTGTGGGTCAGTTCTGTGCAATTCCTATTGGATTGTACACTGCCAGCAAATGATGTGTGCTCACTGGAGAGGAGGTCTTCTGCAGGAGGGAAGCCCAAAGCAAGCTAGACACAAAAACTATCATTTTGCTTCCTTTGTCACCTTGTGCTGAACTCTGGTTTTCTTGGGATGCCCCTGCACTGACCAACCACTTGGTATGCTTCAAAATGTGTTGCTCCTGCAGACCTACACAAATATAGTAAGTTTTCACTGATAAAACAGATCCTATACCTCATCTCCAGCCAGTGCCTGGCAATGCGTATGTAACTGTACTGTGAAGCAGAACTGACTGCTGAGATCTCTCTACTGAGGTATTGCTTTGGGCTTTAGTACGTAGGCCTAGTAAAATTCCACAGCACGTTAGAGACTGCGTCTATTAATTTTGCATCTAAAGCAGCATAGTATGTCGGATTTCCACTTTGTAGTCTATCTGCGCTCACCCAGTCCTATTTGACAGGTTTATTAGTTTTTGGTTTTGTGGATTCTTACACTTGATTGCTGACACTGGACTATGAATTAATATGATCTACATAAAGGTAATAAAAAACCCAGAGTTTTTTACCCAGAAGTAAACTGTGTTTGGCTTTTGGCCTGCCTTGTCTGGCAGGGGTCATTGGAAGTCCATGCAAAAGCATGCTAAATCCTGCAGTGGCAAAAAGTCTTGGAATGTAGAGTTTTTAAAAGGGTTTTGAGAGAACGTGAAGTGACAGCTGAGCAGAAAGCGAGTTCCTCTGTAGTGACAGCTACGTGCAGAAGCAGTGAGAGTTTCCTCTGCCTTCTACAATCAAACCAGTGAAATGTAAGTCTTTGGATTCTGTGTATATTAAAGCATATTAACTTTTTCCTTCTTTCCTATGTACGCAGGAGGCAGACAGTGGGGAAGAAGAATGCCGGTCCCAGCCCAGAAGGTAAGATTGTCATCTGAGGCTTGCAGAAGTCCTCGAGAATACCTTTCTGTGTGAAATGTTCCACTGGGGGTTTTGTTGTTACTCTGGCATGTTCTGCAAACATGCATCATTTTCTGCCTATTGTTAATGTTGCACAACTGTCTTACGTGTACCTTACCGAAAAATATATTTAACTATGGCCTAAATGAGGCTCCCAGTAAAGAGTTTGCTGCAGCAGGAAACAGGAGAAGTTGGATTACACACTAAAAAATATATATGGGGAACAGTTCACAAAGATGTCAGCGAGTATATTCTCCAAACTGCTGTCTGCATCCTGGAAGTGGTGTCTTGCCTGCAGACATGTTCTGAATGAGATGGTCATACTCCAGTTCTCTGTGCAGATGGAGACTTTGCTTTTATCTTAGGAGCAAATCCTGGCTGTGTTGCTCCTTAGCTCCCTCCAGTGTCGTGTGTTGTTTCTCAGGATTTGGTCCATCATCAGAATATTATGAGAGGAGTAACCACATTAATAAACTCTTGTTCTACGGTTGAAAAGTCTCTGTTGCCATCAAGAGCTGAATTGGATTATTCTAGTTAGTAGGAGCATCACAGGAGAGACTTCAGCAGTGATAGTCATCCTCGAACTGTGTTTCTTCACCTCCTGGTTATGCCCTTGTGCACATCTTTGGGATCTGTGAAGAGTTTCTAGAAGCTGAAGCACAGGGTGACCCTATGCCGTAAGGGCACATGCTTCTTAAAATAGCATGTTCAGTGGACGCGTAGATATTTGTTACTGATGCAGATAGCCAAGCATCTACTCCAACGCTAGGAAAACACTGAGAATTTACAGGATTTTTTTTTTTATTGGGATTGGTTTGCATTGAGATGTTCACTTTAGGAAATGCCGGTTTCATTTGCTTCGGGAATAACCTTCTTTGATAAATGCTTATTCCTAAAAACCAAACAAACATGAAACTTGGCTGATTGAACAGTGACAAGTATTAATGGTGTTTTTATAATGTAGTCTTAAGGGTAGACGACAGTCTCGCAAGCTTTGTCTCCTATGCTCTAAGCCATCAAAAGAATTATTTTGGCTAAACTTATTAAAAGTAAAACCTGTATATACTAGGTAACTTCTCCAGGAGCAGGAGCACGTTCTTGGCTTAAAATGTTGCAGTCAAATTTTATGAAAGGTGTAAGATTCCCTCCAGAGGGAGTAAAGGGGAAGTGAAGGTGAAACGGTTCTCACTTTATGAGCTCTTTGGCTGTTAGAGTTCTTTGCTTAATGTTGTTTGTGTGAGTAGGTAACAACAGAAGCTGTAATTTCTAGTATTTAAAAGGCTTGAACAAGATTTGGGCTTTGGATTTGGGGCCAACTTGGATGAATCTGCAAAAGAAAAAGCTGACCTGGTTGCACGTTCCCATAATTTCAGTGTAGTCCTGTGATTGTGTGGCCCGGGGAAGGTGACTGGTCTGTTTCCTTCAGCCTTCTGCCCTTAAATGATGATTTAAGAATTGCGTTTCTTTATTTTACAACTTTCATGACTGAGAGGAAAGCTGGAAAGGACAATTCCCAAAGGCTCAAACTGAACTCAGCTAAACTCTGATTTTTAATTTCACTTAGCCTTCCAGCAGTCACAAGATCAACTCATGACTTGATCTTGGTATACATAATGTATTGGAGGGGATGGGAGGTATGTAATTGTTGTGGGCACTTAGCAACAATTGTAGGTTAGGTTTGAAATGAACGTTTTTTAATATATTTTAAATAACTTCCTGGGGTAGGAAATGACAACCTGCTGTTGATGTGGTGATCTGAACTCCGTGACTCCTGTTGCTGGGGTCAGAAAGCTAACTGAAATCAAGATCCTTCTTAGGGAGAACAAGGGGGTGGGTGTTAAATGTGTTTGATTACAGTAGGATAAAAATAATACAGTCAAACGTGGTAAGTAGTCAACCTGGAGCCCTGCTGTGGAGGAGCAGCAGTTGTCTATAAACAGTTTTTGAGTGTATCTAATCCCCAGTTTTCAAGGGAACATAGCAAGTAGTAGCTATTAAAAATCCAGACAGTAAAAAGGCAACGGACTGAGTTTGGCCTTAAAAGAAAGGTACGTTGTCAGCTGCAGTGTCACCAAAGTAGCGCTCTGCAGCAGGCTGACATTCCCAGCCGCCTGCCTGGGCAAGGCCAGGCTGGTGAAGTTCTCCTGAGGCATAATTCAGGTGACCTGGCTGTAGCTACAGTCCGTGGTTGGGGTGGGATTTTTTGCTATTTGTAAAATTATTCTGACGAGTCCTTTTGTCTCCTGCACTCATGTAAAATTTGTTCAAACACTACCTCAGGGTAGCATGGTTAGCATCAAGCGTGCCCAAACTCATCCTGTTAACTGGACATTAAATGCAAGAGTACTACTGTGGCTAAAGCATGTTTGGGTTAATAACTTTTCAATGTTTATTAAATAGGATATTAGTGCATAGAAATGTTAATGCTTGCAAGGGAATTAGCTTAAGACCTAAGCATAAGCACACAATCATATTTGGTGACAAAAGATTTTTGCAGCGATCGGTCTTGATGATCACTTTGTACAGCCTTGATTTCCATCCTCTTGAGTCGCCATGTCTCTGCACAGACTAGGGTTTGCTGTCTCAAATGAGACAAATGTTCCACTTAGATGCAGCTCAACAGCATTGCTAGTCCTGTGGCTAGCAATTTCTACATAGCTGCTTCTGTTGGGTTTCTGCTGTTTATCTCTTCTCCCTGATGAGATATGGGTTTTATATTGAGGTGAGGGGAACATGCAGAAAAGACTGGCAGTATGACAGCAGGAGTGACTGTTGCTTGTTGAGCAGAGGCTATGAAGAGCAACCAGTCTAAACGTCCTCCAAAGAGGCAGAGAAATTAGCCTCAAAGGGGAGCTTAAACTTGTAGGTAGGTACATCGAGATCATCGTACCTAAAACAAATAATCTATCTGGGCGCTGACCTGTTTGTGCTCTTCAAGATCGAACACCACAGAGGACTGTGATTGCATGGACTCAAGTCTCACAGACAAGGGAGAGGAAGTGCGTGAAATTGTTGTTTAAACTTAAACCTGCTCTACAGAGCAGTCAAACGACATGGCAAGTCTGCACTCGTCACAAGACTGCTTCCGCCAGCACCATCACGGAATGAGGAGTTTTCTGCTTTGTGAATTAGCAGAATCCACTTAAAGCTTTTCTCCAAAAGATGGAAAGAGCTATTATATGTGCAGGAAGAGAGTTGATGTGAGCTCTGCAATTATCCTTGGAAGATGCTTGAAACAGTATTTTCTGGCAAACTCTTTTGTACCAATGCAAAGAGGAATGGTTTGTTTTCCTACTTGAGGAAAGTACTTGGGTATTGTGAGCACAGACCTAATTTTTATAAAGGCTTCTACCCATTACCAAAAACCACAGTAAATTAATACTGCAAATACCTGAAGCCGAGCAAATAGGTGAAAACCAGCCAGGCTTCTGGCATTTTTTTTCTCTCACACCCAAGCCCTGCTCTGGGGGAAGCCCAGCAGGGTCTCTGTACCCTGCCGTAGCTGTGACCATTCTTGCGGTTTTTGGGTGAGATCCCCAAACCCCTGACATGGGTCCAGGTTCTTGCTCTGGTGTCCCTGATGGAGCCAGTCCCTGTCACCTGTCTAACTCTTGGCTAATGGGACTAAGACAGAGAACTGCATAAGCAGATGTCCCGAACAATCTATTTATTACATTTATTACCTTTATAGCTACCGTCTAGACGTTTTTATTAGGCTATCTGGGGGCTGTACGGCTAGCTGGCCTGTGCATCTCTCCTCCTGTCCCCAGACGTGCTGCTGCCACGCTGAATACGCTCTTAAAGGAGCATTTGTGTTAACAATCTCTTTGCTTCATCCCAATGTTAACACTTACCTAAAATGCATGGGTATCGAGCTCCGAGTTGTGTTTACACCAACTGACGTACTGACATTCAGGTTTTGTGTGCTCTCTGCCAAGGTTGCAAGGATTCAGCATCTTTGTTTTGCTGACAAACGACATCTCCAGGGCCCGGGGCAGCAGCGGTGCTGCAGTCTGCGTCGGATTTGCCGTCAGGTTCTGCCGGTTGCTTTTTGGCTTTATGTTTGAAATGGTGCCTCTGTTTCCACGCTGTCTGTCTATCTACCAGTTCTGTGTGCCTTGAAACAGCTCTCGTTGCTGAAATTCAGCATTTGAGGCTGCACGGGAACGGCTGCATGTAAAATCGAGTAAGCTGTATTGCCTAGCAAGGCTGCTGGGGGCTTCAGAGCAATTCTTCGAACTTTTATGGCCTGGTGCTTGGTCAGACTAAAGTCCGTTTGCTTTGGTAAAGCTGAGGAGCCTGTTGTTCCCTTGAAGTGCCATAGAATGCGATTAGGTCCTGCTCGACATCTGGGGTTTGTTACCTGAGAATGTTCTCAAAAAGTGCCTGTCCTCCCCTGCTCAGGTGGGGGCGGGAGGGGGGTGGTAAAAAAGAAAAAACAAACAAACAAACCAACCAACACCTTTTGCAGCCTAAGTATGCTTACCTTCTGGTTTGGTTTTTTTAGTCAAAACAGTTCTTTCCAGGAGTGAACTGGGGAGGAAGGCAAATCAGATTATTGCCATGATAACAGCTGGATGTGCCAAGATGCCTCAAGGTTTCAAGCTGTGAGTAAATACCTTTGTTCTAGGAGCGGAAGACCACAGTCTGATGCAGGAGCTTATGGTTTATAACACTATAAAAGTTGTTTTTCAAATAGTAAGCAGAATTGGTGCGTGTGTTTCCGTGTATAGGGCGACAGCTCAATAAAAATTGTAAGCCAACTTGTTTGTTTGTTTTTTTAAACTGAGACCTATTGTAGGCTTCTCACTACCTGAGGGTTACGGCAGACGTGTGCTCGTCTCGGAGAGAGGGGAGCGATTCTGTGGTATGAATTCACTGCACTTCAGGAGGCTCATTTACAGTCCGCACTGAGACGTGCGAATCTGCAGCATCCTGTGTCTCTTGTGACTTTTGGAGATGTGTATCGTCGCCATTTGGTGCTCTGTGGCCCCCTGATGCTTCTGGTTATCCTTAAAGCGTATCTTGTGTTACAGGAGAGACTTACAAAAACCATGCGCTGTGAGTTCTAGCGACGAAACCTTCTTTGCGCTTCCTTTGCTTGCTGCTGCAGCTGCCAAACATTTATTTTGTTGGTGCTTGAGCAGTAGCTGGATCTTCTAATGGGTGTGCAAGACAGTTTGTTAACTCCAGATCGTGAGTAAGAGGGGGACAGTGTGTGTGATGTTCAGGAAAGCTTGTGTTTATCCGTGCCAGAGATTACTAAGCTCTTGTAGTATGAACCTTATCTTTAGAATGTGTTTCCTGAATCCATCTTTCTGTCTTTCCTTTCAGTGACAGCTTTGCCTCTCTGCGGCATTTACTACAGCTGCTTGTGGAAAATGTATTACCGAGATAAAGAATTGTTCTTCTGTTAATCTGCCAGCTCTGCTGACCACCAGAAAAAGTTCTGTGGGCCACACATCACGATTCGTGAAAGCTGGTCTGTGGTCTTCATTTTTGAATACCAGGTGTTTTATCACCAAACTGTGAGCAGAGGCATAGCACTCGTAGTAAAATTTGGGGTTATTAGATTAGTAACAGATATCTGCAGAGCTAGTTCACTGCAAGGGCTATGTCTGCAGTTAGGTGCTCAGTCCAGTCCGATTGCATACCTGTGGATCACAATGATGTGTAAGATGACTTCAGGCATGATCTTCAGGCTGAAAGATCAAGCAGACTAATATCGTTGCATTACCAAATTACCAGGTAAACATACGATGCTATAGCAGGGAGCTCGCTCAAAACATGAATGCTTATGAAAAGGGGTTTTTTAATTTGTCGTTCTAAGTGTGTGAACAGAGAATGAGGAACAAGGCAAAGACAAACTGGGAAGTAAAAGGAATGAAGGTGAGTCAGATCCTTCAGCTACTGAAAGGGTCTGCTCGGCACCGAGCAAGCCCAGAACAGCTGCCCCGGTGTGCTTGTGCTCCTTCTTCAGAGGTTAGCGAAGGAGGGGCGGACCAGGAGGTGCAGTAAGGATTCCATACGTGCTTGTGTCTCCTGCTGAGCATGAACCAGGAGCTCTAAGGTGGAGGAATCTAAGTTAAGGAAAGATCCCTGTTGTAAATAAAAAGGGAAACTCCAAAATAGCCATTCTGGTCCCTTTCCTGGTAAGGCACCTTGGCAAGGCTTCCAAGTTAAATGTGAATCCTCAAGAGTTTTCAGCTCTGTGTGGATTTCAGGCACTTAAATGTGTTTTGAGAATCTGGGCCAGGGTTTCTGGACTTGTTGCCATTCAGCCCTTTGGTATCTTTGCATCAAAAACATTCCTTTATAAAATTAGGGGTGTTTGACAGTTCACAGGATTTAGATATTTCTTTTCCATAGGTCACTGAAATAACACATTACCTATTTTATGATCTCAGACATGTCATTCACACCTTTCTTCCTTGCTGGACTTGGAGCTGTAACAGTTGCGAGGGTCTGGATTAACTTTTTAGTAGATGTTTGAATGGAGGGCAGTTTGCTGTGCAAATGGGATGCATTGTAGTTTTTGCATCCAAAGAACTAGTTTCTTCAAAGCTCCTTTTGAATTGCTTGAATGCACGTGGAAGGCAGCTCTCCAGAAAGCAGGAGGAGAAGGTGGCTGCAGGAGAAGATGTTTCAGCAGAAGTTGTGTCTCAGTGTGTTACCCCCGTCCAACATTAGTGGTGTTCGTTGAGACACCGGAGTGATGGACGTTGCTGCTTGTGTCCCTTTTCCTACCCCTGCTGCCTGGTGGCACTGCTCAGGTCCCTTCCCTTGGTAAAATGGGTGTAATTGAGCATTGACCTCTGTGTCAGACCCTCTAAGATTTAATGATAAGTGCACTATACAATGACTGAGTGGGGGGTTTGTGAGGGAAGGGTTTAATGAAGTGATAATATTGCAAAATAGGTGTTGAATTCTCAGCTAAGAAGCCTAATCATTGGTCGTGATGGGCAACTGACCAAAGGGGCTTTAAAAGCAGGGTTTTGTTCTTTCTGTGATGCTTATCACTCTACCCCTGCACCTGTCTGATTTCTTTGCTCAAGAACTGGAAACAGAAATAGTCTTTGACAGCTTAAATAACCGAATTTAGAATGTGGCTTCCTGTTCTGACTGGTTCTTCAGGATTCAAGTATAGTTTTGCGTGCTTTCCCTGTTCCTGCCTCCCCCCTCTTTTTATTTATTTTTTTTTAAATAGATATGGGTTCCTTTATAATTACTTTGTTAAATTTCCCTTACAGTGTGTAACAAAGCTGGTGTATGTACGCGCTGCCTTGGTGGGTGGTATGCCTCTCGCTCACTGGGAGAGCTTTGTTTCTTTACTATACTCTATCTCATTCTGCCCTGCGTGCATTGGCTTGTTTATGATCACCGCTACTGAAATGGCTGCATGTTTTCCTGATAAATGGGACTGCATAACGCAGTAGCTTTGTCTCCCATGCTAAAAATGGCCGGAAGACTTCTGCCAGATCAACTTCTGCCCCGGAGGTGGGGAGGCAGCAGTAGGGGACGAGCGCAGGAGGTGCTGCTCTCAGTGGCTTGGTCTCTACCTGTTTACAGGTTTGCTGCACTAATTTAAGGCTCTCCCCAGATAAGTCATCTGTTTGGACTCTTAATCCACTCACTCATCTGCAGACTCTGTTCACTGCCGAAAGCCACATGTCCTCACAGCAATAGGATGAATTAACTAACCTCCCACCAAAAAAGCAGGGGCATCCGATCCTCTGACCCTCAAACAGTTGAAGTGTGGCACAATATTCTTCAAAGCTACCTCTCGGGACCCTTTTTACCCATCAGACCTGATGCTGAGACAGCTGTCTTTGTGGGGAAAGATTGAGTATAGCTGCCGGTGAGAAAAACAACGTGTTCAGCCCCACCTCTGCACACGGAAATGAACTTGCTATCTCTGCTCTCCCCAGCGGTGCCTGTGCAAGACTCCAGTGCTCGGCTGTGTGTTGTTTTCAAAACTCTAACTTTTCATAAACGACACCGGAAACAGCTGCCCAGCAGTAAAGAACGAACTTTCCATTTGTGCAGTAAAGGTGGCTGAGCAGGCACTGCCGTAGCTCGTCGCTTAGTGGGGAGAGGATGTGATGGCGGGGGGGAGGTTTGTTTGCCTAACGCAGCAGCTTCACAAGGTTTTTCATAATCCCCTGAAAACATGGGTCCGGGTTCTGCATTGCCTTATCTGTTACACTGATGCTAATAGATTGAGGCCAAAATTCCTGCGCCTGGCACCATCCCAGTGTTCCCTTTACCTTGACCATGACTAACGCTGTAGCCGCAGTGCCTTCCACAGGTTTACCCTGCTGTGTTGGAGGAAGAGAAGAACATTCCTTGCTTTTGCAGAGAGTACCTGGACTTCAGTCCAAACAGACTTAAAATAATACCCAACCCTTCATACCC
Organism: Morus bassanus; assembly: GCA_031468815.1. Lineage (NCBI taxonomy): Eukaryota > Metazoa > Chordata > Aves > Suliformes > Sulidae > Morus > Morus bassanus. Next base: position 11,369,673 of record CM062584.1, read on the forward strand.
AATGGAATGAGTTTCTAGAGAGACTATGGCAATACATCATCTTCATGAGGGTTCTTCAAAAGGAGAGAACTGAGAGGACCAAAGAAAAGTCTTGCTGGCAGACATATTCTGAAATGGAAAGAGGTCACCGGGCCCCAGTGTAGGCTAAGCATTGAACATGCCTAAAAAGACAATCCGTGCTCCAGATTTAATCATCTTAGCATGAGCAGACACTCAGCAAACCTCTGTGAGATAGGAGTGGGCGGAATATGGTGACACCCACACCTTTGTGTGGTCTGACAAGAAGCAGCAATTCAGCCTTAAGATGTTGATCTTGGATGGAAACATTAGCTTGATTAATGCCTTCTTTGCATGTGGACTATGTGCACTGACAGGACCCCGTGTCCAGCAGTAAGCACGCTTTCTGCAAGTGTCAAATCTGCGCATGCTAATGCAAAACCTGACTACTAGAGTGCTTCATGCATTTTTTACTGGTGACCTATGTAGCGAGGCCTCAGCTGTACAGGGAGAATCCCATTTGCAAGCTGCTAGCCCCGCGCCGGACACAGAATTTCTCTATTACATCATCACAAGATCGAAGTGTATTAAAATGCACAAAGAAAGTAAGTCAGCTGAAGTTACCGGTGCAAGCTACTGTGACTGTATAGCTTTGAGATACAGACACTGAGGGAGATGATGGATTGTATGAATAAACCATGTCTTTTCAGCCTTGTCTGCTAGACAGAACGCTACCAGTCAATGGAAGAGATTTGTGCATCCGTGTTCTTCCTCCACCCCCTTAAACTTCACTCCAGGGGCAGCTCTGGTGGGCATTCCCTCTGTTCCCTCCTCCCGAAGTGCCTGGCCAGACATCCTTCGCACTCTTCATCGTCGTTTTTTTCCATGATGCTTCCATAACTGGTTCTAGCTGCTGGAAAGCAGCCGGCTTAGCTTTGCAAAGGTTTTGGGATGGGTTTTTCTACAGTGTGTCTTGCATGATGTATGTAGTTCATTAGTCTGTGCGGTGTCCAAAGGTTAAATGAAATCCTGCTGCCCAACAAGGGTCGTGTTGTACTGAGTGCGGATGCGGTGTTGTTTACCGCTTGCCTCTGCAGCAGGCAGCATGGCCCTGCTAATCCTGTGACCTCCTGGCGAGCGTGAAATACCTACCCGAACTCGGACAGGCAGTGCCCTTTTCCCCTGCCGCAAAGTGTAATTTCATGCACTGGGCTGGGAAGCACTTGAGACCCCAGACAGACTTATTTACATCGTGTCACACAGTGATTAATGGCTGTGCTCACATGCTCTGTTGCAGCATGGTAGTGATTTAGACTGTTACCTGTCATCACTGCAATTTTGTGCACTTTAAATTCTTTATGTATTTGTCCCAGCAGAGTGCACCTGCTTCCAGCAAGGAGCAGTTTCTCGGCTCTCTTGGGACCTGCAGCCTTCCAACTCCCCCTTGTTGTGCAACCCCTCGAAGCCCCTTCTTTCTGCCTGCTCCTTGCTCCTGCATGCTGAGAGATCTGGTTATTGGGTCAATACTTCTGCTCATGTCTAAATGTAGGATGCAACTTTGACAAAGCGATAGGGTTGTTCCTTCAGTCTGATCTTAAAAAGCAGAATATGAAAATAAGACGTGCTATACAAGTGGACGGGGGGAACTGAACTGCTAATCTCACTGACATGTAGCCTGAAGGCAGTGTCAGTCTCAGGCTGGTATTTCAATCTTTATGGCAACAAAACCACGTTCAAATACCTTTTATTAGTGCCGATTTCAACATATGAACTTACTTGAGGATTTCCTACTCCTGTTTTCTAAAGGCTCAAAAAGAAAAAAGCTGGGATATTTCTATCATCGTTTGTTCTCCTGGCATATGGAGATGCAGTGCATGGTTGTATTTAATCCAGGACTAATTCATTTACAAATCTATTATCCATATGTTATGAGTAGCTGCTCTAAGAGTATTGCTTGTAGTTAATCACTGCACTTGTTTTTAGCAGTTTTTAGGGGCTTGCCTTTGTAACGTTAGTTGCATGGAAGAAATCTGACATCCGTCTGGACAGTATCTAAGTGCATTTAGTCTTCTACAACGCTTGAATAAAGCCCTGAAGTTATTAATTAGAATAGAACAGAAGTTCTGGGTTTGTTTTTCAGTCTATGAATGTGTGGTATGTGTTACTACTGAATATGAGGCTCTTGCCAGTCTCTTGACCTCTGGAATGATTGAGTTACTCTCCATTTCTCTAATGTCCTGATTTTTCCATTGCTTCTTGCAACTGACTTCATTTCTGCCTAACAAAATGATTTTTTTTTTTTTTGGCACTGCAGCAAGCTGGCACTGCATTTTCTGTACAGCTGTGAGGAACCATTACCAGAGATGTGCTCTTGGCTATATAAGATGACATTGCTTAAATTAATGTAACCAAACCATATTCTAGCAAAACTTGCAGAATCACAAATTCTACTGCTTTGTCCTTTTCTCTGTGAGTCCCTGAAGCGGGGATGGTTGAGACCTTTCAGACGAGTGTCTGTCTTGCTCCTGTGAAGTGTCAGACCTGAAGCAGTTACCATACGCTGTGTTATTTTTTTTAAACCCCTCTCTGCTTCTCTGAAGGTTTTAGTTAATAGTTGGAAATAAACCCTAGATGAAGCTTTCCTTTGGCCTCTAGCTCTGCTGTCTGATCATAGGGGCAGTGTTTTTTTGCTGTTGAGTAGGAATCATTAATAAGTACATGTGTTCATACTGACATCTTCACTTGGCTCTGAGCATGTCCCACCCGCACCACTACTTAAGAGTGGTACCTTAGTTGTGTCTCTCTGTGCTGGGATGGCCTGCATTCCTGGGGGAAACAGAAAACAGAGCTAGCCTCCAAGGTTTCTCGGCTGTTTTCCCACACTCCTTAGTTAAACTGCTTGCTCGGGGTAAGGGTTGGAGAACGCAGATCTGGAATAGTTTCTGCTTTGGGGCTGCCCTGTGTGCAGCAACCTGCCCCGCCGACCGTCCTCAGTGGAAAACGGTATGAGATTATTCCCTTGTGCTGCAACATCTGACTTCCCAGCAGCCAGAGGACAAGATTTTTGTTCTAAAGAACTTCCTTACTTCCTTTTCTCCTGAGGGGCGATGGAGCTAAAGATTAAACAGCATTGAAAGGCAGCAGCTTCTCTTCTTTGGCAGAAGAGGAGTTGTCAAGTCTCTGCGTATGAAAGTTATTGCCAAGAACTACTTCCCCCGTCTCATGCAGGAGAGAAATTAAGGTTGTTTCCTAAGCACCTGAGCTGTCGCTGCCTGCCTTTTGCAAAAGAAATCTTTTGATGTGCTGCCTCAAACCTAGTTGCAAAGTTTGCAGCCTTCCCCGGCTCTTCTGGCCTAGATGGGGGGGGGGGGCCAACCGGCGGCGGTGCCCCCCGCCCCCTTCCCCCTCTCCTGGGGGAACCCGCGGGGGTCACGGCCCGGGGCTGGGGGGGAGGTGGGGGGCGTCCGCCTGGCCCCGCTGCCCCCAGCCCGGCTACTCCCGCGGCGCCACGTGCGGGCCGCGGGGCGGGGCCGCGGGGCGGGGCCGAGGGCGGGGCCGAGGGGCGGGGCCGGCCCTGCGCAGTGGGCGGGGGCGGGGGGCGGCCGGCGCGGCGCGGGGCAGAGCGGCGCGGAGCGGCGGCGGTTCCCCATGCAGCGGGGCAGGGCGGCCGCCGCCGCGGGCAGCCGCGATGATCCCCTACTTCTCCGACAACGCCGTCATCTCGCAGGGCGCCATCGCCCAGCTGTGAGTACCGGCGCGGGGGGGGGGGACCGGCCCCCACCGGCCCCCACCGGCCCCGCGCCGGTCCCCCTTCCCCATGGGCTGCGCTGGCCCCGCTCTCGGGGGGCGCCTCCGCCGCTCGTTTCCTTCGGGCAAAACTTCGCCCCGGCGGCGGAGCCGGCGCCGCAGCGGGGGGCGGCCGGAGGAGCGGGGCTGCGCTCCCCCGGCACCGCTCCGCCGCCTTGCGCCTTCCCTACGAGAAGTGCCGCTCTCGGCCGGGCGTGCTGCAAGTGCCCGGGGGCGGCTCGGCTCTGCCCGTCCTGCCGCCGCTTCCCGCCGTGCGGGGGGCCCCGGGGCGGTGCGGGGCCCCGGGGCGGTGCGGTGCGGGGGGCCCCGGGGCGGTGCGGGGCCCCGGGGCGGTGCGGGGGGCCCCGGGGCGGTGCGGTGCGGGGGGCCCGGGGCGGTGCGGTGCGGGGGGCCCCGGGGCGGTGCGGTGCGGGGGGCCCCGGGGCGGTGCGGGGGGCCCCGGGGCGGTGCGGTGCGGGGGCCCGGGGCGGTGCGGTGCGGGGGGCCCCGGGGCGGTGCGGTGCGGGGGGCCCCGGGGCGGTGCGGGGCCGGGCTGCAGCAGGCTTCCCACCCCCCCCCGCCCCAGCACACGCACGGCCGTGCCGTGCCTTGAAAGGAGACGCAAGCTTCCCCTGGCCGTGTACCTTGGCCCTCTCTTGGGCTTAAAGCAGAGATTAGCCCCCCGGTTTGAGCTCTTGCTTTGGCTTGTCACGAGGCGGCAGATAGGGGCTGCGGCGCTGGGGTTTGGTTTTTTCGGGTCGGTGCAGTAGGAGCAGGACTGAGCCCTTACGCCCAGGACCTGCAGGTCATCGGGGAGAGACGTGAGCTGATGCCGGTTTTTAAGTACTGTCAGCCTTGGGCAGCTATGAGGTGCAGAGCGAGTGTCTCTGTGCCTCCTACTAAGCTGCTTGAAAAATCAGTCTCTCCAGCTGCACACCCCTCTTTGAAATGCAGATACAAATAATCATTTAATTTGTAGACAATTAACAGCGACTGCCTGAGTTGCAGGGTTTGGCTGGAAGGATTAAGGAGGGAACCGGCTGCTATGGGGTGGTAGATAAGGCTTTCAGAGAGATAGTCACTGCGGTCTAGTCATGCTTAATATTTCTTTAAAGAAGCCAACGGCTGTTTTATCTCTTGGAAACATCATGAAAGACTTAGAGATAGTAGGGTAAAATGCTGAGTCCCACCTGGAACCCTGTTCTTGTCACAAGAAGCTCCTGCTAGAAATTGAGCTGCCTTGCGCTTACGAGGTGTTCAGTAGATATCCCTGCTTGTGCTTGATAGGGAAATAAGTCCCTGGTCTCTGTGGCCTCTTTTCTGAGCGTAAGCAATCACTGCTCTATTTGGTAATCAGTGTAGTTAAGTCTCTCTGAGCCTTTTATAGCCTACCCAAAATACTTGTAATTAGTCATTTTTTTCCGCTCACGGTGTTGCCTGTAAACATGACGGCTTTCCCTGTGGCTGCTGATAACGTAGGTTTAAGAGTGATGATGTACCTGAACTGTTCTGTGGAAGCAAGGATGCAAGTTGGGTTTGTCCTGGCCTTTGGGAAGTGGCAGTAATTTTGGAATTGTGGAAAAATCCTCCAGCCTACTGTAGGCTGAAACATTTCCTTACAGCTCAGGATGATTTACCAAGCTATATTAGGTAACTAGGTAACAATTTAAGTGCTTTTCAGATGTTTGGTTTATACGCTGCTCAAACACTTAACCCACGGTTTGAGACTGTACAGAAAGGGATCAAAGGAGAGGGGAAATAGAGCTCGTCTCTGCTCCCTCAGCCGCTGGTAGCCCTGCGATCTTGTATCTAGTAGTGGTTTAAATTGCCACTTGGTTGGAAGGACCACCCTTTCCTTTTCTGGGGAGGGAGATAACTGAGTTATCAGAGGAGCTTACACTGTCCTTTGCCTCCTGGAAGGAAAGATTAATAAGCGTGAGAATGACAGAGCTTTTGGCCCACACATAAATGTTCGCACAAGGCCGAGCGCTGGATTAATATTTCGATGGTGTTGTCAATCAGGACGGCGCTGTGGCTTTTGGGCTGGCATAATAAAGACCTGTTTTAAAGTTTATACTCTTAATTATGAGTTTATAAAGGCCAATTAATATTGGATGTCCTTATTTCATCATGGGCAAGACCTAAAAATCCAGATTTTGGTTTTTTGCTGTGCTAAAAATGTGTTCTCTGTGGAATGGGAAGGGCAGTAGTGTCCCAAACGTTATTAGAAACTTCTGTTTCAGTGTATTCTTTAGTAGATGTATTTGGCTAATCAGCTCTGACTTTCAGAGATCAGCAGAAATTACTCTTGTGTTGACGCTTTTAGTCAGTAACGTAGTCAGCTGGTCTGGATCTAATTCATTTCAGGTTCACAAGGATTCAAATCAATGTCCGAAAGACTTGTGTTTATCAGAATGCTCAGAATTTACAGTTGTAACTCATTCCAGAAAGTCTTGCTACTCTCATTGAACCTCGTGGGAATTCTGCTGATTTACTAGTCTATTTGTGTGTAGGATTCAAACTTTACCTTGGTCTACTAAGACTCTAAGGCAGCTGATGGAAAGGTAGAAAGAAAAAAGCAAAAATTCGGACAGTCTGCAAATACCAAAGAATTTTTAACAGGAGAAACCTGGAGACATTGCTGTAGATCAGTCCTTCCTGCCTGCAGTCGCTTCCTCTGCCTTTGGCCAAGTTTTAGGTATCTCATTCATTGTCGGTGCCCCTGAAGTGTTTTTTCCGTGTCCCTGTGATAATGCCAGATTCCTCCGTCACTCGCTTTTCCTCTTTATCTCGGTAGCAAAGCAGGATTATCCAGTGATCAGGGCGCTCACTTGGGATTTGGGAAGACCCAGCTCTTGCTCCCTGCTGCGCCACAGCCTTGCTGTGCGACCGTGGCCGAGTCCCACCAGGCCGGCGTTCGGCAGGGGTGCACCGCCTGAGGGTGCAGATGGGTGCTTCGCCTTTCTTTTGAACCTGAGAATTAACCGCCTAGCTTTGGTGCCCGCATCCCCCTGGCATTTTTGTGCGGTTTTAGGGGCGTTTAAATACTTTTGTCTCTGCCTCAGCTTCCTTTCTGCAAAGCAGCAGTGAGAGCCCTCCCTGGGCTCACGTTGGGCATGTGTTAACGCGCTCCAATACCATTTACTGCTTCATCCTCCCAGCACTTTGGGAGCCAGATGGATCTAAAAACATGAATATGTCCGTGGTTCTCATACTTGCTTCGTACCAGTCTGTTTTCTATTATAAGATGTTAACTGATAGGTTTTATAAGTATCTTAAACTTTGGGGGAAAAAAAAGGAGGAGCTAGAATAGATAGTTTCTTCACAGTGTTGTGGGTTTTACTACTTTTTTTTTTTAAGAGCTCCAAGATATACCCACAAGTTAAACAGAATTATTTTCAGCGAAAGGTTAAAGGTAGCCACGCTGTTGTTGCAGACTTGGCTTAGCAGCCTATCGCTCTCTCACATAATCAGTTTTCTTGTGAAGTGACAGCCCTTCTGCGTGGTGTGAAGAAACACCGCTTTACAACGTACGAGGAAGTCGCAGGCTGTGCAGGTAATCACAAACTGTACGCTAAATTACAACACCTCGTTGTATTGCCTCCTCCTCGCCGCAGCCTGCCTTTGTGCCCAGCCTGCCTTGGCCCTTGTTCTCCCCCACCCCTTTCGTTTGCCTTTGTCACGCGGCCTTTTTGCTAGGAAATTTCATGACCGTCTAATTTTAAATTATGCCAAGTGCCAAGTCAGGAATTTAGGTAGGTGTGTGGCTGCTGTTGGCATTGTTTCAAGAGCTGCTTATTTATTTATTTATCATATAGGAAGCCTTACAACTTTTTTATCTGCTCAGAATGTTATTGCAGCCAAAAACCTTGACTGTTTAACAATTAGACCGTAATCCTCCAAGCAGCACGTTATTGGAAATCTTTAATTGCCTCTGTACCATTGTAAGTGCTGTACCTTTGTGAGCGTTTTACCATTGTGCTGAGAGTCGATGATTTTTAAGAGCTGATGAGGAGATGCTCGGAAGCAGCGGCTCAAAAGACTGGAAGATCAGCAGAGTGACGCCGGTCACCGCTGTCAGCTCTAGCTGAGGTTGCCTTGTGAGCTGAGGGTCAGTCTGGTTGGAGGTGCTTGAAATATGGAGACAAGTTGGTTAGCTCTTTGTCTCTTGTAGAGGCTGGTAGGATCAGTACGGACTATAGCAGCGCCGCTTTCCGGTTAAGTGTGTATTATGTCCTCAGGGTTTGTATGACTGCAGAAGACAGCCTCGTGCTCCATCAAGGACGCGATGGGAATGTGCAGGCAGGGGAACCTGACCCCTTACCCTTCCTGCCCACTCCTCCGTGCAGCTGAGCTCCCCCAGCACAGTGAACGGGTTTCCTGTTGACTGAGCGGGGTCGTCGGCGATCTCTCATCTTTTTTATTTCTTTGCAGATTGCGATAACACAAATGCAGTGAGTAAGAGGCCTCTTACTACCCACTGATTATTAAAAACTCTATGCAAATCAGTTGTGGTAATTGGGTAAAAGCGGTATGTTGTGTGCTCCAAAGTCGATCATTAACTAAGCCAGGGCTGTATTGTTCATAACTACTTTTCCTGTTTGGCTTTTCCTTTTATTGCCCTGGAAGCTGTGGGTATTTGTCTCACCGATCCTTCCTGGTAGGGGGTTGGAAGAGAGACAGAGATGGTTATCAGACGTAAAATCAAAACTTGAGCAGCGAACTAGTGTTTCAAGGACAAAACCCCCACACCACCACCAGTTTTTGAGCAATATGTTTTAGTGAGGAAGCCCACGCTGCTGGGCTGCCAAGTTCATGTTTTAAAAGGCAGTGAATGGTAGAGGTTGCCTCTGAGATTCTGTGTTTTCTTGAAACTTCTGCAGATGTTCCTCTCTCTGGAAATGCTTGGGATTTTTCTAAAGACTACAAAGCAGAAGGACCCAAGTGAGATTATCAGCAGAAAAGGACCTTTTGGGGCCAGTGGATAGGCTGGCTGGGATTTTTTTTGCAGGACTGTACTTCCTTGTACCTTTATCTGGGAGCCCCTGGATAAAATATTACTTCATTGTTTTTTAAACAACTTAACGCTACCTTTCTTGAAATGTTGCTTCTAACTAGTGTTTGTGGGGTCAGAGAAAGTTTAAAATTCTGCATCCCGCGCTGCAATAGGCTCTGAGGAGTTGCTGTCTCCTCTGCATCGGTCTGGCAAACAGCATTTAAATTATCAGCCCGTATGGGTTTAAAACTAGTTCAGCAAATATTTTTTTCTCCAGTGTAATGGATGTAATGTGTACAGAGCAAATCTGCAACTTGAGTTTCCAGCCCTGGTGTTTTCGTAGCAGCTGGCTGAAGACTCTATTTCCACAAAGGCATGGAGCAGAATTCGCTGCTGTCACTAACTCTGAATGCTTGTGCTTTTGCCGAAGTATTCGGAAGACGCCCCTTTGCTTTGCCTGTGCACCTGGGCCAGAGCTTTAACTCAGCAGCTTGGGGAGCAACTGGAGACTGGCAATAGTTGTTCTGCAGGCACCTCTTGCTGTGTTGTGTAGGATTAACCAAGGGTTTCGGGACAGAGAGGAGTCTTCTGGTTCGAGGACGTGAGGCTGGGGGTAGAAAAAACCTGTGGAGGTGAATGGTAAAATTAAGCCATACCCCAGCGTTCATGAAGGCCGGGAGTGATAGAGGAGTCCAGCTCGTCAGCTCTCCATGTAGGGTCGGCGCTTCTTGGCATTGGCAGCTCTTCAAACTTGGGCATTTCTAGGTATGTTAAGGCCACAGGCTCCTCCCCTCGGTCAGTGCATTTTGCTGTTTATCCTGTACTTATCTGGCCCTCATCAACATTGTATTCAGCCCGTTGGGGTCTCTGGATTTATTTGTAATAAGCCATTTAAGAAGTATGCTTTTTCTCAAAACACCTTTGTTGTAAGTAGGCTAAATCCACAGGCTGCTGAACCATAAATGATTTAGTCCTTTCTTTTAAACAAATGATCTTTGTCACTTAGTAGTGAAGTCCTTAATTTGTTCACACGCTTCTCACAATGGCTTAATGAGGTCCATATTGTCCCACCAGCCTGGGCTTTGTCCTGCCTGTGATCTCCTCGGTAACTCCGCAGCTCTGGGTTTGGTTCACACTCTGTTCAACTTCCCGTTTTTCACTGGAAAAGCGCAGATTTGTTACAGGTGAAATTCTGTGGTGTGGCTCTTGTGGAGGCACAGGGACGAATCGGAGCAAGTTCACCCCTTGGTCCAGTGCTGTCTCAAAGTGCCCAGGGTGGGTTGGGACCCCTGCCCCTCCGGAGGACTCTTGAGATGGGTTGAGCTTAGACTTAACTGTCTGTACACCAGTGTTATCGTGTATCATGAACTGTGCTGTATTTCTTCTCTCCCTGTGCTTTGTTCGCCAGCATGAAGAGAACGAATTTGCTCATCTGAGCCTCTTGTTGCCCTGCAGCCTCCATTCTTACGGCGTCCTAACCGGGGTGCTTTGGAGTGAGCTGTTAGCTGTGCTGTGGCTCAGCCACCTGTAGCTCGTCGCAATGGTGACCGGCGGATGGGCAGGGGCAGCCGTATTCTGGGTGTATTGCTGATGTTTTGTGAGAGACTCCAAATGGCAGGTGGGACTGGAGGAGGGTCGTTCTGATTAGCAAATGATAAATTTACCTTTGTCAGGTGATAATTTAAGAGGGAACCTCATTTGCACAAAGGTACAGATGGGGAAGGCTGTCTATCGTTAGTCTTACCTTTGTCCTCTGAAGCTTTGTTAAGTCTTCTGCTTGCTTTCTGCAGCTGGATGCTGGATTAAAGTGAACCCAGAATTGGTTTGGTTTGGGTTTTTTTAAGACTCATTGTGTGGTGGTGTGTGAAGAGTTTGTCACTGGCTTTTTTTGTTGTTGTTATGGTTAGGGTTGGGGTTTTTTCCCTTTATTTGCTTTGAAAAAGATGGAGAAATCAAAAAACAAATGCAAAGTGGAACAGCTGCATTCCTCTGTGTTGCAAAGAGTGAAAGCCAGTTAGTCTAAATAAAAACAAACAATTTGTCAGCACCATTTCTAACCCCCCTGTTGCAAGAAACCAAACGGAGGAATATTCATGTGCCTGGTTAACGAGCAGGGCTAGTGAGGGCAGAACAAACATCCATGCGAGAGTTACGTGACAATACGCCCAGCGCATGCAGGGGAGCAGGGCCGGTGCGCAGTGCCAAGCTGTCCCTCCCAACGCCGGCGTGGGTGAGCAAGCCGGGAGCCCGCGTTCCGGGGAGCAGCGTCTGCTCGGCAGGACGTAAGGGAGATGGGGCAGGACATCACCGAGTTTCCCAGCGCAGTCACCAGAGCAAAACCTTGACGCTGTTGTAATGTTACCGACTTCTTTGTCCTTAGTTCCTTCAAGTACATCGTGAAATGTTTTACGAGAGGCTCTCTAGCTTGAAATTAAGCAAATAGCTTTTCTAGAGCCTTTTTAAAAGCCGTTTAAGAGCCTTTTCCCTAAAGTACGCTCTGTTCTTGTTAGAGACTTCTCTGGGTCTGTGATACTCAGCAGTGTTTAGTATTCCGTTGATCTTTCTACTTTAATGTGTGGTTTTTAAAGGGGTTTGCATGCTTTTAGGAAATACAAAGACCTGAGTTAACCACTGAAAACTGGCTGCCAAACTGCCTAAAGTGCTAATTCTGGTGAAATTTAGCACCTGACTTTTGCAGGGATAAACACATCTGGAATCTCTACTCTTCAGAGTTCAAGCTCTTGTAAAATAAAACTTTATTTCATGTGTTTCCAGTCTGAGTCTTAGTCAGCAAAACTTTGCAGGGTTTTTATGTTGAGTTAGAAACTCCTTAAAATGCTTTTTGAAGTTAAGCACTGACATCTCCTTTAGCTGAAAGTCACGTGAAGGTGCTAAGAGTGGCTTAATTTGCAGCTGTACTGTGGAATCACAAATGCAAAACTGCAGCGTGAGGCTTCAAAATGATGCATGTTGCTGTGTTTCCTTTTATTTGCTTTTTTTGTGAGCAGATATCATGAAGAGCGGATGGTTCAAATGGTATTGCTTTCCCGCTTTTATTTAAAGTGTCTGTATAAAAACAATGCAATGCTCAGGAACAGTTTGAAGAAGTTCACTTGCCTGCTACTTAGAAATCTCTCAGTTCCTTTCGCCTCTTGGGCTGCCCTTCGTTTCAGCCTTTATTTAAGTTGGGAGATGCTGCAGTGGTGTTAGACATCCCACAGTCTATCAGCTTCTGTTTAAAGTGGTGTACGGTGCGTGGTTAATGGAAGCTATTTCAGGAATAAAGGACTCCTGGTAAGCTGATCCCTATTCAGAGAGCCAAAAGAAAAGCAGAGTCACAAGGGATGTTGTCTCCAGGAAGAACGTGCTACATCCGCGGGGGGAAGAGTTGGATTGGAAAGCGATGCTGAGTCTGCATTTTGAAATGCATCATAATTATATCTCATGGTCTGATTTGGAGAGCTTTTCCTGATGGCTCACTTACACCAGCAAAACGTTCGAGTGCTTTGCACAGCTTCTGCCGGGGTAGGTGTGCTCTACAGGGGAGGGCTGCGTGCTCTGAGCACCAGTGGCCAAGGCAGCGTGTCACCTCTCTGCTGGGGAGCAGGCTGCCTTCAGAGGCTGAGTTACCCCATTCCCCGCAGTGTTGGGTTGTTTAACCCAGAGCGATGCTGTATTTCTTCTTGGTTTACGGCTTTAAATTGAATCTGAAGTTTGGTTAACCTTGCTTATGCCGAGGACTGTCCTCCGAAGTGTTGCCTTGGATTGAAGAAAAGACACAGAATCCATGAAACTATTCCAGCTATAAAATGTTTCCGATCCTTTGTCTTTGATGTTTTCTCACTACTAACTGTTTAAAATCTCAAGTTATTATTTATAGCCACATTGAAGTTTGTATTGCCTTACTTGTGGCTTTGCTATTCCATAAAAGGAAGTCACTGGCATATTTGCAAGGGTGAGCAGATCAATAGCCTGGTCACGGGCCGTATCAGCACAACAGGTAAAGCTCCCTGTAACTTCTAATTTCAGATCAAAACCTACTGAAAGAAGCGGGGCACGTGGCTGTTCTCTCTGAAACGGTTCACAAACCATCTCACATTGCTGGTTACCGCTGACTGTCCTTTTTGCTAATCTAAAGGGACGCTCGGTCCTAAACTGATTTTACTGTTCCTGCTGGAAACTGTCATTTAGGGATCAAAAAGCCCTCATGCATGGGGAGGATGCAATAAGAATGAGAGAAAATGGAAAGTGCTGAGTGCTGCAGAAGTTAGAATACTGAACACGTAACTTCCTTCTATTTTTTTTAAGAATCAAATCCAACAGCCTCTTGATGATTTTTGATGCTTTTGGTAAACAAGCATCTGCTTCTTTTTAGCACAGAGGAAAAGGCTTATTATTCAGCATTGATTTATTTGTGTGGAGACAGAGTGGTCCTTGTTTTGGTGCTCTATTTACAGGGGTCCATTAATGTATTTACTGCGGGCAAGGCAAGGAGGCTGCGATCAGAGCCAGGCTGCTTCCCCAGCATAACTCCTCCATTCCGTGCCCCGCTCGGGGCGTCGGGGCAGTTGCAGAGCCGAGTCCTGGCACGGTGCCGCTTCACGAGGCGGCAGGACCTCTGCTCTCCGGCTGACCGCAGCCACGCTCGGTGCTGGCCGCCTCCACCATAACCACCAAAAGAAGTGATGTCCTCCTCGACCTGCCTGTATCCGGGCTGTGGCTGCTCTGCTCCTTCCAAGTCTGCGAGGCTGGGCTTGTGCCCAGGGGAGCCGGGGCTGTCGGGGAGGGTGCGGGGCTGTGTTGGGTGCACAGGGTGCCCCGATTCCAGCTTCTGGTGAGACAGTCCCCGTCCCGGGGAGGCGGCCAGCGCTGGCAGTGATTCAGGCAAGTCAGTGGTCTCCTTCCATCTTGAAAATGCTGGGCATACTTTGTCTAAATATAGGTGCCCCTGGACTTGGCTGCTGCGGGGAGGGACGGTGCGTTGACCTTAGCGTGTCTCCTTTGACTTGTGTTACAGTCGTATTTAAAGCAGAGGGGTCCTTCTCGCGGAGCGCTGCCAGTCAGGCCGAACATGGTCAGGTCTGTGACAGCGATGAATCCTGCACCTGCACGTGCAGGAGGATCAGAGTACAAGTTAGTTATAAAATACCCTCTCTCAAACGTATTTAAGTAGTGGGGAGACCTTTCAGGCTTGCTGGTTGTTCAGGCTTGAGGATGTGTCAGCTACTGTTTAAGGTTTAGAAAGAAATGTGCCGTGTACGAAGGCAACGCTTTCAAACTCTGGTGGCAGAGGATGCAATTGTGTGGTTTAAAGATGATCAGCATGGACCGTGTTAACTCTGAGAGGAAAAAAAGACAAGGATGTGTCAATCTGAGGCGTGCTCTTTCCAAAGATAACTAATCAAAAAGCTTTTTTTTTTTTATCCTTGATGCGATATTCTCCTTACGAAGTTTTCTCATGTTGATTAAAGTGTTTTTAAGAATATATTTCTGAAAGAATTTTGTTCATACCGCAGCAGCTGCCTGATTTTGGACAGACTGGGCTGGTAGGAGCGCGGCACGTGGTGGTAAAACATTGCGGAGTGCTCTCTTGGGTATAACTGTCCCGCTCCGTGAACCCGATGGTATGCATTAAAGTCTGTGGATGTTTAAACAGTATATAGTGCAAGAAGAATGTCGTGTAGGGCTTTAATCTGGGAATATCTTGACTTGGAGACCTGGAAGCCTTTGGGGACTATCATGTAAAACAAATTCCTTTCACGGTCTCGCTTCCGGTCTGGGAGAAGTGCACAGAATCAAATTTCTTCTGTAAACACAAAGTGCCTGGATTTCTTAATAAGCATCCCAATTGGGTTAGCTGCCCCCTTTCTAGTACGTGAACTGCCGTGCTCAGACTGCATAAAAAAATGATTTTGTGCATATCTTTGGTCCCGAATTCCAGGGCACGTCAGAGCTTTGTTTGCACAACTTGTTTTGTTGTTGCTTTTTGGAATATTTTTCTTTCTGTCTGGATGGATTCTCTGAAGCCGGCTTGGAGGCTGACGATGGGCCATCCAACGCGTGGCTTTCTGGGGCTCCTTTAGTGTTGTGTCGCAAGGTAGGCAGTCAGCAAAGCTACTTGCTATTTGTGCTGCGTGGGGATGAGTACGTTTCAGTGAGTGATAGCCTGCGTCCATCCTCGCATACCTCTTCTTCACTGCGTGGTGAATCATACAGTCTGTGCTCAAGTTTGTATTCCTTGAAATAAATTATTACCTGATGGTCTGTGCTGCAGCGGGACGTCCCAGCCCGTGCTGCGTTTCGGCGGCAGCAGCAGCGTTGTGACTCGGCGCATCTCGCTCGCCCGTGAGCTGCCCAAGCTCGGCACGAGGACGTTTTTGCTCGCTTTCCCAGCCGCTGCTCTGAGGCTGCCGAGCGCTGGCAGGAAGCGGTGCAGACGGGCTCGGCAGCGAGGTGACACGGGGAGGGTCGTGTGCGCGTTACTGTATGAGCACGCGTTCGGCAGCAGCCCTGTGAAATGTAATATGGAGCTGTCGGCAGCAGGCGTGGGCGCGCGGATGGGCGGGAAGGCAGCGCCGAGCTCGCCGCGTTTGCTCTGCCGGGCGGGCTGGTGAGGAGGCAGCCGATGCCTGTGCGAGGGGTCTGCCTGCCTTGCCTTTGATTTAGGAGTTTGTACGGTGGTGAGCTGGTTCATTCGTAGGCCAGGGGTACGTGAGGGGAATGGGAAACCCATGCAGATTTTGACATCTGGAGCAGGAGATGAAATGATAAAATGTCTTCTTCTGGAGTCCAGCTTAAAACAAAACCCGCTCTGCTTTCCTGTGCATGGAACAAATAAATCCCAGCCCTGCCTGCGAGGGAGTACATTTGACAGAAGTCCAAAGGTCAGCTCACCCCTGCAGAGCGAGGCTCAGGGCACCGGGAGGCGGAGGAATGCTGCAGGTGGTTGTGGTTGTCTTCGGCACAGTGCAGACCCGTTGCAGCTGCGTGGGCTGAAAGCTTTGGCTGCAAATAGCAGCTGTCATTGCTCCCCTTGCTGGCAGCAAGGCATCTCTGGCAGGGATGGGTTTCTCAGGCCAGAGCTGTCGTCTTCCATGCTGTCTCTAGAGGATGCCACTGCTCTCGTCAGCATGCCCAAGCTGCTTTGATGCTGAAGTTTGCAAAACGGTTTCTGGAGTTCAATTCAAACAATTCTGGTGGCAGAGGAGCACTGATGGCATGTGTGCGTGATGGCTTTTTCCAATAGTGGGCTTGCCTTGTAGACCGTTAACTCAATAGGGTATTGAGTGGGCGTCAACACTCCCTACAGCCTTGTTGGATGACCTGAGGCTGGTTAGATCCCATCTCTGGAACTGTGTCTGTGAGCATGGTTGTTTCGTGCATCTGAAGTGGTTGCTCTTCACTTGCAAGTACAACCGTGCTCATCAGCACTCCCTTTGGCAAGTTGTACCCTCTCTGAATTTACCATAAATTCTCTCCTTGCTTGGAGCAAGTAAAAGGAATGCCTTTAGAGTTCAAATTCACACCCATCATCCTTACCTTTGGGTATCTTCTAGCAAACTGTAAGTTGTTCTTGTTGCCTTAGCTCAGCTATCGATATCAGAGACCAAAGCAAGGGTAAGATGACTTGGCTGTGGTGAGAAGGGATCAGTAGGTAAGTTAGTACAACCGCGTTACCGTTGGCATTGCGGATCTTTCTGTGATTATGCCTGCCTGTCATTGCAGCTGAATTATCTCTCCAGGGAGCCCAACCTTGGAGCAGAGGAAGTGCCTGTAGACAGTTCCTTTTAAAAAAAAAAAAAAAAAAAAAAAGGCACAAATGCAGATGTTGCTAAAAATGCAGTTTGCGTCAAACATTTGTGATGGAGTGAGTTCCCACGCTTGCTTTGTTTTTCTCCTTGTGCTGTTTCTTAAGTTGCAGAAGTGCTGAGTGGTGAGAGACAGCCTCTGGAGAACCACTTCCCCTTTCTCTCCCTGCCCTCAATGTTGTCACCTCTGTTGACAGGGTTACAGAGCCCTTTTTGGTAAGTCATGGCCCTTGTTTTGCTCTGCACTGGGTTTGTTTCTATTTTGGATATCAGAGAAGCCTAGACTTGTCTGTGTGTGCTGCCAGCTGACCCTGTTAATACAAATGTCAGTGTAGAGCAATCCTGAGTTATCCTTGCCTTTTCCATTCCCCTGTTGTTGTGGGGGTTTTTTGTTTACTGCCTTTTGGTTTGGTGTTTTTTTTAATTAGTGACCGGTACTACTTTGTTTTACATGGCCCTGAGGTCTGGCCCCTGTGTGAAGAGCACTGGGTGCCTTCATCTCTTGCCTAGGAGCAAAGGCTTAAACTGGAAGCCAAACATTGCTCTCCTCTATATAATTCACTAATACTGTTGTCACAGGCAATTATTAAACCAGGTGCTTTAAAAAGCAGGCAAGGGAAATAGGGATGGTGTTTACTGAAAAACAAACTACAGCGGAGGTGAAGCAGTTAGGCGCTTCTCTAGGGAGGATGCTGGAGGTGTGCGATGCTCTCGTCCGGTGCTTTGACGGAGAAATGCCCTTGGCTGCCGGGCTGCACATACTCCCAGCTGTGTGCCCAGGCACCGTTGCACCCTCGGCTGGGGGACCGATGCTTTAGTACCCAGTACTTTTCTCGTGGCCGGGTGCAGTGAGCGGGAGGCTGGCGGTGAGAGCCGGTCCCGGAGCGTGTGTGATGCCGTGCCCTGGGCCTGCCTGCGGAGGAAGGGAAACAGCCAGTTTGGGAAGGGGAGCAGGAGGGAGGAGGGAAGTGGCTTGAGGTGCTGAGAAAAACAGCAGGCTGCTTGGGCTGCCCTCCTGTAACTTTTTCCACATCAGGCACAGCAAGCTGCAGTTGGAACTGCTGCTCTTGCAGGGTGAGTCTTGGCGTGCTACAAGAGCTTGCTCTCACGTCCCTGGTTGCCCTCCCTCCATGCCTGGCTCCACGGCCTCGGGAATGAGCTCAGTATTGACGCCTGCGACGCCACTCCTGCCAGCGTCTGAATTTTGGTCTTTTTCTTGGTTTTGTGTTTTGCAGCCTAAGGATTAAAGGAGGATGATAGAGCCGAGCTGGCAGCAGATGAGATGTGCAGTGCAGAGATGTGCACTCCCCCGTGCAGCACACTCCGACTGCTCACGTTAGAGGAAAATGTCGGGGGGCTCTTGAGGGAGCAACCTGGCTTAAAACCAAGGGAAAGGAGCGGGGCACACAAGATTTTTTTTCGCTTCCTGGTAGACACCCTTCTGCAGTGCGTCTGTTCCCCGTCCTACGCCTCTTTAGCTGCTGGCTCTTCAGACGGGGGCTGCCTTTCACTGCACACGCGAGCAGCGTTTGGTAGAGCAGGCTCCCAGCTGAAATCCCCAGCGCTTTAGTACAGATGTCTGCATTGACACTTCCCATTTTCAGGGCTTGGGCTGCTGAATGTTCCCGGTTAGTCAACACCAGGGTTAACTTGTGTCATTCCTTACTGTCAGACTTGCCTGCCTGCTTTCAGTCAGTGTTTCTGCTTTTCTTTTGTTTGCCTTTGGTCTAACCGGCCGCTGGAGGGGAAGGGTACGTCCTGCAGATGGGTCGGAAACTCAAAGCCCTTCCTGCCGGTGCGCAGTCCTGCCGGGTGGCTTCTTGTGTTTGCAAAGCTTGTGCTGGATGGTGGTTGTGTCCCAAGAGATGCCCTTTAGAAAAAACTCCTTTTGCCCAGGAGTTGGAAGCCTCCATGGTTACTGCGCAATGCTCTTGTCATGGGGAGCGACAGCTGGAGCTGGACTTGGCATTGAAATCCCAGCGCAGCCTCTTAGTGCTGAGCTGTAGCTCGCAAACCCTGCTAGGATGCTGCTTCAGAGCACTTTTCTGCAGGGTTCTGGTTAATAAATACCTGAGGCTGACAGAGAAATTATGTTTGCATTTCTGTAAATAATACAGGTAGCGGACTTTCATTCAAACGTCAAGTATCTTGAGATTTCCCCTTTTTAATCTCCCCCTTTCTTCTAAGGGTGAGGGGGAACGAGGATGCGACCTCCCTGCCGTGCCCGCGTTGCTGCCTGCAACACGGAGCTGACGGCACGAGGTTTGCTCCTCGCCGCGCTGACCCGTTCCGTGCGTTGTGCAGGGGGACGTGGTGGGAGGACTTCTCCTGCTGAACCTTTCGGGGATGGTGCCAGCTCTGTCGGTTGTGCTACTTGGCAAGTGCCCGACGAAAGGCTGGGCTGGACAGGACGGAGCCTGCTGCAAAGGAGCAGCTCCGATGAGGAAGTAGAGCTGACTGGAAAGTCATCCTCAGGCTCGCAATAACTTTTAATTAAGTGTTTATTAGGATAAAACATTGCCAGAAGCTGTTCAGGTGCCTCTTTGCTTTCCTTGCTGTACTTCTAAAAGGTCTTCTCTTCTATCTTTATGAAATGGCTTCTAAAGAAGACTACAGGGTTCTTTTCTGAGTATTTTACATTGAGGACCGAGGATTTTTCATTGAGAACTGGTGGGTGGTGCAGACTCACCTACCTCCTGGCAGGCGGTGCAGCACTCTGGACGAGCGGCTCCCCGGCCAAGCAGCCCCTTAGGTGGAAGGCGTCGAACAGGGGGGTCACGGCGAAGCATCAGATGATTCATGTTATCTCATCGCTTTGGCATAGTCCATAAGCCAGTAACATTTTCTCTTTTGTGTCTTCAAAACAGTTTATTTGGTGTTTGTGCTTGCAATTTATGAACAGAGCTGTGCAGGGTAACACCTGGGAAGGCATTCACCGTTTGCCATCTGTAAGTTTTATGTGGTTCCCCAATTTTGTAGCATAATGAGAATTTGGTATGAACCGTGCAGCGTTTTCCTCGTGCACAAGGAGCTCAGCCGCTGGGCAGCAAGTCAGAGAGCACGGGAATCGCTTCTGTTTTGTGCTGTTACTGCTGTTTAGAAACTGGGTCTTCTGAGGGGAATGTCTGTGCTTTTTGTGCAAGAGGCTTTAAATAGTTTTGATGCTGTGTCTTGTACAATTTCTACAAAATCTTTTCTGCCTGGGAGAAAAATTGGTACAAGTAGTAATTCCTGTAGGAGCTGCTTAAGTCTTCCGCTGAAGTTGGTTCTCTTCCCAGTGAGCAATGAATTACAAATAGCACATCGCTGGTGGCCTTAAGGTTGCCACTTCACTTCGGAGGCGAACAGGCTAAACATGGAACAGAAGCTTTTTTCCCCCACAGCTGTAGTGCTGAGAGTTGCTTATAGCTTTAATAACTCTTTCGTAGATATGTCCCAAGTAAGACTTCTCCAGAAGAAAGCCACTGTGTAGCACAGAGGACTGATGACAAGCCTGGTGTGCTGATAAAATACAACTCAGCCTCGTTACCTCTGCCAAGTTGGCTCCCTGTTTTTTGCTCTCCTGGACTCAGCTTCTCCCCTAACCACATTTAGTGTCTTTTAATACCCAGTCTGTTTCCAGGAGATTGTTTCAAAGAGCATTGACGCTCTAGTAGGCTCTGGCTAACCAGATTTTATGAAGTATTTCAAAGCCCGGGTTATGCTTAGGAGCCATTGAGCTGTCGGCAGGGCACAATCAGTAGTGGATGGTGGCGAGGCTCTGCTCTTAGGTGAGCACAGCCCCACATCATGAGAGTCGTTTTGAGCCTTTAATTGCCCTTTTCACACACATCTTTTCTACCTTTTGTGTTTCTGAAGCATCTCAGAGTGGGGCCTGCTGTTCGCATCCTACTGGAGGAATCCTCTCTCCTTACATATCGGGGCAGTATCCAAAGGTGATCTTGCCCGCAACTATGATGCTTTTGGGAAAGATCATGGCTGGGGCTATCCAGGCAGGATGGACCCAAATGGAGCAGCCAGCCGTGGGTGGTACAGGGGGTGTCAGGCCAGCGATTGCCTTTTTTGTCCCTGTAGTGCATAACAGGCACCAAAACCAGCATCTCCCAAAAGAACGGTGTTAAGCTTCACTGGTAGTTATTATTACAGCTGTTTGGACTTTCCTATAAACTTCTTGCCTTGCCTCCCAAGATTTTCTTTATTGCTTGAATCTCAGAGCAAGGGCTTGGTTGTGTTACGGGTTTTTTTGCTAGGGTGCTTTGCTGGATACCGAGGCGTTGTGTGCCTGGGGTTAGGGCTTCGTGGCAGGTGATGCCAAGAGTGCCGATAGCATGCCATGCCCTCGTCCGCACAGTGAGCGTCCCCAGAGCTGTAATTGGCAGAAGAACGAGGCTCCTGTCTCCGCCGATCTGCTCTTTTCCCAACGGTGCTGATGGCCGTCTCCTGCATGAGGTGCTGCCCTGCCTGCTTGACCTCCCTGCTCTACAAGAGTGATCTGCTTTGCCACGTTCTTCACCTGTTCCAACCCTTCCTATGGGAAATTACATTCATTTCCCTTTCCCTAGCCTTATTAAGTCGAACTTGTTGCTTGTGGTTAATTGCCCAAAACAAGGCTCTCCGTGGCCTTAGGAGAGAAGGTGGCCTCCTGGAAGGATGGACCTGATGGGAATCTCTTTAGTTCTGGCCACGTTGCCTTTCTAGGCCGGTGGCTGACAGCAGAGCGCTGGTGATAAGGGAAAGTGATGGAAGGGAGAAGATTTTTAACTTCCCAGCCCTCTAGCTACATGCTGCTTTTTCCACTAAAAATAGTTGCTAATTCAACCTTCTGGGGAAACCTCAGGCACAGGCTAAAGGACTGCTAATATTTGTTGTTGGCTTTGCTGATAAAATTAACTATGTGAAAACTGACTGTGACTGCTGAATTCTATCTCCTCCTGTGCAGCTTGAAATTCATTTGCCCCTGTGGTGAGATTGTTAAGGGAGGAGGAGAAGGAGAGAATGTCTTCTCACTCTTTGCATCATTGTCCTGTCTCCTGAAGAGGCTCAGGAAAGCACGGCATGCTCCCTTGGCCCGCTCGCGCTTGTGGGTGCCGGTCTGAAAGCAGAAGTGTACTTCTTCAGGACATCAGGGCACTGCTGAATCGAAACATGGTCAAGCTAAGTGAGGAGGAATTATGATTTTTTTTTTTTTAATTATCATTATTTATTTTTTTAAAGTTAGTGTCTTCAGGGTAACTCAGTGTTTCTCCAGTTCAGGCTTTAAGAAACTGCGTGGCTTGAGGGCTTTCAGAGGATCTATTTGTCACCAAAAGCTAGAAAGGCTTAGTCAAAATTTTTTATATGAGGAGGGTCTGAGGAAACATCTGTGCTCAGTGCGCCCAGTGAATTTAGGTTTTGGTTTTGTTTTGTTCTAAACTTTAGCATAGGTAAAGATCTCTGATCCATTTTAGTTTGGGACGAGTGGTTTTTTTTTTCCTTTTTAAAATTCTGGTTTTATTGAAACCTCCAGTGCATGTTTGACATCTGGTTTAATTTTAGAAAATAGTCCTGGGAGAAACCTCGTCAGTAAGGAGGAGTGCTGAGGTTATGACAGACAGTGCATATCATTGGGATGTGCTACAGGCTTAAAAAAGAAGGGCTTTCTCAGTGTGTGCATCTGCTTTGCTGGAGCTCAGAAAATTTGATTTTTTTGATATCCCCACCAGGAAGATGGAGAGGTGCCCAGAAATGTGCTTGAGGTTAGGGGGAAATCCAACTTTAACACAAGCCTTTATAATTCTTGTAGCTATAAAAACGTAGTCAGCAAAGCCTATTGTTAAAGCGGTCAACCTCAAGTCATGAAACTAGATCACAGGCTCATGCCATGCTGTGTCGTGGTTCTTGGTCACCTTTGATTTCTCTGTGATGCTGTTGTCTTCTGTCGTGCTTAGGTGTCCGCCTGCCTCTGAGTAGCTACTGAAACGTGTCCCTGGAGTAGGGGCTGCAGGCAGCGGTTAGCCTTTGCTTATTCTGCAGAGCAGAAGTAGCTGTGAAGGGTGGTGACTTGGCATGTTCTAGCATTCACCTGCATTTTGTAACATGGAATTTCTTCATATAATGAGGGGGTTTTTTACTCTCTTATTATTTCCCAGTCCTTGTCTCTTAAAGGAAGGGAATAAATAGTTAGGTTTGGTATTTGTTTAAGCAGAGAAAGGAACTAAGAAGTTCCTAGTCTCTTGTTCAGTTGAAGAGAACAAGCCAACATCTTTTTCAAGGCATGGAGCTGCTGGGGTGCACTATGCCAGGGACTCTCCCATCCTGTCTTATCATATTCATCAACCATCCTGTTGACTGTAGAATTGTTTCTGGCTTTCTTCAAAGCGTGTATGACTATCTTATCAATTCTGAGAAGAGCAGGAACCCTTAACTATGCAACAGGATGGCTTAATTGCAAAATCTGTAGTGCCTGGCTTTTTCCATGAGCCACAGCATCTCTTAAGTAAACTACTGGAAGATGTGCTTAAAATATCAGCTGTTCTGCAGAACTTGAGAACTCTTTATTGCCCCTTTCCACAAACCTCTCTCCTCATGTGACTTCAGAAAGGGCAAAATCAAGGCAGTAAGTGATGTCTGAATTCAACAACATTACAGTTTTGCTTTTAATTTATAAGTCTTTGAGAGTTAATTGCCATACGACTCATAGACAGTAGTTTCATGATTTCTTAATCTGTTATGTACACTAATTTTCTTTTGACTAACTGCTGAAGGGAGACATTTGTTTCTGCAGGGCACCAGCTGCGTCTGAACCACAAAGCACGGGGTTAACAGAATCTGTAATTACAGAGGTGCATGGGCTTGCTGTATTAATCGCCATTTAGAAATGTGGCTCTCTCATCTTGACTTTCAAATCAAAAATATAGCCACAGGTTAATCCCCTCTGCCTGCTCAGGTTCTATCTCTGCAGGCAGAACGGCAGCAGGTATATGTTCTGCGTTTCAGTGTTTCTCTGTTCATGTTCTTCTTCTCAGTTATGCTTTGCATGTTTGCAGTACTTATGAGGGGAAAAGTTCTTTACCAGCAAAGTAATTTGGTCTAAATCACTTCCTTGCAGAAGAACAGAGCATGCATCAATGCCTTGAACCTCTCTTGTTCCATTGCTTCTCTCCTTTTAAAGACAATATAGAGTTTTCCTTACTTGTTGTTTGTCTCTTCCCTTGCAGCATCAGCGAAAGCTTCCTCACTGTGAAAGGTGCAGCGCTCTTCCTGCCGCGAGGAAATGGGTCATCTACTCCCAGGATCAGTCACAGGCGCAACAAGCATGCAGGTAAATGCATTGCATCCGGCAGCTGAGGCTTGGCTGCTCACTCTTGCTTCCAAGTCCACCTTTGTTGAGTTTGTTCTCACCAGATGACACACATTTCTGTTTGCACCAAGTGTGTATTAAAGCTAGACCTGCCAGTCTCAAGACTGCAATGTTTAATGCTGATAGAAAAAAAGGTTTCAGTACTCTCTTGTTTATCCCACAAAATCAAACAAATGAGAGCCATCAGGGCAGCAATCATGTCATCATGGAGAGCTGAGAACAGCTGCCCCCCAAAATACCATCCTATGATTTTTGTATGAGAAAGGGGCTGGAGGATTGCCATCGAAACCTTTGTGCATTGCAGTGGGAAGCTTGAGGTTGTGATACGGGATGAATAATTGTCCTTCCTGATTTGAAAGTAGCTGGTTGTGATGGAAGAAGGGGAGGAGACTCTTACCTCTTCGTGGTGGTGAAGAAACCTCTGAGCAAAGTCAGTGTGACTTTTGAGACGTGTGAGCAGAGTGAATAATACAGTGTCAGTCATAATTCCACCCCCTTTATCTGCTGAAAGTTTGATTTATTTTTTTTGCTTTGACTCTTTGTTTGAAAAGTCAGTCTGAATAATGAAACTCAAACGTTTCAGGGTAGGTTGTTTTTCATTGTGTATATGGTGCTTATTCACTGATGGTGTTTTACAGGGATCAGATAGTGTGGGGTTTTTCCCTTCCATTAAAAAATCAGCAGGAAAAAAACAACATTGAGACCTTCAGACTTTTGCCTATGGAACAGAGACAGAAACGGAGAGGCTGGAGTCAACTTTCTTTGCCAAAAAAGTGACCACCAAAAGGTGATTTGATTTGGTTCCAGGTGTAGATTTCTTTGTACTTTGATACCATCAGGCTGTAATCCAGCTCGACATCCGGCCGAGTTACATACCTGATGACTAGTCCACCTCCAAGTCTGTTTACAAACATCTTTCTAGAAAGAGTTTAAGTCAAAAGGCAATTAATTACATACTCCCACTCAGACATAGTACAAGCAGTACCCAAATTGCTTTGGGTGAGATGCATTAATTACCAGTTATCAAAAGAAATAAATTGTTCTGAAACTTAATTTAAGGTGGCCTTTCTGGTTAAGACTAGCAATGGTCTTCAGCATGAAAGTAGAGTCAGCAGTCTTTTAAAAGTTTATCTTGGCCTGTCGTGGTTTTTAGTCTCTCCAAAGAACTCTGCATAATTGAAGCCCAGGTCAGTTGCTGTCCTGGCTTTACCTTGCAGAGGAGACCCGCTGGATAGGTTTCCTTGTGAACCCGTGCAAGGCAGCACAAACAGCTTTGAGTCTCTCTTGCTGCCTCATCTGCTTGCCTGTGGCTGACTTACGTGAGGTCTGGAGATGTCGGTGGAAAATAGAGTTGCTTGTCTAATCAGCCCAGAGCTTTTAGAAGCCAGGTTGCCAAGAAAGCAAATCTGGTGTGTTGTAATTGCTTAGAGCAAGATGTTTTGTATTTAAGAGGCTGGCTTGCCCAAGGGATGGGATTTTCATTCTTAGAAGACTCTTTTTTTTCCTGTCTCTTCAGGTTATGGGGTGAGATTTAATGAGGCACCAGTACTTGTCCTTTCCTCAGTTTCCCTGCTTGCCAAGTGATGTAAATGATAGAGTATTTTTTTATGGTGCTTGGAGATCTCACTGAAAAGAGACCTTTGTATGAGTGTGCACCACCTTTCTTTTCTCTGAACTTTTCTAACATACAATATATGCCAGCAGACCAAGACACCCAGGGATCAATGTGTCACCTTCCTGAGCAAAATATCTGTGCCACCAAAATTAAAAGTCTTGTAGAGAGTGTGGCTCTGAGAGGTGAACCGGCCATTGGCAGTGAGCTGTGCAGTGAAGCAGAGCATGCGGTGAAGAAAACTGTCTTCATTCCTGGACTCCGATAATCTGTGCTCAACTTTCATTCCCATGTGTGTGTCGTGACTTATCTCTGGCACACAAAATTAGAAGGGGGGTGGAGAGCGGACATAACTTTCCAGTATGAAATTGCTGCCTATGGATGCAATAGTGTTTAAAGTGGTTACGAGAGCATTTTCTAGGAAGGTCGACTAACCTTCCTGGCCTCCCTTTCTAATTCATCAGAGGTGCTAGAATCCAGCATAAAGAGTAAATGCGTAACAGGAAATAATTAATGCTCACACCCATTTCTTTAATCGTATCGTCTTCAGCAATGGAAATCACTAGTTGGCAGATTGACTAGATAAGGTACCAGCTGTCCACGCTCCTCTCGCTGGGCGGTCCTGCACCCCGTGCCACCTGGCAAACGGGCTGTGTTCTGTAGGATGGTGGGCTTGCTTTTGCATTCCAACAACGCCGGAGGAGGCCAGAAAAGGATGCAACTTCCCTGGGGCTTTTGTCATCTCTGGGATACTGTAAATCTGTTTTAAGATCCCACTCTAGCTGTTGTTTTACACCTAGCCTGCCAGCTCCAAGGAAGCAAAAGCATCTGCTTGTTGCTGGACAATGGTGATAGGAAGCAGCAGTCATGCCATGAATGTCAGGGAAGCTGACAGCCCTTCATAGGACAGGATGTGGTATCTTTGTGCTGGTTCTGGCATGCTAAAACCTTTCCTTTGCTTTTTCTTAATCCAGGAAGCTTACAAAATGCCTTGTGTGTTTGGGGCTGAAAATGCTGCAAGTCGATTAAAGCCGGCCAAGGAAGCAATACTTTACTTTCCAGCTCTGGAGCTCCCAAGGCGGGGGAACAGGGAGGAGTGCAATAAACTTTCTGAGGATGAGGGATAGCGGAGCTCCTTGACTGAGCCTTGCAGAAAGGGTTGTCTTAGAAACTTCCTGTCTTTCTTAAGTATTGACATAATCCAGTAGTCCTGGTGGTGTTTTTTTGAACTCTGGAAACTTCGTCTCTTAAACTGGTTCTTGATGTTGAATTACTGGCATCAGTAGGTGGGAACTGTTATGCTCGGGGGGGGCGGGGGGGAGGAAACTGAGATGAAGCATCTTTCATTTCAAGCTGCCTAAGACATGTGGATGCCTCGTGAGTCAAATGCTTGCTGGGCTCTTCCAGGCTGCAGGCAGGAGGTGCCACCTGAAGCAGAGGGACCTCTGTCTGACTCCAGTTCTCGCCGATTCCCACTGTGCTAGCAGCTGAAACTTGCTGGAACTGAGCAGCATTGCCAAGACTGTGCACTGGTGTTGATGTGGGCAAATCCTGTCTCCCACTGTGCCCCTGGGAGGACAAGCATCTGATGGATGAGCTGGCCTTTCCTATGTTACCTATCTCCCTAAATAATTGCTGTTTAGGGAGGCACGTGCCAGCTACTCCAGGCCTGGGAACAATGTCCTTGGGCAGGAAGTAGCTTCAGGTGCTTGTCACCACTGGTACTTTGTATGTGACTTCCCTAGCACTGCAAGTGCCTCAGTTTTTCCCACCCCAAGTTAAAAATGCAGTCCCAGGGCATTGACTCATTCTCCATATGCTGAAATGTGTGTCAAGGAGGAAGGAAGGGGAGAGCAGGGGATACCGTGTCCTGCGTAGCCGACTCCATGCAATCTTGCCTCCGCCTCATCAGGAGAGAGCCTGCAGCAGCCCTTCAGCCCTGCTGTTCCACCAGCTATAAAATCATTTGGGAATGAGGTACCATGCTCTCGCTGGGCAGCGTTTCCTTTCTTCCCCTTCCCTTTTGTGGCACTTCTGGATGCTGCTCCATGCACAAGGTTTCCTTTTTTCTGAAAGTCCATGAAATAGCATGGATTCTAGCACCACCAATGAATTAGAAAGGGAGGTCAGGAATGTTAGTCAGCCTTCCTAGAAAACGCTCTTGTAGCCATTCGTGCCGAATACTTGCTCCAGCATTTGTGCTCTTCCCTGCAGCGTTGCCTAAACTCAGCTTCCCATCTGTGTGGGAGCGGGTGAGGGCGGAAGGGTAAAGGCTCCTCTTCTTGCCGTTCTCTGCCACCCACCTGGCAGCCTTGCACTCTCCTTTCTGGGAATGCAGATTAATTTTCCAGGTAGCGATTTTAAAAAACAGCCCGTTGCTGGAGGTGCTGTTGCGTAGTGACGCTCAGAAGGTACTGTGCTGAGCAGAGAAACTCTTGGCTCTCCACGGGCCAGGGAGGAGTGCTGAGCAGTCAGTGCAGCAGTGCCAGCAGAAAGGCATCTCACTTGTCTTTCAAAATGCTTGCTGCTTTAGCAATCTGGGACACTCAGCTCTCTTTAAGAAGGCTTTAAAGTTATTGTCTGACTGTGATTTTTTTTTTTTCCCCCTTCCAGTCTTCCTCAGCCTCACCAGTAAAAGTGTAGCAAGCATTTTCTAGCAAAAATCATGGTTGCTTGATGTTTCAGGTGGCAATTCTTAGCAGCTTTTGGGTGGGGTCGGCACGTAAGCGTGTGTGGGCATGTGCTGCTCCAAGGTGGGACTGAATCTCACTTGAAAGGGGATACTTTTGTCCAGGTAGTAATTCTGCACTAAGTAATAAGTTGGTGTAAAAGAAATGACAGATTCCTGATTTGAACCTCATGGTAGAATGAGATGTTGAACCATGGGGTGGGGTCCATTTCTACCAGTTTGCTATGCCTTTTAAAGGAACAGAGAGTACTGAAATGCTTTTTACCTCTGTTAA
This sequence comes from Morus bassanus, assembly GCA_031468815.1. Classification (NCBI taxonomy): domain Eukaryota; kingdom Metazoa; phylum Chordata; class Aves; order Suliformes; family Sulidae; genus Morus; species Morus bassanus. Next base: position 11,398,174 of record CM062584.1, read on the forward strand.
AAAGGTAACAGGATTTAGCAGGAGAGAACGTGGTAAGATGGGAACAGGTGAGTACACGGAGCAAAGAGCAGTGAAGCGATGGAGTTTTGTCATCTCAGAGTGTGCGGAAGTGACAGCACTCACGGTGACGTGTCACGTTTCTTGGTAGATGTTTGCTCTGGCTGGAGAGCCGGTAACTTGCATGTGATTTAAAGCTATTTCTGTGCATTCACCTTTCCCTCTTTCCTGCAGGGGATCTCCAGCAACACCTGCAGGCCATGTTCATACTGCTCCGCCCAGAAGACAACATCAGACTGGTAGGCTGGCTTTTTGCTTATCTGCTGTTAACAAATATAATGGCTAAATTCCACTTGGCAAATACACCTGTGTAACTCATGAAAGCAGTGGTGAGTGTTCAAGTGGTTTCATCTGTGGGTTCGGGGAGTCTTTGCAACCACAAAGGCAGAGAAGCAGCCAACTACGAAAGGCCTCCTTATTTGGTTGATCGATGAGACAAATTGTATGGCTAGAAGACTGCCTTTGTCTGAACCAAGTACTGTGTACTTACACTCTCCAAAAATACTGCGACAATTGCCAGAGAAGCTGGGTAAATTAGCTTGCTGTCCTATTTAAATCAGGAGTAGGTGACATGTCTGACCAGCATGAACACCTGCCCTTCCACATTAGTTTGGTTGTGCTCCTCAGTCTGCTCTCCAAACTTGTTGCATCCCAAAAGGCCATGGCTTATCAGGAAGGAGCACGTAGGATCCCCGTGTTGCTACGCACCTATATTGAACCTTGTCTTCCTGCTTTTGTGGGTTGTTGCCTCCTGTAATGATGTAATGAAAATTGGGCATTGCTGTTTATAGCATTGATAGGCTGTCCTAAAGGCCTCCAGAAGCTAAAGAAGAGCAGTGAGGAATTTGTCTAGGACATGTTGAAGTGCTCTACAAGGTCAGGCGTGACTGCAGCGTATCTGTATCTCTCATCACTCAGTAGCCTGAAGTTTCTTTCCTGTGTTGTCTTGGTGCATCTTAGCAACGTATGCCCAAAGTGGGACTGCCAGCATCAGAAGCGTTATTCTGGCACCTCTGGTTTGCTGAATCCTCCTGACCTGTGCTGGAGTCGGACTGATCTTACAAGTATAGCTAGGAAGCAGCCAAGATTACTATGGAATGCTTTAACTTTGAAAATGACCACTGAAAATAATTTGCCATAAGCAAAGTAGAGGACCTACTCCCAAACTTTGTCAGAGACACCTTGCTGTCACTAAAATTTCAGTGAAAGTGATGGGAATGGGGGTTCTCAGTGCTTTTCAGAATCTGAGCCAGGGTTAGAACTTTGGAAGCTATTGAACAAGTCATTGTTCAGCAATATCAGTGGCTACATTGTGTGATTTCGGACAAATTAGCCTTAAGAGCTGAATAAGGACTTTGTGGGCTGAGACATAAACCCTTTTGTTTGAAGCTGCATTTGGAATGCTGAAATCTTGCATGAGGTTAAGTTCGATAGTCTACTTGAATTTAATTGATTCTTGACGAACGAAGGGCGTGCAGAGCTGCAATAGACTCTCTCATAAAATAGTAGATACAAATGAGATTTGAAATATAAACAGTACTGAGAGAAATGCATTCTCTTCTTGTGTTGGCTGCTGTCATTTGGAGGGCAGATTTCACAGCTCAGAGGGCAGCAGAGGAATTGAATCCTCTATAAACCTACACTTAAAATTTGGAACAACTCTTGTTTCTGTTGGAGCTACTGACAGAGTTTTTTAGCCTTCCATGAGAGCAGGATTAAAGAAATGGTATCAGTGTAAGATCAGTAGGAAGGAGAGGAAAATGTGTTAAATGTGTACAAACCGATTAAACATATTCCTGTAGCTTAGCAGTGTGGGGACTTGTTCACTTACATGTGGTGAGTAACAAAAGACTTCAGAACGTTGGGCACTTTTTTTGTCTTCAAATCAAATATCCCAATGAGAAATGTTCTTGTATGAAATACCTACTATTGTGTAGCATGAAAAAGATGAAAAAGGTCAGCATGAACTTACCTCTTGGAATGTGCTGTTCATACGGGCTGGTAAAATACCACATTGCACTTCTGATGAACGAGAATGCCGCAGGAGATAAACTTGGCTTGTGTTTAGGTGAGCCTAAAACTAAGAAAAGTGTTGCTGGCCCTGAAAGGAATACAGAGAACTTCTTGTTCATGAACAGACTGTAAATAACCTCCCCAAATTGAGGAGAAAGCTAGCCCTATGTGGATGAGCTGTTGAGAAAGAACCTTCCATCTCATCACAGCCCCTGAAGCTAGGCCATCCTCCCTAGGTTGAGTGGGATTTCAAATATCTTAATTTAAAAGGTGTCAGACCACTTACTTGGTATATGCTCCTACTGTTGGGTGAGCATATGAACTAGAGCTTAATGAAAAGGTTAGAGACTGATTTCTGATTTGATGGGCATGCTGGAGTGCTAATAGTAACTTCTGAGGTTGGCTGGTTCAGAATGTCAAGTTTGTTGTTTCATTATTCTAGTAAATCTAGCAAAACACATTATCTGCTGTAATCATGGTTCTTTGCTTTGTGGTAAGGGTGTAAGTGTCGGATCTAGAGAGCCACAATAAGCCATGCCCTGTTTCTCTTAATTGGTCCTCTGAAAATCCTACGCCAGTTACTTGAAGCTGTGTGACCTTTGGCTGCTGTTTGTCTAGCCATGTTCTAAAGGGTCTTGCATTAAGACTACTCTTCCCATTACTGCTAGCCAAATTGGTTTAGCAAAGTAAGTTAGATTATGTTAATCCTATTGCTGCTGGACTGTCCTCAAGAGAGGCAGAACAGAGCTCGTGTGTGGATGCCCTGGACGCAGGGCAGCTGTTGTCCGCCTGCTCCCGTTTTAGGCAAGTCTTTGCTTCTGTTTGAGGTTTGGTTCCTGATGTAGATAGATAATGACTTTAACCACCAAGACCTTGGTGATTGCTTGCTCTTCTAGGTTGAAGAGCACCCTTTCTGTTTTGCTACAAGTGGTTAGTAGTAGAAACAGCCGTCCCTGGCAGAATTCACACCTTGAAGGCCTGACAACTTTGATCCTCCATGTTTCCAAAGGAATCTCAGTGACTCAAGGAGCAAGAAGGAAAATAAGGCTGGTTTTAGCATGACTTATCCTAAAGAGATGGGGTGGGGCACAGTGTCTCGCTGTACAGAGCACGTCTGTCTGCTGGCATCAGCATTTGGGTAGTTTCTCTTACTCTTCGGTCCCATTGGACAAGTCTAGAAGACGTGGTCAACACCGTCTCCTGCCTGCACTTGCTATTCCGCCCTCATCACTAGAGCTGCTGCTCCCTGCAACACCACTGGGAAGCTTCTCCTGCTGCTCTCAGCATAGTCTCCTGCGATAGAGCACTCCAGTGAAATAGTGAGCTCTGTTCTGACTGCCATGGGCTGTTTTAAACTTTGTTGTAGACTCTGCCGCGTCTTGTGGCTGAGACACTGGCTAGCGGACAGGCGAGGTGTGAAGAGGTCAGAGGGGACTTTGTGTAAGCAAGGAGGTGCCGTTCTGGCCTCAAGACCAAGTTAGGAAGAACTACAGGAGTGTATTGGGAAAAGCAGCCTACCCCTGAGACATCCCACATGATAGTTATTTTTTGAACTGTTTTTTTTTTTTTTTTTTTTTTTTTAAGGATAAAATAACTGTTTAAATTGGGCTTTCTGAGCCAACTCTTGTGGGCCATCAGGAAGTGTCTACACAAGCCGTGGCTCGGGAGGGCTGCTGGTGTTTGAGGAAATCAGGTTCACTTTGCGAAGGATGTCAAATACTGCTTTGAGCTTCAACCGTTGGGTCACTAGGAATTCAGCAACTGGATCCCGTCGCAGCAGGCGGGTGTCTGTCTGCAGCACAGGGCAAGGCTGGGCTGTGACGGTTCCGTCTCGCCCGTATTTGCTCGCTGCAGGCCCTGCTCAAAGTTCAAGAAGCAGTTTAACAATAAGGTAAACACTGAAGCCAGACGGCGTTTGGGGTTGGATTAGGCTATCCAAGTTAAGATATTCAGTATACGTGATTAAGACACTTCCTTTCTAGGGATGTCATAGTTTCTCTAGTTGGGATCCTGTGACTAAAATAACTGCAAATGGCTTGGAACAGAGTCCAAAAAGCATTGCAAGTAAAGGCTGCCTACTGCAGATGTTTATAGGCAAAACCTGAAACGCTGGCTCCCTTCCCTGGGCTCCTCACTAACCAGCAGTCTGTCTGTAAGACGACTTGCTGGAGTCACTTCAGTTCTCGCTTCCTCGTGGCTTCTGGAGGAGCATTACGCTTCAGCGTAGCCTTTCGGGAGCTTCAGTGTTGTTCTGACACTCACAACTTAGCTGCACGGCCGCTTTCTGAAGGCAGTCAGTAGTATTTGATTTGGGGGAGTTTAGGGGAAAATTCAGACATCCTCCGGTCCTGCTAGATCTCTTTTTTTGGGACTGGGGTGCACGTGGTTGTGGTAGGAGCAATGAAGCACAATAACTTTCGCCTTTTCTGACCAATCCAAATCCAACCATGGGTACACCTTAGTAATAGGGAAATCTTTTCCTGCCAGCTCTAAGGCAGTAGGGTTGCTTCTGCACTGGGGAACTTGCTAGAAGAATTCAAAGGACCAGCAGGAAACCACATATCAATTAGATCCTAGTTGTCCAGCTATCTGGGGAGTTGGTGGAAGGAGTCTCGCTGGAGCTGTTGTAGCACACAGTAGTTTAAGGGAAAGCTCTAGCTCTTCGGACAAAGCCCTCTGAGAGGTGAAGAGCATATTCAACGCCCATCTGCCTCGCTGAACCTGTGATGAAGCTCACTAGGCTGGGACCAGTTGGAGGACTGTGGCAGCCAGCCTTGTAGGCTGCTGCTGTTTAAACACAGCCTCGGTGGAGCAGAGCAGGCCTGCAGCAAGGTGTGCAGAAGGCACCGGGAGCATGCCAGCTGTTGAGGAAAGCATTGTGTGTGAGAGAGTAAGTCGCTTCTCCCTCTTCTGCTGGTTAGCCAGCTGAGAAGTACAGGCCATCCGTACTAGTGCAAACTGCATCACTGCTTCTGCGCCTGTCACTCAGCATGAAAAGGTGGCTTGTAATGGTAATAGCCTGTGTTTTGCTGGCTGCACTGCTGATCTCTCCCCTTCCTTTCCTTAGGCTGTAAGACTGGAAAGTACCTACCAGAACCGCACTAGATACATGGTGGTGGTGTCCACCAACGGCAGACAAGACACCGAAGAGAGCATTGTCCTAGGAATGGATTTCTCTTCCAATGACAGGTACTCAGAGTATCCAGGTGGGGGAAGTCCTTGTGTGCACCCTCGTGTCAAGTCAAGTGTAGAAACCACTGTCTGGTGTCCATGCTTTCTGGGGGATAGACCACTTCAGATTTTCTAGCCTAACACCTCTCTTGAGACCCAGAATTCCCCTTTTATTTCTTTAAAGGAGGTGGCAAATGGGAAGGCAACAGCGCAGGTCAGCATTTCCTCTATTCCTCCGAGCCTCAGGCTTGTGTGAGAATGTTAAGTGCCCTTAAGTGTCTCTGAATGGTGAGGTCCCTAAGCCCTGCATCTGCACACCAGAGACAGGGACAACTCGCATGCAAAGAAGGAAAAAGCTGCAATTAGAGAAGCTGGACATCAGGGTTCAGGAGAGCAGCTAATAAGAAAGTGACTGTCAGGCAGCCCCTTGCCAAGGCCACGACACTGAGGGCCTGATGGGAATGTCAGGGTTGCTGATGGCAAACCTTACACATGTGCTCTCCCCAGACATCAGTATGTCATCAGGGTTTAGTGCTTTTGTGTCATGCATTTAAATTGCTGCTGACCTCTCCAAAAGGCTGCAGAATGTGGCTGGGAAGCAGCTTTTGCTGCTGGAGGGACTGTAAGCCAGGGTGCAGCACCCCCAGAAGCTTCAAGCTTAGAAAGGGACGCAAGGCACTTTGGAGAGGGCATGGAGGCACGTGGCTCTTTTAAAGGGTTGTAAGTAAGTCTTGGCCTATGCACGGAAAGAAAAACCTGGCTATTCAAACCATTTTGGAAGGCTTCGATACACGTGCTTAGTTCTAGCTGCTACAGGAATGAGTCTTGCTGCTGACCCTAGTCGGTAGAAATTACTTTCAGGTAGTTAGCAGGTCACTAGAAAATCTTTTTGAACTGTTTGGCTAAGAAAAGGCCTTCCAAACAGCCTGGTGATCGCAACGGCCACCATGCTTCATTTCAAGTGGCTTGATTTGGATGCTTAGCTCAAGTGATGCCTGCTGAAAAGGAGGACCACCTTGATGCTGCCACTGGCTCCTGGCTCCCTTCCTGTGCATGTGTGCACAGCTGTAGCTCAGCAATGCTCTTGCGGTAGGGTCAGAATAACTTGTCCTTGCACAGGTTGCTGTGAGCTTGGAGCTTGCTGTTGGCTGTGATATACCAGCACAGCCACCTTTGATAACTGAGAGCTCGCTGGTATTCAGTCTCTAATAACATAGCAGGGTCATTTTCGCTTTCTGCTAGAGTTACTTAGGTTCTGGATGGTCAGTCTGATACACCCTCCCCTAGCCCACTTGGTATTTATAACTCAATGTAGACTTGTTGCTATGGTCTCTGATAAGCGCTTGCTGAACAGTATCACTAAAAATACCCTGGCCACCTTGGGAAGCCTTTTAGAAACACATCTTTCCATGAGCTCATCTCATGTTGTCAACAGAAATAGCTGTGTGCCACACTGTCTCCTTGTGCTGGGCACCAGTCGCTCTGAGGCATGTGCGTTTACAGGGCTTCATGTCTGCTCACCCTCTGAAGCCTTGAGTCTCCCTCTCTTCCCCCACTTCTCATGAGCTGCAGAGACTGACAGGAGTGTTAGGGCTTGTGGACATTCGAGAGCAGGTAGTGCAAAGCATAAGAACAGGAGGCAGTTGAATCTGATTCTTCTTCAAGACGCTGCTTTGATTATGGACGATTTTACAGTTTTATGAGATTCAGCTTTTTTGTTTGGCAACCTGGTGTGGGTTGTGATGGGGTTCCTCTGCCCCTGCCTTTTTTCCATCGCTTGACTTCTGCTTTTAACTTGGCTTTTTGTGCTCAGCCTTACAGAAAGCAGGTGACTGTGAGAGTAAAGAGGTCAAAGCAGCTGAGAGAGGAGTGGGATTGCCAAAAGCTCTCTGTCTTGGCTGGCTGTTGTGCTCATCCTTGAGGTGTGGGAGGGAGAAGAAGGGGCAGGAGTCAACAACGGGTGATAGGCTGTGATTGCTAACCTACCATGCTGCCAGTCACCCTGCTATTACACTAGACTGATCCCAGTTCCCCGCAGCTGTGGCTGAGGGACAAACAAGAAAACAAAGCTACGGATTACAAAATCAGAGTTAGGACCAAACCACTTGAGCCTGAGAGGGACTAATCTGTAAAGAAAGCCTTGAGCTTACTGAAGACTGTGAGCCCCCTCTGACCTTCCGCACAAAGCTTGCTGCTTCTGAATCCAGTTTGCTCTTCTCCTGGGCATATGTTAACCCCTTAAGCTTGCTTGAAAGAGTGCCGCTGCACCCTGTGTCTGGCTAATGATCCTTGCCAGACACCTGTAGAACAACACTGGCTCTGTTTGTCCTGAAGCAACATTGGGGTTTTTCATTTTTTTTCTAATGAGTGCAAACATCTGCAACCATTGCTGTGAAATTAGAATAATAGCACGGTGTTGTAGTAGATGGGCTGACCTTCTCTCTCTTACTACAGTAGCACTTGTACAATGGGCTTGGTGCTGCCGCTGTGGAGTGACACCTTGATCCACCTGGACGGGGATGGGTGAGTGTCTTTTGTTCTAGGTCAATAGCGGGGAGTCTCCGTGTGTTACCTTACAGCACGGTATATGGAGAAGGATTCAAATGATTGCAAAGCCCTAACAGGTCCAGCAGACCTCCTGCTGTTGACCTGTGTCGGGTTAGTAGGCTCAAAGGCCCTAAATCACAGTGGTTGTGGCAGGGAACACCAATAATTGACTTATCTGTGAATAAACACGCACTGAGACAGTGGCTCGTGTGTGTGTTTAAGCTGGAGTAAAGGAGCTTTTACTGGTGAGTGGGTGTGTAGTGAAAGCTCCTTAAAGGGATCCTATTATGTGTTCCTCCATCATGCTTGCAGCAGGCAGCATTCAACAAAACATAAAAAAAGAATGATGTTTCTCTGCCAAATAGACACCTGACTTGCAGACTCCTGTTTGTGCCAGTTACAAAGGCTGTCCAGTGCAGTGCATGGAATGACTTTTCTTTCCTTGGTAGCTGCCCCAGGATCACTTTAGCTGGACTCTGTTGCTCCCAGCTGTGGCACTGAATTTGTGTTGCCAAGGTAAACGGCACAGCCCAGCATTGTCCCACTGTTTTAGTTTTGTTCCTGAACAGCAGCTGCTTTAAAAAGTTACCTTAGAGCTTTTAGCACGCTATTTTGATCTGTTTGCTAGCTGAAGCCAGCAGTGTGTGCATAGGGCTGCTCCTTTGCTGATCTAACGTGCTACAAACTATCAGTTATTAATTGAAAAGTTGCTTTTGGGACACATTTTTACTGTGCCTTTTTTCCTCTCTCCAGAGGGTTCAGTGTGTCGACAGATAACAGGGTTCATATATTCAAGCCAGTATCTGTACAGGCAATGTGGTAAGTACTTACTATAACCTGTCCCAGTGATCATTTTTCCAAGGTGTTTTGGCTGCTTGAGCTTTTAAAAAGCAGGTGCTGCTTTGCATTACTGGTATCTTGAGACCTGCTCGAGCAGCCAGAAGTCTCCTTCAGAGACAGGGAAGGAAGTTTGATACCAAAGGAAAAAAAAAACCATGGAAGTGCAGGTATACAGCAGTGAGTTTATAATACTGCTGCAGCCGCACCTTCGTCTCAGCTCGGGGCAGGAAGGATTAGGGTAATTTTCCTTGCAAACGGCTGCTGCTTTGAATCTCTCCAAAGCAGAATTGCTCTGAGCATGTGTTGAAATAAATTCTTTATTTATTTATTTATTTTATTTGTCGTAAATAAGGAAATACGCACTGTGAATATTTTAGGAGTCTGTCTCCAGTGAGATGTGTTCATTGTGATAGCAAGAAGGAAAGAGAAGCTGCCTGCATTTTTCTTTCCTTTTAGGGTGGCTCATGTAAGAATGTGGTGGCCATGGAAGTATTTCTGGCTCAAGCTTCTTTGCATTGCAGAAATACATCGCCTGTCAGGGTGTCATGCTACTGTGTCACCCCAGTGATTTTGACCTGGATCCTTCTGATCCTAGTCAAAGATTTAAAACAAGCTAAAAATAGGAGAGGGGGATTTGTTTCCCAGCAGCAGCTGAAGAAACTTCTGACATCCCTTGTGCAGCGAGAGAGGGCAGACACCTAAACATCTCAGTGAAGTCAAGTCCTAGGCCCTTGGTTGTGCAGCTCTCCATGTGTCATTGCTGTGTGTCCCTGCCCTGCACGCGGGAGAGCTGATGGCACACTAGGAGCTGTCAGACCACCCTCGTCTTGGACGAAAACTGTGTGCATCTTATTTATGGCTTTGGTAGTTGTAGCAGTTTTTGGAGCCAGAGGCACAGGCGCCTGTGCCCTCTGAATTGTGGCCACCTTCGCCGCTCTCCAGGCTTGTCTTGGCATACTTCAGTTAAGGCATGCAAGCTTTTGCAACGTGTGGTTACGCACACCCTTGCAGGACAGCCTCCTGTTCGGTGCCGGGGGCTGTTGCATGTAGCACTGGGGTTTGTACCAACTGATGGGACGTGAGCAGCATCCTGGGTTTGGCTGCTGCTTTGTGCTCGAAACCAGCCTGAGGACGAAATTATAATCCTGCAAGTATTTTTCCCTTTTTAGGTCTGCTCTGCAGAGTTTACATAAGGCTTGTGAGGTGGCACGGAGCAACAATTACTACCCAGGGAGCCTCTTCCTCACGTGGGTCAGTTACTATGAGAGCCATATCAACTCCGACCAGTCCTCAGTCAATGAGTGGAACGCCATGCAAGATGTGCAGTCCCACCGGCCCGACTCGCCCGCCCTCTTCACAGATGTGTAAGTTGGTATGGCTCTGCTGAGCCAAAGTGTTTGGCTGTCAAGCACTGCCGTCTCCAAATGAGGAGACAGTTTCCACAAGAGATCACTCTTAATTAGGTTTTAATGAGGAGAGGTTTCCTGTTCCAGGTAGTTAGCGGACCCCTGGTTAGGTAAACACCAACACTGGAAGTTCAGCCCTTCTGGGGCTCCCTTGCATCTCCTCCAGCCTCTGTTTTCAGTCTAGTTGTTGACCTTGCGCTTTAGGCTCACAGATCTTTGCTTCTGCAAGGTAAGACCCGTGTTACTAGTGAGAGAGAGGTGTGGTGTATTTTCTAGTACCTAGGCCTTCCTCTTTGCTGATTTTGTCGTCTGGTTTCCAGGCCTGGTGTCTCCTGGAAGGAACAGGTTTCTCTGGACTTTGCTCTTACGCTGGCACACGTCTGAGCACATGTTTAGAGTAACATGGTCTTTTTTTTCCTTACTCAGTTCATTTTGCTGTAAAGTGAAGTGTTTATGTACAGACTTCTGAGACTGTGAGCTCAGAAGCATCCTCACAGGTATCCATCTGATACACCTAAGAATGGGGACAAAGAGCAGTGCAGTTTTTCATCGTTCTGAGGAGCTCTGCAGGTGTGGAACAGGACAGTGTATAGGTCCCAGGCTGTCTCCAGCTAAATGCTTGGACGTCTGGTGATAGATGGTCCAAAACAGTGGCTGAGGTAGACCAGTAGACAGTTTGGAAAGGCAAAATTTATAGGCTGTATCAACATTCAAGGTTTACAACCCCTGTAATTAGTATTGCTGATGGTGCTGATACCATATAACTTCAAAGGTAGTCTGGGTCCAGATGTGATGCCAAAGCGTGAGGGCTTAGTTGCCTGGTTTGTAGTAGGAGAAATTACTTCACTAGCCCCAGCTGCTTTCCCAGTATAGTAGTGCCACTGGTTGATTTATGCTCTCAGATATTTCCTGTTGTTGGAGTTCAGTGAGTGAATAATAATGCTAAGAGCAGTTGTTCAGCTGTGAACAAGTCCTCACGCTTGATTGTTTTTTAATGTACAAGGACAGTGGCTGAAAAGTTTTGGCAGGCTGTCAGGTTAATATTCTCTTGTAACATTTCGTATATAAATTTTATGTTACCCACCCTTTCCCTGGTGGCAGCAATGGAACGATTTCCTGGGGACACCTAGACAGCTTTCTCTTAATTGAGTCTTGAAATAATGTGTGATGTTAAAAGGACCAGGAACTTCCATGATTTTTATTTGTGAACCACCGGTTGGACACTTGTAAAGCAGAGAAGTGTCTGTGCAGCCGCCATCCTGGCGGCCTTCCAGAGAAACAGAAAGGTGGTGCGAGATGTTACTGCTGGGTCCCTTCTAAAGATGATGGGTGAGACAGCTTTGTGCTGCTGCTCTGTTGCAACTTCCCCTGGTGTTAGTCAGGCTATTTTTGCAGCTGGTGATAAGGCCCCTGGCAGCAGAGGCTGGAGGAATGCACAGAGGCTTAGCTGCCCTCGTCTCTCCATGTAAGGAGCTTTGGAGCTGTTACCTTTCCAAGAAAGGTAGGGGAAGGCTTAGACATTGCTCCGGAGAGTATAATGCAGCCTTCCCAATTTAAATTTTACCAAATACCAGAGGTTCTCTGGATGACTACAATGGATTAGGAACATTCAGTTGGTCTCTTTCATATACAACTGGGAATCTAAACTGGGCTTTACAGTCACCTGAATTCCCTCCAGCTGAGGACATGCTTGGGGGTAGCGTGAGTATCCCAGACTCTGCAGAGTATCCAGCCTATAAAATACCTGTTTAAAAAGTGCCATGATTCCAGTTTGTTTCCCCTCCCAGTGACTCTTGCTTTCTTCTGATAGCCCAACTGAGCGGGAGCGCACAGAACGGCTAATTAAGACCAAGTTAAGGGAGATCATGATGCAGAAAGATTTGGAGAATATCACGTCAAAAGAGGTGAGTGGTGAGGGAGCAGCACTGGAAGTGCTGTTGTGCAAACTAGAGAGCTCTGTACTTTAGGCTGTGAAGAAAGGCTAGAAGAGAAATTTCACATGGCTTCCTTGCGTTCCTCCTCCCCACCCAGATACGCACTGAGCTGGAGATGCAGATGGTGTGTAACCTGCGGGAGTTCAAGGAGTTCATTGACAATGAAATGATAGTGATCCTTGGGCAGATGGACAGCCCCACGCAGATATTTGATCATGTCTTTTTGGTAAGTCTAACAGTGAATTCAAGAGTAAACACACCTAGCGCTTCTCGCTATGTCTTGGTTGACACAGGGGCCTCCGGAGGAACTTAAAGAAACTCTGAAGGAGAGATTGGCTGATCCTGGGGTCACATACTCTTAAGCAAGACACGAGACACTAGTGCTATTGAACAAGAGCAGCCTGGCTTCTTGGCTGTGCTAAACTTTGCCATACAATGCCAGCCTAGCTGTAGACCCTGTCACTAGAGGGTGGAAGGGAAAAAGTCTTAATTCTAACTACTTCTCAGGGCCGTTTCCACTGATGTAAGACCAGTTTTGTAGCTTTAACTGTCCAGGGTACCCACACGCCAAGTTCTTGGAGTATACGTGTATTTGGGAAGGGCATAACTACAGCAAAGAGAGAGGGGAGCTGTTGGGGGGAACTATGTCTACATTCAGGTGAAATGACACTCTTGTAACATGGAAAACTCTGAGTTCACGTGATCCAGGAGGAACAGAGGAGCTTAACAAAGAATCCTGTAGATGAGTCACTTAAGGAAACATAAACATTTTGCCTTTTAATGTTTTGCTTGCTTAGTTGCCTTTCATTGCTGCTGGGGCTTGTCTAATTACTGGACCTCCTTCTGGTGAGTCAGCTCCACTGGATTTCCCAGCCCTGAAGCAACGGACGCAGGTTTGGTTGGGCTGTCTAGCCTATGAGGTTGGCTCAACTTTAAACAAAGCCATTCCTCTTGGGCCAGCTGGTCTTTCCAAGCGGAGAGGGCCTCTCCCAGTCCCCTGAAACTTAGTGCCATGGCTCAGAAGGGATGGTGTATGTTAGTGTGAGCGCTCCCAAGAAATTGTGTTGGGTTAAAGCCAGGAAACTTAAAGTACCTACAATGTAATGGATTTTCTTTTTTTTGCAGACTATGTGCTCTCCGGAGAGAGAGAGAGAGACCTGTTACAGGTTTACAGTGCTGGTCAAAAGCAGTTCAGGCAGTTTGGTCTGCTGCAGGGCTTGGAGTCTTGGCTCTGAGTACATTTAATGGGAACAAGACCTTTAAAATAAGGCTTGCAGGCAGCACCAAGGAGAAGAGCTGTGGCTGATGGGTGGAACAGAAGTATTTGCAAAGCAGCTCTCTGCGGTGGGGAGCAGTGCTGCTGGGGCTGAGCAAGAGCTTAATTCAGGAGTGTGTATACTGCAAGGCAAAGTCATACAGTGAAGTACTGGAAGGCTTGGAGCTGTTTCCTTCCAGGTGGAGGCAAGAGCCCTGTGGGATCCCACTTAGGGAGTGCTAAAATAACTAAGCAGGAAATAAGAGACCTGATGATGTTGGTGATTGTGGATCAAAGGACAGGAGAAAAGGCTTTCACCACCGCAGCATTGTTCTCCATACCCATGGAAACTGGTGGTTCCCAGGCCTGAATTAAATTATTCTTCCTTGGCCAGAAAGAGGGAACATGAAGCTAACTAAGTCTGGGAGGCTAGGGTAAATACAGCAGGGATCAAAATACGTTTGTTGGCAGATACTGAATACAGCAAGAGCCCCCATAGTCCTCCTTCAGATCGTGCGCAGCTCTGGACTTTGCTGGGATTGACCTGATCTGTGGCTGAAGGCAATGGATTCTGTTGAAATCTGGGCTACCATGGCATGTAGTGTTTGTCCCTGTATTCTGCTTGAAATTCAGAGTCCCATCTGTGCTGAACCCTTGCCTGCTGTCCTCTTTATGATGACTTCTCTTAGGAAGTAGTTCAGTTTGGGAAGAACCAGCTGCTTTTTGTTTGTTGTATTCCTGAAGTGTCAAGACAAGACAACAGACTTGTCCCCAGTAGCTACCAGAATAGTAATGCAGCCCTTTCCTGTGCATGTACATCTAGACACGGGCTGTGAGTGCTCAGGACTTTTCTGCAAGCACTGTCATGGGCGCAAGTGCGTGCCAGTGAGTCAGAGCTCTCGTACCTCTCCCATCTCAGACATGGGGTGCCTATGCGTGCTTTCTGGGGCAAGCAGCAACCCATCCTCTGGGTGGACACTGCTGCTTCTGCAAGACTGGGAGGTTCTCGCTCTCAGGCTGATTGGGTTTGCAGGCTGGTGGTGGGTATGCTCCAAGGGCCAGCTCGCCCTGGCTATGCCTCTCCTGGCCCTGGGGCCATGTGGAAGCCTGTGCTGTGGGAGCAGCCATGAGCAGGGCTGTTCTGCTGGTGATGGTAGTGCTGCCTGGGTCCCTCTTGCTTACTCCTTCATCTGGGCCATCTTTCTACTTAGGAGCTGTTTTAGGGCAGGGAAGCAGATAGCTTGTATGCCTTAATTTTTGAAGGAAGCCTTTGTCTGAGTGGTTTTGTCCTCAGTAAGGGTTTATGTGTTTGAGCAGGGAGCAAGCAGCTTGGGAGGCCCTGCGTGTGCTGCAGAGAAGAGAGTTAGCTAGCCAGGGTTAAATGCGTGCGTTTCTCTGCTCACGCAGGCTTTGAATGTGGGGAAAAGAGGTGTAACCCGAGCGAGCTTACAGAGCTTATGGTGTTGCTGCCTTTGATGTGTGAGATGGGTGTTTCATGTATAAAGAGCACCTGGATGGTTTTTAAACGCAGGCAGTCTCTCTTCTGTGGGGTAGAGCTGGCAGCAGCCTCCAGGGAAAGGGTGGAGTGGTCTTGTCTTTGCTGAGGTGGTTTTGTCAGCGGTTTGCAGGAAGTGCCAGCATATGGTGCTGGGCTCCTCCTTTGCAGAGCTGCCTGTTGCTTCAGAATGCATCTGGTGAATGGGGCGAGATAAGGGGCTGAACATCAGCCCTGTTACCACTCTTCTGTGTACCCCTTAACTCAAAAGACCCCTCTCTCCAACACTTTGCTGGCCAGCTTTCCCCTCCAGTTCACTGGTGACAGTCCTTCCCTCCATCAGTCGTCTGGCCATGCCTTCCCTCTGGCTGATGTGTCCCTTTGCATGTTTTCCCTGCAGGGCTCAGAATGGAACGCCTCCAATTTGGAAGACTTGCAGAACAGAGGGTAAGTAGCTTCAGGCTATCAGCTTAAAAGCAAGAGCCTGGCCTCAACACTTGTCTATGCAACAAACTCTATTCCGTACCTGCTGTGTAACCTGAGTCTTGCTAAAGGATTTGCAGATCTGAACAAGCTCTTGCTTCCTCCAAACTCCGTGTCCCACAAACAGGCACCCTAAAGTAAAAGAATCTTGTTCCCTGACCTTGACTGACATCCCCTTGGCGAACGAAGCCAGCAATCTCATACCTATAAGTAGCAAAAAGCTACAATTACTTAACTGGATGCTGCATAATTGGCTCCATGCCCTCTGCTCCAGCCCGTTGTTCTGGACTGAGGTCTCATGATTATAGAGGCGCTTTGGAGTTTGGACCTCCGGACTGCGGCAGGAAGGAAAATATGTAAAAGACCATTTGTTGCTTTGAGTGGGGCCCCGTAGGAAGTAAAGTGCTGTAGCTCTCCGGCTTAGCACTGATGGGTTCCTCTGGCTCCTGCCCTTTCTACCTTTCAGGCTTAAGCTTAGAGTGTCCTTTCTTTAGGCCAGGTGGATCTAAGCACTGAGATTTTGCAGTTAAATCATTATTTATGGGTTTGGCTTATTTGTGCCAATCCAGTAGAAAAAACTAATCACTCTGCTGAATTGAATTGATAGCATACTTCCGTACCTCAGAGAATCGGCCTGGCAAAATTGACTCTCCTCATTCAGCTCAGGGTCTGCTGCAGCTTCCTTGGGTCAGACAGGTCCTACTTGACTGCCAGTGATCTCATACCTGCTAGGGAAAAGGGACGTCACTCCCTTGCGGTGCTCTTGATCTGTCTGATATCCCAGCATGAGTGCCGTTCATAAGCATCTTACGAGTAACCCTCAGGGCTAAAAATACTGGATGTAGTGTACATAAAAACCATATGCTTTCTCTAGCAGTTTCCTTTCCAGAAAATTTAAGGATAAGAAATAAATCCTCCCCAGTGGCTCATTGTATGTTACATCTCTCTCTAGTTATTTTATGCATTTGTTTTAACGATGGTGTTGCTCACGAGCTTCTGCCTTCAGTCTTCCTGCGTTGTTGGTGCAGCAGGAGGAGAGATTCACAAAGGGGCTTCGAGAAAGTGTCCAAACGCTAACTGAACAGTCTGTGCAGGAGGTCCTGGGACACAAGTGTTGCTAACACCTAGAGTAGAGAGATGGTGGGCAAGCAGTGTAACCTGGCATACTGTAGAGGAAGCTTCTATCCAGTATGGATGGAAGCCCTTTTATCAGAGGCCAGGCTCTAAATTGCTCTGCAAAACCTTTTGTCTGCGTTAGCCACTGCTTCCTTGCATTAAGTCCTGGTTTCCAGGGAGGTATGTTCAAGACTGCAACTTCAAATGCTTTGAGTTCTGCCACTCATAAAGCAAGGCAAGGCTGTTGTGTAGCAGCTGTGCTATCTCTCTGAACTTGCTGTGTTCTGCACACTCTGCATTTTTATCTGCTGTCTGTTTCCATGCAGGGTGCGGTATATTTTGAATGTGACTCGAGAAATAGATAACTTCTTCCCTGGGCTCTTCGAATACCATAATATTCGGGTATATGATGAAGAAGCAACAGATCTTCTGGCTTATTGGAATGACACCTATAAATTCATCTCCAAGGCAAAGTAAGTCTTTTCAGAACAGAACAAACACATTTAGAAGACGTATACTAAGCATTTTATATTTTCCTACTGATTTTCTTAACTACTTTTCCTCCTTGCCTACCTAGGATCAAAGCATTTTTATTTTGTAGTTTCTAAGTGTTAGAGCTGCCTTCCACAAATTTTCATTCTTGCGGGTGCTTGTACAAGGAGCAGGTAGGACTAGTGAGGGGTTTCTGCCCAGTTGCAGTCCAGGCAAATGGTGGAGGAGATCATTCCCATACAAGAGAGCTGACAGTTTGCCTGCTGCTTAGGAAACGCAATGGATCTGCAGAGGTGCTGGTGGGAGGAAAGGACACTGACAAATCGAGCAGGGTTTAACAAAAGTAAGAAGCAAAACAACAAAACGAAGAAGCAAAACCTTGTAAGCCAAACCCAAATGTAAGCTGTTCCTGCACGGTGAGGTTGTACGATGAAGCCCGCAGTCTGGAAGTGATTTCTTGTAGCGTAATGCTCCAGAGCAAACCCCTCCCTTTAACAGGAGTAAGTGCCTGTGCAGGTCTCTGAGCTGTCAGTTACAGTGAGTAATCTGATAGCAGATGCTGAAAGTAGGGCCTTTTTACTGCAAAGAATTGCATCCCAGTTATATGAGCGGTCTCCAGTTAATTCAGCAGCCTTCTTAGGGGAAAACTGGTGAGAAAGTAGATTGGCATATGTTCCCTTTAAAGTAGTATTTCCATTATAGAGGCCTGTCATCTCTTAACCATAGCTGGTGCTTGCAATTTCTCATAGCCTTTAAAAGCTGACTTGTCTGAGTATGGCTTAAGACTTATTTTAAGATGGTTTCTTTAAAAGACATCATTGTATTCCCTTAAGTATTGATTTTGAATTGTTGTCATCCTCAGAAGTATCCTCCTGCCCAGAATATTTTCCACTGGGGTTTAAACTATGGGGCCTCAGTACTGTGTATGTGGTGATCTAAGTTAATAATTTTCCGAACTGGGGCAATCGCTGTACCCCCTTCTTTGCCCTGTCTGCTTGTTGTGTTTGGGGGTTTTTTTAATCACCAAAAGCATTGCAACGTTTTGACTAATTTGATTTGCAAAGTTGAGAAAGTCTTAGAGCAATCTAAAGGCTGCTATAGCCCAGTAAACCCCAAACAGTGCAGACATCTCTGAGTGGGGAGTGTGGATACAGGTTCAGGCTGTGAGCAGCTGAGGTCCGAGCTTGTCGAGGCACGTGGCTGTGTGTGCTCTGTGGCCTCCTGGTTTGTCCTGTGGGAACTTCACGTGGCTGGCAATCCAGAAAACCTAGCACTTCAAGGAGAAAATTAACAGTGCCAAACCCTCAGCCTGCCCCATGCCAGTGCTGCCCAGCGCATGGAGTTCACAGAGAAGGGCTGTCGCCTTCCTCCTTGTATTTCATGGCAGACAAATGGTTTTTAATTCCTTGGAGCAGAGTGCTGGCTGCCCTTTCAGGCTCTGTACCAGCCTCAGCAAGCAGAGTAGCTGCTCATTGCATTCCAAGGCACTGTTTGCTTTGCCTTCAATAAGAAAAAATGGATTAGAACAGAAGGATGTTCCATCCGATTGCAGCAGGGCGCTGCACTGCAGCCATCATTTGAGGTCTCTGCTTCCAGCCATGGGGAGGTCATCTTTTCCACTTGCTTGCATTTGGACAAGTACTGAGGTGAAGGACTGTTACAAACGGAGCAGGGGAGGTGAGCTTTCTACCTGTAGACAGTCCTAAGAAAGGGTGGTATCAAGAAAAACCTTCCAGGTTGGTCTGTGGGGCTTTTGGCTGGATTTGCACCTACCGGTGTCTCGAGAGATGTGAGTTGGAGCTAGGTGGGGTTTCAGACACCTGACTGAAGCGATGTTGGTCTTGTTCAGCCAATTGCCAAACTCAATAATATGCCGTCAAAAGTTTGCAGTAGAAGAACCACCTCTGTGCTAGGGGCCACCCTGAACTGCTCACTATCTTCCAGGGGATGTCTTTCTAAACTGTGGCGCCATGTTTGTGTGATAGATGCCCTTTTTATTTGGAATACTGCTTGATACCAGCGGGGCATTTGGGCTGAATTCAAGGATGCCATGTTAGTCTTTAGCAGTCTTCATAGACCTCTGCAAACAACCGATGTTTGTCCACTTTGCGATAAGAGCTTCAGAAGAGCTGTTGTAACAAAATCTGTTCAGCATATTAAGACCTTGTTCTTCACTTTATTTGTATGTCTTGCTCCAGTTTGTAAATTGGATTATCAGATCACATCCCAGACTTCAGCTGTGGCCACAGTGTTGAAAATGTGTTTGATAATGCTCTGGTAAAGAAGTTATTTTCTTAAGCTTCTCAGAGGCTGTATTTTCTATTTAATGATTCTCTTTTGCCTTTCTCCTGCTTCAGGAAAAATGGTTCTAAGTGCCTGGTGCACTGCAAGATGGGAGTGAGCCGCTCAGCGTCCACAGTGATCGCCTATGCCATGAAGGAGTATGGCTGGAACCTGGACAGGGCTTACGACTACGTGAAGGAACGGCGCACTGTCACCAAGCCCAACCCCAGCTTTATGCGGCAGCTGGAGGAGTACCAAGGGATCCTGCTGGCCAGGTGAGTGGAAGGAATGACCCGGATTACCCGTGTTAAGGCATAACACTTAAATGATTGACTCCATTATTTTAATTAGAACTTCCATCACTGCATTACGTAAGCTCATGATTGTCTTGGGAAAGACAGCGCTCTGTTTTCATGGGTTATCTCAGCTGAGCCTGGGAAAATGGGTGTAATAAAGAGCTTTTAGGAGGCTGTTTGGCTTCTAGGGTGGCTGCTTTTTGGAGAGCAGCATCCTGTGAACTGCCATCCGAATGCAACATTCGGAGCTGTGCAGACTCCAGCAGAGAGAAATGATGTCCCTATTGCTTGTAACATCACTTGGCAGGGAACTCGCTTTGTCTCCGTCTCAGCCTTACAGTTCCCTGTTGGACATGCCCCTCCTCAGCAGCTGGTCTGGTTTTATTTAGATCCCTTTGGTAAGTGTTGGTGTTAGGGGAGGGGACAGGATGTTCTGTGTATTGCAACAGTGGTGTTTATTCCTGCATGGAATCCTGAGGCTGGTCTGGAGCTGGGCCTGGGTATGGGCAAGTGTGTTGTAATCCCAAGCCTACCACCTGATTAGCAAAAAGACATAAATATTGCATGTTTCTGAGAAATCCACTTGTACGCTGTGTTAAGCAATGTCTTCACGTGATCAGCTGGAAGGAGGTAGTGATACTTTGTGTTTCACCAGATTATGGTATTTTGTTTAGGATCCTGGTGTGTTTTGCCAAGGAGCAGGTCTGAAGCAAGCAGAATTACCCAAGCTGAGCCTCCTGCCACAGGAGGTGGCTCTTAGCATGTTTTGACCAAAGTAATTATTTCATAGCTTCTTAGTGCCGTTGAAAGGTGCCTGCTTTATGCTGTTCTTTACAGCGGCTCAGGTACTTGTGTGCTCTCTTTAGGGCACACTTCTCACCTCTGTCCTCTGCTTGGTTTTGTCCCTTTGAGTCTGTCCTATCCACTTGTGAAGATCTCCCTTCCCTTTTTCTATGCTAATGACTTATTGTTCCTCCTTTGCTCTCCTCCTGCTCCCAGCAGCCTGGCTATCTCTGCTGCTGGGCCACCTCTGGGTGCCCGATTTTTACACCAAATCCCTGATGTAAGCTTCTTTTTGTCACTGAAGCGTGCTTCCTCCTTCCCTCTCTGAGCAGATTAGCAACCTGAGGGCTCCTCCCAGCTTATTCCCTGAAAAGGTGCACCGCGGGATCTTTGTCCTCCACCTCTTCCCATGCCTGCTTTGCTCTCCCCCTGCTCCCCAAACATCGACTGCCATAATGACCCTCTTTCTGAAAAAGCAGCTAAGTAGTATGGAGTCTTAAGATAGATCACAGTGGAAGAGATATTTTAAACTGTGCTCTTCTGGAGTGAAATCCTTTGAGACAGACACTGCATCAGCCTTTGGAGCCTCGTGTGACACCAAACATGCTGCTGGCACCAGTTAATAAAGGTCAGCGCTTAACTCTGAGCTAGAAGTGACCTGACCAGTGTAGTATGCTATGTAGCGTTGGGCAGACTGGGAAATCAGATCTCACTGGGGTAGACTGGATGGAGGAGAAGAAGCTTTTCAGATGGGAAAAGCATGCCAATGTCCTTTGCAGCAGGCTGGTGAACACCTGTGAGGAGCCTTGGGCTGGTAGCAGCTGGTATATCGTGTCTTCAAGCCCTCAGCCCTGCAGTTGGTTTAGGTAATCTGTCAGTCCGGTAGTTGATGGCACACCTGCAAAGCCACCCTGTGCGAACGTTTTGGTTAAGGATATTTTTTTCCGCCCTGTCTTCCAGTGATTTATTTTTCAGGAGGCAAATCTTTCTTGCTGCCATCATTTATGTGGTGTGTGGCTCCCCTCCCACTTAAGCACACCACTGCTCCTGACCTACTCTGCAAGTCCCCATACAATGGCACGAACAGGATTACTCGTGAGGCTTTAAAAAATGCAAGAGCAGTGCATTACATCTGTGTGCGTAGGACTAGAAAGCCTGCAGTAAGCAAAGCTTCACTGAAGGAAGGAATAGCCTCTCTGTGCTGCAGAAATGGTCCCTCTTTATGCGGTTCCTTTCTCAGCTCCAGACTGCTTTTTCTCCTTTTTCTTCTCTGTGTTATTTTGCTTTGCCCTCTGGCCTCTGGCTGCCTTGTTTATTGCTGTGGTATTCCAGGACAGGTAAAAAAACAAACAAAAAAATAAAACAGAAAAACAACAGATTCACGCTCATGTGACTGCTCCGATTTCAGAGGGAAGGTGAGGGCAGCCATGTGCTCGCACTATCTAGTTACGGTTTTGTGTTGGGCTTATGGCAACTGGGATATGTTTTCCAGCTGTAAAATGAAAACCCCCTGCCTGCTTTTAGTCACAACAAGTGTGTTTTGCTCTTTCAGACTGTCATACTTCCTGGGGTTAGTTAAACTGTCCCTTCCCTCTGGTGATAGACGCAGAAAGGCTGAGCCAGCCCTGTTTCTTTTATTAGTTATGGATAAGTTACAGGAAAAGTGTTTGGGATCCCCTATGCCTTGTGCAACTTGTGAATCAACAGCAATAGTTTTATACCGGAGCCTGGAGAGCTGGCTGCAGCGTGGGGGGACATAGGGGGGGCTCCTGGTCCAAGGCTGGTGTGGACACAAGCTGGCCAGCCATGGTGCTGCCCCCAGACGTTGTGCCGTGCCTGGCACACCAAACGCCTGGGCTGCCATGGGCTGTCCTCCCCGGCACCGGGAACGCTGCCCAGGAGGGTCAAGAGGTGGCTGTGGGCTCTAGGAAGGGATGGGGGCTCCTGTTCTTTGACCCTGCTTTTAGCATCTCTTGCAGGTCGTAAGACAGGAGGAAGTGTGAGATTAAAAGTTAATAAACACACCTCTCCCAGCGGTTGTTGACAGCTGTTTTGGTTCTCAGATCAAGATCAAGGCCATGCTAGGCAAGTTCGGTTTGTTCATGCGCAAGGGTAATTTTGACTTTCAAAATCAGATGTACAGCAGAGTGCTGGTTTTGAGCACTGAAGCACCAGGGTGGGGAGTGCCCTCAGAAAGCAGCAACAACTTCTCCCCAGGTTACATGAGCAGACATGGGAAATGTTTGGCATCCCATACAGAGCCGCAGCAACAACCTCATGGACAAGCCTGGTTCTGCTGCCAGTGTCAAATTTTGTTCCAAAACCCATTAGAGACAGAGCACGTGCACCCCAGAGCAATGCCTTTGGCCTCTAGTCTTGACCCTCCTCTCCTCTGAAAGGACCTGGTTCTGCCCTGTGTCATACATGAAAGTTGTAGCTGATTATGGGGTTAGAAAGTTAAATCCGTGATAGATTATTTTCCGTAGCTGTTGGGCACCTAAAACTAAACTGGTGCATTGTAATTAGTTCCATAGCATGTGTTAATTACCTTACTGCAGTCAATGGATGTGTCTGGGAGTGCCTACTCACGCTAGCAGGGGACTGGAGAGGTTTTGCAAGGTCTTCTGCAGATCCAAGGACCTTTCTGTGGTATCTGCTCTCCTCCTAGGGGCAATCCGTGGAAGCACAGTCCTGTGGCCATGGCCACTCAGCAAAGCCCTTGCAGACATGGCTAGCGGCTGTGGTTTCACTGCGAGAAGTTGCCTCCTTTGCTCTCTGTAAGCCCCGGGGCATGGGCTGGGTTTTTTGGCAGGTGGAGATAAGGAAGGTGGTGCCATGCCGCTGGCAGTTGCTTGGCCTTGTGACTGCTCAGACCTTCCTAAAGGGGCTTTCCAAGAGCTGGAGAACTCTTGAGCTTCCTTCCTGTGAAAGGCAGGTGGTGTTTTGGGCTGCTTGTTGACTGTTGAGGATGTCTTCTGTGTTTTACGCACACCCACATCCTCTCACCCCACCCCCATGGTAAAAGAGCCCAGTTGTTGATCACTGAAGCTATTCAAAGAAGGAGCCACAAGGGCAATGGGATTTCACTCGTGGTCAACCATCCGCTCGCGTCCAGGCCTGGGGACCCTGACTCTTCTGACCATTGCTCACCTGGTAGCAAATGCAAGAGTACTTGCTGGCTCAGAAAGGACCAAATTCTGTTGTCGGTTAAACATTGCATTTGTTGAGTAGACTGATAAAATATTGCTGGGGAATACATGTGTGTGGAGCCAAACAGATTTAGCTACTGGAAAGTGGCTTGTTGTTGGAGCAGCTTCTCCAGCAGCAGGTTTGGCCCTGAACTGTTCAGAGGAAGCTGCAGTTGTGGTCAATGACTCCAGTGTTTGGCACGGGTTTTTATGTAGGTTGCATCCTCTTACAACAAGGTGGGTCTGGCCCTGGTATGTGAAAACACTACTCAATGTTTTCCTTTGCTTTTCTTCCCCGCAGCAAACAGCGGCATAATAAACTGTGGCGCTCGCACTCAGACAGTGACCTCTCAGACCATCACGAGCCCATCTGCAAGTCTGGGCTGGAGCTGAACAAGAAGGAGATCACCACCTCGGCCGACCAGATCTCAGAGGCCAAGACCAACGACAACCAGCAGCCAATGTCTCCCATCTACTCGGCTGAGCTAGACAGGGAGCAGCAGCTCGCAGAGGATGCAAACGTGATTGAGGAGATGTGTGTGAAGGAGAGAAGGATCCACCTAGAGTTTACGTGTCGAGACTTCCATGCTGAGCAGATGGAGGACAAGCTGAACCTGAACAATATCAATGGCTGTACAGCAGGATGTTGTGTAGACTCAGTCCCCCCCGATAACTGCCATGCTTCTGAGGCCTTAATGCAACTCCAGCACCCCTTGGAAATAACAGAGTTTCCTGATTTGACAGTGGACGATCTAGAAAAAGATGCCCTTAAGCCTGATATGAACGTGCACTTGGTTCCCATGGAAGAATTCACTTCGTGCTTGAAAGACTTTCCCCAATCCCCAAACCAAAATTCCCCGAGTCTCCAACAGAATCCCCAGCCCGAAGTGAGAGACCTCAGTACAGACAGGATTGATTTCTTCAGCGCTTTGGAGAAATTTGTGGAGCTTTCCCAGGAGAGCCGCTCACGCACCTGCTCCCATTCCAGGACAGAGGAGCAAGGGAGTGGAAGGAATGGGGTCTCCAGGGTGCCCGTGCTGGAAGTGCCGCCTGCTGCGGACGGGGGTGCAGATGCTCAAAGGAACAGCTCTGGAAACTCTCCTCAGGCATCGGATGACTCTTCCACAGATGAAGAACAACAAAAGGTTAAAATAACTTGCTCTTTTTTTAGGGACTGCTGCTCGAACCTATCTGCAGGTAGTTCTCTTGCTGTGAGGTTGCTGTGGACAGGGGATTTTCTAGCCCTGGCTTTCACTGAGCAGGGTAGCTGTTTGGGGAGGGATTGTTAGATGCTTCCCCGTCTCTTCGCTTTTAGATACTTGCCCTTTTCTGCACTTTTTCCTTAAACATCTGTTTGCTGGCAGTGGCAGGGCACTGGCTGAGTCGACCTTGACTTGACCTGCTGTGCTGTTCTCATGAGAAACTTATTTTTGAGTTTTGCATCAGGAGAGCAGATAGGTGGGACTTGACCCATGAGTGCAGCTGAACCCTGAACGGCCAAGGCCAGCCAGCACCCCGAACCTGCGGGGATATTTATCTGACTTGAGAAATCCCCCAAAGAATGGGACAAAGCTGGCACCTTTCCCTGGCTCGGAAGCACCAGCATTGGGATAGTAAATCAAGGCAGATGTAGAACTTCCACTGCTGCAGGAAGAGAATGAGCGCCTGTCCAGGCCTGGGGTGATGGGATCAGGCATGTCATGGCTCACTTCTCTCCTCGGTAGAGAGATGTTCCTGACAAAATTTAGTAACCTCTGACTTGAGGTACCTTTCTCTTGCAATTGCTTTCCACCCTCCGGGGCTCTCACAGGGATTGATGATGTCCGGGGCCATCATTTCCTGGGAGCCTCTCTTATTTAAATTCCACGCTGCATTGCTTGAATCTTTTCCATCTCCATGTGAGGCAATAAGGCTCTTCCAAATATAATAGGCCAACACTCTCCAGTGATTTGGCAGAAAGAGCATCTGTGCGGATGGGGGAGCCTCTCTGGCCACTTTCCTCCAGGAAACCAGAGCATTTCAGCGCACGGTCATTCTTTATGCTGTACTTCTGTTCACTCCAGTACGTGAGCAGAATCTTTGTTGTTTTCAGTTCAAAACTGCGCTTCTAGCAGCGTTAGGATTTTTTTTTTGTTAACTGGACTTTTCTTTAAAAAAAAAAGAAAAAAAAAAAAAGCTAAATTTCCCTTGCAATTTGTGGCAGTTAAATAAAAGTTCTTAAATCTCAGTCTAGGTAAAAATCCAGCCTGGAATATGTTAAATGCAGTCCCAGAGACAATAATGCTTCTGTGTTAGTGATCACAGCACTTTTTAATCTATCCCCACATGCTAGCACGTGTGTCTTTTGTTCCTTTGGGGGCATGCACCTCCATTTCCTTTAAGCTGCTGTCGTTTGCCCTGTGTCAGCACAGCTGATCCACTTTGTAATTCTCCTATTTCTGTGTTACAGGAGGTCCCCGAGCTGCCTAGCACAGGCCATCTCACGAGATCCCACTCGGAAAATGCCATTTCTGTGAAGGAAATTATCACAGAGATCGAGTCAATCAACCAGGGAGCAGGACCTGCCCAGCAGAAGGAGGGTTCAGCCAACCTCACCCAGACACCAAAGAGGAACACGGTGCATGACCTGCCAGTGGAGGCGATCTGGACATTGGAAAGGGTGGAACAGAGCGAAGGAGCCTGTGCTGGACACCAGGAAAAGGAGAAGGACCCTCTGCAAGCTGAGCAAGAAGCTGCCCCCTCCCTGCAGCTGTCTTCTGGTAAATCAGACCTGGAGGAAAGCAGCCCTGGTGGGGAGCAGCAGGAGCCTCGCGGCTCCATCAACCCTGAGCCCAAGTGGTGCCCCGGCTCCGTCCGGCGAGCCACCCTGGAGTTCGAGGAGCGCTTGAGACAGGAGCAAGAGCACCAGCACGTGACCCCGGTCTGCATCTTACCGACCCGCAAGAACTCCAGGAACGACTCTCCTGCTGCTGAGCTCCTGCCGCGGGGAAAGAGCGAGGAGCCGCCCCTGGAGCTGGCTCCGGAGGGTGACAAGGCGCGGGGTCCAGGCGCCGAGGAGCTGCTGCTGCCTCCCGGGGCAGAGCTGCCTGCAGGCAGACACCTGCCTGCCCCCCTCGTCCCCTCTGTGCAGGAGTCCCTGCCTGCAGAGCCCAGCTTGGGACAGGAGGGAACGGCACGAGAGTGCAGGACAGTGGTCTCGTTTGATGGGACGGAGGAGGCATCCCTGCCCTCCCTCCTCCCAAAGAGAATTGAAATCATCGAATACGCTCCCACAGTCAAGTCTGCAGAGCGCCCTGATGCAAGCTGTGAGCAGGGCGGGCTGGCCACAGCCATCCCGTCTTTAGATGAAAACTTGAACCCTTCGTTGTGCTCAGAGAAGGCACCGACCTGTCCCAGAGCTCTGACGCTGGTAAATCTCTCACTGCCGGAGCACGCGGTACACGAGCAGTCCACCTTCGCTGTGGGCAGCCCCGACGAGGAAGGTGGTGGGTTAGCTGTTCACCTCGGTGCTGCTTGCCCCTCTGCCCAGGTGACCTCTACGCCTTCGGCCAACCTCGAGCGCTCTCCTTACCCCTATGTAATTCACCTGAAAGGCGTCACTGAGCAGAGCACGGGTACAGACGATGAGCTGGTTACGCCATGTGGCGTTGAGGGAGACACGACTCTCCCGTTCAGGGACAGCCCCAAGCCTCTCTGCAGCAGGGGTGCTGGCACCTCGAGACAGCTGAGCGGCGAGGACTTCACCAGCCAACGCGCTGAAAGCATGGACGTTCTGGACATCTCTTTCCTGTGCTACAGCCTGCCCCATAGCTCCAGCAGCCACAGCGTGGAGGAGTGCAGCAACAGCCCCGGGCTGGTCAAGCAGCGAGCGAAGGAAATAGAAGCTCGGATCCGGCACGCGGGGCTCACCACACCCTCCCACATGAAACGCTCGGCATCCTTGGCCAAACTGGACTGCCTGGACCTCTCCAAGGACGACTTATCCGAGAGGGAGTCGGCCTCTTCCGATGCCAACCCAGTGCTTCTCACCTGCGTTGCCCTCGGTCGAGGTTTTCACGGGAGGAGGTTGGAGAGGGGCTCGGAAAGCGTGTGCGGAAAGCATCGCCTTTCCTCCCCGGAGCCCACTAAGCATTTTGTGGAACAGCTCAGAACAGCCGAGTGCATTGCCCAGAGCAAGCCGGTGGAGAGGCCGCTAGCTCAGTACGCCAAAGAGTGCGGCTCCAGCCAGCAGAGTTTGTTTTCCAGCGTGGATCCGACGTGGACTAGCTCCGAGGAGGGTCCTCCGCTGCTCCAGGTGCAGGTCCTGGACTCCTTGTCTCCGGCTCAAGGTCTGGCTGTCGCACCCCGGCAGCAGCACGGGAGAACTCACCCTCTGAGGAGGCTCAAAAAGACCAATGATAAAAAGCGGACAACCAATCCCCTCTACAATACTATGTGATCCTGAGCCCTCGGCTGTGATTTCTTACTGAGGACCCATGGTGTTGCGTTCACACAAGGGGCAGGTGTAATATAAGGAACATGCACTTTATTGGTTAATTTTATATATATTGTCATTTTACTGTTCCTGGCGCATGTAGGTGTGGGTTGGTTCTTCTGTGTGTGGCTCTGACTGCAGGACTGTTTGGGTTTTTTTTTTAAGTTTTTTAACTCTGATAACCTCAAATGTTTTTTTTTTGTTAGTTTGTTTTAAAAGAACACCTTTATCATGCGAAAATTTATGTTGGCTTGCTTCGGCAAGGTGGAGTTTTGCTTAGAACCAGGTCCTAGTTCCTAACTTGAATTTTTGCTGTGCTGGGCGGTCGTTGGGGTAAGAGCCCCCGTAAATGTGAAGGCTGTGCCAAGGTCCCTTTGTTTGGCCTTTCTTTTACTTCTGCAAACTGGAACTCCACGATGCTGGCAGATCACTCACAAAGCTGCTTCAGGACAAACCCCCTGGGCTCGGTTCGGCTGGCGCATCCCCAAAAGGAGCGCACAGGGGTGAATCCTCCCGACGGATGGGCTCTGAAACCCCGGGCAGCCTGGCACTGCGATCGGCACCCACCTCCCGGGGGGGGTCGTGCCGAGCCCCGCCATTTCACAGTGAGGTGGAGCAGAGCTCCTCCGCGAGCTGCCAAGCTCGCCTCTCCTCGGCTGTCCCGGACCAGCGGGTGAGAGGAGGAGAGCCCCCAAAGCCAGAGTGTTCTTTTAAAACAAACGCCTCATTAGGGTTTTAACCCTCCCATTACTTGAATACTGCTGTGGGCCTTCCAAGTTCATGGCCATATCATCTGTCCTCTGCCCTCCTGCTGCCTCCCCTCCGCCCAAAAACTGTTCTAGTCTTGTGCTGCCTGAGTTTCCCTCTCCCCTCTGCCACGCTCACAGGCACTTCTGGTCACTCCCAAACCTAGAGGCTGTTATAATCGTTACACGACGTGTTGCCCCTACTGAATGCAAAGCTTTGTCCTCTCTGCTGTCACTCCTAACACTCGACCCAGAGGGAAGATCTTTTCTGGAAGTTTTCCTTTTTCTTTTTTTGCCTAAATTGTATATATGGTATTTATATAGATTTTTTTTTTTTTGTCATTTCTATGGGGTTTTTTTGTTGTTTGTTTTGGTTGATTTTTTTAAAAAGGGCAAGACTGCATTCTGTAAACTGGAAAACAAAACCACCTTACTCAAACTCAGTTCTGTTCATTGTAATCTGCACAGAAATGGGGGTGGATTTGACATTGTAAGCTGTCTTCCCTTTCCAAAAGTGAGCCTCGATGCCAGCCTTTGCCAAATGTATTCTTTCTCCTCCAGTCCTGCGTGAACCCCCGTTACCCCACTGTGGGAGGGGGACTGCGTATCTGCCCGTCTCCCTCCCGCTTGACGCTGGGTTTCAGAAGTGCCGGTCGGACGTGGAAAGCCGTCGGCCGCTCCGAGCCATTCTGCAGGTTCTTGCTTCTCCGGAGAACCTGCATTTGAAGGGTCTGCTCCAAATTTCAGCAAATTAATTTTACAGTTCCTGAGCAGTTTGGCTAAATCAGAGCTCCTCATTTCCAGTCGTGCATATCAGCAAATTGTACATGTGCTGTAGGAGCAGAGAGAAAGGCACTTGGCGGCTGCAGGAGCTCTCTGGGTCCTGTCTGCAGTCCTGTGGCAGGTCTGTGGCAGAAGAGTGTGTCTGAGCTGGAGCTTGGCTCTGGCCCAGACCTGCCCTCCAGGGAGGAGCGAAGCCCAGAGAAGATGCAGAATGGCTCCAGCTGCTGAAAGCCCAACTCAGAGGGGATGCGGTGTGGGAGGAGCAGCAGGCAAGGCCATGCCTAGAAAGCAGCGCTGATGCTGCAGAGCCTTGCGGGCTCTGATGGGACAAGCTCATCTTGAGCCGGAGAGGAGCGCGTGGCACTGGAGCGCTGTGGAGTATTAGGAAGCAGCATGTGTCTGTCCTGGGGAAGGGATGTCTCTAACCCTCCTGCTTGCCTGCAGCCAGCAGCAGAAGACAGCCTAGCAGTTTGCAAGGTAATCCCACCTCGCTGCCCTCCTCTAGCTCCCAGGGATCTTCCCGCACTGCCTTGCAGAGCCTGCATGCCCGCAGCCCAGCCGTGGGGCCGCGAGCGCGTCTGTCCTGCTCCAGCAGCAGCGTGCCCTTCGTCCCTGCCGTTCTGAGAGGAGCTTGAGCTCTGCTGGGGGGGTTGTCACTCCTGCTAGCTGCAGGCTGGAGCACAGCCCGACGTAGCCCAGCAGGGCCCTTCTTGGGTCAAATAGCACGTCATCCCAGGCCGTTTCAGTCGCTAGAAGTCACCCAAGTCCCTGGCCCAGGAGGCTAAATACTTCTTTGGGATGCTGAAAGACATTTGGCTTCTCCTGGCCAGCTCCAGCTGGCTTCAGAGCTGGGCAGGCAGCGTGGAAAGGCCAAGTGGCTCGTGTCATCTTGTGAAGGACGATTTCAGTCCTTGCCTCCCACACCGTTCCTGACCCCAGCAACATGCCTGCCCGCCGCTCTGCGGGCGGAAGGGACGGGGTGCCACCGAGCCTGCGCTGCACATCAGAGGGATGCTTGGCTGGAAACGTGTCCTGGTGACGAGGATCTGCTTGGGAGGGGAATAATTTGTTCCCTTGAGAAGGGAGGAGGAGGAAGGGGACTGGGTTTCTTTGCCCAGCTTGATCTCAGGAGAAATGCCCTACAGGAAGGCTCTTCCATGCAGACCAGAAGTGCTGCTTCCTTCCAGTACTCTGCTGCTGTCCGGGTGCTTCAGCTGGGGAGAGCAGCGAGGGGGCAGAGGGCCTCGCAGGGAGGTGCTTTGCTGTCCCTTCTCCTCGGCTCTGGCCCAGCACAACTGTGGTTTTTCTCTGGGAAGCCTGTGGACAGGCAGAGGGAGTCGGGGAAGGTGGTTCTCTGGCAGAGTTATGAAGGCCTTGGAGGTCTGGAGGCTCTGACCTGGATGGCAGAAGGGGGAACGGGCTGGAGGGGCATGTCACGCACAGCTCTCTGGGGGCCCTGGGTCCTCCTTGGCCAGTGTCTGGGCAATGAAGCCACCGAGCCCCTGGGGTCAGAGGTCTCTCTGCCTGGGGGCGGTTGTCCCTTCCCCGTGCTGGTGGCTCACGGGTGGGCAGTGGCTCGCTCCTGGTCCCTGTGGCCACCCACGAGAGCTTCTTGTGACCCGCTGAGCACCGTGGGGAGCAGCACCTCCAGAGCGCTCAGCAGCTGACAAGCCTCGCTGATAGAGGGGTTTTAGGAGAAACGTGTTGTTTCAAGGGCATTTTTGTACAAAGCAACTGTTCTTTTGGTCTCTTGCAAAGCCCTCTCAGAGGACACTTTATTGTTTACATTGACTCCTGTACAATATCTCAGCCATCGCCTCCCCCCTTGCCCGCCCGGTCTCTGGCTGTACTGTAACGTGTGAGCCTTGCACAAACGGATAGTGTGTGCGTGAAACTGGTTTTTACACTGCGTTCTGTTGCACTCGATGGCGTGTGTGCGTGTGTGCGTGTGTCCGGTCTGCTTGAGAAGTTGTGACATGTACAAATCTCTCCCCTTTCGGCCCTTTCCTGGGGGCACGGTCCCAGCGGGTGGCAGGACGGTCAGGAGGTGATGCCGCTTCTGGCTCACTTGGATGTGAAACAGGGCAGGGATTGGCTCTGTGTCCCTCTGCCAGCAAAGGCCTGATGGAAGGTATCCCATCCCGGCTCCGGCTGCTCCAGGAACCTCCTGGGAGGAGCGAGGTGCTGGGAGTCAGCATGGG
Organism: Morus bassanus; assembly: GCA_031468815.1. Taxonomy (NCBI): domain Eukaryota; kingdom Metazoa; phylum Chordata; class Aves; order Suliformes; family Sulidae; genus Morus; species Morus bassanus. The sequence continues at coordinate 11,429,737 of CM062584.1, forward strand.
CACCGGGGCACTGCACCTTCCCCGGGGGCTCGGGGAGCCCAGCAGCTCTCCCAGCCTTGGCAGCAGAAGGAAGCCGTACCCACCGCCGGTCCCCTGCTCCCGTCACGGTGCGTCCTGCCTTAATCTGGTCCTAGCCCCACGCAAACCCCCCACGCTTCTCCCTAAGGGAGGGACCCCCGAGCCCTTGCTGGCATAGGGCAGAGGTGGGCGCTGGCCTGGCGCAGGAGGGGTCCAGGCTGGGCAGAGAGGGCCCTTGGTCACCCTCCGGCAGTGCCGCCAGAGGTGCTAACAGCCCGCCCGCGCTGCAGACATCTCTGTTGGCACAAAAGCAGGTGCCAGTGCCTTTTATTTTCCTGTATGGAGATGTAACGTCCGTGCGCTGGTTTGTAGGGATCGCCCCGGGGCCGGGCAGTCTGGCCACGCTGCGTGCTGGAGCATGAGTCCTCGGGGACGGCTGGCGGTGGAGTTGCAAACCGGGGAGGGGAGCTTCTGTCCACCCCTCCTGGATCTTCCTTGGTGGCTGGGATTGTCCCCTTTTCCCCTAAAGATTTTATGACCGATGTGCTCAGCTGTTTTTAAATGTGAACTTTGTGCACTGATGTGCAGATTCAATGTTCTTGTTACTGAATGAATAAAGTTTTATTTTGAAGATGACACGGGCATGCTGCCTCCTGTTTGGGATCGGGGCTGGGGGCGATGTGTGATCCGCACTGCTGTCAGAGCACGGTGCAGCAGCGGGGTCTGGGGAGCCACAACGGGGCTGTTCACTCGTGTCCCCTGCCAGAAGCGTAGATGGACCCATCCTGTCCCAAGCGACCTCCTGTGCAGGGGCCGAGGGGCTGTGCGCCCAAGCAGATGCTCTCCGAGCTCCTGCTGCGGGTGCCCTCGCTGCACTGCTGCAGGCAGAGGAGCTGTGTGGGGGGTCCTGGGGTTTAAGCTCCAAGGGGGATGCGAGGTTTTAGCCGGACCCTGGACCTGACCCACCACGGCCCAGCCAGGAGCTGAGCCGAATCTAAGCACCGAATAACCGCAGTGCAAGTGGATCTCTGCATTGGGAAACCCTCCTCGGGTGAGTTGGTTTTGCTCCATCATGTCCGCTGTCGTGGCAAGCAAGCATGTGGTGCAAAGGTGTCTGGGGACTCTGGCCTGCCCGGCCGTGAGGGGCAGCAGGGCTGTGAGCGGGGGGGTAGGGAGAGACCCAAATCCCCCAGAGCTCAGCCTCACCCTCCCTGCGTGGAGCTTCCTGCTGGGCTAGGGCTGAGCGAGCACCAGGGCGTGGGAGCAGGGGTGCAGGGCCATCGCTGCGGGGCATGGCAGGGCTGGCAGCGTCCCTGGGGTTCCCCATCCCTTCTCGCTCCCCCCAGCACCGGCTGGGGAAAGGCTTCCCGGGGCCTTTTCTCCACTGGCTGAGGATGTGGCTTGGAGTTGGGGACATAGGACACAGGGCTCGCTCTGTCCCCAGGCTCCAAGGGCGGGGTGAGCCAGGGCCATGGTGGGACTGGGCGGGCAGGGGGTGCCTTTGCAGCCCACTCCCTCCCTGCCACCCCTTTGGCCAGGCAAGCCAGGATGTCACCTTTTCCCTGCCTTTTTGCCAGCTGCCCCCTCCTGCCCGGCTCAGCCAATGCTCGTCCAGCTCCGCTCGGTGCCCTTGTAGGGTCCAGGGCTTTGCTGCCTTTCCAGGAACCACGGCTCCCCTCCCATGGGTCCCCGAGCCCTACAATCCCTTAATCCCCCTGGGCCAGGGCATCCCTGTGGGGCTGGGCTCTGCTAAATCCCAAATCTGGCTTCTGAATGTGCCTGTAACCATCCCACTATGCAGGACCAGGGCTGGCGTGGGTTTACCCCCATGGGGTTGCAGCCCCCTCGCTCCTGGGAGCAGGCAGCGAGTTCACGGGGTGCTGTGGGTGCTGGGAGCCCCCAGGGCTAGCCCAGGGTCTCTGTGGGGCTGCACTCGCCCCAGGGTTGGGGGGACCCATCGCAGGGTGGCAACCCTGTGGGATGCCCAGCAGCCCCGTGTCCTGCTTGAGCTCTGGACAGAGGTGACTCGGGGGGGGGGGGTGTGCGGCAGCGGGGGGGGGGGGGGGTGTCTCAAGGGCTGATTCTCCCCTTGGTTCCCCCCAATGCTTTGGGAAGATGCTGCCTGGCAGGAGGGAGCAGAGGGGCTTCTCCTGCCCCCCCCCCAGCCCCCCGCGGTGCTGGGCCGAGGGGTTCCCATGCACTGTGCCGGGGGGTGGGGCTGCGGGCACCCTTGGGCCCCCCGCTTGTGGGGAGGGGAGCGAGGGCCGGCTGTGCCAGGGCTGCCCCCATCCCTGCGGGGGGGGGGGGGGGGGGGGGGCAGGCCGGGGGCCGGGCAGGGTGCGGGGGCAGGCGGGGCCGGGGCCCCCCCCTCCTCTCCCGGTGCCCGCCGCGGGGGGGGCTGTGCCGGCCCCGGCGCCCGGCTCGGCTCAGCTGTTCTCTGCGGCAGCGGCGCTGCGCGGTGCCGAGCCCAGCCGCGCCGGGGGGAGCGGAGCGGGGCCGGGCCCCGGGGAGCGGAGCGGAGCGGAGCGGGGCTGAGCCGAGCCCAGCCGAGCCGAGCCCAGCCGAGCCGAGCCCAGCCGGGCGGAGCCGAGCGGGGCGCAGCGCCGGGCGCGCCCGCAGGAGCCGCGGAGCGCAGGTGGGGAGCGGGGCCGGGGCCGGCGGCGGGGACCGGGAGCGGGGAGGGAGGGCGGTGGGGCGCTGGGCTGCGGCCCCCCGGGCCCCCCGGCCCCTCGCCCGCCCGCCGCCCGGCAGGAGATGGCTATATTTGGAAAGTGACCTCTGGTCGTTCCCGAGCAGCCGCTGCGGATTCAATTGTGGCAACGTAATGGCACGGCCGGGGAGCGGGGAGCGGGGAGAGGGGCTGTCCTGCCTGTACCGCGCCTTGCACCTTGCCTGCACCCCGCCTCTGCCATGCCCGTACCCCGCCTGACCCCACCTGCGCGCTGCTAGCACCCTGCCTGCACCCCGCCTGCTCCCTGCTAGCACCCCATCCGACCCCACCTGCACCCTGCCTGTATCGTGCCTGCACCCCACTCGCACCCCGCTAACACCCTGCCTGCACCCCGTCCGGCTGTCACGCCTGCAGCCTGCTAGCACCCTGCCTGCAGACCGCTAGCTTCCTGCTTGCACCCCGCCTGCACCCCATTCAGCTCCGCCTGCACCCCGCTAGCACCCCGCCTGAACTCTGCCTGCGCCCCATTCGGCCCTGCCTGTACCCTGCCCAACTCTGCTTGCACCCCACCCAACCCAGCCTGCACCTTGCACGCTGCCTGCACCCTGCTCAACTCTGCCTGCACCATATCTGCACCTCACTTGCACCTTTCCTGCACCCCACGCCCTGCCTGCACCCTGCCTGTACCCTGCATGCACTCTGCCCAGCCGGCCAGGCCCTCACCCCCTCCCCTGCATGCCCGCACCCCAAGCTCTGCTCCCACCAGCAAAACACCCAGAGGGTGTCCCCGCGGAGCCCACCCACTCCTCCTCAGGGCTGGGGACCGTGCCCGGGGCCGTGGGGGTGATGCCAGCCCCCCCTGGTAGCAGGGCTCCGAGCCCCCCCAGTGCCTGGCTCTGACCAGCACCCGCTCTGCCAGGCCAGGGGCAGAGCTGAAGGGCCGTGGGGACTCCTGGGGACGCCCAGGGTCCGGGCAGATGTGGCTTGGCTTGGCACTGCACGTACCCTGCCCAAAAGCCACAGGCTGGGATGCAGAGGAGCAGATCTGCTCCTACCTCTGCCCACTTTTGCCCCCCAGGCTGGGGGCAGCGGTGCCCAGGCCTCCGGGCTGCGGTTTGGTGGCTGGATACGGCCCCTGGCAATGGCTGAGGCCTCAGAAGAGCACAGGGGAGTCCCCGAGGCGGTCAGTGGCTCATGGGTGCTGCAGAGCCCCAGTGCCAGGGGTCTCGGGGTCCCAAGGGGCTCAGTGCCCCATGGCAGGTCCCAGAAGCAGTGCAGGCTCAGGATGGACATGGGTGATTGCAGGCAGCATGCCCGGCTGTGGCCGAGGGCTGGAGACTCCGCTGGGGCCGTGCTGAGCACGGGGGGCTCCTCCGCACCCCAGCGTGCCCATGGGGCTGTGTGGCTGTGCCGGGTCCGGCCCTTGCCCGGGGTCAGTGCCCGGCGAGTGCGTTGGGGGTGCAGAGTGGGTGGCACATGCAGAGCCCCAGTGCAGGGGCCCGTGGCGGGAGGTGTGGGGTGGGCAGCGCAGCCTCCCTCCTGGGTGCTGGGTTGAGCCAGGCAACCTTGGGCCACTAATGGAGGATGGCACACAAGGGGACAAGCTGTGACCTGGTGCATGGTATCTCTGTGTCCATCCCAAACCCCCCTCAGCCCTGCTTCTCTACTGCTGATGTGCCAACCCCAGTGCCAGCCGTGGGGCATATAATGGCATGGCCATATCCCTGTCCAGCCGTCAAGCGGCTCTGGCCACGGGATGCCCGTCCCCAGCACTTGCAGCACCCACACCTCCCTGCTGCACCACAGCTGCCCCCAGTCCCTGCCACAGGGTCGGGGCCACATCGGGCACCATCCTGCACCCTCATCCTCCGCCGTCTCCGTGTCCCCAGGCTTCCCCCTGTGCCCAGGGTAGGGGGGATCTCTCGGAGCGTGAGGCCTGAGGGGGCCAAAACCCCTCCATGCTGTGCCGGGGGGGGGTCATGGCCTGACCCTGCGCCCCCCAGCCATGAGCCGCCGTGTGGTGCGCCAGAGCAAGTTCCGGCATGTCTTCGGGCAGCCGGTGAAGGCCGACCAGATGTATGAGGACATCCGCGTCTCCAAGGTGACGTGGGACAGCTCCTTCTGTGCTGTCAACCCCAAGTTTGTGGCCATCATTGTGGAGTCTGGCGGCGGGGGGGCCTTCATCGTCCTGCCCCTCGCCAAGGTGAGCGGGGAGGCTGCCGGGCTCTGGTCCCCCTGGGATGTGTTTTGGGGGGACATGCTGATGGGCTCTGCTTTTGGGGGGCTGCTGTGGCCCCATAGCCCCCCGGCTTTGCCCTGATGGCCCCATCCTCACGTGGGGGCTCAGGGCAGAGGTAGCCTGGGGTGGCCATTGGCACCTGGTGAAGGGTGACGGCCCGGGGGCGACCGAGGTGATATGGGAAACCCCCATCTGCTTTCTCCCCAGCCCAAATTCCCCAGGGGAACACAATGCCCAGGGAGCATCCCAGTGGGGTGAGGGTCTGCCCTGCCCACCCCAGCAGAGGGGCCGGCAGGGGGTCCCCAGCCCCTCCTTGCCATCAGAGGGGACACAAAACAACCTCTCCTGGGGCACATTGTTCCCCTCCATGTCCCTGTGGGGCCTCGTGCTAAGCGAGCCCCATTCCCACTGCCTGCCTCATTTTTCCCCTTCGAGGTGGGTGCAAAGCTCTGGCCACTGCTGGGGCCCCCTGCGTGTCCCCCTTTGTGCCCCAGCCATACGTGGTGGCCGGGCTGGGACTTGGGGGACTCCTGGCAGGGCCCCCCCCCGGCCGCTGGGGACTCATCCCAGCACCTCGGTATTGCAGACGGGACGGGTGGACAAGAACCACCCACTGGTGACAGGGCACACGGCTCCCGTGCTGGACATCGACTGGTGTCCCCACAATGACAACGTCATCGCCAGCGCCTCCGAGGACACCACCGTCATGGTGAGGGGCCGGACCCCGGGCGGGAGGGGTGCGGTGGGCACTGGGGGAGCGCCGCAGAGCATCCCCCCGCCTTTGCTGCCTGCGAAGTGTCACTGGCCTATTTTTAGCCCCGGTGCCATGCGTTCGCGCTGGCGGCGGCTGCTCTCCCCATGATGCAGCAGTTTGTGCTAAATATACCCGCCCCAGCGACTCAGCACCCAGGAATAGCTGGGGGGGGGGGGCTGGGGGCTCTGCCCCAGCCGTGCTGCCCCCCTCCTTGCGCCCACCAGCACCCCAAGTACTAGGGATGCCCCCCAGGATGGAGGCACTGCTGCTGTCCCCTCACCACCCTCCCCGCAGCCTGAGCCGGGATTAATGATGAGGTTAATTGGCTCCGAGGCCCTCAGCTGCTTAGTGTTTACCTGCGGGGTGATCCCCTCCGCCCCACACCCCACTCTGCGTCCCCCCCCAGGTGTGGCAGATCCCCGACTACGTCCCCGTGCGCAGCATCACGGAGCCGGTGGTGACGTTGGAGGGGCACTCCAAGCGCGTGGGCATCATCTCGTGGCACCCCACTGCCCGCAACGTCCTGCTCAGCGCAGGTAAGGAGGTCCAGGGCCACCCTCCCCGGGGTCGGGTGGGATCCGTGGGGTGACGGTGTCCACCCCGTTGATGTCGACCCCGTCGATCCTCCGCAGGCTGTGACAACCTGGTGATCCTCTGGAACGTGGGCACGGGGGAGATGCTGCTGGTGCTGGAGGACATGCACACCGACCTCATCTACAACGTGGGCTGGAACCGCAACGGCAGCCTTCTCGTCACCACCTGCAAGGACAAGAAGGTCCGCGTCATCGACCCCCGCAAGCAGCAGGTCGTGGCGGTGAGTGCCCCCGCCGTGTACCCCCACCATCCCGCCGCGGGGTCTCCCCCCATGTCTGCCTGACCCTACTAACCGCCCGCACCCGCGCATCTCCGTCTTTGGTTTTAACCCGCTAACGGCCGGCGCAGGAGAAAGCCAAACCGCACGACGGCGCCCGCCCCATCCGCGCCATCTTCATGGCCGATGGCAAGATCTTCACCACCGGCTTCAGCAAGATGAGCGAGCGGCAGCTGGGCCTCTGGGACCTGGTACGAGACGGCGGCTCCCGCCCAGCCAGCGCCGCGCCGGGGACCCCACGGAGCCAGGGATGCGCCGGGTGCCGGGGATGCTTTCCGGCAGCGCGTGCGCCCCAGGAGCCTCATGCACTCCCCAGGAGCAGGACTCAGTGGCTGTTTTGGGGGACAGATCCGGACCCCCTCCCTTTTCCCCCATGCCCCTGCCCCATGCTGACTCTCTCCCCCTCCCCCCAGGAGAGGTTTGCCCCCCACGAAGGGCTGAGGCCCGTGCGGGCCATCTTCACGCGGGAAGGACACATCTTTACCACGGGCTTTACCAGAATGAGCCAGCGGGAGCTGGGCTTGTGGGACCCGGTAACGAGGCCGCATGGAGTGCTGCCCTGGGAACTTGGCCCTCCCCCCCGACCCCGACCCCCTGCCCCGGGATGGAGCGCCCACTGCATCCCCACCCCGAAAAAGATGCCAAGTTCCCAAGTGTGCTGTGCTGTGCTGGGCATGGGGAGGGGGCTGGGGGGGCAGGGAGTGCTGGGAGCGGGGGCGGGGGGGAAGCCAGGCTGGGGTGCACCCAGTTGTGCAGGTAAGCAGGAGTGGGGCAGGGGGTGCTGGGCGGGGGGGGGCATGCCAAGCTGCCTGCCTGGGGGTTTGTGTACCCCAGGGTGGGACGAGCCCCGTCCCCGCAGTGTGCCGTGGCTAACACGTGTGACTAACTGGGATGGTGGTTTCGGGGCCACCGCTCACCCCCCCCGCCACTGCTCCGGCCCCGCAGAAAAACTTTGAGGAGCCCATCGCCCTGCAGGAGATGGACACGAGCAACGGGGTCCTGCTGCCCTTCTATGACCCCGACTCCAGCATTGTCTACCTCTGCGGGAAGGTAACCCCCCCCCGGCACACCCGCTCCGTGCCACCCCTTCCCTGGGGGTGCCGGGGCCGGCTGACACCCGTCCCCACACGCGCAGGGGGACAGCAGCATCCGGTACTTCGAGATCACGAACGAGGCGCCCTACGTGCACTACCTGAACACCTACAGCAGCAAGGAGCCGCAGCGGGGCATGGGCTTCATGCCCAAGCGCGGGCTGGACGTCAGTAAGTGCGAGATCGCCAGGTGAGAGCCGGTGGGGGGCGGCTTGGGGTCGCGGGGCGGGGGGGGCGGCTGGACCCTGACCACTTCTGCCCCACGCAGGTTCTTCAAGCTGCACGAGCGCAAGTGCGAGCCCATCGTTATGACGGTGCCGCGCAAGGTGAGCCCGCTGGGGTCCTGGGGGAGATGGGGAGGGTCTGGGGTGGGGGCACCCCCATCTCACCGCTGTCTCCCTCACCCCTGCAGTCAGACCTCTTCCAGGACGACCTGTACCCCGACACGCCGGGCCCCGAGCCGGCCCTGGAGGCGGACGAGTGGCTGTCGGGGAAGGATGCGGAGCCCATCCTCATCTCGCTGCGGGACGGCTACGTCCCCGTCAAGAACCGGGAGCTGAAGGTGGTCAAGAAGAACATCCTGGACAACAAGCCTCCCCCGGGCCCCCGCCGCAGATCCACCTGCGACCCTGACCTCTCTGTGAGTGTCCTGGGGATGGGGATGTTGTGGTGGGACTGTCACCTCTCTGGGGTGGGGTTGGGGGTGCTGGAGGGGGCTTCCTGGTGACCCCGTGTGTCGTGTCCCCCCCCTCTGCAGCGGCCAGCCTTGGAAGAGGTGCTGGAGGAGATCCGTGCCCTGAAGGAGACCGTCCAAGCGCAGGAGAAGCGCATCTCTGACCTGGAGAACAAACTCTGCCAGTTCACCAACGGCACGGACTAGCGCGGTGGCCAAGGCCACGGGCAGGGCGAGGACTGCCCCAGCGCCCCCGGGGATTAAAGCCGAGTCCCTGCAGAGGGCAGGAGCCCAAAGCCATGTTCTTTCCCCAGGAGCCAAGGCTGCAGGGAGGGGGTCGGACCCTGACCCCGCCTCCAACACTGGTATCAGTCGCATCCTGCTCCCAGGGTGGCCCGGCACATTGGCACCCTGCTGTAGCACCCCGGGGGGGGGGTCGTCCCGCTTCGGTGCCCGCAGGCTGGGGCTGCTGAGCCTCCCTCCTCAGGGACCTGCAAGCTGGGTGCCAGCATCCTCCCAGGACAGGGGGGCTGCCGGCCCCCCCCCCACCCCAGCCAGGAGGAACTTGGGTACGGTGCTCCCCCACCTTCTCACCTCCCCCTGCCCCATCGCCCCCTCTCAGCGGGTGCTCCCAACCGGCTCTTTGCTCCTGGGTCCTCCTTTAATAAAGGGCTCAGCCACCCATGGCGGGTACCGGGGACGTGGGACCACCACGTCGGGGGGCCCTGCCTGCACCCCACTGCCCGCACGGCCGCGGTGCAGGCAGAGAGAGGCCGAGAGAGAGAAACATTAAAGAGCATTTATTGGTGTTGGCCGCGGTCGGAGCTGCTCGGGCTCCCCCAGCCCTGGCCCAGACGTCGCTTGTGGGGTGCATGGTGGTGGCGGGGGGGGCACACACGCCGGCTACGAAAAGTCCCAGGGGAGTGAGCCCGGCCCCCCCCCCCGCAGCCCCTGGCCCCCATGTGCAAAGGAGGAGCAGCCTGGGGTGGGGGTGGCCAGGGGTTAGCACCATTTGACGTAAGGTTTCTCTTGGGGTCAGCGCCCAGGACGAGGGCGTGCAGGGCAGGGGGTGCGAGCAGGGGTGTAAAGGGGTTTGATATCAGGCAGCCTTTTGCAGGCACCCCCTCGGCTGCCCCAGTGGCCCCCCATGCCAGGGTGGGGGGGCAGCTGTGCAGCCCCATGCTGGCTGTGGGGTGCAATGGGGCTGAGCCTGCCCCCCCCACCCCCACCCCCCCCATTGACAGGCAGAGCAGCTCCCGGGTAAGTGCACTTGGTAGCGCCTGGGCAGGGGGGCTGAGGGGGCTGGGCAGAGCCCCCCAGCTCCGGGGGCACCCCACGTGGCTGGCAGCTCCCCCATCTGGGGCAGGATGTGCCCCCCACCGCCTTCCCGGGGCGAGGGGCCAAGCAGCACCCCACAGGGCAGCTGGGGGCGGGTAGGGCTGTCCCAAGGGTGGGGTACAGTCTGTGGGGTTGACACCCCCCCCCGTCCCTGCCACCCCAGCTGCAGGGCTGTCACCCAACCCCACCCTGTCCTGCTGTGGGGTGCCCCCCCCACCCCGCCCCCCCAGTGCTGCCCTGGCTATGGGGATGATCTCCCGCCCACCAGGTCCAAATCCTGCACCCCCCTCCCCATTTGCCCTCTGCAGTGCTTGGGCTGGCTCCCCCCACCCCGCTCCCCCTCTGTGCCCCCATACGTGGCACCGGCTGCGTCTCCGTCCCCGTTGGGGTGGGGGGGGCTCAGTGGGGGGACGGGGTCACTTCTCCATCAGCGAGAGCTGCAGGATCCGCTGCAGCTCCTCTTCCTCCTGGCGTGTCCGGCGCTCGGCTTCCTCCTGCTCCCGCGCCGACAGCGCCATGGCCAGCCGCAGCTGCTCCGCGTAGCTGGGGAACAGGGCGCTGGGCCCCCCGCCACCCCCCGGGGCCGGGGCAACGGGGGGCCGGGGGGCTGCCGTGTGCTGGGGAGTCCTGGGGGGCAGCAGGGTCTCAGTGGGGGGGTCGGGGTCCCCACATGGCCGGTACCCACTCCCACTCCTCCCCGGGGGGCTGGCCGGACCTTACCAACCTGTCTCCTCGGCGGCCCTCGTGCGACATGGGGTGGGTGCCCGGCTTGCTGTTGGTCAGCGCTTCCCAAATGGTGACCTGCGGCCGGTGGCAGAGGAGTGCTCAGAGGGTGGCATCTCCCACCCCCAGCACCCCAAAACCCAGCCCGTCTGCATGAGCTCCGACCCACCACCGCAGGATGCAGGGATGGGGCAGGGGTGAGCATCCTGGGGCAGCATCAGGACAGGGCGGGCAATGGGGTGCCCCAGCCGGCGGGGGGTGGCAGTGCCCACCTGGTCGTACTCGCTGCCTGCTTCCAGCAGGCTCTGCTGGATGGCGAACTGCAGCAGGTCATCCTCGTCCTCCCGCAGGGTGTCCTGGTGGGTGCCCACCACACTGTACCCCCGCGGCACCTCGAACAGCGCCGGGTCCATCTCACACGCCCGGCACGAGGCTGTGGGGAGACGGGCATCGGCATGGCTGGGCACCCCGCTCTGTTCCACTCCCCCCCCCGCCACGTTTCCCCCACCCTGCGTACTCAGGGAGCTGGAGCTGCTGACGCTGGAGGAGTCGCTGCTGGGTGAGGGCGCCTCGCTGCTGGGGCTGTGCCGCAGGGAGCTGACGGGCTCGTCGCACCCGTTCAGGTTCCCGAAGGTGATGCGGGCGTTTAGAATGTGGAAGATGGGGATTTCTGTGGGAAAGGGGAAAAGAAAAAAAAAAAAAAAAGCAGGGAGGGAAGCCAGCTGTGCCACCCTTGCCAGCAGCAAAGACCACCCCCACCCCCCACCCCCCCGTACCAATCTTGACGGGGAAGCCGGGTGGGAGGCGCAAGGTGATGAAGTCCCGCAGTTTGGCGAAGAGCGCGTTGCTTATTGCCATGAGGTCGATGATGGGGGCAACCTGCTCGCAGAGGGACAGCGGGTGGTCCTCACACAGCCACAGCTTCGCCTTGAACCTGCCGGGGACAGGCGCCGGGCTGGGGACCCCTGCCTGCCCCCCCCGGGTGCTCTGCAGTGGTCGGGGTGGGGGGAGACAGGAGGGTCCCAAATCTGCTCCTTCCCCCCTCACTTCTGTGTCTTGGTGGTGAGCTCCATGGGCCGCCCCATGTCCCGGTTGCCGAGCTCGAAGTTGGGGTTGAAGTACTCCTCCGGGGTGATGGCGGTGGGGTTGGCGTGGCTCAACGTCTGCGTGATCAGCGTCTGCAGGACACCTCGGCAGGGTAATGGAGGGGGCCAGCCATAGGGCCACCCACCCACAGGGACCCCCGGGACACTCACCCCGTTGTTGGGCCCCACGTGCTGCTCGGCGATGCCCAGGAAGGACTGCAGAGGGGTCTTACTGCCTGCGGGAGAGCAGGGGGTGAGGACCGGAGCCGGCGCAGCGTCCTGCCCACCCAGCCCATGCCGGCTCCACCTTTGCTTTTGCCCTTGTGCTGGTCCGAGAGGTGCTCAGTCCGCGTCCGCGTGATCAGCTCCACATTGGACGCACCGTAGACCTAGCCGAGGAGGGGGGACACCAGAGGTAGATACTCCCCCCCCCCCCCAAACCAGCCATACCCCCTCAGGCAGCTCAACACCCCCCCCCGCCCCTCACCTTGGCCTCGTACCCATTCACCATTTCCGTCTTCTCGCTCCTCCAGCCCAGGATCCCAGACTTGTTCCTGGGGTGACACAGGGCACTGTGAGCGGTGGATGGTCTCGCTCAGACAGCCCAGGACACAGGCACCCCTGGGGGGGGGCTGTGCATCCCTGGAGGGGGAGCTCGGTGCCCCTCCCAGCCCACCTCTCGAAGGCGATGTTCTTGGTGTCGAGCTGGGTGGTGACGACGGGGGCCGTCAGCCGCCCCATCACCTGCTCCTCGGTGGGCTGCACAGCAGCCAGCAGCACCTCCTGGTCGTGGCCGGCCAGGGCCAGCGTCTCCGAGTAGACCACCCGCCGGTCATGGTCGATCTCCATCACCACCGCGCTGGTGTCTAGGAGAAGGGGGATCAGGCTACACGGGGACGACCACGGTCCCCACCATGTCACACAGCCCTGCTGCAGTGCCAAGGGGCTCTGCGGGGGTTCCCCAGTGAGGGGGTGGACACGCCGGTGCCGGCTCACCTTGTCCCCGAAAGACGAAGCTGCGGTTGCCCCGCTGCCAGGTCATATGGTCGAAGCCCAGCAGCGTGGTGTCCACCCGCAGGTTCTGGCCGCTCTTCCACACCTTGTAGGTGTCGCTGGGGCAGATCTTGGACACCAGCGGCACTGGGGAGAGACAGCGATAGCCCAGCCAGGGATGGGGTCACCCTGCACCCCCGGCTGGGCTGCCAGCGCTGAGCTGGGTGGGCGATGTGCTCGAGAACCCGGTGCCTCGGCAGGATGGGGGTCTGCAAGCTTGGGGTGTAGGGGAGAGGAAGGGGACAGGTGTCCCCCATCCTGGGGGTGGGGATGGATGCCAGGGCTGGGGGCAGCGCCAGAGATGGGGGAGGCTCTGCTGGGAAACTCCTGCTCCCCCCTCGCCCAGCTACGCTCTGTCCCGAGCTTACCCCAGCTGGTGAACTCCCACTTCATCTCCACGTAGAAGTCCTGGGCCTGCGGAGAGCAGAGTGGGGTCAGGAGGAGCCTGTGGCTGGCATCTTCCCCTGCCCCAGTGGCCCCACCGGAGGGAAGTACCTTGCGTAGCTTCTCCAGCAGGATGGGGATGCCGGCCAGGCGCTTGATGGCTCTCTGGTAGTCGCGGTAGCGCAGGACCAGCTGCACCAGCTCCAGGTCGCGGGTGCTCACGGCCTCCTGCAGGACTGCAGAGCAGAGAGGGCAGTGCCCAGGGGGGTGGCACGGCACAGCGTGGCATGGCACGGCACAGCAGAGCCAGCCACTGCGCCGGAGCCACATGCATGTACCACCGCGTGAGCTGTCCCTTGGGGAGCTGCAGCACCAGGTTGAGCACGCCCATGCCCGTGCCTGTGCCCGTGCCCGTGCCAGGGCAGCTTGATGGAGGACCGAGGCAGCCAGCCCCCCGGCTCACCTGTCCAGCCACTGCGGTTCTCCTTGCCCACATCAGCGCCATGCTTCAGCAGCACCCTGGCACACTCGAGGTGGCCCAGCGTGGTGGCCAGGTGTAGTGGGGTGCGTCCTCGGGGGTCCAGCTGCTCAATGTCAGCCTGCTGGGAGGGAGCGGGGCTCAGGGGGCACCGGGGCAGCCGGATCTCACCCCTCAGCGCCCTCCCGCAAGCACAAGGCTCCCAGCTGGAGCAGCTGGGGAAAGCAACCGACATTTGCTGGTATCTCAGAGAGCATCCCCATCCCTGAACTCCCCCAAGAGCTGCACATGCACTGCACCCCAAAAGGCTCTCCCTGCTCCCCACAGCCACTGCCAGCTCCATGGGGACGGTGGGGAGAGCATGGCGGTGGCTGTCAGCACCCAGCACGCCTCAGTACGGTCAGGCTGGGCTGCACCCACGAAGTGGGCACAGAGCAGGGGCACAGCACGGCAGTGGGGGGCATGGATGCCCCCGGCGCAGTGCACGGAGCTCTGCACAGCTTGATGCAGCTGCAAGCTCAGGAAAAGCCCCCACCTCTGGGGTTTGGGGGGGGTTGCTGCCCAGTTGCCAGGCAGCAGCTGCCGGCAGCCCCCCCTCCGTCGGGGCTGGGAGCACGGCAGGCGATGTGGGCTGCAGCGGGCGCACGTGTTCCCCTGCCTGAGCTGGGGGCGGGTGGCTGCGTGAGCAGAGCGGCTGCTTGGAGGATCCCCGGGCCCTGGGGAGCCGCGCGCTGGGGCTGCGATTGTTTGTGCCAAGCCGTGAGCCTGGCGCCCAGCCAGCCCCGAGGAATCCCTCACCCGCCGGCAGCGGTGGTGGGTGCCCCGAGCACCTGTGGGCCCTGCTCCCCACACAAGGTGCAGCATTGTACCCGTGCCCAGGGCTGGGGGCATGGCTCGGGGCTTGATGGAGCAGCAGGGCGGGGGTCAGCCTCTGCCCCCCAGCACCCGGCCGGGGCAGAAGCCTTGTGCCTGGAGAGGGACACTCAGATGCCACCAGGGCAGGAGGCAGTGAGGTTGCACCCTGAATCAGGGCATGGGTTTTGGGAAGGCCACTCCCAGGAGCACAAAGCTGGGGTGCAGCACCCAACGGTGCTGGCTGGGACCAGGCACCCCAGAGACATTTGGGGCTGGGCAGAGTGGGGACTCCCCTGTGCCCAGGCTCTCGCGCTGCAGCAAGTCCCTGTCTTGCTCTTGGGCATGTCCTGCTATTCCTCTGCCCCAGGGATGTCCCCATGCCCCTGATCCCCAGGGGCTCACGGGTCAGGGCGACCCCCCCAGCCTGCCTACACCACCAGAGCAAAACAGCCCCCCAGTTCCCCGGGAGCCAGCGTGCTTCTCCAAGGCTCTCCAGGCGACTGCTGCTTCTTAATTGCGCTAATGAAATGACTCTAATTAAAGCAATTGCCCCCCAGCCGGGGGACGGGTGCTGCAGGCTCAGCAGGGCTCCCAGCCGCAGCCTTGCCCCAGCACTGGGTCGGATGAGGGTCCCCGCTCCGGGGATGCAGCACCGGAGCCAACCCTGGGGGACACGGCGTGACCCAGTTTTCGCCAGCAAGAGCTCGGTTCTGGGCCCTGGCGCTGGGACGGCTCCGGCTCAGGGGCTGTGGCACAGACCTCCGGGTGCTGCCCATCCTGGGGCTGTGACATCCCCCAGGGATGAGGACAGGGACGGGGATGGCTTCAGGGTGGCAGCGGTGCAGTGCAGGACCGCAGCTCGGCCGCTCCTCCTCCTGTGCCAGCCAGGCGCGTGGCACAGCACAGCCCCTCTGCCAGCATTGTCCCCAGGGTGGGGGACCTCAGCGCGGGCACGGTCCCCAGCGCCTGCTCCCGGGTGGCAGCGGGGGACACGGGCCAGTGCAGGGAGGTGGTGCCAGGCGCTGCTGTCCCTGTGCAGCCCCAGGTCCCTGCCACGCATGACAGGGCAGGCTGTGGTGTGGGGTGTCCTGGCACAACTGGTTCCGTGCCATTGCCTGCCACGTCCTCCCGCTGTCCCTGCCACGGGGACCCACTGGCCCTCACTCCCCAGGTGGAGGCAAATGTGAATGGGAGCTCACGGTGACAATTCAAGGGTGACCCACACAGGGCCCTTGTGGGGACATGGAGAGGAGCAACGCTGCCAGCTGCCCCAGCGCCTTCCAACCCCAAACACCTGCACATATAGCAGGGGGGCCCTGTGTAGTGCCGCTGCCCCGTGCAGGTCACCGGGGTGGCAGGAGGGCAGAGCCCCCGGGCAGGGGGACACCCAGCCCCCAGCATCCCACACAGCACCAGCCCTGACCCGCTTCCCCAGGGGATGCTCCAGCAGGGACAAGGGCTGAGCCGCGTCCCAGGATCCTCCGGATGAAGGTGGGGGGGCTCAGCCTGGGCTGGCCCCCACCTCCTCCCCCCATATGCTGGGGTCTGGCCTGCAGCACCCAGGGGCCCCGCCGTGCACCCCTGGGTTGCATGCAGGGCCGGCTTTGCTCTCGCCCTACAAATGTCGGTGGGGATGGTGGGAGCCCAGTGGGGGCCATGGCAGAGCCCCTCCACTGGCCAGGCTTGGGGGGTCGGTTAGAAATCCTCTCTGCAGGCGAGCAGGGCCGGAGCCGCCCTCGCAGCCCCTGCATCTCCCCGCGCCCGCCGAGCCGCCGCCGCCTGCGCCCAGCTTTGATCTCTGCCGCGCCGGGCTCCTGGGAAAAATGACCCCAAATTACCACGGAAATAAAACCACTGGCGATGGGGTGGGGGGTCGGGGCGATGCTGGCGCAGCCCCCCGACCGGCCCCCATAATGGAGGCGGGTGTGGCGGGAGCCATCGCATGCATCCCGGCGGGAGCATCGCTGCACGGCGGCCCCCCCGTTTCGTGCATCACCGGTGTCCATCCGGCGTGGCCCTCAGCACCCTGGGGTGCTGGGAGCTGGGCCGAGGGACCAGGGATGCTCGGCACAGCCTCGCTGCCGGCCTCCCTCCAGCGCCTGCGGTTTCCTGCGTCTTCGGGGTTGGGTTTTAATTACCTGAATTGCAACGCCACGGGGGAGAGGGAGGCTGGGAACCCGCCTGGGGACGTGCCCGCAGCCCCGCTCCGTCACCGGCTGGCTGGGGGGGGTCCCAGACTGGGGGGCACGGTGGGACCCCTCACACTGAGAACCCGCCTGGCCTCCTGGGGCTGGGGGGCTGCACCCCGGCAGCATCAGGGCCCTGTGCGCCCCCTCCTCCAAGAGGGGCTCAGCCTGAGGGTGGGGAGCTGGGGCTGCACCCCCAGTAGGACTGGCAGCACCCTGAGAAGCGGGGCGCGGGTCGGGGTGCCGGGGGCCCGCAGAGGCCTAGCAGGGAGCCGGGGACACGTGGGGAGGGATGCTGGGGGCTGCTTGCGCCGGGGGATGCAGGGGACCCGCGGGTGGTACCCACCGCTCCGCGCCAGCGCCGGGGGCAGCTGCCACAGTCCCGGGGTGCAGGGGCACACGCGACACCCCCAGAGCCCTGCTAGCCCCGCGAGAGACCCCCACGCCTACCCTCATCCCCATCCTCATCCTCATCTCCATCCTCATCCTCATCCCAGCCCCGAGCAGGAGCCCGGCTGCAGCCCGGCAGCATTGCATCAGCCCGGGCCGAACCGGGCCGTGCCCCCCCCCCCCGCCCCCCCACCTGCTTGGCGCTGAGCTCCCGGTCCAGGTCGCGGGCGCGGTTGTGCCAGACGAGGTAGTGCAGCGGGTACCTGCCCTCCGGCCCCTTCCTGCCTGAGCAAGACGCGAGCATCCTCCGTGCATGCTGGAGCGGCGCGGCGGGCGCGGCGCGGGGCGGAGCGGGGCGCGGGGGGGCGCGGGGCGGGGCGGGCGCGGCACCTCCCGCCCGGTGCTTCCCCCGCGCCCCCCAGCACCGCCCGGCCTCATGGGACTTGTAGTCGCCCTGCCCTTCATCGCCCCCTTCCTCCTCCTCCTCCTCCTCCTCCTCCTCCCCACCCCCTCTTCCCCGCACCGCTCAGCCCATCACCGTGGCCCCCGGCCCCGCGAGGGTGGCTGCAAAGGGTCACCCCGCTGGCACTCAGACCCCCCCCTTCTTAAATCCACACCCCCCCCCCCCCCGATTTCCCCCCTCCCGGCTGACCCCCGCTCCCCCCACGGGCCAGCGGGCCGGGGCACATGGCGGGGCAGGGGCGAAGGCGGCGGGCGGGGGCCATGCGGGGGCCCCCAAGCCCCCCCACCCCAGGCAGCGGCAGGCACAGGTCCCTGGCCCCGTTTCCTTTTCCGCCTGCGTTTCTCCGGGGCGGGCGTCGCGTTTTCCGGCTGCTGCCCGAGAACAATGCGAGGCTGGGCCTCCACGGCCGCCTCGGCCTCCCGCCGGCGCCACGCTCCCGGCCCCCCCACCCTGCTGCCCCCCACCCCGCCGCCGAGGGGTGAATCCCCCGCGTTATTATTCCCTGCTCAGCCCTGGCGAAGGCGGCGGTGGTCGCGTCCCCCTGCCCTGGTCCCCGCACAGCATCCCCCATCTCCCTGCCAGCCTGGCTGCCCCATGACGTCATGAGCCATCTCCCTGGCAACCAGCGGTGAGGTCAGCCGCGGCGCGGGCCACACAGCCTGGCCCGTGGTGGCGGGGGGCAGGATCCGGCCCCACTCCGGTGGCTCTTGCCTGGGGTGGCCGTGCCGTGGGGGTCCAGCCTCCATAGCTGCCTGTGGGGTCGCCATGGGGATACCGGGGTGTCCCCCCCCTGTTCCAAGTGCTTATAGGATCCCAGAGGGGGGAACAGACCCCAGATGGGCCCCAGTCCCACCCACCCCCCCAAAATCCCCTGCTGAACACCCCAGGGAGGCTGTAGCCCACCCCCCACACCCCCAGTGCAGTGACCTGCCTGCACTGCTGGGGCAGGCGGGGAACCCCCATGTCCCGGGACCGCCCGGCTGACCCGGGCTGCACCCCACAGTGTGCCTGGGATGGGGTCAGGGTGGCGAGTGGGGGTGCACAGGAGGGGGGTGCACAGTGCCAGAGCTGGCACTGGGAACAGGACTGGCGGGTGCCCAGGGCTGGGGCTGAACCCATGACAAGCGCCCAGAGCCGGTGCTGGGGTGCCCAGAGCAGGACTGGGACAAGTGGGAGGTGCCCAGGGCTGGGACTGGGGTGTGCAGGACCTGGGCTGGGACTGGGGTCAGGGCCAGGAGATGCCCAGGAGCAGGACCCAGACCAGGACCAGAGGGATGCCCAGCACCAGGAGCCGGAGCAGGAGCAGGACCAGGACCAGGGGGATGCCCAGGGGCAGGAGCAGAACCAGGACCAGGGGGATGCCCAGCACCAGGAGCGGGACCAGGACCAGAGGGATGCCCAGGAGCAGGAGCAGGACCCAGACCAGGAGCAGGGTGATGCCCAGCACCAGGAGCAGGACCAGGACCGGGGGGATGCCCAGGGGGCAGGAGCAGGAGCAGGACCTGGACCAGGACCAGGGGGATGCCCAGCACCAGGAGCAGGAGCAGGAGCAGGAGCAGGGTGATGCCCAGCACCAGGAGCAGGACCAGGACCGGGGGGATGCCCAGGAGCAGGAGCAGGAGCAGGAGCAGGAGCAGGAGCAGGACCAGGACCAGGACCAGGGGGATGCCCAGCACCAGGAGCAGGACCAGGACCGGGGGGATGCCCAGCACCAGGAGCAGGAGCAGGAGCAGGACCAGGGGGATGCCCAGCACCAGGAGCAGGACCAGGACCGGTGGGATGCCCAGCACCAGGAGCAGGACCCAGACCAGGACCGGGGGGATGCCCAGCACCAGGAGCAGGACCAGGACTGGGGGGATGCCCAGCACCAGGAGCAGGAGCAGGAGCAGGACCAGGGGGATGCCCAGCACCAGGAGCAGGACCAGGACCGGTGGGATGCCCAGCACCAGGAGCAGGACCCAGACCAGGACCGGGGGGATGCCCAGCACCAGGAGCAAGACCAGGACTGGGGGGATGCCCAGCACCAGGAGCAGGAGCAGGACCAGGACCGGGGGGATGCCCAGCACCAGGAGCAGGAGCAGGACCAGGACCAGGGGAATGCCCAGCACCAGGAGCAGGAGCAGGACCAGGACCAGGGGAATGCCCAGCACCAGGAGCAGGACCCAGACCAGGACCGGGGGGATGCCCAGCACCAGGACCAGGACCAGGACCAGGACCAGGGGGATGCCCAGCACCAGGAGCAGGACCAGGACTGGTGGGATGCCCAGCACCAGGAGCAGGACCCAGACCAGGACCGGGGGGATGCCCAGCACCAGGACCAGGACCAGGACCAGGACCAGGGGGATGCCCAGCACCAGGAGCAGGACCAGGACTGGTGGGATGCCCAGCACCAGGAGCAGGACCCAGACCAGGACCAGGGGGATGCCCAGCACCAGGAGCAGGACCAGGACCGGGGGGATGCCTGGGGCGGCCCAGGTTGCACCAGGACCAGGCGGGGGGCGCTCAGGGCTGGAACCAGGACCGGGCGGGATACCCAGGAGCAGGAGCAGGACCCGGGCCCGGGAGCGGGCCGCGCCGGGGGCGGGCGCTGGGGCGGGCGCGGCCGCAGGTGCCGGTGCGGGAGCGGGGGGGTGCGGGCGCGGGGCGGTGCCGGTGCCGCCGCCGCCGCCGGTGCCGGTGCGGGGCGGTCGCGGCGGGCGCTGCCGGTGGCGGGGCGGGGGCGGCGCGGCCCCTCCTCCGCCGGGGCCGGGCCTGCGCCGCTTCCTGCGGAGCCGCCGGGCGCTGGGAGCAGCCGGCAGCCCCCGGCGCGCCGCGGCCCCGGGCCCCCGCCGCCCCCGCCCCGCCGCCCCGACCGCCGCCCTCCCCGGCGGGCCCGGGGGCGCCGCCGCCGCCGCCCCACGCTGGCGCAGAGGCCCGGGCCCGGGCCCGCCTCGCCGCTGAGGATGTCCCGGAAGGCGCCGCGGGCGGAGGTGTGCGCCGACTGCAGCGCCCCAGGTAAGGGCCGCCCTCCCGCCGCCGGCCCCGGGACCCCCGGTACGGCCCCGCTGCGCGCCGGCCCCCCGCGCCCCCCGCCCGCCCCTCCCCGGCGGGGCCCTTCGCACCCCGAGCTGCCCCCCCGGAGCCTGCCCGGGAGCCTGCCTTGTGCTCCCCGGTGCGGCTGCAGGAGCCCCCGGGAGCCCCCTCGGCACCCCGAGGTGCCCCCTGCTACATCGCCGGCACCCCCGGGAGCCCCCTCGGCACCCCCGGGAGCCCCTTCGGCACCCCGAGGTGCCCCCTGCTACATCCCCGGCACCCCCGGGAGCCCCCTCGGCACCCCCGGGAGCCCCCTCGGCACCCCGAGGTGCCCCCTGCTACATCGCCGGCACCCCCGGGAGCCCCCTCGGCACCCCCGGGAGCCCCCTCGGCACCCCGAGGTGCCCCCTGCTACATCGCCGGCACCCCCGGGAGCCCCCTCGGCACCCCCGGGAGCCCCCTCGGCACCCCGAGGTGCCCCCTGCTACATCGCCGGCACCCCCGGGAGCCCCCTCGGCACCCCCGGGAGCCCCCTCGGCACCCCGAGGTGCCCCCTGCTACATCGCCAGCACCCCCGGGAGCCCCCTCGGCACCCCCGGGAGCCCCTTCGGCACCCCGAGGTGCCCCCTGCTACATCGCCGGCACCCCCGGGAGCCCCCTCGGCACCCCCGGGAGCCCCCTCGGCACCCCGAGGTGCCCCCTGCTACATCGCCGGCACCCCCGGGAGCCCCCTCGGCACCCCCGGGAGCCCCCTCGGCACCCCGCCACTACATCCCCAACACCCCCATGAGCCCCCCCTGCACCCCGTGGTGCACCCCCCCAGTATGCTCCCAGGGAGCCCTTTTGCACCTCCTTCTACACCCCACAGTGAGGCCTCTTTGCCCCCACTGGGTGACGCCAGGACCCCCCAGTGAGTCCTCTCTGCACCCTGCGGTGCACACCCTAGGGACCCCCGCTGAGGCCCCTACTCTGCCCCCTGGGAACACTCTGATGTGCCCCTGGTGAGGCCCCTGAGCCCCCTTGGTGCACCCCCTTTCCCCCCCCAGGAATCTCTCAGCACACACCAAATGTGACCCCGATAACCCTCAGTGCTGCCCTGGTGCACCCAGTGTACCCCCACCGCACCCAACACCCACCGAGCACCACCCACAGCCTTTGCACCCCTCAGCGTGGGAGCTGCTGGCACAGGCTGGGACGTGCCGAGTTGGTGCCAGCAGCACCGAGGACCTTGCAAATGGCAGGAGGGGGGGACACCTTCTTGCATCCCCCAGCACCCCGCTGCCAGCACCCACGCTGGCCGGATCTGGGCTCGGCGGTGCAGGCAGGCTGAGCTGGGCCGGCGGCGGCTGCGATGCAAGCCGGAGCCTGAGCCTGGGCAAGATGATTCCCGTCCCCAGTGGTGCTGGTGCCCGCAGCCCCCGCACCGGGCACGAGCCCGTGGGCATCACAGTGGGGCTGGACCCCCAAATCCTGCCTGTCATGGGGCTGGACCCCCAAATCCTGCCCATGGCCAGCATGGGCGGCCCCCACGGCAATGAATGAACAGGGCTGAGAGTCAAGGCTCGTTCCGAGCCGGCCCCCGGAAAGCTGCCCGCGGGCCAAGGCTGTGCCGAAATTATTCCGGCCACGTGCCAATGGCCGGATTCTGCCAGGAGAGCCGGCGGCACGAGTGGGCGCGGGGCTGCCCTGCCTCCGGGTGTGTCCCCCGTGCCGACAGGCAAGCGGGGGGCACGGGGGTGCCCGGGGCGGTGCCGAGGCTCCCTGCCGGGGCGGGGGGAAATGGAAACCAGTTTCTTCCAATCTCTTATCGCCCGGCAGCCATGTGAGGAAATGAGTTATAAAGTCCAGAGGCGAAGCAGCCGGGAGCACCCGCCGCCACTGCCGGGGATGCGCTGCCTGGCCCTGCGTGGTGGGGTGCCCATGGGGTGCCCTGGTCCCTCTGCCTGGGCTCCCTTGGCTGAATCCTGCTCCGCTGGCCCTCTGCAGGGATGCCGGCCGGCCCCAGCCCTCCCCTCACCAGTGTGGGGCTGAGTCCTGGGTTCCCGGTGTCAGCCCGTGCCCCGGTGCAGGGCCGGAGGTGCTGGGAGCTCCCTTGGGCTCCAGGATCCTCGCAGGGTTTGGGGTGTCCCCGTGCCAGCGCTCCCCGAGCTGCTGCAATGCCCACCCACATCCCACCATATCCCGGCTGCCCCCTGCAGCGGGAGGGGGTGCCGCGCCGCGGGTACCCCAGATCCGCCCGATTGCGGGGCCGCGGGCAGCCTCGCCGGCCGGCTCCCCCCGCGCAGAGCGTCCTGTTCCCGGCAGCGCCCCGTGGGCAGCGGGCGCGAAGGCACAGATGCCGCCGCACCGGCTGCCAAGGCGCTGCCATCTGTGTGTGCGGGGCTGCCAGGCTGGGGGGGCCCGCCGCTCCCCCGAGCCACCCCGCCGCGGCCCCAGGGCACTGCAGCACTGCAGGGCTGGGCGTCCCCCAAAACGGCATCCCCAGGGCTTTGGGGGGGGCTTGGGGAGGGGTCTGGGACCCCGCGGGGAGGAAGGAAGCAGGGGAGGCCTGGCCGCCTGCCTGCCTTCCTCTGCGGGGTCATCGTCACCCCCGCGGGGCCATGGTGGCTGGCCAGTGCTGCCACCCCCTACGCCCTGTACCCCCCCGGCTTGGGGCTCCCCCCTCCCGTGGGGCGGTGCAGTGTTTGTGTAGGCCCTACAGAAACAAGGAGTGGTTGGGCTGGGCAGAGGCTGGCAGGACGCCCCCGTGGCGCCCGCAGAGGGGCCACCCAGGGACGGTTCGGCATCGTCGCCCGGTGCCTGGCCGCGTGTCACGGGAGGGGGCTGTGACCCAGCGGGGGGTCCCCGAATCCTGCCCTGGGTGCTGCCCGGGCCAGCTGCAGCCCCACAGCCACCCCATGGGGCTGGATCCCACCCTGGGCCAGCCCCACGACCCATTTTTGGGGTGCGGGCGTGGGGAGCTGCTGCCCGGCTGGGAGCGGGGCCCCCGCGGGTGCCGGGGCTGGTGCCAGCGCGGGGCCGGCGCGGCCGCTCAAACGGCCCTTTGTTCCCAGCGGGGACACAAAGGGCTCCAGTCCGGCCGGGCTGGGGCTGGCAGCCGGGGTTTGGGGGGGGTATGGCAGCGTGGGGGGGCCGCAGCACCTGCCCCAAGAGCCAGGGTGCTCTGCAGGGCCAGCGTGGGGTGAGGTGCTGAGGCTGCGGAGCCAGTGACCGCTATATGTGGAAGCCCATGGGCTGGGGGTGCCCACCCATCGGGGCACACGCTGCCCCTCTCCAGGACCCCCCCGAATGCGCAGCCGGGGGCTCAGGGGGTACACGGCCTCGACGGGTGCTGTGATGGGTCAGGGTGCCCCTGCTCGGGGTGCGCTGCCACGGGGTGATGCCACAGCCCTGTCGCCAGCCACCCTCCTGATGGGGGAGGCCAAATCCTGCCCCCCCCCCCCCCCCCGCCTTTCGGCTGGTGCCTGGTTGCTACGGGAAACCTGTGGGTTTCCCCTGGTGATGGGCTGAGCCCCTCGCTGTCACCTGGGAAACGGTCGCTGTGGCAACGCATCCCCCCCAGCGCCCGGCAGCGGTGTGCTGGATGGGGAGGGGACCGCATGGGGAGGGGACCACAGCGGGGGGGACACCCGGTGACACCCCCCGTGCCACCCCGCAGACCCCGGCTGGGCCTCCATCAACCGCGGGGTGCTCATCTGCGACGAGTGCTGCAGCGTGCACCGCAGCCTGGGCCGCCACATCTCCATCGTCAAGCACCTGCGCCACAGCCCCTGGCCCGCCACCCTGCTCCAGGTGGGTGCTGGCCCCGCGGGGACACTGGGGGACGCGTGCAAGGACCCCCCGCACCCACCGGGCCCTGCCTCTCCCCCGCAGATGGTGCACACCTTGGCGAGCAATGGGGCCAACTCCATCTGGGAGCACTCGCTGCTGGATCCGGCCCAGGTGCAGAGCGGGCGCCGGAAGGCAAACCCCCAGGACAAAGTGCAGTAAGTGCCCCCCGCGCCGTGGGGAGGGGGTCTGCGCCGGCCGGGTACCCCCCGCCCCCACTCCACAACCTGCTGCTCCCCCCTCCCAGCCCCACCAAGTCGGAGTTCATCCGCGCCAAATACCAGATGCTGGCCTTCGTCCACAAGCTGCCCTGCCGGGATGACGACGGCGTCACTGCCAAGGACCTCAGCAAGGTGGGGCGCAGGGTGGGGGGTGGAGGGACCCCCCCTTGGCGGTGGGGACAAATCCCCCCCTTACCGGTTCTCTCCTCCGCAGCAATTGCACTCGAGCGTGCGGACGGGCAACCTGGAGACCTGCCTGCGCCTGCTCTCGCTGGGTGCCCAGGCCAACTTCTTCCACCCGGTGAGCGCCGGTGGGGATCGGGGTCCCTGGGGGCGGCGCTGGGCTTTGGGGGGGGTCCCCGGAGCCCCGTCCCGCGGGCAGGCTGCGGGGCTGAGGCTGCCTGTGCCCGCAGGAGAAGGGCACCACGCCGCTGCACGTGGCCGCCAAGGCCGGGCAGATCCTGCAGGCAGAGCTGCTGGTGGTCTACGGTGCCGACCCTGGGGCGCCCGACGTGAACGGCCGGACCCCCATCGACTACGCCAGGTGAGGGTGGGGAAGGGACGGGGGGGTCACCCCTGCCTGCACCCCCCGTTAGGGTGGGCATCACCCCTGCCTGCCCTCTCACAGGCAGGCAGCCCAGCACGAGCTGGCGGAGAGGCTGGTGGAGTGCCAGTACGAGCTGACCGACCGGCTGGCCTTTTACCTCTGCGGCAGGAAGCCGGGTGAGCGCGGGGGTCCCGGGGGGGCGGTGGGGGCTCGGCCCCGGTGGGGGGCGGCACGGGGCCCTGCTCACCACCCCTCTCTTTGCGCAGACCACAAGAATGGGCACTACATCATCCCGCAGATGGCTGACAGGTGAGTGCCCGGCGCCCGTGGCCCCGCTGCCCCGTCCTGTGTCCCCCCCGGCGTCCCCGCTGGGCCGAGGGGGGGACCCCGGTCACCTCCCTGTGACCGGCGCTGGAGCATCCCCGGGGAGGGCGGGGCGGGGGGGTCCGCGTGCCCACGCGTTTAACATCCACCTTTATCCTGTTCTTCCCTCCGCTGCCTTCTCCGGAGCGCAGGGTGCGCCCAAAGTGCATGGCACAGAGGTATTGTCCGCTCGGCTCTCGGCTCCGGGGGCCCCCCCGTGCCACTGGCATGGGCCCCCCCTGCAGCCCCGGCTGCTCGGCCCAGCCTGGCACCCGGGGGGCACCCGGGGAGGGGGGTCCCGCTTGCCCCCTGCCACTTCATCCCCCCGTGCCTGCCTGCCAGCCCTGCTTGGTGAAGCCCCCCATGCCTGGTGCGGGGGGTCCCTGTCCTGGTGGGGTGCAGCTGGGGACTGTTTCGATGGGGGCGGGCCAGGAATAACCCCTGCTTTGTGTCTCCCCCCTTCCCACAATCCCCCAGCCTGGATCTCTCCGAGCTGGCCAAGGCAGCCAAGAAGAAGCTGCAGGCGGTGAGTGGGGGCCAGGGCAGGGTTGGGGGGGTCCCATCCACTCCCCCCATCCCGCCTGACGCCGTCCCCCATCCCGCTGCAGCTCAGCAACCGCCTCTTCGAGGAGCTGGCCATGGACGTCTACGACGAGGTGGACCGCCGGGAGAACGATGCGGGTGAGCGGGGGCCGCGGGGTGCAGTCCCCCCCCAGGGCTGGGGCGGGTGTCCCGGCGCGGGGAGGAGCAGCCGGCGGGGCTGCGGCCGAGCCCAGCGCTCCCCCCCGATCTGGATCCGTCCGCCGGGACCGCAGGCCCCTCCTTCCTCATTCCTCCGGCCGGGGAGGTTTTCCCTGCGCAAGAGGCCGCCGCTGGGTGCTGGGGCTGGGGTGCTGCCAGAGGTGGGTGCCGGGACCCCCCGGGGATGGGGGCTCAGCCTGGACGGGTGCCCTTGGGCTGGGGGGTGGCGGGGTGGGGGGGCCACCCCATTTCCATGGCAGGGTGGGCACCTACAGGCATGCCAAACCCTCTCCCCGCCATCTGGGGGGGGTGCAGAGCTGGTGCCCCAAAATGTGAGGAGCGGGGGGTCCCTGCTGCGGGGCGCGGGGGGGATCCCAGCCCCGCGGGGCGGCCAGGGGAGGCGATTCCCGTCAGCCCGGCCGGGCTCCACTCCCAGTCCCGGCAGGCTGGCCCCGCGCCTGCGTCCTGCCGGCTCCACCGCCGGCCCCAAGCCCTGCAGGCCGCTCGCTCCGGGGGGTGTCCGGCCCCCCGCAGCCCCCCGGGGTCTGACGCCATGTGTCTGCCCGCAGTCTGGCTGACGACGCAGAACCACAGCACGCTGGTGACAGAGCGCAGCGCCGTCCCCTTCCTCCCTGTCAACCCTGAGTACTCGGCCACACGCAACCAGGTGAGCCCCTCTCCAGGCCCTGCGACCCCCACCTTGCACCCAGACCTCTGCTCACCCCCTTTTCCCCCCTTTACCCCCCGCCCTGCCCTCCCAGGGCCGGCAGAAGCTGGCCAGGTTCAACGCCAGGGAGTTCGCCACCTTGCTCATTGACATCCTCGGGGAAGCCAAGCGCCGGCAGCAAGGGAAGAGTCTGCTGAGCCCCACAGGTGAGGGACGGGGGGCAGCGAGGGGTGGCCGAGCGTCCCCCCTCACTGCCCTGTGCTCAGCACCCCCCTGCCTTCCCCCAGACGCCCTCGACTACTCGCTGCGGAGCCAGAGTGACCTGGACGACCAGCACGACTACGACAGCGTCGCCTCCGACGAGGACACGGACCAGGAGCTGCTGCGCAACGCCTCCCGCAACAACCGCGCCAGGGTGAGCCTCGGACCCCTGCCCCGGACGCCTCCCCGGCTCCGGGATGCCGGTGCTGAGCCCCTCTCCCCCGCAGAGCATGGACTCCTCCGACCTCTCGGACGGCCCCATCACACTGCAGGAGTACCTGGAGGTGAAGAAGGCGCTGGCTGCCTCTGAGGCCAAGGTGCAGCAGCTGATGAAGGTGAACAACAGCCTGAGCGACGAGCTGCGCCGGCTGCAGCGCGAGGTGGGTGCGGGGCCAGCGGGACCCCCGCCTTGGCATACCCCCTACCCTGCTGACGATACCTTCTTCCCCACTGCTGCAGATCCACAAGCTGCAGGCGGAGAACACGCAGATCCGGCAGCAGACGGGTCCCGCGCACCCAACCCCGGCCCCCAGCGAGCGGCCGGAGCACGGGCACCCCCCGGGCACGGCCCCCCCGCACCGCCGGGACCGCCAGGCCTTCTCCATGTACGAGCCGGGCTCAGCGCTGAAACCCTTCGGGCAGCCGGTGGAGGAGCTGGTGACACGGCTGCAGCCCTTCGGCGCCGGTGTGAGTGTCCTGGGGCGGGTGGGCGGTTTTTGGGGTGCAGCGGTCCCCCCAGCCCCTCAGGGTGCTGGGTCCCGTCCCCGCGGGGCCATAACGTTTCGTGTGTCGCCAGGAGGTGGAGGACGAGGCTCTGTACTCCATGCACATCCCGGCCAGCGTGTACCGGGTAAGGGGGCCGCAGCGGGGGCGGCTCCTGCATGGGACGTGGTGGCCGTCACCCTCCTGGGAAGTGGCCTCCGTGCTGTCCTGGGACGTCCCGTCCCCCCGCCACCCTGCACCCCCTGGGTCAGGCCGGGGACCTCCCCAGGGGACGGTGGCCGCGGGACGTTCCTGCATGCAGGGCGGCGGTGTCCCCTGTGCTCGTCCTCCCCTGCACGTCACCAGGATCAGCTCCGGACCCTGCTGCACCCTGTTCAGCACCGGCTTCTCCTCTCTTTCCCCTCCAGATCCGGAAAGGTCCGTCTGCCTCCTCGGTGCCCTTTCCCCCATCCTCCCCACTGCTCTCCTGCCCGCCCGACGGTGCCCGGCACATGGTGACGTACCGGGGATGGGGGGGCAGGTCCTGGGGCAGGGGGACCCCGGCCCTGCACAGGGACCGGGCTGGGCAGGGCCTGACGCTGCTCCTCTCCCCTCCAGAGCAAGCTGGACCGGCACGGCAGCGGCACCGACAGCGACTACGACAACACACAGGCGGGTGAGGTCCTGATCAGGTGAGTGCCGGGGCTGGGGACTGCGCCGGGGGCACAGGGCTGGCGCTGACCCCAGGGCCTCGGTCGGTCCCTGCAGCATGGAGGGGAAGCGGTTTGTGGAGCTGAGCAAGGATGAGGACTTCCCCCATGAGCTGGACCCGCTGGATGGGGAGCTGGATCCCGGGCTGCCCAGCACGGAGGACGTCATCCTCAAAACCGAGCAGGTCACCAAGAACATCCAGGAGCTGCTGCGGGCGGCGCAGGAGTCCAAGCACGACAGGTAGGGCTGGGGCATGGCCACGGGGTCCTTACGGACCCCCCTGGTCCCAGGGGCTGTGTTCATGTGGGGCCATCCCTGCCACCCCCGTGGTTGGGAGCCATCGTCCCCCGCAGCGCTCACCCCCTCTGCTCACCCCCAGCTTCGTGCCCTGCTCGGAGAAGATCCACTCGGCTGTGACGGAGATGGCATCGCTCTTCCCCAAGGTAGGAGGGGTGGCAGGTCCCTGGGGTGGGGGGGTCCCCACCCAGCACTGTGTCCCCACCCTGACACGGGTCCTGACTCTGCCCCGCTGCAGAAGCCGGCGCTGGAGACAGTGCGGAGCTCCCTGCGGCTGCTCAACGCCAGCGCCTACCGGCTGCAGAGCGAGTGCCGCAAGACCGTGCCGCCTGAGCCGGGCACTGCCGTGGACTACCAGCTCCTGACCCAGCAGGTCATCCAGTGTGCCTACGACATCGCCAAGGCCGCCAAGCAGCTGGTCACCATCACCACCCGCGAGAAGAAGCAGTGAGCGCCGGCCCGTGTCCCCCCTGCACCCCCCCTGGCCCCCAAGCTCTCCGTCTCTCCCTCCCCTCCGGCAGCAGCTGGCACCTGGGGTGAGCAAATGGCCTTAGCCCGTGGGGGGCCAGGGCATGGGGCGAGCCCCCCTCGCCCCCCGTGCCGCCGAGGAGCTGGTGCTCAGCCTGCGGGGTAGGTGCCTGCATCCCCCTGTACAGCCCCCTGCCCGCCCCCCGCGCAGCCCACCCCGCGGCACGCGCCTAACTTATCCTGTACATAGCCTGTGTAGCTGTCCGCAGTGGCGGCGGCGATGTACCCCCTACCCCCCAAAGCCCCTCACCGGGCGGCCGGTACCCCCCGGGGCCACCCGCAGCGTTACACTGGACCGGGGCGCCCGCGGGCCCCCCCTCCCCGGGCGTCCTGCCCCCGCACCGGGGCCGCGCTCCCTACTGTAAGATGTGTCCTTGTACATTTGTATCAATAAAGGTGTGAGCATTGCACTGGCTCCTGCAGCGATGGGGGTCCCGTCCCCCCCGGGGCATGGCTGCAGGGGATTCACACACCACCACCACCCCCCCCCGGCGCCAGGCAGGGCTCAGCCACGTGTCCCTCCCGTTTCACCCAGTCCCCTTGGCCCCGGCTGGCGGCCGGTCACGCCGTCCCCGGCACAGCCCTGCCGTCCCCGGCATGGCCCCACTGCTCGCCCAGCCCCGGGGCAGGGCTTTCGCAGCACGGCCCCGCCATCGCTCTGCGAACCCGCTGAGCAGCGGGGCTGCCGGCCGGGGCTCCCGCTGCCCCCATGGTGTCCCTCGAGGGCTTGGTGGCCGCAGCCGCGGTGCTCGCCGGCCTGGGCCTCCTGGCCTGGCGCCTTTGGGCAGGGCGGCTGGAGGTGCCTGGAGACTGGGGAGAGGAGGAAGAAGAGGGGATCCCCTTCATCGCCGAGGACGGCTCAGGGCGCTGCCGGCTGCTGTGCAAGCCCTCGGCGCTGGCCCAGCACCTGATGCGGAGCTTGGGGCAGTCGGCGGCGCTGCAGGGGGGCCGCTGGCTTTGGCCACGCTGGCCCCGGCTCCAGATGCTGCGACAGCTCCTGCAGCCGCCCGAGCCAGAGCCAGCGGTGGCCCGGGAGCTCCTGCAGCTGCCCGACACCGGGCTGGTGGCCCTGGACTGGCTGGTGGGGCCGCGGGGGCCCAGGAGCAGCAGCAGCGGGGGGGGCCCCAGCTCGGTGCTGCTGCTCATCCCCAACGCTGCCGGGAAGGTGACGGGGGAGCTGCTGCAGCTGGGGCTGCGGGCGCTGGAGCGGGGCTTCATCCCCGTCATCTTCAACCGCCGGGGTCACAACGGCTGTCCCCTCACCACCCCCCGGCTCCAGCCCTTCGGGGACCCTGGGGACCTGCGGGAGGCGGTGACCTACCTACGCTGCCGGCACCCTGCCGCCTTGCTGCTGGCTGTCAGCGAGGGCTCGGGCTCGGGGCTGCTGCTCGCCTACCTGGGGGAGAGCGGCTCCTCCAGCCGCCTGGCCGCCGCCGCCTGCATCTCCCCCATCTTTCGTGGCCGGGACTGGTTTGAGGCCGGGATGCCCTGGCTCTACGAGTGGCCACTGCTCCTGCACCTGAAGAGGGGACTCAGCAGGTCAGTGGGGTCTCTCAGGGGTGGGGGGGTGCCATGGAAGCTCCTTGGCCAGCCCTGGGGTGGGGGGTTGTGTGTATAACGGGTGCTGCTGCCTGCACCGGGAGCCCCAGCGCGGGGGCAGAGGTGCTGAGAGCAGCAAAACACGCTGGTTAATGAACACCAGCCTGGAGCCAGCTGCCGCAGGGCCAGCTTGGCCGCCACATGCCTCCTTGCTGGGCTGGGGCTGTGACAGCATCTTGGGATCCCCTGGCCGAGAGACGTGTCACCTCGGCACAGCAGCACCGGGTGGGTTAGCAAAGCCCCTGCGCTGCACTGGACCCCAGGGCTGAGCGTGGCAGGCGACACCCCCCCCCCCCCCCCCCCCCCCCCCCGCTCTGCTGCTTGTCCCCAGCCCTGGGTGTCTGTCCTGTGGTGTTGGGGGGGGGGGGGGGGTGTGTCATGACCACCACGCCATGGCCAGGCTGGGGGCTGTGGCAGCTGCCCCCCCCCAAGGACTCTGTGTCCCCGTTTCCCAACACAGGGAGGGCCAAGGGCTGGGACCGGAGATAAAACTGCCCTGTGCCAAAGCCTTGAGCAAGGAACACCTCCCCGGGTGATGTTGAGATCTTGGGGGGGGGGCATAAAGGGGTCCCGCTGGTGGGCAAATGAGGGCCAAAAACCAGCAGCTGAACCCCAAAACCTTGGGGCAAACAGGTGCCAGGTTGAGCCTCAGCAAAACCCAGGTGGGTGCAGCCAGGCGCAGTGTTTACTGCAGTGATGGGGTGCGGGGTGGGGGGGGGTAGGAGGGTGTTCTGTTGGCCAGGTGGTGGGGGTGGGCAGCAGGGTGTTTCCCCCCCTCCATTTCCCGATACCCCTTGCAAGCGCTGCTGTCACGGCAACGGACCGCAGTGCTGGCTGCCTCCCGTTGCCATGGTACCCGGGCTGGCACAGGCTGCGCTGCGGGGACCCCCACTGCATCCCTGGCAAGGGACTGGGATGGGACCCCCCCAAAAAAAACCAGCTCGGGGGCGGGGGGCTGGAGGCCACCCCCAGTCACGCCGCAGCGGTCGCCCCGTCCCCGCAGGTATGTGGGGTCCCTGGCCGAGGCGGTGGACGTGGACAGGCTGCTGGGCAGCCGCTCGCTGCGGCAGCTGGAGGAAGCTCTCTTCTGCCAGACCAAGAGCCACCCCACCACCTGGGAGGCCTACTGGGAGCGCAACGAGCCCCTCCGCGACGCCGATGAGGCAGCCGTGCCAGTGCTGTGCCTCTGCAGCGCCGACGACCCCGTCCGCGGCCCCCCGGCCCGCAGCTTGCCCCTCGAGCTCTTCTGCAGCAGCCCCTACTTCTTCCTGCTGCTGACCCCGCGCGGGGGGCACTGCGGCTTCCCCCGGCGGGGACCCGGGCGCTGCTGGGGCCACGAGGCCGTGCTGGAGTACTTCAGGGCCATGGCTGAATTTCTGCGGGCAGAGGAGCGGAGGAAGGGGCTGCCGCGGCCCCACAGGCGCAGGGGTCCTGCCGTCGAGCCCCCCGCCTTCACCTGGCAGAGGTCCTACACCCGATAGCCCCCGGGCAGGGTCCCACGCACCGGGGCTCAGGAAGGCAGGCAGACACTCCGTGTACTAAAATTACTTTATTACAGTTGATTTTTTTTTTTTAACATTTCCTTTGCTATGATACAAAGGATACTTACAAACAAAATATTACATATGACCTTATTTTTTTCTCTTCTCTTATTTTCTGACAACTTGGTAACAGCTTTAAATGCACAATCTATACAATTAATACAGGTTATATATGAGCTATAATGTATGTTGAACCAGAAGAATACCAGAATACTGACAATATACTGTACATTAAGCCTTACCAGTTAGTGCTCGTGGCATTTTCTACAAGAAGGAAAACGCACACCTGTAGATTCACTCATACCAGCTGGTGCTACCAGACACGGAAGCAGGAAGGAGTTTAATTCCCCTAGTTAAATCCTTCGCGGCCCATCACCGTGGTGCTGGGCCTGGAAACCTCAGACCAGTGTTCATAGTAAAACAGCAGATATGTGTGTGTTTTTTCTAACTAACGCTCTGCGGCACAAAACCGCGCAGCCGGGAGCCTTCCCCCGGCAGCGCGGCAGCCGGGCTTTGCTACACCTGGATGATGCCCCAGAGCAGACGGCCACGGCGCTGGGGCCGGGCGCTGGGCGAGCTCTTGTTGGTGAGCTAGACCTCCTGACGGAGGGGGAGAGGAGGAAGAGGAGGAGGAGAGGAAAAGCAGCAACAGCTTTGCTGTCATCAGTCGGCAGCTCTCGGGTTTGTGCACGCGAACGGGCAGGCGCCGAGGCGGGAAGAGCAAGGCCAAGGCACGCCGCTCCCCGGCACGGCTTGGCCGAACGGCGGGGCTCGGCCCCCGGCTGCACGGCGAGCTCGTGCCCGGCAAAACCTCTGCGGGGTCGGGCAGCCGGCGGGGCTGGGAGCTGCCGTGCGGTTACCTGCTCGCCAGAAAAGGTTTGCTTTTGTTTCGCAGCCAAAGCTAGGGTTGTGTGGCTACAGGTGTGCACTTCCCCTCCTCCCGCCATGGTCTACGTCGGACTGATAAGGTTACATTTTTGTTTTATTTTTTATTTTTTTTTAAAGCAATCAGCAAGTGAAGCGTTTTTTTTTTTAGTTGACTGGCAAAAGACCTGGCATTTGCACAGAAGCTGCAAATGGAAAATAGCCATCCCCTCCTCCCACCCGCTGCATCCCAGCCCAGAAAATCCCAAACTGTTGGCAGAAGAAAGAAAAAAAAACAGGGGTGGAGGAGAGGAAGGGGGGGGGGGGGGGAACAGGTTGGAAAATACCAGGTTTGAGTTAACATTTCCTTGACTTCACACAATGCTTGTGCAAAAAGAAACAAAACAAAACCCCCAAACAAACAAAAACCAAAACCAGAAACATGCTGGAAATAATGAAAACAAATGGAAAGTAATATATAAAATTAAAAATATAAATAGGATGTCTGGCTGACTGGTAGAAGAATAGGTCATTTAGGTTACAAAAAGGAATATACATTCAAGAGGCTCTGAACCCAGTGGGGTAACTGATGTTAAACTTGTGTTAATAGTTAGGCTAGAATTCTCAAGTTTGTCTTTAAAATCTTCACAATACAAGCAAGCTATTTTTAAAAAATATACACTATACACACCTCACACAGCTTCTCCTATCCGTATTACACACGTTACGCTACCCTCCCGTCCACTAAACCAAGGGGGGTCCCGCGGCTCAGGCACGCAGGGTGGGCCCCCCCTTCCCGACCCGCTGGCCCCGGGGTGTCGGTGGGGCAGCGATGGCTGCAGAGCCCCCGGCAGGTCGCTTGGCCCTCCACGTCTCACCACAACCTTCTCAAGCATTTACAAGTCACCAAAGGGCTGTAGCCTTTTATGTTATACACACTTCACTTTGTAACGTTAATTATTTACATCAGGGCTGCCCCCCATTTTTTAGCTGTTTCTAGGCAGGTAAAAAAATGTTCCTGTTCCAAGCAAGCAGGGGGAAGAGCTGCGGGGGGTTAGGAGGGAAGAAAAGCCAAAGAAAGGAAGGGGGTGGTTTGCTTGCCAGAAGCCAAACCCGTACACGCACGTATGCCTCTCCTTCTCTGATCCTTGAGTCCTTACAGGCTCCCGTCCCCTACGACCTCCGGGATAACCAGACCTGGAGAGCACGGCCTCACCGGCGCTCCAACTCCTCTGCTCGCAGCTTCCCGGGACGCTCGGCAACGCTATTCTCGACTTGCAGACTTGCCTCTGCCACAAGACAAGGAGCACAGGTCCTCATTTCATTCCTAGGAAGCGCAGGGGAGCCCACCCCTCGCTTAGCGGCAGGTCTTGCAGCGCAAGCCAGCCGCAGCCAGGGCAGGGACACCGGGACCCCCGCAAGCCACCGCATCGCGCCCACAAACTCGCCCTTCGCGGCCGCCACCGGCTGCAGTCGGGCTCTGCCAGAGCCGTGCAATGGCAGCGGCGACGTACTTCAGCTCGTCAACAACCCTGTGCTGATTTCTAAACTCTGCTGAGCTCAGAGTTGCCATAGAAATGCGTGATCCTGGCACGAAAAGCAGGCGACAATCTTAAATGAAAGTCTTTTTTTTTTTTTTTTTTTTCTTTTTTCTTTTTTCTCCAGTAGGTTTAGACGATCTCGGGTTTAAGACAAAAGCAGTCAGAAGAGGAAAACAGATCATTTCTAGAGAGGTTGAAAAATATAGTCATAAGCCAGTATTAAACTGCAGCAAAGAACCTGAACTCAGTTCCCATTGAGTTCAGCCCCAGAGAAAGCTCGAAGCCACCGCTCCGTCCCTCGCGCTGCCCACCGTGCAGCACACGGCGCCGAAGGGAAGGAGACTCCACACGGCGAACACGGACAACCCGGCCGAAGGCGGGAAGCCGAAAGCCCCAGGCGAGCGGCTGTTGCCCCCGCAGCCCTCCTGCCCCGTCGGCTGCTGCGCCTCCCCAGCTCGCAATATTTAAGCACAATTCCTCACAGCATCACTTTGACAAGTCTCGGGGATTAGATGCATGCTGAACTACGACTGGCAATTACAGTAGCTTTTTGCTAGCTGGCACATACTGTATCTATAAATTTTAGTACAAAAACTTAAAAAATACAGAAACTAGGTCAATTTGTTAACTACATATTTACAGATAATTACAATTCTTTTCACTCACAATAATTAAACTAATTGTCAGTGAAAATTCAAACTGTGCATGTTCTGAGGTACCCGTACTCAGGGGTGGGGAGCGGGGCAGGGGACCGGAGGGGCGAGGCGGGGGGGATGATCCCCACCCCCGGTTTGTTCACATCCGTGGGGGCAACGCTCGCCCCTCCTGGTTACTGGTTCCTGGACTCAGTGTGTGCACTCAGATAAAGCAAGGAGAGAGGGAACCGATGTTGGGTTTGGTTTTTTTTTTTCCCCTAGGAGATGGCTTTAGGATGTTTTGAGGACGCCAGATGGGTGCAAAGCCAACGGTCGCGTACCAAACCGCCTTCCGCCCACCCCCAGAGGAGCCCTCAGGTGAAGTACGAGTACTGAGACCCACAGCTCGGTGGTTAAGGTGCTCGTTTGCCGGCAAATCCGATTTACTAAGTCCCTCTCTAGCTGACAAAGGCCTTTCCTTCCCCAGCAAAGCCCGGGCCGAGGGGCAGGGCAGGGATGCAGCAGGCAGCGTCACAGCCCCAGCTGGCCAAATCTCATTGTGCAACAGGAACCGGAGTTATCTGCTGCCATCGCTCCCTGGTGGGGCGATGTTTATTATGACCACTAGATCTATCAGCTGCTTTTTTTTTTCCTGGCTGTAAACAGCTACCCGCAACCCTCCGAAGCGCCTCACACGTTATTTCTCAACAGACTCCGGCTCAATCGACTCGTAAAAGTGCAAACTGAAACAAACACAGCAGAGGGACGCCGACCGGCGTCCCTGTGTGGGCATCCACCACTCCTCCGTCCCTGGCACGTGGCTCTGGGCTCGCTGCCGGCCAGTGCCGGGGTGGGGAAGTCCCACAGGCAGGAGCACAGCTCAAGATGACGCTACTCGTTGTGAAACGGTAAGGATGTCCCAACCAAACCCGAGCCTCGCCTAAAAAGCTCTCAAGAGACCTTCCAAAAGGGACCGGGGGGAAAATTGCCTCCAAATTCTGATAGCACAAAGAAAAGAGCCCATGGTTGGCGTGCTGCTGAGCTACCTGGGCTTCCCCGGGGGGTAAATATCACAGCTGGATGAACATTTGTGACTTGACACATGCAAGAACCATTTAGCCCCCAAACTGCCAGATGTCTCACTAAGATGGGGTCTGTGGAGGACAAAGGAGAAGGTCAGAAGGGTCTGCACAGCTTGAGGAGCTCGTGGTGTCCAGCATGGCACTCACCCCTCCGCTATGAGAAAGACCAGGGCAAAGTTTACTAGAAATGCAGAGCAAGCACCCAGGAGAAGAACAAGGCTGTCCTCTGCTTACTGGACTTGAGTAATAAAGCACACGTGCCTAAGCAGAATAAAGAATGGACCAAAAGCGTCTGTGTGTGGGTATATACACGCATGTACGTACACGCTGTACACACATACACACACGTATCTTTTAAATCTTCCAATTTAGCTTCTCTTTTGATCCTCCACATAACCTGCTCTAGTTATTAGACGCACACAAAGGTAGACAGTGTTCAGAGATAGCGGCGGCTTGAACTCAGGACTGCCAAAAGTTAGTGCCGGTGCAGCGTGCCAAGACCGTGCCGGGCTTGTGATCTTTCGTGGCAAGACGCAGCTGGGGACTCTGAGCTCAGCCTGCTGAGCACTTCACCGGCCCACTCACCGCCTCCCCAGCAGATCGGTACATTGCCTCAACTGCTTTCCTATCGCTATACCATCTTGTTTTCTTCTCTGCTGTCTTCTGACTTTCTGGTACCCTCTGGGAGCTCGCTCTCCCCTCCTTTCCAGCACACCCGTAGCAGCTAGCCTACCCTCCCGCTCCCCAGAAAAAGAAAGCTACAATTAGCAGGGCGGTATTTAAGCGAGGGCTTTTGACTGCGTTTCAGCCCTAGCACGGCTTGTGCAGATGTACGTGCCCTCGCCCCAGAGAGCCCTGCTGCAGGGCTTGCGTTTGCCCATGAACAGGAGTGCTAAAGAACAGCAGAACTGAAGTGCCCTGACAGAAATGCACAGCATGATGTGTGTGCACCTATACCCACACACACGTACATAGAGAGTATATAAATATATACAGATGAGATACCATATATATAACCAGAGAGATGTGCGTATTCAACAGAGTAATGGTAGACAGTGGTACAATACAATTTATTGCCTCTCAGGAAATGGCACGTAAGCAGGGTCAAGGGGCAGGGCAGCCTGAAGTGCAAGGGGCCCTTTTCCCCGGGGGGGAGGTTAATAAACAGCATCATCCCAGGATCTACCAGGGTGCACCCCGTGCAGGTTACAGCTAGTGTGCAATGCACCTTCTTCTGGAGCGGGAGGGCTGGGTGGGATAGAGAGCAATGCCAGCCTGGCCCCAAGCCAGGCAAGGAATGGCTGCAGGGAATTTTCTGTGGAAAGCTTGGTATCGTACCACATTTATTTCTTCAACCCCTTTGAAGCTCACAGGCTTGGAGCGAATGCAGGTGAAACAGAGCTGGCCTCCATTTCAGTGCTGCATCCGAGGAAGAAAGCACGTAACGTTCAACATGGAAGGGAGAGGTGGCTGCTGCCTCCCTGGGACCATGGAGAACAAGAAAAACGTGGTCCCTTTCACCGATTTTAATTAAATAAAATCAAAAGAAATTCAAATCCATAAGAGGTGAAAATGCTGGTTCCTGTTTGTTTTCATCTCCGGGCTAAACTACATCAGAACTTTAGGTCTTTGCCAAGGGGAGAGAAAAACAACCACAGAATAAGAGATTTCAGGGGTCAAGCTGGTGATTTGAAAATACTGCAATAAAATTTGCAAAGTAGTCCACACAGAAGAGTTTCCCCAGTGTTAAATACGAACATAAAAGATGTGGAAGAACATCTTTGCTGAGGTACTGGAGTAGTTTCCACAATTTACAGATTACAGTATTTTTAAAACCAAAGTTAGGGCATGACTGCAACGCGTACAATATGGGGTAATTAATTGGTCCTACTTTTAAAAACAGAGTTTGCAAACTGATTCAGAGTGTTTGCGTCTCTCTAGCGTATTTTATAGTTGTTTATGTATCTCAGAAATATAATCAAGATACATTAAAATTCTCAACACCAAGGGCCTCCTCGTACACCTCCAAGGCACAGCCTGACCCTGAGTCCCTCTGGCTACAGCTGCGTAATGGGGTGCTTCCTCTCGAGATCAGGCTTGTTTGGGACAGCTCTCCTTCCCCCACGTACACACAGGGACACACACATTTAGACCAGTTGATCTGAATCAGTTTTTGCAAACTATTTTAATTAAAATATTAACTTGTTGGAATAGTCCAGGTCTGCACATGATATACATGTAAAAATGGTTACTACACAATTCTTTTTGAATACAAAAAAAGCCAATATGGGATAGCCATCATTTGGATTCAGCATTCAGTCATGCTTGACATTACACAAAGAGATGGGTTGAGAGAATTCTGTTGAAGTAGCTCAATTTAAGCCAGAGACTTTGACCAAATTCAAACCATAACAGAAGCAAAAGAATGAACCCACTGAACTTGCAGGTATAGCCTGTCCCTGCTGTCACTGCTGCTGTTTGTGATAGAGGAGCTGAACTTCAAAATGCCGTGTTAGCACCATGCTCTGGGCACACCCTCCACTCTCACATGGTAAATCCCATACAATTTTGGCCTTTCATTTCATTTTTGTCTTTCTAAACCCAGGAAAATACAGGTACCTTCCCTAAATCAGTTTTGCTGCATTTCAACAACACTGCAATGCAAAAGAATGACCCCAAAACATCCAATTCCACATAAAAACATAGCAGAGGAAAGGACAGGACAATTCACAGTCACCACTCGCCCCGGGCGGGGGGCAACCAGAGTCACCTCCATGGGACCACCGCCTCATCCCAGGCTTCCGTCAACTGTTAGTACTACAAAGCTCCTTACTAAGGGGCTGCTCAAACGTATTTTGGTAGAGCTTCCATCTTCGATTAGAGCGATGTGCTACGTCAAGATGCTAGAAATCCCAGTTGGATTCCCCGGACGCTGGCAGAGAGTTAAGGATTGGGAGTGGATGTTAATTTAGCTAACGAAAGAACGTCGCCCTGTTGAGAGTACTGAACAGCAGCGAGACACTAGAGTATTTACTATATAAATATGTCACACGGACAAACACATTCGGAAAACCTTGCTTTTGAGCCCTATAAACATTAAAGGCAAATCCTAGAGTTAGCAGCTAGTGTTTTCTTCAAGATGATTAGTGTGCAAGGAAAAACATTTACAAAGAACCCTGGCTGGTCAGCCCCCAAGACGGAAATCTTTGCCTCAAGCCAAACTTCATCTACCTGCTCTTTCCCTAGCCCCGCAGTGCTGGCTGACCCAGACCGCCCTGGCACTGGCACGAGCACGGGGGCACCTCCCGTTCCCAGCACTAAGGGATGACACGATGCCACAAAGTCATTCGGTTAATTCGACTCCCTGACCCCTTTATCACCGTATGGATTCCACAATCTCCTTTGCTTCCTTTCAGTAGTACAGCAGCTCCAACGAGCCTCCGGAAGTAGTGCCTTCTCGCATGGTGTGATACGCTGCCAAAATATCACAGCATCTCAAGGGACTGTAAAAGTTGTGAAGTATTGCAGCTACGAAAATAATAAAAAGGAGCCTCACATGCAGCAAGATCTACAGTAGTGATGTGGGTTAGTCATCAGCTGGGAAAGAGTCATTGGCTCAGCTCCTCCTGGTACACTGTGGCAACTAAACATTTAAACAGTTGGCTACACTCTACATGTAAACAGGAAATTGCAACAAGCCAAAAAGGTAATAAATTGGTGAATGTAGTGTAATAATGAAAAACCCGATCAATGGCATTTTGTGACTATGGCATCCTTCAAAATACCTCTGGCATTTGAGACTGATTGGCTGAAAGTCTAAACATTTCTGAATGGAGCAAAAAGGACTATGCTGGGCTCCAATAATTATTCTGATGCTTAGCTAAAATGAGATGTCACAGTATTAGCTGTACAAGTGCATTACTTACGCTCCTCTGCCCAACCTTGTCTGAGCTACCAGCAGCACAGTCAGGGAGTGCCAAAGCAGGAATA
Organism: Morus bassanus; assembly: GCA_031468815.1. Lineage (NCBI taxonomy): Eukaryota > Metazoa > Chordata > Aves > Suliformes > Sulidae > Morus > Morus bassanus. The sequence continues at coordinate 11,470,139 of CM062584.1, forward strand.
CGATTTTGAACATTTCTAGCCTGTTCCCTCCAGACAGATTTACCTACACACTTCTTGGGAAGCTGACCAGTGCCTTCTGAGAGAACGTCACTTCTTACACGACACGGAGCGAGCACTTGGGTAGAAGGGCCCTGCCGAGCCCTGGTGTCTCTTGGCCTCTCTTCTCACCCTTCTTCCTCACCTACAAGTCTTTGACAATGCCTCTTGGCAGAGGCAATACGCTAGAAATGTATCCAATTTAATGACAAATAAAAATGGAACAGAAGATCCAGCTGTTCCTCCCCTGGATGTTGGTTTAAAGGCAGCTCGCCTGGTTTTTGCAGGGTGGCAGTTCGAAATTTATGGACATGGGAGGAGGTCTTCATTCTCCCTCAGACTTCCTATGGATGGCGTGACGAGGGCAGTCTGAGGCCCTTCTGTCCTGTCAGCGTGACAACCACCAGCCAACTCTTCTGACTAATTGCATATATTTCTCAGATGCCCTCCCAAGACCCCTCCAAAAAGTAAAAAACAGCAACAAAAAAAAAAAAAAGAAAACAAAAAAAAAACAACCAACCAAAAAACCACCCCCCCCAAACCCTGCAGCCAAATACTATGACATCCCAGTTAGTAAACACAAAACGTAATGCTTTACAAAATGAATACAATATTCCATGTGCACCCAGCTTCCACACGTCAGCACCGCACTGAGGAGGCTGCTGGGCTGGTGTCTGTAGGCAGTTTCTCTTGGCAGACAGCTCCAGTGGAATTGCCACCCTCAGTTATTGTTTAAGTTATGTATAAGACATGTGTGAACCATTGGATATTTGTGAAGTAACACTTGTGCTCCTGCTCATGCCCTGTTCCGTCCGTCCCCCAGAAGCTGTCCGCCTCAGAGCCTGGGGGCTGTTGCGGACCCCTATAGCACTACTTCGAGGTACCCCCTGCATGGGCCCCGAGGGGTGACCCCATGGCTGGGGTCCACCTTGCATTGGATGGCCCCAAGCTTGTGGTGGGCCACCCATGGGATGACCCCAGTGAGGTCCTGCACCCCCAGTAGGATTGTGGGACCAGCCAGAAGCTCCCGGGTAGCTGTGGCTGAACGCCTCGGGGGAGAGATTAGAAAGAACCATATTACTAAAACCTAGCCTCATGCTTTCTGAGTCAAAGGCTTCGATCTCGCGAGCTTGACGCTCCAGCAGGCTTCGTATCCGTTCGGTACGCTCGTTCTGCAACGCCAGCATCTCCTCCTCAATCTAGGAAGGAAAAAAGAAGAGACAGTCTGTAGCAGCAGGACTCCTTTAGAGGCACGGCTTCAACTCTCCGAAGGATTTGTAACAGCAAGCTAACGAGGAACCTTCTCCCCATGTTTCTACATGACACTGGATCTAGATCAGATGTCCACTGACACACAATCTGCTCTGAATGCAACAGGGTTAAGTCCCACAACCCTGCGCATGCCAAATCATGGTGAACACCAGTTGGAGGGTCTTGGTCCCTGTTCCCTGGTGATTACAGAAGTTTTAGGGATGCAAAGCCAAAGTTTGCAGTGGTACTAACAGCTTGACATAGGTTAACCTTTTAAGATGCAGCAAAGTCTGCAGCTTCCATAAAAGCCTACTGGGAAAGCACCTTCAGAAACAGCCAAGCACAGTGCCTATACAGTCAAATACCTGCCAACACAGCTTAATGTGACCTTCGCTGTTTGTAGCTGAATCCGATGATGACAACTGCTATTTTCTCCAGGATTCAATGTACGAGCCCACATTCAGTTTCCTCTCCAATGTTCACTAGCCAGATTTTTTTAGCTCATGTTTATCACCTCCTATCTACCCCTTTCCTAAATTGGTTTCTCATGTTTCATTACCCTGATACTTTCTCCAGGGTGTGTGGCTGAAGAAAGCAGGCAGTGATGTTTGAATTGTGTGGCAGTTTATTAGCTAGACGACATGCAAGCTGGCAACTCCAATTTCTTCTCCGTAACACTGTTCCAAATCGGTTTCCAATGGTACTTTGGTAGGGGCACTGGGATCAGCTCTCTAAGTACAGAAAACATGGAGCTATGGCCTGACACCCATCAGACAGGGAAGAAAAGCCTTTCTTATTGAAATCTTTGTAGTCAGGTGGAGAACCAAAGAATCTCTCCATTATCTTCTTGCCAGCACTGAAAAAAGCTACTTTTGGCCTTGGTGAAAAAGACCAAATGGGTAAAAAGCAGCAGCCAAGACTTTTAGCATAGCTCACTGGCATCTCCCCTGCTGTCAGCGGCAACGTGGCCAAGAGGTGTTATCTTGGTCTGTGCTGAAGGTACTGGGCAGAGCTTGTACTTGTGAGCACTCCCCTGCCTTAGTCAGGGAATATGCAAAGTGATTTCATCTGGAATTTAGGAAACAATCTGCTCCAGCGTGAGTCATCTCCTGAGCCATTTGGGGCTTTCAGAAACTGCCTTATCCACTTGCCTGTTTCTTAGTGCTAGGTGAGCAACACTGACTCTCTCCACAGAGCAGCCTTGCCCACTCCTGCTGAAAGCCACGCAGTGGTCAGCTGCCTTGGAAAAGGCAGAAGAGGAAGAAGGTGCCTTCTCTAACGTTAGCTCTTTTAAAATGCTCCACTTGTTTTTTCCAGTCCTGCTATCTGAGCAGAATCCTCCTCGTCCTTTTTCAGAACTACAGCGTCTTCAGCACGTCCGGCTGCTCGGTGTTCAGGCTTTGTGACAGCGTAACACACAGGACTTAGTCCAACTGAACTTCACAGAAAGGCATGCCTAACCCACCGCGTCAAAATTACATCACTTAGAAACGACCTCAGGTTGCAGGACTCTGAACATGAGGTGTCTGAGGCATGTGAGAAGGAAATGAGAACATCTGAAGTCTTTTAAAAACACTCTTGGAACATGCTCGTTACTGGTGCAACACAAACAACACAGCACCAGTGTATAGCTTGTACCGCGCCGCAGTCACTGGCACTTAAAGGCTGCGCATCAATAGGGCTGGCTACTCCCTCCCTAGCCTAAGTCAGAAGACGTGTGTGCTCTGGTGAGTTACTATGGTGATGGGCACCATCAAAAATAAAGAGCACTGTGCTGAGAAGGAAGCAGAGCCCTATGCACACCCTAACTTCTGGAGCCTGGTTTATTATTGAACATCAGGGACTGACTTTGCCACAGGCTATGTATATATTTGTGAATATAAATTCAGACATTCATCTAGCTCACATACCTGTCCCTCCTCTGGCTGCCAGTTCCAGTTAGCACATGCAAGCAAACACCAGGTGACATCGCTGAGCGACTCACACCACAGTACTTGCAACTCTTAATTCTTATAAAAATAGAACAACACCTCTCCCTGCAAAGAATACCCTGGCAAAAGGGGGATGCATCTACCTTTGCACCCGCATTTTCCCTTGAGCTGCCTCTAAGTGACTGTAACCCCAGCAAGAAACAGAGCCTCACCACTGGTCCATGACTTTGTGAGCTGCAACCCACTAGCACTGCATGCATTGCTAAATGAGGGCTCCCACCTACGGAAACCAAAGGACCATCCAATCTTTTGCTATTCTAATGCAGTAGTCTCAGAGAGACACACAGGGCACACAAACACACAGAAAAATTATGCTAGGTCTTAATTTTATGCTTTGTTTTTTGTCCTGTGATGTAGCATTGCTAAGCTTCCTATCACCATTACTGATGCCAAATGCTTCGCAGAGGCTTTCTATGCACAAAAGACTTCAATCCTGGGCCACGCTGAAAGACTTATACAACATTATTATTGGTTGAGATGTGTTCCCTTAAGACACTGGCTTCACTTCAACTTTTAACATAAGACTACGTGCAATCCAAGATATGCTGCTCCCACAGACAAGGAGCAATTACCAGCAGCAGACTTGCTGTGGCATACTTCTTCCCAGAGCTCTCGGCAGATCAGGCCGCCAGAGGGCAATGCACACCCAGCATAAATATATACTCCAATGCAGGGCTCTGATGGGAGCTGTCCTCTTCTGGATGGGAGCGAAATAACTAGCGATGGGGTCTAAAGACAGCTATTACACATGTAAGCACCACATGGGAACTCTGTTTTCACAAATTCAGTTGCTTCCAGAGATTCAAGTCTACTGGCAGGAGACCAAAGCACAATAGGACTGTACTGTCCTCTCGGAGATGCTTCCTCAGCTGACCATGAGGTGGAGCAGCTTTATTCTGACAAGGGCCCTCTCTCTATTAAGCCCAGCATCAATCTGTTAGCCTCTAGGAGAAGTTAAGTGTGAAGAACCTCGAGGCCACAGAGTAATTGCCCTAATTTAATAACCGCAGACCAGCAGAGTTGGGAACTGTTGCGTGAATGGCGATGGCTGGCACCCACGGGGCAAATCAAAGGGGAAAAAATTTGCAGGAGGAAGGCTGATTGTGTATTTCCCTTCACCAACTGGTGCATTACCCTTCCCCTGGTTTGTGTAGGCCACTCCTATTTCTATACACACGAGTCTGGCACTGCACAGAAAAGCATACCTCAACAAGGAGCACCTCAATGCACATAGCCAATCACAAGCTGAAATCTAGGGAGCAGCAGGTCACCCGTGCCTGTGGGTCTGGCTACTTCAGTTTGCTTAGAGAAATGCTGCAGAGAGCAGCATTTCCATACCAAGCATAATTTCACACAGAAACTGCAGCCTGATCTCCACAGACTGACAAATGGAGCAGATCTACAGTAAAACAGTAATACTGTAAAACACAGGGTCTCAAATACATTTTACCTTTCCCCTCTCCCCCAAAGATACCTAATACCGATACTATGCAAATTCCAAAAGCACCCCCCCCGCCAGCTTTAGGTTGTTATTGTCTGTTCTCTAATGAGCTGGGAAGCTAATCTGCAGCTCAGAGACAGAAAATTCACTTTCCCTTCTGCCCAGAGAGGCCCAGCTCCCTCTGGCACGTTTCAAGCAGCTCTATCCCCAACAGAAGCTGCTCACACAGGACGGCTGAGCTGGCAAAAAGTTTAGCCTATGTGTCACTGAGCTATCACCCCAGAGAGGCAAATACCCAAATGATCTGTGTTACTATATAGAGCAAGGTAAAAGCAATTTCTCTCTCTATTGATAAGTACAGTGCAATTTACGATCTGAAATATGGAGCACGCTAATGACGCTCGCCTGCCCATTTTACCTTCTGCTCAAGGAGGGCCCGACGGAGGGATACCCTCTGTTCAAGATCACGCAGCTCCCGATCATGCTGGGCTTCTGCCTGCATCTTGATTTTACTCTGATATGCATTCAGCAGCTCCAATTCTTGCTGCAGCTGCATCTTCAAAACCTGGCACTCTGCTTCCTGTGCTTCATCCAAACGCAGCTGGGAAAGACAGACAATAGAGACGTTTCACTATGGGGTAACCACTCATGACACTCCGGGGGAGGACTGCGAGGAGGGGGAGAGAATGGGATGGGACTTTGTTTTCTTAGCAATACAGTTGGTCTCTATTGTACTTCATTCCACTGAACAGAGGACCTATAGTGACAAAGACTGGTGACAGCGAGCCCGCAGCACCGATGCAAGTGATGCTGATGAGCAGTGGCGCCTCAGGAACCACCATCCATACTGCAGAGACCAGACTGCTGGAGGTGCTAACATCTACAGCTCTCCTTTTACTAGAGGCAAAGAGAAGATCTCTTGCTCTGTTCCACTGGATTAACCAATTACCTGTACGCAGGAGACTTAAGTCCATACCCCTGCCAACGCAGGACTGTGGGCGAAAGAATATAATGACAAACCTACAAGCAATGTGATACTGAACTTTTAACCTTCCCGTACATAAATTAAGCCAGCTACCCTGCCTCACAGCGTCACATTTGTACAGAGTGATGTGAGCAGGACGCAATACGCAAGAAGTGCAAAGAAAACTGCACATTCAGTTGCAGCAAGGACTCAAAGTGTTGTTCACGTGGTCATTCTTTAAAGAAGGAATCTCTTAAAGAAGGAATCACAGAACTCTCACAACACTTTTAACATTATTTCAGGTTTACAGTCAAAACTCTGGACTCCTGCATGACTCAATGAGCATCTTCCACCAGCGGGACATGCTTTGGTTGGTGTCATTGACAAATCAAAACCTAAATGACTTAAGACAGCAAGCTGCACGTTATTTAATGATGCTCTAACAGGGACATTTATGTTGCCAAACTTCATGCAAAAGCAGTCCTCTGGCCACACAGATGCATCACTTTGCATCTCTGCAACAGCAGCTTCAACTTCAACTTGCCTGAAGGGGGTAATACCTCTTTCCTCTGTGTTTGAATGCTGCTTTAAGTACAGAGGAATGACTGTGCTGGGAACGGCACATGTAGCAGGGAAGCAGATAGCCTGCTGTCAGGATACAGATAGGGATGCTTGCGTTTTAACCAATTTGGCTGAGGAACCCTGGGTCCCTCAGAGGCGACTCACAGCTTGTGTAGAGAGCATTTCATTAATGCTGTGATCATACTGCTCAGCCAGGATAGCCAGCTTCCGGGTCTGCTCCTCCTTGAGCCGTTTGAGGACAGCTTTATGTTCACTCTTTGGCGTGGTCTCCAGCAGATGGTTTCTCAGTGCTTTGTACTGTCTGGTTTGGATCTTGCATGTATCCTGAAACTGCTTCTTTATCTGTAGTTCTTTTGACTGGAAAGATGGAGGGGACACAAACAAAGAAAAAAACAGCACGTTTCAAATGGGAGAAATATCCATTCAAATGGATATTTAAGATTACATTAAGGATATGAGTTCAAGAATCCACAAATGTATATTAACATCTACAGTGCAAGGAAGGGAAGCAAAATACACAAGAGGCAATGACTATTGCTGCAGCTGCTTTGACACTGCTACTGTGTGAAACAATTACAATACAGACACTTTTATAACAAAGCTCCAGCCTAAATACAGCTGTCTCTGCACAAAGAGCCTCACATTTGTCACTGGACTGGATCCAGTCCTGGGTGTTGCTTTTCAAGAAAAGTTCTTGAGGGACAGGACTAATATTTATCAGCACCAAAAGCCATACTTACACATGACTCTGCTTGCATGGCACACGTATATGAACAGCGCTAATGTATGAAAAGAAGCAGATCTGGTGCATGGGGAGGGACGGGGGAAAAAAAGCAACACTTTTTCCATTGAGGGTTTGACGCAGATAAGATGTATTCTAACCCTTGATACTACCAGCCTGGTTTTCATAAAGATTCCCAGCCATTTTTTGAGTAAGATTAGATGTTTGAAGATGTACACCACAAGCAACACTAGGATTGTGCTAGACTAGCAAACAAAACGATTCCCCAGTCCCAGTGGAGGCTTACTGGAGATTGAGTTTTCCCTTTGCACTTTGCTAGCATCTCTGTATTGTTAGAGACGTAACTTTGTGATTGCTCACAGGGCGGGGAGACATCAATCCTGGAAAAGGTATCTGGATCTCATTTTGCTGTATGACCTTGAGGAAATTAATTATTTTTTTCTCTCACCTGCCTTACCTGCCTCCAGAGCAGCTTGTAAGGGTTAACATCTGCTAAGTGTTTTAGGACCCTGAAAAGGAGGGTGTTCTGGAGTTCTCTGTGTCTTTCTTTCTACAGGAGGGCTGGCAGGAATACTTCTAACTAAGCAAAACCCAGAAGTGATGAGCGATGGCAGTTAACTGACAGACAGTCAAATTCACCATGGTAAGAAAATCCAAACAAAAACCCAAAAACCCCCAAGCCCCCCCACCAGGGCAGTCAGTCTACACTCTGGGCCATTCCCACTGCCAGCCACCACCGTCAAATCCTGAAGCACTGGGGGCAGGAACAGAGCATAGGAATAGATTCCTGTCCCTTGAATAAGTTGGGAGAGCTCTGGGATCTGAACCAGCAAGGCAGATATAAATATGTGCATGTCACCCGTCAGCTCCTCCACTGCCTGCTCCTGGCACTAACTCAAGGCTCAGCAGGGTAGGTGATAAGCGCAGCACTTGTAGCTACCTAGAAAGATGCAGTGGGATCAGGCAATATATCCAGCCCAATTTAGACGTCAGCATGCTTTGCTGCATAAACCAACAATTCCACTTCGCTAATCTGATGTGGAAAACAGGACAAAGATGGGTTTCATTCAAACAAAAACATATAACATGGAGAGGAATACATGGCTTTTACACTTTCTAAATTCATAGCAAGTTATTCCCCTCTGTGAAACCTTTAAGGTTGTTTCTCCCTGCCCCTAAGGGAAGTGTCAGAAGGTTACCCGTTCCCATCAGGGAGCCGGTCACAGCAAAACACTAGCAATCTATTTTGTCCTCACTTTCTGTGAAGTCTCGCTTGGACACCAGACTGTTTACAGGCTTCCAATCCAAAGGCTTTAACAACAGGAAACAGAAGGGAGGGGTAAGATTTCCAGTCAGACTTCTGACAAGATCATTTTGACCTAGTATTGTGAAATACCAGCAAGAAGGTATTTGCATCACAATTAACACACTCGAAATAATAACAGAGCAGTTTTCACTGAAGGGTGAATTCTAGTTATCGGTCCTTCTGGTGCTGTCATAGCAGCAACAGACACTGACCGTTAAAAGTCTGCTTTCGGGACAAAGGACCTCACTAAATAACAAAGGGAAAGCCTGAAACACATGCCCTCGAGGGAAAACATGGCTGAGGAGAGAAACTGTACAAATAGTCAAATAAGAATACTCCCTGCATTAGTTAGAAGCAAGAGAAGAGTTAATACTAGGGAACAGTCTCGATAAATAAGGGATTGCACTACAAACTGAACCGTTGTCCAGCAGGCTGCATTATTAGCACTGTGTGTATGCAAAGGTGCAGGATTGACAGCTCAAGCCTGAAATCCTTCACTAATCACGGAACAGCCACGCGAAGTGCAAGCTCTCCATGCTCCCTACAAGACGCTCCAGCCCTGTCCTCACCAGAAAAGGGAAGGGGTTGAAGAGTCTGCAGAGGTGAGAGGGCAGCCAAGCCTCTGCAGCCCAGAGAGACTGCCCATCCTGCTGTGCCGACCGCCAGCAAGGGAACGAGAACGGACATGCTGCCCACTCGTGTTTGCACCGCATCACCTTGGGGAGGCAGAACTCATTCATGCTAATCTCAGAAGGATCAACCTAATACAGCTGCTTCAGTTTTATTCAGCTCAGAGTGCAGTGCAGCTTCCCTGTGAAGTCATCAGCTATTTATACACTATATCCTTGGAGATTCTCAACAGCGATCAGATGGTCCCTTGTTCTCACAAGCTAGGTTTTCACTACTTAATATTATTCTAATATTGACAAATCAGGGCTGTTTGGGGTTTGGTTTTTTTTTTGCTGAAGTTCTATTTTCAAATTGGTTATTTTCTCTGTAAGAAGATAATTTGCAGGTGGTAAAAACTAAATCAGATGGGAAATATCATGAAGAGGAAAGACCTAGAACAACAAAGAAACCCCATGCTCAGTATGCCATACACTCATTTTGTTACTGGCACAGCTGAACACTGGGTGGAGAGAAGAAGTCTGCCTCCTCAAAGGAAATGTACCAGGCAGCTTTGTGAAAGGCCTTATACTCCCTTCTCAGACACTTCAGAATAAACCACTGGACTTCTTTGGCTGAAGTGAAGGCTTACAATGAAAACACTAAGAGCCTCAATTACAGAGGCCCTACAGTTCTGGTCAGCCACCGCAGATACAAGGGCAGCATGAGAAACCCATGAGAGCACAACACAGCAAAGGTCAGTGCTAGGAGCCTCCTGAGGACACTGCAGTTGGCTGGTATCTCTCCCTCTTCCCCCCACACTTGCTAGCTTACCAGCCTTCATACAAAAACAATAACAAGGTGTGCTAGCTAAGACCGACAGTGCAGTTCATTTTGATGCACACAGCAACGCAAGGCTTATTTTTTTTGATGACACTGCTTCATTACAGAAAAATAGATTTTCTTCTTGTATACGGGGGGAGAAGAGGATCAGAGAACGGTGTAGGAGGAAGAAGGGGAGAGAAAAGGGCACTGCAAAGATTAAATGCATTTTAAACTACCACAAAGAGGTAGGCACACTGCTGAGAACAATAGCTTTTCAAACAAAATGAGGGAATAGTGCTGCTATGGCCTGCCTATAATACACCGCAACCCTGACCACCATTGCTACAGTTCCTACGTATGGTGCTTGTAGGGCTGCAGTTGCACCCTGGCAGTTACACAATTTGACAAATACGACACTTTTTTAAAAGAGGTATTCATTATAGAATGAGACACCTCCTCAAATTAATGAACTTCAAAATACCTTGGACCTGCATACACTGCAAATGAGAACTGAGCTGCAATGCACCGCTTTTCCACCACCACCAGCAGCTCGCCTCCAGAGCTCCTACATCACTTAGTACCTTCAGGCTCTTGGGCTGCTGCCGGACCTCCATGACGTGCTTACGCCTCAGCTCCCGCTCCCGGCGCTTGTTGTATTCCAGCTGGTTGGTGAGCTCGGTCTGGTGCTGGAGTCGGATCAGCTCACAGCGCATCTTCTGGATGGTACTGAGATGGCGGAACTCCAGCTCCTGCATGGACTCGTGCTGACGCAGCAGCATGGCGTGCTCCAGGTCCTTCTGTGTCTGCCTTTTGTTTAACTCCTAACAGGAGGGCAGAGGGAATTATTAGATTCTTTGTACTTACTTGGATTTCCGTTCACAGCGTGACATTTCACTTTGTTCACAAGGGCATTTCTCTCTTTCCAAGGCATTTGAGGACAGAGCATAGAGTTTTCACATCTTATCAGAAGCACACAGCACCGCCACCGGTAATTTTTCCTTCCTCATTTCACTTTTCTTCTTCCTGTTCTAGATGCTCAACAGGATTCACAGTAAGCATTTTCTGGAAAGGGCTGTAACTGTTGTATCTGTTGACTTTTTGGATCTAACAATTCTCCCACAACAGGGCACTAATCTGAACGTTTGATTCCGCATGATCCCCCAAATGCCATAGGGATTATCAGATGGCGTTGCAAAACGTATCAAATGCTTATTTTACAAAAACACTTGAGATGTGGCAATTAACACTTCACTGAGATTGGAGTTGGATGGCAGGAGCTCCTGTGAGATACATTTCACACTGGTAGTTCCAGGTCTCATCTCTGCTTACTCTCTTACCTCCCGAACCAGGTCCTGCTCCAGATTATGGCGGCCAAGGAGCATCCGTCTCTTAAAGCGGCGACACTCCAGCTCCAAGTACTGCCTCTGACGCCTCAGTAAGTTGGCTTCTTCCTCTGCCTGGAAATGCTGGATGTTCTCCTTCTGCTTGGAGAGCCACTCCTGCTTCTCCTTCTTTGGAGTGCTCTGGTTTTCATTCAGTTCCTGATAACAGCAAGGTAATTAATTGTGGAATAGTCACATTAAGCTCCCTGGCCCTGAACAACTGGATGGACCCGCCTAATAAACTACGTTTCAGACTAAGCCGTTCCACCCTGTCTTCTCATGGCCGGTACCATCCCAGCCTCTGCAAAAATGCATCATATCGCCTATCTAAGGGAACACCAGGAGACAATTCACAGTGGAGCAAATTTAACTACAACTTTTTTTTTTTTTTTTTTGCATTGGCCATTTTAACCCATCAAAATGCTGGTTCATGTCCACAGTTTCCAGACATCTACATTAGCTCAAAACACAAAAATTATGGTTTGCCACTGAAAACAAAGACACTTGGAGGTCCTGCCATACTGCCTGACAAATGTTTTTACAGGCTCCCAAAGGACTGAGAGAAGAAGGAAAGCATTGTCATCCTATCTCATTTACAAATGCGGTTCATGCAAAACTCCAGCCACATGAAGCTCATCAGAAAATTTGTGTCTTGCTTGATCAGAACACATACATGTTTTCTAAGTGATTCATCAAGGCAGGGCCGCTCACTGAGACTCCATAACTTACAAAAACAATAGAAGTTCACAGGTGAAACGTAAGGCCACAGTTTCCACATTTGTATTAAATTCAATAAATAGCTTGAAGCATCTTTGGCAAAACACTCTGCTTGCTTGAACTGCACACTAGAGATGCCCATACAGTAACTAGACTTGTCGTGATACATTTCAACTTAAGTATGAGACAGAACTCCTCTGTACTTCAGTGTTTCTTGGTGCTCTGTGATCTACTGCCCACTTAGAAAAAGATTCTATGTTATTACAAAAAGCCCACGCTACTGTAGTTTTTGTTAGATCTTTCTTGGCTCTGCTGCTCTTTAGCCTTTTTTTCTCCTGGGAAATGTCTATGTTTGGGAATATTCCCCTTTGGAGCAAGTTCCAAAGTTGCGTCACACAAGTTGATGGCTGAGCACTAAATGGTTCTTTCAAAAAAATTATTTATAGTACTTACAGTTTCAGCCACTCCACAAAAAGAATCAGGAAGTTTGATTCTACAGTTTCTCTGCACTTCACAAAGGTCATGATTTTTGCTACAATACAGTGATTACTGAACTATTACACAGCTTTCTCCGTTAAAATTAAGTAGCGTTCTACAGATATTTTCATTTAAAAAAATCTGCAGGTCATCTTCACTGCTCTGTTTTCTTGCTGCTGCTGCTACAGAAATATCATTTAAACAGTAAGAAACTTTGCCAACTGCTGCAGTGCATGGTCAATATCTGCAGCAACAAGGTATGAGAAAAATGCTCATGACCTTTCTTAAACTACCATTTTTTACTCCTTAGGATTGCCAGATTTGCATGTTTCTGGCTAAAAACAATGGAGAAGTTTGTACTTTCACAAGATAAACGTAGAGGTGCCAATATATGAATAAACCCTCTTTTTGGTTTTTTTTTTTGACCTCTTTCTTTTCGTCCTCTTGACATTGACCCTGAATTTCAAATCAAACTTTGAAATCAAATTCCTTGAATTTGACCTCTTACTGTAAGGTCAAAGATACGGAACAAATACAGTACGTACAGGACTCTGCTCATGAGATGCAGAACTTGCTGCAACCCAGCGAAAGGTCTCTTGCGCACAGTGGCACTTTTATTTCTGAAAGTTCACCACTCTCGCACAGTATCTTACACTGTACTATATTCACATTTCTCATTACAGATGAGTTACCTCTTTCAGCTGCTCTTTACGGAGTTTATATTCTCTCTTCTGGGACTCCAGGAAACTGTTCAATTCTTTTTTCTGTTGGGCCTGAATATGCTGTTGGAACTTCTTTTCTTCATTGGCCATCACTTTAGCCTACAGCAAATCCAGCAGCAAATCAGTTCGAGTCCCGAAGGATTACAGCTCACGCTCCATTTCAGCCCCAAGACCAAGAACTCATGGTACAGTCACCAAGATACTCACCATGCCTCTGAGTAAGCACGAGTCTGAGGAGCTTGCCCTCACCCTCTTCTCATTCCACCCCCCAATCAACACACCCAGCAGGAGTCCTTTTTCAGTGCCTCATTTCCTCAGCCCTATTGTTCGGCTAGTCTTGTCTAACAAAGTCAACACCTTATGATAAACTATATCCTCAGCCCTCCACCGAGATCCAAGATGAACGAAGAATCAATAATAATCGCTGTAGGCGGCACCACTTCATTATCAATTATTTAAAAGCATAAAAACCCCCATACCCATAAGCAACTGGACGGGGAACATTTGAGCGTAGCTGGCACACTTCTCTGCAGGCTAATCTGCCTCCATAACGCTCAACGGCAGTCAGTTATTGACAGCATATACATAGCAAAAGAAAGGAAAACCCTTACAGTACTTTTTTCTGGGGTCAGTACACTAACATTTAGTATAACGCACTGTGATGAAGGACATACCTTTCCTCTAGTTACATAAACCCCTTAGTGTAAGGAGGTGATGTATTAGCCTTTTTCTAATTAGCAATTTGCTTGGCTCCTGAAAACAGACATGTAAGAGACTACAATGTCATCTCTTCATCAGCGAGGGGAAGTGGACAATTCAATGTAATTAACAAATATAGACTGGTCTGCTAAACCGTAATCCCCTACCTCTTTTTCCATAGCTGCTTGGTGCTTTTTAATTAGCTTTTCCATTTCTGCAGCAAAATTGTTACGCTGTGTTTCAAGATCTTTGTCCAACCTGAGGCGATGCTCGTCCATCTCTGCCTTCAGTTTATTCTCTAATGCCATCAGTTGCTTCTGGTGTTGCCGTCTCATACGTTTATAGCCAGACATCTGCTCTCGGAGTTCAGAGTCTTGTTCATGTTCCTGCATTTGCCTTGTCACCTAGGAAGGTAACCACATCGGGCCAAAAGTAAGTTAGTGCTTCTTAATCTGCTTTTCAGCAACCTTCAAACCACAAAAGAAAAGTGTTCAGTAAAGAAATATGACACATCCTGATGGCATCAGAGCAGATTAAAAACTGAATTCTGCTGTAGAAAATACGCTCACATGGGCTCCAGCAGAAAAACTGCACAATTGTTATAAAGCTGGTTCTATATAATGTGTTTTTAGTCCACTGCAATGAGTATGCATACATACACGTGCAAATATACATAATATGCATATGAAAATAAAAGCCAGCTTATTATTATAAACAGTTTCCTGCATTCTGCTAGGTATATTGGTTTTGAAAATATCTAATGTACACAAATTACGTTTGCCCAGGTGTCACATTTAAGCTTTTATTAACTTAAACTATTTCAGTGATAGTATCTCAGTCAATAAGGATAGCTCATATTCTGATGAAATCCTAACAGCTCTAAGTAGTTCCATAGCGCTGTGTTCAAAGGCATCCCTCCCTACACAACTTCATCAAAATGAAAACCTTAACGTACCAGCGATGCTGTGCGTATAGTAGCAAAGTGCTCTCGGTTGCGATAATGAGACTTGTGGCGAGATACTTGGGGAGGAGACTGGGGTTCTGACGCCCTTGTTCGAGGATCTGATTCCTCTCTGTAGTTTTCTTCCTCCTTATCAGCAAATATTAACATGAGAGAATAAAGAGAAACTGTGTTAAAGGTTGGGGTTTTTTTTGGGGGCTGGTTCTAAAGACATTTAAAAGGAAGAAAAACCATTTTACATTCAGCAGCCCTGAGATCTTCCTGCCAAATAAGTTGGATGAAGGAATATACCGCAACAAGAGCTCTGATCTAGGATCCTTGCTTTTGGAAATTTCATCGCGCGTTTTTATTACTAGGAGGAAAATTACTAATTAAAGCTGAAAATGAGAAAAATAAATGGAAAACTGAAAACTGAGTTAAAGAGTTTACTTCAACAAAACATAAAAGCTATAAAGTAGATTATATCAAGTCTGAACAAAAAAACCCATATCTTTGTAACCCTGAAAGACGGAGGAAGATTTTCATTACACCCACCACAGAAATACCTCAAAGCAAATTTTAAGATTTGTCACGGTGTATTCCAGATTCTTATTTTGAGTTTGTCATTCATCACAGAGCGATTAGTAGTTAGATATGATATACTAATTAACTCCCCGAGGAAATACCTGCATCTTTGTTGCGTATCTGGGCAAAGAACAAAACATTCTAACCACACCTATCATTAGCTAGGGAAACGCTACTGGTTTGAGGAAAGGTGTGATAACCCACCCCTCCACAGCACGAGCAGCATGGTTCATAAAGACGCTCCCCAGTTTATCCTTCATCGTGCAGAGGTAAAGCAGGGAAAGTGGTTTCACAGCCTGCCATGGCCAGAGCACTGCATTTCTTTTTCTGTGCATCTTTGTTCATTAACTAAATATTCAAGTCAAGTGCTGGGAAGCTATGTGCTTCAGGAACAGATTTCAAGCACTGCTGTGCGTCTTGTATTTAAGAGTTCACTAACTAGGAGGTAAAAAGGGGAAACTCTCACATCCTTTTGTCCCATGAAGCAGTGCCATGCAAGTTAAGGGCACTAAACAAACCTATTCACAACCTGCCATTCCAAGTCCTCACAGTAAAGCAAACTGGTTCAGTTTGTAAAATAAGTTTTAGTGAATCAACAGAAATAAATTATCTTCACAGCAACCTCCCACAGTTTCCAGCACACATTAATATATTGGGACACAATATCAGAACCTGCAGATAATGATTTAGGATAGGAACCCCTCGACTTTTTGACATCATACCAACCAAATCCTCTCCTGCTTTACACCTCCGAAGTTATCCAGGCAAAAATCCAACACTTACCGGTTTTAAATGAATGACAGAGCTATTTGACATCACGGTGTGGTCCCCCTCCATCATATCCAGCTCGCTCTTATCATCCGAGGCATCTGGAAGACTGTTAACACTACTGCTTTGGCTACTGGCACTGATAGACATACTAGGAATGGACTGATTGCTTCCGACACTGTTCACTGTTCCTGTCCTGCCGACACCGTGATCTTGTTCCTAGGAGAATGGAATTATTAAGAAAATCCAAATCCATCACAGCTGTATCTATGGTCATTACCAAATGAAATGTTCATTCCATTCCTTTCTAAAGGCATCCACCTGCCACGTCATGGCAGTTCCCACCCTCCAGGCATTGCCGTGAAACATTTCTCTTGTGGGATGCTGGGGAGAGAAAGAATCAACCTTGTCAAGATTAACTGGCTGATGTCAGATTCTTTTCAACAGCGAGGCTGTTAACAAGCTGAATTCTATCATGTATCAGCAACAGCGTGTCACCAGAAACTGTTCTGTCACCAGCATCATCTAAGTGCTCAGATGGAACCCTACACCTCGCACGGTTCCTTTGCGTACATGAGAGCTGCAATTCAGAGAGTCTCAATTTCTGCATGCTGGCTGCAGCATGCAACCCAAAAAAGAGAAATGGATTTCCTTGACCCTTTTTTTTTTTTTTTTTGGAAAAAAATCAAGTACAAATTTCTGTCTTAGACTCAGAACAACATTCTCCAGACAAAACTAGAAGACTGTCAAGGGCCTTGTACACATGGTAAAAATAGAGGTTAACTGTGGTTGCTGAAAGACTCTCCAGGAAGACTTAGAAACAGGCAAAGCAAGCTAGGATTTACAGAACTGGAAGCTAACTGTTCAAGCACAAACACATGGCACAGCTTCTTGCCAGCACTAGCCATCTACCCTGTTCGTCCTTGTTTGTGCCTTGAGGTAGCTTTATTCCAAGACAGAGTTTACAGCCAGGTGTGTGAACAGCCTCCATTCATTTTAGCAATATCTGAGTTGGGGTTATTTAAATGACAGCATCATTCTCTGGTTCAGTGATGAAATCCCAAAGTTTCTCTCACCTCCTCCTCCTCCTGTGTTTCGACTGCAGGGCCATTGTGTGCCTCCTGGAAGAGGAGCTTCTTCATTTTACGATACTGCAGGTTGTCCAGTTCTCTCACTGCATCCTTTGTTCTCTGAATCAAGTCTATTAACACTGTTTCAGGCCGCTCCCGAAGAACAAACATGTGCTGTAGAACACACAAATAGGTGAGTGACCTCTAATGCCTCCGGCGCACATGCTTTGAGGATAAAATTATGAGCTCTAGTTGGGTTTGTTAGGCCTCCTCCCTGCACAGGAGGAGAATACCTTCACAGCTTACACTAGCACTATTTTTAGACTTCATGATCCAGATAGATTGCTTCCTCATGGGAGACATCCACCAAAAAGATGTAAAAAAACCAAAAACAAAACAAAAAACAAACAAACAAACAAAAAAAGCCCCAACCAACAACCCAGAAATGGTATTTCATGTACCGTGAAAGCGGGCTCAGTTTAAACCTAAACTTCTTTGGACGTCGGGGTATTGAGAGACGCTATCTACTTGTGGTTTAGAGGGGGAGGAGCAACAAATAACATATAAATGCTAAAGGTGTTAGACTGCTTAAGTATCTCTAACCAAATGTTCATTAACTCATTAGCTAACTCTCACTATAAAACCCTTTTCCTTGTTTAGAAAAGCTTGAAAATCAAATATTCGACATACAGCTCTGAGTCATAAAACAGGCCGTGAACCTTCAAGCCCGGCCCTAGAACAGTTAGCCATGTTAAGCCTTTTTTTTTTTTTTTTTTTAAAATATTCACTGCTTTTCACTGCCAAGGTGGCTACATTTTGCCAATAGGTAAAACAAGTCCTGTCTATGTATGTCAGAAGCAGCTTTTGCAGTCTCCAGATGAAATGTGCTGTGCAAGCATGAGTCATTATTAACACCACCGCTAGTTTCATTTTGTTCTTTAGGAGAACTGCATTGCCATTTCCAACATGTCATATTCCCTACCTGTCCCTATGAAGTGGCATGCAGCTGTTTCAGACTATAGATATGGAACAAATACGTTCACAAACGTTTAATTTCCATCAATGTTCTCTTTAATTGCAGTGCATTGCTCAAAATAAAACCAATCTGCAGAATTCTGAAATGGCAGGACTACACACCCACACCAAAACCTTTACTGGATAATTGCATTTACTTTCTGAATACACAGTTTTTAAAGAGGCAAAAGTCCTCAGAACCATTTAAGTAAAAACATGCAAGAAGGTGATGATAAAACCTTCATAAACAGCATCCATTGCCCAGTAATGCAAAATTTTTGACAAATCGCTGTTTAGCACAAACATGGCTGGGATAAAAATCCCCAAAAATAACGTCACGAGCACTGTAAAGAGAATGACAAGTTAGCAAAATTCTGAATGCCAACTGATGCCACAAAGGAAATCCATCAAAGTCACACTTACAGTAAAGCAGCTCTAACACCTAACTTCTATGCGAGTTGTGTTCGCTTAGGAACACGTCAGCTTTTTGCAAGAATCTACCACATTGGCTTTGTTTCCAGACTAGAGCAAGGAAAATCAAGTATCTGCAGCATACAGGAGCACAAGTGAAGGAAAAAAAGGCTAAGAAATAAAGCAGGAGAAAATCTGCAGACAGCCGAGGCTTATTTACGTCAAGGAAAAGTATGCGGAGAAAAACTGCTTTCCTCTGCCCCCTTTCCCCCAGGGATACTATTAAAACAGCGAATTTCAGTTCTACATGTAAGACACATAGGTGATGGGAGAGGATAGAAAGCCTTTAGGGGTATATATAGCATAGAATAAAGAGGGAAGTAACAAAAGTTATTTGTTAACTAATGCATGGCAGCTCTGTCAGGATTAATTATAATCACTGCAAGGATAGACTGAGCTTAAGAAACTGAAACTCTCGACAAGTTGATGGTCATCCAGTGTCATTTATTGGGGCGTCCTTTTATAATGAGAACAAGTCTGGCTTGGAAAGTCACCTGCGGAACTGCCTGAGACACTGCAAAGGGGCAGTAAAGCTGGGACCGCCAGCTCGGTACGCTCCACAGCACCCTCAGCTCGAAGGTGTTAGGGGTAACAGGCAGAGAGAGCATCGTCAACTGTAACCTAGTACGGTAGGTGAGACAGAAGAGTGTCACAGGGCATGGCCCCTTTTTAATACCATGTGGAAAACAAAAAGGACAAGCAAGCCAACCTTCAGAAGCTCCTCTGATGTAGGCCTGTCTTGAGGAATTTTCTGGAGGCAAGAATCTACGAAGTTTCGAAAATAATCAGACCTGTGGCAAGGAAAGAGAAAACACCCAGACATCTGAGTTAACCACCCAGTTTAATTTTCAAATGTCATTAAGGAATCAAGACATTCACATTTGGGCACTGCTAGTAGAAAGAGTAGGGAGAAACCACACAGGCCCAGTACTTCATACTACAGCCTCTGACACCCCTAGTCAAGCCAAAGCCCACCGCTATAGTAGGTAGATCCTTTTAACCTCAGCTTCCAGACAAAATGTTTCAGCTTAAGAATGTGAAAATATGGGGCGATTTGAGAGGAAGGGAAGTTCCGTATAAAGGCAGACACCCACGTATCTCAGTGCGAGCATCAATCCCGTCAAATTCTGTATTGCACAAACTCTTCAAGGTCTCATCAGAGCCCCTGCCCTGTTTCACCTCTGTGTGCAGGTGTTTCATCTGCAAACTGTATTAACATACAATTCCTGAATTGCCTTTGGCCCCTCAGACACAACTTCTACACTACTGTGCAATCTGTCACAAGTAACATTTAACATCATGATTTGTTTGGTAACATCTCTCCCTCCATAAGCTAAAATTCTGTATTTTGCCCTTTCTTTGTCTGAACGCAGGTTTTCAGAATGGCAGGATTATACCCTGAACACAGCAGCACATCAGTTGTACAGGTTTTATTTCTTTCCTCCCCCTGTCCAATCATGGAGTGGGGGGTTTTTGCTACTGCAATTTTTCAGTAAATTAAATTACTGCATTTTTTGGTCAGAAAAATGCATTGAGTGAGTTGAATGTTTTGTCAA
The DNA here is from genome assembly GCA_031468815.1 of Morus bassanus. NCBI lineage: Eukaryota > Metazoa > Chordata > Aves > Suliformes > Sulidae > Morus > Morus bassanus. The sequence continues at coordinate 11,490,284 of CM062584.1, forward strand.
GCACCAGGGTGTGAAATAGCCTAACCAGAAAATCTCAAAAGTAGAAAAACTGTATAAAAATGTGGCACGATGTATTTTGTTAGAGGCCTAGGACTATGGCTCAGAAAAACATAATTAGGAAGTTTTTAACTTTTGAAATTAGTTTATTGTGTTCGCTGTTTCAGAAGACAGTTGTTGAGGCTGGGAGACACAAAATGTTACTGCTGTGCTTTGTTCTTCTGAAGCTTATGCCACAGACACTTGCCATACACACAAGCAGTGTCTTCATCTTGCAAAGCAATACTTCAACAAAACAAGATTTAGGAATTGACAGTGTGGTTTGTGATTAAAAAACACTGAAAACCACATTTTTGGCTAGCTCGGGAGCTTCAAAAGTTTACTGACCCATGAACTGAACTTCTTACAGGATCTTATGTTCTTCCAGCAGCATGTCCTGCTTCTACCACATTCTAAGTCTAAAATGCATATTTAGTAACTGGTCAATTTTGTATAGAAAATGTAGAGCGAGCCTAATAAGAACCTTCCAGCTCACATCCTCCCAACAGGAATCCAGCCATTTCAAGAACTCAGCATGACAAAGCACTCCATTTACAGCAATTCCCTACAACATTCCTCCCTCAGTAATACTCACCATTCATTAGACTGTAGTGTAGGGGATTCATTCTGCGCTATGTGATATAAGGCACTCATTGCGTTCATATTAAACAAAGGAGGCTTCCTTTCCGCTACACACAAAAGAAAAGAATTTTTATATAGGGAGATAGTCTCATGGTTTTGCTCTTTTTTAGTTTACATCCCTTTAAGAAGAAAACCACATCAGCAGAATCACTATTGCCTGAACACGGAACCCCAAACCAACCCTACCCTGCAATCAGACAGATATGTTGGCATATGTCCTATACCATTGCAGAAGATGAAAGCACTGCGAAGATCAAATGCCTTGTCCTCTCAAGCTTTTAAATTACGTGGTTTATCATAGTTGAGTTCTCTGACTCATTGTAATGTACTAAAATAGGAGTAAGTTAACAGTAAGCTCTATACTCGGTGTTTAGCCACTAAGCATTCTTGGTTTCATACCACCACCACCCCCCTCGCCTCTTTTGTTTTAAGGTACAGTTGCTAAAAAGCTAACAAATATTTAATTCTAGCAGGACAGCAGTGATGAAGAAAAACCTGGTTTCAAGAACCATCAAATCACACTTAACTGACTAAGCACATGGGCAGGAAGTCAGCAACAGGCCAACTCTTTATACTATTTTGAGAGTTGCATTCTCTTTGGCTCTCCTCTCTCTTTCAAGCTTGTGTTACTCTTATAGACTGACACAGCATGAAAGCTTAATGAGGAAGGAGATGATCTCACTGTAACAACAAAATTGAAGCTTCATCAGAATGTTTATGGGGTAAACCTATAAAGCTCAGCCTCGCCATAAACATTCCAGAGAAGCTGCTCAGGCCACGAGGATGTTCCTACACTACTGAAAATGTAAGAGAAAACTTTCCTTCCTGAAAAAAACAAACAAGGAAAAAATAATGCTAGTTTTCTTACTCTGCTTTTAATTTTGAGTCGAATAGCAGCAGTAAGCTATGTATCAGAGATCACTGTTCACTCATTGCTATCAGAGAATGGACTAAGCCCTACGAATTCCTCAGAAGAGGTAAACTGAGGAGTTAAGCCTTTCCTCAAATGTAGCACTTTACCTTCTCTGCCAGATAACCAGTTGCCACTATCGAGGATCAGACTGACTATCCATTAAACTCTTTTAACTGACCCCTTAAACTATTTTAACTGACTGTTCTCTCTTTCTTCTCTTAACTCACCCAAATAAAATAAAAATCCTTAGGAAACACTGAAGCTGAGCCCTTAATGAGGCCATTTCTCAGACTAAGTAATAGTTTGAGAAGACTACTCCATGTCTCATTTTTCTGCCTTCTTCCCATGCTTATTCAAACCAACACAACAAATGAGATAACCACACCGACCCAGCCCACAACGCTGTACCGTCCTGACCTAGTCTCACCTCCCACCACGCTGGATGCTGTAGACGAAGCCTAACGCCTCATATTGCAAAAAGGCAGCGTGCAGGAAGGCACCCGGGGGTGTGGTGGCCATGAGCTCACTGCATTCCTGGAGCACTGCAGCCAGCCAAGTCTCCTTACTCCACTCGGAGCAGGATTCTGTCATGACAGTCACACCCCTTCAACTTGCTTTATATTGGCAACCAAAAAAAACCTCTGCTCTGAAGAAAGAATCTACTTCACGTTCTGGAAGAAAATGAAGTTGACAGTTTGGAATGCCAGACTGCATTTTTAGCTAAACTGTGCAGTTCGCATGGATTAGCGTGTTCCTGAGTGCTCTTGCTGCCCGGCCGGGCTGCTCCTCCACCGCGGTCGGTTTGGAGTACGAGCAACAAGATCTGACAAGGATGGTAGGACAGCCTCAGGTGCAACGAGCAGCACTGAACCTCACCATCCCGAGAAAAACTTACAGCTAAGTGCTTCTAGAGAGCTGGATCCTGACTAAAATGCCAATAGTGCTGTGCATGGTGGTGTGCTTCAGCAACCGTATTTTTGTTCCAAGAAAATACATGTTAATATGAACATAGTCCTCTTAAATTGACATTCTGCTTTAAGGAGTCTGTTGTAATGGCAGCGCCATCATGTCTTTGGGGTTTGATTTATAGGTTACCACTTGAAAACTGGATTATTCTGTATCTTTTTCTTAAAAAAGATTTTCCAGCCAAATCTATTCACAAGTGACAACATACCCCAAATACAGCTTTGAAGCTGTCCGCTTATCCAAAACTTCATTATTGCAGGACTTGTTAATGTATCTTAAATTTTCATGCAAACAATATCAACTTGTATCATTAAGTATATTTTCACACTGGTATTTTTAATGGTTCGTTTCTAAAGCTGTTCAGCAAATAGACTGTTTTTCAGTTCAAAAGGTAACTGCCTCTCCCACAGAACGTGAACACCTTTAGTGATATAGCTTGGCTGTTGTCTTTGTCTACATAACCCTTTTTCTTTGGGTAATGAAAACATCAGTTCAATAAACATCAAACTGGAGACTTGGTCTTGAATTCTAGAGAGCCCGTTTAACTCTCTTCTCTAAAACTCAAGTCCTGGAGAAACCAGGACAAGGAAGGAAGCATAGATCTTCTGCACTGTGATTCAGCTGAATAAGTTCTAGGTATTAAATAACTACATTTTATAATTCTTCAAAGAAAATAACTTACCTAACTCAATACAGGTAATTCCAAGAGACCAAACATCTACTTTGCCATCATACTGCCCTTCATCCATGGCTAAAATCACTTCTGGGGCCATCCTACAATAGGAAATCGGTGCTTATAAAATTGTGTGCAATGGAACACATTATCGTCATCAGTACTTCAATGAAACCGGCTGTTTCACCAATTTCAGCTACCATAGACAAATCATTCCCCAAGGTATCAGGCATGAACATGGGAAACTGGGAACAGAGACCAGGCACCCACATTAGTACAAGCCTACACAGAGGCTGCGCGATGTTCTCCTGCGCTTTGCCCAGCTCTCCGTTTATGAGTATCACCACCTTCTCGCCCTCCCACATTTCCAATAGTTTAGCTGGCTGGCCAACTCTGGTGAAGTAGTTATAGCATGCAGTTGTGTAAACACCACAGATTAGGTGTAAGAGATCAAAAGCATACAAGGGATCTGCAAAGGGTTTTGTTCAATGAACCTGGCCTTTCCTATGAAAGAAAAAACACTTCAGTTATTTCAACAACCAGACGCGGTGAGAACATACGGATTGTTAAAACCACTGGGGGGAGTGATTAAAATATATTACAGATGATTCAACCCCACCTCTACTGCTAAAAGTCAGAGTAAGTAGAACAACAAAATATTTTTATTACTTTTTGTGAGCTACAAATACAAGGATTCACGTTTTCTTGAAGTCAGAGCCTAATTACTATTTAATCTTTTTTTGCAAAGTACATTTTATCACTACCACAAATGGAAGATTACAAAGCTAGCTCCAATAAAGCCCAAGCATATTAAATAACCAATAAATGATCCTTTTACTTCACAAAGCCAGAAATGCGTGAAACTCTTGGCTTACCAATATGGCGTCCCCACAAATGAGTTGGCAGGAGATGCTATGGAAGCAGACCCAAAGTCAGCAAGTTTCACCTGTCCTGGCTCTGTCAGCAGGATGTTTCCTGCCTTGATATCTCTGATTATAGAATACAAATGTCAGTATTATTCCTCTCCAAAAAAGAAAACCTTCTATAAGACAGACCACAAAACACGCCAGTATTCACATGCCCAAACTGCGAATACCCACATTTCTTCCAAATACAAAAATCTTTAATCTTTAGGTTAATTGCTTAACCTGGCCCTTGATCTTGGAATTTAGTTTGTCTTAAAAATCAGTTTAAAATGGCACTCCTAGATAAGCTTCATATACAGTTCAGCAAAACCTTCTGAACCAACTGTGTAATTTAGAAGTCCTAATAATGTAACTATTCAAATCCTTCATCCTACTAAAATGCAGCAGGTACTTCAAACACAAAGTACATTTGCATCCCATACTTACTGTGTGCTTCTCAACACGTGTGTTCATGCAAAACTAATTTTTCAAGTATCAGCGCTCCCCCCGCCGCCCAGCAATCTTTGCCTTGCAGTTGCTACAACCTCTCTACAACTACCTGAAAGGAGGCTGTAGGGAGGCGGGCGTTGGTCTCTTCTCCCAAGTTACTAGCAGTAGGTCATGAGGAAATGGCTTAAAGCTACAGCAGGGGAGGTTTAGACTGGATATTAGGAAAAACGTCTTTCACTGCAGGAGTGGTCAGGCATTGGAACAGGCTGCCCGGAGAGGTGGTGGAGTCACCATCCCTGGGGTGTTCAAACAACATGAAGATGTGGCACTTGGGGACACAGTTTAGGGGACATGGGGGTGTTGGGTTGGCGGTTGGACTTGATGATCTTAGAGGTCTTTTCCAACCTTAATGATTCTATGATTCTATTTAGGTGAACTCAGCCTGCCTTGCTATTTGCTGCTTCAGGGAACAATCAGCATCGTATCAAGTACTGAAAAGCTTAGCAGATTCAAAGTAATTCCGCAGGAATTATGAACACCAGCTGTAGGAGACAGTGCATATGGAGATACATAGCTTGCTAGTATTTGACTACTATAAATCACTAGTTTGGGAGCGTACAGACACTGCAAAAAGAAAATCGCTGCTTACAAATATTAAATTTGGGGTGAAGGGGACACAATCAACAAGGTAAATTACCCGTACGTGAGACAACGGAAGTATAACCACTTACCTATGGATCATATTGTGAGAATGCAAGTATGCTAATCCCTGGAGAGCACCATGGGTAATTGCTGCTATTTCCACTTCTTGCAATGGCTTTTTATGAACTTAAGGAAAAAATTTATTTGAAATTCAATATTAAAGAAAACAGTGCAGTTTGCAGCATGCAAGTGAGTACTGTTAACAACAAACGGAGAGAAAATACTAAAACTTCCTTTTTACTAGGTTCAGTATGAGAAGCAAATCTAAAAATAGTTCGCAGCGTAGAGTACTTTCTATAATCAGATGTAATCTTCTAACAGCAAACCAGCAGCTATTCACTATCAAGAAGAGACTACTTTGTCACCATAAACTACATTCCTGTCAGTTCTGTGACCATTCGCCCAAATACATATTTGAGACTCAATATTCAGTTTTCCATTAATAAAGCTAAATCCCAAACCCTAGAACTTTATGACAATTCACACATGAATAAATAAACTGTAGCAATACAGATGACTCTCCGGCAGCTCAGCCTTTTGTCCTGAAACACTTCTGGCAAGGAAAGGAGATGAACAACTTACTGGCCACACTTACATCTTCAAAGAAAGTTCACTTCAAGAAGCCTGACAGAAAAACGACCGTTTAACAAAAGACCTCATCAAGCAACTCCCTAATACTGCTGCAATGCTATTTTAGTCAACAGGCCTACAGTTGTTAGTAAGCATTAGGATCACGGAGCAAGGGTTTTCAGAAATAAATCTTGAACTGTCATGACAGAAGAACCTAAAACTCAGAAGAAAATAAACAGCTGACTGACAACTTTAAAATAATGTGAACCAAGGAAAAACGAGGCACCTAGGAAAGCCAATATTCTACAGAAAAACCATTATAGCCATGCAAGAGTTTGAAAAACTGCAACCATTCACACACACTCTGCCCCCAGATAAAACTATTTACTCAAGGACAATTCTGTGATGCTGTAACCTCCTACTTCAGTACTATACTTCTGACTTCCAATCAAATAAACGTGCGTGACATACCTTCTAGTAAGTCTGATGCTGATCCTAAACAATATTCCATAACAAGCTGTACGGGAAGAAATCAAAATAGTTGTTAGAAAAACCTCAAGAGTAAATGCATGTTTTCTAGATTTCTATGGAGAAATCTAGAAATAATCACTGGTGCGTACAGTACAGACTGCTATAACAAAACAAGTATTGCTTGTAACATAAGCCCCATCCTAGCACTGTCACCCTGACCCCTCCCACAAGGACAGCTCTAACTGGAATTAGCATGGCCTTCCTGGGTAAGATACCAAGCAACTGAACTTGTAAGGCAGGCAAAAGCATATTCATAACCAGTTTTGTATTGTATTACATATCTTATTTTATGTGCACGTACTTAACAGAAAGGTTAAATTGCACTTAACAAGCTTATCAGAGTATTAAAGTGCTATTTAGGGATGTACTTAATATTTTGTCCCAGTCAGATTTAAAAAAAAAAAAAAAAAAAAACAAAAACCAAAACCACAAAAACCTAAAACTTTGTCCTACAGAGTCATTGAAGCTAATACATGAAGAGTACGTACAATTTAAACTATTAGTTCGACAATATGATCTCTTTAGTACATCATACTACAAAAATTTTGTCAATGAGAGGTGCTACATCACACTTTTCATTTGACAAAATGCTTCCTCTGCATAGCCAACTGCATCTATTCCTACACACACATTTTTATGCAAACTCAAATAAACCAAATCTACTTGGCAGGGAGCGGTTGGGGTTTTTTGTTTGTTTAAATCAAGTGTATGAAACCAGGTAGGAGATGACAGCCGGAGAAAACCAGGTACTTGGTTTTGTCAACCTAAACACACATACACAAAAATGACAACAGAAGTAAACAATATGCAACAGAAGAATTCAGTTAAATAGTAGAAATATTAGCTGCTCAAAATATACTTTAATCACAATTTTCAGGAGATATCTAACCTATTCCATTAAAAATACAACAACTGAACACTTACTGCTGGAACATATTCAGCCAGCCTGTGAAGTACTGAACCATTAACACTCAGCAGCATCCCAAACGCGCTGTTAAATGACCTGCAAGTATCTAGTAAAGTTGTCGTACTTGCCTTCCAGTCAGCACAAGCGAAGTTCTCACCTTTCCTTACAGCAAGAAAAGTGATGGATGGATTTGGTGGGTATCCCCCGAGCCTGCCCTGCTCATTTTATTTTAAATACCCATCCCGCAAGCTAAACACACTAGAACAGCAGCAGAATCATCTTACTCTGCAAGCAAAAGGGAAAATTTCCCTAAATCTTGCTGCTAAAAACTCCAGTCAGTTTTGCTGAGCATCTGTAAGGTCCTTGGCTACTCTCATCTGAGTCCATGCCATGCAAATGTTCCGGTGCCCCTCAAAAGCCAGCTGGAGACATTTTAAAGCGCCCTTAACCAAGGCAAGAGAAGTGCAGAGTGCAGCAGATGCTTACCCATGCTGTATGCTCCCGCAAATAGCAGCCTTTGTATTCTATACTGTTAGGGTGTTTTATTCTTTGGAGGAACTTGACTTCCTTAATAATATCCTGCCATTTCTGTAGAAAATAAAAGGAACAGAAAGACTTTATAAAACTGTTACTTTTTTTTTTTTGGTTGTTGTTAAGTTAGTATGTCATTTAATTATTTTAAGAGGCAAAACCATCTTAAGGTTCCAAATCAAAATAAATTTACATCAACACCATGATGTCCACTGCTTAACTCTGCTTAACAGATCTACAAAATAAGAAGTTGATCGATTAGGCTGTATGGGAAGGGTCTAAGGATCTCTCATCAACCTAAGACTTTATATGTAGAAAGTCCTCAAAAAAAAAGCAAGCCTTTTTTTAAGGGATACCATTTCTGTTGTCAAATCAAACATAAATCCCAACCTGAAAGAGATGTGGACGACTAGCACGCTTGGCAGGATCAGCTGCCTCTCACCTAACTCCTGTAGGTTTGAAGACCCATTCCTACTAGTAACTATATTACACTGGATCAAGTTCCATTTTATCAGCCGCCAAATATCTGACTACATTCTTGATAATGTTTCTCCATTACCAGTTTAGTCTTTACAAGGACCAATTTAAAATGAGTTACCTACTAGATAAGGGGATGGTTCTGCAGGAGTAAAAGAATAAACAGATAAAGCAAAATCCAGGTTTATAGTCAGGAGAGCTCTGCCAGTGCAACTTTGAGGTACGGAGGAGGCCAAAGTCTCATTTTCCAGTGTGTGCCTAGACACTGCCATTACTCCCCTTGGAGGAAATCACCAGGTCCTCCCATTTACTGCACATCCACACCTCCTCTGGCAAGAAGGCAAAAGCTTGTAAGTGCAGCAGCAAAACTACAACTACCAGAAAAGATTTTTCAAAAACAAATGCAGTGGCTGAAACCATTTAAGTATGCAGACGTCAGCACGGCAGTGTTGACACTGAAAATGTTTTCGAGAACCAGTATCAGTTCTGAAGTTAATCAGAAGTAGAGAAACCTCACCCAACACCAGAAGGTTCAAAAGCTGTTTTCCAGGTCCTGTTAATCTCTCAGCACACACTTCTTCAGGTGTATCTATGTGGCTAGGATTCATAGACGGACAGAGGTCCCATATACCCAAATGCTTTGGAAAACGTGTACAAAACCCAAATCCTCCCCAATAAAAATGTTACAGTTAGAGAAACAAATGAAACCAGGGAACATGGCAGCCACAACCGAGGCAGCTTATTGACTAAGCATTTCTCAACACCAGAGACTTCACGAGAACGACATCCGTGCAGCTATGCTAACAAACTCTCTCACTGACACCCTTGTTCCAGTACAAGAATGACTCAGTTGCCTTTTACCTCTAGCCTCAAAGGCTTTGAGGTACTAAGCAATAAAAGCCAAACGAAGAAAGCACCATGCTAAACTTCTATATTGGGAAGAGAGAGGTGATATATTAGTCAAGACGTAGTCATGATTTCCTGCGTAAAAAAAAGCTCCGAGATCACATTAAGAGCACAGTACTACATATTTCAAAGGTTTTAAACTTATTTTTAGAATAAAATATGTCCTGATTTTAGACAATAATTGTTCCCACCAATGAAAAATCTTATTATGAAACCAAAGTAAATATAAACGATACCAGAATGCCCTTAAATCAATTTCCTTTACATAGGCTAGATCATAACTCTAGCAAACTTCTGAACAAAACAAATAAATACAGAAGTAAAATAGAAAGTGTTTTAATCCTGGTCTTATTACTTTCTTCAAAATAAAGAAACATACGCATTGAAGACAAACAAAAGCTATTTCTGAAGCATGCACAGTTTGTTTCATTCATGTGAATAGAGTATTTATAGCTCACAGTAATTAAAACAGTAGGACAAGTAGTAAGTACAAATTATTCTTTCATCAGTACACAGTTAAACAAGTCACTGCAGTGACAAAATAGAGACACGCATAGCAAATTTAACTATGAAGCTAGAATTTAGGACTGCTGGAGAGACGCTGCCACCTCTACCTCCTACACAGATACACACACACACAGGGAAAGGAAGGAATGGTTCAGCTCCTTGGAGCGCGGATGATCAATACACAAAAGGCAGGCACAGAAAGCAAGGAGTTGTTAGTGAAGCTCATCAGAGCAAGACTGCTTCTAGGACTGGAATACAGAGAATGGAGGGAGGGAACCGTAAGTGCCATGAACAACACGGTTACAATAAATACTTCTGTTGAAAAATCATGCCATGGTTTGATAGATGTCATTCACCAGAAATAATAACAGATCAGCTGTTCATGTCATGTTGGGCTTTTCAAGAACCTGTATTGGCACTTAAACATTTCAAGTATAAAATCAATTATCTCTGTTAAGCGTCCTAGGGAAAAAACACACATCTGGGGTGGCCGTGAAAACACTTAACGTTTAAATCTCAGAGGCCTACTTTTACAGGCCTCTCTGCAAAGACTGCCTTAATCCCTAGCTCTGGCAGTTCTTCCATAATTATGCTGCTGTTCAGATTTTCACACTCATTCATTCACTGCTGGTTTGCTTTTGTTTCAGCTCCTCATCAGCACAGTCATTCCAGGGAAGGATGCATTCTGCCTTACTACTTTGTACAAGCAAGATCCTCTCTGAACCTCTCACTGCTGCATCCATTGCTATTATTCCTTTGTCCAGTAAGCAACACGGTTACTTTAAAAGGTATTTAAAAAGGAATGTTTAAGGGCAACAAGACTTACTAACATACAAAACTACCGTTTCTGATTTTCTACACATCTCTGTGGTCCCACAAAGAGCCCTTTGTGTCTGGAAGCAATGAGTCCTACCCATCTTTTCCAGGAGCAGATTAGGCAGAAATACACTGTGAACAGTAAACTGATTTGTTTTGTACCCTCAATTACCCTTACAGTTACAGGAAAGATCTCGTGTTGTAACCCGAGCTAATTAACATCATCCCATATAATAAATATTTGCAATGGTCAAGATTTAATAAGCAACATGTTCTACATACCTCATTGGACTGCTTCCCACTATATGACATTTTCTTGATGGCCACCACTTCATTGGTGCGCACATCACGTGCCTGTAACATGAAAACACGATGCATCAGTTTCTTCAGATCATGATTTCCCATAAGATGTAAACCTAACACACCCACAAGGAAGCAATCAAAAATCTTTATTCATTCGTTAACTTTTGCAGAGAGATAAACTAAAATATCTTCCAAGGGGTGTGACTGCTGCATCTATTACAAATTTCCTTCCAAAGTTAAAGATCACCTCCTGTTTGCGAGATCAGGTACGACAATTGTCCATGCTCAGCATCCGGCAAGTCTCGGCAGGAGTCAAGTACCGTCACTTCTGAACTAAAAATCATAGCTTACAAAAGCGGCTTTCATTCAAGTAGAACAGATCTTCCCTAAATCAACTTCTCTCCCTGCCCAGGCCCATTCCAGACCAAACAGAAGCAAGGCTCAGCCCCCTTGTTCCATCCCAAACATAGGCAAAGACGTCACAGGATGCGCAGGAGATGCCAGCTCCAGACGCTGGCAGCTTTCTCCCCGGTGCTCCCACAAATTAGCTATTGTGTCTTAAGGGAAGGCAGATGATATAGAGATGGCAGTGATCTGAGCGACCCGTTCTCAGATTCCCATTCAGACCTTCATTTTCTCAGTCCAATAATATTATCATTTACACTGCACAATACACATATGCGGTTTTTCACACTTCAAAGGCAGACTTCCTGACTTCAGACAGCAACAATCCCAGATAAGATGAGACAAGAAGTTTTGTTTAATTTAGCACCAAAGCAATGGCTCATTCATCCTGGCAGGAGAAGAGGCAGCGCTGCTCCACCTTGCAGGAAGGATGGCTCCAGACAAGACCCAGCCTCTCCTCTGTTAATAATTTCAGTGGCGGGGGGGGGGTGGGTGGAGGAAAAGACCTCTCCGAGTCCCTCCGATAAGAATAATCAGCTTGGATAAGAAGCTAAATGATATAAATCAAAATAACGTGCACCACAGCATTCACTGATGACTGATGAAAATGCTGATTTTTAATATATTTGTACTATCAAGCACAGCCTACCAGAACATGGATTAACAAAGTACCGGGATTCTGCCTTTTGGAAAAAGGTTTTTCAGTCATGTTTTAATTCTGCCATTCATTAAAGAGATTCCCAGAATTCCCTGTCAGCCTTTATTTCAACCAGTTATGATAAGCTTGAACCAATACTATTTTGAGTTTTCTTTCTGTCTGAGAGGATCCTTCCTTCTGTCTCGCTGGTATTATAGTACCTCTAAGGTCGGGGGAACATGACTATTTTTGGTTTTTGAGACAAAACAGGAAGAATAAAATTCTACCTCCTAGATCTTTACTAATTAGAGGCAATCTCTGAAACATTCAAAATCAGTGAAGAATCGCAAGAAAACAGGCAAGCAAAACACTAGAGTAGAGCAGAAGGAGCGCAGCTCTAACAAAAGAGAGTGGGTTATTCTTCTGCTCCATCTGCAGCGTTCCAGTGTAGTAGGTTTCCTGTGTCGAGTGAAAGCTATTATTACACTGCAGAGCAGGGAGTAGGGTAAGGATAACACCAAAATGATTCAGAGGTGCCAGACTTGCAGTTTCTAAGAAACTAAAACCATGAGGTGAACCAGCAAAATTCATGTCAATTATGAAAGACAAAAAAGAAACTTTCCCACTGCAGGATGTAACAAAACAAAGAAAGAGACAAGAGTGAACTCTCTTAGCCAGTTATCATGTAAGGTAAATATATCACCCCTTCTCGGGATCACCGCTAAAAGGAAAGAAAAATCGGTGCAACTAACAACAAAAGACTAAACTGCATTAAAAAAAAAAAGCAGGGGGAGATTTCAGGATTATATGGATTTTTCTACTTTTTAATTACTCCCACACCTATTTATCATCAACATTTTTGGTCCAGGCTGTATGCAATGAAAGCAGACTGCTGGTGGGGGTGCTACGTATTAGAAAACCCAAGCAAGCAACCCCTGACTGCGTTTGCCTAACACCTACAGTCCTTCGCTGCTACGGCGGGGCTGCGAGAGCGAACCATCACAGCTGACACCCCATGAATGTTACCATCATGGAGTTCCATTTGCTTTTTTAGTTTCCTTGTGATCTTGAGTAATTGAAAAAAGACAGTTCCTAGGCAAAAGCCATGAAGATGTTACAAGACCAGCTAACTTAAATGATCCGAATGAATGAGGCTTGTTTTACGGGAGACATTTATGCGCATATATCCTGCTTTCCTCCGAAAACTCCATGCAAAGGATCAACATCTGGTGACCAGAGTAACTTCAGCAGCGATACAAGCAAAGCATGAGCAAAGAAAAGGTGGGGTATGTCATTGGCTTTGGTAATATGCTTTTAAGCAGTTATTAACTACAATCCAATATTACATTGATTAGAGAAAGTTTAATTGTTTGCATTAGCAGAATCAAAACGTTGTTAAAGAAACTTAAAAGAAGTTTTTTCCCCAGGTTTACAGAGGTATAAAGGACCCAAGACATACACTCCTCTACCTTAGTTCTTTGCGTTTATTTAATTTACACTGAATTTCTCCCTCCATATTGCCTTTCTCATCTTTTGGGCTTCTGTCTGAGGTATCCAGTACATTGCATGAAACAGTTTCAGATCCAAGATCTCAGACCTGCTACTGGTAAAAAGGTACCACAACACAACACTTACGGGTTAAAACTTTTTAACACAGAAATAGCAACAACCTTCCTTTGTTGGAAGCTCTCTCTTACTTGACAAAAATAAAGCCCCCAAATGGGTTGGAGTAGTGCGATGCACTGCTTACGCTTGTCTTTTTGCCAGTGCCAAATTCGTACTTTCTGTCAAAGAAGCACAATTCAAACATTATCAAGTAATCGCACTCTTCAGTGAATAAATACCGACCTGTAATGAATTGGTAGTCTAAGATGGCGGGGAAAAAGAGAAAGAAGGGCTAGAAATTAATGACCTCTTACTTCTGACCTCCTTGCAGAAGGAGCTGGTAATGGGCAATCAGCCCTTACCACAACTACAGAGTTCAGGCAGTCTACAAATGCCAGGACGGCAGCTTCTTGCTGATGTTTGGGCATGCATTAGCATACAGCTCGCAGGTTACCTCTAGCTCTATGCCGGTTTTCCATACCCGTGTGGCTCATGCACGCCTCTAGAAGATACAGCATTCCTGAAGAACTTCAATAATGTTTCCACACAGCAGGAAGACAGATTTGTCAGTTCCCTCCTTTTATATCCACTCTTTAACCAAAGCGAGTAAATGAGATGAAGTAAAGGCTGCAGGTGAGCACTGTTTCGTTAGAAAACACTTCCTCCCCCAGATCTGTTCCCAGACAGTGGCGGCTCATAGTTTTAAGCAGGGAACAAAATTAAGAAGCTTTTCCTAATTAGTTCATCTGTGCTGCATTAAATTTGTGCTGGAAGGTTCCCAACATGGTCTGCTGCAATTATTAACAATGAATAGGCATCTCATAAAATACTGACACAAATGGTTTTCTGAAGGAAAATTGGCAGGTTTGGCCACACCTCCTATAATTATAAATGTGAAAAGGTTTTCTGAGGAAAACGGTTTTTTAATGAAGGTCTCACAGTGTGCACTTTGGTTAACATACAGCAACCTGCAAATGAGGTTACCATGAGACATCCCACCTCCGGTCGAGCTATACAAGCAGCCTGGGAAAAATTCTGCTGTCCAGACATTCATGTCAAATAAGTTTTATGCAGATGAAAACCAGGATTCTTGACTGCAGTAGGGAAGGATGTGACGGGACGAAATGACAACAAAAGCACCAACATTCAGGTGTCAACACAAAGAATGGCTCTAAGGGAGCCTGGGGGTATGCAGGAAAGGAGAGAGAACTCAATTTCTCTCAAGGGACAAGAAATGATACGGAGACAATCAGACCAAGAGAACTGCATTGCCAGTCAGAATTGATGGAGCACAAGTCCATGTTTTAATTTGCAGGTAAATGCCTGCTTGCAGCATAGCGATGCACCTAAAAGCACCGGGCAAGGGCAGGTTTCCAGTTTTTCTTTTCAGTTTGTATGCAGACACCTTACAGATCCCATGAGCCTGTGAATGGCCTGAGACTGTACAGACACACAAGAAAACATCTTTGCCCCAAACACCATACAGAAAGATTCACAGTAGTTTCTTTTCCTCAACACGTTCAAAAAAGCCTACGTCCACAGTTCAAAGATAAAAAGAGGCACAGATAAAATTCACAAGTCACAGAGCTACTTACAAAATAAACTGCTCCGAAGCTTCCATGGCCAATCTCTCGGAGATCTGTGAAGAGCTTTTCTGGATCTTCTTTGAAGAAGAGCTCTGCAATTTCTGGGTCCTTCAGGCTGCCCGCTCGGCTGGTTGATGGCATCCTGCTGGGCAGTTAGCCGACCGACTATCTGGGTTTAAAGTGCTGCCTCAACCCTTGGTTCATCTGTATGAATGGAGCCTCTTCAGCATGGATTACTGCAAGAAAAAGATTGCAATCCTTCACTGATTATCCTCTTCTCAAAGAGCCAGAAACAAAGCTACAGCGGAGCAGCTTCCACTTCTTCCAGAGCAAGCACCCCTGTGGCGTGAAGCAACGCAACCTATCTGCTGGGATAATGTCACAGTCCCACTGTGACAGCAGTCAAGCATTTCTACAGAACACAAACCAAAATCAAAACACAAAATGAGACACACTCCTTGCTTCAGCATCTGCTCAGTCACCTGCAGAGCGGTCAACAGAATCCCTCTGACCTACAGCGATAACTAGTTTGTCACTAGTGAGCCCATATTACCGTGACAGCCTCCCTCTGAAGGCATATACCCACCATGTCTTAAAGTATTGTTTGCATTTGTGAAGTGGACGACACAATTGCACAATTGCACGCATACATCATCAGCAAGACAAGAGATACGGTACAAGTATGATATGTACGAACCACCGCTGCTGTTTACTAATCTGTATTTACATTTTTAAAATCCAGTTCAGCAATTTTTTCTGCAATCGTACGCCAGCTAAGAAGCAGCCAGTGATCAATTTTTACTCGTTTCAGCACGCACCTGGAGACCTCTCTAAAGCTTCTCCTTCCACAGCTAAGTCAGTCACGGTCCTTTTTGGTTTTTTTCTCTTATCTAAATTCAAGATTTCCATCTTAAAGTGCCTGCTCTTCAGAGTCTCATTTGCAGCCCCCTTCTCCAGAGGAGTAGCATCTAGAACAGGAGATACCCAGTTCCACACACAACACGTCTTTCTCCTCTGCTTCAGCAGATGCAAACATACATTTTAATTGTGACAGCACACGATACACCCTTCTACAATAGCCCATTGGCAAACCCTTTCTTCAGAGGAACTTGCAACTTCAGACACTGTTGGGAATGTACAAAATCCTTTCTGTTTGCACCATGCATTCGATTTCGTTCACGCAAAGTGCGTCTTGGAATTTAGCCAGAACCAAAGTATACTTTCAAGTTGTGCTAAAATCTTACTGTATCTTTACAACAGCTGAAGCCAAACAACCATTACAAGTAAAATGCACATTTTTCCCCGCCCCCCTCCTAACGGGTGGGCCTGAGTATTGGGATCTCCTCAATTCCCTGTAAACTGTCACCAATAAAAACAACTCTGTGTCACCAGCAAACACCTGATCACACTGCCCACTTCTTTCCAAAAATCCCTGTCTGGTCAAGGCTTGTGCTTTTTTTATTCATATTTCATATCTCAAATTTATTTTTTTTTTAAAAAGTTTCACATCTTCCTAATGGAAAAAAGACAATAAACCTGAGTTTAATCAATGTATGAGAAGGCCCTATTCCTGTCCTTTTTTCCTCCTTTTCTGGACACTATAACTCCACCTTTCTCCAAGCCTCTAGATCATCAATGAATCATTTGTTTTCCCCTCCCTGCGGAGCAATTCCTACAAGGATGGAAAAAGACATACTCCTGCATGTTTATGCTCAGTGGTACTCTTCTCTAGACAGTTGCAGCGTGTGAAAGTGCCAAAGACTGCCGGCTCCTTGTTAGTCAAATAACTGCCAGAATCGCTACAAGGAGAGCACGATTGTGCGAGAGACAGCCAAGACATACCTAGTTGTAAAGTCTGCAAGTATCTCCAGTTTTTCTGATGAAGACATGCGTGGGAGAGAGAATGCAAGGAAGGGAAGCGAAATCCAGCATTTTCATAGCTTTCCTCCAAGCAGTCGGCATTCAAAAAGATTTATAATACAACCCAAAACGTGTTTCCATGATAGCCCGCTCTCAGGGGCTAAGGAAAAACCGACACTCAAATCCCAGTGGTGGACCAAGCATAAAACCGTATTTTTATATATATACACGTACACAGAAAATACGCAGCTGTTCACAACCCTGCTACACTGCACTCGTGAGCAGGCACACACATATTTCCCGTCAATGCACGATCCTTCGACTATAGGAACCTTCGAAGCAGACGGCATCAGCACACAACATACCCAGCTGCCAACGAAGCCGAGCGAGATGCGGAGGAACGGGACTGCGATATCTCCACCTTCCGTTGCATAACGCAGTAACTAATACCGTGTGGGAAGGGAAATAATTAGCTTCCATTCAGCCCGTACCTGAAGCATGATACATTTATGAAGACTGGAAGAAAAGTTGGGGTTTTTGTTATTTTTCTTTCTTTCTTTCAAATAAGCCAACAATATTCCACTTGATTCCAGCTCTAACAAGCACATAACACTGAAAGACAACTGTTTCACATTTACAGCCCCCAACAAAACAATAGACAAAAAGCGTCAGTCAGAAAAGCGAGAGAAAGGAGCTGGGGGAAGGGAGCTGATAACCAGAGCACACTCAGTATTATTGAAGGAATGTTTCTTGGATCGACGGTAATGATGTCATGTTCCATCTTTTAAGAAGCATCAGATTCTTACAAAAAGGACATTGTTGTTCAAAAGCAACTGCTGCAATCCCAGAATGCCCTTTTCCCTACATCTGTTAGTCAGAGGGGCTAGGCTTGGATAAACCTGCTAATATGGCCAAAAGTCACATGTCCCCGCGAGCGAGCGTGCGTGTGAGAGCCAGAGCCAGGAGAAAAACCCTGCGCGCACACAGCTGAGATGGATTACGGCTTTCTCCCCCTCCCCACTTACCCCCGATGCCAAACCAGCCACCAGACTCGTTCTTGGCACCGTTTCTGAGCATGCCTCTGAAATGTCATCCACAGGCAACACTTTTTACCGCTGCTAAAACTCTTTCCAGGCTCATTGACAGCGCATGCAGAAGTGGTACGCGACGGGCTACCGTGCTGCCAGACTTTGAATGGCACATCAGAGCACAACTCCTCATCTGTTGCGATACACCTTAAAATACAGCTTTTTCCCCTTTAATCCCGAGAGCATTGAGACAAATTTAATTATCTTTACTCTTGGAAATAATTGCTGCTTTGAAATGCATGAGATTAAAAACGTGAAGCATTAAGACCTATTTAACAGAACAGTCACAAACGTGTATGTGACACTATGCTTATCATTTGATCTCCTTAGATGGAACAATAAAATGCGTTAATGTACATTCCATCCATAAGAAAGCTTTACACAATCTCACTTAATGAAGTGCTCCCATTTTTTATGGATGCTACAATATTAAATTCCCTCAGTCTTCTTTTTACCCAGACAACACGCGCTGCCTGCCAAAGCCCGACAGTGCCAGCAGCCGGGACGCTCTGCCTCCCGCCTTGCAATAATGACACCTGAACACTTTGGGGAAATGGAAGTGAAGTCAGGAGAAGTGGCATGCAACGTGGTTATTGCATTATTTTAAATGTATTAAAAATACAGATGAGTCTTAAGAGTAAAAAAAAAAAAACCCAAACCCTGCAACTAAACTGCACTGAAAATTAAATCATATACCAGCAGGCAGCTGGCTTTCTAAATTACAGTCAAGTTGCACTTATGTACTTTACATTCTTCCACCGATGCAATCTCTTTACTACAGGTTTTTCGGATTGGTGCAGCTATACTGTTAAATACAACTGTTCCCAGTGGATGGGACCGATCATCTCACCTTAGACAGCTCAGACGAGCTCAAGCATCAGCAATCGACAACATCAACACCTCAGGTGATGAGGTGGCCGGATCCTGGTTGTGGCCACGAGACAAGGCGCTGCAAAGAGGATACGGCCCCCTCTGACTGTGCCCGTCTCTCTGCTGGCTGAAGAGGCAGCCTACCTGCAAGCCACCTTGCAGGCTGCTAAAATTAGATAAAATGAATTCCACGAGTTTTTCCTAGTTGTCACTCACACACAAAGAGAATATTGCATTGCATAAACACAACTACCAGTACTTAGATCAATTCCACTCGTAACCAACAAGGTGATGTAGGAATACGTGAAAGAGTCAAAATAAACCAGGGAATGACCAAAGCACAAGACTGGACCAACTCTATTTCCATACAGTAGGCTGAAGTAACTACGTTTAGTTAATGGCTACCATTACTAGTGTAAATGACACCCATTACAGGCCAAAATGTTTTATCAAATTACCTTCATCTGAACAACCAGCAGTTAGTAGAAACCGCATGCACACATCCAAAAAAGTCTATGAATCAATAAGATGTTACATTCCCTGTAATTACGGCTATATTAAATGTACACACACACACACCTTGAACCACTGACATAAGGAAGCTGAAGATGAGGACGGGGTAAGACCTGTTCTGAGTTTTCTGCCTCCCTGCCACGTCATCTCAAGCTCAAGTAAGACCCACCCATGTGACTAACATCCCCCGGGATCCTGCAGAGCAGAACAAGCAAAGCTCTAAATGGTCAGCTGCCATATTTAAAGTGCATATTTAAGCCTTATGCTACAGAGACCTCAGAGAAATTACAATCTGTCCACAGTAAAATCTCTGACGGCTGTCAGTGTCATAGATAACTGTTTTCATGTAGTAAACCAATGTACTAAGAGGAGAATGTACTGAAGCTTTTCCTGCAAAGGAGAAGGGAACCTACTCACTGAGATTTCCACCTATCTGTGATTATTTTTCAAGTTCACATCCCGACCAACTCAGCGAGAGTGAGGGTAACTAGAAGGTATGCGCTCACACTAACCATGAGATGCATCAAAGCATTTGTAGTTTCTTAAGACGGTTCAAAAGTTTGCAGAAACCAAATTACAATACAGGCTTGCTTGTACACTATTAGCATTAAAAAGCAGCACACTTTGTCCATACAAATGAAGCTTCAAGGAATCAACATATCCAACATCCTTTAGCTTCCATACACAAGAATATTATAACAAGAGTTAAAGAAATACCATGTGAGCATAAAATGGAAACACCAGATTTATGCATCCAGCATCCTGCGTCTCTCTCCATTTCACCGGGTACCAAGAGGCACGCTACACGGACTGCTACGATGGCTAATGAGGCTGACAGGAATGCTGTCCTCCATTACTGAACTATAAACAAAAAATTACTTGCAATTTGAGACATAAATCTTGTTTTATGCTATAGTCATCTGCTATACGATACACTTAACACAGTAAAATCTATAAAAACATATCTTTAATATCAAAAGTAGGTACGCTGTATTTTCCCCCGACAGAATATACATGACACATTAAAAACAAACCAACCAACCAACCAGGAGACCAGTTACAGCACTGATGATCTTTAGAGCTGCGCACTCTAACAGCAAAGACTATAAAGTGAATATTCAACACACAAAACTACTGACCCTTGGCAGGTGTTCTTACTCAAAGTCAGAGGGGCAATAAAACAACCACCAAAAAAAAAACCCAAAACCACCAAAACAAACAAAAAAACCACCATCAAAAAACAACAGCCCACCACAACATAACGTCATTTGGAAACTGATATTTAGATTTTTTTTTTTTTTTTTTAAAGCATCTGCATTGCACATAGTGCAAACAGTTGCTAAATTTTAGTGTAATTTCCTCTGGCAGGATCTAATGCAAGAGCATCAAATAGATGGGGAATGAGTGTCATCATGCAACTGTCGAAAAAGGGAAAGGGATTTTCTCATACTTGCATATGGGTCAGATCTGGGGAGCGCACGATGCTGAGATTAAATTACCCTCTCAACACACTATCAAAAATTTCCTGAATGGCTTCCAGCTGACACTGAAAATTTCCACCACTAACATAAACACAGTAAACTGCAACTATTGAACTGACTTAATTTTTTTTTTCTTTTACTTACAATTATGCCTAAAGTGAGAGTTGGATGGTAAGACTGCATCAAGAATGATTAGATAGTAAGAATGCCTAAAATACTGACTTTTAAAAATGTCTGTACAGCATTGAATGCTTGACCTGAAAGCACCAGTTTTTGGAAGCAGCAGACAAAAACACTCCCCATTTTTGATAGACTCTGAATAAAAGCCTGTAAGATAAAAAAAAAGTAAGCTAAATTATAGAATGCAAGTTACTGCTTGTATGCAAAATGTGAAGTAGTCACTATTCCATGCATTTTCAGAAAAAAATCTTAAATAAGAGTTTTCTAGCATACAAACCAAAAACATCAGCACGTACGAGCTGTTTGGTTATAAACCGTGCAGAGGAAACCACAGCTGGACTTTCAGTGTCATATAATATTGCCTGTCGGGTAGAGGAAGCTTCTTCTTGGACATACATGTGAGACGCCGGAGAGGCTGTCCCCGCACACACGACTGCGTACCCAGGCAAGGCACATCAGCACTTTATCAAGACCGTGCTGCCGAGCACAGGAGGCCAAGCCCCGGCTGTTACGTGACTGAGAGTAAAATACCTGATCTACATACTGCAAAACAAGGCCACAACGCGTGGGAAGAGAAGACAATGCGATGAATGGCATATGTATTGTCTGAGAAGAAAGAAACATATTTCTCATTTTACTCTGAAATGTACTCTCTTCAGGCAAAACTGGTATTTTGCAACACCAGCGCAGCCTCTTCAGGCAACAACCATATGTTGCAATACCCACCCCTCAAAGCCGTGGGGACACGACTGTGATGATTTGGCTCTAACCTGGCATCAGAAGCGGAAGGGCTGTACATTTGGGGGGGACACGCAAGAAAAGATGATGAAGGTCCTGCATCAGAAGGAACGAACACCCATCAGGCCAAGCAGTGCTGATACATGTGACTTCAGGAACGATGCTACTTCCCGTGACTTATTTTGCCATCTGCATTTAAATCAGACTTTGAAATTTTAGCCAGATGAATTCTATGCGTGGAGTTACCTTATCTGGAAATGAAAAGGGCCGACAGAGGTTACCTACTGTACATCCCATCACCTTCTCTGCTGTTCATCAAAAGCCAGGTGCTGGCCAGCCTGCTGCAGCGGGGCTGCACAACGGGACCCGAGTCAGCGGGTCCTTTCTCTAAGGACACGGGCAGAAGAAGTTCTGTTGGCTGACGTGAAATTCAGGGGATCTGCAGCCAGTGCAATACTGCCAGATTCGGGATCGTCTTCTATCCGTCTCTCTGCAGATCTCAGCAAACACAGGGACACATGATGATCGGGTGCTTCATGGTTACTGGGAAAACACATTCCTGCTCACTGCGCCCAACTTCTCCTTCACAGCAAGCTTGTCAAAACTATATACCATGTTTTTTACTGCTTCCCAATTCAAAAAAGTGTCCTGGCAACCCACCAAGTGTTGTGGACGTTCCTCAAAACCTCTCTTAACCTAGGCTCTGGTCCACCCAGTTGACTCTTCTTTCCTGTTCTGACAAAAGCAGAGCAACTCTCAAGTGCCTTAACATGCACTGCACACATGGAAGACGAGTTACTCTGCTCACAGCAGAAAAAGGCTGTTTCCTTGAATAGCTAAAAACCAGCTTCCCATCCATGCTCAATTACACCACGGCAGATGGTATCAAGACAGTTGTATTCTAGGTGACTGTCACAATGGAAAGTCTATCAGCATCTACAAGGCTCTCAAAACGGACAGCAATTTTAGTCACTTGATTCATGTGAAACCACATACCACAGACTACTTGCGTACTTGGGTAAGCCTCTCCCACCAAGCTAACAACATGTTACTTTTTCTCCTCCTAGTTCTGCAATTTGGAAATCTTCCTAGAGTGATAATTAAGGAAGAAAAAAACAAAAAATCCCAGAAATGAAACACGAAAAACCTGGAGATGCAGCAAGTGGCATTTAGCTTCCCCCATGCCTTGGAAGAGGGGCAAGGGGCACTCGGGAACACCTCCCTCAGGATCCTGCAAACTTACTTTTACCACTTAAGTAGTGAGCTGCAGCTCAGATGAAAAAATGCTGACAAAGTCATGAATCTGCCTTTCTCTTCATTATCTTAAAATCATTCTTTTTGGTACACTTGTTCTCCACACTGGATCCACTAGGACTATCTGTCATTAAGGAAAAGGGAGGTGTAGATGAATGGCATTCTACAAGAGACTGTTAGAAAAATGTTTAATATTCAGAAAAAAATCCAAAACGCTGTCACAAAACTGATTAAAAAAGGAACCATCCTGAAACAGTGCCAACTACAAGCAGAACAAAGACACCTGGAATGGGCTGAGAAAACTGGATTGTGGAAGGTAACTGTGGACTGCAGAAAGCCCTGCTGAGACACTGCTCTTCTCTACAATGCTTTTCGGTCTCAAGCTTATGTATGCAAGATGCTCCTCTGCTTTCTGCCAGTCCCCACGGGAAGGGAAAAGACAAGAGTGCCCCGTCTCCGTGTCAGGAGCCCCTTCTGCTGCCAAAGCCTGAAGCGCGTGAGATCTTACAGCCGTGCTGGGCACTTCCATAACTTGTGTTATGACAGTAAGGAGCACTTCATGTAGCCTACAACCCCACATACGCCGTGTAACAACAGTACTGCTTACTGCACATGAACTGAGATCTGCAGCAGCAGTTTACGGCAAAGAACGGTCATCAAATGCGGTCCTCTTTCTATCTTTCGCATTCCCTCACCTATGTATTTCTAGAAAGAACAGACTATAAGGATCAGATGAGTCTGCACCTGGATATTGTGGTGAATTCTGGCAGGTTTTTGTCTGTGGGAGCACCTATGTTGAAACAGGCTTTTCTTCCCCAACACGGTAAATTTTTCTTCATCTGACAAAGAGCAAGCCTATTGTTCCAGGAAGACTCCTTTTTCAATTTCTTTTAAAAAGACTTTTGAGGAATGGTTCTACCCTGGAAAACCTCTTTGCAGATTTTCTTCTTTCTTTTCTGCTTCTCTACCTGTATTTTTTCTTGTATTATACCTCTTCACAGAACAGCCTCAGGAAGACACTTTTATGTTAGAGTACTGCCTGCATTTCTCTTATACATGCACTTGTAGACTCTGTGGCTTTGTTTCGATTTCCTCTCAAGACTCTGACACTAAAATGTCCATCATCAACTCCCTGAATTACTTACCCCAGCACACTTTCTGATCCCGCTGAGTTGGTCTGCTTGGATGTTCACTTTCCAGGATTGTCACTAGCAAAAGGGTCAGAATGTTTCCCAAACTTCCACTGACAAGCCCGGGATCTGTGTTTCTGGGCTGGGTGTAAGCCTTTGTTAGGATGATCCGCGCCAGCAGTAAAGCCAACAGTGCAACAATTATCCTATGCTTTCCATTTAAAACAAAATGGAAACAGAAAACTTGAAAGATGGTAGAAATAATCAGAAATACAAAAAAACTAAGTAATGGGAAAGATAACTCTATCTCGGTAAGCCTGTCCCTGTGTTAAAGACAGATATTCTGAACAAACTCAACCTATTTTGACAAGTTACATATGCCAGTTATAAACAAACACTAATACACCTAACACTCCCAGTGTTCCTGAAAATACTACTTTCGTTTACTGGTGATTTTTGCAATGTCACTTACCCAAGAAACACCAATCTACCACTGAAGCTACCACTTAAATAACAGAAATAAAAGACATTACTGATGCAGTTGAAAGAAACATCAATGCCAAAAAGTGTCCTGTATTTTTTCTCCTATTTAAAATAAAACATCCCATGGGATCAGAAGTTAGACCTACAGAACAACTGAAGAATAGCCAGCATTCATTTCTCAAAGACCAATGTCATGACAGTTCAAGAAGTGCCAACCATACCCTGACATCTTCAACACTAACATCTCCTGAATGTCTTTGCTTGTGATAGTTCTAGCACATTTATTAAGAAGGTCAGCTCTAAATTTAGTAATTCCTTAGGCTAGCAAAGCCATGAGGAAGGCAACTGGAAAAAATGAAATCTTCTGTCCCCCTTCTTTTGCAATTCATTAAGTTCACAGTCATTGCCAACTCTTTTCCTTTACTATGTAAAGCGTCACATCAATGCACATTCTGTGACTGCATCACTTACAGGCCACGTCCCTCGGACTGAAGAGCATACGCTGTAACGATTCCAGTGCAGGAGATGCCGTACTGGCAGCACACTGGCCGGGAAGAGGTTAGCAAGCGGCCAGCTGATGGAGAGTCAATTAAGTCTAGAGGCAAAAATACTGGGAAACTCCAGCTGCCCATAAAAAATAATTAGTCAGATACCCTAATGGGACTTGAGTTTAAAGAAACCTTTTCTTGACCCCTAAGCAATTTTGCCCCAGAACAATAAATATAGTAAACGTAAGCAAATTAGCTATTTTGGATTCAGCATAACTCACTCAGAAATAAGCTACTAAAGCTCACAATATAGATAATTACCCTTGAGAAAAGAAGTAATTAAAAAGTAGCAGTATCACACACAGTTTTAGAAAGGAGGCCTGAAAGGAAGTAATTTAAAGTCTTTCTGACCAATAAGTAAAAAAAAAAAATAATTAAGATGTTTAAATTGAGCTTGCAATTGAATTCACCGGAGGGCAGAAGGAGGCCAGGAGACACGTCCACCCCAGCCAGAGGCTACAGCCAACCCCCCCCGGCCACAGGTCAGACTCTTATTTGAGCAAGTACAAACCTGGCGAAACTGAAGCCAGTAGGAAGGACCTAAGGCAGAAAAAGTGAAATACAAAGGAAAAAATCCAAGAGAAAACTGGAAGTTTCTGTGGGAATAGTCTTAAAAACCAAGCTGTGACAGCAAGAAGCCTCCGGCGGTCACCCAGCCTGCTCCGCTACCAGGCTGGAGAAAAGCCACGCAGGACAGCAAGGGTACAGGACAGAAGGTAAATCATCTGCACCAAGGAGATGACCCGGTACAAGGCATGGTGCTGTCACAGACCGTACATCAAGAAAGCTGGTCCTTCAATAAACTCATAAATCAAACATTAGCGACCTATGGAGATGAGCAAGTAGCTGCCCTGGAAGTCTGACGTAGCTCCAGGGTGATGTATACTTCTGCCACAACTGCTGTCCCCTTCCAACAGCTGCTGCTCCAGAGAAAGACCCCACAATGGCTGCAGCCAAACCGAACAGAAGAACTAACTGAACTAATAATTAGTGGAAGCAACATGCTAATCACTTGGTGATTGCGATACACTAAGAACTAACAAGCCAAACATTTTTATGCACTGGACTATATGTCCTTAAAATAACAGAACAACTCAAAAGGATATTCAAAAAGAAGTGGGCAAGGCCTTGTACACAAAATTATTTTGAGTGTTACTTAGTCATAGGTGGAGAACAGAATCATCACCCCTGAACTGATAGAAAACTCTGAAAAAAAGCAAGAAGTCAAATATATAATTACATATTTTGAGCAAGGGAAAAGGCCCTTGCAACCAGAGTGACCACAGATACTGTGCAGATCCTGCATAATAGTTGCATTTAAGATCTGGAATGGGAGGGAAAGGAACATGACAAGTTGTATTTAGGGCAGTTGACAGTACCAGAAAGTACACAGGAACCTTAAAAAAACAACATGAATGAGCAGTAAGGCAGGAGATGAAAGGTCAAAAAGTGAAGAACCGTGAAGCACATACCTACTCTTTACACGTAACTCAGGAGCTGAGCCTTGTGCAGACAGCTCAATGAAAATAATTGCACAATTATGCAAAGACAATGTCAGACTTCTTTTAAAAAAAACAACATGAAGAATCAGTTAGGAAAATAATAGAGAACTTCTGACAATACATTAAGGAAGTCTCTGCCATGGTCCGCTATGGTCCCGGCTATTATTCTTCACTCACATCCAGCAGTAAAATGGAAGTACAGTACAAGAAGGCCTCAGAAGTAGGAAGCTGTAAATGCCCAAGACGACAAACTAAGCTTTAAGAGAAAAGGTGTAAGAGTTAGAAGTCATACAAAAGGCGGCCATGTCAAGTGCTCAGACTTCAAGAACAAGGGGAGAGTCCACAAAATGTAAGAGCAGCATATTTATAACAGAGTGAAGGTTTTCAACCAATCCAGCTATAAAGAGCAAAATTAACCTGCAGAAATTATTGCAAGGTACTGAGCCCAAGAGATAGAAACATTGCTTTTTAAACTAGACATTTGCACGAGTAAGAATATCCACAGACAGGTCAGGGAAGGTATTCCTGAATGCTCCCGGCACCTCTTCTGAAGCATCCAGTCGTTACCACTGCCAGAAACAGAAGGCAGGACCAGACAGGCGATGTATTAGATTCTGGATGACAAATTTTTCTATTGCTATTCTTCTAGGGTCAGACAAGCATCATCAAAACACACTTTGTTATGAAAAAGGTCCATTTTGTTTAACACAGTTTATAAAATATACTACTATTATCATAAACAGAAAAAAAGGTTTATTGAAGGACTGCACAGAAATAATGAGAAAGTACCTTACAAGGCTCTAGTAAGGTGCACGTCCCTGATGGACCTTCATCACTGGGCAAATGCAGAAGAGCTGCTGAGGAACAGATTAGCAGTGAAAGACTATTTGGTTCTTTATGAAGGAGTGACCAACCTAACGGAGCACATGGAAAGAGGCATTAGCAGTATGGCACGGTTACACAGCTGCCTACATGAGTTTGTAACTTAAAGCAGGTTCAAAAGGGGGTTCAAACATATTTCAGCATCAAAGGAGTTTAAACCTTCTATAACCACTAAAACTGTCCTACCAGATTATCTGTACCCATAAACGGAGTATCTTTACTGAGCAATTATTTCACACATTTCTAGAGCCCACGAGCACCTCCTTTCCTGCTGGAATTCCCCAGTCATGGCAATTTGTCCAGTTTTACTCCAGCTCAGGTTGAGTATTTATTTTTCCTGTTCCCACAAGACTGAGCAGAACAATTTTTTAAACAGCACACAGCAATGGGATGAGTCAAACAACCAAAAGCAAACGACAACAAATCAAAAAACACCTTTTTTTCACTCTTTTACCTACTTGAAGAAATGCTTTTCCAGTGAGTTCTGCAAAGTCTAGATTACTTCTCTTTACGGCTTCCACTTAAAACAAAAAAAATAGTTTTCAGTGTGTATTAAGATAACAAGCATACCCTTTTAATTTGATGAGTTTTATCTGCTTTCATGGGGAAAACGCTCATTTCAACTAACATACAAAACAATTTAGGTAGCAGTGGTTCAGACACAGAATATGTCTCAATTGGATAGTTAAGATCATAGGACTGAAGGTCCTACTAAGTCCTGTTCCTGCTATTTTAAGCAACCATATAACAGAATCCAATCACCAAATAATAACCAACTCCTGAGAACTTCTCAAAGCCACTACTCTGATTACAAGGCTGCTCCAGAACCCCACTTCTATTTTCATTAGGAACCAATTTAAGATTAAGAACTGATTAAGACCGATTTACAGTTTGTATTTATTATTTGTCAGTTTACACTGACCTACTTTTTCCCTTACTGTCCTTAAAAGTTTAAACAGTTTCTTCCCTTTTCAATATTGAGGAATAAGCACAAGTACAGAGATATAATACATGTCCCCTTAGCCTGTTAGCTGAAAAAAGTAAGCCAATTTTGCCTCCCTTTACGACACAGGAGGGAAAATTCACTTCCCAGACCATCGTAACAGCCCTTCCTCACATCTGTCCCAAACTAAGGCTTTTTTTTTTTTTTAAACATCCGTGACCAGAATTCTCCACATCTGTGTACTTCCTGACCACATAGCATTAAAGTTTTAAAACCACCATGTTATCAATCGATATAGTCGTCTTTCACATCTTCCCATTTCTAACTGACAAACCTCATTTTTATATATTATATACATTTATTATTATAAACATTTTTGTGTATGTTACGATATATTTGTTGTTACTACATGACAATAAACTTTGTACCATCCCATTTATGTCTCTATTACTACAAATCCTCCAGCTCATTCAGTCCTGCTGAGCCAGACTCCAGTCCTCTGGACTGACAATGGCCCCCAACTTTGCCCCAGCCAATTTTATTAACGCAGTCCTTTCATGTGTATATCAAGACCAAAACACCATTTAAAATTTGTCTGAAGATTGGTCCTTGAAAACAATTAGCAGCTTCCCTTTAGGCCACACTTCCTCCTTCAACAGGACTAACTCCCCTTCCCACAGCCGGTCCCTAAACCACGACACCACACTCTGCCTTAAGAAATCTCCAACATGGTGCTGTGTCCTATGCTGTACTGACACTCACCTACGTGAGACGAGCTGTACGTGCTGTGCTCCTCCATCCCAGCCACCATCCTGCTCCGCCAGCTCTCCAGCAACCCTCTCCTGGCACAGGTGGTCACTCCTCACAACCCTTCCATCCCCAAGCATGAGGAACATCGCACGAGTAGTTTTTACCTCAGAAGGTACGGGTGGGCATACAAAACGTATCCTTGCTGCAGATGGGGGAAAGGGAGGGATGGGACAAGCTGGGACAAGATGGGACAAGATGGGACAATCGTCTCCATTCCTGTGCCAACAGCTGCCCCACGTGTCCTCCAGACACTCCCTGGGATGCTCTTACTCCCCATCACCTTCCCCAACTGCCACGGATGAGCAAGACCACGCTGTGACCAAGCTGCCGTAATGAAAGCGATGGCTTCTGACAAAGACTTAAATCTAGGTATCAGCCGTGCTTCCCAAAATCCGTCTAGACAGGGCACCAGCAGTGAGGAGGGGGAAACTGGTCGTACAACTGCGGGAACGAGCCGCCCACCCACAGCTCAGCCAGCCCCAGCCTCCGAGCAAGGGGAAGGAGGGTGCCAGGGCAGGGCGCAGGCAGCAGCAGCCCGCTCCCATCCCGCAGGCTTGTGGTCCGGCTGGTCAGCACAAGTGGTCCGGCTGGTCAGCACTGGTCCTGCGCTTCCAGAGGCCAGGCGGGAACAGAGACCTCCCCGACCTGGCACAGAAGGGCGGTACGTGGTCTGTTTACCCAGGAATTTTGGGCACATCTGCTGAAATTCCATAAACCCGAAAGATTTATTGTAGAAGCTCTGATGTCACTTTCACACAGGAACAGACGTCCCGGCAGTGAGATGAGATTGAAGCAGGAGAAGTTTGCAACAGCCTGCTTCCCAAATTCAAGCAGTCACAGGTTTGTGTGCTACATTACAGCTGTTCCGTTTGCTGACATCTCCTCTCTTATGTACTTATATACCCATTGCCATAGTAACCAAATTCCTCAGAACATAGAATGTATTTTTTGTATCTAGTGTATTAGAACAAAATTATTAAGGTTACAAAGGCAAGCACTCCAAAACTAGAAAGTGTCAGAATTCAGACTGCCATCTCCTTTGCCAACCCATCTTTGCTTGCTGCCTCCCCCCATCTCCTGGGCTCCCAAGGCACCTCTCCCGCAAACCTCCAGCTCCGTTTCTCCACCAGCTGTAGCTCCTTCCTCTCCAATCCCTCTGCAGCCCCAGTTTTGCTACACTTTTGTCCTGACGTATTCTTATCTCTCCTCTCTCATCTGACTTTTATACCTCCTGCATTCACACCAGGCATTTTCCTCCTCCACACTGCCTGGGTGCTCTCCAGGAATGATTCACTGAACACAGGACAGAGATTCCCGACAGTCTAGGAACTGGAAACAAGAGGAGCCTCTCTTGCAGGGAACAGTCCTTCTGATCTCCCGTAGCCCAGGGCTGGAGCATCTTCAGCTGCTCTCTGAGGATAACTGCCTGCTCAGCACCAGGAGCTGCAAAATGCCTAAGCAACGCATAGCGCTGGTTTACCCTCTTATCATCCCTGCACATTGCGCTGTAAGAGTGGGTCCTGCTAGGGAATAAGCCCCTGTTCCAGGAGGTGTTTTGCAAATACAAAGAGTCTCTGCCTTGATGGAACTTACCTAAAACAAATTAACCTTTATTCTTTACCTGCCTGTATCATTACTTCATATATATAATCACTAGAAGGAAGACACAGGCAGGGAATGCTCAAGTGCTATGTTTTCTCTGAACACCAGCACCTGCAAGCACTACAGAAGTGAGGAGTGGAATCCACTGCAGTGGAACACACCCAGTAAATTCAGCAGATCTCTCCTTACAGAAGGTTTACTGAAAAGTCCATCAAATCAGACTTAAGACATCCTGTTGCTTGACTGCCTCTCCACTAGAAAGACAGGTTAAGTCGATACATCATTGTGCATGCACAGGAGGTAAATGACTACATCCTTTCTCCAAAAACCTGCTTTAAAAAAAATTATCTGGCTCTTTTCTGGTTTTGGCAGTATTACTAATTGTCCTGAATACAAGGGATGAAAGAGGTAGGTCAGCATCTGCACCTGAAGCAAATACTTGGAACAACAATTCAGAAACAAGGCCCACAAAGCAGGTTTTAATGCCCAAGGTCCATCCTACCTAGGTTGACTCCTACTAGGAGTATTTAAAAAAATTTTTCTCCTGTACACCAACTCTTCAGCTCTAAAGCAAGAAATACAGCACTTTCTTCTGGCCTGAAGAGAGGAGGAAAGCGCTTACGTCGCTTGAATGGGCCTAGTAAGCGTTAAAAGTACTTTAAGGCTGAAAAGGCAATTTCAGCTCAAGCAGGAACACATCCATCTTAAATTTGACAGAAAACTGTAATCAGAAATCGGTCTATTCCAATAGCACAGATCCAAACACCTTTATATTTCACGGGTTCTTTGTGTGCTCACACACAAAGCCGCTTAATCCAGCTGTTCTCAGCAATCATTCACAAAAGCAAATGAATGAAAAAGAAATAATCAGCAACCATTTCCACTCCTACCCTTTAGTTGAGGTGAACAATAATTTGATTGCTTCAGTCGATGGACCAAACTATTTTCTGTGCCTTTAAATAAAAGGTTAATTGAGATACGGTGGAACCTGCTCTCACACTTGGGCTTTCTGAAAACAAGGTTGTCCTGCCTGTTTCAAGGACTCTGGCCTCAGCTTCTGCGTGAGGTGAGTGACGCAGGGAGCTGCCCACAGGTGACTTTTCCAAGACTGACTTGATCTTTGAGAGACGTAGTAAAGGCATAACACTGCAAAGAAAAAGCCAGTTAAAACAATCTTACACTTCTTGAGGATTCAGTGCTGGCAGGGATTGAGCTCGAAGGCCTTTGTCTCAGCCAGCACAGCACCCCGCGCCTTGCTGGACGGCGTTGTGAGGAGCCTCTGATCTGAAGGCAATCAGTGATTTGGTCAAAGCTGCACCACGCTTCTCAGAGGCACACAATCATGCCATCCAACGAAGGACGGGAACTGGAGAAGATAAAGGCTACTAGGCAGAGCTATAACCACATGGCACAGCTGGAGCAGGGTTAAGCTGTACGGTCTGAAGGGCTTCCTTAAGACTGTCTGCAAATATGCAACGTAGGGGTCTGGCTCTACCAGGACATGGAAGAAGTAAAGCGGCACGGACAAGGACAGTCCCAGGAGCGCAGTGGGAGAGATCCTGCCAGGGGGATGTTAGGAATTTTCAAAAATAAATCACCTGCTGGTTTGTTTTGGTATTGGTTCCTCCCCCTCCAAAACAGGGCTTGGTATTCTTTCTCCATTTTCATTTTAGCGAACGGACAATTCACACAAAACACTACACTTTTTTTACATGATACCTCCCAGAGACCCTCCTATTTCCCTAAAGAGTTTATCAAACATTTTTAGACAAAATAAGAGAAGTTGGCTGCATTAGAGTTGCAATACTGTCACCATATCTGTCCAGGTTCCCTTACAACGGTCCTCTTTCTTACAGTATTTAAGGATCTGCCTTATACACAGCTACAGCAAACTAGTCCTTATTCTGAGATAGAAAAATTTGCAGCATTTTTTTATCTCAATTTTAAGAAAACTCACGGAATTTAAGAAGTAAAAGAGCACATGAAAAGACAATCAGTTGTTTCCTAAAATCCAGCTTAATTAATGATAGCTATACATGTTTAGATTTTATCATGCCACGGATATTTTATACTGAGAAACTGTATTAGAAATTTTGTCCCAGTGAACAGCAGAAGCTTTTACAAAGAGCCTTTCCTTTTGGGATGGAAGCGATGGCTTGCACTGGGGTTGACGGTATTTAATTGTTGGCGAAAAGTAAAATAAAATCATCTGTCTGAAATAAAGACCATTCACTCTGAAGCCGAAATATCATCAGGCTGTGGTATTGTCCACACAGATTGAAGAAAGCAGATCACGGCTCAGGCCGATGGTTTCGCAGCCTGCAGTGCGAGGAGGACAGCTTTGCATGACTAACATCGGCCGACTGTGTCGACTCAACAGGACGGCAAAGACCGCACCTGCGACGCCTCCGTTCACAGGTCCTTTGGCACATCTCAGGTCTTATGCTGGGTCTGGAAAAGTGTGGAAGGACCAGAGCTCTAGTGACTAAAGATTGCTCCATCTCCCAGTTTTTTCATTTTCACTACTTTCTGCTAAGAGGGTATTATTTAGTTGCCAAAACTCACTCATCTGACCTATACTTTCACTACAAAGCCTTAAATAGCACCCAACAGTTGCTTGGACTACTCAGTAGAGTTGCAGTAAACATTCTTACCTTACAAACATGTAAACTATGCAACTAAGAGGTGACCTGTCCAAAACCATACAAGTTCACAGGAAGAACAGAAAGGTCTGCCGTCCCGGTTCTTACGCCAACCATTAAATACATAGGGCCTGTGTTTCTTTTTCAAGTTTCACCCAGCGCCCAGCCTATTAAAATAAGGAGCAGTACTATTTATCTGATTTTTTAATCTTCTATCTCAATATAATTTATATTTATCACAAGACAGAGTGTTAAACCTTTGCAGAAGAACAGCTAAGTCAGCGAATAACAGAACTATGACCACGAGCATCTTTTGACTCGAGAGTACCAGTCTGCACACAACCAGAGAACGTGGAGGCTGAAGGCTGCCTCTGCTCCAGTGGCTGTTTAGAGGTAATCAAATTCCGTTCACATCTGTTTAGATTTCAGGAGACCGGCACCCACATCACACACAAAAAGCCCACCCTCACATCCTTTTGGCAGCCAACTGTTTGAAGGGGCACAGAGAAAACAGGAGCTCCTGGCCCCTGGAGGCTGCCTGCGAAGGGCACTAGTAGGGTTTAACAGCAGAATAATATAGGAAATTTTTGCACTATTGCAGTCTGCGCTGCACCTACTCTAGGGATAAATAAAATTCCAATCTCCACAATCTCCAAGGCTGTCAATCTGACACCTTTTGTGAATACTAAAGTCACACATACAAAGAACTTTCTCCTTTGTAGGTTCTGAAACATCTCACATGCTGTTTCCTACTGGTAACTGAACAAGCAGCATAATTTCATACCTGGCAATTCAAAGCCTCTTTTTCAGCAGTTTGGAATAATGGATTATGCCTTTTGTTTGTCAGTAGGAACAAACAAATACAAAAAAAAAAAAAAAACCAGTAAAGTTTCAATGAACATTTCCTTTATTAAAAGAAGATCTATTTGCTGACTGCTCCTGTTGGCTAATAAACAAAGGGAAAGTCAGGTGTCCATTTTTCAAATCCTAAGGATCTCGGATTTTTGAGCTGGAAAAGTAGGACAACCTCCTGATACCTTGGGCAGATACACCCCTAACAACCGACCAGCAAAAAGCGAGAACTGCTCCCTCATCATGCATGCAGATCACCCATGCAGCCCAGCTGGACAGGGAGCTACTGAGAGCTCAACATGCCATGCCAGAAAAGAGTATTTACTTTTTGGATGCAAGCTATAAAGAGCAACCAAGAAGTAATTAAGGTTCCTGAACACAACAGGGCAAAGAATACCAGCTCCAGTGTTGCTCGCTGCCCAGAAGTTCCCACTACATCTGGACAGCTTCTCAGAGACCACCAGCCTATCCTCTCACAACCAATGCTCAGAGTTTATGGCCTCCAAATACCTAAAAAAGCCTCTCTGCAGACTGTTCTGCAAAGTCATCCTGAGTGAGGGAATATCTAAAGCTCTAGCCTGAAAAAGAATACACCTGTCCATCTTTACATGAACCGTATTACTCAGTATAGCTAATAAGCTGCATGAAAGCCAGCTGTTGCTAGGCCACAGAAGGGCTCCCGTGAAGATGGAAGAACTCGGATACACTCTTATATTAAATTTCACAGGCTTGAACAAAAATCAGCCTGGTTATATCAGTCCTGCAGTTGGTTTTGGCTGCTCCCCTGACCCTGGCCAGGGCCCAACAGTAATCTTGGTGGAAGGCTGCTGTTAGTACTACCATGATATTTATACAAACATCTGAAGCGCATGGGACAGTTCTCTGGTAGAAACCAACACGAGCGTGACAAGACGTCACTGCGCCGTGCTTACTTAAATACCCCCAAAACAGTAAAAAGCAGAGAAAGGTCACATTAAAAGAAAAAAGATCCCTGAAGCAAGGAGGACTTAGGTATTTATAAAGCGCCCGTATATTTGCATCTGGCACATAATACACAGCACATCCTCCAGCATACAGGGCAGGAGGAAGCTATTTTTGAGAACCTGATAGTAAGAACTGAAAAGAAATAACTGTGCTTCTCTCACTCTCTTTTTTCTATTAAGCTAATTCCTGTTGTAAAAAGTCAGCTTGAAAGCTCCTTTCAAAGAAAAAGGGGGAGGGAGGAGAGGAAGAATCAGATCTGCTTGTTTTTTGCATTTGACATTCAGGTCTCGTCCCCCCGTTCCGTTCTGTTTTCCTGGAGGACGCGGCGGCGCAGACCTCGCAGAATGATGACATCACACCTACAAAAAAAAGCAAAACCCAAACAGGAGGGAAGCAGCTCTCCCGCAAACAAGAGCTCAGAACGACAGCTCTGCGTTTTGGACAACTCAAAACTCGATGTGTCCAGCGGTAAAATAATTTTCCCTTCAGATCCCTGGCCCAGGGGAGCAGCCCATCAAAATGGGGGAAGGCAACAGCCCGGATGCTTTCCACGCCAGGCAGAGCCAAGTTAAAAGGTGTTTTGTTACTGTTTGCTTATAAAGATACCTTGAACACTACGTTGTTTTATGCTTGTTTATGCCTGTTTTATTATTGTTTTTGAGTTATACGGGCAAGTGGCTTTCACCCTGATGAAACAAAGCAAAGCATAGCATGTTTAAGTCGCTGTAAATTGGAAACTGCTCTTACTTAAAGGCTTTATAAAATTATTTCTTCCATGTGAGGTAAGCATTCTAAGAAGCATCTTTCCTGCAGATCAAGTACACATGCTCCACCAGAGACAGAGGAATTGCTAGATGCGTATGCATGCAGAAGGTAGCACCTGCAGAGGGAAAAAACATGCGTCTTGCAGTGAAGAGGCATTCAAGACCTTGTCTGTATTTATTAAAACTCAAGAGAGGCCCATGCTACAACATGTGCACTGACTGCTCCGCGTCACAAGGAGGTTTATCCTTCATGTAACACCTGAACTCAACAGATCGACATGACTGACAAGCTAAGAAATAAAAGGGTTTAAGTGAGAAATACCTGTAAAATCTTAGAAGCAAATCTCCAAGATGCTTCTTGGAGATTCAAGACACCAAACTAGATGGTACGTGACCATTTTCCTTGCTCCTAACAATTTATGACTTAATTTTAAACAGCAACAGCAAAAAACAGCAAAGAAAAAAAAAAGGATTATAGAAGGGGAAGATATTAAATACCCAGTGGTCACATGGTTCCACTGATAGCTACTGAACAGCACAATGGTGACAAATCATTCCATAACTCCTTGCTGTGATTTTTTGGTAATTAAATATGAAATTAAGGAGATTGCCATCTCCACCTTATGCACAAGCTAATCAGTATTAGCAGCCTGCTCAATTCAGGCAGAACACTAATCATTTCTCAAAGCAGGAAAACAAACATAGCCTTGCTATTACCTTAGGGACAATGCTCCAACAATAACATCAACTAACCAGGTACCGTTCTCAGGTTTTGTCCAGAAAAACATTTTTAAAAGACGCCATTGTACAGGATCTCTCGTATCTCCCCAGAACTTAAAGTCCTGTTATTAGTATTCATCATCTACCTCGAGAAATCCTGGCATAACTAACATTTGATTTCAGATGAAACGCAATTACAGATTTCTGTGAAGCAGCTGAATTTTTCTGTAGAGTTTGACTTTAAGACTTTGAACAGTAAAATGGCAAGATGCTGGAATACGCTATCTAAATATCTCAATCTCCTGCCGCAGGGATTAAAAAGAAAGAAAATAAGACCAGCAACTGCCATCAAGGAAGCATCAAAAGGAGGTGGTAACTCCACTCAGAGAAGGAATTTTACTCTTAAGTTTGAATTCCGAGATCTGCTGTATCATATGGGCCCAACGAAGCGTGCCAAGTCCTGCCGGGTTCCTCTGGAGACTAGTCAGGACAGACGGACAATGACCACCTCTGTAATTTTCTGTTTACATATTTACAGAACCTATTTTAGCGGTGAGATTGTATGTGTCATGTCCTTAGAAATGCTAATCACAGGCATGAAATCGCATATAGAAAACCCCTAAATCAGCAGGTGCTCGTGCCTCCAAACCAGAAAATAAGCAGACAAGTAGAATCATAACTCACACCATACTCTCCTTCCACTCACACCGCTCCGTACCACTCATGCTAGTCCGTATCATCCTTGTTTCCCCAACACCTATGTAAATAGGTAGGTAGATTTTGCAATGCGCATGATAAACAGGTACGAACTATTTCAAACCAGCACAGGTAGCATTAGTTCCAAAGCTGAAAGCAGATCTTGGAGAAAACTTGCTGAATTTCATACTCCATGGCTGGGGCAACACAGAACAAAAATCCCTCAGAAAACCAAGGCCCCAAAATATTGAGCACTTCCACACAGGAACTCAAATTTCAAGGTTTTTATGCTTTTTCGGTTATTCTAGCTTAAAAATAACAGGACTGAAGCAACAAAATCCTTAGTTTTATTATTTCCAAGTAAGGCCCAGCAATTTTACCGCATAGACGTGCTTTAAATGAACGCCAACACGGCAAACCTCTCTGCAGACACAGTTAAAGTAGAATCTAGAACAGATGAAAGTTACTTGCGATGAGCTGCACAACGGTTCGCTCAGCAACGCTTACAGATTCCTGACAGGTACAGGGGCTCGAAGCTCCTCTTCCTTCCTAGTGCATCAGGTGAGAACGCTTTCAGCTTTTTACAGAAAACAGCAGTATGCATTTGCATTACACAGTAACCAAGCCCTTAGGAAGATCTGAGATTCAGCTGTAGTAGAGACTGCACAAACAGGATAAAAGGATGCACACTCTGCTTCCGCAGATCCCCATAAAGTTTGCAAGACTTGGGGATTGTCTGGACGTTATATAGGCACAAGAATATTTTTACTGAGGTGAACGGTCCCCAGTTATCCCTGGATGTGACTGACTCCCAAAATGAACACAGTTTGTTGTTCATCAGGTTCAAGGACTGATCTATAATGCATTAAAGGCCCCTTTCAGATTTATTTTAAAAAATAAAAAAAAGAAAAAATCAGGCAACGAGTCGCATCACAGTCACATATCATCTCACAAATTTCAAGATTTCGCCAGCTCATTCATGAAGAGCATTAAATTGCCTTTATGATAAGAAAAATCTACACAGTGCTCATATGATGAAACACCCCCTGCGTTATTAGTAGGCCAGCCAGGCTTTGAGGAAGAGATCTGGGACGGTGGGGCTGCTGACCTCCGAGGCCCGAGCTCTTCCACCACACCCCGCGGGGACAATGCAGCACCTCGCACACCTCTGCTTCCACCTGGCAGCCCAGGAGGTGCTGGAGTCCTGCTGGTCAGGCCATAACTGGAGACCAAGGCAGCAAATTCTTCTGGCTCTGTCACCAGCTATGCTGGGCAAAGCATCGCCGCCTCTACCTGCACTTCAGGATCCTCACCTTGTCAATGTGAAAAATAAATATGCATTCATCATTCGTTTAAAATACCTTGAGATTTATGGATGAAATTAAGAACTGGGAATTACTATTATTATCCTGCCAACTCAGAGAAAAGTACAAAAACATCACATATGTAAGATAATTTTTTTGTGTTGTAGCTTACTTAAAATTCTATTTGTGCACTAATATTTCATTTCTCATTATATTAATATTAATGATAGCTATTTCTATTTAAACATAAAAAATATTTGTAATACCTACAAAAAGCATAGTGATTATACCAATTTATAGTCACTACAGTAATTAATTTTCAATATCGGAGAGTGCAATGGGAAGACTATTCAAATGAGGATCACACACCCTGGTGCTGGACCAGCCACCGTGGAAAGACTTGAGCGCCCCATGTGATGGCCCACCTGCGCAGTCGCCCACAATTACCAATTCCTGCAGCGGGGGAAAATACAAGATACTTAAAATAATGTGTGAATTATTATTTTCAAGAGACAGGGGCTATTTAAGAAAAAGCACCTACCATTAAAATATTTTGGAAAACGTAGGGACTTTTCCAAAATATTTTTAAAAACAGCGCGCATCAAAAACTGCATGCCAAATCTTTTTCAATAAAGTAGCAAATAATTCTTTAAATGCTCTTTATGTTTCCCCAACTAATTACGAGCTAGTGAATGTGCTTCATAAGTAAACCGTTTTCATGTTAGTCCAGTATCCAAAGCGCTCTGCCGGTTACTGTCAAATCAGGAACAAATCTTTTGCCCGGTCTTGTTTTCGCAAATAAATTCATTGCATCAGTATTGAAATGAAATCAGAAGTAATGGTGAGGATGAGAACTTGCTTCTTCAATAACATTTTATTTTGGATAAAAAGCATGCATCATGACCCCTTCGTAAGTACAGGTTATCTTAGTGTTTGGGACCCTGTGCTCTGTCTTCCCAGTCAGCAAGAGTGAAATTTTGAAGACTCTGGTCAGTTCAGGACTGCTGTGTAGGCTGATCTGGTAAGAATACAGTCAACTCCTGAGCTAGCAGCTCACAGCAACATCTTCTGATAGTGGGAGAGGGAAATACCTCCAGTGATTGTCATGCAAACAACGAAGCTCAGACTGAGCATCCTC
Source organism: Morus bassanus (assembly GCA_031468815.1). NCBI lineage: Eukaryota > Metazoa > Chordata > Aves > Suliformes > Sulidae > Morus > Morus bassanus. The sequence continues at coordinate 11,530,336 of CM062584.1, forward strand.
ACATAGCCCTCCTCCCCCACCTCCACGGGCACGCACTCCCGCTTGCAGGGCTCCGGGCACCTGGCACGGCTTTAGGAATGGAGACGCTCTAGGACTCCTTTGCCCATGTATTGTGTCAAATGAAGGAAAAATAATCTTCCACCCTCCACAAAGGGCAGATGATCAGCATTCAGATGGGTTCGCCTGCATTCTTGCTGCAAAACGGGCAGGTCCCAGCAAGAATTAACAGGAGGTTCTACCACACACCTCCAGCCAGAGACTAACCTAGTTTTAAATACTTCAAAGCACAGGTTAGAGGGGGTTTTGTGTGGAAAGGGAAGAAGGAAAATTAAGCCAAAAACCCAGGTAAGAGTTCAGGGTTTGCCTACATGGCAATTAACCTATAATAAAAACGGAGCTTGGCATTCTTAGTAAGGCACTGCCTCTGAAACGTATCATTATTTCCTTCCCAACTTTGATATGCACTTCTAGAAGCCAGCATGAAATTTTGTCAAGGCCTAGGTTACCCTCTTTTTTAATTAAAGTTGCAAACCTTCATAAAAACCTCAGTCTAGGAGCCTGCCTGCATACTAGGACATACCGAGCAAGTGTAAGTGGGGTTTGTACCAGTTCGGCTGATGCCACGGAAAATCATCACTGCAACACAGTTAGTCTTTACGGGTGGTGAAACCACATTACTACAGTTAGTCCAGTACATAATTCTCAAGACAAGACTCTGACACGGAGGGCAGTAGATTTAAAGGCAGAAGATCATGTGCTGTGCATAGATCCTGTGCTCTGTTTGACCCTCGAAGAGGTAGTAGACAGCTTACCTAAGGGGACAGGGCCAAATCATACATAAATAGATTTCAAAACCAGGGTTTAACTAGTTTGCTATCTAGGCCAAGAAACAGTTCTGGAACATATTTAACACAGTTTAATCACATCGAATCATGGCTGGCCCAGAACTGATTTTAACAACTGTCAACTGCTCTGCGGAACAGGCAAAGCCAAAAAGCGAAGATCGCAGCGTACAGTTTACGAAGGACACAGAGACAACCCAAACAGTCAGAGCAGCAGCAGCAAAGCAAGGCACATTCAAATCCCATGATCTTTATTCAGATTGGGTTACAAGGAAGTGGGAACTGGGAGGAGCTACCGCTAGTGACAACTGCAAGCCAGAACTGAAGAAGAAACATGTTGCACTGCCACCGGGACGCAGCTTGAGAAATCCTAATAACTGATGGTTTCCCATGGAGAAAATTACTGCACTACTTACTGTATACCCGTGGCCTATTTGAGAAACAGCGTTAGCAAAAATAACCTCTCTTCTCGTCTCCTCGGCTGGGGGAGGGAGTGACAGCCACCGATTAAAAGGGGACTGAGGCGGGAAATAGGAATTGCATATGAAGAAGGGGGAAGGAGGCAAAAATAACGAACATGTGCAATACCACATGCGATTCTTTCCAAGAAATCCCAATGCAACAGTTCTCAGGGAACAGGCTCGTGGGTCCGTTATTGCCTTTGAGTAGCGGTATGTCAGGGAAGAGGAAGGATTGCTGGATGCTTGGAAAACAGACTGAACACATGGACGGGGAACAAGCCAAAAACTGTTACAAGAAACGTTCCCTACCCTTTCAACATACTTGCATTTGCATATTCCACTTTCCCATGCTGCTGGATCCCAGAGCTTTCCACAGGTTAGAAATCAGCCAGACCAGAATGAACTGAAGCTGAAACCAGCAATGCAAAGAGAGGGACTGACCCTGAAGGACCTGACCCCTCAAAAACTGTGTCTACTGATGCTCCGTGAATGGCAGCAGACTAAAGGGAAGAAAAAGGGGGTTTGAAGTTTAGCTGAACCAAGTGGAAGGCTGAAAGCGAATTTATTCATGTTTTAAGAATTCAGGTATAAGGCACATTGGCTTTCGGTCTGAAAGCTATAAGCAAGCATCTCCGAGATTAACGTTAAACATCAAAATTTACTTTTCAAACATGGCTTGACATCACTGCCATGCAGCAAAAGCTTCCAACTAAATTCACAGGCACCACTCACCCACATTCTGATAGAAGGCTGCCCTGTAAACACGCTACACTTGATGAGCGTAGGAGAAAACTGTTTTTATAAAATTACATCTCACTCTAAAGAAAATATTTGCATGGCTGTAGCCAGGAGTGTAATAAGGGTCAGTGGAAGATCACAGGCACAGAAAACTGCAGAGCCTGCCAGCTTTAGAGTTCTGTGATTTTTACTCTTTTCCTCAAGATCTAAGTTTTCCCTAAAACAAAACATTTCTAGCCTTTTCTGTTCTAAGGACAATACTCAATATGTAAGTCTCGTGCTGTCACCCCATCCTGACCCCTAGAGAAAAATCAAAACTCTTTCTAGCCAAGCAATACAACAGGCAAAACTATTAGCTACCGTCCGCTCGCATGAAGAAGCCATCATCACCATAACTCAGAACGTCTGTTGGGCCGTCCTCACCACAGCCCTAAGAGAAGGAAAACCTCATCTCTGAGCTACAGTGTAGGCGCGTAACGAACTCTGCATATCTGGGCTCAGCAAGCTCCACTGAAACCGGAGAAACGTTTCTGTTCAGGCAAAACTTATTGCTGCTTTGGTGATTTCATGCTATGTTTACAGTGGCTACCTTGCCTTTTCTTCTGGCAAAGAAACCAAGATTTAGCAGGATGTAAAAAAAAAAAAAAAAAATTGCCAAGAGTAACAATGCACTAATTTCTGACAAAGTATTAGAAGTTCTCAATGGCTTCCTTTTGGTAATTAAAAAAATATTGTCATTCCAGTGATCACCAAATATTTGTTTAAAAACTGTGTTAAACCATGTTTGGAGCACCCATTGTGCTGCCTAATGTCCATTGTGTTTCTAAAGGCCTTCAGAAAGTATTCCTTCCTCCATGTTTTGTACTGTAAATGAGCACTTAGACAAGGAGGAGGGAACACAGTGTCTAAAAGCCAACTGCGCTTTTAAACAGCCCTCCATCCTTTCCTCCCGTTTTGTGCACACTTTTTCCCCTCAGATGCTTTGCACTTCCCCTCTGATTTCATGTTTTTATGTTATAAGTTCTGCTTGCACAGGAAGGACTCTGCTTCGCAGCTCTGCACAGCTGAGCTCCCTCTGGAACTTCACATGAGGGGATTAGTGCTTCTCTGACCCTTTATCCATTGGATTTTCTCCAGTTTCTTCTCCACGCAGAAATCGATGTATGACGAGCAATTCCTCGGCACGTTAAAGAACAATGAAAACAAAGAATCCTGAAACTTAACTACTACAAGTTTAGGAAAAAAGTGCCGCCAACCACCTCTGTCTCCAAACATTTCTGTTTGAACAAGCTGTGGTTCCACAGCAGCATAAACTGACCTAACCGCTGGCTGTCGTGGTGCAGCCCAGCCCCTTGGGTTGTCTCTAGCATCACCTAACCGTGCACTGAGCCATTTCAGATCACCAAGCCGGCACAAAACACTCTACATTTCTCCTTAGGTTAGCTTTCTGCTGGCGCGGCTCAGCGCAGGATCAAAGACCAGCGCCAGTGGAATGACATACATAGAAAAGCAGGTGGAGGACAGGACCACGCACCTAAATCAAGTTCTGGCGTAACAGGAACTCACCAGTGAGCACAAGACCACACAGACCAGGGGTTCATCCTCGTCACGTCGGTCAAGAATGAGCAGTTTGTGGAGAAGAATAAGACACGTTCAAGAGTAATAAAAGCAAGGACAGCCATCAAGTCTCAGAAGGTATCAAATCATCCTTCTCTGTACTGCTATAGGCAAGCTGGCCTCAAGGATGGTTAACGGAGGGAGGGTATCTGTGTTACCCGTATCTGAAACCCTGCTGTCAGACCCAGGATAACTTTCTAATGCAGACATGATTCTAGCCCAGAGTTGAAGATAAACCCTTCCCTTTGCCCACGTTCACGTAAGGAAATAAAACAAAAAACCTTCACACTACGTAACACACTTGAACAGGAAAAACGTAATGGCCGCCCATAACCATTGTAATTCAGAAGACAAGAGCCTGGGTCACCGCTGGTAATACCAAAGATTTTTATCGTTTCTAGTGTGCACTTCAACGTAACAATACGCTGTTTACGTGATTTTAATATGAACAGAAACACAACAGAAAATGCTTCTAAGACGGGATCTTAGTGATGATTATGCAAGTGTTCTCCAAAATACGTTGAGAATGGAATGAGACAAGCGATATTTATCATAGCTTGCTTACCACTTCTGGATTACAAAGAAAGCCAGAAAAACCCTAAACATTTTCTCATTGGACAAAACATCTATACCATCAAATAAACTTATTCGAGGCATATTTTGCAAGTGGCCGTAGTCTCTATTCAGTCAGATCAGAAGTATATCCTTGCAGAAGAGACGGACGGAGTAGTTGCAGAAGAGACAACAGCAGTAGTCCATCCAGCCTGTCTTTGCTAGAAAGAGAATTAGCACCTGAAAACGAAGTACCTGGAAACCACCCAGTGTTCCTGTTGAGTATGCAACGGTTGTGTCACAGTGGAACTCACTACTGCAGAGTCAGCTACCTACAACATCTTTAAAACAAATCTCTGAATTCGTTGCCATATCTATTGTTCTCTACAAAACGGCCTCATTACAGGAAATCCACTACTAGGATACATCTGAAGATGTAATTATTAGTGTGATAGTTGCCTCTCTCCTAATGTATCTCAGCAAGCATAAAAACTTAGGCTGTCTTACAACTCATTAAATAGGCGTTATTCTAGTGACAAAAACTGACGAATTATAATGGATAGGCAAAGATGAAAGCTGCGCAAATGGAAATGTTATTTCGATGGAAGTAAACATTTAAAATTCTCCAGCTTAGCTTACACCAGAATTTAACAGAAGGGCATATGATAGATAAGTTTTTCCAATAGTCTAACTTGAGGCCCAAGTCACCTTATCTGTGCATAATTTTAACACCAACATCTGGTCCTCTACATGCAGCACTTAATTTCAGCCTAGTTAAAAAGAAAAAAAATGTCAAACTATCCAAGGAGTTTTTACTTCAGGCAATTGTTTTTCAACAGGATTATATTTAATTCGAGCTGTTCTACCAGAACCACTTTCTCTTCAGTGGGACATTCTTAACAGAGGAGAAAAAACATTCTCTCAAGTTCAAAGGACAAATTAAGGTTCAAGTTTATCAATGTATTTGAGTATAGAGATAAAGGGAAGAGGAGTCCTAAATACGGCAAACATACCAGTCAGAACTAGGCCAACGTTGTGGAGAATCTAAGATGAAGGCTCAAACCAATCAGTTGATTAGGTTTGCCCTTGGACACAAGTAGCAAAAACTATGACACGCTCACTATGAACAGGCACAAAGGCAAGGCAAATGCAGGCTCAAAGTAGCTTCAGGAAAAACGTATCTAAAGCCATATTTAGTGCAAAAGAAGTTGTCATTCTGTAATCCTGAAGCACGAAAACGAACCTTCACTAGTGTCAAAATATATCAGAGTTTTCCACCATGTTTTCACTATTATGATGTGCTATCCACTAAAGCTATTTTTCAGACACTGAAGATCTGAACTATACAGTTCAACTATATATATATATTAGTTTTATATATATATATATATATATATATATATATATATAAAAACACACACATTAGGGGTGGTATTTTGGGAACGTTTCATTTGAAGCATTCCAACTGATAACCTTTACCCAAATACATAAAACAAGAGCCATGTCAAACGCACTATAAATAGCATTAATAGTAAGGAATCAATAACATCCAAACCTTTAGGTAACATCTTATTAATCCGTCCTTGGCATGCATGGGCACACTCCTGCAAGGGCTCTCAAAATGCAATAGTCAAAGGTGAAGGACGCAATTTGTTCAACTAGTTAATGCAACTGCTATTTAACCAGCTCAGCCACTAAAATGCCACCTAATGAAATACTCCATACCGTGATAAGCAGCAGAGACAAGCGCGATAAACACGAAACGTTTTCCTAAGAAAATAAATGCAAGTCCCTAAGGCTAATGACCATTCTGTCATTTTTCCCCGAGACGTGTAAAGATCTACATTTGACAACAACCATTTTAATCCCTGGCTCTCCCCCCCCCCCCCATTTCTCGCACCGCGCCCAACACAATGGTACAACTGCACGTTACGGGCGCCCAGGTATCGCCTTTATATTTATTTCTGCTTTCACAGTGACAAAGGTGAACTCTAACGCCCCAAAGATGCTTGCAGCAAAGCAGGCTGAACGATATTTCTACAGACATACCCGCACGCGGGTTACAGAAATCCAGCCTCTGCGAGGATGTTTTAATCTGACAAATTAAAATGGTTGGGAAACGCTATTTGGCTAACGGAATCGGCCGCCACATGCATTGCTGAGGGGAAGCAATAAAAGGTCTTTAAAATAGGTCACTTTCATCCAAATCCCATCCCAGCACCGAATAAAATGGTATTTACACTGAAAACTCACCGCTTGGGGAGGAGCGAGGGGTAGGGAAGGGAGGGAAAAAAAAGGGGGGGGGGGGAGGGGGGGGAAAGGAAAGGAAAAGGAGGCAGGAATGGGCGCCGGTCCCCGAGGGACCCCCGGGCTCGGCGGACGAAGCCCACCGGCGCCGCGCACACAGAAAGGGCCGCGGGCGCAGGGCACGGCCGGCCGGTGCCGGCGGCCCCTGACAGCGGCGGCCGCGGGAGCAGCGCGGCCCCGGCCCCGGCCCCGGCGCCGGCCCCTCCGAGGGAAGCGCCATTTCGCCGCCCGCTCCCCCGCCGGGGCCGAGGCGGCAGCCCCGAGTCCTGCGGCACTGCCGCAGAGCGCGGCGGGGGAGGCGCCGGCCCCACCGCCCCCCCCCCCCCCTTCCCCAACCCATCCTCCTCCTCCTCCTCCTCCTCCCTCAGCCCTCCCGGGGGCGCCCCCGCCGCCGACCCGCCCCGGCCGAGCCCCCCGCCGCGATGCCCGCCTTACCCTCCGCCGCAGCCGGGCTGGGAGCGCCGGTCGGCCCCCCGCGGAGGAGGAGGAGGAGGAGGAGGAGGAGGAGGAGGAGGAGGAGCGGGGCAAGGGGCGGCGGCCCCGCGGGGGGAGGCGCCCCCGGAGGGGCGTCGGGCCCGGCCCCCGCGGGTGCCCGGGCGCGGCGGGCACAAAGGCGGCGGGGCACGGCACCTAAGATGGCAGGGCAGGCGCGGCGGAGCGCCCAGCCGCCGCCGCCACCACCACCGCGGCCGCCGCCGCCGCCTGGGCCCCGCTCTCCGAGCCGCGGCCAGGCCTCGCTGCGCCGCGGGGGCACGGCGTGCGGGAGGGCGGGCGGCGCCGGCCGTGCCTGCCGCGGCGGAGCGGGTCTCTCGGCCGGGCCGGGATGGCTGCCTGCCCGCTGCCTGCCCGCCCGCCGCCTCCCCTCAGCGCCGCCCGGGCTCCGGCTGCTCCGTCGCCGCCGCTCCGCGCTGCCCGCAGCCAGCGGCCCCCGCCCGCCCCTCTCGCGAGACTTCGCCGCCCTCTCCCCCCCCCCCCCACCCGGCAGCGCGGCGGGAGGGGCGGGGGGCGGCGGGGGGGGGGGGGAGCGGGGCGGGGCCGGGCCGGGAGGGGCGGCGGGGGCCGTGTGGGGAGGGGGCGGCGGTGTGAGCGGGTAGAGCCGGGGGGCGCTGAGGGAGAGGAGGGAGCCGGGGGTCTGCGAGGGGTTGTGGGGACCCGGGCGGGGGGGGGTTGGCGGGGGCGGTGCTGAGGCTGTCAGAGCTTGGCGGGGGCTGCTGGGGGTGGGGGGCGTGAAGGGGAATGGGGAAACTGAGGAAAGGCGGGGAGAAGGTTGGCTGGGGGCTCTGGGGAGGGGGAGGAGGGCCTGGGGATGTGGCAGGTGGGGCCTGGACACGCGTGGGGAGATGAGGAATGAGGGCACGGGAGAGGCCTGGGGGCAGGTGGGGCAGAGGAAGGTGGGTTTGGGGCAGAGGAGGGTGGGTTTGGGGCAGGTGGGGCAGAGGAGGGTGGGTTTGGGGCAGAGGAGGGTGGGTTTGGGGCAGGTGGGGCAGAGGAGGGTGGGTTTGGGGCAGGTGGGGCAGAGGAGGGTGGGTGTGGGGCAGAGGAGGGTGGGTTTGGGGCAGGTGGGGCAGAGGAGGGTGGGTTTGGGGCAGGTGGGGCAGAGGAGGGTGGGTTTGGGGCAGAAGAGGGTGGGTTTGGGGCAGAGGAGGGTGGGTGTGGGGCAGGTGGGGCAGAGGAGGGTGGGTGTGGGGCAGAGGAGGGTGGGTTTGGGGCAGGTGGGGCAGAGGAGGGTGGGTGTGGGGCAGAGGAGGGTGGGTTTGGGGCAGGTGGGGCAGAGGAGGGTGGGTTTGGGGCAGGTGGGGCAGAGGAGGGTGGGTGTGGGGCAGAGGAGGGTGGGTTTGGGGCAGGTGGGGCAGAGGAGGGTGGGTGTGGGGCAGAGGAGGGTGGGTTTGGGGCAGGTGGGGCAGAGGAGGGTGGGTTTGGGGCAGAGGAGGGTGGGTTTGGGGCAGGTGGGGCAGAGGAGGGTGGGTGTGGGGCAGAGGAGGGTGGGTTTGGGGCAGGTGGGGCAGAGGAGGGTGGGTGTGGGGCAGAGGAGGGTGGGTTTGGGGCAGGTGGGGCAGAGGAGGGTGGGTTTGGGGCAGGCCAGCTCAGGGTGAGGCTGAGAGGAGCTGCCCTACTCGCCGGGAGCAGCTCAGCCACGGGCGATAATCCCCGGAGGTGGTAGGTGTGTGCTAACTGTTGTGCAACTGGCCCGACCAAATGGGTCCGTTTCAGACTGTCTGCCCTTGGCCGAACTGTATCCGGTTTATGGCCAGAAGGGGGGGGGGGGGGGGAGGGAAACACACACAAAAAAAATCTCGTGGCCCGAGCACATGGCCTCCCGAGCTGTAGTCTGGGCTCTCAGTGGTGGGTTTTGAACTTGGGAGGTTGTTGAGCCTTTGTGTGCTTTGGTATCTCCATCTATGAACTTGAGATAACAGTTGGCCTCACGCAGGGATTAATTATCGCGTCTTGTAGTCACGTATTTGTTTATTTGTTTTTACTGTAGATTACAGCTGGAGGAATTCTAAACAGTCCACCTCTCCTTGCCATGGTGTTTAAGTGCATTGTGCTCCTGTCTGAACAGAGGAAATCACTGAGGTCAGTCTCCCTTGTGTTTATAGTTGCTTTCCCTTTCAGAAGTATGGGGGCAAGGAATCATCAAAATAACAATTTGTACTGACATCCTGATGATAATAAATTAATAGAGGGAGTTAGATAAGACACAAAGTTTGTAAAAGGTCTGTTTGTAGGGATTGCTTCCACTTTTAAATTCAGGATTATATCTGAAGGGACAGCGTTCTTGGTTATAAAGTACCCTGCAAATATTCACGGTTTTGAGGTGTCCCCGGTATGAAATAGCACAACTCTGTAAATCCAGTCTTACTGATGCTGCGGAAATAAGCCGAGCGAAACAAACTTCCTTTCTATTTTCCCATAAGCCAACAGGTATTTTGTACCACAAGAAGGCTTTGTATCCCGCCGGCATTGAGGGTGCTGCTGGATACTGTGATCTAAACTCTGCATTTACCTTTAGACAAGCAGAGCTCCTGGCGACTGTTTAACCTGGGGTGGGGGAAACCTGAGGAAAGCTGAGAACAGAGGTTGGCTGTAATAATTGTGGACCACATCAAGCGTTTTGCAAACTTGTCACGTAGCGGTCCGATACTTTGCCTTTTCAATCCCAATAGGAGAAGTAAGGCAAACGTGGATCGCTTCAAACATATGTTGTTGTAAGTATTGGGAGAGGCAAACTAAAGGTTTATCTGATTATCTCAACCTTGAAGTTGGCAGCTATGACAGGAAACTTGGTTTCATTCATCTGCCAAAGATATTTGTAGCGTATCGTTTGACAAGTTAAAAGGCATTTTTGTAATGGCACAAAAATAAAACCATCCACTTTCTGAAACTACAGTTTCTGTCTTCTAAAATAATATGGGTTTGGAGGCATGCTTCTGGGGAAGTTAAGGACATGCTCGAAAGGTAAATATTTGTATTTTCAAATGTTAGAACAACGGTGTTTGACACGAATCTGCTCAGCGTGGCCTATCAATATAAATATGTTGTGCTTGTTTTGTCAAATTAGTGAGTATCGTTTGCTTTTGCAGACGGGAGAACTAAATGGAGCAGTAAGAGGGAGTGATCTGCCCGTGGGGTCATAAGGTGGAACTGAGAATCGGGTTCTTCTGAATCTTGATCTTGTACTTCTCCCTGCAGACAAATGGCCTTTAAAGTTCATGGATTTTGAGAGTAAAAGCTTCGGTTGTTGCGGTCCATGGAGCTAACCCAGCAAACACCAGCAGAGCGTCTGGGCTTCACCTCTTTGTGTTACCCATATAGAAAGATAATGATAGCTCTAGGTAAAAATCCTTGGAGTCTCTAATGGTGGCTGCAGAAAAATGTGAATAATGCTTTACCATTAATTATCAAGTATTTTACTCAAAATGCTAGATCTGCATTTGATATGTATTCAGTGACTGCTTCAAAAATAAACAGTGTCATCTGTGGACCGCCAGTTTAGAAAAAGTCCACTGAAATTCTGAAGGAACAGACAATATGAAAACTGTGGTGTTTCTTGTCGCCGGCTAAACTAAGTAGACACATTTTGCCTGCTTTTCTAGCCCTGTGCTACTAGGCATGGTCTTGCTGCCTTCTCAGATGATCAGAGTAGGCATCTAGAAAGTTAATTAGTTTAGCTTCGTTTGCTAATTTCCTGATGCAAATTTAGTTCATTTAAAGACGAACTAAACAGGTTTATGTATGTCAGCACCTGGGATTTGCACCAGTCTATCTATCAGACAGCTATACCCAAAGCTAATTCCATCTGAAGGAGGTGCCAGAACATCAATAAATAAAAATTACAAATTGCCTAGCGGTTCAGCTGACAGGCAGAACTGGTTTCAACACGTTGTTCCCAATGTTCTGCCACAGAGCTGGTCCTGGGGTAGACCCGTACGACATTCCAGTGTAGACAGGACCTTTAAGAGCATGCATCAGCACTCCATAATATTGCAGGAGAGGAAGTAGAGAACAATACTATGTCCAACGGAAACTGTGGCAAGAATTTATTCAAGGCACATTGTAATTACTCAAGCTGGGAATTTGGCCAGGACTTTGGGGTTAACACCCCTACTTCTTTAGAAGTGTCATAGTTTATTTTTTTTAATGACTTTAAGTGATGAGAAGCTTGGCTTTCTGTCTCAGCAGAATGACAACACCTCTAGCAGTATAACCTTCTTACAGCAACACGAAGGTGCTGGTTCAGAACCAGCTCAGAGGAGTGATGGGGCCTAGTACAGTAATCATCGCTTTATAAATACTTTCAGTAGATAAGCAAGATAAGAGTGTGATTAGGGCAGGGGCTCAGCTACTGTAATCACAGCCATACCTTCCTTGGCCTTCAGTCCACATGTTGCTTTAGTCTGGCCTTTCTTTTAAGCCAACAATTGTAAATTTTAGAATAAATCGTAGAACTTGAACCAATGAAATTTGGTTATTAATTACGATGGCAGTTATGAACTGCAGTTGTCAGTTCTTTTCTTTTAGGAAATCTGTTGTCGTACAAGCAGAATGTAATTTAGCCACATTACAGAGGTTTTCTTTAATTCTTTCATGGCATTGAGATTTTTAGAATGTGTGCTTTGTAGGTATTATGTACCGATGTAGGACCTAACTTTCAGCTTGCTCTCTGTTCGCAAAAAAGATAAGCGCTCGTGTGTTTTAGTGTGTGACTAGTTGTGAAATGCACAAGTGAGGAATTGTTTTGCTTTTAAGAGCTCGTGAAACCTGCTGCTGTTCCTACATTGTAGTTTGGGCCATTATTATGGGTTACAAGGTTATACAGGAAAAACACGTTCTAGAGAAAGGCTGGTCAAAATAAACGAGGTAGAGTCTTCCAGATTGTTGTAATCTGGTTTTGTATCAATGAAGTAAACACTTCAGTACATTTGCTGGGATGAAGATACCATGTCAGACAGTATCCCTCTGACAGTTTGTTATGGCGTAATGACAGAAATGAAGCAATACTGATGTTATTACATAACCACTTTTGTATTATATGACAACAATAATAATACTTCACTCTTCTCTCTTACCTTTTATTAGATAAACAGTTGTGTTCCTTGCTGTGCACTTATGATTGTCCCATGAATCAAGGGAGTGGTTTTATCCATTAAGAAATGGGGAAATGGTGGCACAAGAAAAAGCAGTACTTACCAAGGTCATAGGGGAAGTCGGTGTCAGAGGCACGAACAGAATCTCAGCCGTCTGACTGTCCCACTCTACCCTCTGGGCAACCAGACAAAAGTGGAAAAGTGGCTTGCAGTGTGACTCAACAGCTCTTCCTTCCTCAGCAACTGCCATGCTGGGCAACTGCAAATAAATGCCAGTAGGTCATTTCCACCTGAGTCAAACAGGTTTCCAAGGGACTCCAAGTAGGCATGTCTTCCGCTGGAGAGGGCTCCTCAATGCATCTTTGCAATGGTTTTGCTTTGAAATATGTTCAGAACTTGATAAAAATTCTCTTTTTGCCAGATGTACGTTTCCCCTGAATACTTTCAGGATCTTTTGTAATATGTGCTGCCCAGGGACACCCAGGAGTTCTTTTTACCCTTCTCTGCAAGGGAATAACAATAAGCTGATTAAGCTGTTGTTTTTCAGGTACTTTTTTTTTTTTTTTAATACGTAACTTATAACTTACATGCCAAATGAACTGGTGCTAGGAAGTACTTCCAGAATATCAGTACAACATATTGTGTCTGATGCAGCGCAAGATGCGTCGCACTTCGATACATCACACTGGATGCTTAAAGACAAGTGGGGTGTCTCTTAAACACAGTTGTAGCTAACGATGTTCTTCACTCCCTTTTAACAGCAAAATCAAAATGTGTCGGTCTAAAAACTAACTGTTTTTCCAGGCCATGACAACCGAGTATAAGGAGAGTCTGTTCAGGTATCTCGGATCTTTTCCCAACAGCAGGGCTGAAGAGGATTTTACTCTGGAGTTGGTTCAAAATGGCTGGAATGGGCAGCAAGGCTCAGTATTGTGAAGGCCTTGACCTTGAAGAGTGACTGATGGAAAGAAGCAGCACAGGAAAGGCTTGTGTCTTGGCTCTGGTCCTTGGATGGATGGATAAGAGGAGGCCTTTGGCAGAGAAGGGTGAAAGGTGACTAATAATGTGAAACTGGGAGGAAACTCATTATAGTTATGCAATCTCCAGGTGGTTTTCTCTCTCTGTGAGAAGCCACCTTTTCTTAGTTGTCCCACTGGCATTTGCTGTTCGCACTGTCTTCTGAATAGAAGTCTTAAACAATTATTTTTCTGCTTGACTTGGGAAGCTTAATTTAACTCTGTAGCAAGGAGACTACAACAGCACCTCGTTTCTTTGTTCTCCCTCTACAGAATTTCTTTTAGGTTTGCTTTGCCTCTTCCTGTTCTTATTGGTTCTTTTTCTGGCTGTCCAATAGTTTAGCCAAAATGAAGAAACTTTTTCCGCTGTCATGCACTCGGTCCCCATATCTCACTTGTTCCATGGTTTTCTGCATCCCTGTTGCCATGCTTCCAAAGCTTTCACAGGCAAGCTCCGCCGACTTTTGCTGTGGCGGTTCACGATGTTGCTGTTCCCTGGTCTAGTCCTTTTCCACAGATTTCCCCCCACACAGCAGAGCCATGAAGAGCGTAGCAGAAGAGAGTTTCTTCTTTGCCTGACCCTGCTGGGTTATAGTTAGATGTCTTAGCTCAAACCCAAACCTAACGATCCCGTTACTACACGGGCCTTTGTGCTGGATCAGCTGGCGAAAAGACGTGTACTTACACCTGCTGACCCTGGTACAGCAATGTAGCCTCTAGAAGAGCGGCTTGCTGGAGATGATGGTTTAAACTGCTGGAGCAAGAGTTGGTGGAACTCTTCCAAGAACCATTAGATTCCTTGTTAGCATGGCAGCTTTTCCAGTGATCTGCAATGAACAGCTCCACTGTCGACCCCATCTGGATCTTGATCTTCCATTTTATAGGTAAAACAACACATTTTGCATTGTTGTAAACGTATTCCCAGGAACTGATTCTTACTATGATCTGTAAAACAGTTGTGAAATGTGGCCTTGCTCTTCAGCAATTCTGCAGTCACCTATCTCTGAGACATGGTGTTCCACTCTTGAATAAGATTCTAGACCAGAAAAAGAGTTAGACTGCATACAGATTAACAAATCTGTTGCTAGTATCTCTGGCTACTGCAGCATGACTCACCCATCAGTGCTTGTCAGAGTCTGGTGTGACCTCATTGAAAGCTTCAACATCTCATGTGTGAAGGCAGGTTGTAATCCAGTGTGGGAATCCTAAATAGGTGGAGAACGAAGTTCTGAGACTGTGATAATGCATACATCATAAACATTCCCCCAGAAGTCAGATGTGCCCTCACCAGAAATATTCTTACAGATTTCTGAGGATCTCTTAATGCTAAGTTTGCCTTTCCCATGCTTCTATTAAAAAGCACCTGTAACTATTCAAGACAGGAATATAAATCAGTGCTGGTGGGAAAACTTAAGAGTGGATGGGGCAGGTCAGGGCAGAGATGCTCTGTTATTTGCAAGGGCGAGAAAGAGCTGATGGTTCCTTTTTATTTATCGCAGCTTCTAGGGGCTTTTTCTCTCCCCCCACCCCCCGTCAGTACATAGGGCTTCTGGTATGCTGGTTGAGGGAGACAGGTGAGAAAACAGCAAGAGGGGCTATAATAAAGGGAGCAGATGAGTGAATTAGCTCGTGGTACCTTACATGTGTAGCTTAGATATGTAGTGTGATGATGAGACAAAAAGTGGGAGGCAACAGGAGTGTAGAAATCAGATGGTTCTCTTCAGCTGGTGCTTGCTGAGTAAACATGGAGCTTGTGCTCAGCGCCTCTACCTCCTTCCCATGGGCTGTTACACACTAGCAGATACTAGCAATGCTGCTCAGTCTAAACTGAGCCAGCCGCTGGCATTTTAATTGCAGAACCCACATCTAGAAACAGACACAGCAGAAGCTATCGTCCTCTCACCTGCTACAGAGGGAACTTTTAGTTTCTAAAAGCACAAGGCTGGCATTGCCCCGCAGGTGCCTGCTGCCACTTGAACGCCTGGCTGAAAGTGAAATCCCCGGCCACTGGTCCAGTTGCTGTCCTTAGGATACGTGAATGGCTGTTCCTGTTTTGCTGTAGATGATTTCTGTATGGGGCAGAGCTGTCTGTGCCAGCCTGGCAGCTTTATCCGTAAGCAGCAACAGTTGCTGCCTCTTGGCTTCCCAAACCCACTGTCCTCAGAGGTGCTGCTCCTCACTTGGCTCCGATAAGGAACCCAGAGCCTGGCACCCTGTGAGACAGCAAGGATCTTGCAAAAGACCTCTGCTTCAGTGGATCACTATGCAATCCCTAATTATCGTGACAGCAGCTTCTTATGTAGCACTTAGCTAGAAAAGTAAAGAGCGGCTGGTATGGCGGGACAGAAGGACGCCCTGCTTCTAAAGGTGTGCTGTCATGGCGACGGTAAGGGACTGTCCTTAGGAAATGCAATAGAGCCGCTGTGTCACGAAGCAGTAAATAACTTTGCAGAAGTCCCCGCGTCCTCTGCTGCGCTGTGGGATGGACCCTGGCACCTGTCGGAATGTAGCTATGTCCCTGCTGCAGACCTGCTCGTCCTATCCACGCTCCTACCGAGCAAGTTTGTTCTCTTACCCTTTGCCTCAGGTGGATGGTAGCATGATTCCCACATTCCTTAAATTTTTTTTTCTTGAGACTGGGAACATGGATTTTCTTTTTTTTTTTTTCCCACCCCAAAGATCCTGTTCTGAGCAGACTCATTTTATGTTCTGGTCCTTCTTGAAGGAAGGCGTAGAAGGTCATAGGGTCAAGGCATGCATGCAATTTGTAAGGAGGAAATAGGCAACCTTACGCCTTTTCATCCGTGATTCCTTACCACGAAGATCAGCCAGATACGATTTGCTTAGCTGTTTTGTGAATCCAGGGTGAAAGAAGTTGATGGCTCTGCCCGGTTCCTAGTACAGAGATGTGCGCATACACACAAAATACAGCTAGTTCTAGAAATCAACGTCTCTCTGCTGTTCTTTGCGCAGAGGCCAGGGCCTAACTGATGTTTTGAGACTGAGCGTGCTTTCCCTGGATGATCCGATGGATATGCAGTGTGATAGAGTAGTGGGCAAGAGACGGAAGCCCCATAGCGGTGCTGTCCATGCTGCATTCAGCTGTGGCTGTGTTGGGTTAAATGATGGATCCAGTATTTGAAGTCCTATTGCTTGATTTACATCTTGATTTTTTTAGTATCTTGGCAGGCTTTTCTTTCACATACTAAAGCACACCTCGGGTTCGAGCAGAATCCTGCTCTTACATCAGGCTCACCTCCTTGCTGCTCCCTGTGTTCAGCTGGAAATGGACAGACACCATTTGTGACTGCCTGAATATCCTGAGTCACAGATTACCAGCTGGCATGTGTGCTGCAGTTTTCATTTCTTCCTTTACGACTGCACTCCCTAGAGGAGACTTGGAACAATTGCAGTTGTCAGCTAAAGCGCATTATGTGCACTTGTCTGGATCCACACAATTGGTGGACGACCTCTGACTACGTCTATGGGGTGAGCTGCCTGTGATTTGTTACTGTACGCCTGGTGTTTCCGTACCGGAAAATAGAACAGGTGTAGGAATATTTAAAAATGCATTTTCGTTATATTTACTAGTAAAATACCTGCATTGTGGAGATGGCGATATGAAGTCTTCATTAAATAACTGGTGGAGACAAGTGATGATTCCAGTAACGCTCTCACAGTAAGATAAGTTGTGTGAAAATGGATGCAATATCAGGATCTAGACAGGTGATGAAAGGTAAACTAGTCACTCCCTACACTGGCAGTGCTCTGCTAGCAGGGGCAGGGGTCCACCGTCCAGGAGCTGACAGGTTATCTGTTCTGTCCATTCTGTCGGACGCTCTTGTCACACTGTGCTCGTTACCCTGCTTATGCAGCGTCCCAAAGCAAGGCTGGGGAAGCTCAAGCAGGGGAAAAACGCAACATGTTGCTGTGTTATTTCTTCTCACCAAAATGTTTTCACTCTGTAATGCTTACTGCTGGTCCTGTGCGTAGCTCTGGGGGAAGCTGAAACACAAAACACTCTGTTGAGCTTTTTGACCGGACAGGTCTTGACATATTGCTGCTGGACGTGTCCCTGTGTCTGATCTGAAGTGCGGCAGTTCCATTCTCTCCTGCTAAAATAACATCATATTAAACTGGGTGTTTATAAACATGACGTTTATAAACGTTATTATATATGATATGTGTTTGTATATGATGTTTATAAACATATAAACATCATATTAAAATAACATCATATTAAACATAACAAACCTGGGTCTGTTCAGCCTGGAGAAGGGAAGCCTGACGGGGGATCTTATCAATGCTTATAAATATCTGAAGGGCGGGTGTCAAGAGGATGGGGCCGGGCTCTTTTCAGCGGTGCCCAACGACAGGCCAAGGGGCAACGGGCACAAGTTGGAGCACTGGAAGTTCCACCTGAATATGAGGAAAAACTCCTTCCCTGTGAGGGTGCCGGAGCAGTGGGACAGGCTGCCCAGAGAGGCTGTGGGGTCTCCTTCCCTGGGGACATTCAAACCCCTCCTGGACGCAGTGCTGTGCCCCCTGCTCTGGGTGTGCCTGCTCAAGCGGGGGGTTGGACGGGATGGTCTCCGGAGGCCCCTTCCGACCCCCGCCGTTCTGGGATTCTGCGATTATTCTGTCCATGCCATTTCCACCTATTGACTAAAAAGTTAAATTCCTACTAAACCAATTGAAATTTACATATTACATTAAATATTTCATATTAACATTTAATTTACATAAAATGTTAGTTAATGGTCAGCTGATTTCACCGGTGTGAGGATTGTAATGTATATAACGTGGACAGATTAATGCTTGCCTGGGACCAAATGAGTTAAAGCAGCTCCTCCCGCTGAAATACCCAGTGAAACACAGTGATGCTCTGTAAATCAAATCTTTGTTTGCAACAGGTTGCCAGTGTTTGCCCGGGACAGTCCATCCTGTTAGCAGGCGGTGACCCTGCTGTGGGGGAGAGATGTGGGTTGTGCTGACTCATGAAGACAGGCGCAAGTTGCGTCAGCAGAGTAAGGAGTGGCTCACCTTAGGAGCAGGATGTAGGTTTCAGTGTGAGAACTCTTAAAGAAGAACCTCTAGAAGAAAGGTGGGGAGGAAAAATACATGAGGTGGACTTTGAAACCTGACTTGATGAAATTCTGGTTCCTCTTGTGGCACGAGAGGCTTTTGCCCCAAACGGGACAGTGGTATCAGCAGTCGCGCACCTATCTGAAGTGTCTTGGGAAAACACGCACGGTAGCTGAAGACAGCAGTAGTCCTAAGAGGAGTTTTTTGGGGAGGGGTGGCTGACAGCTGTTCAAAAACTTGCATGTACCGTTACTCCTTTATTCCTCCTTTATAGATCTGACTCATCCATCCCTGTCCTAAACACACCAGTTTCAGTATTTTCTTCTCTCTCCAATCTTTTACCTCATATTTCCTATCCTTCAAGCTTCCTTTTGTATCTGTGGGTTTAATTCTATTAAATCCAGTTGCTTTGGCTTCTACTCTGCCCGTGCTTTGCGCCTGCTATGTAGCCCCAGCAAACTCGGCAACTGACCCTTGGGCACTCCAGAGAAAACAACTGTCTAGGCCAGGCAGCTTCTGCCCCGTGTCTTGGATGTACCCCAGAGCTCCCAGGCGTTAGTCTGTATTCGGAACAACGTGCTGCTGTGCAAATGGTTCCTTTCTGCTCTTCCTTCTGCCTCCACAGAGTTACGTGCACCCGACTTCTCAGCAGGCACTAGCCTAATGTTTCTTGATCTTTTGCAAAGTCCAATGCATAGGAAGGTTGATAAAATCTCGCCCGGTGTCTTTGTGGGCCCATAATTGCACCTGTCTCCTCCAAGCGAGTGAGGCAAATGGGAGTGAGGGAGCCCACAGAATAAATAGCACCTTCTGCAGACCTAGAAACAATGAAGGCTAGAGGACAGCAATGCAAAGGCCCTACAGAGCCTCTGGGATCCCAGCAGAATTCAGGGGGATGTGTTGCTCTTTTCTAAAATGAGGAGAGACCAAATCTTGGTGTAGAGAGTCCTACGGCATAGGAAGGGCAGAGAAGCCTTAGCACAAAGTCACAAGCCGTTCTCGTTTACAGCTAAAGCCCCTGTTGCCCTCGGCAAACATAGAGCCTGTCAGCGTCCTGCAGCTTACAGCACAGACATGTGACCAAAATAGCTCCACAACTTTACAATGTGGCTAAAAATAGCTTGCAGGTCAGCTTTTTTTCTTAAAGGTAGTGGTGACTTCAGTGGGAGAGCACTCTTGCTGCCATTCTGTGCAGGTAGAACCGGGTAAACAAAGGGGGAACGGCAGCAGTTTAATTAGCTAGCAGCCTTGAGGGAAGAGAGGTGATAAGGGGTGGGAGAGGACGAAGGAGGTGCAGCAAGAGAGATGGACAAAACCGTCAAAGGCCTGGGCAGACCCTCTGCCGCTGACCAAGATACTTTGCACAGACAACTTCTCCCTGGGGTTTTATTTCCACGACGTTTAAAGAGGCATCAGTCTGCCTGTTTCTGTCTCGCTGTGGCCCGTGTCGGGACGTGTCACTGGACCAGCCAGCCCAGCGCGTTTCTTGCTCCTCATTTCCAGACAGCGAACGCAGCCCGTGACATCACCTCTGGCCAGTGGCAGATCGGAGGCTGTGGCCGTGGCAATGTCAAGTGTCTTTTGCTGTAGCCGTTCAACCAGAGAGTTGATCTTTTACAGTGTAATTTGCATGTGGAGAAATCTGGATGGCCCTTAGTTCTAGGGGGAATTTCAGTATTTGTTCCTGGGCCAAAAAAAGGCTGTTTTTATGGGGTTCAGTGTCTGTTGTTGTAAAGCATTACATTTTACCAAAGGAGCAAAACTGCTCATCACGATCCTCAGAGTTTTAGTCTCTGTTGTGTATGCTAAGTCTGGCCATGGAGGGAATTCTCAGCCAAGTTTGGAAGCTAAGTGCCTGATTTGAAACGTTATGGGAATCTAATGTAGGTTATGAGAGGTTTGCCATGCCTGCAGTCGCCGGTGTTGCTGAGGGAAGTGTACTGCAGCAGGCTGTGCTAGCGAGAATTTCCTTTGTGCTGCAGGTTTCATGCCTAGTGATTTTATGGTGCTGAAGGAGAGGAAGGAGGTGACAAAACTGTGAAAAATTGAGGCCAGGTCATTACTGTCAGATGAGGAGAGAGTCCTGTAGCCAGTCAGATGTGACGGAATGCACTTGCTGATGCTGCTACCAGGAAGCTTGAGAGAAATGTGACTGAATGCTAGCAATACGCATGTGCTTTCGGAGAAAGGAGGCTATCTGTAAGCTCTTGCAATGCTTTTCTCTGCCCAGCAACATCGTTGCTTCTTTTCCTTGCGTTCTGCTTAAGCAGCTGTTCTGCGTTTATGATCTGATCTATTCTTCATATAGGGCCATCTTTGCACTGAGCCACCTTCATTATAACAGCAGTTTCTGAGATGAATGACAGCTAGGACCTCAGGTTTGCTTTGAGTAAGCGCTATAAATAGGGCAAAAGCACTACAGTTACTGTTCTCTTCAACTAGTGTGAGAGCCTTCTAGGACCAGCCCCAGTCTCCACCTATGCAAAATGGCTCCTGTTGCCTTCAAAGAGGGAGACTTCAGCCAAATGCATCTCCAAATTGACAAGTATGGAGAGAATTCTGGGCAAGATCAGCTCGCTAAGGATTTCATTTGATGCACAGCGAAGCTGAGCTGAAAGTAAGCTGCCAATAAAAAAGGAAGCTCTGCATCCCTAGCTGTGTGCTTCTAGTGCATTTTCAAGCTGCAGGCCACCTTGATTGCATACTGTAGTTAGAAAAGGTTACAGGTAAAATCAACGCAAGTACCACTCCCATGACCGTTTAGCACAGTCATTTCTGAGCACCGCAATACAGCTTTCACCACAGCCTGCCCCTTCCCTTCAGTGAGAGTTGCTCCCTGGTCTGCTCTGCCCAGCTTGCAAATGTAGCTCATCAGCCTCTGCTTCTTTGCGAATGAGCTGCGTAGGTAATGGGAGGAGGAGGAGGCAGCTCAGCGACCTGCCCATCCCAGCCAGTCGCAAAGGCTCCCTGCTTCTTAGGCTTTCTGGAGTTATTCGCCACATGAATCGTGTGGGTATAAAACTTTGTCGTTTCCCTAAACGCTGTGCTTTTTGCAACAGGAGGTCATTTCCCAGAGGGGAAAGCAGGCTGTTGATGTGGTGGGCAGTCAGCTTGTCATTTGGCTAAAATCCAGAGCCGATTAGTTTGGGCGCAAGGGTGTGCTAACGCAGGCAGAATGCACCCAGACTGGCTCCCGCCTCGATAGCGCACATCTCCCCACACTGCTCTCCGCCGTCATCGCTGCAGTTCCGCGCGAGCACAGGTCCCTCTCCTTGCCTGTGCTGGCATGCCCACAGTAAACCATAATTTGCACCCAGTGCTGCTTGCCTGTGTCTCGATTGGTGGCAAACCCTCCCAAAGCAAATAGTGATTTGCCTGTCTGCACTGACTCAGCTATGCTGAAGGCAGGAATCGGAGCTAAATCCGGTTCAGTAAAGTCTATAGGTAAAGAACAGCCTTCCCTAGCAGATACTGAGGCACTTTAAAGGAATTTGACCATGTCCCAGGAAGTGCACCGAAATGAGCAATGCTGCATTAGGCAAGAGTGCCTCCCCGTGAGCCATTCATCTCTCAACATCTGTAGCCCTGTGGTTGTAAGCACTGGGGGTTTTCCTCCCCTGCCTGCAATTACTAGCTAGTAACTGGGAATGCAAAGGAATCTGGGCTATCTTTAGGAAGCAAGTACCTACTCTTTGCCTCCTGTCAGGACGCAAGGTCCTTCATTACAGCCTGTCACAGCAAGGGGCTCACAGATAAGGAGGAAGGGCAGGAAACCTCCCGGGCTTCTCTTCTTTAGCAACTCTAAATATTTTCCATGGTCCTAGCACTGTGAGTCAGCATTTCTAGAGCCTAGGCTTGTTTATAGCAGCAATCAGTGAGACGGTACTAGGTAGGTGGGGTGTGGAGGTACGCGTGTGTCTAAAATGAGAAACCCTTTGCCCAGGCGCGAGCGGCGAAGTTACCGTCTTCCCAAAGTGGGACTCGCAGGGAGCAAAGGACTGGATACCCTGAACGGTAACTGCAGTGGAGCCATTTGCAGGGTAGGGAGTTTCCTAGTGTGAGTAAGGGAATCAGGACTTCACAAAGCTGTGTATGTTGTGTTGTCTTAGTTCACGTAAATAATAAAAAAAAGGACCCTACAAATATTTGGGATTTTCAGTATAGTGGGATAAAGGTAACACTTCCCACCTCAAGTGATTATGGATTCATTTTGCATTGGCCTGGCCAGACTGGCTGTTTGGCAGGATGGCTCCCAAAATTGTGCACGTAACAGACCAGACACTGAGGTTTCCAGTGCAGGTATGAGCCCTGAATAGAATTAGGAAAGTGAGCTGTGGGGTATCTTATATCACTGCATGAAAGCTTTTTGCCTATGCCCGGCTGGTCAGCCTGGATGGATCTCGTGGCAAATGGAGGTAACATTGGAGGCAGTATGGATTATTTTAGATCTGCAACCTCAGTCCTGTAAAGGTATTTATTTTGAAAATTCTAGTTTCCATAGCAATGTAGTGCTGTTCTCTCTCATCTCTCTCCTATTACTCCAGTCTTAGCAGCCATTAGATAAATTATCAGTGAGGCAAACCTTAGCATTTTTTTTATCTCGAGTGATTTTATATATGTTGGTTCCTTAGTGAATCAGAGCCAGTTAGTCAAGGATTGACTCATATCCTTTCCTGGGCCCAACATGAAGTCTATTGCAGTGTAAAGATGATAATGAAGAATGAATATTATTAATTGGACTTGGTGCATGAATTCCCAGGCTACTTTCCAGTAGAGTGAGGGTCTTATATCTAGAATTCTGGATCAATTCTAGGTGACTTGTTTATCTTATGTCTTTAGATTTTACTTGTGTTTCACTATAGCTTCATTAGGACATAGTATTCTTGTTCCATCCACGTAGTAAATAAAGCCTTTTGTAAGGGTTGCTGTGTACTGCTATTCAGGTCCTGTTCTCCACCCCAGAGGTGACTTCTGGACACAGTCCCCTTCCCATTCTTAACAGAGCCAGTGCTCATGGCTCACTCGTTCATTCTTCTCTTTCAATATGTACAAAAAAGAAAGAAGCAGTTAAGATAACAAAACAAGCTTTTTTTTTTTTTTGTTGTTGTTGTTGTTGGTTGTTTGTTTCCTGGTGCATCTTGTCTTCCTGGTCAAGGAACTACTAGTCTTGCCAGAATAATTATGCAGGTTGGAGTGTAAAAATCCCAGACGTAACCCTGCAGCAACGATGGCATGCAAAAAGCAAAGATGTAGAGATGATTTATTCTGATTGTGTAGTTTGCCTTTTAAGGAGATGGTTTAGTGAGTTCTTTTGCCTATATGAACTGTATCTCCACCTGGGGAGCTGTGCTAGAATAGCTGTTCCACGAACTCTTTGCTGCGAACAATACCCTTTGTCCTGTAATTCAGTCCTCATGAGTAGGTAAGCAGTCAAGTAAAGAAACAGTGTGGGAGAACAGGAGTGGCGCTGTGGACCAGATTCTGAGATAAGGAAGCAGGGCTGAAGATGTGGCGAGAGTTAGCCTTGGACTGCCTTCTGCAGTGTTGTCATTTAGTAACTAAAATACCTGAATTTTATAAATTAGCATATAGATCCATTAACCCCTCTACGGAATCTAGATATTAACAGCCATCTGCTGCACAGTAACCACTGCTTGCCTTCCCAGTCCATACTGGTCTCTGGTGCCTTGCGTTTTACTCCCTGTCTAGCTAGAGCCATCAGCTGTCTTGTTTATATTCAGTTCATGAGTTCTTCAGAGTAGATGGTTTTATTATGAGTAAATTCTGTCCCTTGCTTCTATTTGAGCTCTCCAGGTGCTGGATACCTAGCAGAAATCTCCTCTTAAATCCTAAGAGATAGAAGCTCACTTGTGTCCTGAAGAATGATAGGTAATAATAGTTCTAAAACCTCTATTTCAGATGTTAAATATTTACTTTTAGCTGAATTATGCCCATCCTTTGAGAACACTAATAATACCTTGCTCTTCACAATGTTGCATGTCAGTGAATTCCATATATATTTTATGCAAAGCATTAAAATGTGGTTGCTTATCTTTTAATTTACCTTTTTTTCCCCCTTCATGTTCTTGCGTTCCTATGTTCTGAGATAAGGTGAACAAAAATTCTCAAACTGCCACCTCCAGGCTATGCATTCTCTAATGTCTTCACTGTGGACTTTTTGATTCACTCCCTCAGAGGAGAATGGTCCCAGTCTTTTTAATTTTCCTTCAGACAAGGGCTCTTCTCAGTCCCTAATCTTGTAGTGAACCGTCACTGCCCTGTGTCACATAATGAAACAGCCATGAGAGTAATAACTCAAATAATAACCCTTCTAGAGTCAACGTTCTGCCAACGCCAGGCGTTGTTAGGTTGGAGGCCCCGAGTCCAAAGACAAGTATTTTAAGTCCCCGTGTGCCAGATGCAGACATACCCAATGCATATTCAAAAAATAATAATTAAAAAAATCCCTCTTTCAAAATAATACATGCTTGGTATCCAAATGCAATGAGAATGAAATGTAAGTGACTAGTGACCTTGTGACCGTTGTGTTGTATAACAAGATAAAAAGTGCTTGGGATTTGTGGATTGAGCTTTTTCTCATTTGTCCTCCAGAGGTCAAAGTCTACTGCAAGCAGTGACTGATACAATCCCCGATGAAAGTCAGGCTAGGCTGCCCGTGCATCAGGTCCTAACAGCAGGGCAGTTTTTGCAAGACCACCTTGGAAGGTGTTTGTGCAGATTTCTCTCTGGTCTCTGTGACGATCCTAGGAATCAGGGAATCATAGAATGGTTTGGGTTGGAAGGGACCTTAAAGATCATCTAGTTCCAGCCCCCCTGCCACGGGCAGGGACACCTTCCACTAGACCAGGTTGCTCAAAGCCCCATCCAGCCTGGCCTTGAACACTGCCAGGGATGGGGCATCCACAGCTTCTCTGGGCAACCTGTGCCAGTGCCTCACCACCCTCAGAGTGAAGAACTTCTCCCTTACATCTAATCTAAATCTCGCCTCCCTCAGTTTAAAGCCATCACCCCTTGTCCTATCACTACATGTCCTTGCAAAAAGTCCCTCTCCAGCTTTCTCGCAGGCCCCCTTCAGGTACTGGAAGGCTGCTCTAAGGTCTTCCCAGAGCCTTCTCTTTTCCAGGCTGAACAACCCCAATTCTCTCAGCCTGTCCCCATAGGAGAGCTGCTCCAGCCCTCTGAGCATCTTCGTGGCCCTCCTCTGGACTCGCTCCAACAGGTCCACATCCTTCTTGTGTTGGGGGCCCCAGAGCTGGATGCAGTACTGCAGGTGGGGTCTCACTAGGACAGAGTAGAGGGGGAGGATCACCTCCCTTGACCTGCTGGTCATGCTGCTTTTGATACAGCCCAGGATACAGTTGGCCTTCTGGGCTGCAAGCGCACATTGCCGGGTCATGTTGAGCTTCTCATCAACCAACACCTCCAAGTCCTTCTCCTCAGGGCTGCTCTCAATCCATTCTCTGCCCGGCCTGTATGTGTGCTGGGGATTGCCCTGACCCATGTGCAGGACCTGGTACTTGGCCTTCTTGAACTTCATGAGGTTCGCGCAGGCCCACCTCTCAAGCGTGTCAAGGTCCCTCTGGATGGCATCCCTTCCCTCCAGCGTGTTGACTGCACCACACAGCTTGTCGTCGTTGGCAAACTTGCTGAGGGTGCACTCAACCCCACCGTCCGTGTCACCGACCAAGATGTTAAACAGCGCTGGTCCCAATACCGACCCCTGAGGAACGCCACTCGTCACTGGTCTCCACTTGGACATGGAGCCATTGACCGCAAGTCTTTGAGTGCGACCATCCAGCCAATTCCTTATCCATGGAGTTGTCCATCTGTCAAATCCATGTCTCCAGTTTAGAGACAAGGATGTCATGCAGGACAGTGACAAATGCTTTGCACAAGTCCAGGTAGATGACATCAGTTGCTCCTCCCTTATCCACCAATGCTGTAACCCCATCGT
Organism: Morus bassanus; assembly: GCA_031468815.1. NCBI lineage: Eukaryota > Metazoa > Chordata > Aves > Suliformes > Sulidae > Morus > Morus bassanus. Next base: position 11,556,517 of record CM062584.1, read on the forward strand.
AGAAGGCCACCAAATTTGTCAGGCACGATTTGCCCTTAGTGAAGCCATGCTGGCTGTCACCAATCACCCCCTTATTTTCCATGTGCCTTAGCATAGTTTCCAGGAGGATCTGCTCCATGATCTTGCCGGGCACAAAGGTGAGAATGACTGGCCTGTAGTTCCCCAGGTCTTCCTTTTTTCCCTTTATAAAAATGGGGGCTACGTTTCCCCATGGGCTATGTTTCCCCATCGGCAGGAGGAGATGCAGAACTGTCTGAAAGCCCAGAGCCAGGATTCTTTGAAATCCCAGACGAATGATGAGAGACTTGGCTGAGGCCAACCTGCTAGCCTGCCTCCTGTGCTGCTGCTTATATGTGTCCAAGAAGCTGCTGCCCGTTTACATGATTGCATTCTAGTAAACAATTTTTCATGCAGATATGGGCAGCAGATGTTACTCATGCCTGCGTGAACACTTCAATGTGTTTACAACAGGGGACGTTCCTCAGATCTAGTCCCATTAAACAATGGATGTACCCACCAGAAGGAAGTCCCACTGGTTACGGCCATTCTGTTACAGCTTGCTCAAAACACTTTGAAGGGTGGTCACGCCATCCTTTTTCGGGCACTCGAGGGGATTGACTCACAAATATGAGGAAAATAAAATTAGATGGCTTAAGTGGCTGCAACCCCAGCTGTGTCCCCGCTGCCCGATTCCCAGAAGGGGTCATCCCTGCAGCAGGGTTGGCTGTGTTAGAAGACAACTCCTGAGTTGCTGCAGTGACAGCCCATTCTTAAGGGCATTAATACTTGTCTGGCTCCTCCGTGAAACAGTTCAGGAAGCTTAACCAGAATAAAAATGTGCACTTTTTCATCGGAAGAATTGTCTTTTAGTTTAATTTTTCAAACGGGCCGAGAGAAGCACCAGTGCTGCTGCAAGGGCAGGGCAGAGGCAAGCAGGCAGAGGGAGAGAGATGACCTTCCCTTTTGGGAGCAGCTAGCTGTTACGTCAGTTTTGCTGCCTCACAAAACTATGCCCTATGGTTATTTTTGGTGTTGGGCTGCCTGAATTTTCTGGAGAGTGAATGAAGGATTAATGTAGTGTGCTTATGGCATTTGGAAGTTAAAAGTTTTTAGGAAAAAAAAAAAAAAATCTTAATTCAGCATGTGCTGTTAGGTGGAAATGCTTAAATTGTCAGGGATGGGAAAGAGAAGTGTCCACAGCATTCATTCCTGCAATTCAGTTAGGGGTTAAATCCTTTTTTTTGGCTGCTTTTTAAGACGTCTAACCCAAAGGCTACTATCAAGCTGTCTCTAGAGAGATAAGTCTTTAAAGAGACCAGCTTTGTACTTATAAATAATGTACACAGCAAAGTACAAAAATGGAGCGGAGGAGAGGCTCCGCCTTACCTGCCCGGAATTGCGGAGGCCGGCATTGTGAGCTGCGTGAGGATAGCTGTACCCCTGGTCAAGCAGACGGCTGCAAGGAGCACCGTCGCCCCTCTCATCCATCTTGACTAAACTACTTCCGAGATCCGAGTCCTCCTCCCAACATTTGAATATCAACTGGTAAATCGTGACTGCATTGTACTGAAATACGTTAGATTTCAGAGGCCAAATGTGGCGAGGTTCTGACTAGTATGGTTACAAACCGGCTTGGAACTAAGCATCTGCTTAAGTGCTCTGCTAGGTTGGATGTGTTAGAATATAGAGAATTTTGCAAGACTGAGCCCTTGCTATAAATGAAAACACTGTGGCAAAAAAATGTAAATAAATGCCACACATACTTTGTATAAGAGCCCTTCCCAATATCTGTAAATATGGTAATTTTGACGTTTCCCAATTTTGAGTCTTAAAATGGGAGACGGACGCAAGAAATATTACAAAGCCAGCATTTTTCTTTTCACGGATTAATTTTATGGTTTCAGTTAACTTAGCTGAAAACACTTAATGGAAATTAAATGTAGTGTCTTAAAGAGGATTGGCTTTGAAAGGAAATTATTTGTTCTTAGAAAATCACTAGAATAGCCTCTCAGTTTAACTGCATTTTCATAGGAATTCAAAACTCATCTCGGGTCAGACTCACCAGGAAAACTTTCTCATGATTTCTGTAGCAGTTGATTCATTCCTTGCTGCCTTCATTTTGCAGCTTTAAATGGCAGGTTCTCTGAAAGCCATCAGAAATTACTCAGTTAGAAATTATGCTGGCTGTGCCCAACTTTGTGCGTGGATGTGGGAATACTTTGCACTGGGTGTGGAATTCCAAGGAAAACTGCCGATGAGGCGGCACAGAAATCTCCGGTTTCCCTTTTCCACAGAGGACGCATCCCCGAACAACTGCTGAATACTAACACGTGGTGCAACTGGTGCAACGTTGTGCTAACGATGGGATTAACAGGAAGTGCAGCTTCTGAAGACCGCGCGGCCCAGCGTGGCAGGCAGCAGACACCAGGCCGCGGTGCAGCACCGCTGCTGGAGCTCGCAGCACCTTCCAAGGGCATCCCGGCGCTGAGCCACCTCACGGCGTGGGATGCCTGGGCTTCGCTCCCTGGGCGTGTTACTGAAGGTGTTGGGCCCCGGGCTGTATTATTTTGGATATTTATTTTTTTTTTAATCTGCTTTTGCAGGTTTTAGATAACATAATACTGACAGCGTGACGCTTCTAAGTGGCAAAATAGTTGCTTTATTTTTCACGAAGAGACAACCCGCTGCCCTCTGTATTTAGATTTCTGGTATACGTGCGTGCAGAGCTGCTTTGTCCATCATTGTTTGCTTTCTTCAGAGTCTTTTGAAGTTTATGTCTTCAAGCAAACTCCTTATATTAAAAATAAATTCTTCCAAGCCACCAATAAAATGTCAACTGTGATTAAAGCCTGACTCCTCATTTTAAGACTTGTCTCCTAAGCAATGTGAGGTCACTCTGTGAGTCAGCGTTTGAAAGGACCGTTATTCCTGAGAGCATGGGTAAAGCCCAAAGTTCACAGTTGCTTGCTTAAATGGTTTCACTGCATTTTAAATTGCTTTGCATTGTGCCGAAAGAAACGGAAACTGCGGGGCCAGTTTGGCACAGAACTCATGATATTTCAGGCGCCTCAAATCTTGGAAAAAAATCCTCTATGTTAACGTAGAAGTTGGTATTTCTGCTAGGAAAAGTTTTACCTCCTATGTATTAAAGAGGAGGGTGGAGTGGGAAGCTGTGCTTGAGGCATAAACCTTCAACTATGTTCTGTTGAAATAAAACTTGGGAACTGTAAAATCTCCGGGCGAGGGCTCTGTCTTTCGTACGGTGCCCAGTAGAACACAGCCAAAGCCTGATAGGGCTTTCTGGACACGGGAACTTTATTAATTTTGTTTACTTTATTAAAATACTTAAAAAATATAGCAGGGCATTAAAGCTGCAAGTGCAAGCCCTGAGAAGCAAGGAAATACCTCTTTATTCTTTTTTGTGCACTTTTACTATGTCTTTAATTACGTGATTGCATTTTCTTCTGTCACCCTCCCTCCCTGTTCGCTGTGGCGCACACTGTGAGTGTTTGGAGGTTAATTAATCACACCGGAATAGTGAATAACTCGGAGCAGGACTCTGCCTCCGGCTCCAGCCTGTACGTGCCAACCTCGGGTCTCCCCATCCCTCTCTCTGCCCTTTCCCAACGCTCCTGATGAACTCCTGCCTCAGTCCCTCGCTGCTCTGCGTTCAAATCAAACCCCTTTGTCTCAGTGCTGCCGGGGTGTCCGGGGAGGATCCTTGGGTCTGGTTGCGTCTGCCTCGGTGTTGAGGAAGGAACGGAGCCGTTGGCCTGAGAGGCAACCGGAGGAGAAAGTCTTGCCGACCCTTTGCTCCCGCAGCAAGCGTGCTCGGAGCAGAGGCAGGAGTTCGGGTCATTCAGCTGCCGAACAGCCCGCGGAACATGCTCCAGTGGGGAGTGTCAGAGGCTTGAAACGGTATGAAATAGATTACAAATTGTGACAAGTTTCAGGTCGTCTTCCCCTTCCGCTCTCAGGCTTTCCAACAACCTGACTGTGATTTTTTTTTTTTTTTTTTTTTTTTTGTTGTTAAGCATCAGTCAAAATCTCCAGTGCTGCTCTCAGAGGTGGGCAGGAGCGTTGGCTGGAACCTGTTTTTCCCTCACCAGAGCCGGTACCGAACGCGCAGCCCTCCCGGCCGGGGGAGCCCCGGGGGAGCCCCGGGCTGCGGGGGGAGCCCGGGAGCAGAGCGGGGCTCCAGCGGGAGCCTCCGCAGCTCAACGCGGCGCCTTTCCGAGGGTGCTGCCGCTTCTCCGCGACTGCGGCTGGCCGCCCGGCAGCTCCCGGGCTTCCCTTCGCGCCCCTGACCAAATCCCACCCCCCCTCCTCCCCCGTCCGACAATTTGCAATATCGCAAATACCGCCCGCCCGGGCGGCGGGGCGCGGTTTATCCGCTCCTCGAGGGTAAAACGAGGTTTTGCTGCATCCCGAGCCCCCCCGCCCCCTCCGGGTGGCCCTGCGGCGGAGCCCTCCCGGGGCCGGGAAACCCCCCGCTTCGGTGGGGGCGAGGGCGGGGGGCGGCCCGCCGGGCGCCCGGGGCCTGACTCAGCGCCGGGGGGGGGGGGGCGACGGCTCCGCCGTAACCCTCTTTTTCCGGTTTGCGGCCCCGTTGGAGCGGGGGGGGGAGGGAGGGCGAAGCCCACCCGCCCCACGGCGGCCCCCGGCAGCGCGGCCTCACCTACCGCTGCCCCGGGGCTGGGGGGGGGGCGACGCGGGGCCGGTCCCCCCGCGCCGCGCCGCCTCCCCGCTCGGGCGGCCGCCGTTTCCCCTTCCGCCGGGCCGGGGCGGGGCGGGCCGGGGGGCGGGCGCGGCGGCGCGGCTCGCTGATTGCAGGGCGGGCGCTGCCAGTCCGCCGCCGCCGCCTCCCCCGCGCCAGCCGCGTCCCAGCGCCGGAGCCGCACGGCCCAGCAGCGAGCGCCCAGCCCGGCCCGGCCCCGCTCCGCTCCGCCGCCCCCCATGGAGGAGCAGCCCCACCACCACCACCACCACCATTACTACTACTACGGTCACCACCACCACCACCACCACCCGCAGAGCGCCTACCTGCCGCCGCCCGACGGCCGAGCCCAGCCCAAGCCGCCGCTCCGGCACGACCACAAGCACGGCGCTCCGCAGCACCCGGAGGCGGCCAAACGGAGAGCAGGTCCGGGGCAGGGCGGCGGGCCGGGGCCTGTGACCTTCGCGGGGCGGCGGCGGGGCCTTCCTCCTCCTCCGCCTCCTCCTCCTCCTTCTCCTCCGCCTCCTCCTCCTCCTCCCCCGGCCCGGCTGGAAGCTTCTCCGCCGCGCTGGGGCCGCTTCCTGTCCGCCATGTTGGGGCTGCGGGAGCCGCGGGGCCCGCCGGCACCGCCGGGCACGTGGGGCCGGGCCGCGCCGCCCCGAGGGGCGCTGCCCCCGCCCGGGCCCCGCCGGGGGGGGGGGGGGCGAGGGGCTGGTTAAAAATTGATGAGCAGTTTTAAAAAAAAAAAAAAAAAAAATCAATGAGTCAGATAAGGCGGGGGGGGGAGCGGGGAGGCGGCGCGGCCTGGCCCGGCCCGGCGGCTCTCGGCCGGCTCCGCGGCGGGGGCGGCGGGGGCCGGGGCTGCCCTCCCCTCCCCGGGGCGGGGGCTGTGTCTTACCGGCAGAGCCCCGGAGCCCCCGCCTCGCTCCCGGGGGGCCGCCCGGCTGCGGCGTCTTTAAACACCCCATTTGGGGGGCTGTGGGGGGGGGTGGGGGGGGCTCAGGGCAAGTGCGCGATTACAAGAGCCGCCACAATGCCCTGTACGGTTTGGGGGGAGTTTTTGTGGTGGGGTTTGTTTTTTTTTTTCTTTCTTTTTTTCCTTGGAATTTTCGTTTACATAACCGGGCGGGAGGCGGGGAGGGCCCTGGCGTGCGGCAGGGCGGCGGGGGCCCAGGGCACCCCGCAGGCAGCCCCTGGGCCGGGGCAGGGGGGACCCGCTCAGGCTTAGCCTAAAATAAGTTCCCGAGCAAAAATAAGCCGAGGAGTCATTTCACCGTTTGTAACGTGCTCGGGGTTTTAATAACGCACTTACCCTGATACCCCTCCCTCCCCAGCTACGGAACGCTCTGCGGGGTTGCCAAATACTCTTCACCTGTTCATTTTGACATCCTTTCTTTTTTTTGGTTTTTTTTTGTTGGTTTTTTTTTTTTGTTTCCTCCCCTAAATTCTGGTTGCTGCACCTCTGTGTCCAGGCCAGAGCCAGCTGTGCCAAACGTTGATTTGGAGAAAACTCAGGCAGCTGAGTTGTGAATACCCGAAAATTGGAACTAGAAACTGCTGACACACTGACTTAGTGAAATGGATTTTGTTCTTCGTTTTATTCTTCCACTCATCTGCAATGGTCTTATGACCGTTCTTATTGTTTTGTTTCATTAACAAGTGGTGTCAGAAGTCTTGAGTCATGCAAGGTCAGCTATAACACGTTGCTCTTGAGAAGGCTTCCTCTGCACATTATTCGGAGATACTTCGCTTTTAGTCCTCGCCTCGGCCGAGAATCCCATCCTATCAGTTTTCTCTGGGATGAAGTATTTACAGTTAATATTCTTAACAGCGTATTTGAAAGTTATAGTGGAAGTTGCGGTGGTTGCAGATACTTGTGTGTAGCAAAATCCTTTTTGATCCCTCTCGGCAAACTCAGTTGTGGAATTTCTGTAAAGATTCCTACAAGGATTCTTGTGTTCCCAACTTGCACATAACTTGAGCAGTTACATCTGCCAGACATCTGAGGCTCCAGGATGTGAGGATAACAATGATTTTTTTTTAGTGTAGCAGTTAATTTCAACAACATCGGCAACAACAAAAACATTCTTTTTGGAGCTGGAGTTTTGCCTGCTCTCGTTCTTGGGGGACTCCGTGCGCTGGGCGGACTTCGCGCCACCGCGGCTGCAGATGAAGCCTTAGGTGGGTCAGTCGTGGGAGATGTAAGGTTTTCCACCCTCGGGAAGGAGGACGGCTGAGTCGGAGGAGGAGTGAGGATAGCGCTCTTCCCAGAGGAGCGGGTGCAGTAGGAGGGAGTCCCTCTGCTCTGTCCACAGCTGGAGTGTATTTGCTGAGCTGGGTACATACAGTGTGCTCTTCCCGCCTCTCGGTGGGGCTTCAAGGCTTCTCTTGGGGCGTTGTAGCCACTGTCCTCAAAAGCGATAGGTCTCTGGCCAGAGATTAAAAAAAAAAAAAAAAAAGTTGAGGAAGATGAGGTGGTTGAGTGTGGGCAGTCCTGGGCTTCCAGCTTCACTTCAGTTGCACTTAAGTCACACACTCAAGGTTGACTTCAGAACAGTAAAGCCTGGAAATGAACTTGTGAAGCGAAAAGGAAAGCTGTGTGAACAGCGTAACCTCAGGGTTTGATGAGTTGGAGCCCTCGGCAAGGACGGTGCTGCTCGGGCCTCAGGCTAGTGCTGGGTCTCCCAGGGACTCTGAAATTCTGAAATTTCTCCGTGGGCAGGGGGCCAGTTGCCAGTGGTGGTGGAAGGGTGCTTGCAGGGATGCATTTCTTCCCAGTTTTAACCTTTCCAAAGCTAAAGAGCGCATGCAGGGAGCTGCGGGTCACTATTCTGAAATGAAGTGAGGAGATGCACCTTCCAACTGGACTCACACATGTCCTTTTGGAAAATGGCTTTCTTTTATTTTGGCCTTTTTTTCCCATTTTCTTTTTTTTTTTTCCTCCCCCAACTAGAGATGGCATTTGGGAGGAGGGTGGGAAGGAGAGCTGCTGGTATTGCAGGTCTGGGAGGTGATAGGAGTTGGCTATGGATTCTGAACTTCCACAAATCTTGTAGCAAAGGCAGCGGATCCCTCTGTCTTGAAGCATCCTGGGAATTAATTTTTTCCTCTGTGTGACCTGGAAGTAGTAGCTGATGAAATAGCTCTCCAGCTTGCTAGCGATCTCTAGTACGGTGTACTTTCCTTACATAGTATCTGTATATACTTCTGCTTTGTTTTGTTGTCTGTACATCACCCTCTTGTATGTGAGAGTCAGTAGCTGCTGGTACTTTCTGCTTAACCCCTCTTGCCGTGGCTTCCAGCAAAGGAGCACGTGCTTTTGTATGTCAGAGACGAGATGTTTTCCTATTCTAAAATGTCTGCTTGAGGAAACTGGATATGTTTGGGACTGATTACAGCTTTCTGCAATCAGAAGTTTAACATTTCACAGTCTAATTCTTGCCTTTTGTTGTTTTTGGCTTTCTTCTAGGCTACGGAGAGCTAAATGGTAACGCAGGAGAAAGAGAAGTGTCGTTAAAGGGCCTGTGCTCTGATGAAACCACCACCCCAGGATCCAGGGTACCCAATGGCAGCCAGCAGCTCGTAGACACTAACGTGACCCCGAAGCAGACTGTGAAGGCCAGTGCTTTGGGGAAGGCTGGAATCAAACCCAAGAACTTCATTCAGAAAAATAGCATGGACAAAAAGAATGAGAAGTCCTACGAAAATAAACTTAGAGAAAGCCAGTCCTCAGACAAGCCAGAGGGAGTGTCTATTCCAAACGGTGTGGTAACCAATAATTCTAGCTATATCACAAATGGCTACGTAGGCAAAGGGGCCGATAATGATGGTAGCGGCTCCGAGAGTGGATATACTACGCCTAAAAAACGGAAAGGCAGGCGCAACAGTGCCAAGGGTTGTGAGAACTTGAATCTAGTACAGGACAAAATAATGCAACAGGAGGTCAGTGCACCAACCTTAAAACAGGAACTTGAGAGTTTCAAGCCTGATTATAGTGAACAAAAGGGGAACCGAATTGAAAATACTAAGCCTGTTTGGAAATACGAGGCTGGGGCTGGTGGAGCAGGCCGGGGAAAGCCTGGGCTTGGGGACGTACAGCGAAAAAACTCTGATGCCAAACCTGGGATTAGCAGCAAGAAGTTTGATGACCGGCCCAAAGGGAAGCACGCATCGTCGGCTTCGTCTAAAGAGGACTCATGGACCTTATTTAAACCACCTCCAGTTTTTCCAGTGGACAATAGCAGTGCTAAAATTGTTCCCAAAATAAGTTATGCAAGTAAAGTTAAAGAAAACCTCAACAAAGCAGCTCAAACCCCATCCACGTCGTCTTCGTCATCTTCGTCATCTGCCGGGGAAACTCAGGCCCAAACATCAAGTCGACTGTCCCAAGTCCCCATGTCTGCTATGAAATCTGTTACTTCTGCTAGCTTCTCGAATGGGCCAATTCTAGCAGGGACTGATGGAAGCGTGTATTCTCCAGGGACCCAGCCACTGCTCTCAACTGCTGCTAGTACTGTACCATCAACCTCCTCCGAGTCAGTACCCCAGGACATGAGTACAACTTCAACAGCTCTCGAACAAAAGAAATCTAGCCTTTTTATCTACCCCTCAAATATGCAAACTGTGCTTCTGGGTACAGCGCAAGTCGATTTCCCATCGCAGACGAATCAGCAGAACCTGGGAGATATCTTCCAGAATCAGTGGGGCTTGTCTTTCATAAACGAGCCCAGCGCTGGACCCGAAACTGTTGTGGGGAAATCTGCGGATAATCAGTTAATGGAAGTGACATTTCAAGGGGAATATCCTGCCACTTTGGTTTCACAGTGTGCTGAAATCATTCCCTCAGGAACTGAACAACCTGTGTTTCCTAAGGCTTATGAGCTGGATAAACGGACTAGCCCTCAAATTCTTAGTGCTATTCTTAAGCCTGGGACTGCTGTTGAGGGTGGTGTCTTAGCTTTGGAGTTGCATCACACAGGTGACCTACAAAAGGCAGACACCGGTAGCCAAGGTGCTTTAGTGTTTCTTTCAAAAGACTATGAAATAGAGAATCCTCTGGCCTCTCCTACGAACAATTTGCTAGCCTCCGCCAAAGAACAGAGGTACCAGAGAGGCCTAGAAAGGAAAGATAGCTGGGGTTCTTTTGACCTGAGGGCTGCTATTATATATCACACTAAAGGTAATGGCTTAACTTGCTGCCTAAGGGCATTCTCTTCTCTCCTTTATTTTTTTTTCTTTTTAATTATTTTTTGAAGTGCAATATTCTAACATGGTCTATTCCTTACAGCAATTTTGATTGTTTTAAAAGGGGGCTTTTTGCTTTCCTATCTCTAATGGCAGTAACGCTTTGGGAAAGTTATTCAAACGGTTGTTTAATTAATGTCAAGAGGTATTTGTTTCCCCATTCCTAAGGACAAGCGTAAGTGATGTTCATAGGGATGATAGTGTGTTTTACATTTTCATTCCTATGGAACGAGCAGGTCCTCCTAAGCTTCTCGGCATCGGAAGGAGTTAAATGGGTAGGTTCGCCTGCTGTGTTCCAGATTTACCAGGTGATATTCAGGCACTGAAAACCGTGCTCACACCTCTACCACTAAAGTGTTGCAGCTTCTCCCCTGGGCAGATCAGGCCGTGAAATCATAGCTTTGAAGGAGGAAAAGAAATAATTCCTATGGCTTTTCATGGTGTGCTTATTTTATTTTTTAAAGCCAACCCTGCGCGCACACTCTTCCCCTGCCCTTCTTGAGTACTGTGGCGACAGCAAGACAAATCTTTGCTTAGCAACTCTTCTGTAAGCTGCAGGTCGAATTCTCTCGTTGTCTTTGTAGGCCAAATCTTTTAGATTGTTTTGTTGCTTTCATGGAGTCCTCTGTAGCCCAGCTCCTTTTTTTCCTGGGCTTTTTTTTGAGACTGAAATGACTCAAAGATGATACAGATGCTCTAAACTGGGAAGGAGGAGAGGGAGGCCTGTGGGGCGGCTTGCCTTCTGCTTTAGCCTCAGCCCCAGAAGCTCTGAGGTCCTGTGGCAGTTCTCAGCTTTTGGTCCTGGCTCAGTGTTAGCGGGAGCCCGGCTGTGTGTTCCCTTTTGCCACGGTGTTACCTACAGCACAGGGGCAGTTCCTTTTTATTTTTATTTACCTCCCCCTTCCCTCTCCCTGCATCCATCTACCAGAAGGAAAAAGGTGATCATCCATTTTGTGTTTACTGTTCCACATACCTATGTGGATAATGTCTTGCTCCCCTCCGCAGAGGGGTTGGTATTTGGATGGCATTGGCAAATTTGCTGTGCTTTGCTCCGCTGCAAAGTTCTTAAATTACCTGTTTGCAAACTCTTTGTGTAGCATATGGAAACTTAGATGGCTTTCTTTAGTAATAGTAAGCCCAGTCGTTTAAAAATAAGAACTCCAAATATTTTTTCCAGGTCATAACACTCTCACAATGTTAACGTTTTAAGCTCTAGTATTCTTGAGAGCAATGTTCATAAATCGATTTTATCTGGGTCTTCGTCCCCTGCCCGCTGCTCAATCTGTTCCAGTATTAAAGCAAGCTTTCCGTTCCCATTTCTGGTGTCTGCCTGCAGCCTAAATCCCAGTTTCTCATCAGAAAATGGGGGTACCGGGAAGCATAGCATGGTGTAGAAGGGCAGTCCTCCTCTTAACAGTTCGCAGATTTTTCTAACGCTTAAGTTTGTCTCTTTCTGTTTTGGTCAGCCTCAACTTTCTTGTAGAAAAGCAACTTTGTACAGCCGCAGCAAGACTCGTCAGCTCTCCCTTTCTCACTAGCTGTGTGAAAGACAAACCCCAGTAAAACAATAGTAACAACAGGAAAATAAAGAACACTCCCTTCCCATGTACTCTTAAGGAGGTGTTAACTTCAAAGCCTGGCTGGGTTTAGTTCTTCTAAACACAAGAGTTAATTACATTCAGTGGCAAGAATGGACACCTAAAGTACTCTTTAAAATACTGTTTTCTGCTGTTTCCGTGCTTCTGCATGTGAATGCTCTTGCTTTGAGCATCCCGAGCAAGCACCCTTGGGATGCCCTGGGGAAACGGGTTCCCGCCCCACCACTCCTCTCTGCCGATTTACTTCTCAAGCTGTGTTGGTGCCAACTTCAAGGTGTTACTTAGGGGTGAAAGATGATGGATGTTTCTAATCGATTTTCATTAATGCAGTGATAGGGGTGCTCCAAACAGCTTGAGCTTGTCTTTCTCCTACTTAGTCTCCAAGTGTTATTGCTGGTTTACAAAGCAGGAGATCAATCCAGGTCTTAGTAGGTCTTCTGTGACGATGCTGGGCGTTGCGTTTCTGTGTGCGTTCAAGTCGGTTGGGGAGAGTTGGGTTAAGGGGTACTGGGAGGAATGGTGCCTTCCTCTGCCCCACGCAGGTGGAAAACGCTGTCCCCTTTCGTGGCCGTGATCCTGCAGCCAGAGCGCTGTGGGTGAGCTCCTGTGGCACGGCGCGCTGCAAAATGTCGAGAAAACTGAGCTGCCAGGGCGTGTTTGCAGGTCAGCAGTGCAGCGGTTAATTCCCACACCGTTCTCTCCGTTTATCTTGGGCTGTTTTCCTGAGGTCCTACTCCTAGCCAACCAGTTCCTCTGCAATAGGAAAGGAACAATTTCACTTGCTTATTTTTCACAAGCTGCCTTCCTCTCCTCCCCGCTCGGGACAGCGTGTGGGTTTGCCGGGGCCAGCGTTAGGGTGTCCTGGGCAGCTGGATCCTCAGACTGTTTGGTTTTGATTTCAAGAGGAGGGTGAACTTCTCCCTCTTCAGATTGATCTGTTTGCTTTTGAGCAAAAGACAGTTTGATCTTCAAATCTGCCCTGCCCCTGGGGTTATGGACACAGAGACGGTTGTGGGGCAAGGACAGGGGTGAGCGTGGAGCACTGGTGGGGTCCCTACCCTGAGCTGCTCCATGTGCAGTAGTTCAGTGCAAGCTACCCGTGGTGCAAGGATGAAGCTCTGGGTGTTGCAGTGAGGAATGGGCTCTAGCATGAGTGGTTGCAGTCCTTCAACCTGTCTGTCGCAAGCTTGCACGCTTGTTTGTGTGCGTAGCTGTGATCAGGTTATGTGGATCCTCATCTTGGACTGTAAATAGGCTACGGGAAAGCCTCCAGCTCACTCAGTAGCTTTGTTCCAGCAAACCAGGCTTTCCTGGTCATGTTTGCCCAGTGACTGCAAGGGGCATTGTAGATTGTAGGTGCTTCACAGCTTCCCTGGGAAAGGATGGATGGAGGAGGTAACGCACAGGGTGTGCTGGCAAGGCTGTGCTGGGGTGTGAGGCTGGCTGGCTGCGGAGCGGAGCAAGTTCCCGGTGGAGGAAGCTGTGCTCGTTTGCGTGTGCCCAGATTGCTTTTTCCCCAGAAGTCAGGGCACTGCGAACATGCTGGCAAGGCTGGCGATGCACCCCACTGTTCTTCTCTTCGTGCTTTTCCTGCTGGTTTCCCCTGTGCCCCCACTCCGTGCCTGGCTTTTTTTTTCTTCCCCTTTTTAAAGGGCAGAAAGACTCCCTCGATCATCTGATCTGCTTGACTGTACAACATGATCCTTCAACGTGGCTGCCTTCATTAGCAGTGTGTGCCGCTCAGGGTTTGTGACGGTGCCTTGAAACACTCGCGGTGACATACCTGATTTAGCAAGGTAGATCTGATTTAGTTGAGCACTGGTGGGCCTGCTGTTTGTTTGGTTGGAGACAGGGATGGTAGCTTAGTATGGGAGGCAGGATGGAGTGATGCTCTCGCTTAGGGACGCTGTCCCTATCTGGGCGAGAACTGAACCTCTGCCTCAGTGTGGCATTGCCAAAATCCTCATCGTTTTGAGGTAAAACTGGTCCTCGCAGATTTTTTTTGGTCCTTCAAAAGAGGAAGCTGGGTGTATCTCAGCTTTACTTCTGTTGAAATCAGTATCTTCTTACTGCTTTAGTCCTCCTTTTAAAGACAGCTGGATGAAGCGTTTCGTCATGTTTGGGCAGTTGCATTCTTCCAGGCCAGGCTGTCTGTCACTAACACCGGGCTCTATATGGCAAGCTTTGTGCTGGGAGGCTCGGCAGTTTGCTTGTCCTTAGCTAAAAGGCAAAATAACCGAGGCCTCCAGTTCAGCTGCACAGTAGCAAAGACCACATAGGTGGAGGAGAGGAAACTGCAGTGTTTCCCTCTTCTGTCTTGCTCCTAAGTTTCTGCCTGTGCTGCTGCTTTGTTCCTTCCCTGCATCTCGGTTGCGCCAGCATCTCTGCTCGCGTGAAGAAGCAGAAGAGCAGCGTGGAAAATAGAGCAAGGCACCGTGGGCCAGCCAGGAGTGGCATTTGCCGGAATGGTGAACTGGGTCAGAAGAAATAGCAGAGCTGTGAATTCAGCAATTTTCATCCTTTACATCAAGGCGGCGGGGGGGGGAAGCCTTAGTTTCCCATCCCCCTTGGTGGGAAGGGGTTAGATCTCAGTCTGGCGCTTATGGTCTTGTGGGCCTGAGCTGTGGGGCAAAAGCTGATTTAATTCTCCTTCAAGTCTCTGCTTTTTCCAGTTGTCAGGAGGAGTACAGTGTATTCGGTACAGCGATGAGTCTCCAGAGCATTGAATTTTTAGTCTTTGCTTTGTTTCCGGGCCAATCCCCTAACCTGCAGATAGAAAAAGAAAAATCAGATGAGGATGGTCCCTCTTTGTGATTTTTTTTTTTTAAGCGCTTCATTTTAGGGACAATTGTCAATTTATATGTTAGATTTATACGAACAAAGAACTAGTACCGTGGCATTGTGCAGACGCTTCTGTTTGCAGGGGCAGCCTCTCTAGCAAGGAAAATGTGTGTGGAAGTGCCTGTCTTAACAAGTTATCACAGGAAGACTTCTTTCCCCTCCAAGGTTATGTACCAGTCCTGCTATAAAGTTTATTGACCTATGAGGAATCTCACCGCAATACACCAGAGTGTGCCTTAGTCTGTTCCTGACATCAAAGCCTTCCTCCACCAACCCTTTGTTTCAGTGATAGTCCTCAGAAAAAGTGGTTCCTTTCCCTGGAGCTCGTTAGGTGGATGTGGCTGGGGCTGTCGGCAATTCCTCAGCAAACCACGAGCTGGAGGGCTGTGGAGAGGCCGGCTAATTGTAAAAAATCCGGGAAAACATGAGGTTGGAAGGGGCGCAGGGGGTGACCTAGTTCTGCCCCAGGCTCAGAGCAGGGCTGGCTTTGCTGGGTTGTGCAAGGCTATGTTGATGGCATTTTCTCCAGCTGGGTTGGAGTCCACTGAGAAGGAAGCGTGCCATTTCCCCGGCCTCGTGTCCTGTTTTGGGAATGGTGGCCCCTGTCTGTCATAGAATCATTAAGGTTGGAAAAGACCTCTAGGATCATCAAGTCCAACCGTCACCCCTTTCTGCTTTGGGAAGCTGCAGTGCTGCGTTTTGGGTCAGTATCTGGGAGGTGGACATGGAGAGGATAGCCCTTTTCCCATGCAGGGGTGAGCAATTGTAAGAATCCTTGCTGGAACTCGCCCTGGAAGCTTTATCCGGGGAAAGCAGGCTCAAGAAAAGAGCTCCTTGAGCCCAAGGAAGCAGGGCTGAAAGCAGGCTTGGTGCTTCTTACATGACCAGCTTGTGAGGGCTGCCTTTTCTTCCACCCTGCGTCCCTGTGCGTACTGCTCTGGTTAGCTGGAGCCAGGCGTTGTGCAGCGGTGGCTCTGCTGAGCTGCCTGTCCCCCACGTCGGTCACGGAGGTCTGTCCAACCACTGTTACCGTGGTCACGGCACTTGTCACGGCACCTTGTGACGGTCGTACGTGACCACAGCCTGTATCCGATCCAGAACAGGGAGGAAAACTCACTCTAATGTATTACAAGGTAAAGCAGAATAAATAATAAAATTCCATCTTAAGATTAAAGGAAAACCTTTTTTTTTCCTCTAGTTTTGTGTTGCAGTTAGCCCAAGACTTACTTTTTCCTCTGTGAAGTTGTTTCAGTTGGTAAATGTGCTTAACCTGTGTTATCCCGTATCCATGTGCGGCTGCTGGCCAGGTAGAGGGGAGGACCTTGCTCTTGCTCCTCTGATGGCAGACGATATTCAGTAACAGTTGATATTGCATCCAGTTTGCCAATGGTCTTTGTTTTTGTAGCTTTGTCAGGCTGAGCATCTGCCAGCCCGTGTGCCCAGGCGTTTGGGATTTACAGGATGCTTTACACCACCCTTTCCTACCTCTTTTTCTGAAGAAGGAGAAGGAAGATTGAAGTCTGAAAAGTTTGAGGAGTTTGGGTGTTGGTTTGTTAGGGTGTTTTTTTTAAAACAGAATTTTGACGACTTAGAAGTTTTTTGGTGTGTTTTTGATAGTATCTTGCTGTCAGGCACATCTTAATACGAGCAGTTCACGTTCTTGTGGTGTCCAGTGAAGTTAGGACCAAATGGAAGTGCAAAAGAAAGCATGGTCTTTCGCATGGAGATGCAGTAGCAGGCAGTGCTTCAGCCTCTGCCTTGTATTTGATGCTCAAACATTGTTCTAATGTGGAGGAACCAACACCTTGAGAGTAGTTTTCTGTCCCTGCCTTTGGGGGAAGCTGTTAAAATAGGTGATGTCCTTTAGCCGTTAGGAAATGATGCATCTTAACTTCACTGAATGGAAAACTAGCTCTGCTGGAGGTAATTTTAGTAGCTGGTTCATTTTACTTCTGGGGAATCTGCATGGGGCGGATGAGGGAGATAGTCCCTTCCTCGGTTGCTTGTATCCCTGGGGGTGTTAGAGGCTGGTTACTATTCCCAAAGCACTTAGGGTTCCCCTCTAATGAAAGGGCAAAGTATTGCTGTTACTGTCATGACGCAGAAATAACAGGCCTTGTAAAATTTTGTCGGGGCCTTCCTTACAAAAGACTTAATTGTGCAGAGAGGGCTGGCAATATTTATTTGCATGCAATTTCCTGCCCCAGGGAGCTTGAGATTGTAGCGGACAAAGGACAGATGAGGAGTTGGAGAAGGGACGCGAACATGCAAGCGATTGATCGAGGTGACACTTGGCACACATCGTGCTGAGGCCATGAGTTCTGTAGGGTTTTTTCTTCCTCCTTTCCCATGCCGGTTAGTTTACTTACTGCCTTGTTTTGTGCTTTTCTGCACATACCGTGTAGCTTAATTATCCATTGCCATTCTCTGCTCCTAGCCCCGACCAAGGTCCCGTCACCCTCCTTTCTGGCAGAAGGGAGACTTGAAAGATTGTTCCTGCAGGTTGTGTTCCTACTGAATGCTCGTTTTCTATGGTTTTGTCTCTTAAACTTGGGTGCAGGGAACAGTTAGTGTCTTTATAAATATTCTAGTTCACAAAATTCCAACTTGATGGTGCCTAAATGTAGTTATTTTGACTAGGTCTCTAAAGATGTGACTTAATTTTGGGGATATTTTAAAGGGAAGAGCCTTCTGTTTCTTCATGTGAATGAAAAGAGCATTTAACTTCACTGTTATTTCTTAGGTAAACAAAAGCATGTGCTCTTTAAGTGAGAATGGGGGTTGGTTGGTTTGTCTTTAGCCCACAAGTGCGTTGTAGAGGTAAATTGGGGAAGGAGCTTCAAGCCGAGCAGGCAGCCGGGTATCTGGAGCATTGCACCTTGTTCTCGGATGTTGGCAGCAGTTTTGCAGTGATGTTAGCAGAGTAATCTTTGCATGGTGTGCTTCAGGAGATGCATGCTGTGGGCCGTGAGAAGCTCGCTTTGTCCAGCGGTTCTGATTTCACACAGACTAAGCGTCAACTCGTAAAAGTGATTTCTGCAGGCTACTTGTTGAGGCTGTAATGTGGGAAGCAGCGTTGGCGTCAAGGGTAGTAAAGCCCAAAGTTAGGTTGTGATTTGTAGGAGCGGAGAATGGCAATGACATGTCTGATGCTCAGTTTGGCCGTCTGACCTTTAAGACCATGGTACAGCCATCTCTCTGCCTTCTGTTGCTGGATGGTTCACGTCAAATTTGTGCAATCCTAGGGGCTGGGTTGGGAGCTGGGCTGCTGGGCTGGATGGGGTTGGCTTTGTGCAAAAGCCTCAGCACAACTGCGGCGGTGTCGTGCCACGCTCGGAAATTAAAGCATGTTTGGAGTTGTCTCTAATGGCAGTATAAATCTGCATAATAACAATGGTCTTCTCATTTTGCCTCCACAGAAATGGAATCGGTTTGGAATTTGCAGAAGCAAGGTAAGGAAACTGGAGGGAATAAATAAACCAAATTGCTCTGTCCTGCTCTCTCTGTTGGGATGGGTGTTGAGAGCGGGTTGTCTCGGTGTTCAGAGTTCTTGAGCACTTGCTGTTTGTAGTCTATCTGTGGTTTGGATCGCGTAAAAGTCAGGACAGTAAGCTTTACCATAATGGTGGTGTGTTCAGAGAGAAGCAGAGACTCTAGAAGAGAAAGAAAACCAGCGTCAAATTAGATTTAATGAGTCTTCCCTGTGTGTGTACAATAATTACTTTCTATTTCTGGCTTTGGGTGTCACGCCCAAGAATAAGTTTTAAATTCTAGTGTATCCCCACGCTTCACCTGTGAAGATGTGCTGTGTTAGCTTGTGAGCTGAGCAGTAAGTGGAGACTCGTGTGCTCCTTGCACGTGGCTGCCCGGGGTGTGACGTGGGGAGCGGGCGCTGCGCTGGTAGGGTCAGCCAGGGCTCCTGAGCGCGTTGCAGGCGGTGGTGGCGCTGCGGGTCCCGCGGAGGAGTTGTTAACGGCCGGGTACCTTGCAGATCTCTTGTGAATGTCTTCAGCCACGGGTCCTGAAAGTAGCTTGTTGAAAACTTGGGATTTTGCTTTCTTTCCAGATCCCAAAAGGATAATCACTTACGACGAAGCCATGGATCGCCCGGATCAATGAAGGTAGCAAGACGAGACTGCCTGTTATAACCTTTCTGCAGCATTTGTGCTGTTCATGGGGGACAAAAGGCTTTTATGCTCCTTCTAAATCTTCAGTGCAGCAGAGGAACCATAACTAGAATCACAGGATAATATATACAAATATATATATAGTTATTTAAAAAAGGCAACTGAAAGTAATTAGACTTCTTAAGGAATCTGAAAATTTATTTCAACGAGACTACACACGTGATTATTTAATCTCCGGTACTGAATAGATTTTTTTCTTTTTCTTTTTTTTTTGTTTTGTTTTGTTTTTGTTTAAAGAGTGAATGCAAGTGATTAACGAATACAGACTCAATTTACAAGCCCGGTTCTAAAGTTTCTGCTGTCGTCTACATGGGCAACAGCAACCCACTGGAGAGGCATTTCCACTTGACAAGGTTTCTGTTTCTCGTTCTGTGACTGTAGTGACACACTAATCACAGGGAAATGGGGATGATTCACCATCCTTCATCCCCCCTTTCCCTTCCACCTCCCCTATTTGGGTATTTTTTTCTGTTTTGTTTTCCATTGAATGCTGGAGAAACGCCTTGAAGTTTGCAGAGTTTCTTTCTTTTTTTCCAGAGAATTATAATCCGCATGTTTTGCCAGGAGTAAAGCAGCCAATCCTATGCTGGGGATATTGTCTTAAAGCATCATTCTTCTGGGGGAAAGATGGTAATACTGCAGTTCTAGGATGCATGGTGAAGTCACACAGTTGACCTGGCTCCGGTTACATGTTGGACTATTGCAACTGAAGAGTTCTTTCATTTTAAAAGACAACATGCAAAAATAAGCAATCTGTTTAGGCATTTAATATGGAAAAAAAAAAAAAAAAACCAACAAAAAAACCACTGTTCCCATAGTTTAATGCCACTGTATTACTGGGAGCAAAAAAAAAAAAAAAAAAAAATCTGCTTTCAACTGTAGGTGCTTCATATTTGCTCTGTCTGTCTCCTAACACTAAATGTGCCGGATTTTTTTTTCCCATTTTCATTGGAAAACTGAAGAGGAATTGAGTTCTGCTAACTTTCACCCTTCTTGAATTATTTTTTTCTCTTAAAAAAAAAATCAGAAAAAAAAAAGAAAAGGAAAAAAGAAAAAAAAAAAGAATCCTTTTCAATTTGTCCATAGAATGCCAATGGCTGGGCTTCCCGCACCTGCCCGTTGGAAATGCTCTTTTATATTTTAATGCAGTCTGTGTATTTCCGGGCTCTGCTTCTAATTATCTCTTAATAAAAATATATTTTATTACAAAAATGGAGGACTTAGGAATGCAAATAATAATTTAAAAATAAAAAAAAAAAAAACTCCCAAGGAAAGGAAAGCTTCCTAGCAGTGGTAGAGAAGGCTGAGCAGACTGCGTGCTCCAGCTGTGTAACCCGCTCTGTCCCATTGCAGCTTGTGTAGCGTGTCCAAATCATCTTGGGGTCGGGTAGTTTTTCTGGGTTTTTTTTGTTTTTTAAAAAGGTGGAAAGTTTACAGGGTCCAGTGCAAGAGGAAGCAGTGAATGAAGCAAAAATGGGTTTTCTGACCCGCCCGAGCTCCACACGTACCCAGTGCTCATCGTGGGGGTTTGTGGCTAAATACTGGCTAATACATGTCTGGGCATCAGGGTCAGCAGCAGTTGGTGTCTCCTAAAATTAGCCTGGACCCTCTGGGGCATTACAGGAAGCAGATAAGCCCAAAACTTTTGCCTACCCCTTGTGTGTAGATTTATCCACTTTTTTTTCTTTTTTCTTTTTTTTTTTGTTAACTAGGAGTATGTAGCATGTGTTTTTTTAATTGTTTTTATTCTTTTAATGAGGTTGTTCCTGAATGAGACGCTTAGGTTCATGGTGGGACAATGAAGCTTAATTCTGTACCTTTTGTAAGATTGCTAGCTTTCTGCCACGCTTAGTCTTAAAAGTTTGACTATGGATTGCCTACTCCATTTTATGTATAAAATACTATATAGTATAATACTGTAGTGTAATACTATATAGTAATCATGTATTGTATCAGTCCAGGTTCAGAAATGTGTGGTTGGCCAGTCACAAATAGTTCTGTTTCACCTATAAACTGTACCGCCTTTACAGGTGTGTGTAACTTTCAGATGTATAACATGTTTACAGATGTGCCCAACATCTAGTCCTCCGACGTTCCTACTTTTAATTCTGTTGAGTCTCCCAACTGCTTGCCAAAAGTCGGAATCGCGTCCGGCTCCGCTGCGGAAGAGCTGGGGCGTTCCTGAGCTTTAAAGTGTTGAACAAACTGGATGGTGGGACTGGGAAGATTAAGGTGGAAGAAATGTTCTTTTTTGGTTTTCCTCCCTCTTTATTATTTTAAAAAAGTTGAAGGCTAATAGCAAAGTTTCCAGTTTGTTTTACTGGCTTTAAGGCTCTGCTGTGTATTTATTTGCCTTGTGTAGTCACTTGTCGCCTTAAGGGCTGGGTTCCATTAAAAAAAAAAAAAAAAAAAAAAAAAAAAAGCCAAAAAAAAAAAAACCCCACAAAAAAAAAAAAAGCCCAAACCAAACCCTGTTTTGCTTACCTGGGGTCTGCGCTGTCCCGGTACCCCTGCCCCAGATCCGCTCTCGGGGCTGGTGCGATGCGGAAGCTGAACAGCAATAACCCCTGCTGAATCTGACCCTGCGAGTTTAGAAAGAGACGAGTCTTGCTAAATGTTTGAGGACGCTCATCTTGGCCTAGTCCAGTCCGTCTTCTAAATAGCGGAAGAAATGCTGAAAGAAACACGGTTTGAGTGATGGGTTGGGTTGGTTTTTCCCCGATGTCGTCCCTGCTGCTTTTCCTCGCTGCGCGTGGCCCCTTGCCGGTGGTACCTATCCAGAAACACCCTCTGCAGCTTCTCTGCTGTATTTCTGACCATATTCTCTTCAAATGTCTGTCTGTCTGTCTCCATGAGCTCCACGGCGCGTGCTCAGCGCTAAGCAGTTAGGAAATCCTCTCTCTGAGCTCCTGTAGCTCCGGCTCGCCGGCGCAGGCGCTGTTTCTGGGATAGGCTGTTGCCTAGAGCCAGGCGGGACCGTGGAGGAAACTTCCTTGTGCCGTCATGTAACTCGCCCTGTCGCTGTCTGCAGTCCTCCCGAAGTCCTCACACAATTCTTTACTGAGCACTTATTAAAAATATCTTAAGATTTAATCTGTTTTCTGATTATTTTTGTGTAAACTTATAAAAAAAAAAAACCTGAAATTGAGCTGTGACTAATTTAGCACATTTAAATAATGCTGAGGTGTTACTGATAAGTCTTATGTTTTGGTTTTTTTTTGTTTTTGTTTGACTCAGAGTATTAGTACTGTAGCATAAACCAAATACAGCCTGGGAGGGGGTGCAGCAGCCTTCTCTCCCGGGTCTGCACCCGAGGGTGTCTGTGCGTGCACGTGTGCAGGGGGGCGAGGAGCTGACGGTGCATGTGCGAGCATCTTGCGTAAGGAGAGCGAGCGTGTATTTATTTGTGCCATTGTCTTCATTACACTGAGTAAAGTTTTAAAACAAAAACCCTTACATACGTGTAGTATCGGAAAGCGGCACTAAGGGTGAAATCATGACCTATTTTTTTATTAGCTATGAAGATACTAATTCAGGTTAAGGCTTCTCTCCCCTTTCTGTTCCCACTGTGGGTCTGATGAGTTCCTTTCCTCCGGTTCCCTTGCCAGGCTTTCTATTTATTGGAATAACAATTCCTGCACGGGCAGGGGCTGTCTCCTTTCTCCTCCGGTCTTTCCCCACTGCTCCTCCTCTGCCGGCAGGTCCTGTCGGGCGTCTTGTACAGGGTCTCGTGCCACACGGGCTGGAGTGCGTACCGTCGGCCAGATCCTGCACGGGGTCTGCTCTCTCTTTGGTGGATCAGGGAGTGTTTCCTCCGCTCCAAGAGACAATTTAAAAGCTGCTCCGCGCTCCCGTTTCCAGTGACGGTGGTTTGGGGGGACCTTCAGCCTCTCTGCTCCCTCCCACCCCGTCTGGTGGATTGGCAACGCGATGACTTTCAAGATTTGGTTGGAGTTTGGTTTTGGTTTAAACCCACCTCAGTCGTCCGTGAAACCTGTTTTTCGTCGTTAGAAAATCTCTCGTCTCTCTGACAACGTGGGTAGCTCCAGGGCATAGTTTCTGTCGCTGACCCACTTCAAACCATCGCCCTTTCTGAACTGTAAATCCCGCTGTTTGCCTTTCGTAGCTGCTGTGAACTTCTTTGAAACGTAGGAAAAAAAACCCCAATTCTCATTAGGTTGCGAGTATGCCAGCTATTCGGCAGCTGGGGCTGGGAGCGAGTGACGGGGTGAACCGGCTAGCTAAATCAAAAGGAAAATCGCTTCCTGCTAGGAAAAAAAAAAAAAAAAAAGAAAAAAAGAGAGATGGAACTTGTCCTCTCAGCTGCATGTGTAATTAGCGCTTTTCACCTGCAAGAGAGTGTTACCGTAGCGCGATAGCATCCTTTCCAGAAGTGGCCGGTGGGTGACCTCAGGGACATCTGGGAGCGATGGCATTCACAGACGTGTTTCAGAACTGCTGGTAGTTTTCCTGTGCGTTCAGTTTTTGCTCTCGATTCAGCATTTTTCAGTAAATTGCTATGGTGTCCGAAGCTTTCAGGAGTCTTGTCCCTAGAAGATTTTTCTGTCCGTCCGTCCATAGTGATTTGTTTTCCTTACAGAGGCTGTTTACAAGGGAGATGGTCGAGGTCAGGAGGGGAGAGAACAAGGCTACACATAACTTAAAGCTGCTACACATTTTCACACCGGTGCGTAAGGCAGGAGGAGGGCTGGGGCTGGAAGAACTCTAGCAGGGTGGAGTAGCTGAAGAAGCCAGAGCAATTCTAGCTTTGGCCACCGCAAGGGCATTTTTTCCAGGCGAAAAAACCCTAGCGCAAGCAGTTGAGAAGCAGGAACCTGGGCTGGTGCGAAGGAGCAGAAGATCTCGGTCTGCGCTGTCGGACGCACTGCCTTCCAGAGATTACAGAGCTTTAGACATTTGCACAATACGTGTTACACCACAGGGTAAGGCTGGATTCCTTGTATCCTGCTCGAGATCCTCAAAGCGGCATCGCTCAGCAGCGCGACACCGAAGCGGCGGACGTCTGGGGAGGTGCGAGAGAGCTCCGCGGTGGCCTTGTGTCGGGGGCATGAGACCCTCGGAGGCGCGCTGCTGGCGGTGTCGGGCTGCTCTCTGTCCTGGGACAGGAGCAGAAGTCATACCTGTGCTTTCACCAGGGGATGCTGAGCTGTATTTATCTTGACTGTTAATCGGAAAGCTTCGTATAACATGTCCAGAGCTCTAAAGCCATTTTGTAAGATAGCAGTATCCCTTTTCTACAGCCTTATTAATGAGTAGGGTATCTTAAGAAGAAAAAATAGTTCATTTCTCTCTGTGGTATGAAACTTGTGTACTGCGAGCATATGAACGTTTAGCAAAAACACAACTTACAGTTTTCTTAAAAAACAACAAAAAAAAAAACCCAACAAAAAAAAAAACTGTCTGCTTTCCATACGGTCTTTCCTCAGGTGCTAAATAAGGGTTCCAAAAATGGATACTGCTTTAGGAGTTTCTGCTTTATTCTTAAAATACATATTTTTTTGCTTAGGTGTTGTAAAGATATTTTAACAAGAATGTTTTTTTAATGTAAATAAGATTGTGTCTTTAATTTTTGTTTTATCTCCTTTTTGTCTATATTGAATAGTCTAATTTTCATTTTATCCTTTTGAGAAGGACCCTCTTATGACCTTCCTTGAAGACATTTCATTAAGTGTTGCTGCATTTAAGAATGAATCTACAACTGTTCATTGTCTTGGATTAATGCTGCTGCTGCTATAAGTAACCCTGAAAATCAAGAATGTGTGATGCACTTTTTTTTACATGACCATATAGTTCCTCTGCAGATAGTTGAACCCTCCTGTAACACAGCCACTAACTCTGCGGGTAGCGTAGGAACTGGGGAGCCGGGGCGGAGGAGAGGGGTGTACCTGATTTTGGTGCTGACCTACGGGAACTTCTATGCAAACGCAAGCAAAGGAGAACTCTTAACTCGAGAGAACACTGTGCATTTTGGGGTTTTTTTTTTCTCTCCTTCCTTTTCTCAAGCTGCTATTGGAAGGGTAGTGCAAATCCCTGAGCTTTTCAACTTCTTCCTCGATGGCTGGTGGTGCGGGAAAGATGCCTGAGTAACTCGTAAGGTAGAAAAATCTCAATCAACTATTGTCTCGTCTCCGGTTTTAGTATTTTGTTTTCTATTTGAATCTATGGAAGGAAATTGCTCATCTCTGCAAAAAGGTCTTTTTAATGCTTTATCTCAATGTGAAGTTAACCAGCAGTATTAATGATTGCACGGCCTCCCTCCCACCCGTGCCCCCGGCGTTGGGGAGTCGTAGGCTCCTTCTCCATCGGGTGCTGGGGAGTGGTCGGTGCCCAGAGTCGGGTGTTTCCCGAGAAAAAAGCGATGCCAGGCCATCTACCCAGCCGCAACCTGACAGCTGAGGCGTGAAAGCCCATGGCTTAGGGAGCAGTGGAGGGAGGTCTCGCTGCGTCGAGGTGCTGCCGCGGGGCACAGGCAGGTCCCGAACCTCCCGTCTTCGTGGGTCACACCTGGACCACTGCGGAGGGTGAAGGAGGAGTTCACTGGAGGGGAAAAAAGGGAATTTACTTGATTATTTATAGAAGATCCTTTAGGAAAATAAAGTACCTCTGTAAAGTGAGGGAAGAGTAAGGAGGATCTAAAGTCGTGTAGGAAAAACACTTGGGGATCACAACTGCCTGGAAAATAGTATATACATCCCCTAGGCCAGAACTCTGCCTGTTTAATTAGTTCGTTCAGCATCCGTTTTTTTTTTTCAGCCAGCGTTTGCTTTTTTTACACACACGCGTGTGTGTGTACATCTGACTAAATGTGCCTTGCGCGTGTGCTTAGTCTTGCTGAAGAGAGTTTGTAGTGGTGCGTGAGCTGCTGGGACGTGGCGTGGGACGGCCGGGCTCCCGGCCGGCAGCACGATGACCGTGCCCCATCTACAGTCGAGGGTTCGTCACTGTCCCGGTGACCCATCGGATGGAAATGAGACTTGGACTCGAGCCTGCGTAGTGGCTGTCTTACAGTTTGGGGACGATGTCCTGTGGGGTGGCACCTTTCCTTTCCTAACACGAGCTGTCTTCTGTGACTCTGGAGGGTAGTGGGGGGGGAGAGAAGGGGAAGCTGCTTCGCTGTTCTCCTGCGGACAAAACCAAGCATTGCGATGCTTTGCCTGCAAAGCGAAAACGAGTGAAGGTCTGGAACCGGCTTTGCTCTGGAGTTAGGGCTCTCTGCGGCGCCGGGGACCCCGTTACCCGGGGGATTCATTCCCTTCCAGGTTTTGGTTCTTGTTACTGTGGGGGTTTTTCAGTTTTTTTGTAAAGGAGAAGTAAACACGCCCTGCTTAAAGTTAACGAAATAGAAATGCTTATGTTTGCAGTCAGTGACTCAGAAAATGAAGCTGTGCAATTCATGTTTCTTCATCTCTCTCCTGACTCACTCACCCCAATGTGTGATTTCTGTCCGAGTCTTTCTGTCCTTCTGCCACTGTAAATGTGAAAGCTTGCTTGCATTATTTTTTAGAAATGCATTTTGCACACTCGGGTTTCGCTGAAGCTCCGTGAAAAGGTTAGTTTGAAGCAGATGAATAAAGCTATGCACATGTTTTGAAAGTTTAATTTGTGTCTCATTACCAGAAGTGACTTATCTGCCCTCTTTTGCATTCCTGTGCTGTCATTGCCTGCGTTATCTTCACCATCTCGGAGGGTATGATGTAAGGTGACAGTTCTTTGCTGACAGCTGTAGCAGAAAACTGGCGCTTCTTGATTTTTTTAGTAGCCTATCTCTCTCCTTTGCTTTCTCTGTATCTCTCTGTATAGCTATATAAATATATATATTATTTTTTTATTTTAAAGAGCCTACTTTAGTAATTGCATTGGAGGGAGCGGGGTGTGCTGGCTTCTGTTTCAGATACACTTCGTACTGTCGGGTGAACGAGTGCCCTTTTTTCTCTGGTGGAGAGCCACGGCGGTGGTACCCGCCGGCATCCCACAGCATCCCGCCGGCTGCGCGGGCGGCGATGGGGACGGGGAGCGCGTGGCTCGGCCCCACGCGAAGCCGCTTTGAGGAGTGGATGGAGAGCAGTCAGCCGCGTTGCAGGCTGATGGCGTGGGCAAACTTGAGGCTTCTAATGACAAAATTAACCGAAGAGAAACCCTACCGTTGCGTGTTCCCACTGTGAGGCGGGAGGGACAGGCTTCCTCGCTGTCCCCGCTGCGGGGGCTGTAGTCCATGGCCCGCTGGAGCAGAGGATGGGCTCCCGCCGGTCTCCGGGGCGAGAGCTTCATTTTGGTTTTGTTTTCATGAGTTGGGTGCATTGGGTTGCAGGTACCACCTTTGGAAACTCGTTGCTTAGCCCAGAGCCTTTGTGCAGGAGAGTCAGGATTTTTGTGACGGGAGAAGGACCCTGACAGCTTTCTCCTCGTGTTCCCTTCGCCATGGCAGAAATTTGTACTAACTTGACAGCTTTTTTTCATACAGAACAGGGCTGCTTTTCTATCTACCATCACACGTGTACTTACATGCCTTCAGCGGCTTGCGAGCCTCTGAAGGTCCTCAACTTGTTTACTGGGGGGAAGGACGCCCCTCTTTCCCCCCTCCCCTGAATATTTCAGTGTTAAGGGCGGTGCGAAACACAACCGCACGCTTCGACTGCGAGCTGGGGTGGGACAGGTCCCTCCAGGCGGAGCCGCCGGAGCCGTCTCCTCTCCTGCCCCCCCTCCTCGATAAGTTCTCATTTCGTTCGGTTTCCTGGTGTGTATTAAAATCGCCGCGAGGGGTTGTGCTCTACCTGCTCAGGAGCTGAATTACCTCTGACCTGCGGAGAGGGGCAGCCCCTCTTTGTTGTCGATGTTGTAGTGTACGACCACACGAATCGGTAAAGGTAGTCGTCGTTTTCTTCTCCCCTCCCCGGTATTTCCGATTAGGTTAATGCACTCTGTGTGCCCAGCTGGTAAACGTAGGCGTTTTCCCGGTCGTGAGAGGGTGGCTAGAAGAGTTAGTGTAATACCTGCTGTAGCTGTGTCTGGCGCAGCCCCTTGCGCTGGTATGGGTGATGTCACGGACTGTAAGGATAGGTAATGTCCATGAGCTGTAATGGCATGATGTATCTTTACCAATGATGTCATACTTCACACTAAATGTTTAAAAAAAAAAAGGTTACCTGAAATTTTGTTTATTCTGCACCAACAGGTCTTCAAAATTTATCCAAATTTTATTATTTTATCAGGAAAAAAAAGAAATTTGTGTAGATCAAATACGTTAAGACAGACGATAAGTGATGTAAATTGTTGAATAAAAATTTTAAAGTTTGTGGGTGTCAGCGTGACTTTCTTTTTTGCGCTCTCAGGGAGCATCCCTTGGCCCTGCGGGTGCTGCGCGGCCGACGACCCGACTTTCTCGGTCCCTCGGGCCTGGCAGCGCTGGCCACAAAGCCGACGAGCAGCGCGGCACGCGCGGCTGTGCGCACGTGGGTGCCCGGTGCTGGCGGGGCAGCGGGCAGGGAGCGTCCTTCACCTTGACAGGGGAAGGAGAGGGCGGGGAGGAAAGGAAGCCACAGGGCTGCAGAGCTGCAGCAACCAAGGATTTGGCTGCTGTGTTTGTGCGTACGAGACAGCCGGGGGATGAACTTGCCTTGGTGTGAGCCCCACCGGGCTTCAGTCCTGCTTAAATTGGGCAAGGAAGAGTCCGGTCCCTGCTGCTGGGATGGGGACGTGTGACTTCAATCCCAAACACACAACAGCAAACACCCACCAAGCTGGTATATCTTTTTCGTTCAGTCACATTTATTGGCAATTGTGGCAGTTGGTACCATTTGGGAGTGTTGTTCCATAAGCGGTTGCAGTACAAGAAGGGGTGGTTATTTCGGGAGGGGAGTATTAGCACCAAAAGGGAGCCGGTGAGCTTTAGAGACCTTGCAGAGATGTACTGGAAAGTGGGGAGCTACTGCTGGACACGCCTGACGGATTGGATCTGGGAGGTCTGGGCGTGCGAGCCCCACTCTCGCCAGTGCTTGTAGTCTCCTCCGTGGTGGTCGGACTCCAGGATGTACTGGTAGCCACGGTACCCGGGGTACTGGTAGCAAACCCAGCTGGAAGAAAAGGAGTCGTCAGGCGGCCGTAAGGGGGATAAGAGGTAAGCCGAGGAGGTTACGGGGTGTCCCCCCTCCAGCTGTGGCAGCACAGCTATGGCAGCGGTTTGCCCCTGCTGCTCGTCGTCCTTTGCCCGTCACTTACGCGCCGCACTGGATCTTCATGGAGCCCACTTCGTTGTTGGCCCAGCCCATGGCCTGCAGCGAGGGGTAGTCGTCGCTTATCTCCCACTGGTGGCCAATGAAGTTGTCTTTCTCGAAGATAGTGATCTTGGATTCCTTGTGGTTCTGGTGGGGAGAGAGCAGGGAGTGAGGGGGAGGCGGTGCTCCCTCCCGGCCTGGATGGGGATGGCGGGGCAATGGCTGTCCCTCCCTATGGCGTTGCTCAGAGGGTTTCCTGGGGTCGCATGCACAGCCCGAGGGAAGGAGGTGTTCAGACGCTGGGCTGGTTTTCCCAAATCTCAGATGTGTGGAGGTGCTCAGCAGGGTGGTGCTGGGCCAGGACGGGGCAGGGGTTGGCCTGGGGGATGTCAGTGACAGCTATGCCACAGCTACTGTCCCAGGCTGGCTGTCCCCGAGCTCTGGTCATGTACAGCTGGCCCAGAAGTTCCCTTAAAAGTTTCAGAAAATGGGACAAAAAGAGGAGATTCTACTGGGCATGGGGGGGAAGAGCTGAGGCCACCCCAAGGAGCCTCTGCCACCCACAGAGCCACTGGCATGGCTGTGTTTGCCCTTCCTAACCTCACTCCCTTGGCCTGGTGCTATTGCCTGGGACATTTTGATGGGATCTGAGTTGCGAGAGCTTCATCAGAGCCAGGACACTCACAGCGGAGCAGACGGGGCGGAAGGACATCAGGCGCTCGATGTGGTAGGCATTGCTGCCGCTCCAGGCATCCCAGCGCGGGTACTCTCCCCTCTCCAGGATGAACTGCTGCCCGCAGAAGCCCGTGTGCTCGTAACCGACCCAGCTGCAAAAACAGAGCAAGGGCTGCCAGGGCTTCCTGCGGCAGCTCTGGGCCTCCCGCTCGGGGCTGGCACCGGGGCACGGATGTAGGTGCGGGGAGGAGGTTGGGGTCTGGCCTCTGCCCACAAGTCCGGGAGGAAAGGAAGCGGTGCTGGATGTGTAACCGCGTCTGGTGCCTGGGAGGCTGCCCGCATGGCAGCGCCAGCATCCCCCGGCTGCGACGGGTGACGGGGTCCTTCCCACAAGGGGCCCAGCCTGCGACGGTGGCTCGCTTTCCCCTAACTGCTCCGTGGTATTTACACAGATTGGCATCGCGTTAGGATGCCACAGGACACCCGTGGCTGCCCTTCTGTTCCAAAGGCCTTATTTCTTACTTGTTTCCCAATTACAGCCTGGCACAGCTGGAAAGACCTGAATTGCTAACATTCAAACCAGGCAGAACCTATCTGGCTATGGGCAGGGCAGGGAGCTGTTGCCTTTCCCCTTTCCAGAACCCCCTCTTCACTGAAAACAAACACAGAGAGGTGAGAGGGATGCCTCCACCCTGCAGGGGACATTTTGCAAGCCCTGATGCTGCCCATACGAGATCCTGCCTGTCCCCAGGGTGGGGACGTCTCCTGGGCATGTCTCCTTACAGAGACTGGGGATGGGACGGCCGCAGCCAAGCGGAGCCCAGCAGAGCGGGGAGGCAGAGGCTGGGCTGGGGGCTGGAAGGAGGATGGCACAGGCTGTGCAGCCCGCAGACCTCCTGCTGATGGGGTACGCAGGGTGCTGAGGGGCAGGCTGAGCTGTGGGGCTCCAGGCCCTCTTGCCACTGACCAAAACAGCCCCAATCCTGCACCCTGCAGTCGGCCTCCCCCCGTGCAAGGTGACCAGGCTGATTAGGAACACGTCAACTGGAGCAGTGAGCTGATTACGGCGTGAGCACGCATGCCGCTGTAATCCCATTAGCATTACAAATCCTAAATATAGCAGCACAAATCTATCTTGTCTGCTTCTCCGGCCCCAGCGGGATGCTTGCTGTGGGGACCGCTCCTTACACACAACGTCTCGGAGCAGCTCGGGAGACGTCTTGCCTGTGCCAGGGAAGATTCCCGTGCGCAGGGAGAAGCCTGGTTCTGCTCCCTACCCCTGTCAGCGACTGGGTCAGCCCAGCACAGGCTACGGAAAGGCTCTGCTCTGGCCCTGGGGAGCTGCACGGTGAGGGGAGAGCACAGGGCAGAGCAGGGCTGGGCCCTGGGGCATGAAAAGTGGTTCTTAAGCACGGTGCTTCATGGGCTTACACAGGCGGATGGCGACCAGGCTGAGCTCAAGCACTCGCTTGACCGCTCTGAGCACCGATCCTTGGGCAGCATCCCTGCGGGGCACCAGTGAGCTCCAAACCTGGCTGCTCCCAGACTGCAGGAGGCAGTTTTGGATGATGCCAAAGGCACTGCCGCCATCCTCTGGCCCTGTGTCTGTGTCAGTGCTGCCCAGGGCTTGCTGCTCTACCCTGGCAGGGTGGGATCCCCCGCTCCTGGCTTCCCCCACCTAAGCAGCTGGCCCTGCTCCACGCTCAGGCACCCCTCGCCCCACCAGCCCACCTGAGAAAGCATCCCCACCGCTGGCCGCCGGGTACTCACGCGCCGCACTCCACCTTCAGGGAGCGGATGTTGTCGAAGCCGCACTCCATGATGTTTGGACAAGCTGAGGTGAACTCCATCCTCTTGCCCTGGAAGTTTTCTTGGTCATACACGGTGATCTGGAACGGAGAGCGAGCTGCCAAGTTGGGAACTGCCCGGCAGCGGCCCCAGGCGATTCAGTGCCTCTTGGAGACAGAGGGTCACGCTCCGTCCGGGGAAGAGCCGGCGGAGGCTGCAGCGGGCACCCTTCTGGGCTGGGACGCAGCCCTGCACGCCTCCGCGCATCCCTGCACTGCTGGCCCCGCGGCGCCCTGCCTTGGTGTTGGGGGAGCCGCACGCTGGCCCCTGCTCCGCTCTCCTGCTCACCCGTGCGGAGATGAGTTCCCGGGGCAGCGGTGCCATCCGGAGAGAGGAGCGGAGCCATTCTGGGACGGGCGGGTGGCAGGGCTGTGGCTGGCAGTTCTCCCGGCCTCTGCTCCGAACGCTCTAGGGCAAAGAGGATTAACGGGGGGAAAGGGCAAGGGGGAACTCCCCCGGGGGGCTGCGGCTGATGCTCTCCTCTCCTGTGACAGCTCCAGGTTTCGGCGGGGTGAGCCCCACTTGCGCACATGCTTCTCCTCTCCCTCTTGGCTCTCCCCTCGAACTGGGTCCCCAGAGCTGTTGCCAGACCCCTCAGAGCTGCTCCCCACCTTGCTCTGCCGTGCCCACCACCCCATTGGCAGCCCTCGTGCCTGCCCCTGCCCGCCCTGCCAGCCTGCCTGCACCGACAGGGGAGGGTGAATAACAGTGTGTGGCTTTCAGGGACTGCTGTAACTGCCTGGCACAGGACGACTGGTAAGAGCAGGGCATGGCTGGGCCAGGGTGCTGCAAAGAGGCTTATGAAAAACACCCAGGAGGTGTTTGAGCAGGCAGGAGGCAAGTTTCCGTGGGCAGAGGACAGGGGTGCCTTGCTTCCTGTGCTCTCCCCACCTCACTGCCCGCTGTGCAGCTTTTCTGGCCCTGGAGGACTGGCTTTGCCCCTCTCCCTGTCCCCCACCTACACACAGGGAAAGGCGAGATACAGGGGGGGTGAGGACGTACCTTCCACGGGCCCATGGGGACAGGCAGAGGGTTTGTCTGAGCCATCTTTGCTGCTGGAACGGTGTCTGGAGAAGGAAGGAAAAGCTGTTTGCACTGCAGCGTGCCCCTGTGCCTGCGTCCCTGCTGCCTGCTCATGGGGCCGGGGGACATCTCTGCACCCGCCGCCCACGGCGCCTGTTCGAAGGCAGCTGTCCTGCTGCTGGGGACAAGCCATGCCAGTCGCAGCGAGACCCTCTTGCTAGCTGCGGGGTGGGGTGGGGGTCACAGCTGGGGGGGGAGCTCCAGGACACACCCAAAGCAGGGTGCTGCCCTCTCACTGCCATGGTGCACCTTCCCTCCTCATGGCCATGGCACGGAGCCTACACAACTGCCGGGGCTCCCCTTTCTCCCTCCCCGAGGCCAGGCCATCACTAGGAAAAATACCCCTGAGACAGAGCGGGGAGCTGCAGCAGGGGGCACGGGCTGCCACGTTCCTGGTAGTGTCCAACAGACCCACCTGCTCCCCTCTCCCTGCCCTGGTGCCCCGGCTCTGCCTCCCTTGGGAGACGTGGTGGGCTCCCATGGGTGTCCCTGGATAATGGTGGGAGATGCCAACCGGTGTGCCAGGCCGGGGGCCGGGGCTGGGTGGGTGCCAGGAGTGGGGTCCCCCAGGGTAGAGGGGCTCTCAGCCACCCCAGCTGCCAGTGGGGACGTGTGAGCCTGTCTTTTGCCACGGGAAATGGTGATGGTCCCTCTGGGTGTCTTTTGCCACCAGGCAGGAGGAAGGGTGCCTGCCCGGACGGCCGGCAGCAGCGGGGGTGAGCAGGGGGCGAGGTGGGAGAGGTGCAAATCGGTCCCAGGACTCACCTAGCTCAGGCGGTTACTGCTGCTTCACCCATGTAATGTTTGCCTACTTCAGCGGCTCGGCTTTTATAGGGTGCTGCTGGCCGGGAGCCGGTGCCAGCGTTTGCAGAGTTGTCAGCACAATGCTTGCTATGGCATTGTCCTGCTGATCCCCGGAGATTTCAGCTGCTCATCCCCATGGTCTGAGCCACATTCTTAGGGAAAAAGAAAAAAAAAAAAATTTGATAATAAAAAAAGAAAAATAATCAGGGCGGCTGTTTGCACAGATAATCTTGGGCACAAACGACTCAACAGTTTGACCGCTCTGGCATTTTCCAGGGGCAATGCACCGCGCCGTTGCGGGGCGAGCGCAGGGGCTGGCCCGGCCCTGGTGCCCTTTGGCGTGGTGGGGACGGCGCAGCACCCTTTTGGTGAGACCCTGCGGGTGGCGGGCTCGGCCGGGTGCTTGCCGGACACTGCCGTCACCTTGCTCTGCCGGCCATGGGGGGTCCCTGTCTCCATGTCGGTGCGGACACCCTCCTCCCACCGCGGCCCCATGGCGGGCGAGGGGGGCTGCGAGGCCGCGCCTCCCCGCTCGGTGGGAGCTGGTGTGGGGTCTCCCGTTCACCGGGCTGGCAGCCACGGCCGCACCGAGCACCGGGGCTCGCCCTGGCTCCGCGCGGCGCTGCCACCGCCCTGGCCCCGTGCCCGGCTGGGCGCTGCCATGGGCGCCGCCATGGGCGCCGGAGGCCTCAGGCCTGCGGTAACCATGGCAACGAGGCACCCCTAGGCCTCAGGCCTGGCGATAACCATGGCAACCAGGTCCCGCTCCCCGGTCCCTGCGTCAGGGCGGGCGCTGCAGGCCCCGGGGTGCCATGGTGGGTGCAGGCCCGGGCCCTTGGGGGTCACGAGGCGAGCGTGGCAGCGCAGGCCTGCTGCCTCAGCGCATGGCTGCCGGCATAATGCGCCGCCCGCGTCTGACTGCCCCTTTTGTCTCCCCGCCGGGCGGCCGGCACAAAACAAAGCGCTCCGTCAGCACTGCCCGCGGCACGGCTTGGCGCCCGGCCCGGGGGGACCCTGGTGGGGCCGCGCTACAGGGATGGCACCCACCCAGCCCAGCCCGAGGGGGTCCAGCGGGGTCCTGGGGGACCCCTCCTGCGGGCTGGGCTCCACCACAGCGGGGGGAAGCTGGGGCTGGGGGGAGCTTTCCCCTCGCCGGCTGCTGCCGTGCACTGCACCGGGGCCTGGGCGCTGTGGAGGGATGGGGATGGGGTTGGCGAAGCTGGGGGGGGATCACTGGGGAGCAGAGCTGTGGGGCTGCACCCCTGAGGTGCACCGGCTCCCCGGGCACGCTGGCTGACTGTACTGCCACGTCCCGGCAAACGTGGGACCAGGGAAAGGGAGAAGCAGAGCCACCTGCCCTCTGCAGGGCTGCCAAAATGCGGGCTGGTGGTGGGAGGACTCCTGCAAAGCCCCCGGACACGCTCCCTGTGCACCCCGCCATGTGCACCCCTGGCTGCGAGGGGGAGGCCAGGCTGCGGCTTGTCCCCCAGCTCCCTCCAGACCCTCGGGCATGGCCTGGCCATGGCTTTGGCCGCCCCGGCAGTGTGGAGGCTTTGCCAGGAGCCTGGTGCCACTAGAGGGAGAGCTCACCCCGAGCAGGCCGCGCTGCAGCCGGCGCATGCGGGTGTACGGCATGTGTAGGGGTGTCCGGCGCTGCACACCCCTCTACACCCCACACGGGCACCCGGCTCCCCTTGCGAAGGGAAAACACTGGCTCTGGCTGCAAACGGTCCCAGGGCAAAGCCTGGAGCTGGCAGCCACCCCAGGCCAGGAGCAGGGTGGGGGGAAAGGCCCCCCCGCACGCCCCGCGTCGGGCACGGCAGGGGACAGGTCACCCTCGGCAGGGAGCAGGACCCCCGGGTACGGCTTGGGGTGCGGCGGGCTCCCCAACTGCTCTCCCAGCTCATGCCAAGCACTGCTGGTGGGGCAGGTCCCCCCCACAAGGACCTGGGGGGATGGCGGCGAGCGCCTGGGGAGCCACCGCTGCGACGATGCTGGTGGGTCCATGGATTGTCCGGAACAACTGGTTTTTCTAGATCCCAGAGACTATAAAAAAGCAGTGACCTATTTAGGAAACGCCGCGGCGCTGCAAAACAGATGCTTCCCTTCTCAGCCCGGCTCGGGGCCCTCGCCACTCCGGCCAGCCATCTGTGCCTGCCGGGGGCACCACGAAACGCCGCTGGCACTGGAGCTCTGTCCCGCTTCTCCTTAGAAAGCTCTGGGCGACACAGAGACTTTCCTTGGGCGTGGGGTTTGCTGGTGCCTGTGAAACCCCATGCTGGGGGAGCACTGCTCAGGGCAGCCTGGCCCCGGGAGTGGGGCTGGCGAGGTCGGACAGGATCTTGTGGGCATGGCCACCTGGCCGCCTTGGGGAGGTGGCAGGAGGCCGGCCCCGCTGCGTGGCTGCTCGTGGCAGGGTTGCGTGAGGCACCAGGGACCCCGCGCTGTCCCACAGCTCGGCGGTTGCAACCGGCACCAGCCCTGCCGCCGCCTGCCTGGCGCGATAAGGATGCAGGAGCTGCCGCAGGCTGTAACCGGCTGTTCACCCGCCTGTGCCGGGGAGGCAGGGCAGAGGTACAGTCACACGATGTGTCCACTTGCCACCGCAGCCGGAAAACCCTCCTCGCAGCTGAGCTGGGGCTCTGCCTCCCCTCCGGCTCACCCGTCCCCGTCACTGCTCTCCGGGCGGCTGCAGCTCCCCGCGCTGCGCGCCACGTGCTTGGGACAAAGGAAAGTGTGACAAAAGCAGGCGGCTGCGCTCGCTGCCGCCGTCCTCTGCCGCTGCAAGAGCTGCATCTCCTCCACCGCCAGGTCCCTCGGCCCAGGGCGCAGCGTGGGGCCCCTTGCACGGCTGCCAGCTTGCTCTCACCCAGGGTGCAGCGTGCTGCTCTGCTGCTGCAGCGGGGCCGTGGCCTGGGCAGGTGTTGTGGGCTGGAAATCACACCCGGCCTTACTGTTGCAAGGGAACAGGGGCTTGTGACACCCGGGCAAGTGTGTCCTGAGTGGTGGACTGAACCCGGTGTGGTTCCCAGCGCTCGTTGGGGTGATGATTGCTGCTGCGGAGATGCTCCGTGCTGATGGCCGGACAGAGGGGGCCTTTCCCCCATGCATGGCAAGGCTCAGCCTCCGGCTAGCGTACGGCCCGGCACGGCCGTGCGGCAAGGCAGGGCGGTGAGGCTGCGACCGCAGGGAAGACCCAAGTCCCCCTCGCCCCGTAACGCTCACAGCCCAGTCGCACGAGGGCCAGGACCATGCGCTTCAGCCTGGCTCAGCCTTTGATAGACGGTGGCAGGGTTTTGGAGTGAGTG
Organism: Morus bassanus; assembly: GCA_031468815.1. Taxonomy (NCBI): domain Eukaryota; kingdom Metazoa; phylum Chordata; class Aves; order Suliformes; family Sulidae; genus Morus; species Morus bassanus. The sequence goes on from CM062584.1 coordinate 11,593,054, forward strand.
CTCTGGGGTGCCCCAGGGCAGGGCAGGAGCCATGCGAGGTGGCAGGGATGGTGCTGGGGGCAGACCCCTGTCCCCATAGGTCCCTCTGTCCATCCTGAGCTTTCCAGCAGCAACGAAGCACTCCCTGAAAAGTGCTTTTGGAAAGAGCTCGTGAATGCCTGTCTCCGGGGTCCCTGTTCCCCAAACCCTGCTCCAGCTGCCCCGGGCTGCTGGGCCACCCACGTCCCGCAAAGGGCCTGGAGGTGGCCCTGCTGTTCCCATGTCTGAGGGCAAGGGAGGTTGTCCCAGGACAGAGACTGCGGGGCTTGTCCTGAAATCATCTCTCCTAGGGCAGCTGCCTCTGGCCTTCACGCTGTGCACAGCCCGGGGGGCTGGACGATTTTAGCTGTATCTGACTGACCCCAATGTGACGTCCCAAAGCTGGACATGAGTGGAAGGGGCATAACAAAAGCTTTGTGGCTCTCACTGCCGGGTTGCGGAGAGATGCTCGTTGTCAATCCCGTGCTGTCTCCTGGCCAAGGCAGCCAGGCACCGTCCTGAACAGTCTGGTTCCTGCAGGCTCACAGCCCTCCCTGAGGACGGGCGGTGTGGGGAGAAGCACTGGCCCCAAAATGGCTCTGCAGGCGGCTCTGCCACGTCCTGCTTTGTATTCCCCAGGCTCGGCCCACGCAGCTGCTGGACGGTGGGGACCGGCCACCCTGCTCCGGCAGCTTGATCCCTGTGCCGGATCAGGCGCTGCTCCTGATCGGATCCTTCTGAAAAGGGGAACCCCAGGAGCGTGTGTGCGTGCGCGGGTGCAACGCACGGGCCCATGCGTGCGCGGCACGCGAGCGTGTTTTCCAGCGCGTGCGTCGCGTCGCAGGGTGAGGACCAGCGTGCGTGCGTTGCAGGCGTGCGAGCACACCGTGTGCGTGGAGCAGCGTGCGCCAGCCGCCCAAAAGCGGGTGCGCGCGTGTCCCCGCGGGGTGCGCCTGTGCACGCACGCCGCTTTCAGAGCGGCTCCGCGCCTCGCAGGGCGCACCCCGGCCGTGTGTGCACCGGGGGTGTGCCACAGCCCCCGCACCGCTCCCGTGCGTGCACCCGCAGGCGGTATATTCGGGGGGTGCTGCGGGCACACCCCGAGCGCGGCTGGGGGTGGGTGCACCGGGGGGGTGGGTGGGGGGCGCCGGTACCGTTGCGTGTCCCACACCGTTTTGCACCGTTCCGCGCCGTCCCGAGCGGCGCGCGCAGAGCAGGCAGTGCCCGCCCCGGTGCGGTGCCGCCCCGCCCCGCCCCGCCCCGCCCCGCCCCGCCGCCGGGGCCCGGCACCGCCGCCGCCAGCACCGGGCCCCGCTCCGCCGCCGCCGCCGCCGGGTGAGTACCCGCCACCGGCCCCGGTACCGGCCCCCGGCGCAGGGACAGGGACGCCGCACCGCCCGGTGCGGGGTGGGGCGGGAGGCGTCTGCATCGCCCCCCCCGGGGCGGGCCGGGCCGTGCGTGTGCCCGTGCGTGTGCCCGTGCCCCCCCCTCCCCCCCCCCGCGGCGTTGCACAACCGGGTGTGCGTGTGTGTGCGCGCGCGTGCGGGGGGGTGCGTGTGTGTGTCCCCCCCCCCCCCCGCCCCGGTGCTGTTGCGGGGTGCGCGTGTATGCGCGTGGCCCGCTGTTGTCTCGCAGCGCCTGTGCTTGTGCATCCCCCGGTGTGTTGCGGTGCGCGCGCGCGCGTGCCTGTGGTGTGCACGCGCGCGTCCGGGGGGGGGACGACGACGACACCCACCCCCCCCCATTGTGTCACCTTGTGCGTGCCCCCCCCCCCCCCCCGCCCCGCGTTGGGCTGCGGGGCGTGTTTGTGCGTGCGCCCCCCCCCCCCCCCGCCCCATTGCATTGCAGCACCTGTGTGTGTGTGTGTGTGTGCGTGTGTGTGTGTGTGTGTGTGTGTGTGTGTGTGTGTGTGTACCACGCGCGCCGTGGGGTGCTGGAGGTGTGCACGCACCCCACTGGGGGCAGCTCTGGGTGCTGTGGGGGCAGCTGTGCCCCCAGGGTGGGCGTGCACCCTCTGCAGGGTGCTCTGCAGGAGCCCCAGCACCCGCAGCGGGGCTCCTCAGGGCCGGCCCCGCTTCCAGGGACCAGCCACTGGCCTGGGCCTTTCCCGCACCGCTGGGGAATTGCATCCAAAGCCATTAGCCTGGCTCGCTATTAACCACATCGCCGCCTGGGCCAGCGGCGCTGGCACCTGGGTCCCTTTCTGGGGTGACACCGTGGGGGGGGGGTGGCTGGCCTAGGCCGGGGTGGGTGGCACCGCACGCTGCTGTGCTGGGGGTGGCGGGGGCTCGTGGGGCCTGCGGCCGCCATGGCGCCTGCCTGCACGTTAATTTGCCCGGGGAGGAATATATAGAGCGGCAAGTGAGGGCTGGGACGCGCGTCCAGAAATAGTGTGGTTTCCAGCCGGCCTGTGAGATGCAAATCGTCTGGTCAACAAGCGCCAGAGCTAAACTTAGGGCAATTACAGAAAAGTGTGGGCCCACAGCAGCGGGTGTGCAAGGGCACGCAGCAGCCGGTGTTTCTGCACCCCGGGCTGACCCTGGCACCGGGCGACCCCCACCCGGCAGCTCCCACCGCCCCGTCCGCCGTCGGGAACCGAGCGTTTCTGCAGCGCCTGCGCCAGCCCTGAACTTTGCCCGCTGACGAGACACGGCTCAGCCCTTCACCTTTGCCGTGGGCTGGGCCTTGCGGGGTGGTCAGGCTGCAAATTTGGGTCCAGAAGTGGGTGGTGGGGGAGGCATGTGCCCGACGGTGACGGGGCTGTGACCCGCCTGTCCTCCCCCCAGCTGGTTGCTAAACCCTCTCCCGCTTTCACCTGCACCCGGCAGAGCCTGGCAGCGATCGCCACCCCACCACCTCCGTTTGGTAAGGACTCTCGGGCTGTTTTATTGCCCGGCTTTGGGGCGAGGCGGATGCCTGCACCCCACGCACGCACCCTGTGCACCCTCCCGGCCTCCGCCGCCAGCCCCGGGTGACACTTCAAAGCCAGGCTGGGTCCCCTTTGCTGCTGGACACGGGGTTCCCGCAGCAGGAGGACCCGAACTCCCGCTTTGGAACCAGCCTGGTGGCACATCCTGGCTGTGACTCAGGTAAATCTGGGATTGTTTTCCTCCTGACGCATCCCAGTGTTGTCCGTAAAGGCAGGCAGTGCAGAGGGATTTGGAAACCCCCTAAATTTCCTTGTTCTGTGGAAAACTTGTGTCTGGGAAGGAGGCGAGGAGCCATCACGCAGGTCAGCCCCCTTTGCCCTGCGTGGAAGCTGGGCTGGTTGCTCGGCATCGCTGCCGGCAGCATCCGCTCCCTGGCACGGCATCGTCCCTGCCCGGCCGGGCACAGCCGGGGCGTGGGGTGCCCCAACATGGTGTGCCCAAGGAGACGACAGCCGCCAGCTCCTGTGCCGAAGCGGTGGGTGAGCGCAGCCCTACTGCCGGCATCGTGGCGGGGAGCAGAGTGGGGAGGGCAAGCGACCGGGAAACTTGCACTGCAGGTCCCTGCGCGGGGAGCGTGTCGGACGAGATTGCGTCTCAGGGAGGGAAGGAGTGGCCCGGAGTTTCAGTGAACGCCTTCCTCCCCGCCTGAAACTCCCCGGCGCCCTGGCAGGGATGTGGGGGCTCATGGCCGTGGTGGGGGGACAAGGGGGAAGTTGCATCCCCCTCACTCCTGCTTGGGGAGCTCAGGGAGGGGTTTTGCGTTTGGGGGCCTTGAGCTGCGTCTCCCTTTCTGCCACCTGCCCCTTCCAGGGTGACGTCCGCTGTCCCCTGCCAGCCCAGGTGTCACAGCAGCGTCCTTGCGTGCGATCCCCGGGCACAGCCGGCGCCTGCGGGCACCTCTCCCTCCCCTGTCATGGCTCATGCATGCCGCTGCCCCGAACACACCTGGTGATGGGTAATCCCGGAGCGAGCCCGGGCTGAGTCAGGGAAGGCGCGTTGGGTCTGATTCAGGAGCAAGAAGACGCTCAGTGGCCGTCTCCTGCTCGCGGTTTCGGGCTGCACCCATCCGGCATCCCCAGTGCATGCGTGCCACTGGTGGGAGCCTCCTCGGGGAAAAGGGAGCAAACCGCAACGGCATCTCACACAGGCCGGGGATGCCGGTGCAGCGGGGATGCTGGGGTCTTCGCCGCAGCCCACGAAGCTCTCGTCCCGCCTGCCCTGCTGCTGCCAGCAGTAGGATGCTTGTGTGGGGCATACGTGGCCGGACTGCTGGCTGCCGGGGCTGCCTGATTAGCCATGCAGATGGTAACGCTTGTTCCCCCTTTTTGTTGAGCGTACAAAGGCCCGGGAGGGAGCGTGTGTGCGGGGGAGAGAAACCACCAAGGACAAAGAGCACACCGGCTGCCTGCCTCCCAGCGCCTCGGCTTTAACCAGCACCTGCTCGGCGAGTGGCTCTGCTCCCGAGGGTCCCCACCCTGAGCCTGGGAAGGGGTCCCGCAGCCCCCTCCCTGCCATGGGGTGAGCACGGGGTGCTCCCGGGGGTGTAGCCCTTTCTTCGGGGATGCCCAGGCAGCTGGGGGTACCGGTGGCCCGTGTCTCGGCAGGGGGACGGGCGCAGGTGGTTCCCTCCCTGCCATTGTCTGTGCTGAGGCCCTGGCACCACCGTGGAGGAGCCGGGTGAGAGCAGCCACCCCAGTGGCACGGTCGCGGGGCCCTTTGCCAGCAGTACCTGCTGCGGGTCAGGGGAAGGAGCCGCACCGTCCCCGGGCTCAGGTCAGCGGTCACCCCGCAGCCAGCGTTTCTGGGAGAGGAGAAAGGAGCTGGCTTGTTTTCACGCGTTTTGGGGTCCTGCCCAGCCCAGGTCCTGGCTGTGGGTGTAAGCAAAGCCCCGGGTGCTGCAGGGGAAGGCAGAACAGGCACAGCCCTGGGGCTGAGCAGTGTGGGCAGAGCCATGGCAGCCCCTCTGGCCGTGGGTAGGAGGCTTGGAGCCGTCGAACGCAGCCGCCCGGCCGCGATGCATGCCCGACCTTGTCCCTCCGACTGCTTTCCCTCGCCTCCTCGGCTGTATCGTGCGCCCGGGGCCGGCACCATGCTGTGGCTTGCAGAACCCTGCCCTCACCTGCCCTGCGGCCAGGCCTCTCCTGGGGCACGTGCGCTCCCACCCTGGCCTCGAGGGGTGGCGGGGTTTGGGCAGTCCCTGAACCCATGTGGCTTTGCCCAGGCCTTGGCAGGGGATCCCTGTGTCCCACTGGGTGCATTCAGGGGCAGTGGGGACCACGTGCCCCCATAGGGAGGTGGCCCAGGCCACGGTGGTGATGCAGCACCGATGCTGTGCTGGAGCCAAGGTGCACCTTGGCACGGCACGGCACGGCATGGCACCTGTGCATCCCAGGGTGCCCGCAGAACCGTCACTGCCAGCATGGGCAGCGTTGCCCATCCCTATGGGTTGCCCAAACCTCATCCCTGTGCCCATCAGAAAGCTCTAAAGCAGATGCTTCAAACGCGGGGAGTTTTCCTGTTGTCCTTTGTGCCGAGGTTAAGTTCCTGCACGGCTTCCTGCCCCGTTATATATAGCTGTCAGCGTGTCCTGCGCGGCGCTGCCAGCCGGCTGCTCCAGTTTGGAGTTGTTTATCCGCAGCCCGAGCGCTCGAGGGAGGTTGGGGGGGGGCTGGTGGGCACCCGTTGCCCTGGGGGCAGATGGGTCCCATAGCAGCCCCATGTGGAGCAAGGCTGTGGGTGCCCCTGGGCTCTGGGTGCATGTGGGGTTTTCCAGGGGGGCCGGGGTTTCTGCCTGGCCATGGTTTTGCTCCCCCCGCTGCACGGGACGCCTGAATGAAAGAGCGACTGTTCCTGGAGGTCATCGGCAACGTCAGGAGTTTCTGCATCGCCCCAGCTAAAATTAGACACTTATCAGTGTTTGGGAGGGATGTGATTTTACAGGTTCCTGTTTATTAGAGCAGCCTTCACTTAGGGCGGTGTTTCCAGCTCCCTCCCCTGTGGGGACACTGCCTGTGGCTGTCCCCCGCGGCTTTGTGGTGGCTGGGGCTGGGACGAGTGGGAAGAGTGGCAGAGAGGCCTCTTGTTTCTTCGACAAGGGGCTTTTGAACCGGCGGGCAGGACGCCTGTGGTGCCACAGCTGGCAGGGATGGGTGGTTTTGCCTGGGGAGCGTCCACGCCGGCGGTAACTGCTGCACATGCAACTGGGATGCCTTCCTCCCCTGCCCACCCGTGCTGCTCGGACACGGCTCCCGAGCTGTGGGAGATGCTGGGGGTCTTGCCCACAGCCAGCCCCGGTGCTGGCATGGAAGTGCACAGGGGTGCCACGCTGCTGGGCTTCTTTCAGGGCATCCCTGGGGGTGCAGGGCCACCCTTGGTGCATCCCTGGGGCTTGGTGCCCAGCCAGGGCAAGGACACAATGACCGGGGCAGTCTCAGAGCCCCGCAGTGCTGCTTTCCCCCGGGAGGGTGGGGACAGTGGGACATGGCTTGGGGCTGGGGGGGGAACCTGTAGGGTGGAGTGAGGGGCGGTGGGGTGGGTGTTGGGCGTACCGCTGTCTGATGGCACCCTTGCCTGTCTGTCCTTCTGCAGGCAGGCGGCCGTGCCGTGACCAGCGCCCCAACCCAGCGCCCTGCTGCGGGGGCGAGTGTGCCCCGAGCCCCCTCCACCATGTTCAACCTGATGAAGAAGGACAAAGAGAAGGATGGGGCCCGAAAGGAGAAGAAGGAAAAGAAGGAGAAGAAGGAGCGGATGTCGGCGGCTGAGCTCAAGAGCCTGGAGGAGATGAGCATGCGCCGAGGCTTCTTTAACCTCAACCGTGCCTCCAAGCGGGACTCCAAGACCCGCCTGGAGATCTCCAACCCCATTCCCATCAAGGTGGCCAGTGGCTCCGACCTGCATCTCACAGACATTGACTCCGACAGCAACCGGGGCAGCGTCATCTTGGACTCGGGCCACCTGAGCACGGCCAGCTCCAGTGACGATCTCAAGGTGGACGATGCCAACTTCAAGGGCTCCGTGCTGCAGCGGGCGGCCAAGTTCGGCTCGTTGGCCAAGCAGAACTCTCAGATGATTGTCAAACGCTTCTCCTTCTCCCAGAAGAGCCGGGACGAGAGCACCTCAGAGACGTCCACCCCCTCCGAGCACTCGGCGGCCCCCTCCCCGCAGGTGGAGGTGCGCACGCTGGAGACCCAGCTCGCCAAGCAAGGGGTCCCCCCGGGACATCCCTGCATCCCTCCCGCCGCCTCCCTACGTGCCAGAGTGCCGGAGCTCGTTGGCAAAAGGTTCCCTGCTGAGCTGCGGCTGCCCGCCTTGGTGCCCCCACAGCCCCCCACCCCGCGGCAACTGGAGCTGCAGAGGCGCAACACTGGTGATTTTGGCTTCTCCCTACGCCGCACCACCATGCTGGACCGGGCGCCTGACGGGCAGGTGTACCGGCGCGTCGTGCACTTCGCCGAACCCGGAGCCGGCACCAAAGACTTGGCGTTGGGATTGGTGCCGGGTGACCGGCTGGTGGAGATCAACGGGCGAAATGTGGAGAACAAATCCCGGGATGAGATCGTGGAGATGATCCGGCAGTCGGGGGAGACGGTGCAGCTGAAGGTGCAGCCCATCCTGGAGCTGAGCGAGCTAAGCCGCTGCTGGCTGCGGGGCGGCCAGGGGACACGCCGTGCTGCCTGGGATGTGAGTAATGCCATCCTCGCTGCGGGGCCAGTGCCCTGGGTTTCTGCCGGCCGTCAGCGTCCTTGCAGTGGGTGTTTGGGTTGGCAGGGGCTGTGAGAACCTGCGGGTGCTGAGGCTGCTCCAGCCGGGAACGATGCACGGGAAGGAGTGGGAAGCTGTGGCTGGGATGCAGGGGTGATGCCTGCCTGTGCCCCGGGGCGGCAGAGCAGCTGCAAGGGCACGTTTGCATCAGGGCTTGCGAACTGGTACCGTTTTTTCCCCCCAAAATGCTCAGTGTGCTGTTGGGTTTGGTCTTCCTCCTGCCAGAGGGGCTCTGGGAGAGCCCAGCTGTGTGTCGCTGGGGGAAGTCTGTCCCTGTCCAGTCCCGAGGTAGCTCGGGCCAGCAGGGAAAGGAGCTTTGCTCCTTGCTGCCGGGAAATCCCTAATGCTGCTTTGCAGGAGGGGCACTGCCGGCCCCGCTGCCCACATCAGCCTCCCCGTGTTGGGATCCCTCCCCAGGGACCAGGGAGGGCAGCACGGTGTGTTGGGGGACGGGAGCCGCCGACAGCGTGCGCAGCCCTGCGTGCATGGCTGGTGCTGTATAAATAGAACCTTAATGGCTGGGTGACCCACATCTCCCGCGTCAGCTGCCCGGCTCTGCTGACCCTGCCGCAGGCTAACCAGTGTCCTGGCCGACCGGTGTCCCGGCGGAGGCCCCAAAATGCCGACAGCCTGCAGGGCTGGACCCCCTCTGTGGTGGCAGGGGGGTGCAGCAGCATGGCATTGGTTTATAACCAGGCTTGTTTAGTGTATTTTTAAGCCTTACTTAGGGAGAGGAGGGTGCCTATGCCTGCAAAGCAGGTCGCCTGCACCAGGGAGAGCTGTGCCGAGCGTGGTGGGGCCCCATCCCTGTGGGGCGATGGCCGTGATGAAGCGAGGGTGGCCGTGGTGCAGGGATGCCGTGGCGGTGGCCGTGGGGCTCCGTGTGCTCCCCAAGCAGGCGCCGGCACTGCGGGGTGGAGTCTGCACCAAGCTGGAGCTCTGGCTTTCCGGCAGCTCCTCCCTGGAGCCCGGCAGGTGTCACCGGGCAATGCCGGCTGTGCTGCTGGGATAACCCCTGGCTGGATAACCCTGCGGGGTTGGGGGGCACGGCTGCCGCCCCTGCTGCAGCACGCCGGTGTGGGAGCAGGTGTGCGTTCGATGGCAGCGTGCGGGGGCTGGCGAGGGGCTTATGCCCGCCAAGAGCGCGGTGCTGCGGCTGGGAAGGGGAAGAGGAGATGCCGGTGCCCTTGGGGTTGCCGGTGAGAGGCTGCAGTGTACGGCCTTGTGTTGGGTCCTGGCGAGGTTAGACGGCATCAGCCAGAGGAAACCGGCCAGAGGGGTGGCATCTTCGGGTGCCACCACAGCACGGGCACCCCCGGCACAGGATGCTGTCCCCCTCCTGCATGGTGCAGGGGTGCACTGGGGGATGCGCCACGGCTTTGCCGGTGCTGGGGAGCTGAGGCTGTGCGGTCAAGGGTCCCGTCACCCGGCGGGGCCATGCAAGGTGCCAGCACGCAGGGAGGCCCAACTCTCCCCCAGGCCCCGCTAAGCTCCCTGGAATGTTTCTGGTCCTAATTTAAATAAAAATGATCCTTTTTGAAACAGGAAATTATAGGCATATTTTGGGCTGTTGCTCTGGAAGCCCCTCCCCGGCTGGAGCGGGGACGGTGCCGGGCTCCCTCCGTACCGCAGGGGGTTTAACCCCCTCGGTGGGGGCCGCACCGAGCCACCCTCGTCCCCACAGACCCACGCCACAGCCAGGCAGGGGCAGCACCCGCCACGTCTGGGGGGGTTCTTGGTGCTGTGGGGTGCATGGGGGGCTGGCCAGTGCCACGGCGTGGCCAGGCATCAGGGGCTGGGTGAAACCACCCCCCCATGTCCCAGCTTTGCTCCCGGCGCGAGGCAGCCGGGCTGGCTCGGCTCCATGCTTGTATTTATTTATTTACCGGCGAAATTCCTCTGGCAGGGCCCAAGCGTGTGCCGGCCGGGGAGAAATATTCCAGAAACGCCGCCGACCGCTCCAGCGCTTTGTCAGGACCACAGGCATTCGGCGGCCGCGCCGGCAGACCCTATGTACCGTGTTCGCCTGCCGGCCACAGGCACCCTGGTCCCCGGAGGTCACTGTCCCTGGGGTGCAAGGCCACCATGCCACAGCGTGGCTGGGTGACAGCTCTTTTCCATGCCCTGTGTCCCACTGGGGGACTCCGTGGGGAGGCCGGGGGACGGGGGGTGGGGGCTGCGGGATTCCCATCATGCTGGAGGCGTTTTCTCCTTTTGCTCACGCTTCCTCCAGGAGAAGCTCTTGGGTTGACTCTTCCTCTGCCCTCACCGTGGGGATGGTGCTGCCGGGGTGTCCCCAGTGTCAGGGTCCCCAAGGGGCCCTGGGCAGGGGGCTTGTGTCCAGCAGGCTCATCCACAGGGTCAGTGCAGTTCTGCTGAAGTTCCTGGTGGAGGAACGAGAGGAATCTGCTGGCTGGGCAGAAGTACTGCTGTGGTTGCACGGCCAGGCTGGGGGTCCTGGTGGAGGTGGCCCGTGAGAGCCAGGCTTCTACCTGGTGGGTGGCTCTGTGCCCTGCCTCAGGGATGCTCAGGACCCCTGGGGAAGGCAGGACCACATTGTATCGCCTGGGTTTGCGTGGGTTTCGCTCGCCATGGAGGGGGCTGTGGTGTCTCTGGATGCCGGGGCAGAGCCAGTGCCCTCACCAAAGCCTCTTGTTCCTGCTGTCAGGGGACGTGACTTTGACTTTTTGCATATAACCCAGTGACTGCTGCCAGCGCTACCTGGGGACGCCGCGGGCACCCTCCACCGCGTCGTGCCAGCCCTGCCAAGGGTGTTCGCCATGGCCTGTCCCCAGCACGTGCCTGGTGCGGAGAGGGGCCGGGGCTGCCGTGCGGTGCCAGCCCCGGGGCAGTGCTGTAAAACCTGGCACGGTCGTGGGCCAGGCGGGCCGTGGCCCGGTGCTGGCATCCCCGGCACAGGGATTTCCAGCCCACCATTGGCACACCCCTCCCAGTCAGGCTGGGACCCCCTGCTCACTCCAGGAGTGGTTTTTGGTTCGGGGCATGTCTGCGTCCCTGGGGTCAGGCAGGGACCTGCTCAGATGCCGGCCGGAGTCCCCACCGTGCCCGGGCGGTCACCGCCTCTCCTCCAGCTGCCGGCATGCCTGGCTCCCTGCCGCCAGCCTCCTCCCAGCAGGCCCCGCGCGGGGAGGCCCCCGGCCCCTCGCCCGCCGCCCCGCTCCTGCTGTTTCCAGGGAGACCTTGGACCTCCAAAGGCAGCTTCGCCGTGAAAGTGGCTTTACCGTGAGCTGCCACGCCGTGCTGGGGGGCTGCTGGGCTGGCACACTTCCATGGCGCTGGCCCTCGCCTTGGGGCAGGGGGCTCTCCATCCCCGGGAGCGTTTAGGGGGACTGTTGTGTTCATGGGAAAGCAAAGGGAGGAGCAAGCGGTGTTGGGGCTGCAGCGCCCGGCACGATGCCGGACACCCCGCTACGACGCTGGGCACCCCGCTATGACACCAGGCACCCCACCGTGGGAGCCCGCGGTGCAGGAGCGTGCAACCCCGTCCCTCATGGCGCAGGACCCTCCCTGGCTCCCCCCAGCCCCGTAGCTGCGCTCGGCCCGGGGGTGTCTTTCCCTGCTCCCCCCCGGAGCGGGCGGTGGGACAGAGGCCAGGCAGTTCCCCCCGCGGCGCCGGGCTGCCGCGAGCCCACATCACTTCCTCCGGCGGCAGCGGCGGCGGCGGCGGTGGTGGTGGTGGCGGTGGTGGCGGCGAGGCCTCACTGCCCGCTTGTCCCCCCCCCGGCGCTCTCTCCAGCTGCTGCGCGCGCCGGCGGGGCCCTCGCATTCCTCGGCTATTTTTAGGGTGGCCCTATCAGCCCAGCTGTCCCCGCGCCGACGGCTGCCGCCCCGTGCGCCTCTCCCACCGCGCTGCGCCGCGCTCGCCCCGGCAGAAACCCCGCTCCCGGCTCGCCCCGACCCTGCGGTAAGGTGGGGACTCCCGGCGTGGCTGGCAGGGCACAGGGGAGCACGAGGGGGGCACATGGGGGCCACTCCTGGCATTGGGGTCGGGGGCTGAGAGGCTGCACCCACCCCTGGGGTGCTTTGGTGGCCAGGGGCTGTTTCTTGCAGCTCCCCAAGGACCCTGACGCTCTGCCCCGACACCGGTGCTCTACGGAGACCTTTGGGGCACTGCCAGGCTGCGTGGAGGTGGGAGCACCATGGGCAGAGGGTTTGGGGGCGCCGACCCACGGGCACGTTTGTCTCTGGACCCCCGTGCCCAGCCTGTGCTCTGGGCACTGACATTTCACACTATGGTGATGGGGGGGGGGCGTACAGGGGACCCCTCCGGGATGGGGTGATATGCCCCCCGACGGATGGGTTGGTTCGGTGGCCGGGTGCTCCTCCGCACCATGCCTAGCCCTGGGAGGGGGAGTTCTCCCAGACGACCCCGGGTGCGACCCCCGTGGGTTTTGGAGCGTGGGGCCAGCCAGGACGGTGGGTCCTGCTGGGGCTGCCCGGCCACTGGCACAGGGTCAGGCTCAGAATAAACCCCGGCTGTCAGGGCAAGCAGGGTGCCCAGGGCAGAAAATATCACTTCCCTCACCCTGGCATTCGCTTACTGCAGCAGGCTGGCCCGCCTGGGGGGGAAACTGGGGCACGGTCCTGCAGCCTGACTAAAGGGGCTTTTTTTGCACAATGAGTTTTGTCGGGTGACGGCCTGGCCACCTGCCTGGCCCCAGAGCCCTTCCTTAAGGCACTGCCTCTTCGTACGCTGAGCAGGGCCAGGTGGGCTCAGACTCCCATATCCGAGGGTCCTGGGCTCCCAGGGCCAGCGGGGAAGGGCACATGCTCGTACACTGTGCCATGGTTCAGCGTCTCACGTGCTGGCCCTGGCCCATCTCACCTCTCCCTTTCTCCCCAGCCAGGGCTGCGGCTCCATGAGACATCGCCATGGCGTTTTCATCCCGGTTTGCATTCTGGGAGCAGAAGGGAAGTCTCTCGCGCGTTTGCCCACACCCCACGTTCGGGTCACACTGCCGACCGGCTCCCCCAGTTTGCCCAGTGTCAGCACCGCGTTCAGAGGGGCGCTCCCAGCCTCCCGCCGCGCTGCCGTGCCGGGGGCCGCGCTGAGCAAACAGGGAGCTGCCCCGTGCCCCACCGCAGCACGGCTGCGGTCACCGACGCGGCCACGCATGCGATTACTAACGCCGTCACTAACAACCGCTTTGCGAGCGGCCGGTGTGGCCCCTAACACGGTGTGAGCCACCTCGGTGCCTCTGGCCAGCCCTTGCAGGAGCTGTGCGATGGCGAGTCGGGGAGCGTTGCCCGCAGGGTGCACCATGCGCTGCCGCCGCGGCGCCACGGCCGAGCGCCGGAGCTCAGAGGCACGGCCCAGGGCAGGGCAGGGGAGCGTTTGGCTGCCCACCCCCCCAGCCCCGCTCGGCAGGGAGCTGGCACGTCCCATGGTGTGGCTGCCACAGAGATTAGCTGGTGACACTTAAAACGTGCTATGACACCCGGCAGGGTGACGTGCAGAAATGCAGAGCCCCCTTGGGGAGCGGCAACAGGGCTCTATGTACCAGCTTGCTCACCGGCTGCACGCGAGGAGGGGCCCCGGGCCAGGCGGGCAGAGCGCTTTCCTCTCCCACCTTTGGGGTTTGCCGTAACCGGGGTGCATCTCTGCGCTTCCCCCCACATTTTCAGCTGCTGGGAAGCCTGGAAGGACACATGTCCTCGTCCCTGGGGCTGCAACAGGCTGCAAATTGAGGCTGTTCCATGCAGCAGCCTCCTGCCCCCCCTGGCATGGAGAGATGGTCCCGGTGGCTTTTCCCGGTCCCTGTGGCTTTTCCGGCAGCGAGGCCCCGCAGCGGCCTGAAACACGCTCCTCTTGTTTGTCTGACCCTCAGGTCAAGGACGAGGACAAATCCTTAGCTGTGAAAAGACCCGGGAAGGAGGACGGGGCTGTAAGTGTCGCAGGGCACGGGCAGGGTGGAGCTGTGTCGGGGCTGGGGCTCACCCTTGGTGCCCGCTCCAGGGCAGCGTGTGGAGGGTGGCGGGTGTTTTCGGCAGGGATGCCCGGCTGTCGGCACGCAGCGATCTCTCCCCCTCTACCTCCCCAGGGCTTGTCCCTGCCCTGCACACCCCGGCGGGCGGTGGGTCAGTGCCCGCCTCGCGGTTACAGCGCCGGCTCCCGCGCTGCACGCCAAAGCTGTTGGCGGAGAAAATCTTGCGGCTTGCCCTGCGTGTTGCAGAGAGGCTGCCGGTGCCCTGAGCACTGAGGTTTACTCCTGTACTGGCCGCCCGAGGGTCGATGGGTCCCTGCGTGCGGGGTGGGGAGGTCACCATCGTTCCCTGCCTGGGGGTCTGGTGGGGGGCTGTAGGTTGGCTGGGGAAGAGGACTGGGTGCTGCGTCCCCGGTGCCAGGGTCTGGCTGGGAGCTGTGCTCCCGTGCTGGAGCACAAAGCCCTGGGCACCACCACGTCCCAAGTTGCGGGTGCTTGCGGTGGCAGGCACTGCACTGCCGGACCTCCACTCACACCGGCGTTGTTGTGGCTGCAGTCAGAGAGCCCGAAGGATGCAGCGTCTGCACCTCCGAATCCTGAGCCCCCGAATCCTGAGTCCCCGAAGAGCCCCGAGCCACACCCCGGGCAAGGGAAGAGCCTGGAGCCGGTGCTGAACGGCGCAGCCGTGAACGGGCTGGAGGGCCCGGCGGCGAGCACCGAGGCGCAGGGGGATGATGGCCAGGGGCTGTCCCGCCGCAGGGTGGTCCGCGTGGTGCGCAAGGTGGTCCGCAAAGTCCTGCCGGGGGAGGACGCTGGCAGTGCCAAGGAGCCGGGGCGAGACGTCAAGTCTCCCGAGCCAGTGCCGCCCCCCAGAAAGGAGGACGCGGGCCGTTCCACCATCCCACCTCCCCCTGCCGTGCCGCCTCCCCCTGCTGTGCCGGCAGCCCCTGCCAAACCGGAGCCCAAGGATGAGATCTCAGCGGGGCTCAAAACCCTCATGGCGAAGGGCAAAACCAAAGAACACCGGCCGCGGCTCCGGCCGGGGGACAGGCGGGAGGAGAAGTCCCCCGAGCCGGCTGGGGGGGACGCGAAGCCGTCCCTGTCCCCGGGCACCAAAGGCAAGCCGGAGCCGCCAGCACAGCCTTCGGAAGGGAAAGCGGAGCCGGCAAAGGCGTCCGCTCCAAAACCCACCGCCCTGGAGAGGCACAAGGTACCGGTGTGTGCACGGCAAGGGATGCTCTAACACGGTGGCAGGGCTGTGCCACCCAGCGCGGCATGGTGTGAGCTCACCCGCATGGTTTGCAGTGGTTTTGGGGTGTGCAGTGCTGGGTGGGGGTCACTTTTTGGGGCAGTTGTGTGCGTTGCGGCCGCCCAATCACACTGCCCCTTGTCTCCCCCCTGGCTCATGTGGAGAAGAAGCTGCAGCCCAGCGACAAGCGGTCGACCCCGGCGAAAACCGCCCCGGCACCCCCCCAGCAGGTGTGTGGGAGCAGGGACCCAGGTCCTCGGTCATTGCGGGGTATCCACCGGTACCCCGGCTGTGCCGGCCTTGGCACCCACGGGTGTGCGCCAGCCTTCGCCCTAGTACCCACCCTGAGCGCTGGCGGGCTGCAGGGCTGGGAAAGCCTGTGCGATAGCCCCTTTGGTGCCTGCGTGCCGCGAGCGCGGTGCCGGCGGGGGCTGCGGTGCTGGTGGGGGCCGTGGGGCAGCCGGCCTGGTGCTAACGGTGCTCTGCCTCCAGGCTGCCCCCGGCCCCGCGTCCCAGCTGAGCCCGTCGGAGGAGGCGCAGCGCCGGCTGGAGAGGATCTTCACTGCTTCTGTAATTCCAGGGATGTTGGCGCTCGCGTGCCGCCCGCCCAGGGACGGACAGGCGTAGGCAGCGTGCGGCTGCCTCGGCCGTGCTGTGTGCTCCGCACGGGGTGATCATAACCCTGTGCCTGGCCACCAGCACTGTGGTCCCTCTCTGGGTGAAAGTGGCAACAGGGGATGGATGGCCGGGGGTGCCAGGGGATGCCAGTGGGTTTGGGGCCACTGCCTGGACCAGTGTGCCTGGCTGCGGGGAGCTGCGATGCCCAGCAGCCCCCGCTGGTGGCATCCCCGTGGCAGCCTGGGCACAGCTGCCCGTGGCTGGGGCGATGCCCAGGCAGTGCCGTGGGGGTTGTGGCCGTGCCTGGGCCCCATGGCGCGTGGCGGTGCTGCTGCTGCTGCTCTCTGCCTCTCATCCCCTCTCTTCTCCTTTCTCTCCTCCTTCCTCGCTGCCGTTAGCTGGACCCTGCCGCCTCTGCCTCGGCACCCAGCCAGGTACTGTACCCCCGTCCTCAGGAGCCCTCTGCCTCCGCCGGTGACCCCCCGCCGTCCTCTGTCTGCCGCTGGGCCGGCGTCTGCGCCCGTGCCTCGTGCTGGAGCGTAAGGCTTTCCCTGTCCCACCCTGCTCCGTGGGCTGCCGCATCACCCACGGGGCCGGAGGGTGCCGGGGTGGCCGGGGCTGGGTGCCTCTCCCCAGCGGGGCCGTGCCGGGGAGCCGGGCGTCCCGGGAGGGTGCTCTCGGTGGAGGTGGCACAACGGGGGCGGGCAGGGGTGCGGAGCAGGACGGAAAGGGGCAGAGCACCCGGCACAGGCAGGGCACATGGCTCGTGCCGGAGTAGCCGTGGCGTGCAGCGCTGGCTGGGCTTGCAGCGGGTCGGCACGGTGGCCCCCAACCCTGGGGGCTTTGGCGGCAGGGCTTCGTGACCAAAGTCCTTCCTGGCTCCGTGCGTCCCCAGTGCCGCTCTGGACCTGCTGCTCTGCTGGCCGCAGCGGTGGCCCTCACCAGGAGGACCCACGGGGTTTGGCACAGCGGCACTTTGCTCCGACTCGCTTCCCCCCTGCCGCTTTCTGTGCTGTCTGCGGGGCAGAGATTAACCCTTCTCGCCTTCACCCCCCCATCTCTCGGCCTCGCCAGGGTCAAGAGGATGATGCTCCAGCAGCCCCCTTTGGCCCCATCCCTGCTGCAGCTCAGGTTTGGCTTTGGGGCTCACCCTGCTCCCGGGTGGCGGGGACATCCCCGCTGTGCCGGCCGTGCCACGCTGGCATGTCCCATGCCGCGGTACTCTGCCATCACTGTGCCATGTCCTGTGTCCCTCCATTAAGTCCCTGCAGCGTGTCCTGTGTCCCTACAGCGTGTCCCTGCAGCATGTCCCATGTCCCCACAGCATGCCTGGTGTCCCTGCATTCTGGCACGTGGCTGGCATGGGTGCCTGCTCTCTGGGCTGCGATTTGGGAGCTCGGTCCCTCCAGGCTTGCCCAAGGTGGCCGTGGTGAATGCGCTCGTGGGCCGCTGTTACTTCATGTCTGCCCCGAGCCGTGGCAGGGCCCTGGTGGTCTCTGCAGCCCCGAGCCCACTGGGGTCCCCGGGGGCAGCGGGCAAGGGGGGGGACATGTGCCGGGAGGGCTTGGGGCTTGCAGAGGGTGGCCGTGGCTGCCCAGTACCTGGCCCCGTGGCCAGGCAGCCCTGCTCCCTCCAGCCCCAGGGATGTTGGGAGGGGACAAGATGGGGGGCAGGTGACCACGACCACCCCATGTCCTGCTGTCCCGCAGGCCAAGACGGAGGAGCAGATAGCAGCCGAGGAGGCCTGGTATGAGACCGAGAAGGTGTGGCTGGTGCACAGGGATGGCTTCTCCTTGGGTGAGTCGGGACTCAGCTCAGTGCCACCACGACAGGGGGTGCCCTGTCCTCCCCGTGGCACAGCAAGCCCCCCCTGGCCTGGCCACGGTGTCCCCAGGGGGCTGCCAGCATGGCCCCGCTGAGCAACCCATGCCCCTCGCAGGCAGCCAGCTGCGGCCAGAGGAGGGCAGCTCCCTGCCCGAGGGGAAGGTGAAGGTGAAGCTGGACCACGATGGAGCCGTCCTGGAGGTGGAGGAGGACGACGTGGAGAAGGTAGGGCTGTGAGGTGGAGGATGGTGGGGCAGACCCCCGTTCCCCATCTAACGCCCCCCACTCCTCGCTGCCAGGCGAACCCCCCCTCCTGTGACCGTGCAGAGGACCTCGCCAGCCTCCTCTACCTCAATGAGTCCAGTGTGCTGCACACGCTGCGGCAGCGCTACGGCGGTAACCTCCTGCACACCTACGCCGGCCCTACCATGGTCATCATCAACCCGCTGAGCTCCCCCTCCATGTACTCTGAGAAGGTGACCCCACTGCGGGGGGGGGGACCCGGGGGGACAGGCGGCTGGGAGCCGGTGGGGGTGGCGGGGTGCTGACCCTCGCCTGCTTGCCCGCCTCCCCAGGTCATGCACATGTTCAAAGGGTGCCGCAGGGAGGACACGTCCCCGCACATCTACGCGGTGGCCCAGGCCGCCTACCGCAGCATGCTGATGAGCCGCCAGGACCAGGCGGTCGTGCTGCTGGGTGCCAGCGGCAGCGGCAAAACCACCAACTGCCAGCACCTCGTCCAGTACCTCGCCACCATCGCTGGCAGCACTGGCAAGGTCTTCTCTGGTGAGTCCCCAGTGGGGTGTGGGGTCCCTGTGCCGCCTGTGCACGCCCCTTGCTTTGCGGTCACAGCCTCCTGCACCCGGTGGTGGCCGGACACACGCCACACGGCGAGCTTTCACCTTCTCACGCCGGTCCCTTTACCGCGCTGTTGAGGGCTGCCGCGGTGCAGAGCACGGCACAGGAGCAGCAGCACTTGCCCAGCCAGCGGTGCTGGCTCCGGCCTCCCACTGCACAGCCCCTGCACCCCACCGCCCCGCTTCTCTTCCTGCAGCGGAGAAGTGGCAGGCTCTCTACACCATCCTGGAGGCTTTTGGCAATAGCAGCACCGGCATGAACGGCAACGCCACCCGCTTCTCCCAGATCATCTCTCTGGACTTCGACCAGGCTGGGCAGGTGGCATCCGCCTCCATACAGGTGAGGGGGCCGGAGTGGCCCTCCCGGCACAGGAGCCGGTCCATCCTCATCAGCGTGTTTCCTCCTGGCAGCCCGGACGTGTGCTAGCCCACGAGCTCTGCTGCAGGCCCCCGCCGGCTGCCCAGCCGTGCTCGCAGCGCTTAGCGGCCAGGCATCCTCCTCTTGACTTTGTTCACACCCAAACGTGCGCAGATCAGATCAACTACCCATCCTTGCTGAGCTAGCCCCAATATCGAGGTGTCTTTCTTCCAGACGCCGCCCCAGTGTGATAACAGCAGAGCCCTTAAAATTCAAGAGAGCCGCTTTGTGCTCCTGTAGTAGCAGACGCTCCAGGAGAGGAGATGCTCACGGGTTGCTTGGATGATGTTTGCATTCATACAATGCCCTGCGGCGGGCCGGAGACCCTCATGTCTCCGCAGGGACCCTGGGCAGGCAGCAAAGATGAGACCGGGGTGGGCTGGGGGGTTCTCGATGGGAGCGAGGCCCTCGGGGATGGTTCCCAACCCTCCCACCTCCGCCAGACGCTGCTGCTGGAGAAGCTGCGTGTTGCCAGGCGCCCGGCCAACGAGGCCACCTTCAACGTCTTCTACTACCTGCTGGCCTGCTCCGACAGCGCCCTGCGGTGAGCTGGGGGGGCAAGGGCACGGCCCCTGCTCCGGGGGATCTCCAGGGTCTTTCACGCGGGGCCAATCTTGGTGTTTATCCCCATAGGACTGAGCTTCACTTCAACCACCTGGCAGAGAACAACGTCTTTGGCATCGTGCCCCTCTCCAAGGTCACTGCTGGGGGGCTCGGGGGGGCTGGGGGAGGCCCATTCAGGTGCAGGGGGAAGGAGAGCCAGGCTCCCACACCGATGGTTCCTGTTGCTCTCCACAGCCAGAGGAAAAGCAGAAAGCGACCCAGCAGTTCAACAAGCTCCAGGCTGCCATGAAGGTGATGGGCATCTCTGGCGACGAGCAGAAAGCCTTCTGGCTTGTCCTGGGGGCCATTTATCATCTGGGGGCCGCCGGGGCCACGAAAGGTAACGAGCTGCTCAGGGCTGGGAGGCATTAACGAGCCGAGGCTCAGGGCTGATGGCTGCATGGGGTCTCGGAGCGATCACCGGCACCTCAGCACCTTGCAAACGGTCCCCCTGGTGTGGCCAAGCCCTGGAGGGGTGTTTGGGGCCGTGTCAGCTGAGGGACAGTGCCCTGCCACCTCGGGTGCTCTGGGGCACCCGGCTTTGCCCCCCCCAGGTTGGGGTGGTCCCACTGGCTGGTGGGAATTGAACACCCCCAGACCCTGGGCTGGCCCCTGCCAACTCTGGGGACCGGAGGTCTAGCTGGGGCTGAGTCAGGGGGTGCATGTGTCCCCCATCCCCAGCGTAACACCTCTCCCCCTGTCCTCCCCGCAGAGCCGCTGGCGGATGGAGCCGGTAATCAGAGCTGCGGGGGGCTCTGCTCCGGGTGGTGCCGCGCGGTGCTGGTTTTGGGGCTGAAATGGGGGCTTGGGATGCTGCCGGTGTGCCGGGACCAACCCTGACCCCCGGCTGGGTCCTGGCAGGCCCAAATTTGCCTGCTGCCTGTCAGGACCCCCCCACCCAGTCCTCTTGGCACGATTGGTGGCATGAGGCAGGGCTGCCCCAGCACCCAGAGCTCACTGTGGGTTGTGGGGCTTGCTCTGATGGGCCCCGGCTTTGCTCTTCATCCATGGGGGTGGTGAATTCAGCTTCGTGGGTCTGTTCTTCTCCCACTGGGGCTTTTGCCTTTCCCCCTGTGGTGCTGGAAGCCCCCATGGTGATGCATGCTGGCAGAGGGCATGGGCACGGCACACCCGAAAGGGGAACCTGGAGCTGGTGGCTGCACCGCGGCGTTTTGCAGACCTGGGGGAAAAGATGAGTTGGGGATGGGGAGGGAGAGACCTGAGGGGTCTCGGGGGTGCAACGGGGTGCAGTGCTGGCCCGTGGGGTGCTTCAAGGCACTAGAGGGCAGCAGGGCCCCACTGCAGGCACCACAGCGGGATGCTCCGGTGGCTCCGGAGCCTCTTCGAGGCAGCCTGCTGGGGGGGAACCCCAGATCCTGCTCGGGGCAAGCATCCCTGCATGCTGCTCGGGGCGAGCATCCCAGCCCCAGCTCTGTGCTGCTCCTGGAGCCTTCCCTGCATCTCGTGGGCACTGGGGACACTCAGAACCAGCTCAGCCACCGTAGTCCCCCTTTCCTCAGCCCCTTGACACTTGTACCGGGCTGGATCTGACAGCAGCCCACCATGCTCCGTGGCAAAGCTGAGCTGCTCCCCACCAGTGCCCGCGGTGCGGCTGGGGCTCACGGGGGAAGGGCCCCCACGCTGGGTCACAGCGTCTCACTGCAGCAATGCCTGGGGGGGGAGACCAGGCTTGGCATGGAGGTGGCGTGGCAGTGCCTGCACGTGGCGCGTTTTGGCAGGAGGGCGTCCCGTGCTGCGTGTCCGCACTGTCGCATGCCATTGTTTCTAACCACTGTCTCTGTTTGCATGGTGCATGCTGCCCTTTTGCAATGCAGACGCCGATGAAGGTAAAGTCTTGTTCCCTGCACATGTCTCTGGCTTCCCCCTCCCACGTGCCACCACCTTCCCACTGTTGTGTCCCTGCGTGTCACCATTAACCTGCTCCCACCACCCCTGCCCTCCCCCGGCATCCGTGTCCTTGTGTCCAGCAGCAGCGGTCTGTCCTGCTGTGTCGCAGCGGGGCTGCTCCGTGCACGTGGCCGAGCAGGGACGTGTCCCCATGCTGGGGCAGCTCAGACCCCCGCACTGTCGCAGGCCCCAGGGGTCCCCGGGTAGCGGTGGTGAGGGGTGTCCCCTGCTCCCCACTGTGGCTCTGGGCTCAGCCCTGCAGAGGCACAAAGCCGTTCACTCCCCATCTCCTCTAATCAGACCCCAAAACACATTTCCCAGCCCTCCAGCACCAGCCGTGTGCTCCCACTGTGCACAGCATCCCCAGCCCAATCTGGGGGACCCTGAGACCATGCCAGGTCTGGCTGGAAACGCCCCCCATTTGGGGGGATGTCCTGGCTGGTGCTGAGCCCCCTTCTCCACCCTCCAGCCGGGAGGAAGCAGTTTGCACGGCACGAATGGGCTCAGAAAGCTGCCTACCTGCTGGGCTGCAGCCTGGAGGAGCTCTCCTCCTCCATCTTCAAGCACCAGCCCAAGGGCACCCTGCAGCGATCCACCTCCTTCCGGCAGGGCCCCGACGAGCCCCCCCTGGGTGATGGTGGCACAGGTACGGTGAGGGACGGTGGGGTCAGCGGGTGGCCCTGGGGGACACCAGGCTGGGGACACTCAGGGTTGCCTTGGCCAGGTCCCAAGCTGACGGCGCTGGAGTGCCTGGAGGGCATGGCGGCTGGCTTGTACTCCGAGCTCTTCACCCTCCTCATCTCCCTCCTCAACAGGTACGTGCTGGGGGGCTGCGGGGAGAGCTGGGGGGACCCGGCAGCACCTGCTCACCCCACTGCGTCCCTTTGTCCCCCTCAGGGCGCTGAAGTCGAGCCAGCACTCGGTGTGCTCGGTGACAGTGGTGGACACCCCCGGGGCGCAAAACCCCGAGCTGGCCGGGCAGAGCCGGGGGGCCACCTTCGAGGAGCTCTGCCACAACTACACCCAGGAGCGCCTGCAGCTCCTCTTCCACCAGCGCACCTTTGCCCGCGAGCTGGAGCGCTACAAGGAGGTAACGGGGACGCCCAGACCTGCCGTCGCCTCCTCCCCTCCTGCCCTCCCCTCCCCTCTCAGCACGAGCATCTCCTACGATGTCCCCCCAGTTCCTTACCCCACATTCGCTCTGGACTGGGTCCAACCGAAGCAGCTCTGCCACGGTGCTCGGTGCAGCAGGGGTTTCCCCAGGGCTCCCACGGCCGGCGGTGCCTTTGCCGGCAGCTCCAGCACCAGCCACCCAGCTTTGCCTGCAAATATGCCAGGCTGGGAATTGATGGGGTGGCTGTGGTTGGTGGTGGCAGGGAAGATCACTGCTGCTGCACCATCTCAGCACCAGCAGCCCAGGGGGACCCCTCCACGTGTCCTGGTCCTCCCTCGGTACCCGGCATCGCCCTGTGCTGTGCCAGCACAGCGGGGTGGTGGGATGCTGGGAAACCCCTGCCTCCTGCCTAGACCCTATTGAGACCAACACCCTGACCGGCTGCCGGTCCCTGTTGCTGCTCCCCAACTGTGTGGCCACTAAGTGTGCCTCTGTCCCCCCTCGCCAGGAGAACATAGAGCTTGCCCTGGCTGATGCCGAGCCCGGCTCCTCTGGCTCTGTGGCTGCTGTAGACCAGCCCTCGCACCAGGCACTGGTAAGCACCCGCCACGCTTCCTCGTGGCCACATCACGGCAGTTTGTAGCGTGAGAGGGGAAGGAGAGGGGCTGTCCCGAACGCTTGGCCATGAGAGCGCGGCTGCGAGCGTGTGTGCAGCCCACATCCCTGGGGCAGCCCTGGTACAGTGTTCTCCACCACCCCGGGAGCTGCCTGTGCTATGGGCAGGAGGGCGATCCCCAGGATGCTCCAGTCCCTGGGGTGCTCTGGTCCTCGAGGCGCTCTGGTCCCCAAGGTGCTCAGGTCCCCAGGGTGCACGGGTCCCCAAGGTTCTCCAGTCCCTGGGGTGCTCCAGTCCCTGCTGGAGGAGGCTGCAGAGACCAAGAGGGGCTGCTAGCACCAGCGCTGTGCTGGGTTTCATCCCGCGGGTGCCTGAGCACAGCGTTTTCCACCTCAGTGAGCATCTTGCTGCCCGGAGTATTACATACGGACTCTTTCCCTGCTGGGTCTCCATTAAGCAGGGGCTTTCTCGCGTGGTGCCACTTTGCCTTGCTGCTGACAGCGGCTGAGGTTGCATGCTCCCTGGGTGGCCTGGGTCCCCTGTGTCCTCTCATCCCTGCCCCGGGGGACAGCAGCGTGCCAGGCTGGGTGCAAGCGCGGTGTCACTCACAGGTCCGGTCGTTGGCCCGCACGGACGAGGCGCGGGGACTGCTGTGGCTGCTGGAGGAGGAGGCACTGCAGCCAGGCGGCAACGAGGACACCTTGCTGGAGCGGCTCTTCTCCTACTACGGCCCCCAGGAAGGGAGCAAGAAAGGTCAGGGGGGGCCCGGCACTGCGGGGCCGTGCATTGGTGAAGCGCCAGTCCCGTGCCCATCGGTGCCATGTCTCCCCACAGGGCACAACCCACTGCTCCCCAGTGACAAGCCCCGACACTTCCTCCTGGGTCACAGCTCGGGGACCAACTGGGTGGAGTACGATGCCACGGGCTGGCTCAACCACGTCAAGCACAACCCGGCCTCCCAAAACGCCTCTGTCCTGCTGCAGGAGTCACAGAAGTGAGTGGGGTCCCAGGGTGAGGGGGGCACGGCAGGGGGGAGAGGTGATTTTGGGGGGTGACATCCCCTCTGTGCTCCGCAGGAAGGTCATCAGCAGCTTGTTTGCTGGCCGCGGTGGGTCGGCGCTAGTGCTGTCGGGCTCGGTGGCGGGGCTGGAGGGGGGGTCCCAGCTGGCCCTGCGCCGGGCCACCAGCATGCGCAAGACCTTCACCACTGGCGTGGCTGCCGTCAAGAAGAAGTCCCTCTGCATCCAGATCAAGCTGCAAGTGGTGAGTGAGGAGGTGCCAAGGAGGGGATCCCTGGGTCCGGCTGGGGCACCGCTGCGTGTCACTGCTCACCCTGCTCTCCCATGCCTGCAGGATGCCCTCATCGACAGCATCAAGAAATCAAAGCTCCACTTTGTGCACTGCTTCCTGCCCAAGGCGGCGGGGGGCAGCGGGGACTCCCGGGCTCTGCCGTGCCGGCGGGTGAGCGGCAGCGAGCTGGAGCTGCCGGCGGAGCACTGCGAGGCCGGGCTCATGCAGCTGGACGTGCCCCTCCTACGTGCCCAGCTCCGTGGCTCCCGCCTGCTCGACACCCTCCGCATGTACCGCCAAGGTGAGCCCCACCGCCGGCACCCCTGGCACCCGGGGCAGGGTGGGGGATGCCAGGGCTGCGGTGCGCATCCTGCAGCGGGGATGGGTGCTGTGGGGGTCCCAGCTGTGTCTCCTCCCTGAAGAGCTAACGCCTCCCCAGGGAACCCATTCGGCACTCGTCCTTGCTCTGAGCCCCGTGGCTGCCAGCCGTGCCCCTGGGGCGGTCCTGTCGCCGTCCCCCCTCCCCTGCAGGGCTGTTATCTGTGCCAGCGACAGGCATGGCCTTAATTGGGTGTCTCCGCTGGTGCCGCCGGCTCCTGGCAGCTCTCCCGCTGGCAGCTGGCCCCTGTCCCGCTGGGGCGAGGGACTCCGGGTTGTGCTCAGCAAAGCATTTATCAATACGCGTGGCCGGCCGCCCAGCCGAGTTTTTATTGCCTGGAGGCTGGACCCTTCCTGCCGCGATCGGAAATCGATGCCGCCCGCACACCTCCTAGATCAACGGCCGCAGCCAGCCGGCTGTGCCGGGGTCAGCGTGCCGTCAATACCCCGTTGTTAATTAACATGTGGAGGCTCAGCACTGCGAGCCTGATGCAGAAGTTGGCTGCGGCTCAGGGCAGAGCCAGAGCAGAGCCTGTTTGCTTGCACAGGCGACACACGTGTCCCTGCGCTCCCCCCGAGGCGGGATCTGGCCACTTTCTCCCCAGATCCTGGCCAAAACTGCTGGAGGACGTGGCCAAGGAAAACCTCCCGGGGAGGGTCGGGGCACTCTGGCCGTGCCTGGCCCCGTGGGGAGCTTGTGCCACGTGGGGTGACTCCATCAGCTCTCCCAAAAGATGGGCCCCAGGAAGTCAGGGCACGCGGGGCTGTCCCCAGCCATCCCCCGGGCGTCCTGGCTGCTCCTGCAGCTGTGCTCTCCCTTGCTCCCCCCAGGGTACCCCGACCACATGGTGTTTGCGGAGTTCAGGCGGCGCTTTGACGTCCTGGCCCCACACCTGACCAAGAAGCACGGGCGCAACTATATTGTGGTGGATGAGAAGCGGGTACGTGCCCCGTGCCCGGGCCAGCACTCCGGTCCAGGGTCCCCTAGACCCCAGGGTGCCACCAGCCTGGCCCTGACACCTCTCACTCCCCGCAGGCGGTGGAGGAGCTCCTGGAGTCGCTGGACCTCGAGAAGAGCAGCTACCACATGGGCTTGAGCCGGGTACAATGCCCGACACTGGCTGCGGGTGCCAGCAGCGGCGCGGGCAGGGGTGGGCAGCACAGCTTGGCACGGCGCAGCGGGGCAGCACAAGGGCGGCACTGTTTGCTCCCACCTACGGCATTCCTCGTGCTTGGGGAACAAAACCCCCACGGCGGGACAGGACCAGTGGCTGCAGAGGGGAGAGCTGCATCCCCAGCAGCCGGTGCAGCGGGAGGGTGGCACGGGGTGGCCAGAGGGATGCCAGCACCCGTCGGCATCTCACCCCGCTCCCCTCCCGCAGGTGTTTTTCCGGGCCGGGTCGCTGGCCAGGCTGGAGGAGCAGCGGGACACGCAGACCAGCAGGAACATCACCCTCTTCCAGGCAGCGTGCAGGGGCTTCCTGGCACGGCAGCAGTTCAAGAAGAGGAAGGTTCGTCCCAGCGGCTCTCCCCTCCCCGCTCTGCCGCAACAATTTCGCCTAAAATGGGCAGCGCAGCCTTTCTGCTGCTGCCTGGGCCAGCACCTCCTCCTCCCGCCTCCCCCCACGCCCGCCCAGCCATGGGGAGCCGTGGGGGGCCTGGGGGAACCGGGGGGCCGGGGGGAACCGGCAGGGAGGGCACTGGGCATCACTGCGGTGGAATGAAGCAGCGTATCGGCTCCTACTTTTATTATTAAAGAGGGTGTAAACTAGGCATCTCAGCAGTGCCTTGCCTTCCACAAGATTAGAGTTTGGAGAGGCTGGAGGGAATCAAACAGTAGCTAAGCCAGGCACAATTAGCCCAAATGCTAACGAAGGGGAGCGTGCCGGGGTGCTGGCAGGGGTGCTGAGCGCCCGCCCGCCCCGCTGGCGGCACCCCGTGCTGACACCCTACCCCGTGCAGATCCAGGATTTGGCCATCCGGTGCGTGCAGAAGAACATCAAGAAGAACAAGGGGGTGAAGGGCTGGCCCTGGTGGAAGCTCTTCACCACTGTGCGGCCCCTCATCGAGGTGCAGCTCACCGAGGACCAGATCCGCGGCAAAGACGTGGGTATCTCTGTGCCGGGGGATGCTGGATGGGGCAGAGTGGGCTTGAGAGAGCGTCGGTGCCGGGCAGGGCCCCACAGTGGGGTGGGATGCAGGATCCTGAAGTGGGGTGGGATGCAGGACCCCGTGGTAGGGTGGAATGCAGGAGCGCACGGTGGGGTGGGATGCAGGACTGCAGCTGCCCCGTGCCCAGCCAGCACCAGGCTCAAATTGCTCCCTAATTTGCAAATCAGCATGTCATTATCATCCCGAGAGCCGGCTGTTGCATGAGCCCAATTACAAGGCATGGAGAATGGAAATGAAACCGTGTGCCGAGAGGCATATGCGGGGGCTCCGTGCCGTGCTGGCAACCAGACACTCGTGCCCCCGCCGAGCCCGCCAGGCACGATGCTGCTGCCTGGCTCAGCTTTCACCCCGACCCACCGAGGATGGGCGCCTGGGCTGGGGGCACCTGGGCCCCTTCCTGCCCCCCCAGCCTGTGCTGGGACCAGAGGAGGGGAAAGAAAGATGTGCTTTAAGGTGGCAGCAGGCACGCTGCCCCGGTGCTGGCTGGTGGTCCCCGTGCATCCCAGTGGGCCCCCTCTCTCCCCACCTGGGCTGGGTGTACCCAAACCCTTCTGCGAGCTGCTGGTGGGTGGGTTTACTCCGTCCCCTCTTCCAGGGGGTGCAGGGACCCCTCTCTGGCTTTGCTGGGGCTGCCTGGTGTTTCGACACCATTTATGGGGTTGGAGTCGGCACGGCGGCGGAGCGGGTTGGGGAAAGTCCCTGCCCAGCCCTTGGCAGGGGCGAGCGGCCCCCGCCCCGGGGAGCCCCCACCCTGCCCACCCAGTGCTGGGGGAGGGCTGGGGGGGTGCAGAGACCTGCCAGGCTCCTGCCTGCCAACCTCTCCTCCTTGCGCCTGCCCCCTCCCTCACCACCCGCTCTGTTGCAGGAAGAGATCCAGCAGCTGAAGAGCAAACTCGAGAAGGTGGAGAAGGAGCGTAACGAGCTCCGGCTCAACAGCGACCGTCTGGAGAGCAGGGTAGGTCCTTGCTGGCACCAGGAGGGGCTGCGGTGCCGTGCCGGCCTGCCCCAGCGTCTGCCCCGGCCCATGGTCCTGCTCCCCCCCCACCCCAGATAACAGAGCTGACGTCGGAGCTGACGGACGAGCGAAACACCGGCGAGTCAGCCTCCCAGCTGCTGGACGCCGAGACGGCCGAGAGGCTGCGGGCCGAGAAGGAGATGAAGGACCTACAGGTACATGCGCCTCTCCCCGGCCTCACGGCATCTCCCGGCTGCCCCCCGGTACTCACCGTGGCCTGTCCCCTCCCAGGCCAAGTACGATGCTCTGAAGAAGCAGATGGAGTCGATGGAGATGGAGGTGATGGAGGCTCGGCTCATCCGGGCGGCTGAGCTCAATGGAGAGCTTGACGATGATGATTCGGGTACCATCCTGCCTCCGGTGCTCGCTGCCGGCACACCCTGGGTTTCCCCGTGGTCACAGCACCATGTCCCCCTCTCCACGGCAGCATCGCTCACCCGTGGGGCCCTGTACCACCCCATGTATCCCCTTGGTGACCCCGTTTCCCCACGCAGGCGGCGAATGGCGGCTGAAATACGAGCGGGCGGTGCGGGAGATCGACTTCACCAAGAAACGGCTGCAGCAAGAGCTGGAGGACAAGCTGGAGGTGGAGCAGCAGGGCAAGAGGCAGCTGGAGCGGAGGGTGAGTGGAGCTCAGCCCCGGGGACCCCCTAGGATTCCCGGCATGGGGATGGGCAGGGGGTGGGCAGCCGCTACCTGCTCGGAGCTGAGGGAGCACGTGGCCAGGGCAGCGGGGACGTGGTGGCCTCCTGGAGCCCTGACCGCCCTGCCCGCTCCTGCCCGCAGCTGACGGACCTGCAGGCAGACAGCGAGGAGAGCCAGCGGGCGCTGCAGCAGCTGAAGAAGAAGTGCCAGCGCCTGGCCGCGGAGCTGCAGGACACCAAGCTGCACCTCGAGGGCCAGCAAGGACGCAACCACGACCTGGAGAAGAAGCAGCGGAGGTGGGGGCCTCGCGCTGGCGGTGGGGGGCACGCGGGAGGGACGGCATCCTCGCCGCGGGGCCAGCCCCTTGTAAAGCGCCGTTACCATTTTAGCAGGGATTTGGGCACTTCACCAGCTCCCGCTTGGCCGAGGTGTCTTCGGCGGGATGGGGCTGCCCGGGTCAGATGTGTTTGTTGTGGGGGGTACTCCGATGCGCTTTTGGGGGGCCTGGAGCTAAGTGATCCCCCCGTGTGGGGCCAGGCCCCATGGTGAAGGCTGCTGGTGCCCCACGGCTCTGCTCAGCGCTCGCTCTCATCCTGTCCCCTCTCCCAGCCCCAAAGTTTGCTAACGTTATTAAGCAGCAGGGACGCTTTCATCTCATTATGGTAATGATCACACACACAAATACAGTGAGAGAATCCAATCTAATTAATTTCAATTTCCGCGGATTGGAGTCTGTGCTAATGCAGCTGTTTATTACCCAGCGTGAGGAAAAATGGGGATTAGCTGCCGAGGTGTTTAACGCAGGTCACAAACTCAAGCACGAGGTTGTTTTCCAAGCCCCAAAGGCAGCGATTTTGGAGGAAACCTGGCTGATCCCATCCCAGGAGCACTGGGAGAGGCTGTCCCGGTGCTGCCTGCTTCCAGGCTGCGCTGAGCACTCCCCCGCCGGGGGCTCATGCCCCCTCTGGGGATGGGACCGGTGCCGTCCCGCATAGGAATGTGGCACCGGGCTGCAGCTGAGGGACCCAGCTCCATCTCCGCTGGAGACCCACCATGTGTCATGGCCCTTGCATGTCCTGCTTGGAGGGCACGGTGTCCCCAGCTGCCACCGAATAGCCGTGCCCCGACCATTAGCAGCCACAGCCCCACCAGCACACGCTGGGCTCGCGGGGCAGCTGATGGGGCTGCTGGGGTCTCCATGAGCCTCTGAGTGAAGGCACCAGGAGCTTCTCCAAGTGACTCCGTGCCACCGTGCTGGCAATTAAAGGCTTGTCAACAACACGTTTCCAACGAGCACCCGGCGGCATGCTGTCCTTCCTGGTGCCTGCTGCCGTGGGATGGGGATGCTCGGTGTAGGGCCGGCGGCACGGGGCCGGGGACCCATCCCCGGTGCCTGTCGCGGGGCGCTGAGCGCCCACCCGGCTCTCCCCACGCAGGTTCGACAGCGAGCTCTCGCAGGCGCACGAGGAGGCGCAGCGGGAGAGGCTGCAGCGGGAGAAGCTGAGCCGCGAGAAGGACGTGCTGGTGGCCGAGGTTTTTGGCCTCAAGCAACTGCTGGAGGTGAGCGGCAGCCGGTCCCTTCCCTGGCCCCCTGGCCAGCGGACACCCCCGGCTCACGGTGACCCCCTCCTTTGGCAGGACAAGGACTCGGACATCGCGGGGCTGACGCAGAAGGTGGAGACGCTGGAGGCCGAGCTGCAGGACATCTCCTCCCAGGAGTCCAAGGACGAGGCGTCCCTGGCCAAGGTGAAGAAGCAGCTGCGGGATCTGGAGGCAAAGGTCAAAGACCAGGAGGAGGAACTGGACGAGCAGGCTGGGACCATCCAGATGCTGGAGCAGGTATGGCAGGGAGGGGCGAGGTTTCTGGGCGGGGTGGTTTCATGCAGGGCTGTTATTACCTGGGCCGGGCTTGCCCGGGAAGCGGAGGCGGTCGCCCTCAGCCCGGCGTCGGGCCAGGCACCACCGCTGCCGACACGGCTCTTGGCCCTCTGTGCCATGGCCCGGCAGGTCGCCGTGGGGCAGGCGGCCCGGCCGGCCTCAGACCGGGAGGTTTTCCGGGTGAGCGGCGCACGGGGAGTGGTGTGGGGGGGGTCCCCACGTCCCCTTCGCTCTGACTGCATTCCCTCCCGATTTTGCAGGCCAAGCTGCGGCTGGAGATGGAGATGGAGCGGCTGCGGCAGACCCACGCCAAGGAGGTGGAGAGCCGTGATGAGGAGGTGGAGGAGATTCGGCAGTCGTGCCAGAAGAAGGTAGGGCTCGACTGCAGCCCCTCTGCCCAGGCGGGGACAGGATGCGTCCCCGTGCCCCAGCCAGGTGCCAAGAGCTGCTGACTGGGCACCGTCATGCAGCACCCGGCTCCCACGCGGCCGTGGCCCGGCTCCACTGGCCCAGCAGGTCTGACTGGTCCCTCCGCTGCCCTGGCCGGCATGCGCCGGGCTTTTGGTTGCACAAACACCCAGCCGGTGGGGTCACCCGGTGTATGTGGGGACACGCAAGCAGGGGGTCACGACCCCATCCCGCCGCCCTGACTGGGCTGTCCTTGCTGTCCCCCAGCTGAAGCAGATGGAGGTGCAGCTGGAGGAGGAGTACGAGGACAAGCAGAAGGTCCTGAGAGAGAAACGGGAGCTGGAGAGCAAGTTATCTGCTGTCAGCGAGCAGGTAGGGTGCAGGGCAGCTGGGCATGTGCCTCGCTTCGGGGACCCTGGGGTGGCCATGGCAGGGTGGGTGTCCCACCGGCATAGTGCTCTGGCACGGTCCACCCTGCTGCAGGCCAACCAGCGGGACTTTGAGACGGAGAAGCGCCTGCGCCGGGACCTGAAGAGGACGAAGGCGCTGCTGGCCGACGCGCAGATCATGCTGGACCACCTGAAGAACAACGCGCCCAGCAAGAGGGAGATCGCCCAGCTCAAGAACCAGGTGTGCATCCAGACCCCCCCCAAAACCTCAGCTCTTGAGGGACGCAGGGTGTCCCCATCCCCCGGCCAGGCACTGAGCCACGTCCCCACAGCTGGAGGAGTCGGAGTTCACCTGCGCAGCCGCCGTCAAGGCCCGCAAGTCCATGGAGGTGGAAATCGAAGACCTCCACCTGCAGATCGACGACCTCGCCAAGGCCAAGGCAGCAGTAAGCGTTTCTGGGGTGTGATGCACCGTGATGGGGCCATGCCCCACCTGTACCCAAGGGGAGATCCCCACCGGCGTGGCACATGCCAGCAGGGTGACCCCACGCCGTTCGGGGTGGTTTTGGGGGGTGGGTGCCCCACTCTCGGGGTGCAGTGGGAGACACAGGTGGCTCCCTCCAGCTGGAGGAGCAGCTGAGCCGGCTGCAGCGGGAGAAGAACGAGGTGCAGAGTCGGCTGGAGGAGGACCAGGAGGACATGAATGAGCTGATGAAGAAGCACAAGGCGGCTGTGGCCCAGGTGAGGGGGAACAGCAGCCGCGGCACCCCAGCCCCCCCCTTAACACCCCTCTCAGAGCCGGCGCAGCGGGGTCCCCGCTGACGGCCCTGGTGTGTCCCGCAGGCATCCCGGGACCTGGCACAGATGAATGACCTTCAGGCACAGCTGGAGGAGGTCAGCAAGGAGAAGCAGGAGCTGCAGGAGAAGGTGGGGAGTACCGACATCACTCATGGGCATGCACGCTAAGTGAAGCCCGGGGGGGCAGGGGGACACCCAGAGACCTGCTGCCACACTATGGGGGAGCCCCCCGCACCCTACGGGGTGCAGAGTAGTCCCATGGGGAGCTCTCCACTGGGAGGAGAGCAGTGTGGCCAGCAGCTCCGCTCCCAGGTTGCGTGGTAGGGGCCGGGGATGTGGTGGTCGAGGCTGAGGCTGTGCCCCGCCGCGCAGCTGCAAGGCCTGCAGAGTCAGCTGGAGTTCCTGGAGCAGTCCATGGTGGACAAGTCGCTGGTGAGCCGGCAAGAGGCCAAGATCCGCGAGCTGGAGACCAGGCTGGAGTTCGAGCGGACACAAGTCAAGCGCCTGGAGGTAGGCGCTGGGCAATCCCCCAGCTCCGTCTGGGACTGGGATGCAATGGGACCGTGATGCGAAGCTGCCCAGGGGGTCCACTGAGCACATCCCCAATATCCCCTCCCTGGAAGCCCTCACGCCGCAGCCCTCCCCTGCCAGCAGCCTGACCCCGGCCCCGCAGGGAAAGCTCCCTGCAAGCACTGATAACAATAATCCACCACCCAGCCCAGCAAAGTGCTGCTATTTCCCTGCATTGACTTAGGGAAATTATAGACTCCCGGCCCAGCTAAACGCAGCCTGCTTTATATTCTGCCTTTGCAGCTCTGCCGGGGGAGCGGAGCAGCTTAGCTCTCTTCTTAATATCTTCCTAGCTGTTATTTCTTCCCCGCTCTCTCTGCCGGGGCCATAAATATGCAGCGGCTGGCTCAGCGGCTGGGGGAGAATGGGAGCTATTTTTTCCCTACGTTACACGCTGTAATTACTTCACACACAGTTAAATCTATTTTTCCAATTCAACAAAGCCCCTGCCGGTTGTTCTGCCCCTTCCTTGGCCCTGGGAGGGCGGTTTCTCCTCCATCTCCTTGTGTAAATTCATGGGGATGGGATCTGTCCTCGCGTGAGCCCTTGGTGGGTGTTGCTGCAGGGTCGGGGGGCCTATGGGAGGATTTGGGGTGACCCTGCACCCGCCGCTCTGCAGAGCCTGGCCACGCGCCTGAAGGAGAACATGGAGAAGCTGACGGAAGAGCGGGATCAGCGTGCAGCCGCCGAGAACCGGGAGAAGGAGCAGAACAAGCGGCTGCAGCGGCAGCTCCGCGACGTCAAGGAGGAGATGGGCGAGCTGGCCAAGAAGGAAGCAGAGGCCAGCCGCAAGAAGCACGAGCTGGTGAGGCACCTGCGATGGGGCAGGGCAGGGGGATGGGGGGGTTTCCCTGGGGTACCCGGCTCACCTCGCTCCCTTCCCGCAGGAGATGGACCTGGAGAGCCTGGAAGCTGCCAACCAGAGCCTGCAGTCGGACCTGAAGCTGGCCTTCAAGCGCATCGGGGACCTGCAGGCAGCCATCGAGGACGAGATGGAGAGCGACAGCAATGAGGACCTCATCAACAGGTGAGAACACCTGGGCCTGGCTCCCGCACGGGCACATCACCGGGGCTCACCGCTTCTCCTCGCCACTTCTGAAACGCCACGGGGACCCCTCGGCTCTGCCTGGCCCTGGCAGGACGCCGTCTCTCCATTCGTTCATCCATGCATCGTGCACATGTGCATCCATCTGTCCATGCATCGTGCACACGTGCATCTGTCCATCCACGCATTGTGCACACGTGCGTCAGTCCGTGCATCCGTCCCTTCCTCCACCCGCAGCCCCCGTGCAGCTTCACCAGCTTGTGGAGGTGCCCAAAATGCAGCCAGGGTTGTGCCGGCTGGCTGGACACAGCCCGAGGAGCCCCAGGAGCCAGGGCAGTGCAGGCTGGCAGGAGGTCTGGGATGCTGGGATCC
Source organism: Morus bassanus (assembly GCA_031468815.1). Taxonomy (NCBI): domain Eukaryota; kingdom Metazoa; phylum Chordata; class Aves; order Suliformes; family Sulidae; genus Morus; species Morus bassanus. The sequence goes on from CM062584.1 coordinate 11,626,875, forward strand.
AGCCTGGCCCAGGATGCCGGGATCCAGCCCAGGATGCTGGGATCCAGCCGGGTGCAGCCCCACACCGGAGCTGCAGGGCAGCCCCACCTCCCTCCCTTGGCCCTTCCCCACCATTTAATTTGCCCCCGATTCGTTCCCCACCCACTTGGTCTTTTTTTTTCCTTTCATTTGATTTCCTTTCTGTTGTGTTTTTCCCCCCTCCAACCCCCCCCAACCCCTCCCAGTTTGCAGGACATGGTGGCAAAGTATCAGAAAAGAAAAAGTAAACTGTGAGGACCTCCTCTTTCCTTCCTCCCCTCCCCTAACCACCACCTCACCCCCAAGGGCCGGGGCCCCGCATGCTGCTGGCCCACCTCCGCATGCCCTAACAGCACCCACGGCACGGCACGGCACATAACCGCATCCCACGCGGGCGGACAGGGGATGAGCCCCCGGGCCGGGGCGGGGGGTGATGTTCTGCCGTGGCTAATGATGAGCATATCAGCGTGGAGCGGTGACGGAGCCCCACTGCCACGCATAGTTAATATTCCCTGCTGTGGTCGCTCGCCTGCGACCCGGGTCCTGCTTAACTAACGGCATGCTCGCCCGGACATAAATTGTGTTTGACGTGGAGTTTAATTCCGCGAGTTATAAAACCGTAGTTGCCCTCAGAGTTTGTTTACGGGGCTCGTTGGGGGTTTTTTGTTGTTGTTCTGGGGGTTTTTGTTGGGTTTTTTTCCAAGCTGAGAGTTGCCTGGATGTATTGGAGGGGAGGGAGATGTGTGTGATGGAGTGCGGCTCGTTGCTTTGAATTTAACGAGGAGGATTCATATACATGGTCTATCCCAGCCTGTCCCCCGTGCCGTCTGCCACCATCCCCAGGCAGGGAATAAGCCCAAAGCCAGGAAGATAAAACAGCCGTTTAAGATCATATGATATATCCCTTCCCTGGCAGCGGCTCGCTGGGAGCCCTCGCCTCTCGCTGGCCGGTGGCGGGATGGGGAGAGAGGGGCCCATGCCGCTTCGATTTCCTTATAGATCCCGCCGGTACTGCTATAACCCTAACGAAAGGAGTAAGCAGTTAGGTATTAAGGGAGATTTATGCAGGGATGCTTTTAACGCGGAGGAATGGATTTTGCAATGCATACGGCACCTTCTTTCTAAAGGCAATCAATATGGTTACGAACAGCCGTTATAAATTAGATGGTTTAAGCCAGATAGGGCTTTTTTTATGCCAGGACGTAAATCAGGGGCTCGCCGGCACGGCAGGCCTGTAAATCTGCCCACTGCGCTCCTGCGCCCGCCTTGCTGGAGTCGTTTCTGTTCTGCTTGCTAAACTCCTGTTTACCCAGGGCCATCAACATCGCTCTTCCTCGCTGTAATTTTGCACTCGACAGTGGCCTATAAAATTAACCCACTTATTTCCTTCCCAGCCCCGGAGCTGGAAATCTCCTGTGTTTCTGGAGCCGTGCCCCGCCTGCTGCCCCTTGCTGCCCCGACACCGGCCCCGCTGTCTTATCTTTCCAGCCCTGGAGCCGTGCCATGGCAGGGGGGAACTTTGGGCAGAGGGTGCAGGAGCTCCTGGGCTGGGCAGGGGGGTGGTTTGGGGGCTTGGGGGGTGCGTGGCACAGCTGTGCTTCGGGGAGCCCCTAGCATGCAGGTTGCGCTGTATGCATGCAGGTTGCACCCTGGGACAAGGAGCAGGATCGTGGGATGGGGTTTTACCCATGCCGTGGTACACAGGCAGTGGGTGCTGGGGGGCTTTGGCACCCACCAGTGCAATTTCGCCTCCCCAGCACCCAAATATCTCACCGCCCCATGCTCACCTCTTGCTTTCTCCCACCCTGACCCGCTCCTTCGGCAGCGACGGCGACTCGGACGTGGACTCGGAGCTGGAGGAGCGTGTGGATGGGGTGAAGTCCTGGCTCTCCAAGAACAAAGGCTCCTCCAAAGCACTCTCGGATGACGGCAGCCTGAAGGGCAGCAGGTGGGTGCAGGGCTGGGCGCAGGGCTAGTTGGCAGAGTTCGGGGTGGGGTGTGCCGGGGGACGGCCGGGGTGCAGGGTGGGCACCCGTGGGACGTGGCACTCTGGGTGCTGCGCTGCTGCCTGCTGCTTGCGTGGCCAGCCAGGGAGGGGTTAATGCTGGTGAGTGGCTCGGTCTCCACTGGGGACACATGTCCCCATGCGGAGAGGGACCCCTGGTCCCCCTCGCCAGCTTTCCATCCGCAGCACCGCAGCCAGCCGCTGCGGCACAGGGACCCACCCCGGCGGTGCATGGGCATCTGCAGCCCCCGCTCCGTCTGCCTCCCCAGGGGGTCGTGGTGGTGGGCTCCAGCCTTGTGCATCGTCCCCCCGCTCCGGGGCTGGAGCTCCTTTCCATCCTCCCCTTGTTTGCAACTCCGCCACATCCCTCCCTGCACCTCTCCGCAAACACCGGCTGCCCGCACAGCCCCTGGCAGCACCGGCGGAGGGCAGGGACGTGCCAGGGTGCCCCCACGGCGCAAGGCCAGCGTGGGGCTGGGGCACACAGCCCCGCTCCCGCTCCCCAGGGGAGGCACTCGCCTGCTGAGTGCAGATTGCTTTTATCCAAACCCAATTTCCTGGCGGGGCTCTGGGAGTCCCAGGGGGCTCCCCCGCCTCTGCCAAGCAGGGGGGAAAGATCTGAGCCGGGTTTTCTTAATTGGTTTAATTTATTCAGCGGTGCAGATGTAAAACATTTTGTTATTGGAGATAATTCCACCTTTTCTGAAGTCAGGAATCAAACGCAGCGGCTCCAGGTAGCCGACAATGAAATAAATTGAACGCAACACTTTAAAGGGGGATCAAAGTGCCGGGCTAGAACAATTCCCCCATTTACATGACATTTTTCCACTACGCTATTTCTCGCTGACGCAAATTACCGAGGCTGCCTCGCCGCCGCGCTGCCCCCGCCTCGCCCGCTCATCTCCGTCTCTCTCTTGTCTCCCCGGTGTGTGCGTGGGGCCGCGGTGTCGCCCGCACAGGTCAGCCCCGACGGACGGTCCCGAGGGCGAGGAGCGGCCGGTGTCGGTGTTGAGCTGCCTCAGCTATAGGAAGCGGCCGGGCCTCAAGGACTCCATAGGCGGCCATGGGGACGAGCAGACGCTCTTCAGCGCGCTCAGCGAGCGACCGCCTTCCCCCGAGCGCGCTGCCCGTAAGGCGGCACGGGGCGGCGAGGCCGAGGACCGGGCGGCCGTCATTGCCCGCGCCTTCGCCGACGCCAGCGGCCGGGCTCGGCAAGGGTTGGGCAAGCGCTGGTCCCTCTCGGCTGCCGACGGCGAGAAAGCCTCCGTTGCCTCCGCCCCGGTGAGCCGGGCCTCCTCCGCCTCCTGGCGTGGGCTGGAGGACGGGGACGAGGGGGACGAGGGGTGCTCAGTGCTGAGCTTCGCCCTCTCCAGCCCTGGGAGCTTGCGGAGCCGGTGCAGGGGACCCGAGGGTCGCCCAGAGTCACGGCTCTCCCTGGCCCGCAGCCGCCTGGAGGAGGCGGACGAGGGGTCCCGCGGGCAGCCCCCCCTGGGGCGCAGCTTCTCTGTGCCCCCCCGGCCCCGCAGTGCTGCCTCCGAGGAGGGGGGTCCCGGGGACGCCCGCCCCGTGGCGCACCGCTCCTACCTTGACCCCGACCTGGAAGCCGCCATCCAGGAGGTGTTGAGCTACCGCCCGTCGCGGGCCGGGGGCTGCTCCAGCCCCGAGGCCAACTCGGGGGACGACACCCGGAGTGTGCGGAGCACGCGGAGCGCGGCGCCCCTGGGCACTGCCGACCGCCCCACCGGTAGCCTCCGACGCTCCGCATCCGCCCTCGACTTCTCCCGGCGTGCCTGCCGGCACCGCAGCAGCTCGGGCTCCTCCGAGGAAGAGGAGCGGAAGAAGAAGACTGCCAAGAAGCGTGCCAAGAAGGCCAAGAAGAAATCCAAGAAGAAGAAGAAGAAGCAGCAGTCGTCATCCGACTCGGGTTCCTCCTCCGATTCCTCCTCCGATTCCTCCTCTGGCTCCACCAGCTCCTACCGCAGCACCTCCAGTGTCAAGAAAGGCCCGCGGGCAGCGGGGGACGAGGAGCCGGGACGCCCCGGCCAGGGCAAAAAGGAGGAGAAGCAGCGGAAGAAGCAGGTCGACAGCTTGATGATGAAGTACCTGTACCGGCCCGAGAGCGACTGAGGCAGGAGGTGGGAGCGGTGTGTGCTGTGCAGCATGAACCTCCCCGTGTGCCACTAACCGCTCACCCTAACCCTCGCCCGGCTCCGGGCACGGAGCCCACCTCCGCCGGGCACCCTGGGATGGGGCACTCCACTGTGCCCGCGGCCAGCCGTGCTGTTGGGGTGCTGCAGGGCATCCCCAACGCATCTCCGGCCGTAGGGAGCATCCCCGGCATGGTCATGGTGGGACCGGCAGCCGCCTGTGCTGCCAGGATGCAGCGTGCTTGGGATTAGCGGCTGTGGCACGTGGGACACCGGGAAGCGCTAATCCCTTCCCAGCTCCCCAGCCCCCAGCCAGGACGCAACTGAATTTATTTCTTCAGGAAATTTAAGGGTTTGCCGTGTGGCACAGCATCCGGCTCACCCCGGCGGATTTGCCGCTCCGGGGACGGCGGTGGGGAGGAGCGGAGCGGGTACTAACACGCACCCGCTGCAGTGTGTGAGCGTCGGGGGGGAGGCAGCACCCACCGGGGGGGAGCCAGGGTCGGCAGTTGGGGCTCGGAGGTGTTTCTCAGGGCGACCGCATCCTGCTGCCCTGCGCCGCGTAGGGTGCCTGTGACAGGGAGTCGGGGTGTGAACAGCCTCACCCTGCAGGGCTCTGGGGCTCTGCACCCTGTTTGACGGCAGAGGAGAGGGTGCACCGGGACTCACCCACAGCAATTTTGGAGCAGGTTCAATCCTTGCCGACGACTTGAATAGAGACGGCTGCAGGAGGGAAAAAAACTTTTGGAAACGTGGTCACAGTTGGGCTGCCCGCTGCCTGTCCCAGGGCCAGGGAAGGCATCACAGGGTGGCAGAGGGGGAGAAACACCCCCAGCATCCAGCCTTGGGCTCCAGGGTGACCCTCGAGTGGTGACACCCGTGAGCACCAACGTTTGCATCCACGGCCATGTGCCTTTCTCTGAGCGTGTGGGGCCGGGTGCCGGTGGGGGCTACAGCTGTTGGGCAGGCTCGGCTCAGCCCCACTGCAGAGCAAGGGCTTGGCTCAGCCCAGCGAGGAGTCAAGTCGTGGTGGAGCGTGCCTCAAATATCTCGGAAATAATAAAAAAAGGTGGCGATGGAGGCTCGCTGCGGCTCCTGGTGCAGCCAGAGGGGAGGTATGCCCGGCAGCCCAGCCCTGCTGCGGCACTGCTGGGGCATGGAGCCCCCCCGTCGCCCTGCTAACCCCGCTCTCTCCCACACAGCCCCCCAGGCTCCCGGCACCTCTTCACCTACGACAGATGGGACGAGGAGCAGGACGCCAGGGAAAGCACACGCCGATCCTCCCGCAGCTCCCCCAGCGCCAGCGAGGCGGAGAGCCGGGCCACCGAGACCCCCGCCTAGCCCCCCACCGCCCTTTCCTATCACCCCAGAAACTCAGCTCCTTTGTGGGGCCACCCCGGGCAGCCGGTATTTCTTCTGCACCGGAGAGGTGGGGGGTGGACATGCAGCCGCCCCCCAGCCCTGGCCGCGGGGGGAGCAGCCCGGCCGGCTCGCTGGCTGCAGCCCCCATGCCATCCCTACCTTCCTACCCCTCCGTCTGTCCTCGGCGGCAGAGCCGGCAGCTCCGGCACCCTGGGTTTATTCCTCAGTGCCTGCTGGCTCCTTATTTTATAACTTAAACTTCCCACCCCCGCGCCCCAGGCACCCTCCCCATCCTCTTAAGCCCCTTTTAGTTGAGCCAAAGACGTCTCTTGCTGGCCGGGCCCTGGGGAGCAGCCGCCCCGCAGCTGGGAGGGGGACGTGGGGACCGGGTCCCGCACACCCCCCGGGTTGTCACCTCTGCCCCGGCCCCCCACTCCTGCCTGGTTGTTTTGCACTAGCCCAGCTGTGCGTCCCCCCCCTTACCCCCTTTACTTTCAGTATGAAAATAAATGTCATTTCTGGCTGGTGATGCTGGCTGCCGCCTCCTCCACATGCTGGGGGGGGGGTGTCACCCCATTTTGGGGGGGGGGGGGTGTTTGCATGGTGATGGGAGCTGGCGGGACGGATCCAGCCCCGGCGAGGATCCAGGGCTGCATGGAAAGGCCGAGCCTGGCACCTTCCCTGAGCCTGCTGCACCCCCGGGTGGTGGGGAGGGGAGAAGGGCGACAGCCCTTGTGGGTGCCGGCACTGAATCATTTATCAATCTTCATAAATATGCAGATGAGCAGCGGGGATGGGAGCCCTCTGCCTGCCGGCGTTAATTATTTAACACGGAGATGATGATGTGCATTGCTGGCCGCCTGCGCTGCACGTGGCTCAGCCTTGGCTCCGGCAGCCGCCAGCCCATGCTGGGTCCTGCCCCCCCCAGCCCCAGGGACCCCCTGCACTCCCGGGACCCCCCGCACCCCTGGGACCCCAGCAAACCAGGTCGTTTGATCCCTTTCCCCACCATCTCTTAGAAACAAATGGGCCAAGCTCGGCGCCGCTGCCATAAAGCCACGCTGCGCTAATGCGCTTTCATTAAGTGGGAGCGATCTAATGATAATAAAATGGCACATTTAACATTAAAACATTTAAGTTGACTCCTAAGCGAGTGTGTCTCTCCACACTGTTCCAGCTCCATCTTCATGAGGCTGACAAAGCTCCTTAATTTGTTTCCGGGAGCGGGTGCTCAACAGAGACAGCTTGGCACCGTGTGGCATGGGGGATGACGGGATGCAGGGATACAGGGATGCTGGGATATGGGGAGGCAGGGGACCAGGATGCTGGGGCATGGGGATGCGGGGATGCTGGGGATGCAGGGATGCTGGGGTGTGGGGATGCAGGGATCTGGGGATGCGGGGATGCTGGGGTGTGGGGATGCAGGGATGCTGGGGTGTGGGGATGCTGGGGTGTGGGGATGCAGGGAAGCTGGGGTGTAGGGATGCAGGGATCTGGGGATGCAGGGAAGCTGGGGTGTAGGGATGCAGGGATCTGGGGATGCGGGGATGCTGGGGTGTGGGGATGCAGGGATCTGGGGATGCAGGGAAGCTGGGGTGTAGGGATGCAGGGATCTGGGGATGCGGGGATGCTGGGGTGTGGGGATGCTGGGCTGTCAGCATGCAGGGATCTGGGGATGCAGGGGTACTGGGATGTGGGAATGCAGGGTACCAGAATGCTGGGATATGAAGATACAGGGATGCAGGGGTGCCGGGATGTGGGGATGCTGGGTTTTTAGGATGCAGGGTGCAGAGGTACAGGGATGCTGGGGTGCACAGATGGAGGACTGCTGGGATGGAGGGGTGCCAGGATGCTGAGTGCTGGGATGGTGGAGACGGCAGGGTGCAGGGAGATGGAGATGGTGGCACAGGGGGACACAGGGATGCGGGGATGCCAGCATGCTGGGGTGTAAGGACACCAGGCTGCAGGGACACCGCTGCAGGCCAGCATGATGCCATGCAGGCACGGCCGGGGCCCCGTACCTACAGCACAGCCTGGAGCACGCCGGGGAAGCGGGTCATGGCGAAGGGGGCTGTGCTGTGGGATGGCTCCTCGCCCAGGCTCAGCTCACACAGCAGCTTCCCCACCACTGGTGCCAGCTTGAACCCATGGCCTGTGGGGAGAAGAGGATGGTTGGGGGGGGAGGCACAGCCAGCCCCATGGCCCTGGCCAGCTCTGGGGTGCTGGTGGGGTGGGGTGAGCTGGGTGCCCTCGCCTACCCGAGAACCCAGCTCCAATGATGATGTTGCTGAACCTGGGGTGCCGGTCCAGGATGAAGTCTTCATCCGGGGTGTTCTGGGGGAGCCGTGGTGTGAGGGTGAGGGGCCGGGGTGTTCTTAGAGGGGGGAAGGGATGGCAAGGTCCACCTTGGAGAGGGGGAGGGGTTGGGACCCCCAATGCCTGGGTCCCGCTCCTGGGGGGAGGTCTCACTGTGTAGAGGCAGGTCTCCACCACGGCTGGCCAGGGCTCCAGCCCGGGCAGGTAGCTGCTGATGAAGCTGCTCAGGAGGGTGACATCAGGGTGGGGGACACCCAGGGGGGCCCGGTCCCGCTCCTCGGGGTCAGCGGGGCTGCCATGGTGGTAGCACACCTGGGGAGCAGCCGGTTAGGGGGGCTGGCAGCAGGGTGTCCCCGCTGCCACCGTGCCCCGCTCACCTTGACCAGCCCTGGGTACTCGAGGGCGGGCAGCCCGAAGATGCCGTGGGGAGCCTGGCTCAGCCCCAGGGCCATGAAGCAGGGACTGGCTCTGCCAACGCTGGGGGTCCCCAGCTCCTTCTCCCTCCAGTAGCAGACGTTGATGCGCAGGGGCTGGGGTCACTGCGTTAGCCCTGGCCATAGCCAGGCTGCCCCGCGGTGCCGCCGACCCTTACCTGCAGCGGCAGGCGGAGACCCAGGGGTGCCACAAGGGCACCGGTCCATGCTCCGGCCGTGATGATGAGCCGGGGGGTTCGGTACACCCCAGCGGTGGTGGTGATGGTGAGCACAGCCCCGGGTTCTATGCGCAGCACCTTCTCCCCATCTCGCAGGGTGCCCCCATGCCGGCGAAAGACGTCCTGGGTGGGGATGGTGACGGGAGGTGGCTGCGGGGACAGCGCCGGGGGACCCCCATCCCATCCCCTCGGCAGCACCCACCTGCACTGCCCGCAGCGCCCGGTCAGCGAAGAGCACCCCAGCGGTGTCGTCCCACACGGCCACCTCACCGGCGTGGAGCCGGAGGCCGGGGAAGTGCCGGGCCAGCCCCATGGCGTCAAGGACCCCACCGGTACCCAGGTTGCGCCGGCAGCCCTCCAGCTCCAGGTTGCCCGCCGGCCCCAGGACCACCAACCCCGTCTGCCTGCACCCCAGCAGCTGTGTCAGCTCTCCCCTCGCCCCAGCCCTGTGCAGCCCCCGCCTTGCTTTGCCCCTGGCAGAAACCGAGGCATGGAGGCATCAGTGGTGCTCGGGATGTGCTGCACCCTGGTGGGATGCTGGGCAAGGGTGCATGGGGTGATGCACGGAGAGGGTCTGGACACCGGCATCACGCTCACCCCACCAAATACAGCAAGCGCCATCAGCCCTGACCCTGGCAGCGGGGGATCGTTTAGATGCTCATTTCCTTAATGGCGCTTTCTTTACGGAGCTCCATAAATTACCCAGAGCCAGTGACTGCCTCCCCGCTGCGTGGGGCTGGGGTGGCCTCATCCTGCCCAGCACTGCACCCTTACAGAGCAGCGGCCGCAGACCCCAGCCCGGCCCCCCCAGGGAGGGGACGGTGCCCGGCTGGGGCTGCGTCCCCGTCCTGGTCACCTGTAGAGGCTGGTGCCAGCCTCGGCCTCCAGCCGCTCCCAGAGGTGGAAGCAGTCGGGCATCATGCGGGCATAGACCTCCTGGGGGTAGGCGCTGCGGGTGATGCGGCTCTGCCCGTGTGAGCTGCCCCGCGAGTGTGGCAGGATGAACTGTGGGGCAGGAGGGACGTGGGGGCAACTGCAGTCACTGCCACCCCCCCAGCTCCACCAGCCCAGTGTGCACCGGTGCTGTGCCACAGCAGACACCTGGGGACCCAGCCTGCCCTGCCAGCTGCGGTGCTGGGAAATGGCAGGACATGGGGGTCCTGGCACTGGGGACATGGGGGTCCTGGCACTGGGGATACAGGTGTCCTGGCACTGGGGACATGGGGGTGCTGGCGCTGGGGACATGGGGGTCCTGGTGCTGGGGACATGGGGGTCCTGGCGCTGGGGACACAGATGTCCTGGCGCTGGGGACATGGGGGTCCTGGTGCTGGGGACATGGGGGTGCTGGCGCTGGGGACACAGATGTCCTGGTGCTGGGGACATGGGGGTCCTGGTGCTGGGGACATGGGGTTGCTGGCGCTGGGGACACAGATGTCCTGGTGCTGGGGACATGGGGGTCCTGGTGCTGGGGACACAGGTGTCCTGGCACTGGGGACATGGGGGTGCTGGCGCTGGGGACACAGATGTCCTGGCACTGGGGACACAGATGTCCTGGCACTGGGGACATGGGGGTGCTGGCGCTGGGGACACAGATGTTCTGGTGCTGGGGACATGGGGGTCCTGGCACTGGGGACATGGGGGTGCTGGCGCTGGGGACACAGATGTCCTGGCGCTGGGGACATGGGGGTCCTGGTGCTGGGGACATGGGGGTGCTGGCACTGGGGACACAGATGTCCTGGCACTGGGGACACGGGGGTCCTGGCACTGGGGACACGGGGGTGGTGGCACCGTGGGCCAGGGGTGACGGCAGCAGTTCCACTCCGTGCCATGGCAGAGGGCAGCCAGGTCTGCAGGCGCCCACCCCAGCGCGTCGGGGCTGGGGACATGGCCGGACAGGGACATGGGAGGGCTGGGGCCATGGCAGGGCTGGGGCCGCCGGTACCTGCTCCAGCAGGAGGGTGTCCCTGTGGCGCTGAGCCAGGTGGTAGGCAGCGAAGGAGCCCTGGATGCCGGCTCCGATGACGATGGCGTCGTAGGTGGCCTGGCGGGGCTGGTTCAAGGCAGCCATGTCCATACTCGTCCTCATCCCCACAGGCAGCCAGGAGCTGAGCCAAGGGAAGTGATGGAGCAGAGTCCAGCTGAGCCGAGGGGGTGGCGGAGCCTTGGCCGCCCTCCAGCCGCTGCGGGGACAGCAGGGGCACGTGGGGGCTGCACCCTTCCCACCACCTCCATTCCCCCACCAACGCCAGCGCCTGGTCCCGGCGGGGAAGGCAGCTCGTCTGGCGGCGATGGCAGAGCCGGCAGCACGGCGGGTTTGGCCCCCTTCTTCCCCAGCCGCCCCCGCACCGCCGCTGATGGGTGTTTTTATCCCAGCTCAGCACACGGCACATGGCACCCTCCGCTCGCCCCAGCCCCGGCACCCGGACCACCAAGACCAGCCCCCCCAACCCTACGTCCCGGGGGACCACATCGCCTTCACCCCCCCGGCCCCACAGCACCGCCAGCAGCTGGGTGAGATCAGAGCGAGGGGGTGGGATAAATGTGACGGAAAATTGTTTCCAATAAATCCCCCTTTCCCTCCCCGCCGGCCGCTGCTGGCTCCAGCTGGCGTGGGACGCAGGGCTCCGTAACGCTCCCATTTGCGTGCCGATGGGAAACCCCCCGCTTGCTTCAAGGCAAACAGGGTTTGTTTTTTTTTTTTTCCCTCCAGCAAAATTTATTACAGCCATAAACTACTTTGTTGCCATCTTTTGTTGTTGTTGTTGTTGTTGTTTTTTTACTGGGAGATAGGCGTGATTTAGGGCTCGCCGGAGCAGCTGGGATGCAGCGCAGAGCCCTGTGTCCCACCAGCTGTGACGGATTTTTGCAAGCCTGGAAAATTCTGGGTTGTGGTTTGGGGACACTTAGCGATGCATCGAGGGGGGATAACACAAGCAGGGGCTGCTGGCTTTGCCCGCCACCGCCGCTGCCCTGTGCTGCCTGACAGCTAATTAGGGGAATTAATTTACTCTGGCTTTCGTGGTGTAAAAGACATTATTTACTGGTTAATTGTTGTTATTATGAAATGTTAAATATCATTATTTATTTTGCCGCTCGCCTCCAGTGATGGATGAAGCACTGGGAAGCGCGGGAGGCCCACGCTGGGCTGAGGGGGACTTCCAGCTCCTCCAGCTGCGGCACCCAGCCAGGTCACAGGGACACTCCAGCATCATGCAAAGGCCAAACCAGCAGCTAAGAGCGATGGGGAGGTGAGAGGAGGCAGAAGGGGAGCACAGGCAAAGGCTGGGCTCCCCGCCAGGCCTCCCCCATCCACGCTGCTGCCCAGGACCACTGACGCAACGAGTGCGTGCCGGTCTCAGCATCACCGCGATGCCCAGGGCTCTGCATTGTGCGGTGCCCCATTAAATCAGCAATCCTCCCTCGCCTTTGATGTTACAAATAATTCACCGATTTCCCCGGGTTTCAGCTTGCTCTTTTTGCTTTGAACAGCCCCTCTACCTGCTCTTCCTCTTTTGCTTGGAAGGTGAAGAATAATTAATTATCCATGAAACGCTAAATGGCAAAAATGAACTCCTCTCCCGCTAACGGCCTGTTAATAGATCAGGCTGAAAAAGCCTCGCTCGTGCCGCTATGAAGCCGGGGAGGCCATCGGTGGGGTGCGGGGACAGTCGCCATCCCCTCCAGCAACGGCAGCTGTCCCCAGGGCTCTGCAGGACCCCTCAAGCCATTGCTTTTGTTGCATGGATGATCCCAACCAGGGCTGGTCCCAGGCATCGGAGAGGTCTGCACCCCCAGGCCCCAAAAAGCAGCCGCATGGGCTCATCTTGCCTTGGGGTGAGTTTTTGGGATGAGCCGTGTGCCCCATCTCCAGCATCCCTGCCATCACCCTCTTGACCTGGGTTTAAATTAACCGGAGGCAACGCTTGTGGCAGGAAGAAATCCATTTCCTAAAGCAGCTGGCACAGGTCAGGAGAGCTGTGCCAAGCACAGCAAAAATGAAATATTCCCTGCGCGAGCTGAGTGGCTGGATGGGAAACTCGGGGCTGGCACCGGCACGGGGGGGTTGCAGTGAGGGTTTGCAGAACAGCCCGGCGCAGGCTGCAGGAGCTTCTCCAGCTCAGACCCATGTGGGGCTGGAGGAATTGGGAATGAGGACCTTTGACTGAGACCAGGCAGGGCTTGGCAGTGGCTTGCTGCCTGCTGAGCTCTGCGCCTGCTGCACCCACTGCATCCATTGCACCCACTGCACCCGTTGCACACTGGGATGGCAGCTGAAGTTCCCCAAAAGCCCATCACCATCCACGCCAGTGCTGCCTGCTGGGCTGTGCCAGCCTCATCCTCCAGCAAGTGCAAGCCAGCACTTAAAAAAGAATTCAGGAGCAACGTTGCTCCCCAGGGAGCCGAGACCGCGTGGCTGCGGGGAGCGTGGCGTCCCCCCTGCCCGGCCGCCTCGTGCCAGCTCTGGCTGCGCTCACCCCCGTTTGCCTCCCCGGCCCTCGCCATCCCCGATGCTTTGAAGGCATCTGCAAAGGGCTTGTTTGCTTTGTGTCAAAACCAACAGCCGATGAAGGCAGCCCCTCATTAGCAGTCCAGGTACGTGCCTGGGAAAGCGTCGGGCAGATTAAAATTATTTGAATATCATAATATTAGAAACTCCAATTTGGCCTCAAAATGCTCATCTTCCAAGCCCTACCAGGGCTTTGGTGCATTAAACATTGATGGAGCTACTGGCGGATCAAAGTTTTGGGTTTAAAGCTGAAAGTGCTTTGCGGGAGTGCCGGCTGCCCCCCGCCCGCTCTGCAGCCCCCCTGGGACGAGAAGGACCGCAGCGTCGCTGCCTGCCCCGCTCCCACCACAGCCGTGGGGCTGGCAGTGCCCAGCCCGTGCCGTGGGGCTGGTGGCACGCAGCCCGTGCCGTGGGGCTGGTGGCACGCAGCCCGTGCCGTGGGGCCGGCTGCTGCTCTTTCCTCCCCATGCCGAGCTGTGCAGCGCATGGTTTGACGTTCTCCGTGGCAGAAGCGGTGCATGTTGGCAAAGCAGGGCCTGGGATTAAAAACAAAAGCCCACCCGGTGATGGCTGCGTGGGCCGTGTTTGCAGCCGGGGCTGGCCGGGCTGCGGGGGATCCATGCCGCGCACGGCGTCAGCGCGGAGAGGCGAAGCCATCTGGGCTTTCGCGAAGATGGGGAGGGGGTTATTAAACAAAGAGCTGGTTGTTTTTTTATTTTTAACACACGTGAGAGCCGTCCAGCAGCCAGCGCAGAGCCGCTCGGCACTGGTGCCAATGCCATCTGCCTGCTGCAGGGCTGGCTGCCCCCCTGCCGCCTGGGGGAGCAGGACCCCAAGCCGGGGGGCTGGGGAGCGAGCGTCAGCCCCTTGCCATAAGGAATAAGCGCCCCACACACACACACACGCCATGCCCAGCTGCGAGGGCTGCCCTGGGCCTAGGTTTCCCTGCTTGGGAGATGATGAGCCCAGCCCCAGTTGGGGCTATTTAGGGATGGGGGAGAGTAGCTGGGGGGCTGCTGGAGCTGTGTGGGGCTGGGGTGAGTCCTTGGGGGCTGCATGGGGCTGGGGTGAGTGTCTTGGAGGGTGCAGCATCGGGAGGAAGCAAGATATGATGGGGTGGGCACTGAGGAGCTTTCTGGTGGATCCCCAGCCTGGGGGGTTGCCGCTTTTCGGCGGAAGGGACGGTAGGAGGTTCCCCCTCCCCCAGCCTCCAGCTCCCAGTATTCGCAGGCGCCGCACTCGGAGAGTTACGGGGCGTGGGGGGTGGCGGGGAGGAGCCCCCATTCCCCAGCCCGCAGGATTGGCGGGCGCCGCACTCGGAGCGTTACGGCGCGGGGGGGGAGGGAGGGCGGGGGGCGGCCGGGGGAGGCCCCCCGGCCCCGGGATTGGCGGGCGCCGCACTCGGAGCGTTACGGCGCGGCCGTGCCCGCAGCGCGGAGCTGTCCGCGGTGCTGAGCGCCGCCGGCCATGGGCCCGCCGCCGCCCGCGCTGCTGCTGCCGCTGCTCGCCGCGCTGCTCCGCGCACCGGCACACGGTAAGCGCCGGACCCCCCCCAGCCCCACCCCCGCGGCACCCCCCCGCCACCCCCGCTACCGGCACCCCCCCGGCCCCGCTGCGTCGCCGTCAAACTTTGCCAACTTGCGCTCGCCCCCGGTGCGGCGGGGCTTCGCCCCCCCCCCCCCCCCGGTGAAGCAAGAATTCCGCCCCCCCGCCCCCCCCAACCGGCGGTGCGGGGAACGGGAGCCGCCGCCGGCGCGTAGGGCGGTTTGCAGCCGGGCTTGGTGCAACGCCGCCCCCGGCGGGCTCCGGTGACAGCCCCTCTGCCGGTATTACCGGGGCGGGGGGGGGGGGGGGGGGCGCATCGCTGCACCGGGGGCTGGGCGGGCACGGCACCGCCCGGTGGGACCCGCTTCCCCGGCTACCGGGCCCTCCGAGCCGCCCCATGGCCGGCTACACCCGGCGGTGGGCTGCAAGCTGGTCCATCCATGGGGCTTGGGGGTGTTGGGGTCTGGGGGTCTTCCCGCACACCCCTACCCTGGGTGTGGGGACCCCTCTGGCTCTGGGGGGGTGTTGGGAAGGCGCAGGGATGGGGATGTTGGTCCTTCCCAAGGAGAGCAGCCAACACCCAGCTCGGCTCGTTAGCTCTGCCACCCATGGGGCACGGGCTGCCTCGACGCCTTGCGGCTCTGCTGCCCCAAAAAATAGAATTGTGAACCTGCCGGGGCTTGGGGGAGACCTGTCAGGGCTTGGGTTCCCTGGTCCACCACAGCCTTGCTGATGGTGGGCAGCATGTGGGGGCGAGGAGCGGGCGGGGGTCTGGCCCTGCTGGCCCCGCGGGATGCGGGCGGTGGGACGCAGGCTGTGCCCGCACGGCTCAGCCGAGCTGCAGGCAGCAGCCGTGCAGGGAGTTACATAAACTCCCCATCTGGCAGCCGAGCCCAGCCAGGGAAGGACGCTGTGGCCCTGTGCCCGCTGCTATTCCCGTCTTTCTCTGCCGTCCGGGGGCTGCTGCCACAGCCCTCTTGTTTGGGGGGGGGGGTATGGTGGACCTTCCGCAGGGTAGCAAGTGGGGTACGGCCACAGCACCCCCATCTCCTGCCCTGCCTGGGGACAGTGAGGCTGGAGGGGTGTCCATGTCCCTGGCCCTGTCCTGGGAGCAGGGCCCTGGGCAGGGCAGGCTTCCCCCGAGGGAGGCTGGTGCTTACCATGTCAGTTTAATGATTTCTAATGAGCAATTACCTCTAGTCAGTCCCCTAATTTCTGAATATCAATAAAGTTAATTAAACTCTGCATGTGCATTTCCCAGAGTGTTAGAGGTAGGGATGCCCTGGGAGGTGCTGAGATCTTTCCAGGGCTTGGGAGTTGTGGGGTCGTGTCCACCCTGTGCCCCCACCCTGTGTGTCGGGAGCTGCCCGTGGGGCTCACCCACCTGCTCATCGTCCCCCATCAGGCAGGGCTTCCAGCCCAGCACCCCAATTTCCATGCAGTGCTGCCATGCTCGGTGTCACCATGGCCTTGACTTGGCATCGATGGGCTGGTGCATGGTGGGGATGTGCCATGGGCCTGGGGGATGTAGGGATGGGGATCTCAGACCCCTCACCCTGGCTGGGGGGGGGATTGGCAATGCCCTCTGGGTGGTGGCAATGCAGGGCCTGATCCTGTCTCTCTCTGTCACCCTGCAACCTTTCCCAGCCATGGGGCAGCTCCATCCGTGGTGCCTGCAGGGGTTTGCCCCAGCAGAAAGCAGGGTCTGGGCCCCACAGCACTGGTGCAGCTGGGGGTACGGTGCCAGGCATGGCTCCATCCACCCTGCCCCACCATGCACCCTCTCCCTGGCTTTCCAAAGCCGCGGTAGGTCTGGCTTCTTTTGGGGGTCACCTTTGCCATGCTGAAGGGAGCTCCTTGTAATTTGGGGCCCTGGCAGCCTGGGGTAATGGGAAGCAGCATGGGTTGTGGCGGGGGGCACGGGGCCTGGCTGTGTCCCATGAGCTGTGCCGTGCCTAGGTGCACCATGCCCACAGGGACGTCCCTGGGGATGTGGGTGCTGGTTGGGGGCCTCCGTGTGAAGCGGGGGCTGGGGGAGGAAGCAAGCATCTGCTACAGTAATTAACGGCGTGTGTGCTTGTCCCCTGCGTGCCTCCGAGGAGTTCATCACTGCCACGCTGCCGTGCTGCCAGGCCAGGATTATCTGGATAATGCTCTTAAGCCGGAGGGCGGGAGGACAGGGCTGCTCCACGGGGACGTGGGGTGCAGGCTGGGCCAGCCGCCTCCACCGTCCCCCTGGGAGCCTGGTTGCCGCAGGACCGGCTGCGGGTTAGCGCTGGTGGGGATGGATTTGGCACACTGTGCTGTGTCGGGCAGGGCTGCCGGCCCTGGGCTTTGTGCAGCTGCTGTGCAGAGCTGGAGCAGCAGGATCACGGTGGGGAAAATGGGGTGCAAAGGAACCTGGGCAAGGACACAGCAAGGGCAGCCGCGGGCCCAGTGTGGAGTAGTGGGGGGACCCCCCTGTGCCGCCGGTGGGACCCCCAGACCGGCACGGGCCTCGCCAGGACCGTGTCTCCCATCATGCAGCCCTGTGCTGGGGTGGGGGCCGGGGCTGACCCCGGGCTGCCAGGCCCCCTGTGAGCGCAGGCAGCCCCTGGGGGAGGCGGATGAAGTTGTGTCTCTGGCAGCTCCAGCGGGAGAGGATAATTTCGCCTCCAATCAATTCTTTAAATGCGCACAATTGAAAGATTGCCTTTGAAAGCTGCCTATAACCAGGGAGGTAATGATTCCCTCCAGTCGCAGGTAGCGGCTTGGGAGCGGCAGCATCCCTTCCTCCGGCTGCCGGGGAGATGGGCCAGCCGGGGGATCGGCGCCTCTACTGCTACAGGCATCCTTGGGTGGGCAAAGGGGCTGCCTGGACCCGTCGGAGGCAGCTGGGGATGTCTCCATCTGCCTGGCTCCCCGCCAGCCCACTCCATGCCGAGGCTCGACACCACTCATCACACCTTCCGAGGCGTTGGAGGGTCCCATCAGCCGGGGTTGGGGGCGCACTCGATCCCCCGCCTGCAGGAGAGGCGGCAGGAGCTGGCCCGCATGCTCGCCATGCCAGCAGGGGTTATTACATATATAATTTAAATGCAGTAACGAGCTGTGCTGAAGGGATCAAATATTAATCAGCCACGAGAGCGCTGCTGTGACCCTGTGAAAATGGAGAGAGGTGCTTGAAATGCCAGATCAGCCAGCACTGGGCAATGTGCGGGGGCAATGCCTGAGCAGGGTGGGCTCTGGCGGTCCCCAGCTGCCCTGGGGGGTGGCAGCAGAGCGGTAGGGGATGTGACCATAGCATCAGCCCTTGGCGGCTTCCAGAACTGGATGGTTCATCCTACATGAAGAGCGGTGATGGGGCAGGGTGAGGGGTTTGCTGGCAAGGGGATGCTCGTGTTGAATTCCCAGGGGGGTGAAGGCAGGCGCTGGGGGCAGCCGGGATGCCGGCTCCAGCAGGAGCAGGCAGCGATGCTCCGTGCTTCCCACCCGCTGGGAGGGAATGGTGTCTGTGGGGAAGACGACATGGCTGAGCAGCCCAACACAGAGCCCGACAAGCAGCTCTTGCTCGCCTCCTGTAACCAGATTTCAATTACTGTGGCTGGCAGCCGGCAGAGGGAAGGGGAGTCTGGAGGGCAGCGTGGCTCTGTTCTCCTTGCCTGCTTCCCGCCTTGTGCCGGGCAGGCACCCCCAGCACCCGGGGGTGCCCTGCAGGCTGGGTGTCCCCTCTGCTACCCTGGGCATCCCAGAGCGGTGAACAATACCGGGTCGCGGGGGAGCCTGGAGCTGGCGCAGAGGCCTGGGGGGGACTGGCACCCATGCTGTGGGCACCCTGGGGTGGCACAGGGAGGGTACTGCCCGGTGGCGGGGGCTCCATCACGGGGGATCATGAGGCAGGGCTGGGGGGCTGATTTGGGCGCTGCCGGTGCAGGGAGGGGGAGCACGGCACCGTGCGGCTCCAGCGCTCGGGTCCGAAATAGCAGCAGACATGCAATTTATCACCGCCACCGCTCAGGGAAATTGCTGTACAAACGCATTAGCTCCGCAGGGAGAGCGGGGGAAGCGGGATTACACGGGCCGTGGGCGGCAACGAGGGAATGGGGGCACCGCTGGCACCGCGAGGCACCCACCAGCTAGGGAGGGAGGAAAGCCCCAGGGATGGGCACCCCAGTGCCCGCTAGGCTCTGCCATCGCGCCCACCCGGCATCGGTGATGCTCGGCATTTGGTATGTCAGCCGGCACTCGGCCACCGCTGCCGTGATGCTCCAGGGAACCGGTTGCGGCGACATGTGACATGTGTCAGCGGGTAAATGACTGTTCAATTCAAGGAGAATCGCAAAACATACAAGGTCAAATGCTTCCCCGCCAGCGCCGCCATGAATATTAAAGCCAGGCTCCTCTGGCAGCTGCCGGGGCTGGCGGCCATGCTCGCCAGTGGCGTCCCCAGGCACGGGGGCAGCCCCTCTGGTTCCCCATCCCTCGCTGCTCTGGCAGCCCCGGCTTGGCCGTGGACATCCGGCTTGCTGGCGGTGCCGGAGTGGTGGAGGCCATGGGGCGGCAGGCTGTGGGTGCCAGCGTAGGTGCCAAGCGGGTGCCAGCTGGTGCTAATGGGGTGCCCAGCTCGCCACGTCGGGCACTGGTGGGTCGGCTGCGTGGCAGTGGTGGTGGCTGGGTGGCATGGGGAGCTGGCTGCACAGCCCTGCCTGCACCCACACACTCCTGCCTGCACCCTCACACTGTCTGTGTGCACCTGCCTGCACCCACCCACTCCTGTTTGCACCTATCTGCCCACTCGCTGCCTGCACCCACCCATCCCTCCCTGTGCTCTTACACCACCCACCCGCGCCTGCTTGCACCCTGATGCTGCCTGTACCCTCACGCTGCCTACACCTGCCCACCCACCGCCTGCATCTACCCTCATTCCCTGCCTCTTCCTGCCCCCGGGGTCTTCCCACCCGGCGGCAGGCAGGAGGGTGCCCCGCTCCCCGCCGGGGGTCCCCGTCCCCAGGGGCAGGGGACAGAGGTGGGGATCTGGCATCAACAGGGCACGTCCCCCCTCCTGTGCCTGCTGGGGGTGGTTGGGGGGGGCAGGGGCGGTGGGTGGGGGAACGTGGCGCTGGCCGCCTGACAGCTCATTCATCATGGCTGCCGGCCGCGGGGGCAAAGCCAGATTGGATTTTAAATTGGAAAATAAACCTGGATTCCTGCGAGCCCCAACCCCTGCCCTCCCCCTGCACCATGGACCCGGCTGCCCGCACCTCCTGCCTGCCCAGGCTGCCAGCCTCCTCCTACAGATGGGGAAACTGAGGCACGGAGCACCACCGCGCCATGGGGCCGTGATGCTCCTGGGGCAGCCGAAGGCCATGCCCTGTCCCCTCTGCCGAGGCGGGTGCTGCGTTATTGCTTTCTTGGCGGGTGGCATCGATCGGCGCTCCCTGGGCGGCTGCGTGCTGCCCGATTTATTTATTTGTGACAGCAGGCGGCATTGATTCCTGCCGGGGGGGTGGCTGCTTGCTGCAGCCGGATTAGTCTCCAGCATCTCCCCGGCTCCTGGCTGCCGTTAATAGACTCCTGCGCGGCAAAGCCGATGTGAGGGATTAGGACCCCAGCAAGGCTGCGGCCATGGGCACATGCCACGTGTGCCAAGGGGCCCCAGCAGGGGTCTGTGCCCACCCTGAGCCCTGGGGGGTCCTTGCTGGGTGCCAGGGCCTGGAGGGGTGGGTGCTGGTTATCACGGGTCCCTGTCACCAGCCCCAGGTCACCTTGGGGGCACAGGAGGGACACAGCACGGTCACTGGAGATAAGCTGCTTAGAGACATCTGTGGAGGCTCTAATCCTGTGGTGCTCGAGGGGCACAAGTGGCAACATCTGGGCACAAGTGGCAACATCTGGGTACCCGCTGCCTTCCCACGGTGCCCCGAGCATCCTGCATCCCCCAAGGGCCAAGAGCATGGCCAGTCCTGAGCATCACCCAATGCTGCGAGCATCCCCCGGTGCTGAGAGCATCCCGTGGTACCCCGAGCACCACACAGAGCCCAGGACAGCGCCCGGTGCCCAAGCACTGCCCAGTGCAGGGTGCCACAGCACCCGGATGGGACCTGCTGTAGGAGCCTTGCTGTGAGGTCCGGCTTCACCCAGCAGCCCCGATGGGGACCACCGTGCTCCCCAGCACCCCGGGCAGCTGAGACCGTGGGCAGGGAGGTGCAGGGGGACAGGGTGAGCATCTCTGCCCCAGCCTTCACTGCGTTGGGCAGCCGTGGGGGCTTGCAAGCGGTGCAGGGCCCGGCCCCAAGTACTAGTCTGTTATTAATGCCTAAAAGATATTTTGGCGCCCTTCAGTATAAACTCATTAACTTTTATGTTCTAATAAATGGATCCTATTAAAAAATAATTCTGGTCTTGCTGGGGGGCAAGTGAACATTTCAGAGCTGGTGTGGTTGGGTGTTCGCTTCCCTGCTGTGCTGCTGTGCCCAGGGCATCGTCACCATCCCGGGGCGGTGGGGACACAGGGTGGGTGGCAGGGTGGTGGGGATGCCTGGCAGCACCTGGCAGCTCCCCCTATGCCACTCGCCCAAGCTAATGTCTCTTAATCGTCCCTTAAAAGCCGCAGTCGCAAAGTAATTAATCTTTGCGGGGCCCTGCCCTGCTACGGATTGGTATAATTACCCGGTAATTGGCAGTATCATGTCATCAGCGCCTGTGCACAACGGCGAGACGTGCCCACGTGCTATCGTGGCCTTGCGCCCTGCACCGGTCCAGGGAGCAATGCTGGATGCCGCCATGGCATCTGCCCTGCCATGGCACAGTGAGGCTGGGGGACTGAGCCCCCTGGGAGAGGGGCCTGTGCTGGATATGGTAGAGAGAGTTGCTGGGTGGCTCATTAGGGCTGATTAAATACTTTTTTTTTTTTTTTTTTTTGGTCTAAAGGCTGTAAATGGCTGGGCTGAGCACGCCTGGGGTTTGCTCAGGGGCTAATGCACTGGGGGCCATGGTGGGGGTGGTCCCCACGGCTGCGGGTGGGAGGTGGGGAGCGTCAGAGGGGAGGGGTTCCCAGCAGATTAACATTGCTTGGGGACAGCGTGGCTGGCAGGTAGACGGGGAGAAGCTGAGCTCTCGCAGACTCCTTGGACTGGCAGCCAGCATTCGGGCTCTGGTGGCATCCCCAGCGTAGCCAGTCACGGCAGCCACAGCAATCACCTGCATGTCCGCACCACAGGGATGTGGGGTCCCAAGGGACCCTCGGCATGGGACAGCCACCTCCATGGAGAGGGACAAGCTGTGACCAGGGACACCCAACCCAGGGCTGTCCCCACCAGGGGTCACAGGAGGGGTGGGCACCCTTAACATGGAACAAGCTGCAGCTCTGTGTTAATTAGCCAGGGCTTAATTGCCTGGACTACCCCAGCGAAGGGCATTGCCGGGCCCCGTTGCATGTGGTTGATGTGCTTGTTTGCCAGCCTGGTGCAGCATCAGTCTGCCGGGAAGCGTTAGTCCTTGGGGCAGCACTGGCCCATGGTGAAGTGTTGGTCCCCAGTGCAGGATCAGCCCCCGGCGCAGCACAGGTCTGTGGCACTGCACCAGCATCGCTCCCCAGTGCGGCTTCAGTCCCCAGGCATTGCATCCATCCCTGGCGCAACACCAGTCCGTGTCCAGGGGTTGGTCCCAGGTGTCACATCGGTCCATGGTGCAGCACCAGTCCCCGGTGCCACATCAGTCCATGATGTAGCATTGGTCCATGGTGCATCACTGGTCCAGAATGAAGGGTCGGTCCCTGGTGCAGCATCAGTCCGTGACGCAGCATCAGTCCATGGGTCCCCAGCACCCCACACTCTCTCCTCCTCGCAGGATTCAACGGGCTGGCGAGGAAGGCCGGGGAGAGCGCTGAGGCCGAGGGGGAGCCGACGGCACTGCCCACACCGGCGGAGCGGGAGGCGGAGGCTCGCTTCGTGAGCACGGCGCCCACGCTGAAGCTCCTCAACCACCACCCGCTGCTGGAGGACTTGCTGCACGAAGCCTTCCTGAAGAAAGACTACCTGGGCCAGGCGCCATTCCTGCCCGCCGGCCCCGGTCCCCTCCTGCCCGCCGGCGCCCTCCAGCCGGACCCCGGACCCCCAGCCCCCGAGCCCCCGCCGCGCACCCCTGCCCTGCCCAGGGCTGCCTTCCCCACCGACCCGCTGACCACGCCGGCAGGGCGCCCGGGGCTGTGGGGGGAGGCATGGGGGGCCGTGCCGGGTGCCGACCCCTCGTGGTCCGCCACCGGCATGCCAGAGTCGGGCCCCGCGTCCCCCAGCCAGGCACCCGCCACCCCTGGCACATCCCTGGGACCCCATGCCAGGGCTGCCGTGGTCCTTGGGGATGAGGAGGGGACCACCACCACCTCCACCATCACCACCACCACTGTCACCACGCTGCAGGGGCCAGGTGAGCACTGGGGAGGGAGCCGGGGGCAGCTGGTGCAAAGCGGGGCTGAACCGGGGTCTCCTCTGTCACCAGCCCCCTGCAACCGGACCCTGGCGGGCCCCGAGGGCTGGCTGGTGTCCCCAGAGCCGGCCGCTGTCCCCTACGATGGCAGCCTGGACTGCACCTACACCGTCTCCGTCTACCCTGGCTACGGCGTGGAGCTCAAGGTGAGCTGGGGGCTGCGGGTGGGATGGGGTGCCAACTGCCTGCAGGCAACTGTGGCCCGTCCCCTGCTCCGTGCCATGCTGCATGACCACGCACAGTGTGGCAAACAGGCGGTCCTGTCCCTGTCTTCGTCCCTGTCCCTGTGTCCCCGAGCCAGGAGAGCCAGCTCAGGGCATCACCCACCCTCGGGCCCCGGCGCAGGGATGCAGGCACGTGGGCTGGTGGGAGCCCTGTGCCCACCGGCTGCTGCGGCTGGCACCCATCATGGAAGAAGCGATGCGAGATTTAATTAACGAAGCACTGATGGAGAAGGTGTAAGCTACACCGGCGGGTGTGATGCTGTGGTGCAGAGCCAGGAAAACCTGGCACCCATCTGCCAGGAGCAGAGGCTGGCAGCAGCTCCTGCGGGGCCGAGGCCACGTGCTGCTCCCGTCAGCGGCACGTGGCCGTGCGTCCCCACCTCGGCCCAGCCCACCGCCTGAGCTGCCGCGGGGCAGCACCATGGCACGCCAAAAGCCGGCGACGAGCAGGAGGCAGCAGCTCCGCGGTCAGCCCCTGCTCCTCCTCCTCCTCGCGCAGCAGCGCTTACCAGCGCCGCCGCTAATCACCACGCAGCACTGCTTAATTAACATCATTAATAGCAAATTGCTCCAGAGCGCTGGAGCGCACGCCTGGCTGTCGGCAGGGCTGCCAGCATGGGCCCGACTGTGCCATGGCGCTCCGGTGGAGCCACCGGCTGGGCCCTGCCGCTCTTTGCACGGCGGGATGATTTATGGTGCTGCTAATCATGCTTGAAAGGCGCTGCCCTACGGAGACAAGCTCCAGCGCGCTATCGACTGCGGGCAAGCCGCCCAAGGACCGGCTCCAAGCCGGGTGCCGGGGCGATGCCGGGGCGGTGACGCCTGGCTGTACCCCGCAGGTACAGAACATCAGCCTGGCAGAGGGGGAGACGCTGACGGTGGAAAGCGCAGGGGGCCTGGAGCCCACCCTCCTGGCCAACGAGTCCTTCCTGCTGCGGGGCCAGGTCATCCGCAGCCCTGCCAACCTCCTCACCCTCCGCTTCCAGAGCCCCCAGCCCCTCAGCCCCGGCTCCTACCACTTCCGCTACCAAGGTACGGGGCAGCGCCCACCGCTGGCACGGACCCCCCGCTACTCCCTTGGGGACTCCTCTGCTAATTCGGAGAGTGGTGATTCGTGGTGGAGTTAATCTGTGCCGCTGGCGGGTTAAGCGGGCACCGACCGGGCGAAGAACATTAATGGAGAGCTAATTGACATGAGCAATTACGGGCTCATTTAGCATCATTACTGGCAGTGATAGGCACTGTGTCAGCCAGCCCCACAGTGCCCAGCCGCTCCCAGGGGGCTGGGGAGGTGGGTGCTGGCCGTGGGACAGGCTGGGGTCCCGGGGGGTCTGTTCCCCATCAATAACGCCACTGCCTGCCCCCAGCCTACCTGTTGAGCTGTCCTTTCCCGGCGCGGCCGGCTTTTGGGGAGGTCTCGGTCAGCAGTCTGCACCCCAGCGGGGACGCCCGCTTCCGCTGTGCCACTGGATACCAGCTGCAGGGCGCCCGCCGGCTCATCTGCCGTAATGCCACCCGCCCCTTCTGGAGTGCCCGCGAGCCCCTCTGCCTCGGTAAGCACCGGCACCGGGGTGAGACGGCACAGCCAGTGCAGCACAGCTGGTCGCTGACAGTCCCTCTCCCACAGCGACGTGTGGTGGGGTGATCCGGAACGCCACGGTGGGACGCATCGTCTCCCCTGGCTTCCCCGGGAACTACAGCAACAACCTGACGTGCCACTGGCTGCTGGAGGCGCCCACCGGCCACCGCCTGCACCTCCACTTCGAGAAGGTCTCGCTGGCAGAGGATGATGACAGGTTTGGCCCTGGGGCAGGGGGGGGATTGAGGAGGTGGGGGCACCCTTGGGCAGCCCCGCACTGGGCACAGGGCCATGTTCAAGGATGGGTGCCATTGGCCATATTGAAGGATGGGTGCCATTGGCCATGCCCATGGATGGGTGCTGTTGGCCATACGCAAGGATGGGTGCCATTGGCCATGCCCATGGATGGGTGCTCTTGGCCATAGCCAAGAATGGGTGGTGTTGGCTGAAGCCAAGTATCGGTGCTGTTGGCCATGTTCGAGGATGGGCGTCGCTGGCCGTGCCCAAGTGTGGGCACTGTTGGCCATTGGCCACAGTCAAGAATAGGTGCTGTTGGCCATGTTCAAGGAAGATACCATTGGCCATGCCCAAGGATGGGTGATATTGTTGGCCATGGCTAGGGCTGGGTGCTACCATCCATGTACAAGGATGGGTGCTGTTGGCTATGGCCGGCGCAGCACCCTTCCTCTGCTGTGCCTCGGCAGGCTCATCATCCGCAACGGCAACAATGTGGAGGCACCGCCAGTGTACGACTCCTACGAGGTGGAGTACCTGCCCATCGAGGGGCTGCTCAGCACCGGGCGCCATTTCTTCGTAGAGCTCACCACCGACAGCAGCGGGGCTGCTGCAGGCATGGCGCTGCGCTATGAGGGTACGAGGCTGGGATGCAGGGGGGCACCCGGGCATCCCTGCACCCGCCTGGCCCCCGTGGACCTTCGCGCTTGTGCCTGCAGCCTTCGAGCAGGGGCATTGCTACGAGCCCTTCGTCAAGTATGGGAACTTCACGGCCAGTGACCCCCGGTACCCTGTGGGCACCACGGTGGAGTTCAGCTGCGACCCCGGCTACACGCTGGAGCAGGGCTCCACCATCATCGAGTGCGTCGACCCCAGCAACCCGCAGTGGAATGAGACGGAGCCAGCATGCCGTGGTGGGCGCCAGGGCTGGGTGCCTGGGTGGGCTGGAGTTGGGGGTTTAGTGGGTGGCGGAGTTGGGGGTGCTGGGGTGGAGATGGTGTTGGGCCATGATGGATGCTGGAGCCACTGTGCTGTGGTGTGTGCTGGAGCCAAGAGACATGGTGGGAGCCAGAGCCGACGGGGAAGGTGGTGCTGGAGTTGGGGGTGGGCTATAACGGCTGCTAAGTCCACTGTGCCATGGTGGGTGCTGGACACTGGGTGGCAGGTGCTGGTGGGTGCTGTGGTGGGTGCCCCTGTGGCGGTGCCGAGCTTGGCATGTGCCTGCAGCGGTGTGCAGTGGGGAGCTGACGGACGTGGCTGGCGTGGTGCTGTCTCCCAACTGGCCGGAGGCGTACGGCAAGGGCCAGGACTGCATCTGGGGGCTGCACGTGGAGGAGGACAAGCGCATCATGCTGGACGTCCGCGTGTGAGTGCGGGGGCAGCTGGGGCTGGGGGGGGGGGGGGCTGGGGTGGGCCGTGAACTCCCCGTCCTCATGGCCCCGCCACCCCAGGCTGCGGCTGGGCACGGGGGATGTCCTGACCTTCTATGACGGGGACGACCTGACGGCGCGCATCTTGGGCCAGTACACGGGTGCCCACGGCCGCTTCAAGCTCTATGCCTCCACCGCTGACGTCACCATCCAGTTCCAGTCTGACCCTGGTGCCGGCACCTTTGCCTATCGGCAGGGCTTTGTCATCCACTTCTCCGGTGAGCCCCATGGTGGGATGGCATCCCCAGTGTCTCTGGTGTCCCCAGTGTCCCCGCCGCCCTGCTCACCCCACCATCCCTGCAGAGGTCGCCCGTAATGACACCTGCCCCGAGCTGCCAGACATCGCCAACGGCTGGAAGACGTCCTCGCAGCCAGAGCTGCTCCATGGCACCGTGGTCACTTACCATTGCTACCCCGGCTTCCAGCTGGCCGGCACCGACCTCCTGATGTGCCACTGGGACCTGACGTGGAGCGGCGACCTGCCCTCCTGCGAGCGGGGTGAGTGGCACCCGCCGGTGTCCCCCTGCCCCACGGCGTGTCCCCAGCAGCTGCCATCACCGCCGGGCCCTCCTGCCCGCAGTGACCTCCTGCCAGGACCCTGGGGACGCCGAGCACAGCCGCAGGGTGGTTTCCAACCCTAAATTCCCGGTGGGAGCCACTGTACAGTACGTCTGTGACAAGGGCTACGTCCTGGCGGGCACCGGGACCCTCACCTGCCACGACCGTGCCGCAGGGGGACCCAAGTGGAGCGACCGTCTCCCCAAGTGCATCCGTGAGTTGAGTACCCCCTCCGCAGGCTCATCACCCAAAACAGCAGTGGGTGCTGATGCCACCATGCCCCTACTCCGCAGTGGAGACCTACGAGCCTTGCCACAACCCCGGCGTGCCAGCGGGAGGCCGGCAGAGCCCCGAGCGGCGCCTGTACCCAGCGGGAGCCACCTTACGCTTCTCCTGTGCCGCCGGCCGGGCGCTGCTGGGTGAGGGCACCCTGCACTGCCTGCCCGGGCACCCCTCACGCTGGAGCGGCTCGCCTCCCATCTGCAAGGCGGGTGAGCCGACCCCCCCACACACATCGGCACCCCACTGGCACCGCTCAGCGCCCCGCTTCTCACTGCTGATGCCGGCTTCTTTCTCTCCCTCTTCAGCCTCCTACGATGAGTTTTATAGCAACCGCAACCTGGATGGTAAGGGCGAGGCTTTGCCGGGGCAGCCTGGGGTGCCGGGGTGTGGATGGGCACCCCAGGGTGCAGCCAATGTGGGGTGCCCCCTCGGTGAGCCCCCGCTCTCCCGGGCAGCCGTGGCCAAAGCTGTGCCCTCGGGGACGGCACTGGAGGGCACCAATGTCGCCATCGCCGTCTTCCTGCCCGTGCTGGTGGTGGCCCTGCTCATCGGGGGCATTTATCTCTACTTCTCCAAGTGAGTGGCCGGGTGGCCCCTGTCCCGCCGTAGGGTGCCCCCAGCCCCACGGCCACCCCAGCTGCCCTCTTCCCGCAGGCTCCAGGGGAAACCAGCCCTGCAGCTGCCCCTCGCCGGCTCCCACCCCTACGACCACATCACCGTGGAGTCGGCTTTTGACAACCCCACCTATGAGACAGGAGTAAGTACTGGCCCCCACGTCCCCACCCCGGCCGGGGCCGGGCACCCCAGGGACCGCGCATCGGATGGGCCATGGGTGCCAGGGGCTGTGTGTGGGGTGGGATGGGGCCATGTGCTCCAGGGACAACATATGGAATGGGACATCCATTCAGGCACCGTGCATGGGATGGGACATCCATCCAGGGACCACGCATGGGACGGGACATCCATCCCTGGGGCCGTCCACGGGCTGGGATGTGCCCCCAGGATCCTACGGGGTGGGCGATGCCCCATCCCCATCCCGGGCACCCCGTCGCACCGCCGAGTGTCCAACCCCTTGCAGTCTGTTTTCTTTGCAGGAGACGAGGGAATATGAGGTGTCCATCTAGGCGCGGGCAGCGTGGAGCTGGGCGCCGCCGCCACCCCTCCCGGGCCCCCCCGCGCCCGCCGGCCCCTGGCGAGGGCCAGGCACACCTCTCCCAAGGAGACTCAAGCCAAGCGCTCGATAGGAGCGACCAGGGTGCCCGTCCACACCCCTGCCACCCCCAACCCACCCAGACCCCCGTGGGGGTGGTCTGTCCAAGCCCCACTGTCACCCAGCCCCCTGTCCTGGGCTCACAGGGTGCTGAGCCGGCAGGGGTCCCATCCTGCCCCCCCCACACACCCCCCCGCACGGGGCACAGCAGTCCCCCCGGTCCCCGTGACAGAGGAGGGACCCGGACGGGGGGAGTGGGGCCGTGGGGACCCCCCCAGGTACAGACAGGGCTTCCCGGGGCTGCAGTGGGGAGGGGGTAGCAGGACACCCTGCAAAGCCCGGGGGGGTTGGGGGGCAAGGGGCCTGGGTAGCCATGGGGGTACCCCCCCACCCCTCACCCCCCCCCAGCACAGGGTCTGGCCCCCCCCTGCACCCCCATGTCTCCCACCACCACCACGCAGGGACGTGCGTGTGTGTGTCCCTCCCCCCCCCCGTGCCCCAAGCATGCTGCGTGTCCCCCCCCTCCCCCGGCCCCCCCCCGCTTGCTTTGGCCTCCCCAGGGCGTCCCCTCTGCCACCGGCGTGTCCCCCCCGCACGTCCCGGCACCCCACCGGGGCCGGGCCGCCAGCCCGGGGGGCCGGGGTGGGCAGGGGGGCACCGGGCACGGCTCTGCCCCCCCGCCGCGCCCCGCTCGGGCAGTGACCCCGGCCCCAGCCCCCCCCCCCCCATCTTTTGGTTGTTTCATTAATAAAAACCGGTGTTTTAGAAGAAGCGGTGGCGTCTTCCTCAGCAGGGGCGGGCGGCCCGGAGTGGGGGTGCAACACCCCTCCCCCCCCCGGCCCCCAGGGTGGCCCTTGACCCCCCCGCATCCCTGCCCCCACCCTGACCCGCGCCTCCGCCACCCCGCCCCCCCATACCGCACCCCCACCCCGCACCCCCAGACGTCATCCCCATGGCGCCCCACCCCGCCCCGCCACACTCAGCCGGGAAGGGGGGCGCTGTCCCTTTAAGAGGCGTGGCCCCACTGAGATGACGTCACACGCAGGGTACCGCCCCTCCGCACCGGCGCGCCGCTCGCCGCGCGCCCCCTGCCGGCGAGCGCAGCCCCCCGCCCCGCCCTGCGTCGTGACGTCACAGACGGCCACGCTCTCCCTCCCCCCCCCTCGCCCCGGAACGTGACGGCTCCCACGCGCCTGCGCGCCGTCTTCCTTCGCCCCGCCTCTTCCCGCGCGGGAAGGGGGCGGAGCGAGGCGGGCGCGCGGCGGCGGCGGGGGGCGGTGCCAGGGTCGCGCCTGCGCAATAGCGGCGGGTC